>CAXIVR010000006.1:59683737-61151237 GCA_964035755.1 Teleogryllus oceanicus | reverse complement strand
CTGGAGCGCTGCCAGTGGCGCCTCCGCCGACAGGAAGAGGAAGTGGCCCCGCGTTGCGCCTGTCGCGTCGACTCGCGCGTGAACGAAACGGACGAGTCCTGGCTCTTCTTTAATCACGTGCCGCGTGCCGTTTTGGTGATGGATGGCGCAGTATTTGTTGCCACATGTTTCTTACGTCACACCACTAAAAGTTACATCGTTTCCGGAAAGGAAGGGCCCGGGTTTCTGCAGGCAGAAACGATTGTGTATGATAGTGTTTGTTCCATCACTGGAAGTACGGAATCGAAATCGAAATATGCGATTAATTGACATTATTTGTACACTTCCGTTTACTCAATCTCAAAGTCAATGTCACATTTCTGGTTCCAGTAGGACAAATAAACATAAGATAATCTCTTTTGTAAGCATGAGTTTACCTCACATCTATATACATACTTATTGTAAGTATTATATTTCCACCTTGTATTTAATTTTTCACATTGCATCAACATTACATATAACATTCATTCCTCTGATCAAAATAGATCGACTACATTTTATTTTCATTGTTAGAGAGGCTTCCTGTATAATATTTTTCTTTTCCTCCTCCTATTGTATATATAATCCCCCCACGTTGGGCGCCCTATAATATATCCTCTTATTCTCCCTCTCCCTCCTTTTACATTACAATCCCCACCTCTGCTACACGACCTCACGTCGCGGCGTCAATGTAATGTATATATATCCCTTTTAATTATTCTCTTATTAAATCTCGCCACTATCTTGCCTGCCTAGCCTAAATTGTAATTGGGTTCCACATTTATTAATTGCCCGTACCTCTGCTAGCTCGTCCTTTATCTGTTCCTTACCGTGTCGTAGTTCGCCGCTCACTCCATACGGAGTTGAGTAAGAGATCCTTCGTTCGTGCCTGGGTCAACATTCATACCATTACAAAAATAAAAACATGGAATCACGGCAATTGCAGCCATTGGGATGCTCATGCATTTAATTTTGGACTTATCTTAGCTGATGTCTTTCATGAACACCATCTGCCTCCAACACAAAAACATAACAACACAAATATATAAACACCCAGGAAGAAAAACATATAAACATACACACTGAAAATACAATACAATGAAAAACAAATCTCATCCATCCATCAGATGCGATTCTGTCGTGATATTTCTTATCCAGCCTAATGCATACTTGGTCTTCGACAGAACTTCTTTTGAATGGAGCGTAAACAAACAAAAAAATACAGTTTTGCACAATGCGTGCCCTTCCCTTTTCTGCAGCGATGTCCCTTCTATCAGCGCCCGGTCGCTGTAGTTGTCACGTGCGTTATTCACGCGCGATTCTCGTTCAGCTGCCACCAGATCCTCTGGTTCACTTCTCCGTTTAAGACATGCCAATGCATCCACGACTATTGTTTTTTCTTTGTCTTAATCGCGTCTTCCTGAAAGTTATTTCTATATCTTTCGCGATATCCTATATCTTTCACGACGCTTCTATTTTTCCTGACACCTAATTTACGTAAGTATTTCCTATGCAGATTTTTTTCTTGACTTCTCAATGATTTAACTAAATTTTCGATGCCTCGGTTTTAACAATTGTTCCTTGTAACGGAAATAACCTATTAACTTTTGCGACACTTCCGAAATTTCTCAAAAATTCAACGATAAAACGTGTGTGATCGTCTTAGATCCGAACTCATTCTGTCTGTAACCAGTTCACATTGTTGGTCCCTACAATCCAAGTGACAATTTTTTTCCAAACATATGCCCATCACCATAATAAATGTTCAAAACTCTTACATTTTGCTGTTTTCGGGCATTTGCATTTTAAATAAATTCCCCGCCCCGTAACTAATTTTGCCCTGCTCTAAATATTTTCCCTATAATTCCCATGTTTGGCCAAAATCCACCCAGGCATTCACTGGATATTCAACAAAATTCTTCTTGTTATACATTTCAATAGCACAACAATGAGTTCAATCTTCCGTCTTCGTCATGTATGCATGCAATTTATACCATTTGTAATTTTTACGGAACCCGTGGGCTCCCAATAACGTGGTTTTGCTTTAAAACGTTTTTAAATTTAAGTTCTGTTCATCGTTCATCCGCCTATTTCCGCCCTTATGCTTTCTTGTATCACGCTTTTAATATGGTTACCGGCGCTGTTGTCTTTGTTTCTTTCATTTCTTTTAATTCCTCCCTTTCTCACATAAAGTTCCATGCCTTCTTGCCGGCTTGGCCAAATCATTACAGTAGATATTTGAATAATTTTGCAACGGCATCTGGTATCATTTTACAAAATAAGCTTACATTAAAATTGTTTGTAAATAAAAATAACTAGTTATTGAGAACAGTCTAGAAATTCATTTGGCAACACATATTTGCAACAGAATGAAGTCATAAAAGGCTGGACTCAAAGCCGAGGGCTCATAAAACATTTCAAAACATTCAATCGCTTTCCACATGTACCCTCCTTGCACAAAATGGCGATGTCTGGGGAACTTTACCAGAGTTTTCCGACCCTGCCCCCCTGCGAATCAGGCTGACCAATCCTTTAGCTTCATTTCAGGGAGGCGGGGCTATTTAAACTTAACATTACAAAATGGCGGTGATGGCAGTTATATTATAGTAAATTTGAATATAAATAAAATAAACCAAATTTTTACAAAAATTTTTTGTAAATTTAATTACATAAAAAAAGGGATCAATTTCCCAGAAAAAAATTTTTTAAAACTTTATAAAACGGTTTTAAAAACCCCTTTGGACAAACTATTAACTCCATTCTTTTCTCTTTATTTTTTAATATTTAATAAAAAATCAAATAATTTTTTGTCCCTTAAATCAAACCCTGTTATTTTATTAAAAAAATTAATAACTTAAAAATCGTTTAAGTCAGTTTCACAAACACTCTCGAGATACCTTTCAGTTTGAAATACTTCATCATAAATTTTCTCAGATCCCCAATTAAAATACTATATAGTCACGGATATTAATTTGAATAAAATAGTTTTGATATTAAAATACTAAATAAACTTGAAGTATTTAAAGTTCATTTAGTCACAATGAAATTTTCTAGACATTATGATTGGTAATCGCTGTAAGCAAATGAATTTTTTGATCTTTTGTTTGGGGATAAAATTAATTACCTCTTAATTAACGTTAGTTTGATTGCTTTTTACATGAGTTCTTTGCAAATTTTAAAAAATCTTTTAATCTTCGAGGTTTTTTGCTGGAATCAAACGACTTATTTTTAAAACATTTTAATATCTTAATGTTGAAAAGGTAAAAACCCCCGCTTTTCTTGCTGAAATTGGAGAAAAACACACACACACACACACACACACACACACACACACAAAATACACACATCCCCTTTCAATTATTACTTTTAAAATTTTGTTGATTTCAATAAATTAATATATTTATATTATTATTAAATATTTTTTTTACATTCGTTTTTATTTTCGAGACACAATGCCAAAATTTTTTTACTCATCGGAATGTTACCCTTCTTCTAATAACGACCTATCAAACACTTTTTTCTAATCATTAAACACTAGAATTCCCCTGTCATAAATTATTTAAAAATTGAATTTTAAATTTTTAAATTTTTCAAACTTCAAATCATAGATAATCTTAGAAAATGAATAGGGATCCTCTTCTGAAAAATATTTTAAAAAAAATTTTCTCTTTTTCATCATTTTACATTTCATACAAAATTCCAATTTTGGATATGTTTCACAAACCCATCTTAGTAATATTACCATTTTTTAAATTTTTTAATAAATTGAAATAAATTTGTAAAAAAATAACAATTTAAATTTTTTTTCTTGGGAAAAATTTCATTTAAGTTATAAATTTTTTAAAAAGTAATTTAATTAAATTACTAATATAAATTTAAAAGGTTAAATTTTTAAAACTATAACTAATATTTTTTTGTTGAAACCTTCTACTATATTACAATGTAACTTTTAAATGTCTGCCCATTGATTGATGTTTTTTTATAGTATATCCCCCCAGAGACGTTTTTTACAAAGAAAATCAAATAAAAACGAAAAAACCCTCTTTATAATTCATTTGGCATTTGGTCGCAACGGCCATTTTAAATACAGGGAAGGAGAAATCTGTGCTATCGCTTTGGGTTCGAAACCTCTTGGGTCCCTTGCGTTCCCTTTCCCCAAATCTTAGGATTCGAAAGTGATACTGAATTTCCCCTTAACCCCGAAATTTTGCATCCCATGGGAAAGATGAACAAATGTCTGAGTTTAAAACCCCTTTTAAATTTGCATCAAGTCCTCCTATTGTAATTACTTTTTCTGTCATTCGTCAAAACGGGGAACACTTTCCGGTGAATTATTTTATCGCCGCTAAAAAAAAGATTTAAAATTAAAAAAATATGTTTGGTGGATCGAAAATAGATTTTAATTTGGAATTGACATTTTTCTTGGTGCAACATAAAAAAATTGAATTTACTTTTTGGAAAATTTTTCTCTTTACTTCCTCCCGTCAATTTTTAAAACTAATTATATCTTTTACTAAATACAATTTTATTTTTCATTTCAATTCGGAAGAATAGTTTTTATTAAAAAAACGATCATGCCGATAAAGGAAAATTTTTAAAAAAATATCTAAATCAAATAGGTAATATCTGATATTTTTTTTTAAAGGACCCCCCTCTAGAAAATAAAAAATTTTTTTTTTTTTATTAATCTTTTCAAATAAAAACGTTACTTTTTTTTTTGGTTTGGTTTCCAAGATCTTAACAGATCTTCCCCCTTTTTTAAATAAAACTTCTTCTTTTAATTTTTACTTCGGGTTATAATTTTTTAATTCTTAAGCAAAGTTTTTTAATTTTTGGGCCTTTTCCCAATCACACCAATGTTTTTATTCCTCAGGCATTTTCCCTCTATTCTTCTCCCCTTTTTAAAATCATAAATTTAAATTTTCCCTTGGCCCCTCTTTTTCTTCTTTTTAAAAAAGGGATTCCCTCAAATATAATTTTGATATTCTGTAAAGCATTCTGAATACCATTGGGTTGTTTGGTTCTTTTTAACCCCTTCCCTCTCAATCATTTTATCTTCTAATCTCTTCTTTTGTTTCTATCAAAGGAAACAACATCGTCTCAAAATTCATTTTCATGCTTTTAACCAGTTTTTGCATCTTTTTTAATTCAAATTTCCCGATTCAACAGTTAAAATCTCAATTTTTTTATATTGTCTTTAGTTTTCTTTCAAAAATTTTTTGTTATAAAAAATTTATAATCTACTAATAATTGGCCCCCTACTTATTTTTAATAAAGTCAATATTATTGATCCCCTGCTCTAATAATCACCCCGATTTTTAAATTTTTTCCTGGAAATTCCCTATTTCTTTCTGATCATATCAATTTTCCCCAAATTTTCTTGACTTTACATTATTTTTTTTTAGTCTCATTTTTATTTTTATTAATTTCTGGTTTAAAAAAGGATACAAAAAAAAATTTTCTACCTTTTTTCAAGTGATACGCCCCAAAGCGGAAATCCTTATTATGAATTAAAAGGTTTTGCACCCTTCTCGAAGTCTTAAACGATATCCCCAACATTTTTATTTTTGGATTTACTAATAAAACCCAACATTTTTTTACCAGTCTTGTAACTTATTGGATTCTCTAAAATAATGAAAAAGATTTCAACGTCAAGTTAAGGTAAAGCTTTTTCGTGAAATAATTTATATAAATAAAGATCTTCATCTTTCCTCTTATTCCTTAAAATTTATCTGCGTGACATGTTAAAAACACTTACATATTACTTTTCTCGTATACTTACGTATATACGAAGAAATATACGTAGTATAAAAGTTTATATAATCTGCGCAAAAAAACTCCCTTTTTCTGCGAAAAATCATTGCATCGCTCTGGTGAGGAAAAACCGATAAAAAATAGCAAAATTAAAAAAGACTAACCCCGGGTTACCCCATAATTCATTTTTGTTGATCCGTGATCCCAAAACCCAAAGGGAAAACCAAAATCCGTCGCCTTTACCTCACCCAAAATCCCGTTTTTTCCAATGAAACCCTTCTTTTCCTAAAAATTCTTTTTAAAAACATTTTAAATTTTTTTGGGGATTTTGGCCTTGGACTTTTAAATTTTTTTAAAAAAGGGCTCAAATTTTTTTTAAATTTTTTTAAGGACTTTTACTCAAAGTAAAAACCCTTATAAAGTAAAATATGCCCAATTTTTCCCGGTTAACTCCAATTTTGAAAATCGCTAAAATTTTAATATTTTGGGCGTCTTACTCCTTTCAAAATAAAAGATGAATTTTTGTTTTATGAAATGTTTTTAAAATTAGATTTTTTAATAAGGTCCTGCAATTTTTAAAATTTTTAGTTGATTTCCAAATGGGGGTCAATATTTGAAATTTTTAAAAAAATTTAAAAACAATTTTCTCAAAAACGGCTCCAAATTTTTTTTTAAAATTTTTTGGTTGGGGTAATGCTCAGCTATCATGACATAAACGAGATTTTTATTCTTTTTTTAAAAAATTACACAAATGTAATTTTTAAACCTCTCGGGCTTTTAAATTTGAGCATTTGAATAGATTTGTATGATTTTTTAAACTTGGGTGAAGTGCTTCAAAAATGACTTTGGGGAAGTTTTTAAAAAAACTCAAAATTCCTGAAAAAAAGAGCTATTTTAAACCCGAAAGTTGGGTTGAAAATGTATTTTGTGCGGCGTAGATGTCAGCTGGAAAAGGAACGGCAAACCTTTGTAGCGGGAGAACCCCAAAACCAGTCCACCAAAAATTAAACATTGCTCAGAAAGCCCCTTCCCTTCTGTAGCACCTCTAGTTCTTCATATTTTGTAGTAGCGAATTTAAAGCATTTTTTAAATTTTTTAAAACAAAAAAAAAAATTTACTAAAAAACTTGACAAAAAAACAGTGGACCAAATAAATAAACTTAATTACAAAGGACTAATTCGAAAAGGGGGGGGAAAAACGACTCCAATGAAAAAAAAAGGCCTAAAAAGGAAAAAATAGAGTTGGATCTAAAAAACGACCGGTAATCAAAAGAAACCCAAAATTTTTTTTCCCTTTTTTGTAATGGTATTTTTTGCAAAGAAAAGATTTTGAACATTCCCGACATCGTTATTAAATTTATTTTATTTCTAAGTAAAAAAAGCGATATCGTCAGGTTTAACACGCGTTCCTCTATTGAAGCCACGCACCTAACGATTGCCTCCAACAATGGTAACTTTCCCGTAACTTATAATTAAAAATTTTTAAATTTTGTCCAAACTCATTGCTTTTACTTTGAAATTTTAAAAATTTTAAAAAAAAATTCCTTTAAGAGACAAAAAAAAGCAAAGAAATCTCCGGCACTATAAAATGTTAATTCCCATTAAATGTTTCAGTTCTATTTTAAAAATTTTTTGCTGGGGCCTTGGCTACCTCGTTAACCCCTTATCGCCTCTCCCCAAGGTAGATTTTGGGCTGAAACGTTGGGCTGGGGACAAGTTTCGCGGCCCGACATTCAGAATCCTTTTGCTCAAGTAATTACTGAATCTAAAAAACATTTATTGGCTTCAAAAAAAATCCCTATCATTCTAATTATTATTTTTTTGTTCATCTCTCATTTATAAAAAAATAAATTCTTATTTTCTCTGTTTTGGTAATTTTTTCTTAATATATAACAAATGTTACACTTTAACTTTTCATTCGTTTTAAAAACTCTCAAACGACAACCAAATGCATCCCTTAATTTTGAAAGGAAAAAATTTATTTCACATAGTCAAAAAAAAAGTTGCGAACAGGCGGACGGAACTCGAGTCTTGTTTTTAAAACAACACCTGCCGCGTCACCCCCCAGTCCTTTAAATTTTTTAAATAAGGATTTTTGGGGGAAGTGATACTTGTTGAGTTTTCTATGAAGACAGGAATGTTGTTTTGGCAAAAGAAACATAAATGATTTCCAAATTCGTTTAAACGTTTTAATAGTAAGAAAAGAAAAACGGTTTATTGCATTTTGCATTTCAAACCATTTTTTAAAATTTAAATTCTTCTTTTCCGTGATCATTAAAGAAAACAGGGTTTTTAAAAGGCAGTTATGGAAACAAATTTTTTGAAGACAAATTTTTTAATTTTGTTGTAGGGAAACCCAAAATATTAAAAAAAATTTCAAAATTCAGAAAAAAAAAATTGGTATTCATCCCTAATGTTTTTATTATTTTAAAAAATTAATTTTTTGAAAATTTTTAAAATCAAACTTTTTAAAATAAAATTTCAATTTTTAAAAATTTAAATTTAACTAAAAAAACAGGGGTTTTTAATTTGAAAGGATCTCGTGTTTTTGGGGTATGTGACCCCAAAGGTGGCGGACGGTTTGGAAAAAACCCACTTTCTCATAAGCTGTTTCCTTTTAAATCGAAATCGTTTTCCCCTTTGTTTAAAATTTTCTTACTTTAGAAATATCTGTATATCGTCCAAAATCTACTTATAACTATTTCTGGTTAAAAAAGAAAAACAAAGTAAATTTTGTTTTTGCTGAGTAAATTTCTTTAAAACCCATAAAACGTACACAGCCGGTGAATAAAAAAAACTCAAATTTTTAAGTTTTTTTAAATGAATTTTTAAACAAAATGTTTTTTTCCAAATGATTTTTATTAATCAAAAAAAAAGGTTTTTCAAATGGGGAACGTTTGGGTTCAAATTTTGATATCAAACCCCAAGGCCCAAAATTCCCTATATTATTGTAAATGGGGGGTTGAAAATATCATTGTGAATGGCCCAAAAACCAACTTAAAAGCTTTTTCCAAATGTGGTAAGGAATTTAAAAAAATCAAGATAGGTTTGTTTCCCTGTCAAAGGAAATTACATTTTTATACTAAATTTTCGGTTATCGGGTCAATTGGATATCACTAAAACAGGAAAAACTTTTTCCCTCATATTTCATTTCCCAAAAAGTAAGGTTGGAAAACGTTTTGATGAATAAAGTATTAAAACGTTCCTTTTTTAATTCCAAAGGGGGTTAGTTAAAAACTTCTAACTAAATATAAATTACATTTGTATAAATTTTTAATAAAGCGGATCAAACTAATTAAAATTTTATAATAAAAGTTGGGAAAAATCTTATAACAATAAATAAATACACGTATTTTCCGCTCCAAAATTTTTATCTTTTTTAAATTTTCAGACATAAAACAGAACGGGACAAAAAAAAAAAAGGTCCGGGGAACTCGATTAAACCTCCCATTTAAAACCCGTGTCAAAAGTTTCCGCTACAAAAGAGTTTTTTTCATTTAAACTGCAAACCTTATGTATCTACAATACAAAAAATTTTTTTTTAATTTTTCCTTTTCTCTGGGGGTAACATTTAAGACTAATAAAATCATATTCTCTAAAATATTCGTTCTCAACATTTAAAATTTTTTTTTGGAAAAAGCAAAATTTTGGGCAATGATTTTTTAACAATCATGATAATGTATTTTTTATTAACTCCGTTATCCTATTTATGAATTTTATAATAAATTTAATATTTAATTTAAAGAACGACTTTATCCCAGACATTTTTTGATCGAAATTCCCTTTCCTTTTTTTTCCTATTTGGGACTAAATGAAGGGGTTTGTGCATTGGATCCCTACAAATTGGGAATAATCTTTGGGTATAACTAAATAAATTAAAAATTTCCCTTTTTTTTCTTTTGGAAAAATTTGGACTGTTTAATGCTCCCACTTAGTCTCAGTCTCCCCTAAAAATAAGCCGTATAAAACATTCTTTTTTAAAAATGGGATAATAAAAAAAAATTTCTTTAATAATCAAATTATTTATTATGTTTTAGGGTTTATACATTTTGAAATGTGGGTCCATAAAGACTTATTAAAAAATTTTGAAGACCAAAAAGAAATAAAAAATCAATTTACAAACAAATTAAAAGGGTGCTTCTGTTAGCATTTATCCGGGTTAAAAAAAAAATTAATTTTAAGGTTCTAATAGTTTCTAAAGGGAAATTTTTTAAAAGGAAAAAAGACATATTCCTTTCTCAATTAATAAAGAACGAAGAAAATTTCCTTTTTCAAAATTTTTTTTTAAAAAACCCCCAGACTTTTAAGGATTCTGATTATCTCTAGAACTTTATTTAAAATTTCAAAATAATTATAAAAGGTGATATTATTTCTAACATTACAAAAAAAATGATAATGATACAATTGAGACACTGTTTAAAATTTTAGCTATCTCTTAAATTTCGTTTCTCACATTTTTTGGGGTCAGATAAACCCAATCTTTAAAATAATCCCCTTATCGTTTACAAAAACAAGTTTTTCCTCCTTGCAAAATTTTGGAATGTTTTTTATTGATATGATTAATGTTTCAGCATCAGGTAAAAAAAAACATATTTGGGGGATTTGATCTGGCATCCATTTCTATCTCACCGGTTTAAAACCACGGGTATCCAGGTACCTTACAGCCCGATGAGGGTTTTGAATGAAATTTTATCTTGAAATTTTTTTTCTTATGATGTAAAAATTTACTTCAGGGTTACGCAAAATCCCTTCTTATAAGAATGTGGAATCATCAACGCGATCTATTCTATAGTTGATTCTAGTTAGAAATATTTCGATTCGAAATTTTTTTGTGTGGGGCCAGGGCTTCTATCCTGCAAACTCTATCTTTCCCCTATCTTCAAAGGTGTCTCCTTGGATAAAACTGAACTGTAACTCGTCGTGAAACACCCGTCTGAAATACAAACCGCGTATAAGGAAAAACTTTTATTTTCAAAACCAATCCAAAAAGAGAATTTGGACAAATTTGCATTCCTTATTAGAAAAATTTGAACCTAAACTTGAATGATATAATCTAACAATATTTTAATTATCCAAATAGTTGATTGATTTTTTAAAGAAAAAAATCTTATAAGCAAACCCAAGTGTTGTACTACCAAACTTTTTTTCTAATGTCCTGCTCCCAAATTTTTTTTTACATGAATTGGAAAGAGTTTTTCAACCAGTGATTTTATTTTCAATTTTGAGTTTTTTTTTCCATTTTTAAAAAAATATAAGTTCCTAAAAAAAGGACGAAGCGCCTCTCAGATGTACAGAACGGGGCTTCTGGTCGTCGTCTATGGACACAAAACTGGCCCACGGCCCCCAAGTCTTTTAAAATTTATTAATTACAAAAAGGACATTCTACTGAAATCACACCAAAAAGAAGAAAAATCACCTTCTGGTTCAGACTCACAACGTTAGCAACTGACAGCGTTATGACGTTCCACTCCGCTAAAACGGGTTTTTGTTTCCTTCCACTCAGAAAAAATATTAAATATAATAAAACCTATGCAAATAGAACAATATATTTTCATATTTTTCGTTTCAATATATTTTTCGTTTTAGAAGGGCAATCCTTTTAAGTTTAAATATTTGATATATAATATAATATAAAATGTATAAATAGGGGAAAATTTTAAAAATATTAATATAATTAATTATATTTTCGACTTTCTCTATAGAAAAAAAATACAATATTTTTTCTTTTCCCCTGGGCTTCATACCCATTGTCATAATAAAACTGGAAAAAGACTTAAATTTTAAAATGCCTAATGTCTAGACTGGACAGTTTTAAAGAATACTAGTGATGCTAAAACAGCGCTCTTTTTCACCCCTATTTTCAAGAAAAAATGCTGAAAATCTAAAAATTTAAAAATTACATGATCTTATTTAAAATTTATCTTTGGGAAAAAAATTTCATCAAAAGGAAAAAACTCAAATTCAATTTTTCTTGTAGGAATCCGAAAAAAACATTTTTAACAACATAGACCTGCAATATTCTCTTAAAAACTTCCCACTATCAACCTAAAAAAATAAAAAAATTTTGGAGCCATTTGTTTGAAAACTTGAAATTTCCCAGTGGCTTCGTAAAAGTACCCTCCCCCAATTGAATATCGGTTTCAAATTCAAGGGCTGACATCAGCCAGATCGATTGGGGTATCAATTTTGGGGAAAAACCTGAAGGTTTGCCCTGCGTTTTCGGGGGCGGACGGACAGACATTTTACCGTCAGTGATTTTCGCTATCAACCCCCCACAAAACATGGATTCTGGCTACCGTTTGGAGGGTTTTTTCTAAATTTTTAAGTGGATTTATCCATTTTTTGTCCAAAAGGGGCCCTTATATGCGTTTTTTTGCAGACAATTCGCCGTTTTGTTCGTGATTCGTAACTCTCTCCTTGAAGAAAGTGCAATTGTCAATATATAGAAATTTAGATTAGCTTCGAAAATTTTATGCTTTCCTAAGAATTTTTAAATTTTGGGAAAAAATTTATACAATTTTTTCTTCATTTGTAAATTAGTTATACCGAGAAGAAAAATAAAAAAGTTCATGAAATTTGAAAAAATTTAAAAATTTTAACGTTGAAAAATCCCAAGATATTAATCAAAGGGGCATTTACTGGTATTTGAATAACGGGATAGTGTATTCGAAAGAAGGGGAAAGTAAAAAAAAGAGTTCGTTTTCAGAAAGTTTCAATAATGCAATATGGCATAATGAACATACCCTCCCGAAATATTGGATTCTCATTGGATTCAGAATCCCAATGAACTTTATATAATATCAATTTTGAAAAAAAATACATTGATTTAGAAGTCAGTAATGTTTTTTTTTGCAATGCTACCGGTCCCTTTTTCCACAACGAGTCTAAAAAAAAATAATGTTCTTTTTTTGGGAAAAATTTTTATTCGTGATTTAAAGGGTTTTCCTTAAAAACCCAAAAACCATTTTATTTATATTTTTTCTGTTTCTGCGATTTTGGAAATTAAAAAAAATTTAAAATATTTAAAAGTCTTAACTCAATATTAGGCCAATTATTTTCCGTCACTGTTTCTCGCAAAAACTATGGGAAAAATTGGAAAAAACATTATTAATTCAGTTACTCAGTTTAAAAATATTTATTTCCCAAAGAAATGGTAAATGAATAAAATATGTTTTGGGTACAATGAATATCATTCTTTTGAAAAACTCTAGAGAGATGAATATTAAGTTATAAATAATAATCAATTGCTGACCATATAAAAAAATTTTATTTTTTATTAAATAAATTTCCGTTTTATAATGCTATTTTTCCCAGGAAAAAAAAGTCCTTAGGTTTTATTAGGCAACGATTTTAAGTCCCAATTTAAATATGAAATTTTTTTGACAATTGGAATTTTTTTTTTGTATATATTTTTTAATTCTCTTTTTTTTAAATTTCTAGGTCATATAACGCCCTGTGATTTTTATGTTGGGGTTTTTTGTAGGAGAATGCGGGGCATCACGCCCATCTATGTCCCAGGCAACCCCGCCCCTTTGAAAGGAAAAAACGGGCCCGTCCATTTCCTCTTTCTCTCTAGTAAACCTCTGACATCATATATCAACATCAAAACATCGAAGATATCGCAATTCTCCATCATTTGAATTACTTTTCCTTTTCCCCGGCCGTGGGGGTAAGTGGAAATGAAAACCCCTGACTAGGTAGTAAAGTTGGCCTCGAGGGAAACCAGAAAAAACATCTTTTATGGAATATCTACTCTTACTCCAAGATTTTTTTCAACTTTTTTGAGTGCAAACAGAGTGGAGAATTTTTCAAACTCACAAAGGGTCATAAACCCCTTTCTGGTCATCCCTTCAAGCCCGAGGCAAAATTTTTTCACCCGGATCAGGCACTGCCCCTCCGGACATCGTGCAGTTCCCCCCTATCCCCAGAAAAGAAGAACAGACCTTCTGTAAAAAATGCTCCCGTTGCGATAAGAAAGGCCGAAGGCTCTTTTTACAAGGAATGCGGCTACTGTCCTCCGAAACTCTAAACTTTCTTAGCTTTGGTTTTTAAATCTTTTGAAGGGGGTGATTTTTCATCCTTTTATAACTAATTTTGCTTTTTTATTAAATGTCTTTTATTTTTTCATTTTAAAAATTGTCATTTTTTCTTTTTACTCTTTTAATCTTTTAATTAATAAAAAAATTTTAAAGCTTTTATACAAATTTTCAGAAAATTTTGGGGAAAAATATTCCCCATTAGTTGAAAGATATTTGGCTAATCCCGTTCTTTTATATTAAAAGAATTTTAAGTTTCATTTTTGAAAATAATAAAGACTGTAGTTTAGTTTTCCCGATTTGAGAACTTTTGGATCTTTGAATCTCTTTGTTTTCCGTGTTGATCTAAAACCAAAAGTATTTTCAGGTTTGATTGCATTCGTTTGGATCTTATGAGCAAATTATTTGTCATGCGTATATCTTACAATTAAAAATTTCACAATTAATCATTTTGAAAACAAGGAAGGGGGTTTTTTCCCGTGAAAAAAAACAGTTTCAACTTTAAATATGTGTTAAAATTTCCGGATGTTTTTTGCGGAGGCTTTTGAATCGAAATAAACACTCCAGAAACTGTTTTTGGAGTCATACAAAAAACCCAACATAAATTGGAAAAATAATCATTCGGAAAAACTGTTTTCCTTAAATATTTTTAAATTTGGGAAAATTGTCCGGTTGAAAATTTTTTAAATAAATACTCAATCTCTTGAAAATTTTTTCAAACAAGTTTTTTTTTCTTTCTTAACAGCTCGTTTTAAAAAAAATTACATTGATTTAACATTTTAAGGTTTTTAAAAATTTTTTCTTTTTTCCTTGGGTTTTTAAAATATTTGAAAAAATTTTAAATTCTTTAAATTTCCCCAAATTAAAAAAAATTAAAAAATTTTCTTTTATATTATTTTTTTTAAAGATATCAATTATTTCAATTTTGCATTTTATTGTGATATTTTAAAATAATTAATTATTTAGCGCCTATTCAGGCCATATCAGATTTGTACTGTTTCCCGTATATTTTAAATAAATAAATAAATAAATAAATAAATAAATAAAAAAAATATCACTGGGAAGGGATAGATATAATCTTCTCACGTGTAACGAAAAAATAACTTTTGAAAAATATATGAAAATAAGACAATTTAATTTTAAATATTTCTAATGGGGGGTTCCCATTCCCTTTTTAAAAATTTACTTTTGTCTTTTTCAAATAGTCTAAACAATATTCTACAATTTTTCAATGATAATCTTTGGAAACCCCGGGAGTGATTTTTTAAATTTTTAAAATCACTATTTGTGCCCCCAATATAGAAAAATGGGCGATTACATTTTCTAAAGGGAATAAAATGTGTGTATTTTTCATTTCCAAAAAGGAAATAATGTCAAAATGCAAGTTTTTAAAAGGGGAAAAAATTTCAATTTGTTTATAAAATTCATATTATTAAATGTATTATTTGTGTGTTTTCCAAAATGATTATGTAATAATTAGTTTCCCTTTCTTTTGAACCATTGCTTTTAAAAAAAGTTTTAAAACAACTTTCAATACTATTAATTTAATCTACAAAATTTTTCAAAAGATACCATAAATTAATTAATTTTTTGGGAAAGAAATCGATAAAAATGTCCAAACCCATCCTCCCGCTCCCCTTTGGGTTTACCAGCGTCCGGGGGTTCGAAAACTCGTGCAATTGGGGGGTGATCCGCGCCCGCGCCCCAATCCGTTTCGTTTCTTGCCCCCTCCTGTTACCTCCTCTTACTTCCCCCCTCCCTCCTGGGCCCCCCGCTCCGTTGCGAGGCGGGGTCACTGACCTCAGAAATTGCTCCCCGCCCCGGATAACTTGGAAAAATCTTCGAGGGGGGGAAGGGGACTTCCCCGAAACGGACAAAGCCATGGGGGCGGATCGCCTCGGCTCAGGATTGTCAAGGGCCCGCGGGAATTGTCAAGCTGTGGAAAAGCCAGATTTGGCCCGGGGCATCGCCCATATTCTGTGGGGTGGGTAACAAAAGTGGCATTCCTTTTTAAAGCACAAGCTAACATGTGATGACGTAACCCGGGTGTAAACAACAATTTTTAAAAGAATTAGACTACATCAAAATTTAGTGCAGTTGCTATTACGATACATTTCATAATATACATAACTAGTCTCATTTCCTAATTTATTGTGCATCTTTAAACTTTAATATCTTCCTAATACAGCCGATTCGCATGACGTGTATGAACTAACACGACCACATCTAACACTGAGCTGGCTACGAAAATAATGACGCATCAACCCGCGCTCGCATCCCCACAAATCCCACCCCCACGGGGCACTCAGACGCAAAGTTATCTTGTAATCGTCGTAGCTGTTAAATAATTATCTTTTTTAGGTCCCATGTCCTCCATAAATCACGATTTAAATTAGCTAAACCTTATCATTTATAACCAGGTGTAGGACGAATGAAAAACGCCGGGGTGTTCAGGCCGTGGACGGTATGATTTTCGCCGCCTTGAATTAAAACCTGCCCTCTGGGTGCAACCAACCCCTGAGGTGCTGCTCGCACAAAACACGTGTTTAATTAAAAACCTTTAAAATTAAAGGCACGTAGGAAGCGGCGCGCGCAGACAGCGGAAGGCGTGAAGTTAAACAGAATTAGGCGACTCTCGCGAATGGAAAATGGTTGACCATGAAATTACATAGGCCACGGGTACGATCGTAATTGGTTGGATCCCAACTCAGAAGCTCAATTGACTTACGAATACGGTTATCGCTGGCCCCGCAAAGTCGCGTGGTTTTGTTTTAATTAGACAAAAAAAGTCGCGGCGTGGGCTTCTTTTGCGCAGCGAATCTCCCTCAGCGCTGAGCGCGGGCCCGGCAATGAGCGAGGGCACTGGTTCTGTTTATGGCTCGCGCTGAGATGGGGGTCTCTGCTATTGCGAAATGTGGCAAAAATTATCAAATATTCGTCAGCCGTTTGTAAATGTGATCGATTTAATTTGGCAATCACGAAAAGTGTAACTGTTGTTGATTTCGAAAGAGTAACAGGTTTACCGTACATATTTCTCTTTAAAGGAATTGAACAATAAAAAAAAACATATCTTTAATGAATAATACGATGTGTAATCAATTATAACAGTCTTTGAACGAGCTTTTTCATCGAGCTTCAGATTCAGACGGTAGGAACCAGAAAAATGTAAAATAGATTCATGTTAGACATTTTAAACAATCATTCTATAAAATAGAGTCGGATTACACGATTCGCCAATTGATGATAATAAATTACCTTGAATAATTGTATAACTACAACTTGCAGGCACACAGTCGTTTGGAAGATATGCTGAGAGAGCAGCAGTCTGTGGGTTAGCCAGCCCTGAGCGAGTGGAAGGGATGTTGAGAAAAGGGGCGGAGGTTAGTGGGCGGGTGTAGGTGGAGGTGGGGAAAGGACGCAGAGGATGAATCAAATCTGAGAGCATTGTGTGTTCGTATAATGTTCGTACAAAATATCTCCGATTGTTCGATGTTGAAGAGGGAAACCCACCAGCCGCCTAGCCCTTGAAGTGCAGAAGAAGGAATCTAAAACATGTTATTTACCTGTTATAGGTCCTACAACATAGAATCAAATTGTATGTAATCCCACGTAAATCGTGCATATTCAAGAATTCTTTTTACTTTCAACCTGATAATGGGTAATCACAGCTCAAAACTTTCAATTAACAAGAGGTTATAATATCCTTGAATTTATACATGTAACAATTGTCAGTGAACATCGTTTTATAATAATAATAATAGTTATAATAATAATAAATAATAATAATAATAATAATAATAATAATAATAATAATGTTTTATTTCTGGCGAGGCTCGGGCCCGTAAGACCTGCTCTTCCGCCTAACCAGAGCCGCACGTTTTAAATAAAATAGCCTTTGTGATGTCCATCAGTTATTTACAGTATCTAGTACCAATGTCCCCCAATCACTGTTTAAATTACTCACAATAAATATATTCTCGAAATTCTACCTGCAGATATTCTCGATATTCTTATTTCCTCTTTGTTCTTGTCAATTCACCTTTTGATTGATTAAGTATAGGTTTCTAATTTAACGCAATTATCTTGTTTTTTTCTAATATTTTGGGAGAGAGCGGCCATTTCCTGTTCCCAAAACGTGTTTTTTTTAGACGTGCCTTCTCTAGTTTCTGTGGAAGGATGAGAGCTTTATATCTTCTAGCATTACAATTTTAATTTAAGACATATACTACCTTTTTATTATTTCTCATTCACTGAACTATGTTAATTTATGATTTCTGCTTGCAAGATGAACCCGCCTCCTTTTACCCCCCTCTCTCTCTCCCCTTCCTCTCTCTCTCTCTCTCTCTCTCTCTCTCTCTCTCTCTCTTTTGTGTTAAGGCGGGGAGTTATCGCTATCTGGTATAGAAACTTTGTTATTAGAATATTTCAAACCCCTAAGTAATTGTTTTCATTAATGCTTATCGGACATGTAAAAAAATTTGAAACGTCGCTTTGCATAACTACTTCAGGGAAAACTTGAAAGTTATGTTTCAGCCAGGCCCAATAAATAGGAGGTTATCTTATTTTAGTATCTGTTGACGAAGTTTAAGTTTCACAATCGAAATTCGTAGTAAATATTAAATTGTCCTCTAAAAAAGAAATGTCACCAGTGTTCCTGCGGAAAGACCACACGTTTATGTTGAAGCAAATATTCAAAACATATGAGCACTATTATAACAACTATTCTAGTCATTCTAGAGCACAATTGTAACAAATAGTTGCCAGTAAGTCATGGTAAGTATTGTTTTTCGAAATACCAGCACCGGTCGAAAATGGAATGATCCCCTGAAAAATAAATGAACTACCTTTTCCCACATTTAACAATATGCCAAACGTTTGTTTCTGGTATTTATTAAAAAAATTTGAAAAGACACACTGCTATCATTTCCAAAGCATTGCAGCACATACGAGTTCACAATCCCAAAGCATTGAATACCTAAAGCTCAGAGTAGTCCCCTGCAATACTCACATCACGCGGGAGGTGACGAATGCCATCTGCTTCACCATTTTCCTGACCATTGTGAGATCTGTTTCCCCTTTACAATTTGTAATGTCATGTAGTTTGCAAACCATCTAACACATAAGGTTCCTTTTTCCTTCGGTATGAGATCAAAATCACACGGACAAGGGCAGGAGAGTTTGTGGGTTCCAAATTTCCCCCCGTCCCTTGTCTGCCGTAGTTGCTTTAGATAATTGTGTACAGATTTCCGAACTATTCAGAGGATCAGGACGTTACTCACGCCACGTCACCGTGTAAAAAATCCCTGTGGTAAGGGTTCTTCACTTTGTCCCTTGAAACAAAGTGGCCCAGGGGACACCAAGAAAGCCTCTTGATGTCGTAAGCGACGTACCAACACCTTCACAGGGAAAAGTCTGCTTTCTTAGTTTCTTCTACTGCCACCAATCTCCCGACTGGGCGTGAATGGCTCAAAGTTAATGGATTCGATAATTTGCGAACAATGTGGATATCGTTCTGTGCCATCGTGCCTGTGGGTATGTGCATGTTGCCCATCGCATCCGCTTATGAACTTTCGTGTGTGCATGTGGGTTCGCAGGGGAATGATGCTGGCGTAGGTGGTCGGGAGTGTCGTGGACGACCACCCGGACCCTGAGTCTCGCGGCGCCGCTCACGTCGTTAGCTCGAAGGTGCAGACAGTAAGTAGAGCAATGCTAAACTCCTGGTAGCCGGTCCCCAGTTACCCACCAGTTGGGCCCTGGCAGTTTTACCTTTGGGCAGGATTAGATGAAGAATATTCTTCAGAATGCTCTGGAATCCACCGCGAGAAGTCCGGCCGGAACTTGTAGCACTCGTCAGGTTGCCCAGGTCGGCGATACCCCCGTCATGAGTTGGCGGCAAGCATTGGGGGGACGGGTGGGGGCCGAGCCACCTGGGCTTCGTCCGGGTGGCGCCTAGTTGCTCACGGCTTCGTTGTGGTAGTGGTTCGATACTCTGGGCAAGAGGAGGGGCTTCTTCCCGGCGCGTGAGTAGCGCATTGTTTGGACTCCGGCACTAGCCTGGAAAACTAGGAGCTCTGAGCTGGCTGGTGGACCCATTTCCAGCATTGTATGGGGAGATTGCTGCGAAGGCAAACTGGGCTCCGGCGTATCCCGATATCAGCCTGTCGACGTATTTGTGCGTTGGCGGGGGTGGGGTGAAGATAAAAGGGATGCCGCCGTAGGTGTCCTCCTGATAGAGCAAGTGACATGTGGTGTTGTAGACCAGGTGGAGCTCGTGCTGTCATTGGTGCCCCCTTCGTGCAATTTCCCAAAGGATGGTGCATGTCCCGATGCCACGTTCGCTCTCTAAAGAAGCAGCGTCCATCGCCTGGCTCCCTCCATCAGTGCGTGATTGCCGCCCGCTCACCCACTAGTCGCCCCCTGCGTTCTCATCGCGTCCTCCCAAACCTTGCAGCCATCACGACTGTTCGAAGTGAAGCGCACTGCTCCCATCGGGTTTCACCAATGCCCTGTGGCACTCTAGAGCAGTTCTTCAACGGAGGACGGCTGTCTTGATGCGGAGCGTTGTTTGAAGGGTTACATTCATTTCGCATTGTCTCTGTGCTAATAGAAACACGAAAAAACCCCTTTATTCTGGACAAACATTAGTAGGAAAATTTTTTTCAAGCGTCAAATAAAATTGTGTACTTCGATAATTTATTTTAGAAAAGGTTCCCATCACTTTGCTTCAACTGAAGTAAATGCCCTTTCCATACCTCAAACAGTGAAAATATTTTAATATAAACAAAAATATTTAATACATTTCTAAATAATTGTATAGCATAAAATATACACTATAGTAATTGTATTGCTATATAATAGTTCTTAAATATGTAAAATATGTGTTCCTTTGTGTGGTGTCACAGTTGGCTTTCAACCAGTGGCGTTGTTTTATCGGAATAACATTAGAAGGCGCCTGTTAGGCGGTGTGTGTATTAGGAAGGAACGGTCACGCGTGCCGCCGTGCGGTGTCGAAAGCTTCGAGCGGGGGTGAGCAGCTCGCGCCGCTGCGTTTGATATTCGGGAGCCACCCGGCATCTGGCGTCCTCTGTGGGCGGTGGGCGTTCCGCTAGGCGACTCCGCGAGGCACGTGCGACAGCAGAGCTCTGAAGAAATGGGGAGTCAAGAATACCTACAGAATTCGACAGTATGCAGATGACCCATTTGCCAATGAACAGATGTGAAATCGCATAAAACGGGGGTTATGTGGCAAATGTGACAGTTGCCTGATGATCAGGAAACTCGTTGCAGTGATGTTTGGGCATGAAATCCCCTTTGACTTGGATGTGAGCTGCCAAATATTCTTGCATGAATTTGCCTACAAATTGGAGAAAAATGTCACATATATATCTCCGTTATATGTTTCTCACTTCTTACATCAGAAAAAGTTATCATTTTACTTTACATGCTCTAGAAGGTTGCAGCATTCTTTTTTAAGCGTCCTTCGTAGGGCAGCGTATACTGCGCCGCCCATTTTGTTTATTCACTTGTCAGAAGAGTTCGTTTTCATTTATTTCTTTATTTGCGCCTATTTACTTTTTATTTACTGCTTTATTTACTTCTTTTTGCTTATTTATTTGGTATATATTTCCCAAACTTATTTAATTAGTTTCTTGGCTCAATGGCTCGGGTCATTAGTACCGTAACTGTAGTGCATGTTTCATCGTAGGACTTGTCTGTAACTTCTCCCGGGCGATGGGGAGATCCGAGTCCGACACGCTGGATAACGAAATTGTCCACAACTAGATATCCTCCACCAACGGGGCACCGCCCCCACTGGATAAGTTCTAAGCTCCTACTATTTTTCCACATGGGTGGTAGTGCAGTGTATGTAGGAACTTAAGGCGAAGATAGGAAGAGGAAGGAAAGTCTCTGCGCTCTGTGGCCTGTTTGTTGGGTCTGCTTCGCCATTCGCCTGGTGTTGATCGGAGAAACCATGAAAATTACCCATCAGAGCAGTCTGCCGACTCCAGAAGCGTCTACAAATTTAAATAATTCTAGAATCCTTTTATTGTCTCATGAATTGTTAAATTAAGAGAAATACAAGTTTAAATTAGATTAAGTTTGCTGTAAGTTCATAAAGCATTTATAATGTGTTAATTAATTGAAACATTTCATCTCGAAAGTAAGAACAAAAGCATTAAAATAATACAAATGGCATCCCAGTTCGGGTTGGGAAAGATGGCATGAAGTTGATAGTAGGAATTAACTATCACGCCGTGTACGTGGCCCTGGGTGCTATGCTCTGGTGTTGATGAAGAGCAGAGCGGGCGGTGACAGATTCGATTACGAGTGAGCCCCAACCCGCGAGCAAATGCCTGGCGCCTTGGCGGATCAAGCCGCCCTCCCAATCACGGCTCGCGCTCCCGCACAAGTGTGGTGCGGGGCGAACCGCCAATCTACTCGAAACCAATATCAAGCTACTAATGCCCTCAACTGGTATCCGAAGTGACTCCGTGGTTGGGCCTTGGGGTGAAGAGTATTAAATAGCAATGAACTCTTTGGAATGGGTTAAAATTGTTTGGTTTTTCGCATTCACTGGCGAATGAAACTACGACGCCGCCAGCCCATTGATTTTCAAGTTCAACTCGGGTTCGTCTAGATCGATCGGGAACCAATTTGGGAGAAAATCGACTGAACGGGTTTTTGCGTTGGCCATCGATCCCAGACGGACAGATGAACGGGCGTTTTGTCATCAATCGATTTTCGTTATCAAAGATCCCAAGACATGGATTCTGTCCGTACCATGAGTTAGAGGAAGTAATATACTATATATATAGGAACATAATTTATACAGTGTTTCGTCACGGGCCCGACAATAATTTTTTTTGACAAAATTCACCGTTTTACAAGTTCACGATTAGAATTTTTATTGTTATAAAGGTCATGAACATCAGGCCACTCGGAGTTAACGTAATGGTAACTGTGGAGATGAAACGATGTGGTGAAAGGACGAACAAAACCCAAACCATGCGCGAACGGACTCGAACCGACCCCTTGGCCCAAAACCACTTTGACACTACTGCCTTGCGATCTTGCCCACGGGAATCGGCCCGTTACAATACTTCCCTTTTCTTATAAATGAGGCGAAAAAGAACAAAATAAGAGCGCGATAAGCGTTCGCCACTGAGCCCTTCCGCCTCTCTCTCAAAGAGAAATCCATAACTTTTAGACCTCTTGATTGTGCTTCGGAAGCACGATAGTTTCATTGGCTGACACTCGTTTTGCAAAAACCCGTTTGACTTAATACATGCAGTCGACTTATATTTTTTGTTGAATTGCTCATTATGGGCGAACATTTTATTTTCTTCTGTTTCATAAATAATTTTGATATTTAGTGCATTTTTTGCGTTGAACAAAAAAATGGCTACATAATGATCAGATCTAGTCAGGTTGACTGGTAAAACTAATTTATAAAATATTATAAAATATATATTCCTTCTACCTGGATTTTAGAACTTATGTCATTAAATATGATTTTTTGGGGTTTTGTTGTTTGTGATGAATCTTGAGGCCCTCTCTTAGGCATATTGCCTGGATGTATAGCAGATGCCATCGTATTGTTTTCCATACGCTGGTAAAATTTATCAAAACGTTGTAATTAAACAATAAAATGTCTCATAAATCATGACCCACCAAAGGGGAAACCTTCACTTGCGGCGAAGTCTCAGTGTGATTAACTATAGAACAAGATTTTTATCTCCAGGAAGGTAGAGTGCTCAACAAAATCAATGTTTATACGTAGATTTCGAAAATCTCAATCAAAACGTCTATCATGTCGCAGTTTTAAATATACCTTTTCATGTATTTTTCTATTAATGATAATACATTTTAATTGCACCTGTAAGATATGTAACTCAATACGCAATCTATTTAAAAATAATGTATTTCCCCAGTTCATCTATGCACGTCCATGAGATATCACTAAAGTAGGTTTCGTGTTCGAAGATTGTCTCATTACTCTAGCGTCTGGTAGTCGATCTCAATTAAGAGTAGGTTGGGGATGTTTTGAATAAGTCCGAGCACCTTCATAATTTCTACTGCCGAGTCCTCGATAGGAATTATTTTAGCCCTTTCCCTTATCCAAGTGTAAAAGTACCCAACTGATAGGGTGATTCTGATGAGTCTTGTCATGGGAACTGCCGCAGTGCGCTGAATTTTGTATCTGGTTTGCTGTGCCTTGAATACATTAATCCATTACAGTTCCGGGTTTTATAAAGTGAATTTCCCACATGATCTGTTGAGCTGAATCGGTTAGATAAAATGAAAATCGTTATTGACATTGAAAATGTCCCAAAACACCCCGATAACTTCTGTTACGTTCGTGGAAGTTTACCCAAACTTCTAAGGAAAAATATGGGAAATTCAAAACTTTCGTACTTTTAACTTTGGATATAGTTTAGATCAGGAAAAACATGGGTTGCTCACAGTGTTGTATCACCTCACAAAAAACCTTCAGTTGCGGTTGTGTGGAAAACTTAAATCATCGTCATTCCTACCAATTTTGTGGAAATATCAACTAACCATTTTAATGGCACTACTTACTCGTGATTAATATATCTTATCTGTCCCGATCAATTTGACACAATTCTTCTCCAATGCAACCTGTGTCACTTGAATTATCAGTGCCAGTACTCCTGAAACATGGTCAATAAATGATGAAAAAATGATGAAAATGAAGCCGTTTTACCCAGAAACAGAAGCCTCCACTTCAAAAAAGCCACACAACTTACCCGGAAAGTCTGGAACTGGCCTTCAATTAGTAGAGCAGGAAGACCAGAAATGATTGCTTTGTGCCTGAATTTGTCAAAAACTCCCGAACTGCTAGGTTCCCGATTACAGTAATGGGGAAAAATCTTGCTGCCAAGACAACAAATTTAGTTCAGAAGTAGACACGGACCTATGTCCATATTCTGATAGTGAAGATACCTTTTGTTTTGTGCAGGCATTAGGAGGTTAAGGAGGAAATGTTTTCTAAATTTGGATGAATAGCAGTAGTTTATAGATTCTTTCCAAACATAGTTTCAAAGCAGTGAAATGATTCCGATGAGTAAAGCAAAATTGAAGAAATGGATGTTATCGGGATCCCATTCCTTAATTTCTTCATCAATTGTTCATCGGTTTCATAACTCACGTTCCATGAAATATTGCGAGATATGAGTTAGCGCTTGGAAATCCTTTATGAGTGTTGTCTTGCATTTCTCGGAACATAGAAAAAAACAATCATAAAACGTTGTTACAGAATGGTTAAAGCTAGAAAAATATCAGGTTTTATAATGTCTCTGAAAATTCATTTTCTTCACTCCCCTATTAATTTTTCTCACGGAATTTGGGGTGAATTTATGGTGAATATAGGGAAAAGTTTTTTCAAGATATTGTGACAATGGATAATAGATACCAAAGGCGGAACGGCGGAAGGCTCCTGTTGTGCATTACAGAACGATGAAGTCTGAAAGTTCCTCCAATAATTACTGCTGGGTAGTCAAATAGGATCAAAGTGAAATTACAATCAATTTATTTTAAATAATATTACGTTAAAAATTACAAATGATAAAATAAATTAAAACGAAAGCATAATTTAATATTAAATGAAATTTTAATGCACACAATCTAGCAAAACAGTTACTAGAACGATTCTCAATAATTAATTAAAGTGTCAATACTTGGTTTGTAAACTTCTATTTGATTGGTTCAGAACCTTGCTCGTGGCACGCAGCAAAGTCGTTCGCCTTTCACCAAGGAGGTCCGGTTCGATTTCCGTCGAATATCATGTGCAATTTGTCCCAAAAAATGAGTTTGGCTGCTTCACAAGGGCTAGTCCAACCCCTGTGAAGTGTCCTAAACTCCATCTCTATCCTTATTCCTTCCCAATTCTGGCCACTGTGTAGTGACGCAGGAGCGCGTATGCGGAGATGCTACCTGGCGGCCCTCTTGACAACTGACTGCGACGTGACGAGGCATGACGAATGTTAATGGAGATTACTCCCCAAGCGTGCAAGTAATGGAGGATTACTCCCCATCGCAATGCGCTCAACGCCCCTTAAGGGGCTTGGAGACGCGTTGCGTCAAGTTGTGGACGCAACAAACAAACAAAAAACTCTCATAATGAAATCTGCAACATAATGTGTATTATTAGGCAATTGCGGCCATCAAATGTCAGAATTACACAATGGGAGAGGAAAACATCTCTTCGATACCTGTAAGCGCGCCTTGCTTGCCTATTTTGAGGAGCTTCCTCCTGCTGCCATACGACCGAAGCCACGCTGCCGACTTGCTCCATCGTCACCAAAGGCTCCCCCCTCCCTCCCCCCGCCCCACCCTCCCTGGCGCGAGTCAAAGCGGCCGAGCCCTTCTCACAAAGAATCTTCTTGAGTCGACATTTCTCTTCTTTTAATCCAATCGACACAAAAGAATTCCATTTCAAAATCGTCGAGAACTAGAAGGCCCTTTCCGCCCTTCGGCCCGCTCGAGCGGTCTGCCCCCGCGTCCTCCGCGCCTGCCCGTCGACTTCGGTCGGTCTTCAATCTTTCATAGAGAAGTCGCTGTAGAGATCTTTATTGTTCGCCTGCATACAAAGCGGTGTCGCCTTCGCCCCCTGGCACAGGCGACTCGGCTGAAATGGGCGTGACGCGGCGTTGCCGAATTTTATATAAGACCTCGTCGCGAGTGCGTGTTCTGTGCTGGAGGTTCGAGTTTTCTGGAGAGATTTTACTGGGTTTCTTGTACTACGTTTTGATTGAATTTGGAGAGATAATACATACAGAATGTTGTATTGTTTCACTTCTTTAGATGCAAAATCAACAAAGAGAATTTATATGTATTTTACGAATTTATATTATACTTGTTTTCTACATGGACATGTTGAATTTTCGTGTGACTTTTGAAGTTATACGCATTCTTTTTCCTATCAATTTTAACAAATGAATTCATGTTTTCCTTATATTACTTTAATGACTTGTTAAGAAAATAAATTTAAAAGATTAAAAAAACTATTTGTAAAAACGAAATGTTCCATACGATTTCAAATATAAAACTCGAATATGTAGATATTTCAACACAAGTTAATACTCTGTGTTTCATATAGTCATGTAAACCACATTTCTCTTCAACTCACATTTGCACCATTTGCACTAATTGCGGATTGTCTATTTCTTAAATGGATAGAGACATCGTAAATTAAAGATAGATAGAGACATTGTAAATATAAGAAATATTTTTCATTCCTGATTACTAGATATCGATTTCGCTGAAATCACTGTGGCATGGTTCAGTTCTAGCCACGGCATATTAGTGACTTGCGTCTTCGGTACGAATCTTAATCTAAAACCATAATTAGCTGCTGTATGCCTGTGGGTAAGTCAGAGGGATAGGCTGGTGCAGAGAAAATGGTAGTTGGTCCGCCACCGAAGTAGACAGGTTAGGACCCGTCTACGATACCATATAGCTAAAGCCCTAACTGATTTTCTTCTCATACAACAAAGCATGCTCCGTCACTCATAACTCCTGTTTGGCTCTTTGCAGCGCTCTAGTAGTAGTATAATTTAGAACTTAACAATGGTTAAGCACTAAAAGTTACAATTCTTTCTACCAGAGAGCCCCAACAATAACCCCATACGGACCGAAGACAATCGCCCAGCGTTATACGCACAAAATAATGTTGCTCATTAAAGGGTTAATTCCCAATAATTCTTTCGCTAGATACAAATCTCTGACGAATCTCTTTATGAAAATCATGCTATAAAGGTTTTTGTGAAATTATGCTAAATGTTGAATCATAACCACTAAACAGTTGAAACATAATCACTAAATAGCAATAATTCTCGTAGAATGCAACATAATTTTGTACGGCTCTTAATATCTCTTTTAAGATAATTAAATCACTTGGATATTTTTAGCTCTGATTGAGTAAAAGAAATTTACTTTGAACTACACGATAGACACTGCTATTTGTTATATCGAAGATTGGTTTTGATGAGTTATCTCTCAATATACTAACACCAATTGCTTCCAACATTACCTCCACATTAAACATGTATTAACATAGAAAAATATTTGTCAAGTACAAAAAAAAAAAAAAAAGAGATTATTTTAAAACAATATTACAACACTTCGTCATTTATATTATATAATATAGCAGCATTTTGCTTAATGTAGACTCAAACGCGATATTATGCGAGTTTTAAGAGGCGATTGACTTTATCCTGTAATTTTCTACGAAGATAGTAAGATTTTAAAGTTAGTCAGTCAAATTCAATGTCCATTATTTTCTTTTCAAAGAGGATTAGTGTAAGACTAAAACGTTTAAAGAAGATCAGTTCTTCCACTTTAAAGGACAATCAGGATTTCCGATGCTCGTAATACCTAGTGCATCGTTATTAATATTTAATTAACGTCGTAGAAAGATACAATAAGGAGGATAGGTCTCAACCTCAAAGCCCCGTAATGCAAGATCATTACTGCCGGAGCGGTGACTCAGTGCATCAACTGATGTCACTGCAGCGCCTCTGACCGGAGGTCCTAGGTTCGAATCCCAATATTGGCAAGATTTTCGACACTAGCTTGTCAGCTAGGTCAGCTAATTTAGTCGCTGTCTGGAGGAGAATTCTGGCGGCCAGCTGCTGTGATCGGTAGTTTTCCGTGGTTTCTCGATCAACACCAGGCGAATGCCGGAGCAGTACGAGCCACGGGCGCGCCGATCTTTCATTCCTCGTCCTTGTCCTATCCTCTCCTTACACACACACTTTACAGGCACTACACTTCCACATGCCGGGAGACAGGAGCTTGAGCTTGTCCGGCTGGAGCGATGCTCCGCTGGTGGAAGAGTCAGGTTGAGGAAACCCACTGGCCGACGGTAGTCGGCGCCGGATCTCGTCATTCAGCGAGGAAAGATCACCACCTTCTCCCGAGGAAAAAACACGCACTACACCTACGGGACTAATAACCTAGGCTGTTGACGCGCGAATCACCAACCTTAACCAACCAAAATATTACAGTCTAGTCTTTCCATCACTTTTGAAATATATTCTAATTAGACTCCAACGGTTTTATTCGTGATTTTTACAATACATGTTTGTACAATGTGCGATTGCAATACTACGTTCCATTCGGCTTGGAAACGTATGACGCCAACGTCACTGGCTCTTTCACAATGAGATCCATTACCTCAACTCGGAGACTAGTTGAGTCTGGAGGAGCGAAGTAACACGATGAAGTTCCTCCTCATTAGCTGCGAGTTTAATGTCGTACCACATTCTCTTTCCATCCGCGTTGGCAACATTTGGCCGGAATCATGGCATTTCAGGAGAATTTCGAGGAACAGGTTTTGATTTTAAATATCAGAGTCAAAAAATAATATAAGAGAAGAATTGAGCAGTCTACAACGACGACTAATATTGGTATTTGCTGACAGTGTTACATGCTAGTTTCATGCATAATAAGAAAGTATAATGAAAAGTGTGAAAATATGCAAGTAAGTCAGTACATAAAAACAAGTTAATTTCGTTTTGTATCTCAGATATATCACATTATTCACAATATTTTGATATTTATGCTCCTTGTGCTACTTTAAGTTGTATACTACTTCACTTCATTTACAATGTATTCGACACTCATATTCTGACCTCACGTAGAAAAGAGTTATTATTACACAATTATTTATGAGCCTCAATGTTCTTGTTCATACGTGTATTGAATACTTATGTCAGCCTGAATATTACACTTTTATTTATTCATAAAGAATATAACATTTATTTGATTTCTTATACAAATTGATCCAACTCTCTATCAAATATCAAACATAAATTTTGAAGTAACAATTGATATTTGCAAGCCATAGCCGAATCAAATTGTGATTATTTGCCTGATGTATTTGATTGCGTGCAAATGCATTATTTTGACCCTATTAAGTATAAAAATGTGATTTCTATCAAGGATTTTCCTTGGAAACATTGCTAAGTAACAATCAGATTAATATTTTAGAGCAAACAGATATATTTAATATTTTTAAAGACCTAAATGAGATATTTTAACGACGTCAATTATTTTGACTCATTAAGTAAGGTGTCAGAAAAATATAATTATTTCATATTATTTCAAACATTGTACTGTCAGAGTAATTCCTCGGATGTTTAGCAAACATTTGAAAATTCGTCGATGCTCGGCGATAATGACATCCTCAAATGAGGACGGCTCCTTTCCCAATTAAAGCGCATTCGCCGAATCATGAATGGAGGCGTGGGCCAGAAAGCGATAATAGTGGTGCAGCGACGCCGACCATATAATAATTCATGTAAATGGAGCGCGGTCACCCTGCGCCGGCGCTCTTAAATAAATTACGGACGGGGCCGCAGTCGACAAATAGCGCGGGCGTTTGATGTCACGTGATTATTTTAAATGATCAATAGGCACAAGCCGCAGGCTGTACATTTTCTATACAAAGTGCCCTTTGTCCGCCCCTGTGTCCACGTTGCACGGGCGGCGCAGTCGAAAACAGACCGAAAAAGGAAAGAAAAAAAGCTCTGCGGAGATGAGAACAGATTACGATACACAATAAACGGCGGTCTGTCGATCAATCGAGCAATCAGCGAGAGATCGATAGTGCGGCACCGGCGACGCGTGGAACGCGACGGCTGTTGACTCTGCGCTGGGGAGTGGCGACGCGCCCGCCGCGCCGCAGGCAGCGCGCCAATCGCGATGCCCCGGAGCGAGGTCAGAGGGTCAGGGCGGGCACCGCCCTCCGTGCCGTCGAGCCGACGGCGCTAGCTCAGCTGATTATTTTAATAATAATAATAATAATAATAATAATAATAATAATAATAATAATAATAAAATAATAATAATAGTATAATAACTAAGCTGCGTTTTTGCCTGTTTGCCATTTAGTTCCTTCAATAGAAAAAGCAATATTTTAAGTTACTTATTCATTTTGAGGCTTTAAGAGTATTATATACAATTTTATAGTGACTATAAATGCCTATTTCACTAATAAATCCTATTTTATTAAAGTGCCCAAGTTTGCCTATTCTCGTATTTATTGATCAAAATGTAATTATCCTTAATCAAAAATTAGATTTTTTCGTTTTTAAACAGGAGATTTCAGAGAAATTGAGGCTATCAGTAAATCTGTGCTCCGAGTTTACTACGAACACAGTGAAGAAATTTTGTATTATGAAACACGTGAACAATTCTTGGTGGTAGTCCATATACTTTCTTCTTCGAATTTTTAAACAATTTTTTCTATCAAAACGCCTCCAAATGTTTTCTTACTGTTTTCTCCTTGTATGTAAACAAACAACAGTTTAAAAAATTTCAAAACTGCATTTCGAAAATTCAAAAAGTAACATTCAAAAGTACTATTAATACAGAGGTTATATTTTAAATGATGTGTATATTAAAAAACTCATATCTTTGAAAGAGAGCTCGTATAATTTTTTTGAAAATCGAGTGATTTTGCAAAATTCTGCTTATATTTAATACAAATTACAAAAATAATTCCCAAAAACATTTTAAATGTTTGATTAAAGTTGTTTCATGGATAGAACAAGGGTCATTTAAAAGAACAGCGACGGTCCCATTTTTGTTGAACTCTGAACTTTGAAAATTGCAAACTTTGTAATATAATTTTAGATATAATGTGAGAAAGTATGTGATGATGTAATCTACTAGTTACAATATTTGTGTTAGCATGACAATTAAAATAAATCATAAAAGATTTTCACTTACTATAAATTATATGTGAGAAAAAATATCATAATATGCAACATGAGAACAATAGCTTTCATTTAATGAAAAGAAAAAATGAACTACTGCGATTCAGTCTTTTTGTCTGATTAGCCCAACAACGAAAGATAAGAGTTTATAGAGAATTTTCAGAACAACGATAAAAGCAAACATTCGATGATGGTAAGTATATTATGGTTACTTCAGAAATTTTCTATTCAGAACGAAAATAAGGATAAGAAAATATATAGTGCCCTTTTTAAATGCTTATTTTACCCTTTTAAATGCCTATTTAACAGTTGTCAATGCCTATTTTAATTTTTCAATACTTATTTTATATATTAAATGCCTATTTCTCAGTTTTTCGTGCTTAAAACCGGAAGCATAGTAATAACCAAGGGGATCCCACTCCTTCAGAGAATCCAGCCAACGCATGCAATGGACAAGATAATTAAATATGTCTTTAATTCGTGGATACCACAGGAGTACAAAAAGCGAGACGGAATGTGAGGGCTTCAGGAAAAGGCTTCTGAGTAGAGAAAGATATCCGGAATGCACTCTAAATCTGCAATCAGGAGAAGAAACTTTTTTCAGATGCATAGTTAAATCTTCTCAAGACGGAGGTGAGACTAGAACTAACAAGTGAGAGGTAGTCCTGGGAGCAAGGGGTGATCACGAAAATGAAAAGCAGTATCTATGAACGAATAATACTTTGTGGTCGCATTCCCACTCCAAATGGTGGACAACCCTCAAAGGCAGTTATGAGGTAAATGTACTTCACATCAAGGAATGCCAGAGATCTACACCAAAAATACCAAAACTGAAATGCAGCGCTAATGTCTATGTGATTGATGGCAATGAAACAACTTATTGCCCCAAATGTCTGCTTTTTCTCTTGAAAAGTAGCCGATTGGTTCATCAGGCCTAATTGCTACCTGTCAATACCTTGGTTGGTACACAGAGGAAAATGGCATTTCTGTTAAGAAGACCCACAAAGACAAAACATGATTAAAAAAATTGAGAATCAAATTGTCAAACTAGATGATATCTCGTATATTGTCATTGAGTTTTCAGAGACAAAAGAGGGATTTCAAAGAAGGTTCGTGCAATTATTCGCTTAATTCACTGGAAGATAAAAGAACACAAAAAGATCTAGGAAGTAGATTCAAGGTTGAAGATGAGAGAGATTAAGACAAAGAATAGAAGCTCTAGAGCAGAAATAAGAAGGTATAATGAAGCAGCGAAGGTAAAGAAACTTTCCTGTTCCTCTAAATAAATCAAAAGTACTTTTATAGATAACTAGAGTCGAAAGACACCAATGACAATGATATAAACTCCTCAAGTGCTTCCACAATGACGGACGTTTTATTCAGATTTGGTCCAACTCCTAAAGCAATAGTTTGATGAAGTATCCAGAAGATACGATAGAAGAAGAAACTTGTCCAATATCCCAAAAATGAATGGAGTTGTGATTTCAACAGAGGATGTAAAAGGGTCCGTAAAGATCCATAAGTACCTACTACTGGAATGCCCAGGAGAAGATGGAATACATAATGTTTGTAAATATCTGACATGCGCTCGCGATATATTGGCGAGTCAATTTCAAAGATTTTGTGTTAGGCTATCTATGCTGTAACAAGTTTTTACCATGAGCGTGATCATTCATGTTATCGAAAGGTGAAATGCGTCTTGACTCGAGAATTATAGGATTCATTGGCATGTCTACCTACAATTTATGACGTTACTCTAAACACGCCAAGCGTCTGAAAAAAAATGATCATTTTTTTGACAGAAATATTGGTTGTAGGAGCGATGTCGAGGCGAAAGAATTGTCAGATAATAGATAACACAGTCCAAGCATGTTAAGAAGAAAAAACCCTATTTGTCAGTGAGCTGATAGATTTCCCAAGACATTGATTCCATTCTGCATTCTTGGTTGCAGCGAACCTTTCAACTCTTTGAAAGGTTCACCACTGTCTAAATTTCTTACAACGTGTAAGAACAGCTGGCGAACAATACGTCTTGTAATGAAAGGGAAATTGAGTTACCAGACATACTCTTTAAGAATTTGTAAAGGAATTTTTCAGGGACAGAGCTTAAGCCCGCTCTGGTTTTGACTAGCATTGAACCCTTTGAGTAGGATACTGAATGCCTCCGTTATGGATATTTGTTTGAAGAATTCCAAGAATATCATTTCCACCAATTATATATGAATAATCTCAATCTTTATGCTAAACGGTCAGAAGAACGTCGCAGCATACTGACACTAGTTGAAAGTATTAGCAGTTCTGTTTGTATGGGTCATCGTTTGGAGAAGTGTGCAGATGTTAACGTGAAGAGATGTCGCGTTCAGAATAGAGAGAATGAATTTAAGAACTCTTCAATGGCAATGAATATACGTATCTAGATCTCCAGCAGCTCCTAGAAACTGCAGATGTGAAAATAAGAGCACAAGAGGAAAGAAAGGTGTTCTCTCGTGTTACGAAGTCCACGATCTGCAAGTCCTGTATTAATTCGAGAAACAAATTTACAGGAATTAACCACTGAGCCCTTTCAGCACTCACATACATTTGGAGTTGTCAAGTGGTCTCAGCCATCTTTGCAAGCCTTCGATAGAAAACTCAGAACACTTCTATTAAAATATCAGATCTATCATCCTCAAACTTACACCTAAAGGCTACATCATTAGGGCCGTGGTCTTAGTTATACGCCGCCAAGAAAAATAGCTCAGAAATTATTTCATCAATTACGAATCCATGACGGCCATCTGTGCGCAAGATCACAGCTGTACACCTTTGAGGCTGCTCAAGGAGACCACACTCCAAGGTTTTTGAAAATGACCGAATAGAGTAGTGGAGATGAGAAAGGAACTCCGCGCAGGTTTGCTACAGCGCTTTGGGGTAAGCGTTAACCACCGCATGGCCAAACGTGATATTGAAACAACGTGAGTTGGGAACCCAAGTGACTCCCACCAAAAGTTGTAACAAGAACACTGTTATATTGAGTTTAGAATTGTATTTTCTTTACTTTGTTTATCATCATACAACGTTGTACATGACCATTTGTGTAAATTTGGCAAATATTTTGTAATATATTGAAAATTTGAAAAAACAAAGCTCTTGCTTATTCATCACAAGTCGTGTTATCATCTTTGGAATAACTATTGCATTAAATATTTGTAATGGGAAATGTAAAAATTTTAGACTTAAATGTAAGTGATTAAGGTCTAAGATTTTATTGATTTTCAAGAATAGTAACACAACTAATAATGACAATTTTAAATACCAGTAAATTAACAAATTCCGCTTCTGCGCTTAGAAACGAATAAGTGATTATAATTGTTGTTATTGCGAAAGTGATTTATGTTCATAGTTAGTTGGTTGGTTTGATAGAGATTCTGGGCACATCAACTTCTGAGGTCATTAGTCTCGTAAGTGTAGTGCAGGTTTTTCATCTGGAGGTGGCGATCTTTCCCCGCTGGATGGCGAGATCCGGAACCGACCTACCTTTGGCTAGTGGGAGTTCCCAAACAGGTATCTCCCACCTCCGGGAATCCAGCTCCGACCGGTCTCCCGGCATGTGTGGAAGTGTAGTGCATGTTCGTGTAAGTGTGTGTAAGGAGAGAAACCACAGAAAACTACCCATCAGAGCAGCCGGCCGCTATATTTGTCCTCCAGACAGCTGAACAAACTGACAGGCTTGTGTCGAAAATCTTGCCACGCTCGGGACTCGAACCTAGGACTTTCCGGTCAGGGGCACTACAGTGACATCAGATATTGCCCTGAATCAACTCTCACAGTGATTTATGTCATTGAAATTGTTAATGTTTATTGTATTTGTCTGTTTTTGTCTAATGTTAAAAAGCAGTAGCGCCCGAAGCAGATGTCAAATATAAAACAAAACAACGCAGCTTGCATTGTTGCGTGTTATTAATCCTGAATAATGTTTTTTCATTGATAAGAATAATAGATTCCAATAGTAATTTCCCGATATAAACGTTATCAGCTGAAATCTCGTAGAACGGTGAATTTTCAAGCTGACACGTTAGGAGTAACCCTGATGTACAATTAATTTAAAAATATAATTGAGTTATGCAAAGTATCATATCGACAAATGGGCAATTAATGGCATATACGTTTGTGACGAAAAGAAAGAACAATAATTTAGATTATGTAAAAAGTAGTAGAAGGAAGGAGACTGAGATATTGCAATATGACTATTACTTCTTTATTTTAGAAAGGGTCCTAAAAACGTGAATGCAAATCTTTTGCTATTAGTGCAACAGTTTCATACTGTTTATTCGTGCTTGTATAAAAGTACCGAAATTGTAATTTCGCAATACATTGTGCTAGCTCGATGATGCGGTCCAGGAACCTAAATGCTCAGTGACCTGTTGTTAATCGTTCTTCAATGGGAAAATGTGTCATCCGGCTGATGAGAGAGCCTTTCTTTGTTCTTCCGCAAGTTTGATTTTGTTTGTCAACTGTAGGTTTGATATTTTGGGGCGTAATCGCCATAACAAATTTGATATATATTGGATACATTGAGTACGATACTTATTATTCGTATAGAATTTATATAGAGTATGGTTGTTATTGTAAGTTGAAAAAAGAATGAATTCGAAAAACCTAGAAAATAAATTATACAAAGTGTTCTGAAATTATCAATTTTTATTTCAACTTTTTTATATTTTTTACTTTAAGTAAAAAGCAATAAATTATCCCGGGAGTGATCGCATTAGATCTGTGAGATCCAAGCCACGTAATTTAATGTTCCTGAATTACTGCGATGCATTAGTCGTCTGATATTTCATGTATTCCTTCGTTGTACTTTTCTGGCCTTTTATTTTCATTCTTCCGCTGAATCCTTTCCCGTGAGCAAGTTGACACTTGCTTGCTGCGCTGCGTGATATCTGTCATACGGAGGGTGGAATGGCACTGGTGCATTGTGGGCTCCTGGCCTGAGCGCCACATGACGAGTCGTGCCATTATTTTCAGCCGTGTTCTCGGCAAGTACTTATTCAGAAAATGTAATAATTTTTCTTATTTACAATTGACTGCCACAATTTCTGACCAAAGAGAAAGAAGACGCGCAGGAAACATGTGGACGGAAATGAAAAAGTGCGAACATAGCAAAATGGAAAAAAGTCCAAGACTTTCTAAATATTTTAGTTAAAATGTAAAATATATATTCGTATATAACATCCCAAAATAATTTGGGGAAATTTATTTAATATTATATAATAGCATAATAAGATGTTTAATGATTTTTTGCATGTACTTTGTCAATTTTTATCTTTTTCGCCATAAGTATTCAGACAAGAATTCTGTAGTATAAGGTTCATTAACAATTGTATTGGGAGACACGTTAAAACTGAATAAAATACCTATTTCAGTAAATGGGCCTTCAGATCACTCGCAAACATTTTCAGCTACATCTGAGAGATACATCGCGGGCATTGGCGTGAGTACCTATTGCGGGCTCTCCCAGGTTAAATAATGTCCTAAACAAGGGCACATAATTTTATCCAGGTTTTGCGAATATGTGTACATTATAAATAATATGCACTCTTTAAGAATACAACAAAAATGTTTACTAGATATTACATCAAATATATGTGTAAAAGCAAGAATTGATTATTAATGTAAAATTAATTTTATTTTGCTCCTTTAGACTTTTAAAAACAAGATAGGAGAAATAACAATTTATTGTACGACGCAACCAGTAAAAAATCATTTAATTTAATGAGACATGTATAATTCACAGTTTTTGAACCATGTATGTACATGTTAACAGAAATTATCTCAGAGCATTACATTCGTGTCTCAGTATGAAGGTAATGTTTAGTTACAGAACATTTTCATCTTAAGGAAGAAACTAATAAAAATATGAACTGAAGTTGCGATATTTTCATTTCAAACTCGATCTAGAACGTTACTAAAGTGGACAAAACTCTCACGAAAGTCTCATTTATCTTCAGCTACAATATTTTGTTGGTGAAAACGGAAAAATAAATAAAAAGTAGTGTAAAACTTGCTCCAGAAAGTAACTTTCTTTCCTTTACCCTTTCCCTATGAAACCGAAAGCAAGTTGAAAACTTTGATACTGTTCATAAAAGGAATAGTAACTTTGAAATCGGGAAAGTGAGAAATGACTTTTTAAAAATATTCTTTAAAGTTTTGGAATACATTATACTTGCATTAACTTTAGTATTTTCATATTATGTCATATGTTTATTGGTTGTCAACTTGACACGCAGCACATTAAACAAATTTATTAGTATTTAATAAAAAATATTTATATAGTAAATTATTTTACTTTGAATGCAAAAGCAATTTTGTAAACTTTCAAACACTGAATTTTGTGCTCATCTTTACTACCTGAAAATAACGCTTTTTTTGCCAAACATTCTCCGTTTTCCGGTGCACTATTACATAAGTTTCTCTCTTAAGAAGTACTTTGTAGGGTGAGAAATTAAAAAGAAGTATCTGTGGAAGCTTTAGATTCATTTCAAGATAAGGAATATCGTAGCTATTGACAATTAAATTTTCTATGTATTACATGATAACCATTTACTTTGGAGTGTAAATGAGTTTATAAAAGAGTTAGTTGGTTCCTTAGAATCGACTGCATTTATTGATTCACTGACTGACATTCACAGGAAATATTGTACTTCACTCTTAGAGACTTTTTACACTAACACATCCGGTTGGTAGTCCTGTTTACAATATTGAGTACTTAGAGCTCAATGAAGATCTTGATCGTCAGCATCGGCAGTGAAGATATCCAGGAAATGGAAATCATTACTAGAATGCAATAACGTTCCCTTTTGCTTCAATATACACTTTTGGATATATGTTCTTTTCAGCAAATTTAAATTATTGAAATTCAAGATTGGAAATATTTTATTGAAAAATTATAAAGAAATATGCTCATACTATTTTGTGAAACGATGTAGTTTTGTAGGTGAATCAAGATTTCTTAGTAGATTATATTTTCACCTTCGAAATACTTTCGAAAACCTTTATACCCCAATAGTAATTTTAAGGATCAACTTTTATGAACTTTAAAATTTGTGGAACAACGACAAAAATCAGGAGTTAGCCGTGTACAAAATCACAAACTTTAAATACAAATGATGATAGACCCTACATGATTCTAAATACAGAAGAAAATAAATGTCTAGTCGTATTTGTTGTTGAATTTGAACCCTCTTCCCATTAGAAAGCACTACTTAAACTCCGATGTTTTGCATTGTGCCTTTTGAACAAGAAGTTCTCGTCGTAGCGTCCCCGATTCTGGCAACTACCCCACCCCGCTCTGCAACCGCCCGGCCCCAGCCCGGCCCCCGCCCCGCCCCGCCCCGCCCGCGCCACCGCCCCCGACTCGTGCCCGCCCCGCCCCGCCCCGCCCTCCCCGCCCGCGCCACCGCCCCCGACTCGTGGCCGTCCCGCCCTACCCACCCTACCCACCCCACCCCCGCCCCGCCCCCGGCTCGTGCCCGCCCGCCACGCCGGATCTTCCTGTTGCCGGGCGGGCTGCTTACTCTGCAGCGACGATTTTCAGGAATGAAGCCGCTAATGCCCCGTGTCCCATTTCGTCTCGCCAGACGCCTCCTCGTGGGCCACGCCCCATCGCGACGCGACAGCAATCGCCCGCCCCAGCCCCGACGACAGCTGTCCTCTTCCGACAAAACACCCTCCCGTCCTCGCGGCTGCCTTCCACCCGCCTAGTCCCTCTGCCACTGGCATCATTGTGCTCATCCCATTAGGTCACTGCCTCAACCTTCGTCCTCAACGCTACCAGCCGCTGGTCCTAGTTCCCGCAACACTGATCCCCGCAACTCTTGCTGCTCGCCCCAGCAGACTCACGCTCAAGTGCTCCCCTCTGCCTGGTCTCCTTCCAGATTTCATTACTTACCTTCTGCCCCTCTCCTCTCCTACCTAGTTTCTTTCAAGCTATCTTCTGAGTCTCCTCTACACTTCCGTCTTTTTATTCTTCCCCTGACTCCTTCCCGTCCTCCTCACTCGCCACCATTGACTGTCGTCTTATTCCTGACCTATCCTGCGCTACCACCTCCCCCGCCCACCATTTGCGCCTCGCCTCGCCGTTTGCTCCGTCTCCGGCGCCACCGGCGTCACTTCCACTCGCGTCGCCCGCGCGCCCTCAAGCTCTTCCCGGGCGACCAAAAAACGCGGCTCGCTCGAGGTGACTGGAATAGTAGCATTGTGATTCCAACTAACAGCCGATTACTTACAAGCCATTCCCCGCTTGGCTCGGCGCCCCGGCGCGCCGCGCCGCTGCGGGCGAGGCAGGGCGGGGAGGGGAGGGGAGGGAGGGGAGGGACGGTCCCGTCCCCTCCCCTCCGGGCGGAAGACGTACGAGGAGCGGGGCGAGTCGGGGGGAGGGGGGAGATGTCGCCGCGCTACGTCGTTCGTCTTCTGTTCGAGCGAAAGTGCTGCCGGCGCCGCGACGCGACAGAGATGGAACGCGATGCGCGGGGCGGAAGCGCGGCGGAGCAAAAAAGGATTAGAGGCGCCGGATGTTTAGATGTGCGGTGCGCGCTACGTTTTGCATGAACAAATGAGGCACGCGATGTTTCTTTCTTACCGATTGGGTCCCTTAATACGATGCCTAACGGTTACATATGCAATGCACATTACGTTTTGCACATAGAAATGAGTCACGCGATGTTTTTCTCCTACGAATCGGGGTGCCTTAATACGATGCTAATATTTAGATGTGCAATATTGCTTCCGGCAACCTGCGGCACACCGGTACGCATCACCTTTTGGTCCTAGAGACCATTCAAATTCACGCTTCTGAGTGGAGATGCAGATGACGTATATCCGTTACCAATCCGAGAAGAGAGGGGAGGCAGACCGGCCCCAGAGCGCGCAATAGAGAGTTCTGCTGCCTGTCCGAGGAAGGCCTGTACGATAACGTTGCTATAACGAGCCGTTGCAGGTAAAGGTGTTAGTAGTAGCAACACGTTTGCATATTGAGAAGCTGCTAAGAGGTAAATAATTTCTAAAATGTAACATGAATTACATTCTTTGCGTGTGAAAATACCATTTCGCGTATTTTCAAGGAAATAGCATAGAGGAAAAACCGTGCTAATAGAAGGACATTTGCTTCTCAGTTTTCTTTATTTTCGGATTTGCCTTTGGGTCCACTGACGAACTTCGAGTAAGGGCAAACAATTCCTCAGTTTTTCCGTTGGATTACTTCAGCAGAATACCAGGGTTCGTTGAACTACCCGATGTATAGTCCGGTCGTCCACATGTAAGGTCGACGCCTTTATATACAGAATTTATTGAAAGGAGTAGTTAGGAATTGAGGTCAAATGGAATTGAGCCATGTGACTATTACGTTTAGAAACATATGCATAAAATTTTAGGCCAAGATCAGTACAACAGAGTGGTAGTTCTATATCAAAGAATAGCTCTGAGTATGACCGTAATTATTTGAGAATCATGCATTGTAGCAAAATAAGAGTAAATTAATCAAATGAAGAGACCGTAAATAACTTTTGTATCATTAGAAAATAAGTGAATTAATATCCATTTCAATTTGCTTCTATAAATGTTCTAAAATTCTTGTAAAGTGAACTTATGCCATTAATTCACTCTTATAATTAATGTTGTCAGTTAAGGAGAAGGAATTTGAAAGGAAAATATTGCTGAAATATGATTAGGAAACTTATGTTGAGTGTTAATATATTAGTAAATTGAAATTTCATGTTAAATATTAAGTACTGTTTTCAAAGCTCAGACATTAATTAAATACATATTAATAGTAAACAGTAAGTAGAAAGAAAGGTGCCACATAGAGTGTTGGTAGACCCGAGGTGTCCCATACTCACGAAATGAGTGATTCACATTTGATTATAATCAGTTAGAATACTGAATTGTTACTGGAAGACCCTCAGAATTGTGCGGATTCAGTTCATATACTTTATGTGTACCATTGAGTCTTGATTTGTGTCAGTTATATTCATTTTTATTTGAATAAAAGTACTAATCACGAATTGACTAGCATTAATAATCGATTGTTTTTACATTCACGTAGTGAATGACCATTTATCAGTGCTCATACAGGGTGTACAGGTATTTCAGGAACCCCGCTATTTGGTGCACTGGTCAAGTGGATGAAAAGCGCCAATAACTCGAGGGCATCAGATGCACAAAGGTCGTGTCCAGAAGGTCATTTATGGTGGCGTCGGTGGAGATCGCCAGAGTGGTTGCAGAGGGTTGCGTCGGCGACCGCGGGGGGCGCGAAAAATCGAGTGACCCCGTCCGGCGACGGAGAGGGTGTGGCGATGGGAATTAGTATCTGCAGTTGAAGAAAGAATACAATACACAGCATGTTTAGATACAAAGCGATTCATAGATTTATGTGACATTCTTAAATAAAGATGTTTCAATGCTGAACGAAAATTGGCTTCCATTTCACTCACTCTAGGTTTGTTTTCAGTTTTCATTACAAAAGTGATCTATTAGCACAAACTGCCGATTAAGTATTCTAACATTTTATTATTTCAGACCGGAAGCGGTAGCTCAGAGCATCAACTGATGTCACTGCAGCGCCTCTCACCGGATGTCTCAGGTTCGAGTCCTGACGGCGGTAGGATTTTCGACACTAGCTTTACAGGTAGATCCAATGCAGTCGCTGTATGGAGGAGCATTCTAGCGGCCGGCTGCTCTGATTGGTAGTTTTCCGTGGTTTCTGCGATCACCAGGCGAATGCCGAAGCAGTACCCTAACAAACGGGCCACGGACCGCGCGCGATTAGTCCTTCCTCTTCCTGTCCCATCCTCTCCCCTTACACACACACTTACACTAACATGCACTACACTACCACATATTCCCGGAGACCGGTGGGAGCTTAGAGATTCTCCGCTAGGGCGGTGCCCTGCTGGTGGAGAATCCTGGTTAGAGGGAAACCCCTACAAGCCCAAAGGTAGGTCGGCGTCGGATCTCACCATTCAGCGGGGAAGATCACAGCCATATCCCGAGAAAAGCATACACTTCACTTACGGGACCAATGACCAAAGCAGTTGACACGCCCGGAAACATGCAAAAATCAATCACTATTATTTTTGTTTGAACTAGGGTTCGTTTTAATACGATTTACGAATACCGTGTATTACACTTTCTGGACGAGTTTTGGTCGTAACTATGTTTAAGTTTACCCTGCACTCAGCCGCAATCTTGCATCGCCGCCACTTGCTACACGAGAAATATGTTTAAGCCCCGCGCTCGCGGCTTCTATTCGCGCTCCGTTTTCCCAGCAGTAATCGGCAGCCCGCAGCCCGCGGCGTGCGTCGTCCGTCTTCCGTTCGGCTGCGAGTGCCGGGGCGTGGCGCGGGGGGCGGGGCGGGGCGCGGGGGGCGGGACGAGGCGGGGAGGGCGCCAAGATGGACGCGCCCGCAGGAGGGAAGGAGGCGCCTGCGACGCGAGGCGAAAGGGCTCAGGGACGCCCTGCGCCACCACACACCACTTTGCTAAATAAGAGCACGCAAAGAAATCGAAGCATTTAATAGTTAACGATGATTGAATGATGGGTATTAATATACGAGTGTGATATGACGATACCGCGGGTATCGTTAACTTCACACGAGTGTAATACACATTACATCCAGGTTTATACGGCACTTTTTCTACGACATTTATAAGTTGACGTGGCAGTTGACATGTAGGATTCAGCCAAGGCCCCCTACCCTGCCCTCGCATGCTGCCGCAGGTGGCTGTGGTTACCAGTCCGCCTGCGAGGGAGTACTGCGCTAGTCAAATAGGATCAAAGTGAAATTACGATCCAATTTATTTTAAATAATATTCCACGAAAAATTCCACGAATAAAAGAAATTAAAACTGCCACGCATAATACAATATCAGATGCAATTTTAATGCACACAATCGGACAGAAACATTTACAAGATCGATTCTCAGACTAATTCAGTGTCAATACAAGGTTTGTAAACTCCTGTGATTGGTCAAGACACTATCATAACGAAATGTGCATCATAATCAGCATCACTATGCAAGTGGTGCAACCAACTAATGACAGCATTATACAATGAGAGTAGAAAAAAATACACACTATTGACTGGTCGAGTGTCACCTGTAATACAATGAACACAACAGACAACAAAATCATTGTCGATTCACAGAGTATTTACATAATAACCTTTCCAAAAATACCCCGTCCTGTCACTGCCCTTGACGCATCTCACTCCGTCCCTGCACCGTGACCCCCACCCCGCGCCCCGCCCCTCAGCCTTATCTCGCCTCCTTCCGCGCTGCCTGCCTGCTGCACCGCGCTCCGCTTCTTCTAAGACTATCGGCGCCTTCACTCAGCCCCCTCCGCTGCCTCCACGCCCTCGCCCCGCCCGTGCCACCCCGCACCGCCCCAGGGCAGCTCTTCCCGCCCCACCATCCGACCATCTATCCCCGCCTGCGTCCGACGTTCGAGGCTCGAAAAAGTAGTCAGGCAACGCAGAGCATTGGAAGTCACCGGCGTATAGGGCGGATCCGGATCTCACGTTCAAACGAAGGAGAAACTTCGCGGTTAAAACATGTACTATGTTTTCGGACTATGCCCAAAGTAGTTGACGCACCCCAAAACACTCACTCTTGAAACGCTTATTTGTTACGTAACCAAATAGAAACAGTGGTTCAATAATATTTGTGATCAGACATAGGGATCTCAGCATACTGATAAATAAAGCCCATTCAAAATTTACCATATCTCAAACAATGAAACCGGTAGAGGTTTGTAGTTTTCTAGCTAGGTCGAATTCAGTCGCTGTCTGCAGGAGAATCCTAGCGGCCGGCTGCTCTGATCGGTCGTTTTCTGTGGTTTCTCCGATCAACCAGACGAATGCCGGAGCAGTACCTAACAAACGGGCCACGGCCCGCGCGCGATCTGTCCTCCCTCTTTCTTGCCCTATCCTCTCCCCTTACACACACTTACACTAACATGCACTACACTACCACATATTCCGGAGACATGACGGGAAGTTAGGGGCTTGTCGGCTGGGGCGGTGCCCCGCTGGTGGGAGAGTCCTGCTTAGAAACCCCACTAACTGACGGTAGGTCGGCGCCGGATCTCGCCATCCAGCGGGGAAGATCACCGTCTCCTGAGAAAAAACATGCACTACACTCACGGGACTAATGGCCAAAGCAGTTGACGCGCCCGGAAATACGAAAAAATCAACCAGTCACATCAAACACAGTGGGTGGGTAGACATTCCGAAAACAAAATTCTAGATCAGTAAAAGTTCTGACGTAATACCATGCAAGCCATGAACAAATATCTTTTATTAAAATATCCGCATATTTTGTGTGCTATCAAATACTTGAAAACCTATCGTATACAGAAATTCTAGGGGCCCTGCGTAGTCGAGTTTACTAAGGCAGAAAGCACTTGGAAGTCTTAGTTCAAACAGCCGTGAGTTCGAATTCCGTCTTGTGCATAATGGTTAACGTATGTGTGTTGTGTCAGGTGGATCTCCCTGGTCACCATGTATCATCGTCAATACTCTTCTTTCCATTTCCTCTAGAAGGGCAAAAGTACCGAGTCAGGGGCCTTCACGACTTTAGAGAATACGGCAGTAGAAGGGCTGACTCTGAAACGGAAACGAAAGCAGGCGAGCATCTCGTGAAGAGGCACCTGAAAGTAGGGCCCGGAAAGAGTGCCGTGGCAAAGTTATCTTCGGTGACAAAGAGGGGGCACAGTTCGTGAGAGGTATAGAGGTAAGTAAAACTCATCTATTGTGTGATGGGGATCTCAAATACATGGATAAAGATAAACAACTTTCAATATTTTCAAAAAATAGAACGTTTTAAATGTTTAACAGTGAAAACTGCTGGCATAGAACAATTCATTTGAATTGGAGATAATTCTAAAACAATACGTAAGTAATTACATTAGTGGCTCCGACACACAGCGAATGGCAGCGAATGCGAGCGTGTTTGCAGGGCAATAGTCACTCAGAGAGGCCTCGCGGAGGCTTTGTGGCCTGAATGAGAGGGATCCAAAGTGACCACCATGAAAACCTACTAATTCACATATCGGATTTCATGCATGGCCTCTCCGAATCCCAAATCCACCGACCTGCTCTCTGCAACATTCATTCAGTTACTTCACAAGCACATTTATTCCCAAATGTATGTTCATTGTGTAACCATCCAATAAATGTTAATAAAGCCTTTTTAGTCTTCCAAAATCACGTAAATTCACAAACGTACTATAACACAAAATATTAAAAGAGGTATTGTGGCTAATACAATGTAAAATACATATTAAGAGTGTTCCGTATTTACTTCAAAGTCAAAATTAAAGATTTAAATTTTACTCGCTCTTCTGTTTCTGCGAATATGCTGCAAAATTTCTATCTTCGTTTGTTTTAATTGTCGCTTATCAATGGAGAAGAAGGTCAAAGACGGACTCCCATTTTTTAAAAAAAATATTACTTGTTCGGAATTTCTTCTCGTGAGGAATTCCCGAGAAGATACGACGAGACGTAGAATAAGATGTATTGACACAAATATTATGATTAAGTAAATAGTTTTTTTGTATTTTAAACAAATAAAAAGGGAATTCCTATTAATTTAAATTTTAAAATAATAACCCAGAATGTCAAAGTTTATCAAACGATTGGGCAATTAAAAGGGAAAAAACTCTTTTTTGTAAAGTGGGTGATCCTCTTAAACCTAGTCGACATAATCATCAAAAACCCACTGTCATAATTTCCCTTTTTTTCCCTTCACCCGGGACCGGACCTTTGGGATCCCGGGCCCAGACGTCCCCCACCCGGAACCCGGATGTCTCGAATTTTTAACATTGTGATTTATAGAGTTTGTTAGGCCACTTGGCTGGCGACGGGGCCCCAAACGCCTGATTAGCCTCGAGCCCACACAGAGTAGCTTCCTTCCCCCTAATCTAAAACCCAATCAGGCAAAAAAAGCCGGAGTTTCCCAAACGCGCACTAACTGCGCCACCGCCGCCCCCCCGCCCCCCGGGGCCTTTTCCCCACCCCGCCAACCCGCCCATATCGTCCCCCCCGCCGGGTCCCCCCCGGCCCCGGAGGTCGCACCTGTCATAAATAATCGGGTAAACCGCGCTAATTAAAAGTCAAGATGGCCGCCCCCCCCAAACGTCGCTACGCTCGGCTCCCCCCTTTCTTCAAGAACTCCACTGGGAGGGTTCCCTTTCACAGCTACATGGCTAAAATATGAATTCTGCGCCCTTCATTGATTTGAAAGGGTTCGCCAAGATATTAGGACTGTTTTTCCCAATACCGTAAAATAATTTTTCCCACCCAGGATGAGTATTTTAGGCTTAGTATTATCCCCCAAAAGTTCCTGAATACTACCCCCACGGAATGTCTCAGAAAATTTTCAAACTGCTAAGCCAAAAATGGTCAAAAATTATATTTTTTACCGTAAAGCTGGGCAAAAACGCCACATAACAGGTTTTAAGTTAACATTTCCCTTCATTTTCAGACAACTTCTCACAAATGTCCGACATCACGTTCAAACCGAAAAGTGGGTTTCATGTCCGCCGAAAACGTGTGCTTTGAGGTTGCTTACCACTCAAAGGGGAAAGTAGATGTGGACATATGCGCAAACTCCGTCACCGCCCTTTCTCACTGTATGCTCACTAAAAAGTGATAATTTTTTACCCTATCATGTTCTAGAAATTTGTAAATTTTTCTGAGACGCCAGTATAAATCAATAAGGAATGACGGTAGTTCTTTCCGTTATAAAAAATAAAGTGAGGTAAGATAAGGCCTGTCGGGAAACAACCCCAACGCCGATCCTTCCTCCTCTGATGATTCGGTGACAATTCGCCAATGTTTTAGAGTCCCGAAAGGGTCGCAAAAGATGTTTGTTGACAATGTAGATTTTTGTACTCTTGTTTTTGATGACCTACTCTAACAGGCGGTCAGAGTCAGTCGTTGGTTGTTTGATTAGTGATTGAGGGGTCAACTCAAAATCTTTGTTCCGTAAGTGTATTTTTATCGCGGGGGTGCCGGGTCGTCTCCTGCTGATCGGGGCCGCCTCCAACTCCCCACTGATCTCCGTCATTTTGGTAGTGTACTTTAAGTGCAATGTGTGTAAGTGAAACAAAAAGAGGGCAAAGGGTGAGAATTCCTCCCTCCCCGCTGGGCATTCGACAAGTGTTTAACTGCAAAACATGGAAAACTACCGATCAGAGCAACCCGCTGCTAGAATTCTTCTCCAGACAGTTTTAATTATACATAGATATGTCAAAATCCTGCCACCGTCGGACTTGAACCTTAGGCCCTCCGCCGTCCGAGGCACTGCAGTGACATCAGTTAATGAAAAAAGTTTTCGCACAGCTCAACTGAAACAAGTTGTTTAGAACAAATTTGCAAACATTTAGATTATGAAGGGCCCAAAAATAAAATGTTTTGTTTATAAAAGGGGGGAATCGCATATAACGAAGTTAAAGTGATATTTCGGACACCGTGTTCCTAACTGGTTGGCAGCCATTCTGAAATAATGGTTTGAAGTACACGGACTTTTAGGTAACGACTTGTGCCTTTCGTACACCACCGATTTTTTTGTTTTTTGCCAGCGCTTCAATTTTTTCTGAGAAGACTGCATTGGGGTTTGAAAAAACGTGATCATTGCCCCCAAGTGTGGTGAACCCCCCAACCGCCTAGTTTGACGCCAGGAGACGTTGCCCCCGGGCTTTTCCCCCGTCCACCCCCCGAGCAGCACAGTGCCCGCCAGCCGGGGACCCGGACGCAGCGTCCGAAAGACCAACGCAAACCCCGCATTCTCCTTCGATATATGTTGGCGCGACCCCCGGTCACGCTCGGCCCCGCTGCCAAAAACCATAACACAATCACATCAAACCAAAAGGAATATTTAGTACTCATTTATTACTAATTTATTACCCAAAAATTTTAAATTTTTTACTCCCAAAAATGTAAAGAAAAAATTTTGCGCCGATTTTGAAAAGATGTTTTAAAAAAAAAAATTCCTACATTTCGATCAAAATTACGTGAAAAATACTCCATTTTCAAAAAATTTAAATGATCTTATCTCACGATCTGTCTTTAAAAAACATATTTCATTAAGGAAAAACATCTATCTTTTATACTATTGTTGTAGGGAAATCAACCCCATTTTTTTGAAAAAAATTATTTTTCAATTTTGGGAAATTTAGGAGTTGAAATGTCTTTTATTATCTCAAAAGACCTTTTTTCCCCACGTTCATACCACGCCACAATCAGCGATTGTTTTTCCCTCACAATTATGGGGCATTTTGCCAACATCCCCGCACAGGTGCTGCTCCCCGCTTCCGCAGTCCCCAGCGGCCCCAATCGCCCCCCTCGGTCCCTCGCACGCAGGTCAGCCAGCAGTCCGCCCCCCGCCAGCCGACTCGTCTTTATATTCCGCGAGCAGCCCGGCCCCCGGGGCGGGGGGGGCCCACGGGGGCGGGGCGGGCGGGGCGGGCAGGGCGGCGGGCGGGCGGGCGGGCAGGGCGGGCGGGGGCGGGCGGGCGGGCAGGGCGGGGGGGGGCCCAGGGCGGGCGGGCGGGAGGACGGGGCGGGCAGGGGGGGGGGACGGGGGGGAAAAAGGGGGTACGGGCGCGGGGGGGGGAAAGGGGAGGGGACGGGCGAGCGCGGACTGGGCCGGGGGCGGGCAGAGTGTGGGGGGGCGGGGGCCCCCCGGAATAAAACATTATTTTTTTTTTTACGCAACCTCGCGCGGGGCGGGCGCCCGGGGGCGACCGGCCGCTCGGAACGGCGGGCGATGCTGGCGCCGCCGCCCCCCCCGGCCCCACCATAAATAAAAACCCGCGTGAGTATGGATGGCACAATTTTATACGTAAAACATGGGGATAAATATTTTTAAAGGAAAAAAAAGGGGCTGGCGCCGGGGTCTCACACTCAGGTGTGTATCTGGTATGAGTGGGTGTGCGTGTGTGTTGTGTGTGTGTGTGTGGGTGTGTGTGTGTGTGTGTGTGTGTATGTATGTTCGCCCCCAAAGGGAAAAAGTTGGGGAATCCCGCTGGTCAGGCGGCAAAGGGTACTAAAATCCCCTTTCCCGGCCTTACCGTTTTCTTTTTTTTCCCCTTTTTCTTGTTGCCTGTTTTCCAGTGCACGTTCTGGAGGAATGTCTGTGCGGGAGAAATAGTTTTTTCCATGAAATAAAATTTCGGGATGAAAATGGAGAATCTCGGTCGAACTTTTCCATCACGGAATGTGTGCATGGAATTTTTAAGGGGGGGTTCATTTTCAAAATTTTTTTCGCCCGGCATTCAAATTCACTGAAGTAAAATAGTGATTTTAGGAAAAATTTAAGTACATAAAGTAATTTACTTCCACGGGAGGAATTTCGAGCAATTTTTTTTTGTTTAAAACAATAGTTTATTTAAGGTTTAATTTTTTAAAACAAAGTATGTGACAATCAAATAGCGGGATATGATCGCTTTTCAAAGAAATAATTTATTGTTTAATGGATTGTACGTTTTGATTGATGTGTTTGGGAGTGATGATTCCGGTACAACAGTAGCTTTATCATTCCCAGGGAAGTTTTGCCCCCCGGAAGTGGCCTGTTTCCTGCCCCGGATGAAAGATCCCCCTGACGTACACGCCTGCTTGCTAGATTCCCCAATGTCCCTTTTTGGATGCACCACGCCCGGGGCCCAGCCAAACCCCGACTGGTCCCCGACAAGGGGTGTGCTTTGTGAAAGGGGGTGAGGATAGAGCGGGGAAAGAGGAAGGAAATATCGCGTGCGGTCATGGACTTTTATTAAGGTACCCCCGTATCCGCCTGTTGTTGATGAAGAAAACGGAAAACTATAGATAAAAAGGCCCCCGCAGAATTCTCCCCCAGACAGCGGCTGAATTTTACCTAGCACTGTCGCCATTCCCAAAAAATCTCCCTCCCCGTGGAACTTGATTCCTGACACCTCCTTTAGGGGCAATGCGGAGTCAAAGACAATGTTGGCCCCTGAGCTAACTCTGCCTGTTATAGTGAAATTTTTTTTCCCCTTTCCGTCAAAAAGGTTTGTGCCCGGGGGAAAAAAAAAACCCCCCAGGATGAGTTACGCGGGGTTTTTGAATCCATCTTCGCGGTGGGGGTGTTCGGGAGATTTGTTTCCCTCGTAATGCGACCGGCGCTCAAACTGAATACGTCCCTAACTTATCCTAAACATAAAGTGCAGATATAATGAACAGGCTTTAAAACAAATAAATTCATATTTATAAAAATTATGATAGTTGAATTATGTAAATATACAGTACACTTTATTATACAAAATATAATAAAAATGAAAAATGATCAATTAATAAAATGAAAGAATAATGGACATTTTTTTTAAATGTAAAAACATTTCCCAATTTTTAAAGAAAAAATATTTTTCTACAAAAAATAAAAAATTTTTTTAATGAAATAATTTGTTTTTTGTTTTTATTTTTTAAACCCCCAAACAATTGAAGAATGGTCAAAAAACACATTAAGGTCTAATATATTTGTTCTTCTTTCTTGATTATTATTCCTTAATCTACCAAATCGTGAACAATTTAATTTTAAAGTATTTATATGGGCCCTAATAAAGAATAAGTTAAAATCAAATAATTCAAGAATAAGGTAGGCTTACTGTACACCATGTAGCGCCATGTTCATGGAGAAATTGTCAAAAATTTTTGACAATTTAAACAAAAAAAAACAAAACATAAAAACGTGTTAATGTGAAAAAAAAAATTTCATTAAAAGAAAAAGTTTATTTCCCCCTCTTTATTCAAAACGCCCCCCATAAAATCTCTGTGCATTTCTTATGCCCCATCTGAGAACAAGAAAATAAGAGCGGAAAAAAAATTAATATTTTGCAAAGATTTTAGGATGTATCAAAAACGTGAGTATTAGTCAGGATGCAAAAAATTTAGGTTCATATAAAAAAAACTGAGAGAAGTTAAAAAACTTTTTTTTAGTTTATCCCCTTTTACTACGTAAGAAAGAAATTATTGAATCATCGGCCGAAAAACAGGAAGGAAAACCTCTTTTGCTGGGCGCAGGAACGGAAAAGGGGATAAATGTTCGTATGTGTGTACATTATTTTTTTCGAAAACGTGTAGCCCAAATTTGTTTAGTCGGTCGTGACACGAACAATTGATTAACGGCACAACATGTGTCTCTGTGGTCACAATAGCGTCAAAAAGATTTTCCCCAAAAAGTGATTTTCCCGATCAATTTACGGGAAGTAGAAATCTGAAATGAAATCGATAATTTGGGAGTACTTTAAATGAATCATTAACTTTTTTAAAAATTGGGTCATAAACGGGCAAATTTGGGTATAAAATTTGTTCTCAGATACTAAGGACCAAAAGTATGTGCCTCTTTTTTTTAACCCCCTTTTTAAAAAAAATTAAAAATAATGGGAAAACGTGTTTTTTAGAAGTACCATTAGTTTTTTTTTTCTTCCGCACTATTTCACGGAACAAGTAATTTTGAAATCTCGGGTACTTTAAAAAGTAAATGACCCGCAAAACGTTCAACAGGCGGTTCGGGGGCCCCCTTCAATCCTCGTGCGGCGGGGCGAGGGGGGGGAAAAGGGTCGGGGGGGGCGTCGGGGGCTCTTAAACCCGCCGCGGGGCCCCGGGGCGCCATCTGGCGGGGCCTCTCCCCACGCGCTGACGGGGATCTGAGCGCCCTCCTCCAGGAGCCCCTGCGTACAAAAGGCGGAGGACACCACGAAGGCGCCTTTATTTCTGGACCCCCGCCCAATCACCACAACACCCCCGTTAAACGGATAAAAAATGACCGGCAGCGGTCCCCAGTGCATCAACTGATGTCACTGCGCGCCTCTGACCGGGAGGCCCTAGGCGCAGGATTTTCGGCACTAGATTCTCGCGGTCGAATTCAGTCGCGTCTGGGGGAAATTCCCCGGGGGCCCTGCCTGATCTGTACTTTCCGTGGTTTCTTGATCAACGCCACGCAAATCAGAACAGTACCTGACAAACGGGCCATGGACCGCGCGCGATTTTTCCCTTTCCCTCTTCCTTGTCCTATCCTCCCCCACACACACACAAAATGCATAATCCCACTTTTCCCGGGGGAGACCGGTCGGGGCTAAGAGTTGTCGGCTGAGGCGGGCCCGCTGGGGGGAGAGTCCGGTTGGGGGAACCCCGCTAGCCGACGGTGGGTCGGTGCCGGATCTCGCCACCCAGGGGGGAATGATCACCGCCATCTCCGGAAGAAACATACTTACGTACGTTACTAATGAACGAATTGCCCCCGGAAACACAAAAAATTCAATGATCAATCAAAAAAATGGCGTCTTCGGCGGCTCAAAGAATGCGCTTCTTTTGTATCTGGGTTTCACCCTCCAGCCCCAATGGGGAATTAGCGCACACCCTTTCCGCAAAACAGAGGGCGAAAATAATTCTGTTTCTAATGGACTCACGGGGGGGAATTTCGTATGACGAACTGGCCTTTCCCCATGCTAGGCAACCCCTTATGCACAGGTTTTCTGCGCAGGTAACTTCTGACGGGTGTAAAAGGGGATTTTGTATCTGCCTAACACCTGTGCCTAACATCAGGGTAAATAGCACCCTGTCCGTTACCTGTGCATTGGGGTTGTACCAATTGGATAAATACCAATATATTCATATAAATTCGCAATATCCATTTTTCAACTATCTATTTCATTAAAAAAACGTTATCGTTATTGAACCTGTAAATAAAAGAAGAGAAATGAGAAGAAAAAAAAACAATACATTTTAATTTTGAATGAAAATATTTCACAGTAGTAACCAATAACCCCAGCTTTGTTTTTCCCTAAAAGTTTCTATTTAATTATGCGTTTGAGAATGTTAAAAAATTTTTACTTTTAAAATTGGAATTTAATTTTCCCCTTTTTTCATCAAAAATTAATGGGAAAAATGGTGCTCTGTCCTTTGGATTTTTTTTTTCCCGAATGCAGTTTTGTGTCCCCCTCTAAAGACATATTTTTTATCTTGATATTGCGATAGGCGTTCAGATCGTCTTTTCAGTCATTTGTTCATGACTTAAAATTACATTGCCAGTTTTCGATGAGAAACTGGTGTGTCTTGAATGTTGCCAAGAAAAAGCCGTCAAATAAGTCCCTGAAATTTCTTAAAATCTCTGAAATTTTTTGATAATGGCTCATTTTTAAAAAAGTTCCGACCTTATTGGCTGGAAAATTTCTTTGAAATTTTGCCAGAGCAATGGGGTCCCCAATTTTTAAAAAATGCCCTGTAGGGAAAAAAAATATCGAGTTCAGGTTGATTCATCCATTTTTTTAACGAAAAGACCGGCAATGCATTAACACTCGTGGTCACAATACAAGACTAAATGTTATTACCAAAATTTCATCAGGGGAAATTGCTCTTTGTAGTATTGTTTTGCATTTTATAGGTGTTGTATTTTACTTCAAGACATTTGTGTTGTTTAAAAGTACAATTGCATTTTTCCTTCTGAATAGTGACAATAAGCTAGTAACATTTTAATGATTTTTTCATTGAAATATTTTTTGGAATTCCATGCTATATAAGTTTCTCTGAATCAAGGTGAGGAAAAAATGTGCGATGTAGACTTTCCCTTTTAATTTTTAAATCTTGTGAATTTTAAAAAATTTCAATAATGATTTGATGTCCATAGAAATTCTTGCAGACGATACGATTTGCTATTGGTTTTGAGACGTCTTTTTTTTTTTCTTTACAAACTGTATTACTTTCCCCATTTTGGGTCTGCCTTGAGCGTTTTTTGCGGCACGTAGTATTTTTTGCTTTCCCGCAATGAAATTTTTAGTATTTATTTATTCAGTGAAAATGCCAATTTTTTAAAAAAACCCAAATACGCCATAGAAAGAAACAACGAAAAAATTATTTTAGTGCTTATTGAAACTTCAAACAATATATTATTGTTTTCAAAAATATTTAAATAGTTTTTAAAGTAATTTTTAGCAAAATAGAGGCATTTAAAATATACGTAAAAAAAATTTTTCCCAAAATGTTTTAATTTTTTTTTTCAATACTTTGACAAATTGGAGGGCAATGTTTTAAAATTTTTTAAAACCATGTCATTTTTAAATTAAATCATAACATTTTAAAATGAAAATTTGTGAATAAATATGGGATATTTAGAATATGAATGCGTCTGTGCATCTTAAATGTTACAGAACCCGGGGACGGAATTATCCATGAGAGACACAGAAATATACATTTTGAAGATATCTCAGATCTGGCAAATATTTTTACAGTTCGGAACTTTTCTGATAAAAATGGAGGAACTAGAATCGAGCGTAACGTCTCTGGGCCCGAAAACATCAGTTAAACGAAAGAAACTTTTGCGGTTGAAATCATTTTTTAAAGTTACTTACCCCTTACAAATAACAGGAGAAAGTGCCTTTAGAAGAAGTTCTTCCCACCTCTTGTTTTTAGCATATCCCCCCATCAATCACCATTTACCTCAGTTTTTTTCTTTTTTTTATTATTATTATTTTTTTTATTATTATTATTATTGATTTATTATTATTTCTTTTATTATTGTGATTTGTTCGTGAAATATAATTTAAAATAAAATTTGGGTCGTAATTTGACTTTAATCCTATCCGACAAGCGGGGTCTCTCCCGACGAACTGGTAACCACAGCTATCTGCGGCAGCATGCAGGCGTAGGGTTTGAGCGCTGTCCGACGGTGCCCTGGCTGCATTCCCCATTAAACCGCCACGAAACAAATTAAGTGCATTTAAAATAAAACTAGAAAATAAATACCGTATGAAACTCGATGAATGGATATTAGTACATCATGATAACCTCGCCGTTCCCCACTGTATCGTAATATCACACTGTGTATGATTACTTCACGCTTTTTAATGTACTATTAGCACTAAATTTTGCCAAAATTCCTTTTTGCTGGGTTTTTGCGAACGGGGGCTGATCCCAGTGCACCCGCGGTTTGGGGGCCTTTGGGAAACCCCCCCCCACCGGGAGTTCCTTCGAACATCGCCCCGCCCCGCCGCAGACATCCATCGCGGTGACGCCTCCCCCGCGCCCCCGCCCCCCGCCCCGCTCGCCTCGGCTGCTTTGGGCCCGACGCGAACATTTTCTAATTACTGGCGGCACCCGGGTCTTCCTGGCTGCGGATAGGGCGGCGGGGGGCGGGGCGGAAAAACAGTGATAGCCAAGAGGGGTGCGGGGGGAGGGATAAGGGGAAAAGAGGGAAAGGGGTGGTGAAATTGGGGGGAAGAGGGAAGACGAAGGTGAAGAAGAAAAGAAGAAGAGGGGAAAGTTTGGGGTTGGAAATGAAAAAGGATTTAGTAATTAAAAAAGTTTCGACAAAAAAATGGGAAACAACTTTGAATTAAAAAAACCGTTATTAATTTATCAGTGACAAACAGAAATTTCATGGAAATAAAAACAATATCAAAGAAGGATTTGGGTAAAATATGTGGGAAAAAAAACGAAATGTAAACAAAAAAAGCAAAAATTTGATAAAAATTCACCTTTATTAAGGTATTTAAATTTTTATTAAATGGAACATTCTCAACATTTATTGAGTGACGTTTAAGTCTATTTGAAACATTATAAAACAGGCAATAAAAACAAAAAGGGTCAATGTTATTTCAAACTTTTCAATGTAATTATATTTTACTAAACTAATTCGGAAACTAAAACGTATATTTTATTCGTATATTATAAGACACGTGTATGTGTATAAAAACTATTAAACCTGAATTTTTGAATATAAATATGCCCCATTGCGTTACATTCCTTTCACGTCAATTTTTATTTGGGCTCAACATGTATTACTTCGACCCGCAATGCGAGACAATACGACAGCCTCATTACTTCATATCTGGACGTCTGCCCTTGTCCACCGCAATTTTGCCCTGAACTCTGCCGGGCAGCGGTAAGCGGGACAGCTCCTTTAACCCCCGTCCCCGCCGCGCAACCATCGCGTCGGGGAAAAAGGGGCGAAAAAGCCCCCTCAGCCCCAAAACCACCACCCCTCCACCACCATCACTTCCCCCCCCTGCTACCACACCTACCCCGCACCCATCCCCTCCCCTTCCCCCCACCGCCCTAGCTCCATCCCCACCACTACGTTTAAAACCCCCCTCCCACCATCTTTCCCCCAAGTACGACATTATCCTTATAACCATACCCACCAACCCAACAACCATCACCACAGCTATATCACATTCCGACTAAAACAGCATCACCCAAACTTTGAAATATACAAAACTACCCCTGCCCTCCACCCGCCGTTCCCCCCTATCGTGTTTCCTCCCAAATCATTCTTTATCACATCTACTACATTGTCTACCATCCCCTATTCTAAACACAACATTTACCCACCTCCTTTTAATCCCTTAAATTGCCATTGCTATGCCCGTCTTACCTTTTTCCAGCGTCTTCATCACCCGGAATACCACTGCCCCCTAGGCTCCACAATCAAACTATTACCTAAACACCACCACGCCTCCTCCTCCGTAACCATTACCACTACCATCACGTCTTCAATATCACCCCATTTACTAACACCACCACCACAATGACTACCATCACAAAATCACCATCATTACTCCACTACATCCACCGCCATAATTACCTCCCAATTATTTTCAGCTCCCATGTATTGTCAAACCAACACACCAACTTCAAAACTCAAACTACACCATCATCCAATTTCAAACTACCATCAATGAATTCCTTCCTCCAAAGCAACCCCCCCCCATCAGCACCTCAAACGACAAACAGCAGGGGTAAAAAATAAACCTCAGCGTCTCCATTAACTTAGCCCCCCCATAGGGAAATGACCGTTCTCCTAAAATGCCAGGAGACCGGTCGGGCTTTGTGCTTGTCCCGGGGGGGGGCCCGCTGGGGCAGATATGGCTTGAGAGGGCCCCGCCCCAATCACCAACCCGCATGCTCCTTCGCCATGGTACGCACATCATGATCGTCCCATTTTTCCCCCTGGGGGCATCAACCTCGCCATCACTTTCGGCCGCCATGTCCCCAGCCCCTTTCGTGGGCCCCGGGGGCCGCCGCGCCGGCCTGTTTAAATTTCTTCATGGGGGCTTTCGTGGGCTGATAGGCGGGGTGCGGCCGCGTTGGAGGGGGTAGGGGGGGCGGAGCGGGGAGGCAGCGGGGGAGCAGAGGCGGGGCGCGGGGCGATGCCGCCAGGGGGGCGGGATGGTGCAGGGAGGCGAGTCGGGGCGGGTTTGGGCTGAGGGGAAAAGGGGTGGCTAGTCGTGGTGGGCGGGCCACGATTTGGGTTGAAGCGGCGGGGGGTGCCTGACGGGGCACGTGGGGCGGGCAGGTGGGGTACACGAGTGGGCAAGCGATGGGAGGCGGAGCGGAGCTAAGGGGGGGAGTGGGAGGGGCGGGAAGAAGCTGGGGGAGTCGGAGAACGTGAAGGTGTGAATTGTGGGCGGGCGGGCGGAATGGGGTAGGGACAGGACGGGGAAAGTTGGGTGAATCGTCGGTAGGGGCGGGCGGGCGGGGGGGGGCGGGCGGGCGGGGCGGGCGGGGCGGGGGCGGGCGGGGCGGGGGGGGGCGGGGGTAGTCCAGAATGGGAAGGGGGGGTGAGAACTGGAAGGGGCAGGCGTGGTGGAAAGGGGGAAAGTGAAGCGAGAGGGCTAAGCGACTGGGGTGCGCAAAAGGATGTGCAATTTTAAATGGGGCGGGGGGGGGGGGGGGCGGGGGACGGGCGGGGGGAGGGGGGGGGGAGGGGGGGGGCGCCTGCCCCCCCCGGGGCGCTGGGGCAAATTGAATCATGCGCAGTCGCCCGGCGGAAACGACCTGCGGGATTAGGTTCGGGGGTTGCGTTCGGCTTCTATTGCGCGCGGCCGCCCGACATCGGTACGTGCTCCGTGGCTCATTTGGGTTTCTTCCCGCTTTAATCACGCGGCGCTAACTGGGAATTGCGACTCGATATAGCGCATTATTGCAATGGAACGCGGAGGGTTTTCAAAATGAAATAATTGTAGGGAAAATAACATGTTTCATTTACTTGTTTATTTTACCTTTTTTTTTATATACTCAGAGAATTAACGGGAAAAAAAGGGTTTTATTAGGAAGACCCATTGGTTTCAGAAAATATCAATTTGTATTTTTTCAATAAGACACTTAACGTATCTAAAGTTTAAAAACTAATACAATAGACTTATTGTAATATTTAGTAGGTGGAACTAAATAGACAAGAATGTGAATCATTTGTTGAACTCAATATTTTACAGTTTCTTTTTTTGGACCACTCGATCTACATTCCGTCATGCCCAAAGATAAAGATGATTTGTGGCTTTGAGAACTCTACTGTACGATATGTGTGCAATATCTCAAGGCTTTTTTATAAGTGTATGTGTGCATGTGTATGTTGAGAGACAGTGTGATAAATCCTTTCAGTTTGGTAAAATTTGTGATTGTCATATGAACTAATGCATGAAAGTAAATCGATTCGGATTTATTGATTTCCTCAGCACGAAACCCAATCTTTCCCACATTAGAACAAATAACAGGAGTAGATATCAAAAAGTAATGTATCATTTGAATGCAATTAATGTAAAAAAGAAAAAAGGGACTACCGTGCATTAAATTATTGTTGAGATAAATTTTTCGTCATTGTGGAAATGATGGGAAATGATGTCAATTTCATGAATTATTTTCTTATATTACTTAATTAAAACAATATTTCGTCAAGAAAACATCCACGTGATGAATGAGTAATTACTAGAAAATTTTGGGAAAATTTGATCAATGGATCATCTTATTAATCACACTTTTTTTGTACTTTTTCTCACTGGTTATGAATTAATAGGTGAAAACTCTTTTTTTCCTCCACAGGTTTGGCGTACGCTGGAAGTTCTATATTTAACATTAAAATATATTAAACAAAAAATAGAACTATGGTTTCATCGTAGGTAAAATCACCCGCTAGTTCTTGAACGACAATTTGCGAAGACGACGGTTCAAACCGCGATCTTTGCCCCCCTCCTTCCTATCCTCCCCCCCCACACATTAGCATGCACTACATAAAAATTTTCCCGGGGAGACCGGTCAGGGTTTGAGCCCCGGGCCCCGGGCGGTGCCCCTGGTGGAAGAGTCCTGTTTGGGGGGGAAACCATGCTGTTATGGTTGGCGGCGCCGGATCTCACCATCCAGCCGGGAAGATCACCGCCATTCCCGGGAAAAGAAACGCACTACACTTGGGACTAATGACTTTGGTTTGACGCGGGGGGAAATCACAACCGCCCCACCCACCCAACCCCCCTTTGCCCGCCCGGGGCCCCCTGCCACTGTGCATGGCGACTCTGGGCTGCCGCGCGCCCCGAGGGGGACGGAAAAAGCAACGCCTGCGAAGCAAAGCCCTTGCCCCGAAAGCTGCGTGGCGACGAGGGGAAACTCCCCTTGGCGCTTTCCTTCCCTGGCCCAGAGGTCGTCACCGCCTGCGCGGCGCCTCACCGCCCAAGACGGAACCCGGGCCCGGGAAAATCTCGGGAAATATCCATTTTTTAAAAAATTCACGTATGGTTTAGGCCCCCGTGATGTTCACAGACGGTTAGACAACGGACGGAACCAGGCCCGAAAATTGACCGCGGGAAAATCCATTTTTGGAAAATTCTACGTATTGTTTTGGCGCAAGATGATCAAAGGGGGTCAGACAGTCAAACGAACGGACGGGCGATCGGACGGGCGATCGGACGGGAACGGACCCAACGGCGAACGGGGAAAGGGGGAACGAACGAACGGATGAACGGACGAACGGGCGAAGGGCGAACGGATGAACGGGCGAACGGGCGAACGGGCGAACGGGCGAACGGGCGAACGGGGGGGAAAAGGCGAACGGGCGAACGGGCAACGGACGGACGGACAACCTTTTGGAAAAAAATAAACCTTTTTCGGTATCAGGGGGCCCCGGGCACCCAAACGTGTATTTACATTGAAATCCGAAAACGATTTTCCGGCATTAAATAACTTTTCTCAACATATATTCCTCCGTTTTTTTAGGAGAAAGTAAAATCCCCAAATTTGGGCCGCCCGTTTTCTTAGATTCCGAAAACGTGTCACATACGCCCAAGAAAGCGAGGGAAAGAATATTTTGAACCCCCCAACGCGGATGGATATTTGGAATGATAATTAGAATTTAGAAAAAGAGAGACCGCCCCCTTATCCAAGGGCGAGCCCGGGAGTCGGATGAAAGAAAAGTTCTTTCTGGGTACCCTGAACTGGGCGGACGTATAAAAACGGTACCCCAGGAAGTGTTGCACGGATTTCAGATTTGCAACTTTTCTAGGAAAACTCTTCGAAGCCCAGAAGAGGTAATTATTCTATTATAAATTGATTTAAACATAATTTTAAAAAAAGATAAAAAAAACGTTTAATTTATAATGGAAGAATTAAGTGGAGTTTGAATAGATGGCAGTAATTAATAGCTTGCTTTCATTTCTCTTTCCATTTTTTTTTTTTTTTTCTCTATCACATGCTTTTCTTATTTAAATACTCTCTTGAAGTTGGTGCTCATATAAAGGGGTGATCTCTGGATTCATTTTCACTCTGAATATCAGTTGGTCATTAACTGTAATCAAAAATAAAGTAAAATCATATGGTATTCAAGCATATAAAACTTGAACGGAAAAGGGCGATTTCGGGGACAACGGCGTTCTCCGAGGCCACGACGCTTGGGCCAAGCAGCTCGGTGGAAAGGTGTGAAGGAAGCAAAGTGGACTGCTCTACGGGGGAAACACAGTAAGGTCGTTCCAAATAAAATTTTTTGTAGGGATAGGGTGATTCAGCAGAATAAGAAAGCTCATTTTTATCACCGTAGAAAAAAAAAGGGAGGGTAACAGATTTACCACGTTTAAAAAAGATAAGGAAAGTACATTTTTTTCCCGACTTCAAATGTGAGAACAGAATCAATTTTTTTTTCAAAAAGGATTTAAAGATCAAATATTGTAATATAGTAATTAAGAGTTTGAGAAAAGTATAATTATTTTTAAATAATTTCAGGATTTTAGAGAGAAAAGATTTCCCTTTTTGTTGTAAAAGTAATTTTAAAGGGGAAAAGTTTTAAATTTTTTGATTTTCAATGTGGTTTTTTTCAAATTTTGTAAAGTAATATTTTAACAATTTTTCCGAATTTCTGAAAGGGGTGTTTGTTAAAAATTTGGGTTGTAGATGAAAGTAGGAAATTGTGTATTGAGTTATTAGTGTGTTTTTCAGTCAAAGTATTCTGTATTTGTTTTTTTCTTATGTGCCATTGTATTTTTTGTAAAAGCGCCAATATTTTTAGAATATATTCTGAATTTAGAAAAATGATTCTCCCCCGAGTTTTTTTAATTTTTGCATCAATCCATAAACGATTTTCCCGCCCCTCCCCTTTTTTTTTATTTATTTGTCCACACTGGGACGTCTAACTGGCTTGACCATCTGGTGTTGTGTTCCCCAAACCCCCAAGACGTCTCAGGGGGGGTGCTGGCCTTACGGCTTGTACCGCACGCTGTGGCTCGCAATTGGCCCCCAACGTGGGGCTGATTATTGGATGCATTTGACAAACTCGATTTAAATAACTGAGCCCAAAATTTGGTGTAACTAAAATTACTATTTGAACCCATTCACTAAAATTTCTGACAAGGTTGCAGATAAAGTGTGTTGGAAAAAAGTGTGTTATTTCAGGGTTTTTTTTTTTTCAAAAAGGATATTTATTATATGAGAGTTTTATCAGTTTCAAATTTTTCTGGTATTTCGGGTGAAATATTTTTTGAGAGGTGTATGGTGTCTGGGAAAAGAATTATTGTTTTAGGCGTTAATAGATTAAAAATGGCAGATAAGTATAACGTGGCTAGGAATTTACCTCCGTGGAAGGGAACTGGGAACGATGCGATAGGAAACGGGGGGACAAGCACCGGTACGATGATCGGGGGGGAAACGACAGGGGGGAAACTGGGAACGGCAGGAAAAACGTGCGACGTCCCGACAAATCACACCCAAACCCCCAAACGAGATCAGGATGAGGGAACAAAACCCTCGGAGGCTAATTCAATGATAAACGGTTAATAGGTCAATTTATAACAATTAGATGTGATTTTAAATGCAGGAAAAAAAACAGAGGAAAAAAAAATTGGGGGTTATTTTGGGAAAACTAAACTGGGGAGAACAAGGTTACTTTGGAAACTAAACTAGAGGAAAAAGGCTATTTTGGGAAACCAAATTAGGGGAAAATAACTCGGCAATAAATGCTTTGGGAAAAAAAATTCACGGAATTCGAACGAAATTAGAAGAAAATAATGAAAGTTAGAAAAAAATTTTAAAAGCACAGTTTACTGAATTAGCGGAGCAGGGGAGTCGAATTTAGAGCGGGGTTCACAAAATTCCCGGAACACGGAACTTAGAAAAAATTCGGAGCTGGGACAAATTAGAAAAAAGGTTGATCAAGTAACGAAAGAATTTGAAACTGGGATCAAAACAAATCGGATCTTATAACCCCGTATCCGACAGGCAGATTATAGAACAAGGAGAAAAAGTTCCAGAAATTGGTTACTGAAAAAGTTCGGGTTCGCTAATAAATTGATAGGGGAAAAAAAGGTCCAAACAGGATGGCGTTCTACAACATCAAATTAATGCTATAAGAATGAAGAGTAGAACTGAAAAATCAATTAGAAAATTTACCCCAGGGGAGGTTGTTCAGCCCACGATGTTTCAACCGTGTACTCTAATTTGGGCGGGGGAGATAAAACCCAGGGTTTTATAAAAAGGGAGAAATTTCTTTTCTTTAAATTTTTTCCCGGACAGTAAGAAAACTCGAATCGTTTATCAGATGTTGCGGGTAATGCACGAATCTGGGCAGATAGTTTGGGAAAGGTTTCCCAAAACTATGGCCGAACTCAAAGAAAAATTTTATTCGAGATATTGGAATAACGAAATCAAATCAATTTTAAAGTTAATGTAATGTATGGTACTGGAAGAAGGTACGTTTCCATGCAGGAATATGCAACGGGGAAATTGCTTGTTTCAAAATTTTGTACCCGACGATACCGGGTGAAGAAAATTTTCTGTTTATTAATACGTCATTTTTCCCTTTCCCGACCAAAATTTGCTTAAGAATCTCTTACCAATGTCCCCTGAAAAATTAATAACGCAGCTAAGGTTGTATGATACCGTGTATAATGAAAGGTTACAGAAAGCAAGGGCAAAACTAATGGTCAAAAATGGGCAAGATAAGACACAACAAATAATGTAACAAAAAAGAAACAGGAGAAACTTACAAAACCGAAACATTACCAAGAAAAACAAACTTATCTGACAAGACCCGGGCCTCGTCTGGGATAGAAATAGAAAAATTCTATTGATAAGGGGTTTTCCAACCCAAAAAACAGGACCAAGTACATCTCGGGACGGTCGGAAAATTAGAAAAGGGTTTTTTTCGACACGCCATCCCCCCCCAAAAAAAATAGAAAATCTAGTGAAGAAGGGTGGCGATATTATCAATCAATTAATTTATTTGATGATGAACTGTGCAACGATAATCTCAATGCATATCAGAAAAACAGTTAACTGAAGTATTACTTAGGAATCAAAAGGTGGTTTGCAAAAAAAAGAATCCAGTAAAGATTTTCAATTCGAAATAGAATTAAAAATAAAACACCATTCACGGGTTACCAATATGTCATTCCAGAAAAAAATAAGGGAAATGGATAAGCTATTGCACCATGGTCAAAGATGATATCATCATAAGTCCAAAACCTCTTATCTAAACCGATAGTGCTCGAGAAAAAGTAATGGGAAGATAATTGTGTTTAGATGCAAGGCGATTGAATCAAGTTCCTTTCCGTACAGAGACAGACCTTGCGTGTAGAGGATTTAACTAATCAATTATCCGGCATAAAATGGTTGATTCAACCGCTTCACTGCATCGTATTGGCAAAAGCGATAGCACCTGAATGAGAAAAATGGTTTTTTCACGGGAATTTCGTATGTCTTCAAAAGAATGCCATTTGGGCTAAGAAAGGCATCTGCTCTTGTAAATGTCTAGACAATATCATTGGCAAAAGATGTCCCGCGATTTTTTATCTATATTGATGACGTCTTTGTATTTAAAACATTTTAAGAAACATGACTAAGCTAGATATTTTGTTAAACTCTGATTGAAAATAATTTACAACTGAATTTGGAGAAGTAATTTCTGCACTAAACAAGTTGTTCCCGGGTTTATGTGACGTTGGAGTCAAAATGAATATGGAAAAAAATGCAGAGATAGATAAAATTGCACCGCAAAAAAAAAAAAAAAAAAAATAAACAACTTAAAAGTTTGTTGGTTGGGCAATTATTACGCCAGATTTATTCCCAATTTGATGCACATTGAAATATTTCTTCCGTTGCCGGGACACTAATGAAAGTGGGAATACAATCAGAAAGTAAAAATTTAAGTTTTCGACCATTTAAAGTAAATATGTGGCAAAATGATAAACAAAAAACAGATAAAAACAAAAAAATCATTGAAAAAAAACAAGGAAGAGAAGGAAGAAGGAAGTGAGGAAGAAGACAAGGTAATCAAAGGAAGAAAACAAGATTGCTGACGTTCAGAATCGAAAAAGAAAGGGATAAAATTTTAGGAAAAGATTTTACGGCATATGAAATCAAATCCATAAAAACTTTTTTTTAAAAAAAAGGGTTATGTGACCGCCCGTTTTTTTGTTCCGAAAAGGGCACCTACCGCCCTAAGAAAACGAGGGAAAAGAAAATTTTGAACCCCCCAACGCGGATGGATTTTGGAATGATAATTAGAATTTAGAACAAAGAGACCACCTTTTACCAAGGGCGAGACCGGGGGTCGGATGAAAGAAAAGTTCTTTCTGAATAGCAGCTGAACGGGGGACGTATGGGAAAAGGGACCCCAGGAAGTGACTTTCACATTTCAGATTTGCAACTTTTTTTGAGGAAAAATTTTAAGACCAGAAGAGGAATTATTCTTTATAAATTGTTAAAAAAATCTTAGAAGAAAGATAATAAAAACGTTTGAAATTTTTAATGGAAGAATTAGGGAGGGGGTTTTGGGAAAAGATGGCAGTAATTAATAGCTTGCATTTATTTCTCTTTTCCCGTTTTTTTTTTTTTTTATCACATGCTTTTTTATATTTAAATACCCCTTTTAAGTTGGTGCTCATATGGGTGATCTCTGGATTCATTTCCCTGAAATCCCGTTGGTCTTCTTAAAGAAAAAAAAGTAAAATACATAGAGATTCAAGCATATAAAAATTGAACGAAAAAGAAGGCGATTTCTGAACAACCCTTCTCAACCCCGGGGCCCCGACGCTTTAAGGCCGAAGCAGCTCGGTGGAAAAGGGGTAGAAGGGAAACAAAGGGACGTTTGCGGCCGAGAACACAGTAAGGGCGTTCCCAAAAAAAATGTTTTTTAGGGGTAGGAGTGATTCAGCAGAATAAGAAAGTCATTCTGTATCTATCACGTAGAAAAAAAAAGGGTAAAGTTTAAAGCTTAAAAGATAAAAAAAGTAAAAATACATTTGTTTCCCACTTCTAATACGTGAGAACAGAATCAATCTTTTCTTTCAAAAAAGGGTTTAAAATCAAATATTGTAATATAGTAATTAAGAGTTTGGAGTAAGATATAATTATAATAAAGTAATTCTAGGATTTTTGAGGAAAAAAGAGTTTCCTTTTTTTTTAAAAAATAATTTAAGGGGAAAAATATTAATTTTGATTTTCAATGTTTTTTCAAATTTTGTAAAGTAATATTTTGATTCTTTTAATTTCTGAAAGTGTGTTTGTTAAACAATTTTTTTAGATGGTAGGGAAAATTTTGTATTGAGTTATTAGTGTGTGTTTTTTCAGTCAAAAAGTATTCTGTTTTGATTTTTCTTTGTGCCATTGTATGTATTTTCAAAGCAGCCAATATTTTTTGAATATATTCTGAATTTAGTGAAAAAGGTTCTCACCCGGTTGTTTGTAATTTTTTCATCCCAAACCATAAACGATCTTCAACCCCCCTATTTTTTTTTTTTTTATTGTTCACCTGGGGCGTCTATACTGAGCTAGTCGACCATCTGGTGTTTTGTTCGCCCCCCCAAGACGTCTCAGGTCGGGTGCTGGCCTTACGGCTTGTACCGCACACGACTGTGGCTCGCAGTATCATTACTAAAGCTTCATGATGTATCTCGAATAAGCGTAGTGTGATAAACGTTGAAATATCTGTGTAAGTTGAGAATGCTCTTAAATGTTAAAATGCTAATTTAATAATTTGAAACCATTCCAAAAATAAAAAAATAAAATATCAGCTCCCGAAAATAGTAATAATTATTATCTTTTGTTATCAATTTTTTGACAAAAATCCAACTGGAATATTTTGAAGTCCATTGTCATTTTCCCCCATATTTGATTCTTTTTTTTTTAAAATTTTGCATTATGAATTTCTGCTTCCATTTTCACATTTTGCTCTCAGTTCGAAAATGAATGCAGATTGCTCGTTTAACTCTAATGGAAAGGAGTCGGAACACATTAGCGATTCAGAAGAGCTAATCATTGTTTAACTAATGAATTTAAACGCGGCCGAAATGTCGAAATCGGTGCCGTAATCCCCCACCCGTTGAGTCAAACTCCTGCGACGGCTCGACAGCGAACAAATGTTTGATTTTCAGCGGATTCGTTCGTGTGTTCCAGGGAATGGGTTGGGAAACGTGACGCACAGTTGCCGAGAGAGCAAAGAACGTGATCAAAAGCCCAAAGGCCTAAAATCTATTTGTAGAATGTTTGTATAATTTCAGTTTTAGTTCGCTAAGATCATATATTCTGGAAACATTTCCGAAGATTGTCGGCGTTTTTGCCTGATATTTGTTCCGAGGCAGGCTCACTCGTGGCGTACTGGCTAGAACATCCGTCTTCCACCGTTGATGAAAAGGCGAGATTCTGAGATAGCTCATGTGGATTTGGTGGCGGATAAAGTGAGTTCGAAGGATGATATGTAGTAGTTCTCCCGCAAAAACTCTCACTTTACTACTTACATACATACATTTATTTGAACTGCAATTGGGTATCACCCGGTGACAGTGGACATGGACAGTGGACAGAACATGGACACACACACACTAACCCAATTTTCTTTTTGACCATTTGTTTATATTTTTCATCTCATTCTCATCATTTACCTCAACTCCCACATACAGTTACCTATACAAATTACGTTAATAAGTCAGTATTATGTAATAGGCAAATAAATAACGGCATGTGTCATAAATTGCAAACAAGATGACGATGTATTAGAAATAGCTGAACCCCGGGCCACTCGAGTCCCCCCCGTTCGCTTATGTTCCCCAATTTGACGCGCGCGCAAAAGGGTCAAAGAATGCACCCCCTTCGTTGAAAACCACCCTACGTATGGCCAGCGGATGTTCATTCTGAGTTCCCCGGGGCAAACCCCACCGAGACGGCTGGCGGCGATTTAACTTGTCTCAACTTGTAGAATTTTAGATACGTTCTGTTTTCCCACGGCAAAATGACTTGTGGGGTATGGTTAGAAACCCGGTGCTGCGGAAGTACTTAATTTCAAGCAATTTTGGGCAAAAAATTTTAAACATTAAAAAATGTCTCATGATTATGAGAGATCTCGGAGGACGGTTGACAAAAATGGAAAGTTCATATTTTAATTTTTGTCGTCACTTACAACAAAAAGATTTTGTTCCCCCAAGCCCTTTTTAAACGAAAAAAGGTTTCTTACAACAGGGGGAAAAATCGCGTTCGTATTTTCACGAAAAATTACGCAAAAAGTCTCAACTTCAGAATAATTGTTTTTTACTTAAATTTTATCTATAAAAATATATTTCATTACGTGAAAAATTTCTATCTTCATAATTGTAGCTGTAGGAAACGCCGATAAAATTTTGAATTTGCAAATTTTAAAAAATCAGAGTTTTGAACAAAAATTATTCACCCCATTCCCTTAAGGACTCTCCTGTTGTGTTTTCCCCAGTGTTTGTGAGCAAACGATTTGCATGCAAGCGCGCTCCACTGCGGTTGGGGGGGAAGGGCCGGGCGGCGTCGCGCCTCGTGCTCGATTGTTGATTGATTGATTGATTGATTGTTTTTTTCGTGTTTGGGCGCGTCAACTGCTTTGGTCATTAGTCTTGTTAGTGTATTGCATTTTTTTGTTCTCGGAGAGGGCGGTTTTTTCCCCCCCCTGGATGGCGATGGGGTGCCACCTATGGCGGTTTGGGGGGTTTTCCCCTCCCAGGACTCTCCCCCCAGCGGGCCCCCGCCCCAGCCGGAAAGCTCTAAGCTCGGAATGGGGTATTATGCATGTCAGTGTAAGTGCTTTTAAGGGTGAAGTTGGACAAGGGAAGGAAGGACAGATCGCGCGGGTCCGTGGCCCATTTGGTAGGGTACTGCCCGACATTCGCCTCGGGGGATCTAATCAAAACACAAAAACACGAAACCGCACGAAACCGAAGAAACCTAATCCATCTATCGGTGCGTTGTTGGCGGGCCTGCGGGGGGGAGTGTCGGGGGGGAGGCGCGGGCAAAGGCCCTTTTTGGACCGGCCCCGCCCCCCCCGCCCTCCCCCTGCGCTGCGCGCGGGCCCCGCCGGGGGGAATGGGGGCGGGGGCTGGGGGACAGGCCAACGGGGGGCGAGCGGACGGGGGGCGGGGGGTCGCGCAAATGGGGCGACGGATTTCGACGTCAGAGAGGAGGGGAGGGGCTGTTGACAGAGAGCCGCGCGCGTGTCGTCCCGGCGCGTGAGGCGCTATCGCCCCCCCCCTTCCTCACCTCCATCCCCTCACCTGCGCTTCCGCTGAAGCCCACCCCCTCGCCGCTCCCCCGCGGCCCCCGGGCTTTAGTTCGAACCACCGACGTCTTGTCCTGTAACCCGCATGGTTTTCATCGGGTGTGGGTTGATCCCCCGCCGCTGGAGGGGAGACCCGGCGCCGACCTCCGTCGGTGGGGGGGTTTCCATTAACCGGGATTCCCCCACCAGCGGGGCACCCCCCAGCCGAGAAAGCCTAACTTCCCACCGGTCTCCTGACAACTGGGGTGGGGTTAGGTAATGTGCGTGTGTAAGGAGGAGGGCCAAGGAAGAGGAAAAAAAGATCGTTCGCGGTCCCTTTGGCCCCTTTTTTTGCTCCGGTATTTGCCTGGTTTTCATCGGGAAACCACGAAAACTACCGATCAGAGCAGCCGGCCCTATAATTCTCCTCCAGACAGCGACTGAATTCGACCTAGCTGATAAAGGGTTTAGTCCCAAAATCTTGCCCTGTCGGGACTCGAAACTAGTACCCCTCAGTCAGTTGATGCAAGACCCCCCCGGCAACTGATATGACGGAACAAGGATTTTCTTTTTATAGTTACACATCTTTGTAAAATTAATCTTAATTTTTTTACAAAAAATGAATATTTACATTTTCCACTTTTGTTTTATGCAATTATTGCGATTAGAATGTGTGTAATTATATTTTTTATGCGATAGGCCATTCTATTACTTTTCTTTTTTAAAATATACTAAAGGGTTTCCCGCATTATATAGATAAGGTTTTTTTTTACTCTGACATGTCGTTTTTAGACTGCTGTCTCGGGAAATTGCTGATTCTGTGCTCTGCATCCGATGTTCTTTTTACCTTGCGGAGTTCTTGAACTTTGGAAAATACGCACAACTTCTCACAGATTTTATGAACACTTAAACTTTGTTTTCCGACAACTCTATAATTAAAAAGCTCAGTAAAAGAACGCGCTAACCCAAATTTTTTGTAAATTTTAGGTAATAGCATTAAATTAAACTTGAAATATTGTTTATCTACCACAATGTGTTATTTAATTTCAGCATGGTCATTAATGCAAGTGTGATTAAAAATTTTAAAAAATACCGAATTACATTATGAAAAATCTAATAAAACACTTAATATCTTAAAACTAGGTCAATATAGGTTAGCCCCTTTTTCTTCTATTCAATTATATCGCAATAAAAATAGCAACAAAGTACATTTTTTTAAAATATTTTTGTTCATGTCGGATACTTAATAAACTGGTAAAACCAAGAGTATTAAAGATTCAATGCATTCAATTATCCTATTATCGTTTATGAAATTTCTCCTTCCCATTGATATTCAAGTTTTTTTACTTTTTTAAATTTCTTTATGAAAAATTATTTAACTTGTCCCTGGCGTTCTTGTGATTTTTAAAATATAAAAATTATAATTCAATAATGATGATTACTCTTCCATTTGATAACCCCTAGTTCATTTTCTAAAAATGCTGTAAACAAACTATTTTTTTTAGACTATCGTAGAATCGCCTCTCCTTTCTGTCCCATAATAAATTGCCATGACATCCCGCTTGTTTTTTTTTTACACAACCGATGAAAATGAATGAAAAAAAGCTTTTTTTTTATCTCTACAAAAAACAGTACCGTTCTTTCGTTCTCATGGGCATTCTCTTGGCATTCGTTACATCCTTTTTTAAAAAATATTTCATATAGTATATTCATTTTAAATAAAATATAGATAAACAAATGACTGAGCGAAAACAAATAGTGCTATCGCGACTTCGCTTGTTTTTAATAACAAATTACATCTGTTCCCAAAAAATTCCCCCGTGACTCATGTAAGATTGAACTTTAAAAATTTTTAACGTCAGCCCAAGATTCAGGATGAAAAAGAACACCCACCCAAAACAAAATTAAGCAATCATCCATTCCAAGCCCTACCAACAATATATTATAAAACAATATATTTAATAAAATAATGGATTCCTGTACATTTTATCATACTAACAAGATTGGGGGCCAGTTATGAATTTTTAACAATCCTGCTATTTTAAACACTGTTGTATACATAACCAAGTGTTAAAAAAAATATGAAAAAGTAAAATATTGTTGAGTCCTAAAAATCATCGTTTGATGATAAATAATTCATAAAAAGAAAAAACTATTTCTTGTCCTCTTTGTCATGCGGGGGATTTTGTTTCATTTCAGAGATATTTAAAAAAAACTTTTATCATCCCTTTTTTCAATATTACATTTTCGTTTCCCCCCTAGTAATCAGCCAGTTGTATCGATGATTATTATTATTATTATTATTATTATTATTCTAATTCACGATTAAAGATGTTAAGTGTCTATTGACTGTAGAGTCTGTTCCAGGTTGTAACTAGCTTCCTAAGGAGCAGATCTGTGGACTATCAGTGCCCATACAATATTTTCCGCGAACTGTGGACTGTTCTCAATAAAGCAATGTATAGCACTTACCAGTCTTTTCAATAATCTGGGAGTATAGTAAAACCCTTTACACAAATTTTGCGGAATAAATACTAAGGCCCGATAACTATCGAGACGACTTGTGTTTTTTCGCCCCATTTCCCTGCCCCGATTTTCAACTTCGAAGACGATTTCCGCCTCTAGGTTCGCCGTTTCGATCTCGCGGGACAGTAACATCTACAAGTAGATACTTTTTCCAAATCCTGGATAACAATATCCAGTTGGTTAGCTGTTATCGTGCGATCAGTTTGAATTTGGTGGTCGTAAAATATTGTACACAATCTAACAGGCACCACCAGTTTTGGGTTTAGTTTCATACCATTTGGGCATATGTTTGGAACTTCAAGGGCGTTACTGATCTGCCAGTGAAGGTAACCACACCTTGCCGTGCATTTTGAAATATTCGGTCTTTGCTAGAATTGGACAATCTGCAACCATATGATCAATGGTTTCTACTTGTTCCTGGCAAATGCGGAATTTATCATCTTGGGAAATTTTGAGAATGTTCAATATAGTCAGCAGTCAGTTTTCAGTGTTTTTGCTTTAAAAACTCTTTAAAATAAATAATTAAATTTAAATATTTTATGGTAAAAAATATTTTCTCTCTCCCGTTTTCCTGCAACTTTTAGTTTGAAATGTCCAAAATTAGTTCGGACAGCAGATGGAAATTTGTATTAGAGTCTATTCTTTTCTAACTATAATCAAATAGAATTCCCTCATAGAAAGAAAAAAAAACTAAGAAAAAGCAAGGGAAACGAGTTGTAGCCAATGACAAAATTACTTACAGAAAGTTTGAAGATAAACAAAACGAAGCTGACATGTTTAGAAGCCGTAATTTTGGCAGAAGGCATCTGGTCGAGTTCTGGTCGCTTTTTTCGTGGACGGAGCACCAGGGGCGATCGGCTGTGGTCACGAGCATTTAAAGAGAGAGTAAGTCGTCGGGGGAGCACAAAAGGTTTTTTTACATTGTTGGTGATTTAATGCTCAGCCTTTTCCCCGGTTTTTCATCTTTTCCCCGTCGATGGAGCAGACGGGATGAATTTGTAAAAAAAATGAAGCATGCTTCATTTTCCGCGATTTCATCGTTTGTAACCCCCTGGTGTCTATTTATGGAACTTTCTTCGATTGCGTGGTTCCCCGGCAGGAAGTATATTTATCTGGTGCGTAGCGGGGGCGTGTTGTTTGGATATTGAGTCTTTGCGTTCAGTATCCTCTCGCAAAAAAACCACAATACCCCCAACATCTTTCTACTCCTTACTCTGCGAATTCGTAACTATCTGATCATTTTTCCCCGCAATTTAATTTGTTTCGTAAATCCGATGTTCAACTGTTAAACTTTCAGCGTTTTTTGCGGCGTTTGGAGGAATATTTTCATCACGATTACGTAAAACTTGGGAATCCTTCTCCAGTTTCGGTACGCATAGAACCGAACGTCCTTTTTCCATACGGTTTCTTTACAGAAAAATGATGAAAAAATGACCGTGTAAAACAGGCTTCAGTTAAGTAGACGCAATCTGAACGAGTATCGACTAGAAGGGCCCATCTGAGGCATCTGAGACTGATGCTATGTACTAGTTTGCATTAGTTCATAGAAGATTTAGGGACATTAACTTCCATACAATATCAACATCAGGTAATATGAACAGACGATTCCTGGTGGTCGTCAAGATTCATCGAGGAAAACTTCATTTCAGCAGCACGCGGTACAAGAACAACCCATTCCCAAACCGAAAGCGACAGGGAAAACCACAAGTTAATGTGATCATTCTTTTCAAAGAAAATATTGAACAAACTTTAAAATAGTACATTATAAAACGATGATGTAATGATGGGTATTAATACACGAGTGTGATATTACGATACGAGCGAGGTAGGAGCGAGTATCATAAACTTCACACGAAGGCATTAGTACCCATTACATCGAGTTTCATACGGTACTTTTTCTACGACTTATGGTGAATTTTAAAAGTTAAACTTTTACATGGAATCGTTTCGTGGCAGCTGACATTGAGGATTCAGCCAAGGCCGCCTAGCGGGCAGCTACCCTACTTGCTGCAGGTCTGACATTTGCAATGATGTAGAGTAAGATTGCCTTTGAGAGTGGAATGGCATCGCACCGGCTGCGCCCGGAGCGGCGGGCTGCTGCACGTCCTGTCACCTCGGCCGCCGTCATCGATCGCGGCCGCCGAGGGCTCTGGAGCGGGCCGCCCTCCCGCGCGGCGACACGCCTGGCGGCGGGAGCGGGGCGGGAGCGGGGCGGATGGGAGGCGGGAGCGGAGCGGGAGCGGCGACGGGGAGTGGCGGGAGGGCAGGGCGGGCTGGGCGGGGACGGGGGGGTGGGGGGGGGGGTTGGCCCGGGGCGGAGAGTGAGCTCGGGGGCGTGGGCGGGGCCGTAGCTGCGGGAGCGCTGAGCAGGCGTGGGGCGGCGCTCAAGTGGGCGGTGGGCGGCGCACGCAGGGCCGAGGCGTGCGGCGGGGCCGCTCTTCCGCATCAGGCGCGCGCCGGGCGAACAACCCTCCCACAGCTTTCTAGGCACATGCGCCGGCGGAGGTCCGAGATCTGCGCTTCACCACCGTTGCTAGGTGACTAAATTCATTTGTGCGACCTGGTGGCAGGGATCGCTGAGGCAGTGGTGTCGTAGCGATCTCCGACCAAAGGATCGCGGGTTCGACTCCATGTTCGGGCATGGTTGTATTTGTGTTCGCCCTTGCCCCCTTATATTCACCTATCATTTCACCTTCACAGTTACCATAACTTTAACTCCAACGGTTCATGATCTAGATGCTGATGGGACCTTATATAACAAAATAACTCACTTTAAAAAGCTGATTTTAAAGGCTAACGTTTCAATGACGGGTTTACAAAGTAGGTAAAAACATGAAAAGATAAATCATTGCTAGTTAATGTGAAAAATCAAAATAAAGTACATAAGAAACAGCAAATTCCCTTGAACAATGTTCACAGCTCCTTATCATAGTTGGCATTGTCAGTCAATAATACGTGCAATGTGATTTTGGTAGGAAAATTCTTGCCGACCTTATATCCAAACTACTGATACTACCACAACGTGATAATTTATCGCAATACTTGTAATATTCGCAATTTTTCAAAATTCAGACAGTTTGAAAAAATGAGACATGCACCACTTTTTAAGTTCCCTCTATTCGCGAAAAAATAAAAAAAGAAGACATGCAACTGTTTCTGAGATTTTTTTATAAATTGCTTTAATTCAAGTACAACTTACACAAAAAACTACTTCTTTTTCGCAGACTTGTACAGATCATATTTTAAAGACCTGAATCTTCAGAATATAATATATTTGAAACAAAAAGTTTATATCTTCAATTTTGTACGTTTGCAATGTTAAGTTTTGCAATTTTCAAAAATACAGAAAGATTGCCGAAAACGTGGCGATCACTAATTTTGTTATCGTCCTTTGATATGCAAAAATATTTACAGAAGAAGAATTGAAGATATTTTCTGAAAAAATAGCTCTTTAAAAATTACCTGTATTTCACGCAAAAGTACGCGGTAAATACAAATATTTTTGACAAACAGTCCCTGACCTTACTTTAACCCTTTACTGGCCTTCGTCCCGCGTGGAAGGTTTCAGATTTTGCTTCATGGCAGACATTTTAAGTTCCCTGCACTGGTTCGGCGCGCCGCGGAGGAAGAAACTGAACTCCGATTCCAAACAAAATATTTTATTGCTACAAAATACATTTCAACTTTTTGATTTAATAATACATGACAAAAACATAATTTTTAGTAGAAGTTATTTTTGAATTCAATATATTGAAGGCAGGCCCGGGGTTCTTGGACATGACTTTAAAGAACATTGGTTATTCTTTCTCTTTCCCAGTGTACAAACTACGCAATCTTTGTCTCTTCGGTTTACTAGTTCCCATAAGTTCCAGTATTTTTGAAGTGACTCTTATGCCATCTTCTCAGTTGCGTATCTATTTTATTCCTCCATAATTGCTTTTATCAACTCATCCATGAAAAATGCCGAAGCGCTTTATTGGTACTGATTTTCCATGTGGCTGAAATCCAGTTAAGTGTAGCAACGCAACGTTGAGCTGGTATGTTATGGTTTTGTGCGGAGGGCTTCACTCGGTCACCAATAATGTCTGGAGAATGAATAATCATTATTATCACTCACTCGAGAACTTTTTTTAATTCTTCGCTTTCCGAAGATCCTTCACACTCAGAATTGCTTACTAATTTACTCAGTTTAAGCCGAGTCAAAATATATAGCTCGTTTCCCGCGCCCACTTACATTACTTTACTTTCTCACTTTTTCGTAAGAGAAGTGTTATACACTGCGCTACATACATGAAACGCAGCTCTCAAACAACATTTACATTAAAACTTCTGAATTATCAAACAATATTTAGTGAAATTTATTTTAATGAATCTATATTAGAAAAACATATCATCATTGCTTGGCTACCAGCACATAAAAATATATTTGGTAATGATATCGCTGATCTCAAGCTAAAAGAGCCACAACAAATTCGCATCAAAACCATCCATCCAAAACCACAGAGTTCAAGATATTTGGAAATACATTAAAATAAATTAAACATACAATGGCTAAACGAAAAACGAATCATGGCTAAACCAAAAATCTAATTCATAAAAATATAACTAGTTTCTTTGAATTTTCACAAACCTCTCTATTAATGGTCATGATCAATAGCTTTATCAAGAATTCGATCAAACCGTTCTAAATATTCTCATACATTTTTATTTGAAAAATTTCCACAACCTTCTTGTAGCATCTGCAATAGAATTCTATCAACAGAGCACACCCTTCAAGAATGCCCGTACACAGCGAACTCAGAAAAAGTGTTTAGGAAATGAAACTTTCAATGAAATCTTATCATCGCCAAGTTCCCAAGAGAAAGTGTTATAATTATGTAAAAGTATCAATATTTTCTCAAATTGTAATTGTATTACTGTACTAGTCTCTCATGACTATGCAGTGTATGCGACTTAAAATAAAATGATTTAAAAACATTTAATTTATTCACGGAAAGACTCACATTATTAGCCAAGTGGATACTGTGTACAAACGTCTGGCACAGCGGTCCACTGTTTACTCCGTGGTTGGTCAGCACCGTGGTTAGTTTAAAAAGCCGTCTCCTTGTCGCCGTCGCCCGCCCCGCAGCGGCGTAGCGTCCCATCCGCCAGGCGAGAGAGGCCTCGGCTGCTGGCGTCCGGCAGCTCGCTCAGCGCCCGCAGAGCCCTCCACCTTCCATGAACGCGGTGGAGACGCTCTCCTCCATCACCTTCTAAAACACGAACGGCTGCCAATGATACTTCATCGTGCGTGGCTGCCGCGGGGTTCGTGAGATGCAAGCAGGCGCATGATGTTACAAAAGATCACGTCGATTTTCGCGTTTTCTTCAGCGGTTACTTATCTCATATATTATAAATAATCAGACATTTAAAGATAATTTTGACATTTTCATCAATTTTTATGTTCGGAAGTTAGTCAGCCTCACTGCAGCCGTACCCAGCGCTTCCTGTAGTAGCACCCTCCAGCTTTGTCTCCGGTTTTGAGTGAGTTGCAAGGCCCTGGTGCTCTGCCTGCCGGCTGGGCGCGAACCCAGGACAGAGGCGGCAAGTGTAGCCTCCTCTGTGGCGCGCGTTCCATGCAGTGACGTCGGAGTCGACGCCCGCCGGTGCCCACCCGTGACCACCGCCACGCCCTGGCGGCGGAGGGGGAAAATCACCACTCTTGGTGTAAGATCACCGCAAGAAAATAGTTATGTAATCGTGCGCGGAAAACGGCGAATTTTTGGGCGAAAAGTCATGTTGCCGGGCCGAAGCAGCGAAACGAAAAGAGGATAAACTCGTTTGCTGTATATAGTAAGTTCTTCCTCTAACATGGTGTAGCCAGAGGGGGTTTTGGGTTCTTGATAGAAAACTCGATCGACGGCAAAGCGTCTGTCTGTCCGCCAGAGGTCAACGCTACCACCAAAAACCCCTCGTTGATTTTCTCCAATTGATATTCCCGATCAATCTCAACGAACTCCAGGCTTTGAGGGGTTTCAACAGGATATTTTGATTTTTTAGTTTTTTTACACAGCGCCTGGAACATATTTTCAAAATAATATAAAAAAAAGGGACAAACTGTTTTCATTTTTATTACATTTTGGCCTAGAATAACGTAAAGAACGTTTAAAAGATGTGCAGGTCTCATGTTAATTAAAATTCTAGATTTTGAAAATTACAAAAATGCAAATTTTTGGGAAATATTCCCACACCTATAATATTCAAGGTGGAGATTTTTCCTTAATAAAATACACTCTTTAAATTCAGGTCTTAGAGCAAGATCACGTTCAGCGCATTAAAGTAGTAGAGTAGTTTTCGTTAATTGACACAAAATAGAGCAATTAGTTTTAACAATTTTCTCAAAAAGCGCTCTATTTTTGCTCTCAGTTTTTTCCACATATGTATCAAGTGACGGTAAAAATATAGTGCTAGTCTCATTTTCGGCAGCCCTTTTCCCCGAAAATTGCAATATGTTAATATTTTAAAATTACTAAATGAAAGGAAGAGATTTTCGACAGACAAGCGTGTTGTAAAAATCAGCTCTTCACAAGGTCATATACAAAATTGCGAAAAGTGAGTCGAGACATCTTAATTTGTGTCTGAAATGTATACAACTTCAAAGGAAATAAAAAACGATCCATTTTTTAAATTTTTTCCCCACGAATAAGAGTGACGTGGGTCTCTTTTTCATTGAACTTTGAATTTCGAAATTGCAAATTTAGAAATAATTACGCAAAATATGTACGGTTTTAGCATCACTAGTTTGAACGAAGTAAAACGAGAAAATAACAGTGGATTCATCTTGTAATAATGTAGTTAATTACTTATTCTTACACGTTTATGGTCAGAATCCATATTTAGTAGTTTCTTGCTTCTAAAATATCGAATTACGGGGAAAACCCTGTGTCAATCTGCCTTTCTGTGTCAAGCTGGGTCTAAGCCGTACTTTTTAAATTGGATACTCACTGCTAGATTTGAAATAACTTGAGACTGAGAGTTTAAAGTAGATATTTTGATTTGTAGGCACACTTTAAACGAAGCGTAAACACATTTTGCATTTTTTAACATAAACGACTTCAAAAGTTTTGATTAAACTTTGTCCTCAGATAAAATAAAGAAATCTTAAATATGGCACTAGCGACATTTTCGTTGAAATCCTTGAGTTTTCGAACATGTATTTCAAATGCTATGTATTGCACTTATTATTGAATTTTCTTTTTTCTAAAAGAACTCTTGGAGGATGATATCGAGAAGGATCTCATTACCTGCACCTAACATTTTATGCTGCCTTTCATCGATTATTATTTTACGTTATAGAACCTAATCATAACCTGTGTGTTAAACCGAGATAACTTGGAAATCTATTACGGAATGTATATTGGGGCTCGCACGAAGACCGCAAACTGTGATTCGCCTGCAAATGCATTCCTCAGCATAGACAACATAGTGTTAATATCTGGGATCGCCCCAGTTAATTGTTTAACCTCCGACAGCAGGTAGATATGTTCGTCGACTAATCAAGTCGTGTGCCAACTGTCAATTGGGGCACAAGCCTCAGGGATAATACCCCATTGGCTTTCGGGTCCATTAATCTGCGATTCCTCGCCCCCGCGTAATGCACTTCCTGCACATTTCCTCGCCTTCCTGATCCTCACAACCCTTCTCTACCATCGACAAATACATGCACAAACCAACGCAAACAGGCTAGGAAGAGCGTCAAAACCAAAGCACGTAAAGCTGCGCATCCTAGCCCACTTGAAAACAAAGACATTCTTACTGAGCCTAAAAACAGGTATGAATTTAGGCAGCCATGACAGCTATCTTTCCTCCATTCTCAGCGGAATATACCTCAACTACTGTCTCGTCATTTTTAAACCCTAACAACAGGTTGCAGGCGTGACTGCAGGAGTCGGACACACACACGAAGACTCTGGCCAATTAGGACACAGTCATTATCATAGGAGGGTAGAATGACGTTAATTTGGGCGGTGACTTTACACCTGAACAATATGTAAACAAATTACAATTTACCGCCCAAAATACTAACATTGTAGTATTGACTCTGCCCTTCAGACGAACACTCTGCAGCGAGACTAAACACGCAAACCATCAATTAAAACTGCAACTGAGAAAAACAAATGAAACAGTTAAAAAAAATTCCTCTCAGTAAACACTTCTCCCGGCATGATCTTCGCACTGAACCGTGCTAGAAAACGCGGTCGGTAACAAGCTTGCACGATGCATCAAGTCCAGCCCTACGCAGTCTCCTGCCAAAAACCCATCCCTTTCATCTTCCTTACGTTCTCCACCTACCACCCTTATTTTGAACCCTCTTGCCCCTTCCGCTGAACCTACTCCCATTACTTTCATTCCCTCTACCAATTCATCTACACCTGATGCCCCAATTTCCTCACAAACTGTCACTGCTGGGATACGTACAATCTTCGACCATGCACTCCAAATTAAAAATGGAGTTAATTTACCTGTAACTACAGTCAGATGCAGCAATTAACATTCGTATAGTAGTTGCAAAAAGATAAGCATACTGCACCATAATGTTCAATCCCTTTCAAATAAAACTGAGTTTATCGAGGCAGCTCTACAGAGCGATTGAAATCAAATGGATGTTCTTTGCTTTACAGAACATTGTTTATTTCCTAATGGACTTAGTATTTTCCAAATTCAGAAAACTTTTCCGCGCAGGCTTTATTGCAGAGAGAGAGAGAGAGACAGACAGACAGACAGACAGAGAGACAGGAGACAGAGAGAGAGAGGACAGAGAGAGACAGAGAGAGAGAGACAGAGGCAGAGAGAGACACAGAGAGAGACAGAGAGCGAGAGAGAGAGAGAGAGAGAGAGAGAGAGAGAGAGAGAGAGAGAGAGAGAATCGCGCATAAAAGGTCCTGCGTATGGGAGTTCTTGTATTTACGTTAGAAATGTGATTCTATCTCCTTGGCGGAATTAAATGTGTATGCCGTTGAAAATGTTTTCGAAATTTCTGTTGTACATCTTCCTTCGCTAAAAGTGATATTACATTGCATCTACAGACTTCCAACAAAGAGAGCTGCAGATTATATTTTCTTCGTAGAAAAACTGGAGATAAAACTTAACTAAGTCAGCAATCGCTCTTTTGAATCCATTGAATGCGGAGATTTTAACATTGATTTTCTGGTCGAATCTTGCAGAAAAAGTGCTTTCTCAATTTAATTAATTCCTTCAATTTAGATATTACAATTAATGCATGACACTAAATTCGATTATGGTAATTGATCAGATTATAATTAACAAAACTACTCCTCGATTTGAAGTTGGAACAAAAGATACAGTGATCAGAATGCACAAATTCTTACAGTTATAAGAAATGCTAACACTGACACAATAAATAATACACCTGCCAGTAGATTGTTGTTTACAAAAGTAAATAAAATTATTCATTGATTAATTGATGCAGGGGTCATGGGACTGTTGATACAAACGATAAATATAATTTTTCTTTCAACGCTTTCCTTTTATTTTAACACTTCCTTTCCTCTTCAAAAAAGAAAATTAAATATTACGAAAAGCTTTCTAAGATAACACAAGGGATTAGGACATCATGTAAAACAAGCGAAAACTTTCTTTCATTTCTAAATCATAATGTACCTCAAGATTTCGTCCTCTACTTTAAAAATACAAATCGATTGTTAAGAAAAGTCATAAGACAGGCTAAAATCATGAAACAAGATTAGAATATTTTGAACTCAAATAACAAAACAAAATCAATGTGGAATATAATAAAGAAATCGACCAAATCAACTAGAAACCTTGTTGAATGTTGTTTGAAAATAAAAGGATATAAATGTGAACGATCCGGCAACAGTGACTGGTCCCTCTAACCAATACTTTTCGAGAATTGCTGCCGAACTCACTAAGGAACTTCAGCCCCAAAATTCAGTATCAGACATTTCCCCAAAAATTTTAGACATGATGTTCGTTCGAAACTACTTCAATGAGGAAATTCTCAAAATAATCTGTATTGTAAAAACATATATTCGGCCGGTTTAGATGAATTTCCGGGTTGTTTGTTAAAGACTGTGCGGTTGCCATTATACATCAGTTAACTCATATAACTAATGCATCCTTATCCACCGGAACTTTTCCCGATAGTTTCAAAACAGCTAAGATTAAGCGGCTCTTAAAAAGGAAAAAAAAAAATGAAATTAAAAATCTTCTGTCAATTTTCTGTCTTATTCCTCTTCACCAACAATTTTTAAAAACGTATTAGAGTATTAAATATTATTATGTACGAATGGAAGCCTTTCGCACTTACAGATTGTAAACACAACGAACTTACAGATTGCCAACATGGATTTAGAAAATCAAAATCTAGTGAAACAGCCATATTTTCATTTCTTAAAGATGTCTTAACATTGGATCAAAACGAAGCACCTATTGGATTATTTTTAGATCTTTCAAAATCTCTTGACGGTTTGATCATGACATTTTACATTCAAACTTACTTTCATATGGAATTCATCGTGTTGCCCTAGATTGGCTAATGCTTTTTTAAATTTATTTGATCAAAACAATATGTAAGATATAGGAGAAAATCATCTGCGCACGCTTTCTTGAGTTCAGAATCCTTGCCAACAATTTAACTATTAATAGTTGAAAGATGAAATAATAATAATAATAATAATAATAATAATAATAATAATAATAATAATAATAATAATACTATTCGTACCTTAAACACGATCTCCAGAAGTAGAAAATACCTTACTGGAATAATAGAACGAGTGTACACATCGATTTTAGGCCCTGTTTCTCTGCCTACTATGCGTAAAACGTGTACCATCGATTCGAAACGAAGGAACAGTTCTCTTTGCTGGTGATACAAGCATTTTTTGCAATAGAAAAACCGTAAATAGTACAATTTCAGATGTTTCAAATTGATTCCGAAATAACAAATTAATAGTAAATGAAAAGAAAACAAGTTTTAATGCAGTTTTTCATTTCAAATAAACAATTCTGTACTCCATTGAAAATGAACGGTGTACCCTTGACTGATGTTAGGGCAACAAATGTTTAAGCCTCTTAATTCAGTCAAACCTCAAATGGGGGGTCCATTTCAATGAATTGAACACAAAATTATGTTCATTATGCTACGCGTTCAGAATTCTTTCAAATTCAGTTACCCTTCATACTGCTCGTTGTGTATATTTCGCCAATGTTCATTCCCGCCTGAGATATGGCATTAAAGTCTGGGGAAATGCATCTTATAGCTCCCAGACTTAAGAATACAAAAAAGAATTGTACGAATAATAACCATAGCTCACCCACGTGATTTTTGTGAGCCTCTCTTTATTAATCTAGGAATTTTACCATTACCTTGTCAGTTGATTTACGAATCAGTGTTTTTATCAAAAATGACGTGCTTAAGGGCGGGAATATATTTCAGAAAACGCCAATGTCTGTAACTATAACACCTGACGTAATCATATTCATCAGATGATAGTAGCAACAGCTCATTACAAAAAATGCACATACAATACGAGTACATTTTACACTTTGCCAGTTGACATTAAACGATTAAATTCGATAGAAAAGTTAAAATCCCAAGTAAAATCGTTTCTGCTGCATAACTGTTATTATACAATTGGAGACATAAAAAGAAAGGTAACATTAATTTTTAATAGTAATATTTAATGTATTATTTACCATTGGGTTTAATTCTAAACAACCTGTAACAATTCTTGTGTCGCAGCCTCTGGGTAAATGACCCCGTATCGATGAGGTTTTTCGCCAATTCTCAGTCCTTTATTGCAAATGTTGAGATGGCCCCTTGTTTTACTTCTGGAACTTCATTATCTGTGCACGTCTTTTAGAATTCTGTGGGAAATGTAGTTATTCAAATTATCTTTTCCATGTTGTCGTGGCAGGAAGTATTATTCCTTGACGAAGGACATGAGAGATAAGAGCCGAAATTTATTGCTGATTTACCCTTGAAAATATATTTTATTACATTGGAGCGAATACCTAAGTTTTTACACAGTTTAACAATACTTGCAGAAAAACGCTCTTTTTTTCTGTTTTCAAAATTCAAGTAGTATATGGCTTAGGGAATGGATAACAGAATTATAAAAACGTGCACAGAATTCACTTCTCCCCATTGTTTTTAACTGTTTTTGACGTAAAAATTAAATTAAATTTTAAAAATCATTAAAATGTGTTCATATTTCTGGGCACTAAACATAGGAACTCTAATAATGAGTACATGTATATTGAAGTAATCCATACTTGTTAGAGAAAGTGACATTAATATGTAAATATGGACGGTCGAGTAACTAAATCACGCTATATTAATAAATTTACATTGTATCGAAGTTTCAGTTATTTTCATCTGAACAAAAATGTGATGAACAATTGAACATACTTTTATTCAAGGTTCTGAATTGTTCAGTTGCACACTGTTCTGTTAAGTATTGCTTGTTCATTACAATATTTTGGTTTACAGTACATCAATTTGCAATGTAAACTATGGAAATAAATAGTCGTCTTTTATATTATTTAAGTAGTGTAGATGAGTTTTGCGGCTCTCACAAAAAACAGTCTTTATAAATGAGCCTCTAAAGAAAGAGAATTTCACAGAAACCTGACGAATTGCATTTTGACTTTAATAATACACGGAAAGTATCGTTTCTCTCATTGTAATCTATGGGATGAGATGTTCTTGGGCATTCTTTTCACATTGTTGTTGGTTCGGTATTTCGATATCACCCTTCCTGTTCAGAGACATGCAGAATCTGCAACTGTATGTGAAATTAAACTAATTACTTGATCTTCTAGGCGATTGAATTGCACGTTTGTACCTCTGTTCGGTAATAAAGTTAAATAATATTGAAAGAGTAGGGTTGTACTTGCCCGATCCTGTATTTTCACATGGACAACTTTACGTAGCTTTCTCAAGAGTAAAAAGCTTTTCTAATATTTTGACTATCAAGGAAAGCGAAAACTAACTGTCAAGGAAGATTGTATAATTATTTCAAATGTTGTTTTTAAGGAAGTGTTGTGAATTGTTCCAAGAACATCTGTCTATAATACTGAATAAACCTTTATTGAAAATTTGTTTCAAACATCAATTGCATTGTTTTAATTTTTATTTGATATTCTGTAACTATATTCTAAAGGTATCTTTATACATGTTTCAAACAAATCAACACGTTCCGTTAATCCCTCTTAATATGAAATGGAAGGATCCGGAAGGGTGGTGTGTTAAACATGCGAGAGTTCTCGCACGGGTACGCTAGTTAATGTTTAAATACCATATGTTTGTGGATTCTTAGCCAAAAGTGACACAATGTATTTCCAACACACTTCTTGCTATGCTACATTAAATTACAACTTACATTTCTTCTAGCATCTCAGTCACAGGATGGTAACACGCCTTTCGATGTAGTTCTCTTCGCATCATGTACATCTGCCATATCTCCGGTATTGCTTTCTCACGGTAACAAATGTGATACTTCCCATCAGCATCATCTTTCATGACACGTTGACAGTACATCAGGCGATGAAGGTCAAAAGTTGTACCAATGTTCAAATATTTAAAGTCTCTTAAGAGGTAATCCCACATTTGTCCATCAATACCATTGATATTATTGCATATGATCTGTTTTGGACAGATGATAAGAGTAAATTATATTTAATATGGTAACAGAACTTCAATATCAAGTATTGGTGAACATTTTATTGATTAGTCATTATCCTAAGAGAATTCATGCAGTAAAAGTGTTTGATAATTCATGCAATAATGCAGTTTAAGTGCCAATGCCGAAATGTTAATAATTTTTTGGAGATGTTTATCACTCAAGCCGCAATGCATGCATCTTAGGCTGGCAAATTACAAAAATATTGAGATTTTGGCAGACATTTCCGAAGGCGAAAAGGTTCAGTAACATTCACATCCCCCCCCCCAATTTAGCATCTGAATAAATCGACTTTTTCGTTGCCAGGGCCCTGTACGAAGTTTTTTTTCTCCTGAAAATTCGTCGTTTTTTCGCGCAACTTACATAACTTTCTCTCTAGCGTGGTAGCGGTGGCGAGAAAATAAAAATGTACTCCGAGTGGCGATAGATGTCCAGCTATGGAGGATAGGCAAAGCAAAGCTAGCTGAGCTAAAGAGATTAGGAAACTGAAAGAATTTGTGTTCCTTTCTGTAGCCCCTGCTTTCAATGAAATACAGTTATCTCCGTTGTTTCCCCATACGTATTCTGCCAGACTCATAAAGGATTTCCAGAAAAGCACCTTCTAGATTTTTATTTTATTTTAATAACACTTTTGCTGTTTACTTATTTGTTTGAAATTCCGTAATTTGGTGACAGATGCGGAGTAATTCCATTTGACATAAACTCCTTCAAATTATTTATTTACGGGTATCACCAAATTTAAATTAAGCAACTTTTTATTGTGCGTACATATTTCATTTTATCTCATGAGTCAAATTTTGGGGCGTCGAGCAAGGGAATATATTCTGATAATTGCCTATACCTGACTTCTGCATGATTGCGGAGATTTACAGATTTTGTGCGCTTATCCATCGGCCGTGAACAGGGTGGAATATGGGTCTAGAAATGCACACTAAACGACCAGTCAGGTCGGTTGACTGATAAATCAGCCATAAATTTGCAACGGAGAGGATTAGACACGTTATTGATTCGCCCTCTTCTATATGCAAATAACTTAAAAGAGCAAACATTTTAAAGTTGTTCAGAGAAAAGCTGCGCTTGGTGACATTACGGCATAGATTTATTGTATACTTTCAATGAATATGCAGTTCCAGTCTTTGCACTTAGATCCCGTACATTACCTTTTGTTTTAATTATGTATTCTTTTACAAAAGTAAAAACAGTCAATCGAGATTTAAAAGTTTTAGTGATACTTACTTCGCAAAAATACTTTCGTTTCGTGCTCTGGTGTTTCGCCTTTAATGAGTCTTTTATCATTTGTATGTACCGTTCTGCATCTTCCCTGTTATGCAATGCACTTATAAATTCCCTGTTAACTTTTTCGTTTTCAAGAATTAAATCAAACAGCTGAACAGACATATCTTCATGCTGAAACAATGATAAAGAGCAAAAATTGTAAAATGGACCAGATGGAACAGACCTGATGTAATAAAAATATGCTGGTTTACAACATTTTAATTCTACTGAAACTTTCATCAAGTATTAAAAAGAGGAACTTAAAAAGAGAAGATATTAAAACAGTGATAAAATACATTTTAATTATTCTCTAAATTATAGTTACTAAAATAAGGGCTAATCTTCAATACATCCATCAGTGTGTGGTAGTAGTATAAAAACATCAATAAACTATAAACTAGCATATATTTATCACACACAGAGAGTCTATTGCTGAGTCAGCTTTATAATATAACATCATGTAACACTCTAAAGAGGCAACTTCATGAGCATTTGCTTTTTTAGTGTGTCAATTTGAACATCTTGGGACAAGGTAACTTACCTTCCATTCTCTGTCTCCTGCTTTGCGTAGAAATTTCTCCCAGGTGTGAGAAAATGGCCCATGTCCAAGATCGTGACATAAACCAGCGACTTGCAAACAAAGTTTTTCGTCTTTTGTAATTTCAGGATCATCCTTGCAACGATTTTTGTTCAGATTATCAGCAACTAGACCCGCAAGATGAAAACACTCTGAAGGCACCAATTTATCATTGTAGTTTTGGTATTTTCGAATATATTAATTATACATTTGCAATTTATAAACATGAGAAAACAGTGCCTTAGATTTTACAGTAAGAAAACTTACTGCCAAATAATTTGTGAAAATAAGATAATACATACACAATATTTTTCAATCTGGACTTTCATCAGATACTATTAACGTCATTTCTCTGTAGTTTTACAGAACTAGTCATAGAAAAAAACTTTTTAGGCCCATTTTCCCATTGATGATGATTCATAGAAATTCATGAAGAAAATTTGTCACGCATTAAACACGTTTAACACTTTAGCCCCTGTAGCAAATGAATTCAGATTTGTGATATTTCTTACACTGTGGTGCGGACCAACCACCATTTGGTTTACACCGGCCTCTCCCTTCGACTTAACCACAAGCATATAACAGCAAAATACGGTTTTTCATGTGGATTCTAACTACCCAAATTGTATGTACTCCCTGGCCAGGAGTATACAGTACCTTAGCGATCACGGCTAAATCGATATCTGGCATTCACGAATGAAAAAAACTTTCTTGTAAGTTTCGTTTAGGATTTTTACATCTATTGAAGAAAGAAAATTCAGAAATTATATTACACAATTTCTAGTAACAATGAAAAAGGTCTGAGATTCCCAATTGGGGATCGTGGCAGTAAATAGAGTAAAATAAGTTACTTAACGATTAATTCATTAACAAATTAACAATTAACGATTTTACCCCTTATTTAAAACATGCGAAACATTAATCGACTGTATAAGATTAATCGATGCGTATTAATCTAAGAAAAAGTTATCGATTGGATATTAATCGATCATTATTTAATAATCGTCCATTTCCACCATGGTCCATCCATGGTGGAAATTCCCATCTATAGTAATAAAGCGTTTCTCAGTAAAATAACAAATGTTCGTTTTAACATAGCCCACTAGAATTTGTAAAGGCCGGGGCCAGGAGTGTCAAACAGCGCCCGCACGAGTAACTTACCCTCCTGGGAAGCCCCCCTACCACCGCGGGGAAATTCCCTTGATTCGGCTCTTATTCAAGAAGTAGCTTTTGAGACTCGTTTATAATGTAGCTTTATCGTAGTACAAATTTGAAAACTCTCTTCGAACGTTGCTCGTTTTCAAGACATGTACTCGTGCTATAAAGCTTAACATTATAAACTAGTTGCATAATACACTATTATATGTCAAAAAACACACCTACTTGCCAGGTAGTTTTTCTCGCGTTATTTAGGTTAATTTTATTATGAAGATATTTTATATTTCAAAGGTTAATTTGATTAACACATATCAGCACTTCTTTAAAGCAAGCTGTTCATATAGTCCGAGGACCGTGCGAATGGTCCGCGACCAGCGCTATAGTGGCCACAACGTAACCTCTCTTAAGCTGGCACTACCGTAATTGGTTACCTCAAAAACAAATATGCTACCTTGTAGAACGAATTAATTGATAAATAACAACAACAAAATAATTTAATTGCTATCGAGACTTCCCGAGAATTTAATGATGAACTAGCCCTTAAGACGTAAGCTGGCACCACCACTATTGGTTACCATGAAAACAATTATGCTACCATGTAGAACGATTTAATTGCTAATTAATTACGCAAATTCACAATTTCTCGGAAATTTGAAGAACAACTAAATTAATTTTTCGCCGAATGTATTGCAATTAACTGGTTCTGAATAGAACGAGTATTTTGAAGCTGATTGTAGTAATTGCCCGCTGCTGCGATCACATTATTGGCCGCTGCAGCTCAGTCATTGAATTCGCACAGCCCTCGAGCCACTTTAACAAGGAGAAAATGTCGGTACTTTGGCCAGTTGTTAGTTCCCCTTTTCGGTTTTCCCCCAACACTTTCGAGGCTGCTAACTATTGGCATCTATGAGACCTAATATACAAACACGTTTTCTTGAACCCCATAATCCCTACTCCTTCAATAGGGTAGGTGAATTACGAATAAAGTAGTGCCTACTATTGCAAAGAATGTTGTTGGCATTTGATATCTGGAAATTTTCTCTCTTGAGTAGTAGAAACATTTCATGTCTACAGACGAACTACAGATTCGGCAAACTGCAGCGGCTTTTAGGCAAACTAGCGGAGTTATGATTCAACTGTCGAAGACGGTGGTGTATTTGGAAGTGACTTACCCTCTATTTGTACTTACCCCAAGCAGTGTTCAAAGAAAGCGATTATGACTGGCTCCTGGATACACCCAATAAACCCACCCCAATTTAGCCAGATGACGCAGTCTTTGAAATTCTTGCGTGTCCATTATTTTTACACACACTAATGGAGGTAACGCGATATGTCCATGAGCACTGTCGTTGATAATTTTCTCCATTTTGCGTCCTGTGTTTACATTTGAAGACAAATTAATTGCGAGTTGCTGTTTGCATCATAGAATAAACAAAACAGAATGGGCGATAGGTTTTTGGGTAAGAGTTCCGAATATGAATGAGGGACATGATTTTCAAAGTTTTTCCAGAGGCAAACAATGATATGGAACATGTGAAAGTTTTTCGAAAAAAGTAGTGAATAATTGGCTGTACTGAATATTTTGATAATTCAGAGTATCAAAGATTTAGTTTTGTTGTTTATCTAATTATTGTTTTTTAACACACTTGCCTGCAATATAAATCATTTCTAGTGTCTACTACGCCAAAATTTAGAAAACTAGTGGTGCTAGAAATCTCACTTTCTCGTACTAGTTAGCTCCTCATTCTTTTGAGTTAGGATACCTTTTCGGTTTTCTTCCATCCACTTCCAGGCTGCTCACTACTTGGCATCTAAGGGACCTTTTACCCCCACACGTTTTCTTAAGCTCGAAGTTCCTACCCATATACTTTTCTCCTCACGCTACCCTACCGCCTACATTTTACCACATAAGTTATGAATAAAATATTTCAAGAGTACAGTCGACAACATTTGATAACATTTTCGCTTCTGAGTATTAAGAAACAGTTTACGTGTACAAATTCTTAGACTCCATGTATAGAAGATTCCGCCTAAGAAAGAGCCAAAATGACAGGTCGCGAAAGAAGTACACATATGTAATTCAGAGAAGTATCTCTCCGCCGCGACAGCTGTTCAACCACCCCTCATCGTAAAGTGTTTGGTTATGGCTCCCGTGAAAACATCATTATGCAAAAGTCTAAGAGGTATATGCACGTACGCGAGTCCGAGAAATATTGAAATTTAATTACGTATATGGAAAAATCCCTTAGCATGCTCTCATATTCAGTATAAGAAAACTACCACAAATGTAAATACAGTTCCATCTTACAGCACAGGCGCCGGAAACACGTTAACCAGCAACTGTCGAGAATCGGCTTTAAAATTAACATAATACTTATCACACACAAAAGGTAAATTCAGTGTAATGTTTATAAAAAGAATTTTTACAGAAGAGCACATAGCACTAAAAGTTCTAATACATTATTTCTCGCGGCGTACTATATTTGTGTCGGACGAGGACATCACAAAAGGAAGCGTAAGGTAAACTAAAAAATAAATATTCGTCCGGTTTAGATGAATTCCCGGATTCTTTGTTAAAGACTTGTGCTTTTCTGTAAAAATTCCTTTTACAAACATTATATTGAATTTTCCTTTTTGTGTGATAAGTATTATGTTAATTTTAAAACCGAGTCTACACCGAGGCCTGTGCTGTAAGGTGGCGAGCTGCATTTACATTCGTGGTAGTTTTCTTTTACTGAATATGAGAGCATGTTAAGAGATTTTTCCACATACGTAATTAAATTTCAATATTTCTCGGACTCGCGTACGTGCATATACCTCTTAGACTTCTGCATAATGATGTTTTCACGGGAGCCATAACCAAACACTTTACGAAGAGGCGTGGTTGAACAGCTGTCGCGGCGGAGAGATACTTCTCTGAATTACATATGTGTACTTCTTTCGCGACCTGTCATTTTGGCTCTTTCTTAGGCGGAATCTTCTATACATGGAGTCTAAGAATTTGTACACGTAAACTGTTTCTACTACTCAGAAGCGAAAATGTTATCAAATGTTGTCGACTGTACTCTTTGAAATATTTTATTCATAACTTATGTGGTAAAATGTAGGCGGTAGGGTAAAGGTGAGGAGTATAGAAAAGTATATGGGTAGGAACTTCGGAGCTTAAGAAAACGTGTGGGGGTAAAAGGTCCCTTAGATGCCAAGTAGTGAGCAGCCTGGAAGTGGATGGAAGAACCGAAAAGGTATCTAACTCAAGGGAATGAGGAGCTAACTAGTACGAGAAAGTGGCTCTAGCACCACTAGTTTTCTAAATTTTTAAGGTAGTAGACACTAGAAAATGATTTATATTGCAGGCAAGTGTGTTAAAAAACAATAATTAGATAAACAACAAACCAAATCTTGATACTTGAATTATCAAAATATTCAGTACAGCCAATTATTCACTACTTTTTTCGAAAAACTTTCACATGTTCCATATCATTGTTTGCCTCTGGAAAAACTTTGAAAATCATGTCCCTCATTCATATTCGGAACTCTTGCAAAAACCTATCGCCCATTCTGTTTTGTTTATTCTATGATGCAAACAACAACTCACCCAATTAATTTGTCTTCAAATGTAAACACAAGGACGCAAGAATGGAGAAAATTATCAACGACAGTGCTCATGGACATATCGCGTTACCTCCATTGTGTGAAATAATGGACACGCAAGAATTTCAAAGACTGCGTCATCTGTTGGGGTGGGTTTATTGGGTGTAATCAGGGAGCCAGTCATAATCGCTTTGAACACTGCTTGGGGGTAAGTACAAATGAAGGGTAAGTCACTTCAAATGCACCACCGTCTTCTTAATAAGTTGAATCTTAACCCAACTAGTTTGCTAAAGAAGCCGCTGCAGTTTGCCAGTCTGTAGTTCGTCTGTAGACATGTATTTCTACTCAAGGAGAGAAAATTTCCAGATATCAAATGCCAACAACATTCTTTGCAATAGTAGGCACTACTTTGTTCATCCTGCCTATTGAAGGAGTAGGGATTATGGGGTTCAAGAAAACGTGTTTGTATATTAGGTCTCATAGATGCCAATAGTTAGCAACCTCGAAAGTGTTGAGAAAACCGAAAAGGGGAACTAACAACTGGCCAAAGTACCGACATTTTTCTCCTTGTTAAAGTGGCTCGAGGGCTGTGCGAATTCTCAATGACCAGCGCTGCAGCGGCCACAATGTGACCGCGCTTAAGCGGGCACTACCACAATCAGTTACCTCAAAAACAATTATGCCCCCATTCAGAACTAGTTAATTGCTAATACATTCGGCGAAAAATTAATTTAGTTGTTCTTCAAATTTCCGAGAAATTGTGAATTTGCGTAATTAATTAGCAATTAAATCGTTCTACATGGTATAATTGTTTTCATATTAATAGTGGTGCCAGCTTACGTCTTAAGGAGCTAGTTCATCATTAAATTCTCAGGAAGTCTCGATAGCAATAAATTATTTTGTTGTTATTTATTTATCAATTAATTCGTTCTACAAAGGTAGCATGTTTGTTTTTACGGTGACCGATTACGGTAGTGCCAGCTTAAGAGAGGTTGCGTTATGGCCACTATAGCGCTGGTCATGGACCATTCACTTTTGATCTCGAACAGACAGCTTTATAAGTGCGTATGTGGATTAAGTCAAATTAGCCACAATGTAAATATCTTTTACCATGCCGTTGCCTAGAGCATGTATGAAACTACAACGCAGCAGTGGTGATGATTTTGATATGCAATGGTGATTATTATGCCAGCAGGATTTTATAATGTTAAGCTTTATAGCACGATACATGTCTTGAAAACGAAGCAACGTTCGAAGAAGAGTTTTCAAATTTGTACTGTCGCTACGTATAAACGAGTCTCAGCTACTTCTTGAATAAGAGCCGAATCAAGGAATTTCCCCCGCGGTGGTAGGGCTTCCCAGGAGGGTAAGTTTACTCGTGCGGGGCGCTGTTTGACACTCCTGGCCCCGGCCTTTACAAATTCCTGATGGGCTATCCCAAAACGAACATTTGTTATTTTTACTGAGAAACGCTTTATTACTATAGATGAATTTCCACCATGGATGGACCATGGTAGAAATGGACGATTATTAAATAATGATCGTTAATATCAATCGATAACTTTTCTTAGATTAATACGCATCGATTAATCTTATACAGTCGATTAATGTTTCGCATGTTTTAAATAGAATTAAAATCGTTAATTGTTAATTTGTTAATGAATTAATCGTTAAAGTAACTTATTTTACTCTATTTACTGCCACACGATCCCCAATTGGGAATCTCAGACCCTTTTTCATTGTTACTAGGGGTATGTAATATAATTTCTGAATTTTCTTTCTTCAATAGCAAAAATCCTAAACAGAAACTTACAAGAAAGTTTTTCATTCGTAGTATGGCGAATATCGATTTAGCCGTGATCGCTAAGGTACTGTATACTCCTGGCCAGGGAGTACATACAATTTTGGGTAGTTAGAATCCACGCATGAAAAACCGTATTTACTGCTGATATATGCCTGTGGTTAAGTCGGAGAGAGAGGCCGGTGTAAAGCAAATGGTGGTTGGTTCGCACCACGGTGTAGAGAAATATCACAAATCTGAATTCATTTATACAGGGAGCTACAAAGTGTTAAGAAGCATTGTTTAATGCGTGACAAATTTTCTTCATGAATTTCTATGAATCATCATCAGTAAATGGGCCTAAAAGTTTTTCTATGACTAGTTCTGTAAAACTACAGAGAAATGACGTTAATAGTATCTGATGAAAGTCAGATTGAAAAAATATTGTGTATATATTATCTTATTTTCACAAATTATTTGGCAGTAAGTTTTCTTACTGTAAAATCTAAGGCACTGTTTTCTCATGTTTATAAATTGCAAATGTATAATTAATATATTCGAAAATACCAAAACTACAATGATAAATTGGTGCCTTCAGAGTAAGCCATCTTGCGGGTCTAGTTGCCGATAATCTGAACAAAAATCGTTGCAAGGATGATCCTGAAATTACAAAAGACGAAAAACTTTGTTTGCAAGTCGCTGGTTTATGTCACGATCTTGGACATGGGCCATTTTCTCACACCTGGGAGAAATTTCTACATAGCAGGAGACAGAAAGTGATACGTTACCTTCCCAAGATGTTCAAATTGACACACTAAAAGTAAAGCATGGGATTTGCCTTTGGAAGTGTTACATGATGTTATATTATAAAGCTGACCAGCAACTCTGTGTGATAAATATATGCTAGTTTATAGTTTATTGATGTTTTATACTACTACCACACACTGATGGATGTATTGAAAGATTAGCCCATATTTTAGTAACTATAATTTAGAGAAAGAATATATATTTTATCACCTTTAATATCTTATCTTTTAAGTTCCTCTTTTAATACCTGACAGCTTCAATAAAGGATTGAAATGTAAACCAGCATATTTTATTACGTAGGCCTGTTCCATTTAGTCCAGTTTTACAATTTTGCTCTTTATCTTGTTTCAGCAGAAGATATGTCCTATTCGCCTGTTTGATTTAATTATTCGAAACGAAGAAGTTCTGAGGAATTTATAAATTTTATTGCATAACAGGGAAGATGCAGACGGTACATACAAATGATAAAGACTTCATTAAAGGCGAAACGCAGAGCACGAAACGAAAGCATTTCTTTATGAAGTAAGTATCACTAAAACTTTTAAATCTCGATTGACTGTTTTTACTTTGTAAAAAGAATGTATAATTAAAACAAAAGGTAATGTACGGGATCTAAGTGCAAAGACTGGAACTGCATATTCATTGAAAGTATACAATAAATCTATGCCATGTCACCAGCGCAGCTTTTCTCCTGAACAACTTTAAAATGTTGTAATTATTTGCATATAGAAGAGACGAATCAATAACGTGTCTAATCTCTCCGTTACTGGAAATTTATAGCTGATTTATCAGTCAACCGACCTGACTGGTCGTTTAGTGTGCATTTCTAGACCCATATTCCACCCTGTTCACGGCCGATGGATAAGCGCACAAAATCTGTAACTCGCACCGCGTAGAAGCCGGTATAGGCAATTATCAGAATATATTCCTTGCTCGATGCCCCAAAATTTGACTCATGAGATAAAATGAAATATGTACGCACAATAAAAGCGTTTAATCTCTAAATTTGGTGACACTCCGTAAAATAATAATTTTAAAGGAGTTTTCATGTCAAAATGGAATTACTCTCGCATCTGTCACCAAATTACGGAATTTCAAACAAATAAGTAAACAGCAAAAGTGTTATTAAAATAAAAATAAAAAAATCTAGAAGGGTGCTTTCTGAAATCCCTTATGAGTTCGGCAGAATACGTATGGGAAACAACGGAGATAACTGTATTTCATTGGCTTAGGGGCTGTCTCTTTTAGCCTGGGCTAGCTTTCCGGCTTTGCCCCATCCTCCATGGCCTATCGCCACTCGGAGTGCATTTTTATTTTCTCTACCGCTACCACGCTAGAGAAGTTGCGCGAAAAGTGACAATTTTTCAGGAAAAAACTTCGTAGGGCCCTGGCAACGAAAAAGTCGATTTATTCAGATGCTAAATTGGGGGGGGGGATGTGAATGTTACTGAACCTTTTCGCCTTCGGAAATGTCTGCCAAAATCTCAATATTTTTGGTAATTTGCCAGCCTTGGTTATGCTACACGTACTGCGGCTTGAGTGATAAACATCTCCAAAAAATTATTAACATTTCGGCATTGGCACTTAAACTAGTCTTAAACTGCATGAATTCTATTAGGACAATGACTAATCAATAAAATGTTCACCAATATTTGATTTTGAAGTTCGGTTACGATATTAAATATAATTTACTCTTATCATCTGTCCAAAACAGATCATATGCAATAATATCAATGGTATTGATGTGGACAAATGGGATTACCTCTTAAGAGACTTTAAATATTTGAACATTGGTACAACTTTTGACCTTCATCGCCTGATGTACTGTCAACGTGTCATGAAGATGATGCTGATGGGAAGTATCATTTATTTACCAAGTAACAATACCGGAATATGGCGAATGTACATGATGCCGAAGAGAAAATTTATCGAAGGCGTGTTACCATCCTGTGACTGAAATGCTAGAAGAAATGTAAATTGTAATTTAATGTAGCATAGCAAGAAGTGTGTTGGGAAATACATTGTGTCTTTTGGCTAAGAATCCACAAACATATGGTATTTAAACAGTAACTAGCGTACCCGTGCGAGAACTCTCGCATGTTAAACTCCACCCTTTCCTATCCTTCCATTTCCATATTAAGAGGTTAACGAAACGTGTTTATTTATTGAAAAATGTATAAGGAAATAACTTTAATATACTTACAGAATATCAAATAAAAATAAAAAACAATGCAATTGATGTTTGAAACAAATTTTCCATAAAGGTTCATTCAGTATTATAGGCAGATATTCTTGGAACAATTCACAGCACTTCCTTAAAAACAACATTTGAAATAATTATACAATCTTCCTTGACAATTAGCTAGTTCGCTTTCCTCGATAGTCAAAATATTAGAAAAGCTTTTTACTCTGGAGAAATCTACGGAAAGCTATCTATGTGAAAATACAGGATCGGGCAGTACAATCATACTCTTTTCAATATTATTTAACTCTATTGCCGAACAGAGAGGTACAAACGTGCAATTCAATCGCCTAGAAGATCAAGTAATTAGTTTAATTTCACATACAGTTGCAGATTCTGCACATCTGCGAATAGGTGGGGATGTAGCGAGAAGCCCCAGATCAGCAAAAGTAATAGAACTTCCAAGAACCTCTCATCCCATAGATTTTAATGAGGAGGAAACGATACTTTCGTGTATTATTAAAAAGTCAAAATGCAATTCGTCAGGTTTCTGTATTCTTCTTTAGAGCTCATTCAAAGACTGTTTTGTAGGCAAACTCATCTACACTACTTAAATAATATAAAGACGACTATTTATTTCCATAGTTTGTTGCAAATTGATGTACTGTAAGCCAAATCTTGTAATGAACAAGCAATACTTAACAGAACAGTGTGCAACTAGACAATTCAGAACCTTGAATAAGTATGTTCAATTGTTCATCATTTTGTTCAGATGAAAATAACTGAAACTTCGATACACTGAAATTTATTAATATAGCGTGATTTAGTTACTCGACCGTCCATATTTACATATTAATGTCACTTTCTCTAACAAGTATGGATTACTTCAATATACATGTACTATTATTAGAGTCTCTTATGTTTAGTGCCCAGAAATATGAACACATTTTTTAATGATTTTTTAAAATTTACTTAATTTACGTCAAAAACAATTAAAAACTCTGTGTGGCGTACAATGGGGAGAAGTGAATTCTGTGCACGTTTTTATAATTCTGTTATCCATTCCTAAGCCATATACTACTTGAATTTTGAAAACAGAAAAAGAGCGTTTTTTGCAAGCATTGTTAACAAAATATTCGCTCCTATGTAATAAAATATATTTTCAAGGGTAAATCAGCAATAAATTTCGGCTCTTATCTCTCATCATGTTCTTCGTGAAGGAATCCTGCCGCGACAACATGGAAACGATAATTTGAATAATTGTATTTCCCACTGAATTCTGGAAGACGTGCAGAGATAATGATTCAGAAGTAAAACAAAGGGGCCATCACAACATTTGCACAAAGGATCAGAGAAACTGGGCGAAAAGCCTCATCGATACGGTCATTGCCCAGAGGCTGCGACACAAATTGTTACAGGTTGTTTAAATTAAACCCAATGGTAAATAATACATTAAATATTACTATTACTTTCTTTTATGTCTCCAATTGTATAATAACAGTTATGCAGCAGAAACGATTTTACTTGAAGTTTTAACTTTTCTATCAGATTTAATCGTTTAATGTCAACTGGCAAAGTGTAAAATGTACTCGTATTGTATGTGCATTTTTGTAATGAGCTATTTGATACTATCATCTGATGAATATGATTACGTCAGGTGTTATAGTTACAGACATTGGCGTTTCTGAAAATATATTCCCGCCCTTAAGCAAGTCATTTTTGACAAAAACCACTGATTCGTAAATCAACAGACAAGGTAATGGTAAAATTCCTAGATTAATAAAGAGAGGCTTACAAGAATCATGTGGGTGGGATTTGGTTATTATTCGTACAATTCTTTTTGTAATCTAAAAGTCTGGGAGCTATAAGATGTATTTCCCCCGAATATTATGCCATATCTCAGGCGGGAATGAACATTGAAATATACACAACGAGTAGTATGAAGGCTAACTGAATTTGAAAGAATTCTGAACGCGTAGCATAATGAACATAATTTTGTGTTCAATTCATTTAAATGGACGCCCCATTTGAGGTTTGACTGAATTGAGAGACCTAAAAATTTGTTGCCTAACATCAGTCAATGGTACACCGTTCATTTTCAATGGAGAACAGAATTGTTTATTTTGGAAGGAAAACTGCATTAAATTCGTTTTCTTTTCATTTACTATTAATTTGTTATTTCGGAATCAATTTGAAACATCTGAAATTGTACTATTTACGGTTTTTTTATTGCAAAAAATGCTTGTATCATCCGCAAAGAGAACTGTTCTTTCGTTTCGAATCGATGGCATATCGTTTACGTATAGTAGGCAGAGAACAGGGCCTAAAATCGATGTGTACATACTGTTCTATTATTCCAGTAAGGTATTTCTACTCTCTGAGATCGGTGTTTAAGGTACGAACAGTATTATTATTATTATTATTATTATTATTATTATTATTATTATTATTATTATTATTATTTCATCTTTCAACTATTAATAGTTAAATTGTTGGCAAGGATTCTGAAACTCAGAAAGCGCATGAATGATTTTCTCCCCCCCATATCTTACATATTGTTTTGACTAAATAAATTTAAAAAGAAAGCATTAGCCAATCTAGGGCAACTTTGATGAATTCCCATATGAAAGTAAGTTTGAATGTAAAATGTCATATCAAACCGTCAAGAGATTTTGAAAGATCTAAAAATAATCCAATAGGTGCTTCGTTTTGATCCAATGTTAAGACATCTTTAAGAAATGAAAATATGGCTGTTTCACTAGATTTTGATTTCCTAAATCCATGTTGGCAATCTGTAAGTGCGTTGTGTTTACAATCTGTAAGTGCGAAAGGCTTCCATTCGTACATAATAATATTTAATACTCTAATACGTTTTTAAAATTGACAGAAGAGGAATAAGACAGAAAATTGACAGAAGATTTTAATTTCATTTTTTCCTTTTTGAAGAGCGGCTTAATCTTAGCTGTTTTGAAAATATCTTGAAAACGTGCATAAGGATGCTTTAAATACGAGTTAACGGGTGTATAATGGCAGACGCACAGGTCTTTAACAAACAACCCGGAAATTCATCTAAACCGGCCGAATATATATTTTTACAATACAGATTATTTTGAAATTTCATTGGAAAGAAGTTTCGGAAACGAACATGTCCCTAAAATTTTGGGAAATGTCTGATGCACTGAATTTTGGGGCTAAGTTCCTTAGTGAGTTCGGCAGCAATTCTCGAAAAGTATTGGTTAGAGGGACCAGTCACTGTTGCCGGATCGTTCACATTTATATCCTTTTTATTTTTCAAACAACATTCAACAAGGTTTCTAGTTGATTTGGTCGATTTCTTTATTATTCAGTGATTTTTGTTTTGTTATTTTGAGTTCAAAATATTTACTAATCTTGTTTCATGATTTCAGCCTGCCTTATGACTTTTCTTAACAGTAATTTGTATTTTTTTTAAGTAGAGAAGGGAATCTTGAGATACTCTATGATGTTTAGAAACGAAAAAAAAATATTTTCCGTGAAATATTTAATTTTCTTTTTTTTTTGAAGAGGAAAGCAAGTGTTAAAATGAAATGAAAGCGTTGAAAAAAAATTATATTTATCGTTTGTTTCAACAGTCCCATGACCCCTGCATCAATTAATCAATGAATAATTTTATTTTACTTTTTGTAAACAATCTACTCATAGGTGTATTATTTATTGTGTCAGTGTTAGCATTTTCTTATAACAAAATTTGTGCATTCTGATCACTGTATCTTTTGTTCCAACTTCAAATCGAGGAGTAGTTTTGTTAGTATAATCGATCAATTACCATAATCGAATTTGATGTCATGCATTAATTGTAATATCTAAATTGAAGGAATTAATTAAATTGAGAAAGTTATCTTTTTCGTAGATTCGACCAGAAAATCAATGTTAAAATCTCCGCATTCAATGGATTCAAGAGCGATTGCTGACTTGAATTAGTTTATCTCAGTTTTTTCTACGAAGAAAATATAATCTGCAGCTCTCTTTGTTGGAAGTCTCAGATGCAATGTATCACTTTGTGAAGGAAGATGTACAACAGAAATTTCGAAAACATTTTCAACGGCATACACATTTAGACCGCCAAGGAGATAGAATCAATAATATTTCCTAGCATCAAATACAAGAGCCCCCGTAGGACCTTTATGCATTCTCTCTCTCTCTCTCTCTCTCTCTCTCTCTCTCTCTCTCTCGCCCGCGCGCTCTCGCTCTCGCTCTCTGTCTCTCTCTGTGTCTCTCTCTGCCTCTCTCTGTCTCTCTCTGTCTCTCTCTGTCCCTCTCTCTCTGTCTCTGTCTCTCTGTCTGTCTGTCTGTCTGTCTCTCTCTCTCTGCAATAAAAGCCTGCGCGGAAAAAGTTTTGAATTTGGAAAATACTAAGTCCATTAGGAAATAACCAATGTTCTGTAAAGCAAAGAACATCCATTTGATTTCAATCGCTCTGTAGAGCTGCCTCGATAAACTCAGTTTTATTTGGAAGGGATTGAACATTATGGTACAGAATGTTTATCTTTTGCAACTACCTATACGAATGTTTATCTGCTGCATCTGACTGTAGTTGCTATAAATTAACTCCATTTTTACCTCGAGTGCATGGTCGAAGATTGTAATGTATCCCAGCAGTGACAGTTTGTGAGGAAATTGGGGCATCAGGTGTAGATGAATTGGTAGAGGGAATGAAAGTAATGGGAGTAGGTTCAGCGGAAGGGAGCAGAGGTTCAAAATAAGGGGTGGTAGGTGGGCGTTGTTCACCGATTGACGGACAGACAAACAGACAGACAGACAAACAGACAGACAAACAGACAAGCAGACAGACAGACAAACAGACTGACAAACAGACAGACGTTTCGCCGTCATTCGATTTTGCGGTATCAAGTACCCACAAAACATAGATTGTGAGTATACCACATGATATAGGATTTTTTTTCAAAATTGAGCAACTGGATTTATCCACTTTTCCATGACCAGAGCATTGTAAACAGAGTTTTTCTGTCGGAAACTCACGGTTTTTTCGTGCAGTGTATAACTTTCTCCCTGCTTCGTAGCGCCAATAATAAAAGCTCGTGCGTGCAGTTCTCGCCACTGCCGCGTGGGGCGCTGGGCGAGGCATTCTGTGCAGGAAGTGCATTACGCGGGCGGCGAGGAATCTGACAGATTAACTGGACCCGAAAGCCAATAGGGTATTATGCCTGAGGCTTGTGCCCCAATTGACAGTTGGCACACGCATCTTGATTAGTCGACGAACATATCGTACTCTAGCTGTCGGATGGTAGTAAACAATTAACTGGCGGCGATCCCAGATATTAACACTATGTTGTCTATGCTGGAGGAATGCATTTGCAGGCGAATCACAGTTTGCGGTCTTCGTGCGAGCCCCAATATACATTCCGTAATAGATTTCCAAGTTATCTCGGTTTAACACACAGGTTATGATTAGGTTCTATAACGTAAAATAATAATCGATGAAAGGCAGCATAAAATGTTAGGTGCAGGTAATGAGATCCTTCTCGATATCATCCTCCAAGAGTTCTCTTAGAGAAAAGAAAAGTTCAATAATAATGTGCAAATACATAGCATTTGAAATACATGTTCGAAAACTCAAGGATTTCAACGAAAATGTCGCTAGTGCCATATTTAAGATTTCTTTATTTTATCTGAGGACAAAGTTTAATCAAAACTTTTGAAGTCGTTTATGTTAAAAAATGCAAAATGTGTTTACGCTTCGTTTAAAGTGTGCCTACAAATCAAAATATCTACTTTAAACTCTCAGTCTCAAGTTATTTCAAATCTAGCAGTGAGTATCCAATTTAAAAAAAGTACGGCTTAGGAGCTAGCTTTGACCACAGAAAGGCAGATTGACACACGGTTTCCCGTAATTCGATATTTTAGAAGCAAGAAACTACTAAATATGGATTCTGACCATAAACGTGTAAGAATAAGTAATTAACTACATTATTACAAGATGAATCCACTGTTACTTTCTCGTTTTACTTCGTTCAAACTAGTGATGCTAAAACCGTACATATTTTGCGTAATTATTTCTAAATTTGCAATTCTCGAAATTCAAAGTTCAATGAAAATGAGACCCACGTCACTCTTATTCGTGGGGAAAAATTGAAAAAAAATGGATCGTTTTTTTTATTTCCTTTTTGAAGTTGTATACATTTCAGACACAAATTAAGATGTCTCGACTCACTTTTTCGCAATTTTGTATATGACCTTTTGTGAAGAGCTGATTTTTTACAACACGCTTTGTCTGTGGCGAAAATCTCTTCCTTTCATTTAGTAATTTTAAAATATTAACATATTGCAATTTTCGGGAAAATGTGCTCGCCGAAAATGAGACTAGCACTATATTTTTTACCGTCACTTGATACATATGTGGAGAAAACTGAGAGCAAAAATAGGAGCGCTTTCTTTGAGAAAAAATTGTTAAAACTAATTGCCTCTATTTTGTGTCAATTACACGAAAACTACTCTACTACTTTAATGCGCTGAACGTGATCTTGCTCTAAGACCTGAATTTAAAGAGTGTATTTTATTAAGGAAAAAATCTCCACCTTGAATATTATAGGTGTAGGAATACTCCCCAAAAATTTGCACTTTTGTAATTTTCGGAAAATCTAGAATTTTAATTAACATGAGACCTGCACATCTCTTTAAACGTTCTTTACGTTATTCTAGGCCAAAATGTAATAAAAAATGAAAACAGTTTGTGCCGTTTTTATATTATTTTGAAAATATGTTCCAGGCGCTGTGTAAAATACCCTCAAAAATCAAAATATCCTGTTGAAACCCCCAAAGCCTGGAGTTCGTTGAGATTGATCGGGGAATATCAATTTTGGAGAAAATCAACTGAGTGGTTTTGGTGGTAGCGTTGACCTCTGGCGGACAGACAGACGCTTTGCCGTCGATCGAGTTTTCTGCATCAAGAACCCACAACCCCTCTGGCTACACCACATGTTAGAGGAAGCAACTTACTATATACAGCAAACGAGTTTATCCTCTTTTTCGTTTCGCTGCTTCGGCCCGGCAACATGACTTTTTCTGCCCAAAATTCGCCGTTTTCCCGCGCACGATTACATAACTATTTTCTTGCGGTGATCTACACCAAGAGTGGTGATGTTCCCCTCTTCGCCGCCAGGGGCGTGGCGGTGGTCACGGGTGGGCACCGGCAGGCGTCGACTCCGACGTCACTGCATGGAGACGCGCGCCACAGAGGAGGCTACACTTGCCGCCTCTGTCCTGGGTTCGCGCCCAGCCGGCAGGCAGAGCACCAGGGCCTTGCAACTCTCACTCAAAACCGGAGACAAAGCTGGAGGGTGCTACTACAGGAAGCGCTGGGTACGGCTGCAGTGAGGCTGACTAACTTCCGAACATAAAAATTGGATGAAAAATGTCAAAAATTATCTTTTAAATGTTCGATTATTTATAATATATGAGTATAAGTAACCGCTGAAGAAAACGCGAAAATCGACGTGATCTTTTGTAACATCATGCGCCTGCTTGCATCTCACGAACCCCCGCGGCAGCCACGCACGTATGAAGTATCATTGGCAGCCGTTCGTGTTTTAGAAGGTGATGGAGGAGAGCGTCTCCACCGCGTTCATGGAAGGTGGAGGGCTCTGCGGGCGCTGAGCGAGCTGCCGGACGCCAGCAGCCGAGGGCCTCCTCTCGCCTGGCGGATGGGGCTGGCCGCCGCTGCGGGGGCGGGCGACGGCGACAAGGAGACGGCTTTTTTAAACTAACCACGGTGCTGACCAACCACGGAGTAAACAGTGGACCGCTGTGCCAGACGTTTGTACACAGTATTCCACTTGGCTATTAATGTGAGTCTTTCCGTGAATAAATGTAAATGTTTTTTTAAATCATTTTTATTTTAAGTCGCATACACTGCATAGGTCATGAGAGACTAGTACAGTAATACAATTACAATTCTGAGAAAATATTGATACTTTTACATAATTATAACACTTTCTCTTGGGAACTTGGCGATGATAAGATTTCATTGAAAGTTTCATTTCCTAAACACTTTTTTCTGAGTTCGCTGTGTACGGGGCATTCTTGAAGGGTGTGCTCTGTTGATAGAATTCTATTGCAGATGCTACAAGAAGGTTGTGGAAATTTTTCAAATAAAAATGTATGAGAATATTTAGAACGGTTTGATCGAATTCTTGATAAAGCTACTTGATCATGACCATTAATAGAGAGGTTTGTGAAAATTCCAAAGAAACTAGTTATATTTTTATGAATTAGATTTTTGGTTTAGCCATGATTCGTTTTTCGTTTAGCCATTGTATGTTTAATTTATTTTTAATGTATTTCCAAATATCTTGAACTCTGTTGGTTTTGGATGGATGGTTTTGATGCGAATTTGTTGTGGCTCTTTTAGCTTCGAGATCAGCGATATCATTACCAAATATATTTTTATGTGCTGGTAGCCAAGCAATGATGATATGTTTTTCTAATATAGATTCATTAAAATAAATTTCACTAAATATTGTTTGATAATTCAGAAGTTTTAATGTAAATGTTGTTTGAGAGCTGCGTTTCATGTATTGTAGCGCAGTGTATAACACTTCTCTTACGAAAAAAGTGTGAGAAAGTAAAAGTAATGTAAGTGGGCGCGGGAAACGAGCTATATATTTTGACTCGGCTTAAACTGAGTAAATTAGTAAGCAATTCTGAGTGTGAAGGATCTTCGGAAAGCGAAGAATTAAAAAAAGTTCTCGAGTGAGTGATAATAATGATTATTCATTCTCCAGACATTATTGGTGACCGAGTGAAGCCCTCCGCACAAAACCATAACATACCAGCTCAACGTTGCGTTGCTACACTTAACTGGATTTCAGCCACATGGAAAATCAGTACCAATAAAGCGCTTCGGCATTTTTCATGGATGAGTTGATAAAAGCAATTATGGAGGAATAAAATAGATACGCAACTGAGAAGATGGCATAAGAGTCACTTCAAAAATACTGGAACTTATGGGAACTAGTAAACCGAAGAGACAAAGATTGCGTAGTTTGTACACTGGGAAAGAGAAAGAATAACCAATGTTCTTTAAAGTCATGTCCAAGAACCCCGGGCCTGCCTTCAATATATTGAATTCAAAAATAACCTTCACTAAAAAATTATGTTTTTGTCATGTATTATTAAATCAAAAAGTTGAAATGTATTTTGTAGCAATAAAATATTTTGTTTGGAATCGGAGTTCAGTTTCTTCCTCCGCGGCGCGCCGAACCAGTGCAGGGAACTTAAAATGTCTGCCATGAAGCAAAATCTGAAACCTTCCACGCGGGACGAAGGCCAGTAAAGGGTTAAAGTAAGGTCAGGGACTGTTTGTCAAAAATATTTGTATTTACCGCGTACTTTTGCGTGAAATACAGGTAATTTTTAAAGAGCTATTTTTTCAGAAAATATCTTCAATTCTTCTTCTGTAAATATTTTTGCATATCAAAGGACGATAACAAAATTAGTGATCGCCACGTTTTCGGCAATCTTTCTGTATTTTTGAAAATTGCAAAACTTAACATTGCAAACGTACAAAATTGAAGATATAAACTTTTTGTTTCAAATATATTATATTCTGAAGATTCAGGTCTTTAAAATATGATCTGTACAAGTCTGCGAAAAAAAGTAGTTTTTTGTGTAAGTTGTACTTGAATTAAAGCAATTTATAAAAAAATCTCAGAAACAGTTGCATGTCTTCTTTTTTATTTTTCGCGAATAGAGGAACTTAAAAAGTGGTGCATGTCTCATTTTTTCAAACTGTCTGAATTTTGAAAAATTGCGAATATTACAAGTATTGCGATAAATTATCACGTTGTGGTAGTATCAGTAGTTTGGATATAAGGTCGGCAAGAATTTTCCTACCAAAATCACATTGCACGTATTATTGACTGACAATGCCAACTATGATAAGGAGCTGTGAACATTGTTCAAGGGGAAATTTTCTGTTTCTTATGTACTTTATTTTGATTTTTCACATTAACTAGCAATGATTTATCTTTTCATGTTTTACCTACTTTGTAAACCCGTCATTGAAACGTTAGCCTTTAAAATCAGCTTTTAAAGTGAGTTATTTTGTTATATAAGGTCCCATCAGCATCTAGATCATGAACCGTTGGAGTTAAAGTTATGGTAACTGTGAAGGTGAAATGATAGGTGAATATAAGGGGCAAGGCGAACTAAATAAAACCATGCCCAACAGGGAAATGAACCCGCGATCTTTGGTCGGAATCCCACGCCCCACTCCTCAGCGATCCCCCCACCAGGTCGCACAAATAAATTTTAGTCACCTAGCAACGGTGGTGAAGCGCAGATTCGGACCTCCGCCGGCGCATGCCTGAAAGCTGTGGGGGGGTTGTTCGCCCGGCGCGCGCCCTGATGCGGAAGAGCGGCCCGCCGCACGCCCGCCTGCGTGCCCCCACCGCCCATTGAGCGCCGCCCCACGCCTGCTCAGCGCCCCCGCAGCTACTGGCCCCGCCCACGCCCCGAGCTCACTCTCGCCCGGGCCACCCTCGCCTCACCACCGCCTTCGCCTCCTCCGGCGCCGCCTCCTCCTCGTTGCTCTTCCTCCCGCACCCGCCCGCCCCCGCCCAGCTCCGCCCGCCCTCCGCCACTCCCCGTCGCCGCTCCCGCTCCGCTCCGCCTCCACCCGCCCGCTCCCGCCCCGCTCCGCCGCCAGGCGTGTCGCCGCGGAGGGCGGGCGCGATGTCAGCCGGGAGGCCCCGGGCCAGCTCCGGGAGTTCTCTGGCGCGATCGATGACCGGCCAGGTGACAGGGACGTGCAGCACCCCGCCGCTCGGCGCAGCCGGTGCGATGCCATTCCACCTAAAAGGCAATCTTATACATCTTGCAAATGTCAGACCTGCAGCAAGTGGGGTAGCTGCCGCTAGGGGGCCCTTGGCTGAATCCTCAAGTCAGCGCTACGAAACGATTCCATGTAAAAGTTTAACTTTTAAAATTCACCATAAGTCGTAGAAAAAATACCGTATGAAACTCGATGTAATGGGTACTAATGCCTTCGTGTGAAGTTTATGATACTCGCTCCTACCCCGCTCGTATCGAATATCACACTCGTGTATAATACCCATCATTACATCATCGTTTTATAATGTACTATTTTTAAAATTTTTCAATATTTCTTTGAAAAGAATGATCACATTAACTTGTGGTTTTCCCTGTCGCTTTCGGTTTGGGAATGGGTTGTTCTTGTACCGCGTGCTGCTGAAATGAAGTTTTCCTCGATGAATCTTGACGACCACCAGGAATCGTCTGTTCATATTACCTGATGTTGATATTGTATGGAAGTTAATGTCCCTAAATCTTCTGAACTAATGCAAACTAGTACATAGCATCAGTCTCAGATGCCTCAGATGGGCCCTTCTAGTCGATACTCGTTCAGATTGCGTCTACTTAACTGAAGCCTGTTTTACACGGTCATTTTTTCATCATTTTTCTGTAAAGAAACCGTATGGAAAAAGGACGTTCGGTTCTATGCGTACCGAAACTGGATGAACGTGATTCCAACGTTTTACGTAATCGTGATGAAAATACTTCCTCCAAACGCCGCAAAAAGCGCTGAAAGTTTAACAGTTGAACATCGTTTAAGAAACAAATTAAATTAGCGGGAAGAATGATCAGATAGTTACGAATTCGCAGAGTAAGGAGTAGAAAGATGTGTGAGGTATTGTGGTTTTATTTGCGAGAGGGATCACTGAACGCAAAGACTCAATATCACAAACAACACGTGCCCACGCTACGCACCAGATAAATATACTTCCTGCCGGAGAACTCACGCAATCGAAGAAAGTTCCATAAATAGACACTAGGACGTGAGAACAACTGATGAAATCTGTACGGAAAATGAAGCATGCTTCATTTTTTCGTACAAATTACATCCAGTCTGCTCCGTATCGACGGGAAATGATGAAAAAATGACCGTGTGAAACCGGCTTGAGTCTACTTAAATCACCAACAATGTAAAATACCGTTATGTGCTCGCCACGACGACTTACTCTCCTCTCAAATGCTCGTGACCACAGCCTGATCGCCGCTCAGGTGCTCACGTCCACGATAAAATAGATACGACCAGATACTCACGACCAGATGCCTTCTGCCAAAATTACGGCTTCTAAACATGTCAGCTTCGTTTTTGTTTATCTTCAAACTTTCTGTAAGTAATTTTGGCCATTCACAACTCGTTTGCTTTTCAGTTTTTTTCTTTCTATGAGGGAATTCTATTTGATTATAGTTAGAAAAGAATAGACTCTAATACAAATTTCCATCTGCTGTCCGAACTAATTTTGGACATTTCAAACTATATAGTTGCAGGAAAACTGGAGAGAGAACAATTATATTTTTACCATACAAATATTTAAATTTAATTATTTATTTTTTAAAGAGTTTTTTAAAGCAAAAACACTGAAAACTGACTGCTGACTATATTGAACATTCTCAAAATTTCCCAAGATGATAAATTCCGCATTTGCCAGGAACAAGTAGAAACCATTGATCATATGGTTGCAGATTGTCCAATTCTAGCAAAGACCGAATATTTCAAAATGCACGGCAAGGTGTGTGGTTACCTTCACTGGCAGATCAGTAACGCCCTTGAAGTTCCAAACATATGCTCCAAGTGGTATGAACACTCACCAAAACTGGTGGTGCCTGTTAGATTGTGTACAATATTTTACGACCACCAAATTCAAACTGATCGCACGATAACAGCTAACCAACTGGATATTGTTATCCAGGATTTGGAAAAAGTATCTACTTGTAGATGTTACTGTCCCGCGAGATCGAAACGGCGTAACCTAGGAGGCAGGAAATCGTCTTCAGAAGTTGAAAATCGAGAGCAGCGGAATGCAGGGCGTAAAAACACAAGTCGTCTCGATAGTTATCGGAGCCTTAGTATTTATTCCGCAAAATTTGTGTAAGGGTTTTACTATACTCCCAGATTATTGAAAAGACTGGTAAGTGCTATACATTGCTTTATTGAGAACAGTCCACAGTTCGCGGAAAATATTGTATGGGCACTGATAGTCCACAGATCTGCTCCTTAGGAAGCTAGTTACAACCTGGAACAGACTCTACAGTCAATAGACACTTAACATCTTTAATCGTGAATTAGAATAATAATAATAATAATAATAATAATAATCATCGATACAACTGGCTGATTACTAGGTGGAAACGATAAGTGTAATATTGACAAATAGGATGATAAAAGATTTTTTTAAATATCTCTGAAATCGAACACAAAATCATACTCCGCATGACAAAGAGGACACAGAAATAGTTTTTTTTCTTTTTATGAATTATTATAGTCGCATCAAACGATGATTCTTAGCGACTCAACAATATTTTACTTATTCGATATTTGTTTTAACACTTGGTTATGTATACAGTACAGTGATTACAATAGCAGTGAGATTGTCTAAAAATTCATAACTGGCACCCAATCTTGATTAGTATGATAAAATGTACAGGAATCCACTTATATTTTATTAAATATATTAGTTTTATAATATATTGTTGGTAGGGCTTGGAATGGATGATTGCTTCGAATTGTTGCTCTGGTGGTAGGTGTTCTCTTTCATCCTGAATCTTAGGGCTGACGTTCACAATATGTTATTAGTTCAATCTTACATGAGTCACAGGGGAATGTTTGTGGAACAGATGTGAATGTGTTACGTTAAAATGTCCGAAGCGAAGTCGCGATAGCACTATTTGTTTTCGCTCAGTCATTTGTTTATCTATATATTGTATTTAAAATGAATATACTATATGAAATATTGTTTAAAAGGATGTAACGATATGCCAAGAGAATGCCTCATGAGAACGAAAGAACGGTACTAAGCTTTTTGTAGAGATAAACAAAAATGACATTTTTTTCATTCATTTTCATCGGTTGTGTAAAAACAAAACAAGCAGATGTCATGGCAATTTATTATAGGACAGAAAGGAGAGGCGATTCTACGATAGTCTATAAAAATAGTTTGTTTACAGCATGTGTAGTAAATGAACTAGGGGTTATCAAATGGAAGAGTAATCATCATTATTGAATTATAATATTGTATATCTTAAAATCACAAGAACGCCATGTGACAAGTTAGAATGCAATTTTTCATAAAGAAATTTAAAAAGTCAAAAAACTTGAATATCAATGGGAAGGAGAAATTTCATAAACGATAATAGGATAATTGGAATGCAGTATGAATCTTTAATACTCTTGGTTTTACCAGTTTATTAAGTATCCGACAGTGAACTGAAAATATTTTGAAAAATGTACTTTGTTGCTAGTATTTTATTGCGATATAATTGAAGGGCTCAGAAGAACAAGGAGCTAACCTATATTGACCTAGTTTTAAGATATTAAGTGTTTTATTAGATCTTTCATAATGTAATTCGGTACATTTTTTAAAACTTTTAATCACACTTGCATTAATGACCATGCTGAAATTAAATAACACATTGTACTAAAAACAATATTTCAAGTTTAATTTAATGCTATTACCTAAAATTTACAAAAAATTTGGGATAGCGCCTTCTTTTACTGAGCTCTTTAATTATAGAGTTGTCAAAGGTAAATCAAAGCTTAAGTGTTCATAAAATCTGTGAGAAGTTGTGCGTACCTTTCGCAAAAGTTACAAGAACTCCGCAAGGTAACAAGAACATCGGATGCAGAGCTACAGAATCAGCAAGTTCCGAGACAGCAGTCTCGATAAACCGACATGTCAGAGTACAAAAAAAACCTTATCTATATAATGCAGTGAACCTTTAGTATATTTTCAAAAAGAAAAGTAAGTAGAATGGCCTATCGCTATGAAAAATATAATTGCACACACATTCTAATCGCAATAATTGCATAAAACGAAAGTGGAAAATGTAAATATCTACAGTTTTTGTAACAAATGTACAGTATTGAATATTTCAGCAAAGATGTGTAACTATAAAAAGAGCAAAAATCCTTGCTTCCGTCATATCAGTTGCCGGGAGTGGTGGCTCATTGCATCAACTGACTGAGAGGTACTAGATTCGAGTCCCGACAGCGGCAAGAGTTTGGACTCAACCTTATCAGCTAGGTCGAATTCAGTCGCTGTCTGGAGGAGAATTATAGCGGCCGGCTGCTCTGATCGGTAGTCTTCGTGGTTTCTCCGATGAAAACCAGGCGAATACCGGAGCAGTAACAAACGGGCCAAGGACCGCGAACGATCTTTCTTTCCTCTTCCTTGTGCTATCCTCTCCCCTTACACACACGCACACTTACACTAACATACACTCCACTAACCCAGTTGTCAGGAGACCGGTCGGAAGCTTAGAGCTTGTCTCGGCTGGGGCGGTGCCCCGCTGGTGGGAGAGTCCTGGTTAATGGAAAACCCCACTCACCGACGGTAGGTCGGCGCCGGATCTCGCTATCCAGCGGCGGGAGATCAACGCCACCACCCGATGAAAAAACCATGCGTGCTTACAGGACTAATGACGTCGGTGGTTCGAACCTCAAAGCGGTTGTGCCGCGCGTGGGGGCGAGCGAGCGAGAGGTGGGCTTCAGCAGGAGAGCGCAGGTCAAAGCAGGACGAGTGGAGGTCAGAGGAAGGGGGGCGGGGCGTGATAGCGCCCTCACGCGCCGGCACGACACGCGCGCGGCTCTCTGTCAACAGCCTCCCCCCCCCTCCCTCCCTCTGACGTCTGAACTCCCTCTGCCCCTTGGCCTGCGCCCCCGCGCCCCTCGTCCGCCCCCCTCCTTGGCCTGTGCTGCCCCCAGCCCTGCCGCCCGCATTCCCCGCCGGCGGCGCCCGCAGCGCAGCGGGGCAGGGGCGGGGCGGGGCGGGGCTGTGTCAACAGAGGGCCTTTGCCCGCGCCTCCGCCCCGACACTCCCCCGCGCAGCCGCCGCGCCAAGCACACTGCACCGATAGATGGATTGATGGATTTCTTCGTGTTTCCGTGCGGTTTCGTGTTTTCGTGTTTTTGATTATTGATCAACACGAGGCGAATGTCGGAGCAGTACCCTACCAAATGGGCCACGGACCGCGCGCGATCTGTCCTTCCTCTTCCTTGTCCAACTCTCTACCCTTACACACGCACTTACACTGACATGCACTACACTACCACATATTCCGGGAGCTTAGAGCTTGTCCCGGCTGGGGCGGTGCCCCGCTGGTGGGAGAGTCCTGGTGAGAGGGAAACCCCACTAGCCGCCAGTAGGTGGGCACCGGATCTCGCCATCCAGGGGAGGGAAGATAACCGCCATCTCCCGAGAACAAAAACATGCAATACACTAACAAGACTAATGACCAAAGCAGTTGACGCGCCCGTAAACACGAAAAAATCAATCAATCAATCAATCAATCAACGAATCGAGCACGAGGCGCATTGACGCCGCTCCGGCCCTTCCGCCCCCAACCGCAGTGGAGCGCGCTTCGCATGCAAATCGTTTGCTCACAAACACTGGGGAAATCACAACAGGAGAGTCCTTAAGGGAATGGGATGAATAATTTTTGTTCAAAACTCTGATTTTTCAAATTTGCGAAAGTTCAAAATTTTATCGGCGTTGTCCTACAGCTACAATTATGAAGATAGAAATTGTTTCACGTAATGAAATATATTCCTTATAGATAGAATTTGAAGTAAAGTAATGTACAATTATTCTGAAGTTGAGTACTTTTCGCGTAATTTTGCGTGAAAATACGAACGCGATTTTAGCGCCACTGTTGTAAGAAACCTTTTATCTGTTGTAACAAGGGCTTGGAGGATTACTAATAATCTTTGTGTTGTAAGTGACTTTGACAAAATTAAAAATATGAACTTTCCATTATTGTCAACCAAAGTCTCTCCGATGATCTCGTCATAATCATGAGACATTTGCCAATGTTTGAAAGTTTTATGCCACAATTAAGCTTGAAATTAATGTGTACTTCCGCAGCACCGGCTTTCTAACCATACCCCACAAGTCATTTTGCCAAGTGGAACACAGAACGTATCTAAAATTCTACAAGTTGAGACAAGTTAAATCGCCGCCAGCCGTCTCGGTGGGTTGCACCCGGGAACTCAGAATGAACATCCGCTGGCCATACGTAGGGTGGTTTTCAACGAAGGGGCTGCATTCTTTGACCCTTATGCGCGCGCGTCAAATTGGGGAACATAAGCGAACGGGCGGGACTCGGAGTGCGCCAAGCAGATCTCAGCTATTTCTATCACTACATCGTCATCTTGTTTGCAATTTATGACACATGCCGTTATTTATTTGCCTATTACATAATACTGACTTATTAACGTAATTTGTATAGGTAACTGTATGTGGGAGTTGAGGTAAATGATGAGAATGAGATGAAAAATATAAACAAATGGTCAAGAGATATATTAAAGTGGTTAGTGTGGTGTGTGTGTCCATGTTCTGTCCACTACCATGTCCACTGTCACCGGGTGATACCCAACTGCAGTTCAAATAAATGTATGTATGTGGGCAGTAAAGGAGAGCTTTAGGAGAATCCACTACATATCATCCTTCGAACTCACTTGTCCGCCACCAAATCCACATGAGCCATCCCAGAATCTCGCCTTTTCATCAACGGAAGATTGATGTTCTAGCCAGTACGCCACGAGTGAGCCTGCCCCTGGAACAAATATCAGGCAAAAACGCTGACAATCTCGGAAATGTTTCCAGAATATATGATCTAAAGGAACTAAAACTGAAATTATACAAACATTCTACAAATAGATTTTAGGCCTTGGGCTTTTTGATCACGTTCTTGCCTTCTCGGCAACTGTGCGTCACGTTTCCCAACCCATTCCCTGGAACACACGAACGAATCCGCTGAAAATCAAACATTTGTTCGCTGTCGAGCCGTCGCAGGAGTTTGACTCAACGGGTGGGGGATTACGGCACCGATTTCGACATTTCGGCCGCGTTTAAATTCATTAGTTAAACAATGATTAGCTCTTCTGAATCGCTAATGTGTTCCGACTCCTTTCCATTAGAGTTAAACGAGCAATCTGCATTCATTTTCGAACTGAGAGCAAAATGTGAAAATGGAAGCAGAAATTCATAATGCATTACGGGAATTTAAACAAATATAAGGAATCAAATAAGTGGCAGGTAACATGACAATGGACTTCAAAAATATTCCAGTTGGCACTTCTTTGTCATAAATTATTAGATATTACGGTAAAGATAATAATTATTACTATTTTCGGGAGCTGATATTTTATTTTTTTATTTTTGGAATGGTTTCAAATTATTAAATTAGCATTTTAACATTTAAGAGCATTCTCAACTTACACAGATATTTCAACGTTTATCACACTACGCTTATTCGAGATACATCATGAAGCTTTAGTAATGATACTGCGAGCCACAGTCGTGTGCGGTACAAGCCGTAAGGCCAGCACCCGACCTGAGACGTCTTGGGGGGGTGGCGAACACAATTCACCAGATGGTCGACTAGCTCAGTATAGACGTCCAGTGTGGACACACAAATAAAAAAATAGGGGCAGGGTCAGAAGATTGCCGCGGATTGGATGCAAAATTACAAACAACCGTGAGAATCACTTCACTAAATTCAGAATATATTCTAAAATATTGGCTGCTTTGACAAATACATACAATGGCACATAAGAAAATCAAATACAGAATACCTTTGACTGAAAAAACACACACTAATAACTCAATACACAATTTCCTACTCTATCTACAACCCAATTGTTTATCAAATACACTTTCAGAAATTCGAAGAATCGTTAAAATATTACTTTACAAAATTTGAAAGAAACACACATTGAAAATCAAAATTACGACTTTTCTCACATTACTTTCTTTACAACAAAAGAAACTCTTTCTCCTAAAATCCTGAGAATTACTATTATTATAATTATACTTTACTCAAACTCTTAATTACTATATTACAACATTTGATCTTGAACCTTTGAAAGAAAAGATTAACATCTGCTCTCACGTATTAGAAGTCGAAAACAAATGTACTTTTACTTTTTCTTATCTTTTAAGCGTGGTAAATCTGTTACCCTCCTTTTCTTTCTTACGTGATAGATACAGAATGAGCTTTCTTATTCCGCTGAATCACTCCCATCCCTACAAAACATCTTATTTGGAACGACTCATTGTGTTCGGCCGCGTAGAGCAGTCCACTTTGCTTCCTTCTACACCTTTCCACTGAGCTGCTTCGGCTCCTAGCGTCGTGGCCTCGGGTTGAGAAACGCCGTTGCTCCTCAGAATCGCCTTCTGTTCAAGTTTTATATGCTTGAATACTCTCATATGTATTTTACTTCATTTCTTTCGATTACAGTTAATGACCAACTGGATATTCAGAGTGAAAAAATGAATCCAGAGATCAATTCCTTATATGAGCACCAATCCTGCAGAGTATTTAAATATACGAAAAGCATGTGATAGAGAAAAAAAAACTGGAAAGAGAAATGAATGCAAGCTATTAATTACTGCCATCTATTCAAAATCTCCACTTCTAATTCTTTCCATTATAAATCCATAACGTTTCATTATCTTCTTCAAGATTATGTTTAAACTAATTTATAATAGAATAATTACTCCTTCTGGTCTTCTAGAAGAGTTTTCCTCAGAAAAAGTTGCAAATCTGAAATCCGCTGCAATGTCACTTCCTGGGGTACTGCTCTTCCATACGTCCGCCCAGTTCAGCTGCTACCTTCAGAAAGAACTTTTCTTCATCCGACCTCCGGTCTCGCCCTGGTATAAGGTGGCGGTCTCTTGTTCTAAATTCCCAATTATCATCTCAAATATCCATCCGCGTTAGCGCGTTGCCCAAAATATTCTTTCCTCGCTTTCTTAGGGCGGTATGTGAGCACGTTTTCGAATCTAAGAAAACGGGCGGGTCACATAACCCCTTCTTCGAAAAAAAAAGATTTTATGGGATTTGATTTCTCATATGCCGTAAAATCTTTCACTAAAATTTATGCTCTTCTTTCTTTTTTCTGATTCTATAGAACGTCGAGCACCTTGTTTTCTTCCTCTTGTACCCTACCCTTGTCTTCTTCCCTCATCTTCCTTCTTCCTTTCTCTTCCTTGTTTTTTTCTTCTTACATGATCTTTTGTTTGTTACTTTATCTGTTTGTTTGTTTCATCATTTAAGCAAGCATATTTAATTTCTCCTTTAAATGGTCGCAACTGTGGAAATTTTACTTTCTGATTGTATTCCACTTCATCTATAAAAGCTGCGCAACGGAAGAAATATTTCAAATGTGCATGATGAAATTAGGTAATAAATCTGGCGTAATAATTGACGCAACTCTGCAACAAACTTTTAAGTTGTTTAGTGTTTTTTTTTGCGGTGCACTATCTATCTCGCATCTTTTCCATATTCATTTTGACTCCGTTAACTGTCACATCATAACTCCAGGAACTTAACTTGTTTAGTGCAGAAATTACTTCTCCAAATTCAGTTGTAAATTATTTCAATCAGACGTTTCAACAAAATATCTATAGCTTAGTCATGTGTCTCTTCCAAATGTCTTAGGAATACACAAGCACGTCATCAATATAGATAAAAACATCGCTGGACATCTCTGCCAATGATATTGTCTAGACATTGTACAAGAGCAGATGCACCACTCTTTTGAGTCCAAATGGCATTCTTTGAATACATACGAAATTCCCCGGTGAATAAATCCTGTATATTGTCTATCTAGGTGCTATCGCTATTTGCCAATACGATGCAGTGAAGTCGCTGAATCCCAACCAATTTTATGCCGGATAATTGATTAGTTAAACTTCTACACGCAACGGTCTGTCTCGTACGGTATGTAACTTGATTCAATCGCCTCATCCAAACAATAACCTGCCTCCCATTAATTTTCTACGAGCACTATCGGATTTAGATAAGAGGTTTTGGACTCATGATGATATCATCTTGACCATGGTAGCAATGAGCTTTATTCCACCTCCTTCCTTATGTTTTTCTGAATGACATATTGGTAACCCGTGAATGGTGTTTTATCTGTTAATTCTATTTCGAATTGAAAATCTTTTACTGGATTCTTGCTTTGCAAACTACCTTTGATTCCTAAGTACATCAGTTAACTGTTTTTCGATATGCATTGAGATTATCGTTGCACAGTTCATCATCAAATGAGATTAATCGATTTGATAATATCGCCACCTCTTCTTCACTAGATTGTTCTATTTGGTTTGCGGCGGGATGGCGTGTCGAAACAAACCTTCTAATTCTTCCGACCTGGCGTCCGCGAGATGTACTTGGTCCTGTATTTCGGGCTGGAAAACTCCTCTATCAATAGAATTTTTCTATTTCTATCCCTAGACGAGGTCCTGTCTTGTCTAGCATAAGTTTGTTTTTCTGGTAATGTTTCGGTTTGTAAGCTCTCCTGTTTGCTTTGCTTACATTATGTTGTTGCTGTCTGCTATCTTGACCATTTACTGACCATTAGCATTTGCCCTGCTTTCGTAACCTTTCATTATACAATGAAAGTGGCATCATACAATCCTAGCTGCGTTATTAATTTTTCAGTGACATTGGTAAGAGATTCTTGGCAAATTTTTGCGTCGAGGGAAGAAACGACGTATTAATAAACAGACAATTTCTTCATCCGGTATCGTCGGAGTACATAATTTGAAACAAGCACTCTCCGTTGCATATTCCTGCATGGACATCGTACTTTCCTTCCACGTACCATACATTACATTAACTTTTAAAATTGATTTGAGTTTGCTTATTCCAATATCTCGAATAAAATTTTTCTTGAGTTCGGCCATAGCTTTGGGAAACTCTCCTAAACTATCTGCCCAGATTCGTGCATTACTCCCGCAACATCTGATAAAACGATTCGAGTTTCTCTTACTGTCCGGAACACAATTTAAAGAAAAGAAATTATCTACTCCTTTCATATCAACATACATGGATTTCATCTCCCGCTGCACTGAAATTAGGAGTACACGGTAATGAAACATACGCGGGCTGAAATACCCTCCACTCGGTGGTAAATTTTCTAATTGATTTTTCAGTTCTATTTACTTCATTCTTATATGCTAATTTGATGTTGTAGGAACGCCATCCTGTTCAGAAAGAGCCTTTATTCCACTATCTAATTTATTAGCTTGAACCTGAACTTGTTCAGTAACTAATTTCTGGAACTTTTCTACTCCTTGTTCTACCTCAATCTGCCTGTCGGATACGGCGGTTATAAGATCCGATTGTGTTTCGATCCTAGTTTCAAATTCTTTCGTTACTTGATCAACCTTTTCTAATTCAAGTCCCAGCTCCGTGAATTTTTCTAAGTTCTCGTGTTCCTGTGCTAATTTTGCTGAACCTCGTCGCAATTCGACCTTCCACTGCTCCGCTAATTCAGTAAACTGTGCTTTTAAATTTTCTTCTAACTTTCTCTATTATTTTCTAATTTCAAAGTCGAATTCGTGAATTTTGTTTCCAATGCATTTATTGCCGACATTTTCCTCTAATTTGGTTTCCAAAGCAGCCTTGTTCTCCTCTAGTTTATTTCAGGCACTTGTTCTCTCTCTCTAGTTTAGTTTCCAAAGTAAATTCCCTAATTTTTATGGTTTCTGTTTTTTCTCCTGCATGACTAACCTCACATCTAATTGCTTGTACAAATTGACCTATTAACTGTTGCATCATTGAATTAGCCTCGAGGTTCTGTTCTTCCCTGTCCTGATCTCGTAAGCTGGTGTTGGCTGTGATTCTGTCGGCGACGTCGCACTAGTTTCTCCTGCTGTTCCTAGTTCTAATTTGTCGTTTCCTCTCTGATCATCGTACCTGGTGCTTGTCCCCAGTTTCCCTATTTGCTATCTGATTCTCAGTTCTTCCACGGCAGGTAAATTCCAGCCACGTTATACTTATCTGCCATTTTGAATCTATTAACTGCCTAGAATCAATCAATTCTTCTTTCCCAGACACCACACCTTCTCAAGCAAAATATTTCACACAGAAATACTATATACAATTTGAGAAACTGATAAAACTCTATATAATAAATATCCTTTTCTGAAAATTCTGGAAATAAAATACACTTTACTCAACACACTTGTACTCCGGGTAACCTTTAAGCGAAATTTTAGTGAACTGTGATTCAATTGTAATAGTAATTTTAGTTACACCAAATTTTATTATCTCTAGTTATTCCCAAATCGAGTTTGTCGCAAATGCATCCACAATCGAGCCCTACTGCCATGTGCCAATTGCAGCCACAGTCGTGTGCGGTACAAGCTGCAAGGCTGTGCACCTGACCTGAGACGTCTTGGGGGTGGCGAAACACAATTCACCAGATGGTCGACTAGCTCAGTATAGACGTCCCAGTGTGGACACAATAACAAAAAAATAGGGGCAGGGTCGAAGATCGTTTATGGATTGGATGCAAAATTACAAACAACTCGGGTGAGAATCACTTTTCACTAAATTCAGAATATATTCTAAAAATATTGGCTGCTTTGACAAATACATACAATGGCACATAAGAAAAAATCAAATACAGAATACTCTTGACTGAAAAAAAACACACACTAATAACTCAATACACAATTTCCTACTTTCATCTACAACCCAATTGTTTAACAAACACACTTTCAGAAATCTGAAAGAATCGTTAAATATTACTTTACAAAATTTGAAAGAAACACACATTGAAAATCAAAAAATTAATACTTTTCCTTAACATTACTTACAACAAAAAGGAAACTTTTTCTCTCTCTAAAATCCTGAGAATTACTATTATTATAATTATACTCTTACCTCAAACTCTAATTACTATATTACAATATTTGATCTTTAAACTTCTTTTGAAAGAAAAGATTGATCTTGTTCACGTATTAGAAGTCAGAAACAAATGTACTTTTACTTTTCTTATCTTTTAAAGCGTGGTAAATCTGTTACCCTCCTTTTCTTTCTTCTACGCATAGATACAGAATGAGCTTTATTCTGCTGAATCACTCCTATCCTTACAAAACATTTTATTTGGAACGACCTTACTGTGTTCTCGGCCGCGTAGAGCAGTCCACTGCCTTTCTACACCTTTCCACCGAGCTGCTTCGGCCTTGAAGGTCGTGGCCTCGCTGAGAACGCCGTTGCTCCTCAGAAATCGCCTCTTCTTCTCGTTCAAGTTTTATATGCTTGAATACTCTCATATGTATTTTACTTTATTTTCGATTACAGTTAATGACCAACTGATATTCAGAGTGAAATGAATCCAGAGATCACCCCTTTTATATGAGCAATTCAACTTCAAGAGAGTATTTAAATATACGCAAAAGGCATGTGAGAGAGAAAAAAAAAAACTGGAAAGAGAAATGAATGCAAGCTATTAATTACTGCCATCTATTCAAAACTCCACTCCCTAATTCTTCCATTATAAATTCATAACGTTTCTTATTATCTTTCTTCTAAGATTATGTTTAAATCAATTTATAATAGAATAATTACCTCTTCTGGTCTTCTAGAAGAGTTTTCCTCAGAAAAAGTTGCAAATCTGAAATCCGCTGCAATGTCACTTCCTGGGGTACCGTTTTCCATACGTCCGCCCAGTTCAGCTGCTACCTTCAGAAAGAACTTTTTCTTTCATCCGACCTCCGGTCTCGCCCTTGGTATAAGGTGGCGGTCTCTCTTGTTCTAAATTCTAATTATCATTCCAAATATCCATCCGCGTTGGCGCGCGTTCAAAATATTCTTTTCCCTCGCTTTCTTAGGGCGGTATGTGACACGTTTTCGGAATCTAAGAAAACGGGCGGTCACAATACTTAGGGATTTTACTTTCTCCTACACAAACGGAGGAATATATGTTGTAGAGAGAAAGTTATTTAATGCTGCGGAAAATCGATTTCGGGATTTCAATGTAAATACACGTTTGGGTGTCCGGGTCCCCTGATACCGAAAAAGTGTTGTATCTTTTTTCCAAAAAGGCTGTCCGTCCGTCCGTTCGCCCGTTCGCCCGTTCGCCCGTTCGCCCGTTCGCCCGTTCGCCCGTTCGCCCGTTCGCCCGTTCGCCCGTTCATCCGTTCCGTTCGCCCGTTCGTCCGTTCATCCGTTCGTTCGTTCGCCCGTTCGCCCGTTCGTCCGTTCGCCCGTCCGTTCGCCCGTCCGATCGCCCGTCCGATCGCCCGTCCGTTCGTTTGACTGTCTGACCGCCTATGATCATCATTAGCGCCAAAACAATACGTAGAATTTTCTCAAAAATGGATATTCCGCGGTCAATTTTCTGGCCTGGTTCCGTCCGTTCGTCTAACCGTCTGTGAACATCACTAGGGCCTAAACCATACGTAGAATGTTTTCAAAAATGGATATTTCCCGACCGATCTTCCGGCCTGGTTCCGTCTTGGGCGGTGAGGCGCCGCGCAGGCGGTGACGACCTCTGGGCCAGGGGAAGCGAAAGCGCCAACGGGAGCTTCCCTCGTCGCCACGCATGCTTCACAGGGCAAGGGCTTTGCTTCGCAGGCGTTGCTCTTTCCGTCTGCGCCTCTGGTGCGCGCGGCAGCCACACGAGTCGCCATGCACAGTGGCAGTGGAGCCCCCGGACGGGCAACTGGGCGGTTGGGTGGGTGGGTGGGTCGGTTGTGATTCCCGGCGCGTCAACAGCTAAAGTCATTAGTCCCGTAAGTGTAGTGCGTTTCTTTTCCTCGGAATGTGGCGGTGATCTTCCCCGGCTGGATGGTGAGATCCGGCGCCGACCAACCATAGACTAGCATGGTTTCCCCCAATCAGGACTCTTCCACCAGTGGTGCACCGCCCGAGCCAGGACAAGCTCTAAGCTCCTGACCGGTCTCCCGGAATATGTGTTAGTGTAGTGCATGCTAATGTGTGTGGGGGTGAGGATAGGGCAAGGAGGAGGAAGCAAAGATCGCGGTTCGTAACCGTCGTCTTCGCTAATTGTCGTTCAAGAACTAGCGGATGATTTTACCTACGATGCAACACACATAGTTCTATTTTTCGTTTCAATATATTTCTAATGTTGAAATATAGAACTTCCAGCGTACGCCAAACCTGTGGAGGAAAAATAGAGATATTGTCACCTATTAATTCATAACCAGTGAGAAAATGTACAAAAATGTGTGATTAATAATGATGATCCATTGATCAAATTACTTCCATACATTTTCTAGTAATTACTCATTCATCACGTGGATGATTTACTTGGACGAAATATTGTTTTAATTAAGTAATATAAGAAAATAATTCTCATGAAATTGACATCATATTACCATCGTATTTCCACAATGACGACAAATTTACTCTGCTAACCAATAATTTAATGCACGGTAGTACTGCATTTTCTCTTTACATTAATTGCATTCAAATGATACATTACTTCCTTTGATATCTACTCCTGTTATTTGTTCTAATGTGGGAAAGATTGCGTTACGTGCTGACGGTAAATCGTAATGGGGAAATCCGGACATCGATTTACTTTCATGTACATTAGTTCATATGACAATCAGCAAATTTCACCAAACTGAAAGGATTCATCACACTGTCTCTCACACACATACACATGCACACATACACTTCATAAAAAAATGCCTTGAGATATTGCACACATATCGTACAGTAGAGTTCTCAAAGCCACAAATCATCTTTATCTTGGTCATGACGGAATGTAGATCGAGTGGTCACAAACAAGAAACTGTAAACTATTGAGTTCAACAAATGCATTCACATTCTTGTCTAGTGTAGTTCCACCTACTAAATATTACAATAAGTCTATTGTACTTAGTTATTATAACTTTAGATACTAAGTTAAGTGTCTTATTGAAATACACTACAAATTGATATTTTCTGAAACCAAGTAAGGTCTTCCTAATCAAACCCTTTTTTTTACCGTTAATTCTCTGAGTATATAAAAAGAAAAGAAGTAAAATAAACAAGTAAATGAAACATGTTATTTTCCTACTACATTATTTCATTTTTCGAAAACTTCCTCCGCGTTCCATTGCAATAATGCGCTATATCGAGTCGCAATTACACCAGTTAGCGCCACGACGTGATTAAAGCGAGGAAGAAATCACAATGAGCCACGGAGCACGTACCGATGTCGGGCGTATATGCCGCGCGCAATAGAAGCCGAACGCAACTCACAACGAACCTAATCCCATAGCAGGTCGTTTCCGCCAGAAGCGACTGCGCATGATTCAATTTAAAGCCGCAGCGCACGGCGCCCGCGGGGCTGCAGCCGCGCCCCGCCCCCCTCGCCCCGCCCCTCCCCCTCGCCCCGTCCCCTCGCCCCCCCCCCCAAATTCGACACCTTTCGCGCACCCGCGTCGCTTCGCCCTCTCGCTTCACTTTCCCTTACTCACCACGCCTAGCCTCTTCCAGTTCTCACCCCCATTCCCATTCTGAGACTATCCCCGCCCCGCCCCGCCCCGCCCCGCCCCGCCCCGCCCCGCCCCGCCCCGCCCCGCCCCGACATTCCCGTCCTGTCCCTACCCCATTCCTTGACCCGCCCCCCCAATTCACACGCTTCACGTTCTCCGACTCGCCCCTAGCTTCTTCCCGTCCCTCCCACTCCACTTCCCTTAGCTCCGCTCCGCCTCTCCCATCGCTTGCCCACTCGTGTACCCCGCCGCCCCGCCCCCACGTGCCCCTGTCAGAGCACCCCTCCCCGCCGCTTCAACCACATCGTGTTGCCCGCTCCACCACGACTAGCCACCCCGTTTCCCTCAGCCTCGAACCGCCCCGACTCGCCTACTCGCACCACTCCCCGCACCCCTGGCGGCATCGCCCAACGCTGCCCCGCCTCTGCTCGCCCGCGTGCCTCCCCGCTCCGCCACCCCTACCGCTCTCCAACGCGGCCGCACGCCGCTCTATCAGTCGCACGGGATACAAGCCCTCTCATGAAGCAATTAACAGGCCTGGCGCGGCGCCGCGCGGCCAGCGCCAATGGGGCTGGGGGGGGGGGACGATGGCGGCGCCGAAAGTGATGGCGAGGTTGATGCCTCTCAGGAGGGAATGGGACGATCATGATGTGCGTACTCATGGCGAAGGAGCATGCGTGGTTGGTGATTGTGGGCGCGGCAACTACTCAAGCCATATCTGCACCAGCGGGGCACCGCCCCACCCGGGACAAGCACGAAGCTCCCGACCGGTCTCCTGGCATGTGTAGGAGAACGGTCATGTTCGCCTATGGGGCGTGCTAAGTTAATGGAGACGCTGAGGTTTGATGTTTTATCCCTGCTGTTTGTCGTTTGGAGGTGCTGATGGTAGGGAGGTTGCTTGGTGGAGTGAAGGATGATTCATTGATGGTAGTTTGAAATTGTGATGAAATACAGGGAGCTGAAAATAATTGGAGAGGTAATTATGGCGGTGGATGTAGTGGAGTAATGATGGTGATCTTTGTGATGGTAGTCATTGTGGTGGTGGTGTTAGTAGTTGGGGTGATATTGGAAGACGTGATGGTAGTGGTAATGGTTACGGAGGTAGGTAGGCAGTGGTGGTGTTATAGGTGGTAATAGTTTGATTGTGGAGCTCTAGAGGAGGCAGTGGTATTCCTACGGGTGATGAAGACGCTGGAAAATGGTGAAGACGGAGCATAGCAATGGCGAATTAAGGGATGGAGTAAGGAGTGGTGATACGGAAGTGTTGTGTTCTAGAAGTAGTGTGATGGTAGCAGTCAATGTAGTAGATACGTGATAAAGAATGCGATTTGGGAGGATAACGACGATAGGTGGAAACGGCGGTGTGGAGGGCATGGCGTAGTTATAGTATATTTCAAAGTTTGCGAGGTGATGCTAGTTCTAGTCGTGAATGTGATAGTAGCTGTGGTGATGGTGGTGGAGGTGGTGGTGGTTGTGGGGGCTGAGGGGCTGTTTTTCTGCTCTCCGCTACGACGCGTAGTGGTTGCGTCGGCGGGGGGACGGGGCAGAGTTAAAGGGGAGCTGTCCTTCGCGCATTGACCGCTGCCCGGCAGAGTTCAGCGTCAACATTGCGGTGGACAAGGGCAGACGTCCTAGATATGAAGTAATGAGGCTGTCGTATTGTCTCGCATTGCAAAGGAAGTCGAAGTAATACATGTTGAGCCCAAATAAATAATTGACGTGAAAGGAATGTAACGCAATGCGGGCATATTTATATTCAAATAATTCAGGTTTAATAGCTATTATACACATACACGTGTCTTATAATATACGAATAAAATATACGTGTTTAGTTTCCGAATTAGTTTAGTAAAAATATAATTACGATTGAAAAGTTTGAAATAACATTGATCTTTCGTTGTTTTTATTGCCTGTTTTATAATGTTTCAAATAGACATTAAACGTCACTCAATAAAATGTTGAGAATGTTCCATTTAATAACAATTAATACCTTAATAAAGTGTGAATTTTTATCAAACTTTTGCTATTTTTCTTAGTTTACATTTCGTTTCTTCTCACACATATTTTTATCCAGCATCCTTCTTTGATATTGTTTCTTATTTCCATGAGAATTCTGTTGCTCACGTGACTAAATTAATAACGGTTTCCTTTAATTCAAAGTTGTTTCCCAGTTTTTTTGTCGAAACTTTTTTTAATTACTAAATCCATTTTCATTTCCAACACCAATTCATTCCCTCTTCTTCTTCTTCTTCTTCACCTTCGTCTTCCCCTCTCTTCCTCCCAATTTCACCACTCCTTCCTCGTCTTCCCCTTTATCCCATCACTCCCCGCACCCCTCTCTTGGCTATCACTGTTTCTTCCGCCCCGCTGCCCCCGCCGCCCCTATCCGCAGCCAGGAAGATCCGGTGCCGCCAGTAATTGAGTAAAAATGTTCGCGTCAGGCCAAGCAGCCGACGGCGAGCGGGGGCGGGGGCGGGGGCGCGGCGGAGGCGCTCACCGCGATGGATGTCTGCGGCGGGGGCGGGGGCGGATGTTGGCTGAAGGAACTCCCGGTGGAGGGGGCGTTTCCCACAAAGGCGCCCGCAACTCTGCGAGAAGCTGCACTGGGATCAGCCACCGTTCGCGAAATGCCCAGCAAACAAGGACATTTGGCACAATTAGTGCTGCAATAGTACATTATAAAGCGATGAAGTAATCATACACGAGTGTGATATTACGATACGAGTGAGGAACGTGCGAGGTTACTCATGAGTGTACTAATATCCATTACATCGAGTTTCATACGGTACTTTATCTTCTAGTTTTATAAGTTAAATGTTCACATTGAATTGTTTCGTGGCGGTTTACATGCGGAATGCAGCCATGGGCACCTGTCGGACAGCGCTCAAACCCTACGCCTGCATGCTGCCGCAGATAGCTGTGGTTACCAGTTCGTCTGCGAGAGACTACTTCGCTTGTCGGATAGGATTAAAGTCAAATTACGATCCAATTTATTTTAAATTATATTTCACGAACAAATCACTAATAATAAAAGAAATAATAATAAATCAATAATAATAATAATAATAATAATAATAATAATAATAATAATAATAAAAGAAAAGAAAACTGAGAAGCATAATATGGTGATTGATGGTGGGATATGCTCAAAAACAAGCAGGTGTGGAAGAACTTGCTGTTCTATGAAGGCACTTTCTCCTGTTATTTGTAACGGGTAAGTAACATTAAAAAATGATTTCAACCCGTGCAAAAGTTTCGTTCGTTTGAACTCGATGTTTTCGGGTCCAGAGACAAGTTACGCTACGTGATTGGCTCATTGTTCCTCCACTTTTATCAGAAAAGTTCCGAACTGTAAAAATATTTGCCAGATCTGAGATATCTTCAAAATGTATATTTCTGTGTCTCTCATGCGATAATTCCGTCCCCGGGTTCTGTAACATTTAAGATGCACAGACGCATTCATATTCTAAATATACGCATATTTATTCACAAATTTTCATTTTAAAAATGTTATGGATTTAATTAAAATGACACTGGTTTTAAATAATTTAAAACATTGTCCTCCAATTTGTCAAAGTATTGAAAGAAAAAATGTAAAAACATTTTGGCGAAAAATTTGTTTACGTATATTTTAAATGCCTCTATTTTGCTCAAAATTACGTTAAAACTATTTAAATATTTTTGAAAACAATAATATATTGTTTGAAGATCTAATAAGCACTAAAACTAATTTTTTTCAAGTTGTTTCATTCTAGTGGCGTAGTTGCTGTTTTAAAAATTGGCATTTTCACTGAATAAATAAATACTAATAATTCATTGCAGTAGCAAGCAAAGAATACTACGTGCCGCGCAGAAAGACGCTCAAGGCAGATCCAAAATGTGGAAAGTAATACAGTTTGTAAAGAGAAAACAAAAAGACGTCTCTAAACCAATAGCAAATCGTATCGTCTGCAAGAACTTTCTATGGACATCAAATCATATATTGCAATTTTAAAATTCACTAAGATTTCAAAATTAAAAAAGGGCAAAGTCTACATCGCACACTTTTTTCCTCACCTTGATTCAGAGAGAACTTATATAGCATGGAATTCCTAAAATTAATATTTCAATGTAAAAATCACTTAAAATGTTACTAGCTTATTGTCACTATTCAGAAGGAACAAATGCAATTGTACTTTTAAACAACACAAATGTCTTGAAGTAAAAGTACAACACCTATAAAAATGCAACAACAATACTCACTAAGAGACTTAATCTCCTGATGAATATCTTGGTGAATAACATTTTAGTCTTGTATTGTGACCACGAGTGTTAATGCATTGCCGGTCATTTCGTTATAAAAATGGATGAATCAACTCGAACTCGATATTGTTTTCCTACAGGCAGTACAGATGAGACATCGCTCTGTTGAAGAACTTACAAGAGTGTACTCTCCATTGCTCTGGCAAAATTTCAAAGAAATGTGTCCAGCCAATAAGGTCGGAACTGTTTCAAAAGAGCCATTATCAATAAAATTCAGAGACATCGTTAAGAAATTTCACGGACTTATTTCGACTTGGCACTTGTTCTTGGCAACATTCAAGACACACCAGTTTCTCATCGCAAACTGGCAATGTAATTTTAAGTCATGAACAAATGACTGAAAAGAGTCGATCTGAACGCCTATCGCAATATCAAGATACAAAATATGTCTTTAGAGGTGGACACATAAACTGCATTCTGGAAAAAGTAAATCCAAAGGGACAGAGCACCAGTTTTCTCATTAACTTTTGATGAGAAAATGGGAAATTAAATTGCCAATTTACAAGTCAAAATTTTCTTAACTTATTCTCAAACGCATAATTAAATAGTGAAACGTTTTATGGAAAACAAAGCTGCGGGTTATTGGTTCACTACTGTGAAATATATTTCCCATTCAAAATTAAAATGTATTGTTTTATTTTTCTTCGTACACTTCTCTTCTCTCTATTTACAGGTTCAATAACGATAACGTTTTTTCAATGAATATAGATAGTTGAAAAATGGATATTGCGAATTTATATGAATATATTGGTATTTATCCCTAATTGGTAGGCAACCCCGAATGCACAGGTAACGGGACAGGATGCTATTTACCCCTGAGTGTTAGGCACAGGTGTTAGGCAGATACAAAATCCCCTTGACACCGTCAGAACGTTACCTGCGTCAGAACACCTGTGCATAAGGAGTTGCCTAGCATCAGCGGCAAAGGCCAGTTCGTCATACGAAATTCCCCACCGTGAGTCCATTAGCAAACAGAGATTATTTTCGCCCTCTCCGTTGTGCGTGAAGAGGGTGTGCGCCATGTCCTGATTGCGGGCCGCTGGAGGGTTGAAACCCTAGATACAGAGAGAAGCGCATTCCTTTGAGCCGCCGAAGACGCCATTTTATTGATTGATCGATTGAATTTTTCGTGTTTCCGGGGGCGTCAATTGCTTTGTTCATTAGTAACGTACGTATAGTGCATGTTTCTTCTCGGGAGATGGCGGTGATCATTCCCCGCTGGATGGCGAGATCCGGCACCGACCTACCGTCGGCTAGCGGGGATTCCCCTAACCAGGACTCTCCCACCAGCGGGGCACCGCCTCAGCCGGGACAAGCTCTAGCTCCCGACCGGTCTCCCGGAATATGTGGTAGTGTAGTGCATGTTAGTGTAAGTGTGTGTGTAAGGGGAGAGGATAGGACAAGGAAGAGGAAGGAAAGATCGCGCGCGGTCCATGGCCCGTTTGTCAGGGTACTGCTCCTGCATTCGCGTGGCGTTGATCGAAGAAACCACGGAAAAGTACAGATCAGAGCAGCCAGCCGGTAGAATTCTCCTCCAGACAGCGACTGAATTCGACCTAGCTGAGAATCTAGTGCCGAAAATCCTGCCGCCTAGGACCTCCCGGTCAGAGGCGCTGCAGTGACATCAGTTGATGCACTGAGCTACCGCTGCCGGTCATTTTATATCCAGTTGAACTGTGCGGTGTTGTGGATGAGTTGGGAACGGCGAACGTACCGAGAACTAATGGCGCCATACTCGTGAGTGTCCCTCACGCCTTCTGTACGCAGGGGCTCTCCTGGAGGAGGGCGCTCAGATCCCCTGTCAGCGCGTGGAGACGAGGCCCCGCCAGATGGCGCTCGGGCCGCGCGGCGAGGTTTAAGAGCCGCCGACGCCCCCTGCGCGACCTCTCCCCCACCCTCGCCCCGCCGCACGAGGATTGAAGGCGGCCTCCGAACCAGCCTGTTGAACGTTTCAAGCGGGTCTATTTACTCTCTAAAGTACCCGAGATTTGCAAAATTACTTGTTCCAAGCTGAAATAGTGCGGTAAGAAAAAGAAAAACTAATGGTACTTCTAACACACACACGTTTTCCCATTATTTCTTAATTTGCAATTTTCGAAAATTCAGGGAGTTAAAAAAAACGAGGCACCATACTTTTTTAAGCGTCCTTTACGCTATCTGAGAACAAATTTTTATACCTAAATTTGCCCGTTTATGACCCAATTTTGAAAATGTTAATGATTCATTTAAAGTACCTCCCAAATTATCGATTTCATTTGCAGAGTGTCTCTACTTCCTGTAAATTGATCAAGGAATATCACTTTTGGTGAAAATCTGTTTTGACGCTATTGCTGACCACAGAGACACATGTTGTGCCGTTAATCAATTGTTCGGTGTCATCGACCGACTAAACACGAATTCGGACTACACGTTTTCGAAAAAGTAATGTACTACACATACGAACATTTATCCCCTTTTCCGTTCCTAGCGCCCAGCAAAAAGAGTTACCTTCCGAAAATTCGCTGTTTTTCGGCCGATGATTACAATAATTTCTTCTCTTACGTAGTAAAGGCGATAAACTAAAAAAGAGTATTGTTAACTTCTCTCAGTTTTCGTTTTATATGAACCTAAATTTTATGCATCCTGACTCCCAATACTCACGTTCTTGATACATCCTACACATCTTTGCAAAAATATTAATTTTTTGTCCGCTCTTATTTTCTTGTTCTCAGATGGGGCAGTAAGAAATGCACAGAGATTTTATGGGGAGCGTTTTGAATAAAGATGGTGTGCAAATAAACTTATTCTTTTTAATGAAATTTTCTTTTTTTGCACATTAACACGTTTTTATGTTTTGTTTTTTATTGTTTAAATTGTCAAAATTTGTGACAATTTCTCCATGAACATGAGCGCTACATGGTGTACAGTAAGCCTACCTTATTCTTGAATTATTCGATTTTAACTTATTCTTTACTTAGGCCCTATATAAATACTTAATATTAAATTGTTCACGATTTGGTAGATTAAGGAATAATAATCAATGAAAGAAGAACAAATATATTAGACCTTAATGTGTTTTTTGACCATTCTTCAATTGTTGGGTGTTATTACAAAAACTAAGAACAAAACACAAATTATTTCATTGAAAAACAATTTCTTATTTTTCGTAGAAAAAATATTTTTTCTTAAAATTGGAACTGTTTTCACATTTAAATAAAAATGTCCATTATTCTTTCATTTTATTAATTGATCATTTCATTATTTATTATATTTTTTTGTATAATAAAGTGTACTGTATATTCTACATAATTCAACTATCATAATTTTTATAAAATATGAATTTATTTGTTTTAAAGCCTGTTCATTATATCTGCACTTTATGTTGAGGATAAGTTAGGCCACGTATTCAGTTTGAGCGCCGGTCGCATTACGAGGAATCAAAATCTCCCCGAACACCCCTCGACCGCGAAGATGGATTCAAACCACGCGTAACTCATCCTGGGGTGTTTTATTTTCCCGCGATGTCACAATCCTTTGTGACGGAAAGGGCAAAACATTACACTATAACAGGCAGAGTTAGCTCAGGACCAACATTGTCTTTGACTCCGCATTGCCTCTAACAGGGAGGTGTCAGGAATCAAGTTCCGACGGTGAGGCAGATTTTCGGCAATGGCGACAGTGCTAGGTAAAATTCAGCCGCTGTCTGGAGGAGAATTCTAGCGGTCGGCTGTTCTGATCTATAGTTTTCCGTTTTCTCTTCTATCAACAACAGGCGGATACCGAGGGAGTACCTTAATAAACAGTCCATGAGCCGCACGCGATATTTCCTTCCTCTTCCCTGCTCTATCCTCACCCCTTACACACACGCACACTACCACTCTTGTCGAGAGACCAGTCGGGTGCTTCGAGCTGGACCCTGTGGGCGTGGTGCATCGCTGAGAAAGGTACATGTGGGGGAATCTAGCAAGCAGGCGTGTACGTCAGTGCCGGATCTTTCATCCAGTGAGCAGGAAACACGGCCACTTCCGGGAGCAAATCATTCACATGGTAATGACTAAAGCTACTGTTGTACCAGGAATCATCAGCTCCCCAACACACATCAATCAAAACGTACAATCCATTAAACAATAAATTATTTCTTAGAAAAGTCAAGTATCATATCCCCGCTATTTGATTGTCACTATACTTTGTTTTAAAACATTAAACCTTCAAATAAACTATTGATTTGAAACAAAAAAATATTGCTCGAGAATTCCTCCAGTGGAAGTAAATTACTTCATGTACTTAAATTTGTCCTAAAATCACTATTTTACTTCAGTGAATTCGAATGCCAAGTGGCGAAAACATTCTGAAAATGAACCCAACACCTTAAAAAAATTCCATGCACACATTCCGTGATGGAAAAAAGTGTCGACCGAGATTCTCCATTTTCACTCCCCCGAAGATTTTATTTCATGGAAAATCTATTTCTCCGCGCACAGACATTCCTCCAGCGAACGTGCACTGGCAAAGCAGGCAACAAGAAAAAGGGGAAAAAGAAGAAAACGGCTCAAAAGGGGCCGGGCAAGCAGCGTATTTTATGTACTTCTTCGCCGCCTCGACCAGCGGGGATTCCCGGAAGCTTCTTCCTTTGTGGAGGCGAACATACATACACACACACACACACACACACACACGCACACACACACACACACATACACACACGCACACCCACTCACATACACAGATACACACACGCTGAGTGTGAGACACGCGCGCCAGTCCCTCTTTTTTTCCTTTATTAAAATATTTATCCCCATGTTTTACGTGATAAGAATTGTGCCATCCACTACTCACTGCTGGTATTTTATTTATGTGTGCGGCCGCGGGGCGGCGGCGGCGCCAGCATCGCCGACGCCGTTCCGAGCGGCCGGTCGCCCGGCCGGCGCGCCGCACCGCGCGAGGGTTGCGTACAATAAAGATAATGTTTTATTCGGCGGTGCCCCCCGCCCCCCACACACTCTGCCCGCCCCCGCCAGCTCCAGTCCGCGCTCGCCCGTCCCCTCCCTTGCCCCCTCCCGCGCCCCCCCCTCTCCCACCCGCCCCGCCCCCTGCCCGCCCCGTCCTCCCGCCCTGCCCGCCCTGCCCGCCCTGCCCGCCCTGCCCGCCCTGCCCGCCCTGCCCGCCCTGCCCGCCCTGCCCGCCCTGCCCGCCCGCCCCCGTGGCCGCTCGCCCCCGCCTCCGGGGCCGGCTGCTGCTCGCGGAATATAAAGTACGAGTCGGCTGGCGGAGTGCGAGCGGACTGCTGGCTGACCTGCGTGCGAGGGACCGAGGGGAGGGCGATTGGGCTAATGCTTTCGCTGGGGACTGCGGAAGCGTGGAGCAGCACCTGTGCGGGGGATGTTGGCAAAATGCCCCATAATTGTGATGGCATGAAACGAATCGCTGATTGTAGGCGTGGTATGAACGTAGGGCAAAAGGTCTCTTTGAGATAATGAAAGACATTTCAACTCCTGAATTCTCAAAAATTGAAAAATAATTTTTTTTTTCTAAAAAATGGGGTTGACTTCCTACAACAATAGTATCAAAGATAGATGTTTTTCCTTAATGAAATATGTTTCTTAAAGACAGATCGTGAGATAAGATCATTTACAATTTTTCGAAAATGCGAGTAGTTTTCACGTAATTTTGATCGAAATGTAGGCAATTTTATTTTTTTAAACATCTTTTTCTCAAAATCGGCGCAAAACTTTTCTTTACATTTTTTAGGAGTAATAAATTTAAATTTTGGGTAATAAATTAGTAATAAATGAGTACTAAATATTCCATTTGGTTTGATGTGATTGTGCTATGGTGGTTGTGCGAGCTTGACACGGCCGAGCGTGACCAGGGGTCGCGCCAACATATATCGAAGGGAGAATGCGGGTTTGCGTTGGTCTGTCTTCGGACGCTGCGTGTCCGGCTCCCAGGCTGGCGGAGCACTAGTGCTGCTCGAGGGGGCGTGGACGAGGGCAAAAGACCGAGGTGCAACGTCTCCTGGCGTCAAACTAGAGCGCAGTTGGGAGGTTCTACCACACTTGGGCGCAATGATCACGTATTGTGTCAAACCTTAATGCAGTCTTCTCAGAAAAAAATTGAAGTCAAAGCTGAGCAATAAAAACAAAAATATCGGTGGTGTCACTGAAAGTGCACAAGTCGTTACCTAAAAGTCCGTGTACTTGCAAACCATTATTTCAGAATGTGCTGCCAACCAGTTAGGAACACGGTGTCCGAAATATCACGTGTAACTTCGTTATATGCGATTACCCAGCACATATTTATAAACAAAACATTTTTATCTTTGGCCTTCTACATAATCTAAATGTTTGCAACATTTGTTCTAAACTAACTTGTTTCCTAGTTGGAGCTGTGCGAAAACACGTTTTTCATTAACTGATGTCACTGCAGTGCCTCGGACGGCGGAGGGCCTAAGGTTCAAGTCCCGACGGTGGCAGGATTTTTGACACTATCTATGTATAATTAAAACTGTCTGGAGAAGAATTCTAGCAGCTGGTTGCTCTGATCGGTAGTTTTCCATGTTTTGCAGTTGAACACTTGTCGAATGCCCAGCAGGGATGGCAGGAATTCCTCATCCTTGACCTCTCTTTGCCCTTCACTTACACACATTGCACTTACAAGTAGTACACTACCACACATGACGGGAGATCAGTCGGGAGCTTACAGCGAGGTCGGCGCCGTATCAGCAGGAGACGATCACAGGCACCCCCCGCGATCAAAATACACTTACGGAACTAATGACTTTAGTAGTTGACGCGCTCGGAATCACTAATCAAACAACCAATCGACTGACTCTGACAACGCCTGTTAGAGTAGGGTGCTCATCAAAATTACAAGAGAATTTACAAAAATCTCACATTGTCAACAAACATCATTTGCGACCCTTTCGGGACTCTAAAACATTGGACGAATTGTCACCGAATCATCACCGAGGAGGAAGGGATCGGTCGTTAGAGTTGATTCCGACAGGCCTTATCTTACCTCACTTTATTTTTTATAACGGTAATGAACTACCGTCATTCCTTATTGTATTTATACTGGCGTCTCAGAATAAATGTTACAAACTTCTAGAACATGTATAGGGGTGAAAAATTATCACTTTTGCTAGTGAGCATACAGTGAGAAAGGGCGTGTGACGGAGTTATGCGCATATGTACCACATCTACATTTCTCCTTGAGTGGTAAGCAACCTCAAAGCACACGTGTTCGGCAGGTACATGAAACCCACTTTTCTGCGTTTGAACGTGATGTGCAGGACATTTGTGCAGAGAAGTTGTCTGAAAATGAAGGGAAATGTTAACTTAAAACTCTGTTATGTGGCGTTTTTGCCTACGTCTTCACGGATAAAAAATATAATTTTTGACCACTTCGTGGCTTAGCAGTTTGTAACATTTATTCTGAGACATTCCGTGGAGGTAGTATTCAGCGAACTGTGTGGGAGATAATACTAAGCCTAACAATACTCATCCTGGGTGAGAAATATTACTCTTACGGTATTGAAATACAGCTCATCTAATATCTTGGCGAACGCTTACAAATCAATGAAGGGCGCAGACATTCTATATTTCAGCCATGTAGCTAGTGAAGGGAACCCTCCCAGTGGGAGTTCTTGAAGAGGCGGAGACGAGCCGAGCGTAGCGACTTTGCTTCTGGGCGGGCGGCGGCCATCTTGACTTTTAATTAGCGCGAGTTTACCCGATTATTTATGACAGGTGCGACCTCCGGGGCCGGTGGGGACCCGGGGCGGCGGGGCGGGGGACGATATGCGACGGAGTTGGCGGGGGGTGGGGACAGAGGGCCCGGAGGGGCGGTGGGGGCGGCGGTGGGCGCAGTTGAGTACGCGCCGTTTGGAAGCTCCAAGTGCTTCTTTTCGCCTGATTGGTTTGAGATTAGGGCGAGAGGAAGCTACTCTGTGTGGTCTCGAGGCTAATCAGGCGTTTGGAGCCGCCGTCGCCAGCCAAGTGGCCTAACTAAACTCTATGAAGTCACTAATGTTAAATAATTCGAGACATCGCGGGTTCCTGGATGGGTGACCGTCTGCGAACCCGGGATCCAATGGCTCCGTGTCCCTGGCTGAAGGGAAAAAAGGAAGTTATTGACGAGTGGTTTATGATGATTATGTCTGACTAGGTTGAAGAGGGATCACTCCACTTCACATACAATTAGAGTTTTCCTTGTAATTGCCCAATCGTTTGATAAACTTTGACATTCTGGATTATTATTTAAATTACATTCAATAGGAATTCCCATATATTTGTTTAAAATACTAAAAAAATCTATTTACTTAATCATAATATTTGTGTCAATACATCTTATTCTACGTCTCGTCGTATCTTCTCGGGAATTCCTCACGAGAAGAAATTCCGAACAAGTAATATTTTTTTTAAAAAATGGGAGTCCGTCTTTGACCTTCTTCTCCATTGATAAGCGACAATTAAAACAAACGAAGATAGAAATTTTGCAGCATATTCGCAGAAACAGAAGAGCGAGTAAAATTTAAATCTTTAATTTGACTTTGAAGTAAATACGGAACACTCTTAATATGTATTTTACATTGTATTAGCCACAATACCTCTTTTAATATTTTGTGTTATAGTACGTTTGTGAATTTACGTGATTTTGGAAGACTAAAAAGGCTTTATTAACATTTATTGGATGGTTACACAATGAACATACATTTGGGAATAAATGTGCTTGTGAAGTAACTGAATGAATGTTGCAGAGAGCAGGTCGGTGGATTTGGGATTCGGAGAGGCCATGCATGTGAAATCCGATATGTGAATTAGTAGGTTTTCATGGTGGTCACTTTGGATCCCTCTCATTCAGGCCACAAAGCCTCCGCGAGGCCTCTCTGAGTGACTATTGCCCTGCAAACACGCTCGCATTCGCTGCCATTCGCTGTGTGTCGGAGCCACTAATGTAATTACTTACGTATTGTTTTAGAATTATCTCCAATTCAAATGAATTGTTCTATGCCAGCAGTTTTCACTGTTAAACATTTAAAACGTTCTATTTTTTTGAAAATATTGAAAGTTGTTTATCTTTTATCCATGTATTTGAGATCCCCATCACACAATAGATGAGTTTTACTTACCTCTATACCTCTCACGAACTGTGCACCCTCTTTGTCACCGAAGATAACTTTGCCACGGCACTCTTTCCGGGGCCCTACTTTCAGGTGCCTCTTCACACGAGATGCTCGCCTGCTTTCGTTTCTCGTTTCAGAGTCAGCCCTTCTACTGCCGTATTCTCTAAAGTCGTAATAGGACCCGACTCGGTACTTTTGCCCTTCTAGAGGGAATGGAAAGAAGAGTATTGACGATGATACATGGTGACCAGGGGAGATCCACCTTGACACAACACACATACGTTAACCATTATGCACAAGACGGAATTCGAACTCACGGCTGTTTGAACTAAGACTTCCAATGTGCGTTCGCCTTAGCAAACTCGACTACGCAGGGTCCCTAGAATTCTCTGTATACGATAGGTTTTCAAGTATTTGACAAAGTACACAAAATATGCGGATATTTTAATAAAAGATATTTGTTCATGGCTTGCATGGTATTACGTCAGAACTTTTACTGATCTAGAATTTTTGTTTTCGGAATGTCTACCCCACCCACTGTGTTTGATTGACTGATTGATTTTTTCGTATTTCCGGGCGCGTCAACTGCTTTGGCCATTAGTCCCGTGAGTGTAGTGCATGTTTTTTCTCAGGAGACGGTGGTGATCTTCCCCCGCTGGATGGCGAGATCCGGCGCCGACCTACCGTCAGTTAGTGGGGTTTCCCCCTAAGCAGGACTCTCCCACCAGCGGGGCACCGCCCCAGCCGGGACAAGCTCTAACTTCCCGTCATGTCTCCCGGAATATGTGGTAGTGTAGTGCATGTTAGTGTAAGTGTGTGTGTAAGGGGAGAGGATAGGACAAGAAAGAGGGAGGACAGATCGCGCGCGGTCCGTGGCCCGTTTGTTAGGGTACTGCTCCGGCATTCGTCTGGTGTTGATCGGAGAAACCACAGAAAACGACCGATCAGAGCAGCCGGCCGCTAGGATTCTCCTGCAGACAGCGACTGAATTCGACCTAGCTAGAAAAACTACAAACCTCTACCGGTTTCATTGTTTGAGATATGGTAAATTTTGAATGGGCTTTTATTTATCAGTATGCTGAGATCCCTATGTCTGATCACAATTATTATTGAACCACTGTTTCTATTTGGTTACGTAACAAATAAGCGTTTCAAGAGTGAGTGTTTTGGGGTGCGTCAACTACTTTGGGCATAGTCCCGAAAACATAGTACATGTTTTAACCGCGAAGTTTCTCCTTCGTTTGAACGTGAGATCCGGATCCGCCCTATACGCCGGTGACTTCATAATGCTCTGCGTTGCCTGACTACTTTTTCGAGCTCTCGAACGTCGGACGCAGGCGGGGATAGATGGTCGGATGGTGGGGGCGGGAAGAGCTGCCCTGGGGGCGGTGCGGGGGTGGCACGGGCGGGGCGAGGGCGTGGAGGCAGCGGAGGGGGCTGAGTGAAGGCGCCGATAGTCTTAGAAGAAGCGGAGGGGTCACGGGGCAGGGACGGAGTGAGATGCGTCAAAGGGGGCAGTGACAGGACGGGGGTATTTTGGAAAGGTTATTATGTAAATACTCTGTGAATCGACAATGATTGTTGTTGTCTGTTGTGTTCATTGTATTACAGGTGACACTCGACCAGTCAATAGTGTGTATTTTTTTCTACTCTCATTGTATAATGCTGTCATTAGTTGGTTGCACCACTTGCATAGTGATGCTGATTATGATGCACATTTCGTTATGATAGTGTCTTGACCAATCACAGGGAGTTTACAAACCTTGTATTGACACTGAATTAGTCATTGAGAATCGATCTTGTAAATGTTTCGTCCGATTGTGTGCATTAAAATTGCATCTGATATTGTATTATGCGTGGCAGTTTTAATTTCTTTTATTCGTGGCAATTTTTTCGTGGAATATTATTTAAAATAAATTGGATCGTAATTTCACTTTGATCCTATTTGACTAGCGCAGTACTCCCTCGCAGGCGGACTGGTAACCACAGCCACCTGCGGCAGCATGCGAGGGCAGGGTGGGGGGGCCTTGGCTGAATCCTACATGTCAACTGCCACGTCAACTTATAAATGTCGTAGAAAAAGTGCCGTATAAACCTGGATGTAATGTGTATTAATACACTCGTGTGAAGTTAACGATACCCGCGCGTATCGTCATATCACACTCGTATATTAATACCCATCATTCAATCATCGTTAACTATTAAATGCTTCGATTTCTTTGCGTGCTCTTATTTAGCAAAAGTGGTGTGTGGTGGGCGCAGGGCGTCCCTGAGCCCTTTTCGCCTCGCGTCGCAGGCGCCTCCTTCCTCCTCGCGGGCGCCGTCCATCTTGGCGCCCTCCCCGCCTCGTCCCGCCCCCCGCGCCCCGCCCCGCCCCCCGCGCCACGCCCCGGCACTCGCAGCCGAACGGAAGACGGACGACGCACGCCGCGGGCTGCGGGCTGCCGATTACTGCTGGGAAAACGGAGCGCGAATAGAAGCCGCGAGCGCGGGGCTTAAACATATTTCTCGTGTAGCAAGTGGCGGCGATGCAAGATTGCGGCTGAGTGCAGGGTAAACTTAAACATAAGTTACGACCAAAACTCGTCCAGAAAGTGTAATACACGGTATTCGTAAATCGTATTAAAACGAACCCTAGTTCAAACAAAAATAATAGTGATTGATTTTTGCATGTTTCCGGGCGTGTCAACTGCTTTGGTCATTGGTCCCGTAAGTGAAGTGTATGCTTTTCTCGGGATATGGCTGTGATCTTCCCCCGCTGAATGGTGAGATCCGACGCCGACCTACCTTTGGCTTGTAGGGTTTCCCTCTAACCAGGATTCTCCCACCAGCAGGGCACCGCCCTAGCCGGGAGAATCTCTAAGCTCCCACCGGTCTCCGGGAATATGTGGTAGTGTAGTGCATGTTAGTGTAAGTGTGTGTGTAAGGGGAGAGGATGGGACAGGAAGAGGAAGGACTAATCGCGCGCGGTCCGTGGCCCGTTTGTTAGGGTACTGCTTCGGCATTCGCCTGGTGATCGCAGAAACCACGGAAAACTACCAATCAGAGCAGCCGGCCGCTAGAATGCTCCTCCATACAGCGACTGCATTGGATCTACCTGTAAAGCTAGTGTCGAAAATCCTACCGCCGTCAGGACTCGAACCTGAGACATCCGGTGAGAGGCGCTGCAGTGACATCAGTTGATGCTCTGAGCTACCGCTTCCGGTCTGAAATAATAAAATGTTAGAATACTTAATCGGCAGTTTGTGCTAATAGATCACTTTTGTAATGAAAACTGAAAACAAACCTAGAGTGAGTGAAATGGAAGCCAATTTTCGTTCAGCATTGAAACATCTTTATTTAAGAATGTCACATAAATCTATGAATCGCTTTGTATCTAAACATGCTGTGTATTGTATTCTTTCTTCAACTGCAGATACTAATTCCCATCGCCACACCCTCTCCGTCGCCGGACGGGGTCACTCGATTTTTTCGCGCCCCCCGCGGTCGCCGACGCAACCCTCTGCAACCACTCTGGCGATCTCCACCGACGCCACCATAAATGACCTTCTGGACACGACCTTTGTGCATCTGATGCCCTCGAGTTATTGGCGCTTTTCATCCACTTGACCAGTGCACCAAATAGCGGGGTTCATGAAATACCTGTACACCCTGTATGAGCACTGATAAATGGTCATTCACTACGTGAATGTAAAAACAATCGATTATTAATGCTAGTCAATTCGTGATTAGTACTTTTATTCAAATAAAAATGAATATAACTGACACAAATCAAGACTCAATGGTACACATAAAGTATATGAACTGAATCCGCACAATTCTGAGGGTCTTCCAGTAACAATTCAGTATTCTAACTGATTATAATCAAATGTGAATCACTCATTTCGTGAGTATGGGACACCTCGGGTCTACCAACACTCTATGTGGCACCTTTCTTTCTACTTACTGTTTACTATTAATATGTATTTAATTAATGTCTGAGCTTTGAAAACAGTACTTAATATTTAACATGAAATTTCAATTTACTAATATATTAACACTCAACATAAGTTTCCTAATCATATTTCAGCAATATTTTCCTTTCAAATTCCTTCTCCTTAACTGACAACATTAATTATAAGAGTGAATTAATGGCATAAGTTCACTTTACAAGAATTTTAGAACATTTATAGAAGCAAATTGAAATGGATATTAATTCACTTATTTTCTAATGATACAAAAGTTATTTACGGTCTCTTCATTTGATTAATTTACTCTTATTTTGCTACAATGCATGATTCTCAAATAATTACGGTCATACTCAGAGCTATTCTTTGATATAGAACTACCACTCTGTTGTACTGATCTTGGCCTAAAATTTTATGCATATGTTTCTAAACGTAATAGTCACATGGCTCAATTCCATTTGACCTCAATTCCTAACTACTCCTTTCAATAAATTCTGTATATAAAGGCGTCGACCTTACATGTGGACGACCGGACTATACATCGGGTAGTTCAACGAACCCTGGTATTCTGCTGAAGTAATCCAACGGAAAAACTGAGGAATTGTTTGCCCTTACTCGAAGTTCGTCAGTGGACCCAAAGGCAAATCCGAAAATAAAGAAAACTGAGAAGCAAATGTCCTTCTATTAGCACGGTGTTTCCTCTATGCTATTTCCTTGAAAATACGCGAAATGGTATTTTCACACGCAAAGAATGTAATTCATGTTACATTTTAGAAATTATTTACCTCTTAGCAGCTTCTCAATATGCAAACGTGTGTGCTACCACTAACACCTTTACCTGCAACGGCTCGTTATAGCAACGTTATCGTACAGGCCTTTCCTCGGACAGGCAGCAGAACTCTCTATTGCGCGCTCTGGGGCCGGTCTGCCTCCCCTCTCTTCTCGGATTGGTAACGGATATACGTCATCTGCATCTCCACTCAGAAGCGTGAATTTGAATGGTCTCTAGGACCAAAAGGTGATGCGTACCGGTGTGCCGCAGGTTGCCGGAAGCAATATTGCACATCTAAATATTAGGCATCGTATTAAGGCACCCCGATTCGTAGGAGAAAAACATCGCGTGACTCATTTCTATGTGCAAAACGTAATGTGCATTGCATATGTAACCGTTAGGCATCGTATTAAGGGACCCAATCGGTAAGAAAGAAACATCGCGTGCCTCATTTGTTCATGCAAAACGTAGCGCGCACCGCACATCTAAACATCCGGCGCCTCTAATCCTTTTTTGCTCCGCCGCGCTTCCGCCCCGCTCCTCGTACGTCTTCCGCCCGGAGGGGAGGGGACGGGACCGTCCCTCCCCTCCCCTCCCCTCCCCTCCCGCCCTGCCTCGCCCGCAGCGGCGCGGCGCGGCGCGGGGCGCCGAGCCAAGCGGGGAATGGCTTGTAAGTAATCGGCTGTTAGTTGGAATCACAATGCTACTATTCCAGTCACCTCGAGCGAGCCGCGTTTTTTGGTCGCCCGGGAAGAGCTTGAGGGCGCGCGGGCGACGCGAGTGGAAGTGACGCCGGTGGCGCCGGAGACGGAGCAAACGGCGAGAGCGAGGCGCAAATGGTGGGCGTGGGAGATGGTAGCGCAGGATAGGTCAGGAATAAGACGACAGTCAATGGTGGCGAGTGAGGAGGACGGGAAGGAGTCAGGGAAGAATAAAAAGACGGAAGTGTAGAGGAGACTCAGAAGATAGCTTGAAAGAAACTAGGTAGGAGAGGAGAGGGGCAGAAGGTAAGTAATGAAATCTGGAAGGAGACCAGGCAGAGGGGAGCACTTGAGCGTGAGTCTGCTGGGGCGAGCAGCAAGAGTTGCGGGGATCAGTGTTGCGGGAACTAGGACCAGCGGCTGGTAGCGTTGAGGACGAAGGTTGAAGGCAGTGTACCTAATGGGGATGAGCACAATGATGCCAGTGGCAGAGGGACTAGGCGGGTGGAAGGCAGCCGCGAGGACGGGAGGGTGTTTTGTCGGAAGAGGACAGCTGTCGTCGGGGCTGGGGCGGGCGATTGCTGTCGCGTCGCGATGTGGGCGTGGCCCACGAGGAGGCGTCTGGCGAGACGAAATGGGACACGGGGCATTAGCGGCTTCATTCCTTGAAAAATCGTCGCTGCAGAGTGCAAGCAGCCCGCCCGGCAACAGGAAGATCCGGCGTGGCGGGGCGGGCACGAGCCGGGGGCGGGGCGGGGTGGGGCGCGGGCGGGGGGGCGGGGCGGGGCGGGGCGGGCACGAGTCGGGGGCGGTGGCGCGGGCGGGGCGGGGCGGGGCGGGGGCCGGGCTGGGGCCGGGCGGTTGCAGAGCGGGGTGGGGTAGTTGCCAGAATCGGGGACGCTACGACGAGAACTTCTTGTTCAAAAGGCACAATGCAAAACATCGGAGTTTAAGTAGTGCTTTCTAATGGGAAGAGGGTTCAAATTCAACAACAAATACGACTAGACATTTATTTTCTTCTGTATTTAGAATCATGTAGGGTCTATCATCATTTGTATTTAAAGTTTGTGATTTTGTACAGGCTAACTCCTGATTTTTGTCGTTGTTCCACAAATTTTAAAGTTCATAAAAGTTGATCCTTAAAATTACTATTGGGGTATAAAGGTTTTCGAAAGTATTTCGAAGGTGAAAATATAATCTACTAAGAAATCTTGATTCACCTACAAAACTACATCGTTTCACAAAATAGTATGAGCATATTTCTTTATAATTTTTCAATAAAATATTTCCAATCTTGAATTTCAATAATTTAAATTTGCTGAAAAGAACATATATCCAAAAGTGTATATTGAAGCAAAAGGGAACGTTATTGCATTCTAGTAATGATTTCCATTTCCTGGATATCTTCACTGCCGATGCTGACGATCAAGATCTTCATTGAGCTCTAAGTACTCAATATTGTAAACAGGACTACCAACCGGATGTGTTAGTGTAAAAAGTCTCTAAGAGTGAAGTACAATATTTCCTGTGAATGTCAGTCAGTGAATCAATAAATGCAGTCGATTCTAAGGAACCAACTAACTCTTTTTATAAACTTCATTTACACTCCAAAGTAAATGGTTATCATGTAATACATAGAAAATTTAATTGTCAATAGCTACGATATTCCTTATCTTGAAATGAATCTAAAGCTTCCACAGATACTTCTTTTTAATTTCTCACCCTACAAAGTACTTCTTAAGAGAGAAACTTATGTAATAGTGCACCGGAAAACGGAGAATGTTTGGCAAAAAAAGCGTTATTTTCAGGTAGTAAAGATGAGCACAAAATTCAGTGTTTGAAAGTTTACAAAATTGCTTTTGCATTCAAAGTAAAATAATTTACTATATAAATATTTTTTATTAAATACTAATAAATTTGTTTAATGTGCTGCGTGTCAAGTTGACAACCAATAAACATATGACATAATATGAAAATACTAAAGTTAATGCAAGTATAATGTATTCCAAAACTTTAAAGAATATTTTTAAAAAGTCATTTCTCACTTTCCCGATTTCAAAGTTACTATTCCTTTTATGAACAGTATCAAAGTTTTCAACTTGCTTTCGGTTTCATAGGGAAAGGGTAAAGGAAAGAAAGTTACTTTCTGGAGCAAGTTTTACACTACTTTTTATTTATTTTTCCGTTTTCACCAACAAAATATTGTAGCTGAAGATAAATGAGACTTTCGTGAGAGTTTTGTCCACTTTAGTAACGTTCTCTGCGCAAAGTAATGCAATGGAGATCGAGTTTGAAATGAAAATATCGCAACTTCAGTTCATATTTTTATTAGTTTCTTCCTTAAGATGAAAATGTTCTGTAACTAAACATTACCTTCATACTGAGACACGAATGTAATGCTCTGAGATAATTTCTGTTAACATGTACATACATGGTTCAAAAACTGTGAATTATACATGTCTCATTAAATTAAATGATTTTTTACTGGTTGCGTCGTACAATAAATTGTTATTTCTCCTATCTTGTTTACAGAATTTAAAAAGTCTAAAGGAGCAAAATAAAATTAATTTTACATTAATAATCAATTCTTGCTTTTACACATATATTTGATGTAATATCTAGTAAACATTTTGTTGTATTCTTAAAGAGTGCATATTATTTATAATGTACACATATTCGCAAAACCTGGATAAAATTATGTGCCCTTGTTTAGGACATTATTTAACCTGGGAGAGCCCGCAATAGGTACTCACGCCAATGCCCGCGATGTATCTCTCAGATGTAGCTGAAAATGTTTGCGAGTGATCTGAAGGCCCATTTACTGAAATAGGTATTTTATTCAGTTTTAACGTGTCTCCCAATACAATTGTTAATGAACCTTATACTACAGAATTCTTGTCTGAATACTTATGGCGAAAAAGATAAAAATTGACAAAGTACATGCAAAAAATCATTAAACATCTTATTATGCTATTATATAATATTAAATAAATTTCCCCAAATTATTTTGGGATGTTATATACGAATATATATTTTACATTTTAACTAAAATATTTAGAAAGTCTTGGACTTTTTTCCATTTTGCTATGTTCGCACTTTTTCATTTCCGTCCACATGTTTCCTGCGCGTCTTCTTTCTCTTTGGTCAGAAATTGTGGCAGTCAATTGTAAATAAGAAAAATTATTACATTTTCTGAATAAGTACTTGCCGAGAACACGGCTGAAAATAATGGCACGACTCGTCATGTGGCGCTCAGGCCAGGAGCCCACAATGCACCAGTGCCATTCCACCCTCCGTATGACAGATATCACGCAGCGCAGCAAGCAAGTGTCAACTTGCTCACGGGAAAGGATTCAGCGGAAGAATGAAAATAAAAGGCCAGAAAAGTACAACGAAGGAATACATGAAATATCAGACGACTAATGCATCGCAGTAATTCAGGAACATTAAATTACGTGGCTTGGATCTCACAGATCTAATGCGATCACTCCCGGGATAATTTATTGCTTTTTACTTAAAGTAAAAAATATAAATTAAATATAAAGTTGAAATAAAAATTGATAATTTCAGAACACTTTGTATAATTTATTTTCTAGGTTTTTCGAATTCATTCTTTTTTCAACTTACAATAACAACCATACTCTATATAAATTCTATACGAATAATAAGTATCGTACTCAATGTATCCAATATATATCAAATTTGTTATGGCGATTACGCCCCAAAATATCAAACCTACAGTTGACAAACAAAATCAAACTTGCGGAAGAACAAAGAAAGGCTCTCTCATCAGCCGGATGACACATTTTCCCATTGAAGAACGATTAACAACAGGTCACTGAGCATTTAGGTTCCTGGACCGCATCATCGAGCTAGCACAATGTATTGCGAAATTACAATTTCGGTACTTTTATACAAGCACGAATAAACAGTATGAAACTGTTGCACTAATAGCAAAAGATTTGCATTCACGTTTTTAGGACCCTTTCTAAAATAAAGAAGTAATAGTCATATTGCAATATCTCAGTCTCCTTCCTTCTACTACTTTTAATAATCTAAATTATTGTTCTTTCTTTTCGTCACAAACGTATATGCCATTAATTGCCCATTTGTCGATATGATACTTTGCATAACTCAATTATTTTTTAAATTTCCTAACGTGTCAGCTTGAAAATTCACCGTTTCCGTTTATATCGGAAATTACTATTGGAATCTATTATTCTTATCAATGAAAAAACATTATTCAGGATTAATAACACGCAACAATGCAAGCTGCGTTGTTTTGTTTTATATTTGACATCTGCTTCGGGCGCTACTGCTTTTTAACATTAGACAAAAACAGACAAATACAATAAACATTAACAATTTCAATGACATAAATCACTGTGAGAGTTGATTCAGGGCAATATCTGATGTCACTGTAGTGCCCCTGACCGGAAAGTCCTAGGTTCGAGTCCCGAGCGTGGCAAGATTTTCGACACAAGCCTGTCAGTTTGTTCAGCTGTCTGGAGGACAAATATAGCGGCCGGCTGCTCTGATGGGTAGTTTTCTGTGGTTTCTCTCCTTACACACACTTACACGAACATGCACTACACTTCCACACATGCCGGGAGACCGGTCGGAGCTGGACCCCGGAGGTGGGAGATACCTGTTTGGGAACTCCCACTAGCCAAAGGTAGGTCGGTTCCGGATCTCGCCATCCAGCGGGGAAAGATCGCCACCTCCAGATGAAAAACCTGCACTACACTTACGAGACTAATGACCTCAGAAGTTGATGTGCCCAGAATCTCTATCAAACCAACCAACTAACTATGAACATAAATCACTTTCGCAATAACAACAATTATAATCACTTATTCGTTTCAAGCGCAGAAGCGGGAATTTGTTAATTTACTGGTATTTAAAATTGTCATTATTAGTTGTGTTACTATTCTTGAAAATCAATAAAATCTTAGACCTTAATCACTTACATTTAAGTCTAAAATATTTAATGCAATAGTTATTCCAAAGATGATAACACGACTTGTGATGAATAAGCAAGAGCGTTTTTTACAAAATATTTGCCAAATTTACACAAATGGTCATGTACAACGTTGTATGATGATAAACAAAGTAAAGAAAATACAATTCTAAACTCAATATAACAGTGTTCTTGTTACAACTTTTGGTGGGAGTCACTTGGGTTCCCCACACTACCGGTTGTTTCAATATCACGTTTGGCCATGCGGTGGTTAACGCTTACCCCAAAGCGCTGTAGCAAACCTGCGCGGAGTTCCTTTCATCTCCACTACTCTATTCGGTCATTTTCAAAAACCTTGGAGTGTGGTCTCCTTGGAGCAGCCTCAAAGGTGTACAGCTGTGATCTTGCGCACAGATGGCCGTCATGGATTCGTAATTGATGAAATAATTTCTGAGCTATTTTTCTTGGCGGCGTATAACTAAGACCACGGCCCTAATGATGTAGCCTTTAGGTGTAAGTTTGAGGATGATAGATCTGATATTTTAATAGAAGTGTTCTGAGTTTTCTATCGAAGGCTTGCAAAGATGGCTGAGACCACTTGACAACTCCAAATGTATGTGATGCTGCTGAAAGGGCTCAGTGGTTAATTCCTGTAAATTTGTTTCTCGAATTAATACAGGACTTGCAGATCGTGGACTTCGTAACACGAGAGAACACCTTTCTTTCCTCTTGTGCTCTTATTTTCACATCTGCAGTTTCTAGGAGCTGCTGGAGATCTAGATACGTATATTCATTGCCATTGAAGAGTTCTTAAATTCATTCTCTCTATTCTGAACGCGACATCTCTTCACGTTAACATCTGCACACTTCTCCAAACGATGACCCATACAAACAGAACTGCTAATACTTTCAACTAGTGTCAGTATGCTGCGACGTTCTTCTGACCGTTTAGCATAAAGATTGAGATTATTCATATATAATTGGTGGAAATGATATTCTTGGAATTCTTCAAACAAATATCCATAACGGAGGCATTCAGTATCCTACTCAAAGGGTTCAATGCTAGTCAAAACCAGAGCGGCTTAAGCTCTGTCCCTGAAAAATTCCTTTACAAATTCTTAAAGAGTATGTCTGGTAACTCAATTTCCCTTTCATTACAAGACGTATTGTTCGCCAGCTGTTCTTACACGTTGTAAGAAATTTAATGACAGTGGTGTGAACCTTGCAGAGTTGAAAGGTTCGCTGCAACCAAGAATGCAGAATGGAATCAAATGTCTTGGGAAATCTATCCAGCTCACTGACAAATGGGGTTTTCTTCTTAACATGCTTGGACACAATATTATCTATTATCGACAATTCTTTTCATCCTCGACATCCTTTCCTACAACCAACGTGTTCTGTCAAAAGCAGATCATTTTTTTCCAGACGCTTGGCGTGTTTGGAAGTGATAACGTCATAAATTGTGGGTAGACATGTAATAGATCTATAATTCTCGGGTCAAGACGCATTTCCACCTTTCGATAACATGAATGTCACGCTCATGGTAAAAACTTGTTACAGCATAGATATTTCTTGCAAAATGTTTTGAAATTGACTCGCCAATATATCATGAGCGCATGTCAGATATTTCCACCAAACATTATGTATTCCATCTTCTCCTGGAGCATTCCAGTAGTGGGTACTTTATGGATCTTTACGGACCCTTTTACATCCTCTGTTGAAATCACAACTCCATTCATTTTTGGGATATTGGGACAAGTTTCTTCTTCCTGTCGTATCTTCTGGATACTTCATCAAACTGTTGCTTTGGGGTGGACCAAATCTCAGACAAAACGTCCGTCATTGTGGAAGCACTTGGGGGTTTATATCATTGTCATTGGTGTCTTTCGACTCTAGTTATCTATAAAAGCCTTTTTGATTGTTAGAGAACAGGAAAGTTTCTTTCTTGCTTCGCGCTGCTTCATTATACCTTCTTATTTCTGCTCCTAGAGCTTCTATTCTTTGTCTTAATCTCTCATCTTCAACCTTGAGTCTACTTCCCTGGTCTTTTTGTGTTCTTTTTATCTTCAGTGAATTAAGCGAATAATTGCACGAACCTTCTTTGAAATCCCTCTTTTGTCTCTGAAAAACTCAGCAATATGCGAGATATCTTGTCTAGTTTGGGCAATTTGATTCTCAATTTTTTTAATCATGTTTTTGTCTTTAATAGGTCTTCTTAGCAAGAGAAGTACCATTCTCCACCCGTACTTTGTAACCAAGGTATTGACAGGTAGCAATTGAAGCGCAGTGAACCAATCCGGCTACTTTTTCAAGAGAAAAAGCTTCTGAGACGTTTGGGGCAATAAGTTGTTTCATTTTGCCATCAATCACATAGACATTAGCGCTGCATTTCAGTTTTGGTATTTTTGGTCTTAGATCTCATGACATTCCTTGTTAATGAAGCCTTGTTACCTCATAACTGCCTTTAAGAGATTTGTCCACCATTTGGAGTTGGGGAATGGAAACCACAAAGTGTTATTCGTTCATAGATACTGCTTTTTCATTTTCGTGATCTTGCTGCTCCAGGACTACCTCACTTGTTAGTTCTAGTCTCACCTCCGTCTTGAGAAGATTTAACTATGCATCTGAAAAAAGTTTCTTCTCCTGATTGCAGATTTAGAGTGCATTCCGGATATCTTTCTCTACTCAGAAGCCTTTTCCTGAAGCCCTCACATTCCGTCTCGCTTTTTGTACTCCTGTGGTATCCACGAATTAAAGACATATTTAATTATCTTGTCCATTGCATGCGTTGGCTGGGATTCTCTGAAGGAGTGCGGGATCCCCTTGGGTTATTACTATGCTTCCGGTTTTTAAGCACGAAAAACTGTAGAAATAGGCATTTAATATATAAAATAAGTATTGAAAAAATTAAAATAGGCATTGACAACTGTTAAATAGGCATTTAAAAGGGTAAAATAAGCATTTAAAAAGGGCACTATATATTTTTCTTATCCTTATTTTCGTTCTTGAATAGAAAATTTCTGAAGTAACCATAATATACTTACCATCATCGAATGTTTGCTTTCATCGTTGTTCTGAAAATTCCTCGTATAAACTCTTATCTTTCGTTGTTGGGCTAATCAGACAAAAAGACTGAATCGCAGTAGCTTCATTTTTTTCTTTTCATTAAATGAAAGCTATTGTTCTCATGTTTTTTTTCTCACATATAATTTATACGTAAAAACTTTTACGATTTATTTTAATTTCATGCGTAACACAAATATTTAACTAGTAGATTACATCATCACATACTTTCTCACATTATATCTAAAATTATATTACAAAGTTTGCAATTTTCAAAAGTTCAGAGTTCAACAAAAATGGGACCGTCGCTGTTCTTTTAAATGACCCTTGTTCTATCCATGAAACAACTTTAATCAAACATTTAAAATGTTTTTTTGGGAATTATTTTTGTAATTTGTATTAAATATAAGCAGAAATTTTGCAAAAATCACTCGATTTTCAAAAAAATTATACGAGCTCTCTTTCAAAGATATGAGTTTTTTAATATACACATCATTTAAAATATAACCCTCTGTATTAATAGTACTTTTGAATGTTACTTTTTTGCAATTTTCGAAATGCAGTTTTTGAAATTTTTTAAACCGTTGTTTGTTACATACAAGGAGAAAACAGTAAGAAAACATTTGGAGGCGTTTTTGATAGAAAAAAATTGTTTAAAAATTCGAAGAAGAAAGTAATATGGACTACCACCAAGAATTGTTCACGTGTTTCATAATACAAAATTTCTTCACTGTGTTCGTAGTAAACCGGAGCACAGATTTACCGATAGCTCAATTTCTCTGAAATCTCCTGTTTAAAAACGAAAAAAATCTAATTTTTGATTAAGGATAATTACATTTTGATCAATAAATACGAGAATAGGCAAACTTGGGCACTTTAATAAAATAGGTATTTATTAGTGAAATAGGCATTTATAGTCACTATAAAATTCGTATATAATACTCTTAAAGCCTCAAAATGAATAAGTAACTTAAAATATTGCTTTTTCTATTGAAGGAACTAAATAGGCAAACAGGCAAAAAACCGCAGCTTAGTTATTATACTATTATTATTATTTTTATTATTATTATTATTATTATTATTATTATTATTATTATTATTATTATTTAAAATAATCAGCTGAGCCAGCGCCGTCGGCCGCACGGCACGGAGGGCGGTGCCCCGCTCCTGACCCTCTGACCCCTCGCTCCGGGGCATCGCGGCGGCCGGCGGGCCGTCGCCCCCCCCCCCCCAGCGCAGAGCAACAGCCGTCGCGTTCCACGCGCGCCGGTGCCGCACTATCGATCTCTCCTGTTGCTCGATTGATCGACAGACCGCCGTTTATTGGTTCGTAAGCCCCGCGCGCGCGGGGCGCGCCCATCGTAATCTGTTCTCATCTCCGCAGAGCTTTTTTTTTCTTTCCTTTTTTCGGTCTGTTTTTCGACTCGCGCCGCCCGTGCAACGTGGACACAGGGGCGGACAAAGGGGTACATTTGTATAGAAAATGTACAGCCTGCGGTTGTGCCTATTGGATCATTTAAAATAATCACGTGACATCAAACGCCCGCGCTATTTGTCGACTGCGGCCCCGTCCGTAATTTATTTAAGAGCGCCGGCGCAGGGTGACCGCGCTCCATTTACATGAATTATTATATGGTCGGCGTCGCTGCACCACTATTATCGCTTTCTGGCCCACGCCTCCATTCATGATTCGGCGAATGCGCTTTAATTGGGAAAGGAGCCGTCCTCATTTGAGCGATGTCATTATCGCCGAGCATCGACGAATTTTCAAATGTTTGCTAAACATCCGAGGAATTACTCTGACAGTACAATGTTTGAAATAATATGAAATAATTATATTTTTCTGACACCTTACTTAATGAGTCAAAATAATTGACGTCGTTAAAAATATCTCATTTAGGTCTTTAAAAAATATTAAATATATCTGTTTGCTCTAAAATATTAATCTGATTGTTACTTAGCAATGTTTCCAAGGAAAAAATCCTTGATAGAAATCACATTTTTATACTTAATAGGGTCAAAAATAATGCATTTGCACGCAATCAAATACATCAGGCAAAATAATCACAATTTGGATTCGGCTATGGCTTGCAAATATCAATTGTTACTCTCAAAAATTTATGTTTGATATTTCGATAGAGAGTTGGATCAATTTTGTATAAGAAATCAAATAAATGTTATATTCTTTATGAATAAATAAAAGTGTAATATTCAGGCTGACATAAGTATTCAATACACGTATGTAACAAGAACATTGAGGCTCATAAATAATTGGTGTAATAATAACTCTTTCTCTACGTGAGGTACAGAATATGAGTGTCGAATACATTGTAAATGAAGTGAAAATTTTTAGAAACAATTATTAGTCGTCGTTGTAGACTGCTCAATTCTTCTCTTATATTATTTTTTTGACTCTGATATTTAAAAATCAAAAACCCGTTCCCTCGAAATTCCTCCCTGAAATGCCATGATTCCGGCCAAATGTTGCCAACGCGGATGGAAAGAGAATGTGGGTACGACATTAAACTCGCAGCTAATGAGGAGGAACTTCATCGTGTTACTTCGCTCCTCCAGACTCAACTAGTCTCCGAGTTGAGGTAATGGATCTCATTGTGGAAAAGAGCCAGAGTGACGTTGGCGTCATACGTTTCCAAGCCGAATGGAACGTAGTATTGCAATCGCACATTGTACAAACATGTATTGTGCAAAAAATCACGAATAAAACCGTTGGAGTCTAATTACGAATATATTTCAAAAGTGATGGAAAGACTAGACCGTAATATTTTTGGTTGGTTGGTTGGTGATTCCGGGCGCGTCAACAGCCTAGGTTATTAGTCCCGTAGGTGTAGTGCGTGTTTTTTTTCCTCGGGAGAAGGTGGTGATCTTTCCCTGCTGAATGACGAGATCCGGCGCCGACCTACCGTCGGCTAGTGGGGTTTCCCCCTAACCTGGACTCTTCCACCAGCGGAGCACCGCTCCAGCCGGGACAAGCTCTAAGCTCCTGTCTCCCGGCATGTGTGGAAGTGTAGTGCCTGTAAATGTGTGTGTGTAAGGAGAGGATAGGACAAGGACGAGGAATGAAAGATCGCGCGCGGCCCGTGGCCCGTTACTGCTCCGGCATTCGCCTGGTGTTGATCGGAGAAACCACGGAAAACTACCGATCACAGCAGCTGGCCGCTAGAATTCTCCTCCAGACAGCGACTAAATTAGCTGACCTAGCTGACAAGCTAGTGTCGAAAATCTTGCCAATATTGGGATTCGAACCTAGGACCTCCCGGTCAGAGGCGCTGCAGTGACATCAGTTGATGCACTGAGTCACCGCTCCCGGTAGTAATGATCTTGCATTACGGGGCTTTGAGGTTGGAGACCTATCCTCCTTATTGTATCTTTCTACGACGTTAATTAAATATTAATAACGATGTCATTACGGTATTACGAGCATCGGGAAATCCTGATTGTCCTTTAAAGTGGAAGAACTGATCTTCTTTTAAACGTTTTAGTCTTACACTAATCCTCTTTGAAAAGAAAATAATGGACATTGAATTTGACTGACTAACTTTAAAATCTTACTATCTTCGTAGAAAATTACAGGATAAAGTCAATCGCCTCTTAAAACTCGCATAATATCGCGTTTGAGTCTACATTAAGCAAAATGCTGCTATATTATATAATATAAATGACGAAGGTGTTGTAATATTGTTTTAAAAATAATCTCTTTTTTTTTTGTTTTTTGTACTTGACAAATATTTTTCTATGTTAATACATGTTTAATGTGGAGGTAATGTTGAAGCAATTGGTGTTAGTATATTGAGAGATAACTCATCAAAACCAATCTTCGATATAACAAATAGCAGTGTCTATCGTGTAGTTCAAAAGTAAATTTCTTTTACTCAATCAGAAGCTAAAAATATCCAAGTGATTTAATTATCTTAAAAAGAGATATTGAAGAGCCGTACAAAATTATGTTGCATTCCTACGAGAATTATTGCTATTTAGTGATTATGTTTCAACTGTTTAGTGGTTATGTTCAACATTTAGCATAATTTCACAAAAAAACCTTTATAGCATGATTTTCATAAAGAGATTCGTCAGAGATTTGTATCTAGCGAAAGAATTATTGGGAATTAACCCTTTAATGAGCAACATTATTTTGTGCGCATAACGCTGGGCGATTGTCTTCGCGTCCGTACGGGGTTATTGTTGGGGCTCTCTGGTAGAAAGAATTGTAACTTTTAGTGCTTAACCATTGTTAAGTTGCTAAATTATACTACTACTAGAGCGCTGCAAAGAGCCAAACAGGAGTTATGAGTGACGGAGCATGCTTTGTTGTATGAGAAGAAAATCAGTTAGGCTTTAGCTATATGGTATCGTAGACGGGTCCTAACCTGTCTACTTCGGTGGCGGACCAACTACCATTTTCTCTGCACCAGCCTATCCCTCTGACTTACCCACAGGCATACAGCAGCTAATTATGGTTTTAGATTAAGATTCGTACCGAAGACGCAAGTCACTAATATGCCGTGGCTAGAACTGAACCATGCCACAGTGATTTCAGCGAAATCGATATCTAGCAATCAGGAATGAAAAATATTTCTTATATTTACAATGTCTCTATCTATCTTTAATTTACGATGTCTCTATCCATTTAAGAAATAGACAATCCGCAATTAGTGCAAATGGTGCAAATGTGAGTTGAAGAGAAATGTGGTTACATACGACTATATGAAACACAGAGTATTAACTTGTGTTGAAATATCTACATCATTTCGAGTTTTATATTTGAAATCGTATGGAACATTTCGTTTTTACAAATAGTTTTTTTTTAATCTTTTAAATTTATTTTCATAATAAGCAAGTCATTAAAGTAAATACAAGGAAAACATGAATTCATTTGTTAAAATTGATAGGAAAATGAATGCGTATAACTTCAAAAGTCACACACGAAAATTCAACATGTCCATGTAGAAAACAAGTATAATATAAATTCGTAAAATACATATAAATCTCTTTGTTGATTTTGCATCTAAAAGAAGTGAAACAATACAACATTCTGTATGTATTATCTCTCCAAAATTCAATCAAAACGTAGTACAAGAAACCCAGTAAAATCTCTCACAGAAAACTCGAACCTCCAGCACAGAACACGCACTCGCGACGAGGTCTTCATATATAAATTCGGCAACGCCGCGTCACGCCCCATTTTCAGCCGAGTCGCCTGTGCCAGGGCGCGAAGGCGACACCGCTTTGTATGCAGGCGAACAATAAAGATCTCTACAGCGACTTCTCTATGAAAGATTGAAGACCGACCGAAGTCGACGGGCAGGCGCGGAGGACGCGGGGGCAGACCGCTCGAGCGGGCCGAAGGGCGGAAAGGGCCTTCTGAAGTTCTCGACGATTTTGAAAATGGAATTCTTTTGTGTCGATTGGATTAAAAGAAGAGAAATGTCGACTCAAGAAGATTCTTTGTGAGAAGGGCTCGGCCGCTTTGACTCGCGCCAGGGAGGGTGGGGCGGGGAGGAGGGGAGCCTTTGGTGACGATGGAGCAAGTCGGCAGCGTGGCTTCGGTCGTATGGCAGCAGGAGGAAGCTCCTCAAAATAGGCAAGCAAGGCGCGCTTACAGGTATCGAAGAGATGTTTTCCTCTCCCATTGTGTAATTCTGACATTTGATGGCCGCAATTGCCTAATAATACACATTATGTTGCAGATTTCATTATGAGAGTTTTTTGTTTGTTTGTTGCGTCCACAACTTGACGCAACGCGTCTCCAAGCCCCTTAAGGGGCGTTGAGCGCATTGCGATGGGGAGTAATCCTCCATTACTTGCACGCTTGGGGAGTAATCCTCCATTAACATTAAGTCATGCCTCGTCACGTCGCAGTCAGTTGTCAAGAGGGCCGCCAGGTAGCATCTCCGCATACGCGCTCCTGCGTCACTACACAGTGGCCAGAATTGGGAAGGAATAAGGATAGAGATGGAGTTTAGGACACTTCACAGGGGTTGGACTAGCCCTTGTGAAGCAGCCAAACTCATTTTTTTGGGACAAATTGCACATGATATTCGACGGAAATCGAACCCGGACCTCCTTGGTGAAAGGCGAACGACTTTGCTACGTGCCACGAGCAAGGTTCTGAACCAATCAAATAGAAGTTTACAAACCAAGTATTGACACTTTAATTAATTATTGAGAATCGTTCTAGTAACTGTTTTGCTAGATTGTGTGCATTAAAATTTCATTTAATATTAAATTATGCTTTTCGGTTTTAATTTATTTTATCATTTGTAATTTTTAACGTGGAATATTATTTAAAATAAATTCGATTGTAATTTCACTTTGATCCTATTTGACTACCGCAGCAGTAATTATTGGAGGGAACTTTCATGACTTCATCGTTTCGTAATGCACAACAGGAGCCTTCCGCCGTTCCGCCCTTGGTATCTATTATCCATTGTCACAATATCTTGATAAAACTGTTCACCATATTCACCATTAAATTCACCCAAATTCCGTGAGAAAAATTAATATGGGAGTGAAGAAAATGAATTTTCAGAGACATTATACACCCGATATTTTTCTAGCTTTCTAACCATTCTGTAACCAACGTTTTATGATTGTCTTCTTTCTATGTTCCGAGAAATGCAAGCACAACACTCATAAAGGATTTCCAAGCTGCTAACTCAATATCTCGCAATATTTCATGGAACGTGAGTGTTATGAAACCGATGAACAACTGATGAAGCAAAATTAAAGGAATGGATGCCGATGAACATCCATTTCTTCAATTTTGCTTTACTCATGCGTGGAATCATTTCACTGCTTTGAAACTATGTTTGGAAGAATCTATAAACTACTGCTATTCATCCGAAATTTAGAGAAAAACATTTCACTCCTTAACCTCCTAATGCCTGCACAAAAACAAAAAGGTATCTTCACTATCAGAATATGGACATAGGTCCCGTGTCTACTTCTGAACTAAATTTGTTGTCTTGGCAGCAAGATGTTTCCATTACTGTAATCTGGAACCTAGCAGTTCTGAGTTTTTTGACAAATTCAGGTCACGTGCTAAATCATTTCGGTCTTCCTGCTCTACTAATTGAAGGCCAGTTCCAGACTTTCCTGGTAAGTTGTGTGGCATTTTTGAAGTGGAGGCTTCTGTTTCTGGGGTAAAACGGCTTCATTTTCATCACTTTTTCATCATTTATTGACCATGTTTCAGGGAGTACTGGCACTGATAATTCATTGTGTGACACAGGTTGCATTGGAGAAGAATTGTGTCAATATTGATCTGGACAGATAAGATATATTAATCACGAGTAAGTAGTAGCCATTAAAATGGTTAGTTGATATTTTCCACAAAATTGGTCAGGCGAATGACGATGATTTAAGTTTTCCACACAACCGCAACTGAAGGTTCTTTGTGTAGGTGATACAACACTGGTGAGCAACCCATGTTTTTTCCTGATCTAAAACACTATATCCAAAGTTAAAAGAATACGCAAGTTTTGAAATTTCATATATTTTCTTCCTTAGAAGTTTGGGTGTAAACCTTCCACGAACGTAACAGAAGTTATCGGGGTGATTTGCACATTTTCAATGTCAAATAACGATTTTCATTTTATCTAACCGATTCAGCTCAACAGATCATGTGGCGAAATTCACTTTATAAAACCCGCGGAACTGTAATGGATTAATGTATTCAAGGCACACGCAAACCAGATACAAAATTCACGCGCACTGCGGGTACAGTTCCGCATGACACCGACTCACTCAGAATCGCCACCCTATCAGTTGGATACTTGTACACTTGCGATAAGGTAAAGGGCTAAAATAATTCCTATCGAGGACTCGTGCGCAGTAGAAATTATGAAGGTGCTCGTGACTTGTTTTCAAAACATCCCCCAACCTACTCTTAATTGAGATCGACTACCAGACGCTAGAGTAATGACGACAATCTTCGAACACGAAACCCTACTTTAGTTGATATCTCATGGACGTGGCATAGATGAACTGGAGAAATACATTATTTTTAAATAGATTGCGTATTGAGTTACATATCTTACAGGTGCAATTAAAATGTATTATCATTAATAGAAAAATACGGTATGATACGGTATATTTAAAAACTGCGACATGATATGACGTTTTGATTGAGATTTTCGAAATCTACGTATAAACATTGATTTTGTTGAGCACTCTACCTTCCTGGAGATAAAAATCTTGTTCTATAGTGTAATCACACTGAGACTTCGCCGCAAGTGACAGTTTCATTTGGTGGCTCGCGATTTCTATGAGACATTTTATTGTTTAATTACAACGTTTTGACTAAATTTTACCAGCGTATGGAAAACAATACGATGGCATCTGCTATACATCCAGGCAATATGCCTAAGAGAGGGCTCGTAAGATTCATCACAAACAACAACCCAAAATATCATATTTAATCGACATAAGTTCTAAAATCCAGGTAGAAGGAATATATATTTTATAATATTTGTATAAATTAGTTTTACCAGTCAACCTGACTAGATCTGATCATTATGTAGCCATTTTTTAGTTCAACGCAACAAAATGCACTAAATATCAATAATTATTTATGAAACAGAAGAAAAATAAAATGTTCTGCCCATAATGAGCAATTCAACAAAAAGTATAAGTCGACTGCATGTATTAAGTCAAACGGTTTTGCAAACAGCAGCAGTGTCAGCCAATGAAACTATACGTGCTTCCGAAGCACAATCAGAGAGGTCTAAAAAGTTATAGGATTTCTCTTTGAGAGAGAGGCGGAAGCGGCTCAGTGGCGAACGCTTATCGCGCTCTTATTTTGTTCTTTCTCGCCCTCATTTATAAGAAAGGAAAGTATTGTAATCGGGTCGATTCAGTGGGCAAGATCGCTAAGGCAGTAGTGTCAAAGTGGTTTTGGACCAAAGGGTCGGGGTTCGAGTCCCGTTTCGCGCATGGTTGTAGTTGTGTTCGTCCTTTCACCACATCGTTTCATCTCCACAGTTACCATTACGTTAACTCCAGTAGTGGCCTGGATGTTCATGCGACCTTTACTAACAATAAAAAATTCTAATCGTGAACTTGTAAAACGGTGAATTTTTGTCAGAAAAAAATTATTGTCGGGCCCTGGTGACGAAACACTGTATAAATTATGTTCCTATATATATAGTATATTACTTCCTCTAACTCATGGTACGGACAGAATCCATGTCTTGGCGATCTTTGATAACGAAAAATCGATTGATGACAAAACGCCCGTCTATCTGTCCGTCTGGGATCGATGGCCAACGCTAAAACCGTTCAGTCGATTTTCTCCCAAATTGGTGTTCCCCGATCGATCTAGACGAACTCGAGTTGAACTTGAAAATCAATGGGCTGGCGGCGTCGTAGTTTCATTCGCTAGTGAATGCGATAACCACAATATTTAACCCTATTCCAAAGAGTTCATTGCTATTTAATACTCTCTCACACCAAAGGCGCAACCACGGAGTCACTTCGGATACCAGTTGAGGGCATTATGTAGCTTGATATTGGTTTCGAGTAGATTGGCGGTTCGCCCCGCAGCCCACACCTGTTGCGGTGAGCGCGAGCCGTGATTGGGAGGCGGCGGCTTCGATCCCGCCAAGGCGCCAGGCATTTGCTCGCGTGGGGTTGGGGCTCTACCGTAATCGAATTCGTACACCGACTGCTCTGCTCTTCATCAACACCAGAGCATAGCACCCCAGGGCCACGTACACGGCGTGATAGTTAATTCCCTTACTATCAACTTCATGCCATCTTTCCCAACCCGAACTAGGATGCCATTTGTATTATTTTTAATAGCTTTTGTTCTTTACTTTCGAGATGAAATGTTTCAATTAATTAACACATTATAAATGCTTTATGAACTTACAGCAAACTTAATCTAATTTAAACTTGTACTCTCTTAATTTAACAATTCAGTGAGACAATAAAAAGGATCTCTAGAATTATTTAATATTTGTAGACGCTCTCTGGAGTCGGCAGACTGCTCTGATGGGTAATTTTCCATGGTTTCTCCGATCAACACCAGGCGAATGGCGAAGCAGTACCCTAACAAACAGGCCACAGAGCGCACGAGATCTTTCCTTCCTCTTCCTATCTTCGCCCCTTACAGTTCCTACATACACTGCACTACCACCCATGTCGGAAAAATAGTAGGGAGCTTAGAACTTATCCCAGTGGGGGGCGGTGTCCCGCTGGTGGAGGATATCTAGTTGTGGACAATTTCGTTATCCAGCGTGTCGGACCTGGATCTCCCTATCGCCCGGGAGAAGTTCACAGACAAGTCCTACGATGAAACATGCACTACAGTTACGGTACTAATGACCTGAGCCATTGACACGCCAAGAAACTAATAAATAAGTTGGTAAATATATACCAAATAAATAAGCAAATAAAGAAGTAAATAAAGCAGTAAATAAAAAAGTAAATAGGCAAGCAAATAAAGAAATAAATGAAATCGAACTCTTCTGACAAGTGAATAAACAAAATGGGCGGCGCAAAGGTATACGCTGCCCTACGAAGGACGCTTAAAAATGAATGCTGCAACCTTCTAGAGCATGTAAAGTAAAAATGACAACTTTTTTCTGATGTACAAGAAGTGAGAAATTGCATATAACGGAGTTATTATATATGTGACATTTTTCTCCAATTTGTAGGCAAATTCGTATGCAAGAATATTTGGCAGCTCACATCCTGAAGTCAAGGAGATTTCATGCCCGCCAAACATCACTGCGTAACGAGTTGCCTGATCATCAGGGGCAACTGTCACATTTCCAAGCACATAACTCCGTTTTATGCGATTTCCCACATCATGTTCATTGGCAAAATGGGGTCATCTGCATACTGTCGAATTCTGTAGGGTATTCTTTGACTCGCCCATTTCTTCAGAGCCTCTGCCGTCGCACGTGCCCCTCCGCGGAGTCGCCTAGCGGAACGCCCACCGCCCACAGAGGACGCCAGATGCCGGGTGGCTGCCCCGAATATCAAACGCAGCGGCGCGAGCTGCTCACCCTCGCTCGAAGCTTCTCGCTACGGCCGCACGGCGGCAGCACGCGTGACCGTTCCTTCTATGCAATACACACACCGCCTAACAGGCGCCTTCTAATGTTATTCCGATAACAACACAACGCCACTGGTTGACGGGGTCAACTGTAGACACCACACAAAGGAACACATATTTTACATATTTAAGAACTATTATATAGCAATACAATTACTATAGTGTATATTTTATGCTATACAATTATTTAGAAATGTATTACAATATTTTTTGTTTATATTAAAATATTTTCACTGTTTGAGGTATGGAAAGGGCATTTACTTCAGTTGAAGCAAAAGTGTGGGAACCTTTTTTTCTAAAATAAATGTTATCGAAGTACACAATTTTATTTGACGCTTGAAAGAAATTCTCTACTAATGTTTGTCCAAATAACAGAGGTTTTCAGTGTTTCTATTAGCACAGAGAGCAATGCGAAATGAATGTAACCCTTCAAACAACGCTCCCGCATCAAGACAGCCGTCCTCCGTTGAAGAACTGCTCTAGAGTGCCACAGGGTATTGGTGAAAGCTGATGGGAGCAGTGCGCTTCCACTTCGAACAGTCGCGTGATGGCTGCAAGGTTTGGGAGGACGCGATGAGTAACGCACGGGGCGACTAGTGGGTGAGCGGGCGGCAATCACGCACTGATGGAGGGAGCCAGGCGATGGACGCTGCTTCATTTAGAGAGCGAACGTGGCATCGGGACACGCACCATCCATTGGAAATTGCACAGAAGAGGGCACCAAATGCACAGCACGAGCTCCACCTGGTCTACAACACCACATGTCACTTGCTCTATCAGGAGGACACCTACGGCGGCATGCCTTTATCTTCACCCCCCACCCCTCGCCAACGCACAAATACGTCGACAGGCTGATATCTGGATACAGCCGGAGCCCAGTTTGCCTTCGCAGCAATCTCCCCATACAATGCTGGAAATGGGTCCACCAGCCAGCTCAGAGCTCCTAGTTTTCCAGGCTAGTGCCGGAGTCAAAACAATGCGCTACTCACGTGCGCCGGGAAGAAGTCCCTCCTCTTTGCCCAGAGTATCGAACCACTACCACAACGAAGCCGTGAGCCCAACTAGGCGCCACCCGGACTGAAGCCCAGGTGGCTCGGAGCCCCCACCCCGTCTCCCCAATGCTTGCCGCCAACTCATGACGTGGGTATCGCCGGGACCTGGGCAACCTGACGAGTGCTATCAAGTTCCGGCCGGACTTCTCGCGGTGGATTCCAGAGCATTCTGAAGAATATTCTTCATCTAATCCTGCCCAAAGGTCAAACTGCCAGGGGCCCAACTGGTGGGTAACTGGGGGACCCGGCTACCAGGAGTTTAGCATTGCCTACTTACTGTCTGCACCTTCGAGCTAACGACGTGAGCGGCGCCGCGAGACTCAGGGTCCGGGTGGTCGTCCACGACACTCCATGACCACCTACGCCAGCATCATTCCCCCTGCGGGAACCACATGCACACACGAAAGTTCATAAGCGGATGCGATGGGCAACATGCACATAGCACATAGCACGATGGCAACAGAACGATATCCACATTCGTTCGCAAATTATCGCAATCCATTAACTTTGAGCCATTCCACGCCCAGTCTGGAGATTGGTGGCATGTAGAAGAAACTAAGAAAGCAGACGTTTCCCCGTGAAGGTGTTGGTACAAGTCGCTTACGACATCAGAGGCGCCACTTTGGTGTCCCCTGGGCCACTTTGTTTCACAGGGGACACAAGTGACAGAACCTTACCACAGGGACTTTTTTTGTACACGTGTGACGTGGCGTGAGTAACGTCCTGATCCTCTGAATAGTTCGAAATCTGTACACAATTATCTAAAGCAACTACGGCAGACAAGGGGACGGGAGGAATTGGAACACCCACAAACTCTCCTGACCTTGCTCCGTGTGATTTTGATCTCATACCGAAGGAAAAAGGAACCTTACGTGTTAGATGGTTTGCAACACTACATGACATTACAAATTGTGTGCGACAACAGATTCACACATGGTCAGGAAAATGGTGAAGCAGATGGCATTCGTCACCTCCCGCGTGATGTGAGTATTGCAGGGGACTACTCTGAGCTTTAGGTATTCAATGCTTTGCGGATTGTGAACTCGTATGTGCTGCAATGCTTTGGAACATGATAGCAGTAGTGTCATTTCAAATTCTTTAATAAATACCAGAAACAAACGTTTGGCATATTGTTAAATGTCGAAACGCGTAGTTCATTTATCTTTCATGGGATCATTCCCATTTTCGACCCGTGCTGGTATTCTCGCAAAACAATACTTACCATGACTTACTGGCAACTATTTGTTACAATTGTGCTTCTAGAATGACTAGAATAGTTGTTATAATAGTGCTCATATGTTTTGAATATTTGCTTCAACATAAACGTGTGGTCTTTTCCGCAGGAACACTGGTGACATTTCCCTTTTGTTTAGAGGACAATTTAATATTTACTACGAATTTCCGATTGTGAAACTTAAACTTCGTCAACAGATACTAAAATAAGATAACCTCCTATTTATTGGCCTGGCTGAAACATAACTTTCAAGTTTCCATGAAGTAGTTATGCAAAGCGACGGTTTCAAATTTTTATACATGTCCGATAAGCATTAATGACGAAACAATTACTTAGGTTAGGAAATATTCTAATAACAAAGTTTCTATACCAGATAGCGATAACTCCTCGCCTTAACACAGAGAGAGAGAGAGAGAGAGAGAGAGAGAGAGAGAGAGAGAGCGAGAGAGAGAGAGGGGGGGGGTAAAAGCGACGGCGGGGTTCATCTTTGCAAAGCAGTAAATCATAATAATTAAGCATAGTTCAGTGAATGAGAATAATAATAAAAAAGCGTAGTATATGTCTTAAATTATAAATTGTAATGCTAGAAGATATAAAGCTCTCATCCTTCCACAGAAGCTAGAGAAGGCACGTCTAAAACAAAACACGTTTTGGGAACAGGAAATGGCCGCTCTCTCCCAAAATATTAGAAAAAAATCAAGGATAATTGTCATGTTAAATTAGAAACCTATACTTAATCAATCAAAAGGTGAATTGATCGAAGAACAAAGACGGAAATAAGAATATCGAGAATATCTGCAGGTAGAATTTCGAGAATATATTTATTGTGAGCAATTTAAACAGTGTATTGGGTGGACATTGGTACTAGATACTGTAAATAACTTGATGGACATCACAAAGGCTAATATATTTAAAAACGTGCGCGCTCTGGTTAGGCGGAAGAGCAGGTCTTACGGCCTGAGCCTCGCCAGAAATAAAGACATTATTATTATTATTATTATTATTATTATTATTATTATTATTATTATTATTATAACTATTATTATTATTATAAAACGATGTTCACTGCACAATTGTTACATGTATAAATTCAAAGGATATTATAACCTCTTGTTAATTGCAAAGTTTTGAGCTGTGATGTACCTCATTATCAGGTTGAAAGTAAATGTAAGTTCTTGAATATGCACGATTTACGTAGGATTACATACAATTTGATTCTGATGTTGTAGGTACCTATAACAAGGTAAATAACATGTTTTAGATTCCTTCTTCTGCACTTCAAGGACTAGGCGGCTGCGTGTTCCATCTTCACACATCGAACAATCGCGAGATATTTTGTACGAACATTATACGAAACACAATGCTCTCAGATTTGATATCATCCCTCTGCGTCCTTTCCCTACCTCCACCTAACACCCCCGCCCACTAACCCTCCGCCCTTCTCTCAACATCCCTTCCACCTCGCTCAGGGCTGGCTAACCCACAGACTGCTGCTCTCTCATGATGACATTCCTTCCAAACGACTGTGTGCCTGCAAGTTGTAGTTATACAATTATTCAAGTGTAATTTATTATCAGTCAATTGGCGAATCGTGTAATCCGACTCTATTTTATAGAATGATTGTTTAAAATGTCTAACATGAATCTATTTTACATTTTTCTGGGTTCCTACCTGTCTGAATCTGAAGCTGCGATGAAAAAAGCTCGTTACAAAGACTGTTATAATTGATTACACATCGTATTATTCATTAAAGATATGTTTTTTATTTATTGTTCAATTCCTTTAAAGAGAAATATGTACGGTAAAACCTGTTACTCTTTCAGAAATCAACAACAGTTACACTTTTCGTGATTGCCAAATTAAATCGATCACATTTAAGCAAACGGCTGACGAATATTGTGATAATTTTTGCCACATTTCGCAATAGCAGAGACCCCCCCCATCTCAGCGCGAGCCATAAACAGAACCAGTGCCCCTCGCTCATTGGCCGCTCGCGCTCAGCGCTGAGGCGAGGAGCCCTCGCTGCGCAAAAAGAAGCCCACGCCGCGACTATTTTTGTCTAATTAAAACAAACCACGCCGGCCCTGCGGGGGCTTTCGCGCGATAACCGTATTTCGTAGTCAACTTGAGCTTCGAGTTGGGATCCAACCTAATTACGATCGTACCCGTGGCCTATGTAATTTCAATTTGGTCAACCATTTTCCATTCGCGTAGAGTCGCTCTAATTCCTGTTTAACTTCACGCCTTTCCGCGCTGTCTGCGCGCGCCGCTTCTCCTACGTGGCCTTAATATTATTAGGATTTCTAATTAAACACGTGTTTTGTGCGAGCAGCACCTCAGGGTGGTTGGCTTGCACCCTAGAGGGCAGTGTTTTTAATTACAAAGTGCGGCGATGTTATCTATACCGTCCACGGCCTGAACACGCCGGCGTTTTTTCATTCGTCCTCCCTACACCTGCTTATAAATGATATTACATGGACCTGAAAGATAATTTTCAGCTGACGATTAACAAGATAACTTTGCGTCTGAGTGCCCGTGAGGGTGGTGATTTGTGTGGATGCGAGCGCGCGGTTGATGCGTCATTATTTTCGTAGCCATGCTCGTGTGTTAGATGTGGTCGTGTTAGTTCATACACCGTCATGCGAATCGGGTTGTATTAGGAAGATATTAAAGTTTAAAGATGCACAATAAATTAGGAATGAGATAGCTATGGCTATATATGAAATGTATCGTATTAGCAACTGCACTAATATTTAGATGTAGTCTAATTCATTTAAATTAAGTTGTTTACAGCTGCGGTTAGGTCGTCATCACAGTGTTAGCGTTCGTGCTTTACAAAGCGCAATGCCACTCTTTGTATACCCACTCTCACAGAATATGGGCGATGCCCTGTGCGGCCAAATCTGGCTTTTCCACAGCTTGGACAACCATCGCTGACACTTGACCAATCCTGAGTCGAGGCGATCCGCTCTACCATTGGCTTTTGCTCCAAGTTTCAGACACGTCCCCTTCCTCCCTCGAAGATTTCCTCTAGTTATCTCAAAGGCGGAGCAATTTCTGAGGTCAGTGACGCTGCCTCGCTAACGTGAGCAGGGGTAACAGGAGGAGGAGGTGAGAGGAAGTAAGAGGAGGTAACGGAGAGGCACAGAAACGAAACGATTGCGCGCGGGCGCAGAGGATCACTCCGCCAATTGCACTGACGTTGGCTGAACCCCGTGGACGCTGACAGACACAAGGGCAAGCGGTCACAGGATGGGTCTGTGACATTTTTATCGAGTTCTTTACCATGAAAATTAACTCTAATTTATGGTATCTAATATTATGAGAAATTTGTGGCAGATTAAATTAATAGTATTGAAAGTTTTGTTTCTTACAAACTATTTTAAAATGCTAATGGTTCTAAAGCAAGGAACACTAATTATTACATAATCATTTTCGAAACACTATAATACATTTACATAATATAGACATTTCCTATCAAGCAAATTGAAATTCATATTCACGTATTTAAAAACTCGATTTTGACATTATACGCCTTTATTAAGGAAATGCAAACAATACACACATTTATTACGCATTATGAAATGTAATCGCCCATTTTTCTATATGCAGGTGCATGCAAATAGTGATTTCGTTAATCAATTAAAATCACTGCAGGTGTCCTAGTAGATTATCATTGCAAAATTGCTATTGTTAATATTGTTTAGACTATTTTAAAATTGATGCAATTTTATAGTGATAATTGGTGAAAAGGAACTAGGGAACCTCTCATTAGAAATATTTCGAAAATATAATTGTCTTATTCTTCATATATTTTTCAAAGTTACTATTTTTCTGTTAACACTGCTGAGAAGATTATATCTATCCTTCCCAGTGATATTTTATTTATTTATTTATTTATTTATTTATTTATTTATTTAAGGTAATATACAGGCACAGTACAAATCTGATATGGCTTGAATAGGCGCTAACATAATTAATTATTTTCAACATATCACATTGCATATATTAATAGCAAAATTGTAATAATTATATCTTTAATAAATAGCTAATAATATAAACAGCAAATTTTTAATTCTTTTAATTTGTGAAATCTACACTGAAGTTAAATATTTTCTTAAATATTTTTGAATAACCATAGTAAAAAAGAATAAATTGAAAACCTTAAAATGTTACGAATCAATGTAATTTTCTTAAAACGAGCTGTTAAGAAAGAAACAAAAACTTGTTTGAATAAACTTTCAAGAGATTGAGTATTTAGTTAAAAATTTCATCCGGACAATTTCCAATTAAAATATTTAAGCGGAACACAGTGTTTCGAATCGTATTATCTTCCAATTTATAGTTAGGTTTTGTATGACTCAGAAACAGTTTCTGGAGTGTTTGTCTGATTCAAGAAGCTCTCCCAATTCAAACATCCGGAAACCTAACACGGTTATCGATATTGAAGTTAGAACTGTTTTTATTCACAGGAAACACACGTCCTTGTTTTCTAATGATTAATTGTAAATAATTTTAGCATTAAGATATACGCATGACAAATAATTTGTGCTTCATAAGATCCAATACTTGAATGCATATCAAACTGAAAATACATTTAGTTTTGATCAACACTGGAAAACACAGAGATTCAATGAGATCAGTTCTCAAATCTGAAAACTAAACTACAGTCTTTATTATTTTCACGAAATGAAACTTCATACCTTCTTTAATAATATAAAGAACTTGTATTGTGCTCAAATATCTTTCAACTACATAGTGCAATATTATTCAAAATTCTGAAAATTTGTATAAAAGTCGTTAAAATATTTTATTAATTACAAGATTAAAAGAGTAAACAGTAAAAATGATATTTAAAATGAAATAAATGACAAAGACAGTGTCATCAAAACGCAAAATTAGTTAAAAAGGCATGTTAAAATCATCCCTTCACGCATATTAGATTTATAAATCCATAGCTAGAAAGTTTAGAGTTTGGGAGGACAGTAGCCAGCATCTCCTCTATAGTCAACAAGCTATGCCTTCTTCAGCTCTTCATTATCGCAGTGCACAGGAGCATGCTTACAGTAAGGTCTGTTCTTCATTTCTGGGATAGGGGTGGGAACTGCACGAGATGTCCGTGCAGAAGTGCAGTGCCCGATCCGAAGGTGAATACAATTCTGCCTCGGCTTAGAGCACGGATGACCACGACAAGGGTCTATGATCCTGGAGTTTGAAAAGAGTTCTGCCACTCTGTTTGCACTCAAAATGCAACGTTGGATAAAATCTTGGTAGTAGGTAGATATTACTAAAGATGTCTTCTGGCTTCCGAGGCCAACTTTCTACCTAGTCAGAGGTTCATTTCCACTATCCCCACGTGGCAGGGACACAGGAAAAACGTAATTCAAATGATGGAGAATTAAGCGATATCTTGATTTTGATGTTGGATATATGATGTCAGAGGTTTACTAGGAGAGAGAGGAAATGGACGACAAGGCCAGTAGCTTTGGTTCGAAGGCCAGGGTTCCGCCTCGACATAGATGTGTGTTCGGATGTCCTTAGTATTCTCCTACAGAAAACCCAAACATAAAAATCACAGTGGTCGTTATATGACCTAGTAATTAAAAAGAGACATTAAAATATATACAAAAACAACAACTTCCAATTGTCAAAGAAAATTTCACATATTTGAATTCGACTTCAATAATCGTTGCCTAATAAAACCTAAGGACTTTATTTCCTGGGCAAAATAGCATTATAAAACGGAAATTTATTTAATCAAAATGAAATTTTCATATATGGTCAGCTAATTCGATTATTATTTATAACTTAATATTCATCTCTCTAGAGATTTCTACAATATTGACAATGATATTCATTGTAGCCAATACATATTTTATTCACACTTCACTATTTCGTTGGTAAAATAAACATATTTATTAAACTGAGTACCACTGAATTTAATAATGTTCTTTCATTACAATATTCATAGTTTTTAAGCTGAGAAACAGTGACGGAAAATAATGGCCTAATATTGAGTTAAGACTTCATTAAATATTTTACTTTATTTACATTCTCGAATGCGCATAGTACAGAAACAATGATATCAAGTAAAAATGGTATTTAGGTTTTGAAGGAAAATTCGGCTTTGAAATCACGAACTCAAAAATATTTCCAAAAGACTCTGCAACATGTATTTATTTTTAGACTCGTTGTAGGAAAAGGACCTGTGTACGCATGATACGCAAAAAATTAAACATTACTGACTTCTAAATCAATGTATTCTTTTTCAAAATTGATATTATACTAGAAGTTCATTGGGATTCTGAATCCAATGAGAATCAATATTTCTGGAGGGTATGTTACATTATGCTCATATTGCATTATTGAAACTTTCTGAAAACGAACTCTTTCTTTTTACTTTACACTCTTCATTCTAATACACTATACGTTATTACAAATACTGTAGTAATGTCACCTTTGATTAATATTCTGGGATTTTTCAACGTTACAATTACTAATCTGTTTCAAATTTCATGAATCTTTACTCTTCTTCTCGTATAACTAATTCTACAAATGAAGTTATAAAATTGTATAAATGTTTTCCAAATTTAGAAAATTGCTTTGCAGTGAAGCATAAAAATTTTCCGTGAACGCATAATCTAAATTCTCTCATATATTGATCAATCACTTTCTTCTTAAGGAGTAGAGAAGTTACGTAATGCTACGCGAACAAAACAGGAATTGTCTGCAGAAACGCATATCACAGGCCCTTGTGACGAAAAATGGATAAATCCACTTACTAAATTTAAAAAAAAATCCTCCAAATCGTGGTGTAGCCAGAATCCATGTTTTGTGGGTGGTTGATAGCGAAAAATCGACTGACGGTAAAATGTCTGTCCGTCCGTCCTGAACAACGCTAGCGGCTAAACCGTTCAGCCGATTTTCACCAAATTGATACTCCTAATCGATCTGCTGATGTCTAGCGCTTGAATTTGAAACCGATATTCAATTAGGGGAGGTACTTACATGAAGCCATGGACATATTTCAAGTGTTCAAACAAATGTCCATAATTTTTATTACATTTACGGTTGATAGTGGAAGTGCATTTAGAGAATATTGCAGGTCCATGTTCGTTGAAAACTGATTTTCGTAAGTATTCCCTGATAAAATATTGAAATTGAGATTTTCCTGATGAAACTTTTCCTTAAAGATAAGATTTTAAATAAGATCATGTGCATTTCGAAACTTTAGTATTTTCAGCATAAGTTTCGTGAAATAGGTGAGAAAGTACGCTTTATTAATCACTAGTATCTTTAAAACTGTCCTACGTCTAGACATTAGGCACTTCGAATAATTCAAGTCTCTTTCCAGTTTTATTATGACAATGTGGTACTGAAGTACGCATGAGGAAAGTAAAATATTTCTTCTTTCTATGAGAAAGTTCGCAAATATAATTATATTATATTAATATATTTAATATTCCCTATATTATACATTTTTATATTATATTATATATCAGCATATTTAAACTTAAAAGGATTGACCTCTGAAAAGAAAAATATATTGGAAACGAAATATATGAAAATATATTGTTCTATTTAGCATAGGTTTATATATTTAACTACTTTTCTGAGTGGCAAGGAAACAGAAACCGCTTTAGCCGAGTGGTTAACGTCCAGGTACGCTGTCAGCTTGCTAACGTTGTGAGTTCGAATCTAGAAGGTGATTTTTCTTCTGTTATGGTGTGATTTCAGTAGTAATATGTCCAATATTTTGTAATTAATATTAATTTTGAAAGACTTAGCGTAAAAGGGCCAGTTTTGTCGTCCATCAGTACGACGACCAGAAGCCTCCGTTCTGTACTATCTGACCGAGGCGCTGGTCGTCCATTTCGAGAACTCTATATTTTTTGAAAATGGAAAAGTTAACTTTTCAAAACTACAAAATTGAAAATAGAGATCTTACTGGTTGAAAACTCTTTTCCAATTCATGTAATAGTATAATATTGGAGCAGTACATTAGAGAAGAAAGTATTGCTGTTGTAGTACAACTATCTGTTTTTACATTATAAGCATTATAATTTCTTAAGAAGCAATCAATCAACTATTTGCAGATAATTAAAATATTGTTAGCATTATATCATTCGTTTAGGTTACAAATTTTCATGAATAAGGAATGCAAATTTGTCCGGAAATTCTCTTAGATTGTGTTAATTGGTTTTAAAAATCACATGTTTCTTCCCTATTACCGGTTCTGTATTTCAGACTGGTGTTTCACGACGAGTTACAGTTCAGTCTTATCGCGTAATTGGAATCACCTTAAAGATATGGAGGGCAAGATAGCAGTTTGCAGGATAGAAGCTACTATGAGCCCTCACAAAAGACATCTGAATCGAAATATTTCTAACTAGAATCAACTATAGAATAGTATCGGCTGATTGATTCCACATTCTTATCAAGAATGTGAGTTTGCTGTAACCTGAAGTAAATGTTGTACATCATAAGAACAATAAATTTCAAGATAGAATTCTCTACAACACCCCTCATCGTGCTATGGTACTCTGTGATAGCTCCGTGGATTAAACGCGTAGAGATAGGCAATGGATGCCAGATCAAATCCTGCCGAATATGTATTTTACCTGATGCCTCAAACATTAATCACTATCATCACGAGAGACATTCCAAAATTCTGCAAGGAGGAACAAACTGTTTTGTAAACGATAATGTGATTATATTAAGATTGTGTTGTATCTTGTATTCCAAGCAATGTGACGAAACGAAATTTGGAAGAGATAGCTAAATATTAACAGTGTCTCAATTGCAATATCATTATCATATTTATGTAATCGTTAGAAATAATATGAAAAGTCTGTACCAAGTTGTATAATTACTAGTAATTTACATATTAACAGTTCTAGAATAATCGAATCCTCACAAGTCTGTGGTTTATTATAAAATTTGCAATAAAGGTAATTTCTTCGTTCTTATTAATTAGAAAGGAATATGTCTTTTACAGTTTAACAAAGTTCCTTGAAACTATTACGAACTCATTAAAATTACCATTTTGTGTTTGTGCCTTTGTGATAAATGCTAACAGAACGCATCCTCATAATTGTTTGTAACAATTGATAATTTTATTTCTTTATGGTCTTCTTAAAATTTTTAATGTAAGTCTTCGGTAGGTGGAGCCACATTTCAAAAATGTATGAACTCCAAAACATAATAAAGTACGATTTGACGTGGTCATGTGAAAGAAATCAATATTTTTTATTATCATCTCCATTTTAAATAAAGAATGTTTTGATACTTATCTTTAGTGCGGGTAGACTGAGACTAAGTGGAGCATTCAATCAGTCCAATTTTACAAAGAAAATAAGGAATTTTAATTGATTTAGTTATATCAATGATTATTCATGCTTGTGTAGGTGATCCAATGCACAAATCACCTTCATTTAGTCTCAATATGGAAAAACAAGGAGGTGCGAATTTCGGATCTCAAATGTCTGGATAAAGTCGTTCTTTTAAATCTAAATTTAAATTTATTATAAAATTCATAAATATGATAACGTGAGTTATAAATAAATACATTATCATGTATTGTTAAAAACATCAGTTGTCTAATATTGCATTTTCCAGAAATTGTACTGCTTGAGAACGAATATGTTTAGAGAATATGATTTCTATTACGTCTTAAATGTTACTCTCAGAGAAAATGGAGAAATTACAGAACAAATATTTCGTATTCGTAGATCATGAAGGCTTAGATTACTGAAAGACCAATAACTCTCTGTAGCTGAAATCGTTTGACACCGGTTTTAAATCGAGGTATGAGGATCGAGTTCTGCGCGATGCCTTTTTTCTTCTGTTCCGCGTTCGTTTTACCTAAGTCTGAGAATTAAAGATAAGAATGTTGAGCGGAAAATACGTGTATTATTATACTTATAAGATCTTTGCTGAACTTTATACTATATAATGTGTAATTAGTTTGATCCCTTTATTACAAATATTTATACAAATGTATTTATTTATATTTAGTTAGTAAAATTTAACCTAACTCGCTTGAATTAAGAAAGTGAACGTTTGACATACATTTGCATTCACTTCCAAAAACGTTTATCACAACTCTGTCACTTTTATGGAAATAGAAATATGGAGGAAATGTTTATCCCGTTCGTTAGTGATATCATATTGTGACCTGATAACCGTATTAATTGAGTACTAAAGATGTAATTCCTTCGGACAGGAATCAAACCCGCATCGTTCGATTTACGACCAGTTGCTCTGACCACTGAGCTTCGAAAAATGCGTTTACAGTTAGTTCTTGGGCTCTGTATTCCTCACGCATTTGATATTGTTCACCGCTGTTCATTTACGTAAGTCATATGAGGGAAGGTTTGGACCTTTAAGTAATTGATATCAGTTGTGACTTTTACACAACGTCGTGCCCAGATTGTGTACAAATTACTCGTTTTCTTGATTAGATAAATACATTCATATTTGGCAACATGAATCATTATGTAAAAATAAATCACCTTGAAATGACAATCAGTAATGCAAGAAATTCTCAGTACTGTTTTTGTATCTCACCTTTGGAACTGCTTGTAATACGTTTAGATGGATTTGAACTATGATAATTCGTTATCTCAGCACAAAACAAAACTTGTACTTCTCGTTTTACTTTCTCGTATACGCACGAATACGTAGTATAAGTAGTATATTCGTATGTGACGATATACGTAGTATATTCGTGCGTATACATGTATACAGAAAGTTATGTAATACAGCGGAAAATCGATTTCGCGATTAAACGTACATACACGTTTTGGAGTCGAGAAAGTGGTTTATCCAAACGTCCTCCATCCGTCTGCAGATCACTACTAGCGCCTAAACCACAGTACGATCCTTTCCAAATTGAAGAAACCCTGTTTTTCTGGCTGTAAGTTGAAGCTTGGAAATTTTGAAAATCTTGAAATTTGTACTTTACATGAAGCCTTTCGGACATTTTAAGAATTTTCTCAAAACGGCTCTAATTTTCTGGAAGAATAGAGTAAAATACACTAGAAGGATGACATAGTTCCAATTTTCATGGTTAACTCTGAATTTTCGAAAATTTTAAAAGTTTGAACATTTTAGCGTCTTCCTACAACTACTAAATTGAAAACAGATTTGTCTTTCAAATGAAATTTTTGTCCATAATTCGTTCTTGCATAACAATCATGTAGGCTTTCTTGAAATGATGGCATTTTTCATGCAAAAGTGCAAGCAATATTTACAATTTTAAAGAATGGTTTGAAATGCAAAACTGCAATGAAACCGTTTTCTTTCTTTACTATTAAAACGTTTCAAAACGAATTTTGCGAAATCGTACTTTTACTGTTTCTTTCGTTGCAAGCAACATTCCTGTCTTCAGCTAGAAAAACTCAACAAGTATCACTCGTCAACACATCCTAATATGTAAACATTGTAGCAAGTGACTGCAGGAGTGAGTCATGTAGTTCAGGTGCTTGTTTGAAGAACTGGAAGACTCGAGTTCACGTCCTGGCCTGTTCATGCAACTTTTATTTTTGACTATGTGTGAGATTTAATTAATACTTTTCCTTTCAATAATTTAAGGTATGCATTTACGTTGTCGTTTGAGTTTTCAAAAACAGAATGAAATGTTAATAGTGTAACATTTGTTATATATTAGAAAACATTACAATAACACGAGAAAATAAGAATTTATTTTATATAAATGAGTAGATGAACAAAAGATATAACTACGGAATGATAGGTGATTTTCGAAGTCAATAAATGTTTCTTAGATTCTAGTAATTACTTGCAGCAAATGGATTTGAATGTCGACCGTGTCGAAACTTGTCCGCTAGCCCAACGTTATCACGTCTAATAATCTCACCTTGGGCAGAGCGATAGGGTTGAACGTGAGAAGTAGAGGAAGCGCCTGCTACAGTAATATACTGAACTGAAACATTCTTAAGTGGAATTAACTATTATAGTGCCGTAGATTTCTTTGCTTTCTGTCTCTTAGAGGTAATTTATTATCTTTAAATTGCAGAAGTGCGGAAAAGCAATGAGTTTAAGACAAAATTCGTAAGATTCTTAATTGAGTAAGTTCACGAAATGCTTACCTACGTCTGTGTGTAGCGCAACGCTTAAGTGCGTGGTTCACAAATGAGGAACGTGTTCAAATCCTGCACGATATCAGCGTTTTTACTGACGAGCAATGAAATAAATTCTAATAACGATGTCGAGAATGTTCTAAACATTCCTTTCTTTGCAAGAAGATACCATTACAAAACTCGAAAAGAATTCGATGTACTTTGATTACTGGTCGTTTACTAGATCATTCACTACTTCATATTTTCCTGTTCATAGGCAGTTTTGGTTTTACATTCATGTCTGTTCTTCCCAATCCCTATACAGTATTAGTCCTTTGTAATTAAGTTTATTATTTGTGTCTCACTGTCTCTTTGTCAAGTTTTCTAGCTGAAATTTTTTCTTTTTTTAAAAATTAAGAAATGCTTACACTTCCTTACTACTAAAATATGAAGAACTAGAGTGCTACAGAATGGACAGACTTTCTCGTAGCAAATGTTATAATTTCCTGTGTGGACTGGTTTAAGGTTCTGCCAGCTCACATGGGTTTTTGCCGTTCTCTGCCAGCTGACATCTATCGCCGCACAAAATACATTTTTAATTTTCTCAACTTTTCGGTTCAAAATAGCTCTTTTCACAGGAATCTATTGAGTTTTGAAAACTTCCTCTAAAGTCATTTGAAGCACTTCTACTCACAAGTTCAATAATCTATACAAATCTATTCAAATGCTCATATTAACAGCCTGAGAGGTATTTCAAAAAATTACATTTGTGTAATTTTAAAACAATAGAATAGAGCAATATCTAGTTTATGTCATCGGATATGCTGCATTTGGATACCCCAACAAAATTTAAAGAAAAATTTGGAGTTTTTGAGAAAATCTTGTTTATGCAATTTAAAATTGAATATTGCAATATATTGTGCGAAATCAACTAAAACTTTTAAAAATTGCAGGACCTATTAAAAGATCTAATTATAAGCAACATATTCATTTGAAGCAAAATTCATCTTTCATTTTGTAGTTGTAGTAAGATGCCGCAAAATATTAAAATTTTAGCGATTTTTCAAAATTCGGAGTTAACCGTGAAAATTGGACATATCTACCTTATAGCGTATTTTACTATAGAGTAAACAGTCCTTATAAGAAATTTACAGAAAAAATTTGGAGCTTGTTTTGAAAAATTTAAAATGTCCGAAGGTACAAATAGTCCCAAAAATTAATGAATGTTTTTCAAAATCGCATACTTCAGCTCATGAAAACGACAGGGTTTCTTCAATTTGGAAAAATCGTATGCATGGTTTAGCCTAGAGTTGTATCAGACGGACAGAGAGTTTTGCTTCCATGGCTTTTTGCATCACGGATCAACAAAACTGGAATTACTAACACGCGTGTTAGAGGTCTTTTCTTAATTTAGCTATTTTTATTCGGTTTTCCTCACCAGAGCGATGCAATGATTTTTCGCAGAAAATGCGCAGTTTTTCTGCGCAGCATTATATAACATTCTCTACTACGTATATTACTCTGTATATACGTAAGTATACGAGAATGTAATATGTGAAGTGTTTGTTAACATGCGTCACGCAGATAAATTTTAAGGAATAAGTTAGTGATGAAGATGAAGATCTTTTATTTATATAATATTATTTCATCAGAAACAGCTCTTTACCCCTTAACTTGACGTTGAAATACTTGTTACATTATTTTAGGAGACATCCAATAAGTTATGCAAGACTGGTAAAACAAAATGTTGAAAGGTTTGATTATGTCATAATCCAAATAACTAAAAAATGTTGGTGGATATCGTTTAAGACTTAGAACGCTGCAAAACCTTTGAATTCATACATGTTGATTTCCGCTTTTGAGTCATGTATCACTGAAAAATAGGTAGAGAAATATTTTTGTATCTGTAACATTTAATCCAGAAATTAATAAAACATAAAAATGAGACTCAAAATAAATAATGTAAAGTCAAGACACATGGTTGTAGGAAATCTCGATATGATCTAGAACAGAAATAGGTATATTTCAGTAGGAAAGGAATTTAAATATATCGAGTGATTATTAGAGCAGGGGATCTAATAATTTGACTTTATAAAATAAGCTAGGAAGGCCAATTATTAGTAGACTTCATAATTTATATAACAAAATTTTCGAAGAAAACTAAGAGACAATATACAAGACAATGGTGAGAGCTGTACAGTATGAATCGAAATTAGAATTAAAACTGATGCAATAAACTCTCGGTTAAATGCTATGAAAATGAATTTTGAGACGATGTTGTCAGTATACTGTTTGATAGAATACTAAACGAAAGATTAGACAGATAATAATGATTGAGAGGCAAGGGATTGAAAAGAGAATCCAAACAACTCCAATGGTATGCCAGAATGCATGCTGACAGAATATCAAAAATTATATTTGAGTGAATCCTTTCAAAGAAGAAAACGAGGAAGGCCAAGGAAATCTTGAAATTGTCATCGATTTGACAATGAAGGCAGAAGAATAGAGGAAGATGCCTGACGGAATAAAAACATTGGTGTGTAGATTGCGAAAACGGTCATTAGAACTGTAAAATACTCGCTTAAGAATTAATAATAATACCTTAAACCCGAAGTGGAAGATACCGAATGAAGAAGCCTTGTTATTATGTGCTGGCAAGAAGCGGGCAGATCTGTTAAGATCTGCAGAATACCAAACCAAAAGCAAAGTAACGTTCTATTTGAAAGATTAAATGAAAACAAAGAAAATTTGATTATTTTCTAGAGGAGTCCTTTAGATAAACAAATATCAGATATTACTCTATTTGGTATTTATGATATTTGTAAACTTGTCCATTTATCGGCATGATCGCTTTTCAATGGGAACAACTATTCTTCCGAATTGACAGGTCGAAAAGTAAATATTGTATTTAGGTAAAAAGATGATTGAATTAGTTTCGAAAAATTGACGGAGTGAAGTAAAAGAGAAAATTATCACAAATAGTAAATTACATTTCTTGTATGTTGCACCAATGAATAATGTCAATCACAATTAAAATCTATTTTCGATCACCAATAACATATGTGGGTCTCTTTAACCTGAAATCTTCTTTAGGCGATAACATAATTCACCGGAAAGTGTTCGGCAGTTTATCGACGAATGACAGAAAATGTAATTACAATGTAGGACTTGATGCAGTATTCAGAAGGCAGATTTTAAACTCAGACATTTGTTCATCATTTTTCTCTCATGGTATGCACATGTATTCTCAGTTAATGTTGAAATATCTAGTATCACTTTCGGAATCTAAGACTTAAGTAAAAGGAACGCAATGGTGACCTGAAGATTGGTTACGAACAACAGCGATAGCTACAGATTCTCCTTCTTCCGACCAGATTAAAGTGGTCGCCGAAGTTGACAAATGCCAATGAATTATAAATTTGAGTTATTTCGTTATTATTTAGATTTTCTTTTAAAATCGTCTCTGCTGAGATATACTATACGAACACAAACTATCAATCAATGGGCAGTACATTTTAAAACGTTACATGTAATATAGTAGCAATGCGTTTTAACAATAATAAATATTGTAGTTATAGTTTTAAAATTCAACCAATTCATATATAGTACTTTAATTAAATTACTTTTATAAATATTTATAACTTAAATGAAATTTTCCCAAGTAAAAAATTAATTGCTTATTTTGTTTACAATATTTATTAACAATTCATTAAAATTATAAATATGCAGTGCAATATACTGAAGATGCTTAGTGAACACATATCCAATAAATTGTAATTTTGTATGAAATGTAAAAATGTATGAAAATAGAAAATTTTATTTGCAACAATATTTTACAGAAGAGGATCCCTATTCATTTTCTAACGATTATCGTGACACAGATTTCGAAGTTTGACAAAATTTTGAAACATTATTACAATTACAATTTTGAAATAATTTATGACAGGAGAATCTCTAGTGCTAATGGATTAGCAAAACAGTGTTTGCATAGGTCTGCTTATCTAGAAGAAGTGGTGTAACATTCCGATGACTGTAAAAAACTTTGTGTGCATTGCTCGTCCTCAAAATAAAAATATCTATGTAAAAATATACTTGCTATAATAATATAAATATATTAATTTATTGAAATCATACATAAATTAATGTAGTAATATATTGATATGAGTGTGTGTATGTGTAGGGGGTGTGTGTGTGTGTGTGTGTGTGGTGTGTGTTCTCAATGTTCACGCAATAGACAAAAGCTGTGTTTCTACCTTTGCAAACATTAAGATATTAAAATGTTATATAAGAGTCATATGTCGTTTTTGATTCTCACGCAAAATCTCAAGCTAGGTATCACATATGATTTTAATATTTGCGGTAAAGAACTCCATGTAAATGCAATCACCTAACGTTAGATTGAAGAGGTAATTATGTGATCCCAAAACAAAGATCAAAATCATTCATTTGCTTACAGCTGCACTTACAATCATAATGTCTGCAGTAGAAATTTCATTGGACTAAATGAACTTTAAAATACTCAAGTTTATTTGATATTTTACTATCAAAACTATTTTATTACAATATTAATATCCGTGACCATATAGTATTTTTAATTGGGTCATCTGAGAAATTGATGATGAAGTATTTCACAACTGAAAGCTCTATCTCGGAGACGTGTTTTAGAAACTGACTCTAAAACGTATTTCTTGTTATTAATTTTTCTAATAAAATAACTAGGTTAGATAATGCATACAATGCAAATTATTTGCATTTATATTAAATATTACAATATAAACGACGAAATGTAGACATGGAGCTATAGTCGTTGTCCAATGTTATGTTTGCAAAAACCCGTTTTATAACAGTTTTAAAATATGTTTTTACTGGAAATTGCACGCTTTATTTTATGTAATTAAATGTATATACAAAATTTATGTAAACTGTTGTTGATTTAATATTTATATTCAAATATTTACTATAATATAACTCATCACCTGCCATTTTGTAATGTTCAAGATTAATAGTCCCGCCTTCCTGAAATGAAGCTAAAGCGGATTGGTCAGCCTGATTCCGCAGGCGGGCAGGTCGAAAACTCTGGTAAAGTTCGGCTCAGGACATCGCCCATTTTTTGTGCAAGCGAGGGTACATGTGGAAAGCGATGTGAATGTTTTGAAATGTTTTTATGAGCCCCTCGGCTTTGAGTCCAGCTCTCTTATGACTTCATTCTGTTGTCAAATATGTGTTGCCTACTGAATTTTCTTAGACTCGTTCTCAATAACTAGTTATTTTTATTTACAAACAATTTTAATGTGAAGCTTATTTTTTGTAAAATGATACCTAGATGCCGCTTGCAAAAATTATTCAAATATCTACTGTAATGATCTGTGGGGCCAAGCCCGCAAGAAGGCATGGAACTTTTATGTGAGCAAGGAGGAATTAAAAGAAATGAAAGAAACAATAGACAACAGCGCCGCGTAACCATAATTAAAGCGTGATACAAGAAAGCATAAGGGCGGAAATAGGTGATGAACGATGAACAGAACTTAAATTTAGAAACGTTTTAAAGCAAAACCACGTTATTCGAGCCACGGGTTCCGTAAATATTACAAATGGTATAAATCATGCATAACATGACGAAGACGGAAGACGGAACTCCATTGTTGTGCTACTGAAATGTATAACAAGAAGAATTTTGTTGAATATCCATGAATGCCTGGGTGGATTTGGCCAAACCTGGAATTATAGGAAAATATTTAGAGCAGGGCAAAATTAGTTACGGTGGGGAATTTATAAGACCAAAATGCCAAAACAGCAAAATGTAAGGTTTTGAACATTTATTGTGTGATGGCATATGTTTGGAAAAGACGGTCACTTGGATTGTAGGGACCAACAATGAACTGGGTTACAGACAGAATGAGTTCGGATCTAGGACGATACACACGTTTTATGTTGTGCTGAATTTTGAGAAATTTCTGCGGAAGTGTCGTCAAAAAGTTAATAGGTTATTTCGTTACATAGGAACAATTGTTAAAACCGAGTGCATCGAAAATTTAGTTAAATTCATTGAGAAGTTCACGAAAAAATCTGCATAGGAAATACTTACGTAAATTAGGTGTCAGAAAATAGAAGGTCTGAAAGATATATGGATATCGCGAAAGATATAGAAATAACTTTCAGGGAAGACGCGATTAAGACAAAGAAAAACAATAGTCGTGGATGCATTGGCATGTCTTAAACGGAGAAGTGAACCGAGAGGATCTGGTGGCAGCTGAACGGAGAATCGCGCGTGAATAACGCACGTGACAACTACCAGCGACGGGCGCTGATGAAGGTGACATCGCTGCAGAAAAGGGAAGTGGCACGCATTGTCAAAACTGTATTTTTTTGTTTGTTTCGCTCCATTCAAAGAAGTTCTGTCGAAGACCAGTATGCTATTAGGCTAAGGATAAGAAATAAGGTCACGACAGAATGCGCATTCTGATGGATGGATAGATTTGTTTTCATTGTATTGTATTTCAGTGTGTATGTTTATATGTTTTCTTCCTGGTGTTTATATATATTTGTGTTGTTATGTTTGTAGTTGGAGGCAGATGGTGTTCACGAAAGAGCCATCAGCTAAGATAAGTCAAATTAAATGCATGAGCATCCCAATGGCTCATAATTGCGTGATTCCATGTTTTTATTTTTGTAATGGTATGAATGTTGACCAGGACGAACGAAGCGGATCCTTACTAACTCCGTAGGGAGGACGCGAACTACGACACGGTAAGGAACAGATAATGGACGAGCTAAGAGGTAGGCAACATGTAATGTGGAACCCAATTACAATTTAGGGCTAGGCAGGGCAAGATAGTGGGCGGAGATTTAATAGAGAATAATTAAAAGCGGATTATATAATACATTGACGCCGCGACGTGAGGTGTCGTGGTAGCAGAGGTGGGGATTGTAAGTAAAAGGAGGAGAGGGAGAATAAGAGGATATATTACATGGCGCCCAACGTTGCGGATTATATATACAAATAGGAGGAGGAAAAGAAAAAAATATTATACTATGAAGCTCTCTAACAATGAAAATAAAATGTAGTCGATCTATTTTGATCAGAGGAATGAATGTTAATATGTAATGTTGATGCAATGTGATAAAATTAAATACAAGGCGGAAATATAATACTTTACAATAAGCATGTATAATAGATGTGAGGTAAACTCACGTTTACAAAAGAGATTATCTTATGTTTATTTGTCCTACTGGAACCAGAAATGTGTGACATTGACTTTGAGATTGAGTAAACGGAAGTGCACAAATAATGTCAATTAATCGCATATTTCCGATTTCGATTCCGTACTTCCAGTGATGGAACAAACACTATCATACACAATCGTTTCTTGCCTGCAGAAATCCGCCCTTCCTTTCCGGAAACTGATGTAACTTTTAGTGGTGTGTGACGTGAAGAAACATGTAAGTAAATAAATACTCGCGCCATCCATCACCAAAACGGCACGCGGCACGTGATTAAAGAAGAGCCAGGACCCGTCCGTTTCGTTCACGCGCGCGAGTCGACGCGACATGGCGCAACGCGGGGCCACTTCCTCTTCCTGTCGGCGGAGGCGCCACTGGCAGCGCTCCAGAGCCCCCACCCCCGCGGCCGCTCGGCGAGCGCTCTGGCGGGCGGCGCCGCAACAAAACAGATCTGTCTGCAGGCGCGCGGCGCGCGGGGGAGAAATATTAATCAGATGCCTGGAGATGAGACGCCGCCCCAAAACCGCCCCGTCCGGCGTTTGTCGCGCTCAACGTCGCATCTGCGCGGATGTGACAAATCCGAACGCGGGCGACCCCACGCGCACACGCGGTTTCACAACTTTGCTTGAGGAGCGCGTCTGCATGTTTCGCTTCTGCGTTGTCATGAATGTGCGAGGAGCGACTGGTAGTGGGTAATTGCATTTTTGACAAAAATACTAAAAGATTAGATCCAATGTTTGTAATTGTTTTCAAAATAATTAATATATTCTGCTACATAAAAAGTACGCCAGCAATATAAATACGTTACATGTAATTAATATTCAGAGCGCCTCTGCTTTTACCAATGAAACTAAACATGTTGTTTGTTATTAAAAACATCAATGTACAAATTATTGCATACTTGAACTTTTGTGTTCTTCCTAAATTCAAGATGTAAAATATGAGGGTCAGGACATTGTAGCAAGAAATGCTACGTAGCGCCACATCTTTCAGTGATTTCAGATAATGTGACGAGTATACTTACGAGAGAGATTCATAATATCGTCAATTGAGATGAGCATATAAGTAGTGCGTTCCTAATAAAATTAGCTAATAAATTTTCAGTTTTAGCTTTTCTGCGTTGTCAGAATCGTGCAAACCTGTCACATCTATGCAAAATTGACTATTTAACATTATATGCAATTTATGGTCACAGGGGTAGGTTTTTCTTTGTTAATCTACACTTCGCAATGTTATAGTTATTAATAATAGTAGCATCATTATATTACAAAAAACTAGTAAAAACGTCATACGTTGATTTTAAAATTATACAAGTTGTTGGCAACGGACATTGAGGATGGGCAGTGATTGATTGACTGCTGCCTTCAAGCACGTTGACTGCTGCCCGTACGTTTTGTGAGTGTTTTATCGCGGGGGCGAGATCCGACGCCGACCTTCATGTCGGCTTGTGGGGTATTTCCCCATGCAGGTATCTCTGCCAACGAGTCACCGCCCCCGCCGGGACAAGAACTCAGCCCACCCAACATGTGTGGAAGCATATTGCACGAAGGCGTGTGAGAGTAAGGGGACGAGGGAGAGAGGCACCCAGTCCGTGGACTGTTCGATAGGGGTCTGCTGCGGCACTCCGGCTGGGTATTGGTTGGAGAAACCAACGAAAATGACCGTCCACTAGAGTTCTCCTCCACACACAGGCTGAATTCGACCCACAACACAAGCTACCCGTAGGTTGCGTTGAAAATCTGCCTTGATGGGAACACGAACTCTACGACTTCTCACTCAGAGTTACTCCGGTGGCAACAATAACAACTCTGAGGTAACTCAGCCGGCACTGGCAGAGAAGATGTTGCTATTTCTAAGAGTAACATCACCTTGTTAGTTTAGAAAGTAATGTTACTCTTCGTTTCAAACAACGCCTTTCTTTTTGATTTCGAAAAGGAGTGTTAAAAGAAATGTCACAGTGAAGCTAGTTCATTAGTGGATAACAATGTTACAATAATCTTAATAAAGTGGTGCTATAATAAACTTCTTCTAAAGTAAATTATCATTTTCATGTAATGTAAAAGTAATCTTGAAAATGTGTATCCCGTGTATGATGTCAGGGATAATCAGTTGCTATAATTTGTAAAGGTACGGTTATTAACGTGTGTGTCACGTTTATTCTTGTGCTAGAGTTAACAGCATTATAATAAATGCGCAGCTCAGGCTGACCTCTGTAGAGTCTATAATAGAATAATTGAGAATCACTTAAAAGGGCCGTGCACGAAAAACTTTAGATTAACACAGTTAAATAAATTACACGAAATAATTGAAGAGTCAAAGCAAAGAGTATTGTAAATGGTGCGTATTGAAGAGTACTCAGGCAGTCAAGGTGGCCTTTCTATGCGTTCCTCTTATGGTTGTGTTATTTGTTCTTTTTGTTTCTGTTTTCTTTGCAGTAACCATCTACGTAAAGTACATACTTGTGTATATTTGCGCCACTGTATGTGTAATTGTTTTACTGAATATATGCTCATTTACCAGAATTTTATATAATTCATTGTGTCAAGGTTCAGACCTTTCTCATACCCGAAAGATCCTGCTTCCACTGAGAATTCAAAGCTCGCTTCACGAGCATTCATAGTTTCACGCTTCATCGCCACCGGCTGAAGGTAGTAGTGGGCGTGTTATAATGTTAATATATATATATATATATATATATATATATATTATGACTGTTTAAAATTGATTGACCTATTAGTGATTTTGGACGTCAACTACTAAGGTCTTTGAATTTACATTTCGCATTAATGCGTTCATGTATTTTCATAATGCACAATTCAAAATCAATGGTTGCTTTACAAAATCAAAGAAACGAGCAAACAACGCGACGTGGGTCAACCGGTCGCTGTTATATACAACGCCACTAAATTAGAAGCGATTCCGCTTTTTTCCCGCGTCGTCATACCGCTGCCGCGCGCCGTCATTTTGAAGACGAGCGCGTGTGCGTAACGAAGCGGCGATTTCGTAAAACGCACGGTGAAACGGCGCCACGCCGCCAGTAAGTCCACCCTCCCCCGGTTGGGTGAGGGCCCAGCGCGGCCGATCGCTGACGGGGCGGGATCGCGGCGGAGGGAAACGCGACGAAGTGCGGGGGTGGAGCAGTGGAAAGCCAAAGAGTAGAGTTGGTGCGAGGTGGGGCGTGGACGGGCGATCCTGAGCTTGGGCGCAGCAGGGCGGGACGAGAGGGCGGAGCCAGGAGGTAGAGTTGGCGGGGGCGGGCCCGGCACGGCCTAGTAGGGCGTTATCCTGCGCTCAGACGGAGTAGGGCTAGGGGTGCGATGAGGCGGCGAGCGGGTGAGAGGGCAGGGGAGCGGCTGGGTCCGGGGATGTTGGGGTGGCAGGCAGGATGGTCGATCTGCCAGGCCCAGGAGCGACGTCGGGCGAGGCGGGAGGAGCGGACCGATGGGAAAGACGGGGAGAAGCGCGAAGAGGCACGGCGAGACAGGGTGGGAGGGATGATGGCTGGCGAGGGGCGGCGCGGGCGCGTTCAAAGTGGGCGGTTCCGGGACAGAGCAGCACGGCGAGCTCGTAGAGGCGGGGCGGCCCGGCACTTGCAAATCGGACAGGCAGGGGTATTTGGACGGGCGAGGCGATGCGGTCCGTGGGACGGCTGCGGAACGGGAGTAGGATCGGGGTCGGGTGACGGGCGGGCGTCGCAGAGCGTGACGCCGTGGCGCGGCGAGGCGAGGCGGGATGGGGCGGGGAGTGGTGGCGGACGTTTTGTTGTTGTAAACACAGCGCAGTTACCGCGCCGGTCGGGGGTGAGATTACGGGCGGCGGACAATCGCCAAATGCCGGTCGGCCTGCAAGTGAGAATTGCGATGACTGGAGCAGCGCGAAGCGTAACGATGGAAGTACAATGGGCGATGCCTTGAACTGTGCGCAGAAAGTCGGGAGCAAGGTGTTTTCACGAGGAACGAAAGATTAAGTATGATTTGTGATCTCATACGTGGCAAACATGAAGTACAAAGAAGACCTATGTCGTCGCTTTCGAATCCGAGTTCTAGTTCGTATATTATCGAAACTGTAGACAGGGTAGGGATGAAGAAGAAGGTTTTATAATGAAATCATCAATTACTTTATTGTCCGTTGGTCATACTGCAGTATGGCAGTTGTACGAATGAATGGCTCTTATATTCGTTAAGCCTTTATTGTCCCCTTCGCCGAAATAACTTTATTAGTTTCTGTACAAGATTCTGATGCTGAAAAGGTATTCAATATTAAATGCAACGTGCGAAGCTTTCATTTTAAATCACGCGGCGTATGTATAAAGAAGATTTGAAAATATGGTTCAATCGGCGAATGTTAAAAAAAAAACGTACGTCTAGTATCAACAACGATTACCCGACCATTCTCTTGGTTCGGAATGAAATAGCGAAACGATCAATGAAAGAAATGCTTGTAGTTCCCTATTTCGTGTCGTTTAATCCTCGAGAAACGAAGATTTCCCAATACATTAATAGCGTTTTCCATTCGCTGCTTTTCCAAACCCCACCCTAGTGCAGGGCAAAAGCGTCATCGCTCCCAAAGCAGTGCTGTCCTGGAACGCGTTTAGGGCAGCTAAGAATGAAACCGATTCCGGAACTGAGTCTGTGCGTGTGCGCTAATCTGTGAGATTATAGATAGCTGTTCTTGGTCTGTCACACTGATGGAAGGCCAAAAATAATAATTTTGAATTATGATCGTTGTTATAATTTTTATGTAGTCTTTTGGTAATTCTTACTTCTTAATTCATAAAATATTAACGTGTGATTTCTTTATTTAAAAACCACGAAAACTTCAAATGCCTATGTGTCGAAATTTAATTTTTCGAGATTTGCCAGTGATTGAAATAGTACACAAGATTTTGAACCGAAGGGCTTCTGCGGGATTGTTTGGTTATTGAAAACCATAAAAATATGAACATGAGCGTTTCCGCTGGTACATGTGTGGGAGTATGAGAAATATTTCTTGGCACATATTTGAACGATTTTGTAAGGGTCACTATTTTTATTTTCCCTTTATTAGCGTTTCGTAATTCAGGCGTACCTGCACTTTGGTTTCTAAATAGCACTGAATTTGTTAACATGAAGTTATTCAAGGTTAAAGTAAAAAAAACACAAACTGATTTTCCGAACTTCGCGTAAGTTACAAAAATTATTTTAAGACATTTCTTGCAAAACATAATATACTCCATCATTCGAAGTATCCCTCCGTGACAAGAGCTCCTCAATTGCCATCACAATTTCACCACGAATCCAAATCAACAGACATAACTTCCGTACGTAACCTCAAAATGGCCCGTTGCACTAGACTGCACTGACTAGATCGTCAGTGCAGTTTAGGGCGCCCCGAGTGCGCCCTGGTGTGATTGTGCGGATGGAACATGCGCTTCTTTGCACTGGAGCGCCCTAGCGGTCGAATGGAACACGAAAGCTGCCCTGAGTGCGCACTGGGTGCGCACCAGTGCGGCGAATGGAAAACGCTATAAGACTACACGGAAATACGAAAAGTGTCGTGAATTCGAGATGATTGGGAATGGTCAGACGTTCACTCTTCAGAAGAAATTTTGAGGCTAGCGGAAAACACCGACAAGTACTCTCATGTGAACATCAATACCATCGACGACATGACTCTAGAATGTTACGGATAGACGGATACACAGGTAGTCATTGCTTCACTCCTCTGTTTTCTGCACCCAATCCTAATAAAAGAAAAAGTCCAAGCAGGCAAGGCGGTGTCCACATTCGTCACCTCAAACTCATCGCCAAGGAATTCGGGGTTGGCCCGCGACACGATCGGGGACACCTGGGAGTATTGCCGCGACATGACCCCGGCAAGTACTTGGAGAGGACGAACACGCGCCGCGACCGGCGACCAGCGCGCGGCCACGCCTCCGCCTCCGCAGCGGACGCCCGAGCCTACGAGCAGCACGTTGCTCTCTCCTGCGACGAGCTACCAGAGAAACTGGTACTGTTTTCAAACAGTCATTCGCTTGCTTATTGCCTGCAGACTTTCATTTATAATAAATAAGAAAACTATTTTAATAAAACTAAATTAGAAAAAGAGTTGAAATTGAGTGGCACATAAAAAATTGTGGTGTTGTTAATATAATATCCAGAAATGCAAGAACAGAGTTTTGATCAGATTCATTTACTTTAATATGGATACCATTAGTTTTGGTCATCGAGTTTTACTACGTGAGGATAGTAGGTAGGGGCTGCAATTCAAATACAGTTGTCCAACATTCATTAACCAGTTTCTGAAAAATTTTCTAAAAAATAAATTTCATACTAGATAAAGGAAATATCACGTAGATTTGTAGAGATGATAGCCAACATGAAATTACGCTCACACAATCATCTTTGAGTCAATAATGACAGCCTTACTGGAGTTTTTATAACATTTAAAAATATATATAATGAAAGAATGTACATAGTTCAGTGTATATATATATATATATATATATATATATATATATATATATATATATACTGTTTTAGCAGACTTAATATTAAATTTAATTCTAATTTTATTAGTATAACTAACCATATGAATAGGAAACTCACAGGGCACCTACGGGATTAATTCAGGTCTGAAAATATGCCGAGGAATGAATCTAATCGGTGTCTATTTTTTATTCTAGTTGGGGGCTGGTAGGTGGCTGCTGGAATTGTGTTTATTTGGAAATGAGTGAGATGGGAGTGCAGTATAGTGGGCTGTAGGATAGTTCTATTCTTTGTGCAGTTAAATGTTTGGGAAAAACTAGGGGCATGAATGCCACTTGACTGAAGAAATGGTTTGGTTGATCTGTACTTTATTGATGCTAGTTTTAGAGACGTTGAACCAGATAGGGTACGCATTAGAAGCCTATTTTTTATTTATAGACCATCTCTAGAGTGATGGCCTCACTCTAGGCATGGCATCACTCTCTAGAGTGATGGCGTTGTTGAATGAGAACATACTATTGATGTTTAGAAGGAGCTTGAGTTGAATTAGCTTTATGTTAGTAGCTTTTTATTTTACCATTGTGGTTTTCCACATTTTAGTCTGTATGATCCTAGATATTTTACTGATTGATGGTGTAGGGTCCATGGTATTAGATGATTTGTTTTATTCGAATTAGGTTGGGAGTTGAAAATGTTCTTAATGAGAATATTTTGGCCGATGATTTTGTAGGATTGAACTTGAGTTTCCATTTGATAGACCAGTCATCAATTTTATTTGGATGTGTTTAAATTTGTTTACGGATAAAATAATTTTAATGGACATGATCATGGCGGTGTCGTCAACGAATTGGGCGATGTGCGTGTGTGATGTTAAGGGAATATCGACTGTGTATGAGTTGAAAAACGCAAGGAACAGTTTTACGCCTTGAGGTAACCCAGCTGTAATTTTACGGCGATTAAATGTATGTTTATCAACTGCGATTGAAAATGGTTGGGCTTGGAGAGGTATTAATGATATTAATTAAATAGTTGGGAATATCTATTTCTTTAAATTAGAATGTTAAGACAGGATGCCACACTGTGCTTTCGAAATGCGCAAAAAGATTAGTATTCGGTGATCGGTTAATGCTTCAGCCTTCTCATTAGGAGCGAATTTCTTTCCCATTGGAGTTATTAGTTTGGGTATAATTGCTTTAATTGAAATGATTCAAGGCGTTGTCATTGCCAACAATACTATTTATTTCAATAAGAGCAGCTTTCGATGGCATAGCCACCATCATCAGTTTTCTGCTGTCTGGAAGTCACAAAAACGACTACGATCGACTTGTTGTTATGTATATGTCAACTATAACTCACCACTAAACCAATATTGAGAATTTTCTATTTTTTCAAGATATTTTTGTGAATTGCCACAAAATGTCAGTTATTGCTTAAGTAAATTAAAATATTGTAAGTTGTTGGTTATGATTCCTTCTTAAGTCGTGGATTTCTCGTGATGCACCAAAGTCTTCTGGTTTTGTTCGTGGTAAGCCCAATTATTGTATATTATTTTGGTAATTTTTATTGCAAAGCAATGACGTGGGATGATTATTATTATTGTTATTTATTATTATCAAAGTATTGATTGTGTTAACTGTTTAAGCGCAAGCATTCTATTTTACTATTTTGTAATATTTTAAATAAGATGTTTGGTTTTAATTGTTTTCATTTTTTCCAATGGATGTTTTGGAGTGTTTAGTGTGAGGAGTATGTTGTTAGGAAAGTGATTTTTGAGTTGAGAGATGGTTGGCAGTTGGTCTGAGTGTACTTCCAAGGGAGCTGAGTGAAAAACAGTTTGGGTGTTAGAGGTACAGTGTCTTATTCATTTGGGTGTTTCTTATCATCTGTGGGGGTGTGCGTGAGTTCTCCTGCTCTAATTAACTGAAGTTTGAGGTCTGTAATTATTTTGCTGAGTTGGAGACCTGTAGTATTGGTATTTCTGCAACCCAAATTACTATTTTTTGGTTAAGATCTCCAATCAGACGTGTGGGAGGAGTTCATCTGGAATAGCGAAGAAATATTAATGCAAGGAGTATTTATATTTTTGGATATTTGTATGCAGTTATTAGTGTTAGTAATCTATTATTTAAAGAGAATTTAGTAGTAATAGTTTCGAGACACAGGTTGTGCAGAAAGCTGATTACGATGATTTTTCTATTTATTATATCTTTACATTTCATCTGTTCGTTCTACTATTGACCTAATATTGGTTATCCAGTTTAAATATTGTTTTCTATATAGTGTGTTTGAATTAATTATCTTCAAAAAATAGTTAGTTAATTTTATTGATTAGTTGATAGTTGTGTGGTAGTGTTGTTGATACGTACATAATAATAGTAATAGTAATAACAACATCATATTGTGTGTTGCTAATATGATATGAATATCAGTTGCTAACTATTGTTGCGATGAAATTGCTGACAATATTAACTAAGTAGGTAACTGAGTTAATTACAGAATGTTTTATTGCAATTGTTGATAAGAGGCGATTGTGTGGATGTATTATTGTTGGGTTAGTTGCTTTGGTTTTGATTTGGGGGTATGTTTAGGGTACAAGTGAAATCTCATTAGCATTAGGAAGATTAGGGAAGTTTTGTGAGGTACTACTTGGAGGGAGGTTTTCTCCAATCTACTTTTATTATTGCCTGAATTTGGATTGTTTGAGGGGGAGTCTTTGTTGTTGTTATAATATGAACATGAAATATCTTAGATCATCTCTTTGAATTTCATTGCAAATTTTACAGATTGGTGATAGGACTTCTGAGAGCAATTACCAGTATAGTGGCACTGAACCAGAAAATGCACGCGATTGAATTGGCTTTGCTTGTACTCGTATGTCAAAGCTCAAGCACCCCATACACAGTACTGGTCCTTTTGGTCTTCTTCTTTCTCAATGAATGACGATCAATGGATCATTTTGGACTTCAATCATTAAGGTGAGACGGCTAAAGTAAGATTGTCAGGGCGTGGAGCGCCTCGTGAGTTCATCTGAGGTATGTAGTGAGCTGAGGATTGTTTAGGTAATATCGTAAATATACATATTTACAACTCACATTGTGGAATACGAAACTACACACCCGATCACTCATTATTCTCAGAAACTGTCTACTTGCAAAATGATTCCTGTTTATCACATAACTGCCTGTTAATCACATAACTAAGCTAACCTAACCCCAGATCTCTCATGTTGGCTAATGTGCACTTCATCGGTATTAGATCCGAAGTGTGCGTTGAAGCTGTTCCTACTGCGGAATTTATTCACACGCTTAGGATAATGCGAATATGTTGAATATGTGTGTTTCATAATCAACAGCGAATGAAGCTCATTATTATGCAACAAATCATCGCCTTCACCAATTGGTTGATTCGCCATTCTAATAGATGGAGGCTCCTGCTGTTATACATTTTTAGTTTTCAGTGCCTAATTACTTCATTTTTATGTTTACTAAGTGATTTTGGATATCACACCCCAACCAAACTCTTACCTACATTCTGATCTTACTGCTATCTTAATTTGAACAATCTTTTTTAATCTATCGTTTTACATTTGTCGATCGTCCACAAATTGTTTAAAAAAACGTATTTATGTCGTCAGTTAAAATATTAAATCAGTTGTGATATACATGGGTATATTGTTTGATTCATATCATCGATCTGGCGAGTCTCATAAAATAATACTTATAACATTATATATCACTCCTAAAATTTGAAAATAAAATTTTTATTATCCGCTACATCAGTCATTACAATAAATTTCAACTCTAATGACAATAAATTATTCAGTTGTCCTAAAATACTCTATATAATAATTCTGCAAGATGTATAAACTTACCTTTCTTGTTGATACTGATTAAATAATGTCTTAAAGAGAGGAATGCATGTACAGCAACTTACCTGAAACAATAAAATAACAACCAAGGTTAGGTTTACTTCCAAATTGCGCATGAACATGCAAACGAATACGACAAAAATAAAATTAAAGAAATTATACATATTCAGCATGTCTTGTAGAATAATCATATAAGAAATATATTTCATCTACTTTTATCAAATGTTAATATAATTCACACGATTATTCCTAAACAACATTTATTTTATTCTAACGAAGCCACAACTACCAGATCAAGAACCATTTTGCATGAATGGAGTTTAGGATTTACGATGAGTATGATTTTATAAAATCCATCTGAAAATTTAAAGAAAATTAAAAATCTATGATGCAACATCTAATAACCAATTTAATAGAGCGGCTCCAGTCTTCCTATATCGACAAATAGGGCGTGCACCGGAGACTCTCCTTCGTAATTCCCATCGGGGGTCGGCGATTGGCGCTACCTCATCAACATTCTTTAATTAATAACCAGACGAAGACAGACCCGTAGGCGGTACTCAATTAACTTCGACATCACGAAGGATTATTCAATTTCACGGTTCGGTACAATGTATCTTCAGCAAGCATTTGTTTGGACACACATTAAAATAAATTATAATTAACAATCTGTTAGGATGCTCTCCTGACATGTGCTTCAACAGGCCTCACCAAAACACAATGAGTCTCAAAACCATTGTCGAAGAAGTGGATCAGTGAACTATTGTGAGCATCAGTGCTAGAAACCAGCAAATATCAAAATGACATGGTTCTTGCCATCCATAACAGGTCCCGAATTATAACAGAGACTCTCTGGATTTTGTGAGTACTATGCATCGTTAAAGTGACAAAAAGTAATGCAGATGAACCTGTGTTGGGAGAAACCAATGTACGTAGGAAGATATCTGCAAAAATAACAAACAACAGATCGAACTCTCATAAAACTTTCAGTATCGTTCGTGATCTTTGACATCATCGAAACCTTACAATGACATGTTGGAATTTTATTGTGGGCTTAATATTATGAGGACTTATTACAGTTTAGGAATAGTGATTTTAAAGGAATGATGTAATGAAGTTTTAATGAATAATGATATTGATATGATTCATGTGTTGATGAAGCAACGGTGAAATGCGAGGGCAGAGAACAAGAGAAAATCTGCCAGGAGTTTCCAAAGGGTTACCACAATAGATTGACCCTGGATTTGGAGCCGATTTCAGAGGTGAGGGCAGAAAGATGTAGTTGAAGGCTGTCACCTTCCTTAGAACAATCTCTTGTGTAACAACCAATTGACTCACGGTGGTACATTTCAGGATTAGCTCCAGAATGCACGTATAGAAATGGAAATGAACGTCAAAAGTCTGAGAAGCATAGTCCACCGAGGGAGGGTGAGGAGAATAGAAGGAGAAGAAAAACCCAGTTAACCGTGACCCATTTCTTAACGATCTACCTTGGGTCAAATGTATCGCACAGAAGACATTAATTGTTCTCACTGCTACATAGACCGATTATTCAATACAATGACGATAGCATTTGAAAATCATGAATAGGAGATATAAGTATAAATAAATATTAGAGGCTTAACATTGAATTCAATAGCAAAAACTACTTCTTAAACTATTCTTAGAAACAGTATTTCAAATTTTTTTAAATCATATAACTACGATAGAAATAATCCAGATTTTAAGGAGTACCTACACTTGGTATCCTTCAGAATTGGTCCTGATAACCTGTTTTAATGAACATTGGTGATAAGTACCATTTCTTAAAGGTAGAAAAAGTCTAAGCCTTGAATTGAACATACTACTTGTTTCAGTAAATTATTCAGTTTATGGATGTGGATTACTTATTGAAATATTTATATTTCTAAGTTAAATAATATATTTACTAAAATCAATACTTATCCTTCCTAAAATCAATCAGTGAAATCCTATTTAAAACATAAAGGATCAAAATGTTACAATTTTACCGAAACTCCGTCTGAACAGTATGATAGATCTGCCTCATATTTCTTCGAGGTTGTTTTTAATGGACAAAAATATTCTAAAAACTAAGAACTAGTCTTGATATGATACCATCTTCAAACACTTGACGGTGGATATATCGTGTTGTTTCGCCAAAATACAACCAAAAACATGAATCAAGCACATCCCCAGTTAATACAGGAATGTGGCAGAAGTTTTAAAGGCACCAAGTGTGAAGGTATGAAGGAAATGGTGGACATTTAGGCGAGGCGGAAACATCGCCGAACTTATGAACCTTTCCGCTAATCCAGACCATCTGGAGCCCCACAGGCACTCACTCAACTGCTTTGTCGAAACGCACTTCATCGTGCTTACGCACACCTCGTCGCGACTAGTAGGCGATTAGCTCATCACGCAAAAACCACCACCCACCCGCGAAGACATTTGACCCTCCTCATCGAGGGGGTCCTTTGACCCTCTTAAGAGCGTCGCGGCGCCTTTGAACGACGCCACAGCGTCGGACGGGAGCGTTGACCGGCGCCTCGCACGCGCGCCCCACCAGCGCGGATTGCATGATTTACTCCCGCATTGTCTCCCACGCCGCCGGGCTCGATATGTTTATTAAGACAATCATTATCATGCGGGGGCAGCCGTCGCTGCGACCGCCGCCGCTACCAACGCCTTGGGCCTTGGGTGAATGCTTCATTATTCACGGGCTCAACGCGGACATCATAATTTTTACTCCGTGTCCGGCAGAGTGCTCTCGTGTGCGCTCTTTGCCTACTGCCGCGTTCCGGACAGTTAGGAGCTCGGGTACTTCGCCACACAATGCGCCGTCTTTCTTCCGCCCGCCGCCATCTTGGCGTGCCTGACAGCGACGTAGGCGGTACGCCTTGTTCGTAAGAGCGTTTAAATCGTTTTAATGGTATTGGAGAAGCATATGCGAGACTTTAGCAGGGGATATAATAATATAATTGCGAGTGGTGTGTTGTTCGAATGCTATTTAATGCGTTTGTTGTTTCTAATAACGACTCTCATGAAATATATTAATTGCTTCCATTAAAATGCACACTTCACTCTATAAAGGAAACTTGGCGTTGGTGAGAGAGAAAATGTGTGTGTTCACCCCATTTTGTAATATTAATGAATATTGCAGTAAGGAATCAGTTTAGTCACTTATGATCAAGGATGTAACCGAATACCTAACCACGTTTCTAATCTATCAAAATAAAAAGAAAAGATATAAGATGGCTATAGTTTCTGATTCAAAAATATCTGCTTCATTACCATAAGTCTAGCATCATAAGCATGCTTTTATGGTAAACATAAATGTATGCTGTGATAATAATTTTCTCATAGAAACAAAATCATCTTCCTAAAAATACTAATTTTGCAATAAATGCTGCAATAATCTTTTTTGTACAGCCAGCAAAATCAAGTGCATCAAACACGGGCGAATCCCCTGGTAGCAGTTTAAAGTAAAAATAACTCATGCTAATACGTCTATTAAAGTTATCACCGTACAAGACAAAACTAGTACAAAACATTAATCATCATCACCATCAGGAGCATCATCATTATCATCATATTTGCCAAAGCAAGATTGTGGATACGCTTTCAACACTTTTTGAGAATCCTCGTTTTTTAAATATTGTTCTCTTTTTAATATGTAAATAATCAATTCTTGAAACTACTCGTAAATCAAACAACTCAGTGTATTTCTCAACGATTGCGACGCTATACCAGAAGCTTTAAAAAGAAAAATATAATCAGGATTTTTCCAAAACGCAGACGATAATCTGAGAAGAGAAGTTCATACAGGAAAGTTGGAAGAGAAGTTGGTAGTAGAAAATCACTGAGGCGAAATATGGTCAACAGATAGTCATTTCCAATCCAATTGCCTTCTGGCTGAGCGAAGTGTGGAATATTTCAAACAAGATCAAAGATATAGAAATATCTGATATATCAATGGATGTTCTAAAAGCAGTCATTTACAAGTTACAAAATTGAAAATGCCCTAGTCCAGATGGGCTTCAAAACTTTTGGATTAAAAGATTGGCCGGTCTAAGTAGGAAGATTTTGTTGATTATAAATTATTATCTGAATCATCCTAAAAAAGAATTTACCGACAGTTTCGTGCGAGGGTATCACCTTCCATAAAATAAAAATAGAGTTACTTACAGACCCGAAAATTTAATTTCTCTTAAATCCAATACATTATATGAAATCATAACTATCTGTTTAAAGTTAGTCATAGAACAACATTGCGAACCCAAAAAAGCTGTTGCAAGGGCTCGTTGGGTTGCAAGGATCTACTTGTGATAGTATCATTATGTCTCAGGCGTCTGACAAAAAGTGCGATCTCCATTCTTGTTTTATTGACTATAAGATGTGGTCTCACATTACTGGATGCTGTATGTTATTAAGCATGTAATCGTAAGATTTCTGATGTGCGCAATGAATAACTGGCAAACAACAATACATATGTCATCAAGTAATGAAAGAATCGTCACCAAGACATTAAGAATCCACAGAGGCATCTTTCAGGGTGATAGTCTCAGTCCTTACTGATTTTGTCTTGCCATGAATCCCCTCTCCCTAGAGCAGAATATGAACTGACGGGCTAGGGAAATATAATGTAAGGCGATACATCAAACGATACTCAGAATCTTACAGGAACTCATATTACAGGAATGCATCTTACAGGAACGCATGTTGCGAAAGAGATTCTCCTGCGACACAGGATTGCACCAAAGCATCAGTAAAGGTAAACTCATCAGCGCAATAGAACACGAAACCATGTCCAGAGAGACTATAACAGCCTTAGAAGCAGATGAGCTCTACAAATACCTAGGGATTCATCAAAACAAGTTGGTTACGCATATTGAAATTAAAAAAAATACAGTTGGAATTTGAGAGGAATGACATGAGTAGAGAATGAAAAGTACATTCAAACCTTTCTTAACTCACGAAGAAATCTTACAGTAGCAATTAATATGTACATATCACCAATTATTTCATTCATATTGGAGGTCATCAAATGATCAAAAAAGGATATTGAATTCCTGGAAAAGCTTATCCTCCAAATGATTGCTTCCAACTCCGCCAAATTCAAAAAGCTCGTCAAGGGTCCTCCCAAGAGATGGGAAGTTGTGGCATAACAAAATCAGCAATATCCACACAAAATCACGGATCATCAACATGAGGGAGTACTTCGGGACGAAAGCTGCATCATCTCATCTACACGGAGTATCACAGGAAGGAGATGATAACTATATGACGTTATGCCTCAATCAACATGTAATTGAACTCCAGCAACCATCATTCGACCGAGAGATGGAGCTATGGAAGCAGAAGGCAATCTACGGTAGATATCCGGTTGTAGTAGACAATTCCAATGTCGACGCAGATATATCGCACAAATGGCTCAGTATTGGATATCTATATCCCGAAACTGAAGGGTTCATGGTTGCAATACAAGACCAAGTAATTGCAACCAAGAATTATCTGAAATACATCATCAAATATCCAGATGTGCCCTCTGATGATTGTCGGGCCTGTGGTCAATGTTGCGAGACTATTCAGCATTTTATTTCAAACTGTAGTCTACTAGCCCATACTGAGCGTAAGAACAGACATGATAGTATGATGGGACAGATTATCACTGCCCAATTTGTCAAGATCTGGTTAGTTTCAAGCCATGTTGCATCATACCCAATGCATGTGACGCTACTCAGCATTCCTCAAGGACGCCATAGTTTTCTTCACCCTGATGAGGCCCACTTCCATCTTTCGGGATGCTAATAAGCAGAACATGCGGTATTGGGCCCAAACAGCCCCAGACCCAGCTTCTTCCAGCGTCATACACTCGGAACGTGTTACTGTTTGGTGTGCGATATCGCCAGAGATAATTGGTCCATGGTTTTGAAGAGAACAAACAGACAGTCACTGTGACGTCAGACCGCTATGTCAATAGTAGCCAAGACTTTTTCTTGCCAGCACTTGAAGAAATGGGTGTGGGAGAAGTGTGGTTCCAGCAGGACGGCGCCACATCACACACCGCACGAGTGTCAATGAATGTTTTGCGGGAACACTTTCCAGGGCGGCTCATCTACTCGAGAAGCAATCTGCATTGGCCGGCTCGGTCACCTGATTTAACCCCCTGCGACTTCTTCTTGTGGGGTTATCTGAAGTCACTGGTCTACAACGATCGCCTAGGACCTTTGTGAATTGAATCAATATTCGTCACGCCTAAGCCTTACCATCATACCCCGTGGATATGCTGCAGAGAGTTCAAAATAACTTTCAAAATCGACTGAGACCCATTTGCATTGAAAATAATGGACGCTATTTGCATGACACAATTTTAAAACTAAATAGCATGAATTTCAATGGTACTCTATACATTGTTTAAAGAATATAAATTACATTTGTACATAATTTGTTTTATTAGTATCCAAATAAGCAGAAGTTCCTCTGCACCACTGTATTACACGTATATTAAAAAAAAAAATGGGCTTAAAACAACTATAAACTGTATTGGGACCAAAGTGTACTGACAGATCGAGCAGTGCACCACAACTGACTAACCTCTAGGAATAACACAGAAAAAAGTATGTTTTGTGGATGTGGCAGTGGTCGATGCTAGAAATCTTACGACAGTGTATCAGACAAAGATCCAGAAGTACCAAGAATGAGCCCATATCGTGAAACAACAGTCGAATATCCTAGAAATAAATACTGTCGCTGTCGTTATTTCAGAAATGGCCATCATTCCGAAGATCTTTAAGTACTCGCTAGAAACACTCGGAATTAAAATGCGTGCCACCATCAGCCTCCAGAAATCTGTTTTACTCAGTACGTGCTCATTGGTCAGGACGTTTCTGGAAAGTGATGGTTTAGGTTCTAAAATAATCTACGTAAATGTTTCTGAATTTTACTCATAAATATGCATGTATATAGCTAACATCTCTACGAGAACTTCTAATTTTGTTTATATTTAATTAATTTATAATATGTATTAAGACATTTGGAAGTCATGCTTTGATAGATATCTGAGTGACTTCTGTCTCAGTAAGAGAGACGTACTTGCACGATTAAAAGTAATTAATAATAATAATAATAATAATAATAATAATAATAATGCAAAGCCGATGAAAGGGTGGAGCGCGCGTGCAAACGGAGCGCATTCCCCTCGTGACATTTTAATCGCTTGGCGAGGCGCGTCCGCCATTCGCCATTTCGCGGCTGTTTCGTCGGGCGGTGTAATTCCAATTTTCCGCTCGGGTGGGCTTCAGGATCGCGAAAATGTGTTGCTGAGGATCGCGGCGTTCGTCCAGACCCGCCCCAGCCACCGCGGCCGCCAGTCTAAATAGGGGCTTGCGATTGAAGCATTCAGAGATGATCCTGAGCGTTGGGCGCCTCCGCAACCAGACTTGCCCGGAGCGCCCGCAGTCATCCACCACCAGAGGCGCGCGCACTCTCCAAATGAGGCAGGGTGTGTGTGTGTGTGTGTGGGGGTAGGAGCAACTATAGTTTCTGACTTCGCGCTTACGACAAGTAACCGTCAGTTTACCGAGATTCGCGAGTTCAAATCCTTCGAAGCCGTAGATTGTGTTCAGGGCGAAAAAATCTTTCCAATGCACTTCTTTGGGAAAGGTAAGAATCCAGTGATCCTTGTTATAGAGTTTTACATGTGAAGCATCAAGCCTAAAAAGAATTAAATGGATTTGTGTATCCAGTGTATAAGACGAACAAGTGTAAGGATGGAAAAAGAGATAGCATGGCTGCAGCCCGTATGTAAGGAACTGATCTGGCATTTACATGGTGATGGGAGAAACCTGAAGCTTCACCATTGGAAACGGCCGGCGCGAATTCTTCTGCAGACGGCGAATAGATCCGACCTAGTTATGTAACGTATTTGAAAATTTATCATTGTCGAGAATTGAACTCCAGGACCTACCGGTCAGTTTGCTGGAGTAGCCAGCACATTCAGTTCAGCTTTTAACAACATTTAAGTATCATGGTTTTGAGGAACTATAATAATTAACCAGAGCTGCCGTCGCACCCGTAAAGCGACTTTTAATCGTATTACACAATATGATGCAAAATTGTCTTCAGACCTCTAAATGGGGGGGCTGTATCACAGTATAAATGATCATTTATGATATAAGAGGTAATGTTGGCGGATAGGAAGGTTGCGAAACGAGGCTGAGGCGCCAATCCTACGAGCAAAATAAAATCTCTTCTACTATGAGTGTCGTACACTATTCTTAGACAGACTTACTGACATCCATTTTATTTTCAGTATACAAATCACTTAATGACACATTTAGATCGGTAGTAGCTGATGTGGTCAAACAAAAAAATTTTGTAAACTTCCTTGCATTCACATATTTATTATAGCACTTGAGCATCGTCACACTTTTAGCACCAATGCTCTTGTAGTGGCTGCCTAAAAATCGTATTTGATCTCTTGGTTTTTGAATAACCATAAGCGAATTCCTGCAAGATTAATGCAGGCCACATGCTGGCAGTTCCCGAACACACAGCCAAGGCGTCAGTTCGGCGCTACGAACAGGAAATACCGCGAAGCGATCGCCCTGTGAAAGGACAAAGTGATCCGCTTACCGTTGTCTGCATGACCTCCTTTCAGTAATTGTTGTATTTACTGTATTTTCAAGATAAATAGAACGAAAGCAGTTCTCTCCACCAGTAGACTGAGACCCACGGGAACGACACCGAAACGATGGCTGGAAGAGGTCTCGCCGGGGTGCTTTCTGAACGGACCGGAGGATGGGCCCTGCATTGTCACGTTCAGCACTAGTGTTAAATGTCAGTATCAGATCTCCTCATGGTGAAAAATTACTATTTTATAAGCTTTCTATACTCTTTCCAACCAAATTTCAAAAAATACGATATTGAATTGTGTCACTTTTCGTGAGCTTTTAAATGCTATGATACATTATGTTATGGTTGAAAATGTATTTTTAAAACTATCTAACATAATCTTAAAATAATACATAATTAAATGATTTTTCGTATGTCAATGAATGGTTACAGTGAAACAAATGGGCTAATATTACTTTGAATTTGTTGCGACAAAGCAGCGGAAATAAACACGAGCTAGCTTATCACAAACCGACAGTCTCTTAATTCAGGAAGAGCCATGTCAGGTGATAAAAATACACCACTGTTTTCACCTAAGATGAACAAGTATCTTCTATACCATTTTGCTCAGAAACTCCTTTCTCGGCAGTTTCAGTACAGCAGTTTCTTAACAAGTGCCTTCTTCTAGAACTTCCAAAACTGTACGGGGAGTGATTCGAAGCTCTGAAGATAGTGTGATAAGCCAGGAACTTCAGGTTTAATTTGAATGCGAAAATCGGCATCAAGTGTTAGTAATACGATGCAATTGTATGCAGGCTCTGAGGAATCAAAGAATATACGTTGTTAGGACAACCAATAAACAAGTAGTATTCCATGCTTGGTGTCATAGCACTGTACATTTGGGGAGATACAGTCCCGGAGACATTACATGCGAATGAGGTGGAGAGGGCATTGAAAGCCGTGATTCTGTGCTTAAAGTCAGGAAAATAATCACTATCGCGAAGCAATCGATTAATGGTGCAAATGGTTTTCAGCAAAGAGACTGGGGGCATTAGTTAAATGATAGTAAGGTGGGTAACCTTGAATAGTTTGAGAACTTGGCATTGTGCAGAGTAAGAAGTCGAAGGAGTTATTCGCATTGAATTATAATTGCAATTTTTCTTATGGTAATTTGGGATTTGAATTCAAATTGACTCCGTGTTTCCAAGGGATTTTTATTAGGATAGCTCCGTAGATGGGAGGAATTTTCAGTAAGTTGGCTGAAGGTACAGTCGCGCGTAGGTGTTTCATCCGAAGGGCAAGTCGCGACCGCGGATTAATTTAATAGAAATTATTGAATCCTATAAAGTATCAAATAGTTGAGGATATTTCGGAAATATTTATAATCTATTCTAACGATAGGTAAGAACTCGATAACAGGGCTATCGAGGACATCCCTCGGAGAACATCGAGCCCGCCTGAGAAGAAGATCTGAAGTCATCACAATAAGCTCAATGGCTTTATGCCATGCGTAAGATACATAAATGTCCACAGAAAAAGTTCATAATTTCATTATTAGATAAATCAAATTTGTACGCATGTCAGAATAAATGCTAATTTTCCCTTGAGAGAGAATAGTTGCCATCAATTCAATAATTGGTTTTAATCAATAGAACTTTCAGGAATCGTAATTCTGTATAGAGTTATACGTTCACATGCAACAGGTAAGGAGTAAAATGTATGTCGAAACCCATGATGAAAATTAGAAGTGAAATTATTAAAATAATATTTAACATTGAGAGAATGTATGACCATAGCAGTGCGACGGAAGAAATAATAATATTGACTATTTCACTCATGTCTCTTCGTCTCTTAAGTAACCAATGCTAAGCAAGAATATATTCAAATTAAAACAATCCCAGATGTCTATCGCCATATGATTATTACTTTGTTCACCTTTTGCATTCCGCTGTAATCACTTTGTTTAAGTTTTTGAATAAAGATAAAAATTGTTTTAGGTCCATAATAGCTTGTGAGCATCAATATAATATTAAAATGTTTCGTTTTGGTAATGTTTAAAATTCTGAAATAGAATCTATTAATGATTCAGAGCCGAGAAACAGCAAAAGCAACAGAGAAAGTGTGTGGAAGCAATTTCAAGAATTTTGTGAAGAAAGAAAATACAAATGGACAGCATAAATCACAAATGAAGAAATTATATTTTAGGCAATTAATATGAGAAGATTATATGATGAAGAGTACAAAGAGTATGCTCTCAAAACTATGTAGAACGTTACAACCAAAATTATTCACAAAAATACTTTAATAATTACACACGTGTGTTCAGTCCATTCAAAATTGATGAATTCCGCTGCTAAATAAGCTTGTACATGTTCTATTTCAATACTTCCTCGGAATACAAAGACATGGAAAGCTGAACTTGCTACAACTTTAATAATTGTTTTTAAAAAATGTTCTTTGGAGTAGCTTTGTTGTAATTGTGTATAGAAAGTGTTACTAGCATAAAATTAGAAATATATTGGAAATAATTGTCTGCATTAAACTGTAATTCATATTTTACTTGATGATAAGTTGTTCCAGAAAGCTGTGATAACTCGTAGCTGAATAAATGTTTCACATATTCTGGTAGCAATTTCGTGTAATATTTTTTTTCCGTAAATCCTGTGATTTTAATTGTCCACTCAATTCATTTATTGTCTTAATTAATGAAAAAATCACACTAAATATCACTCAGAAGTGTTATGTGATGTTATTTATGATAATCATAGAAGAGTAATCGCTTCATAATATTTGTATATTTGTTGTAAATATTATCAAGATTTAATAGTATTAAATATCATAAAGGAGAGTACTTCGTAATAGTTTTGAGCACCTTTCCGCCGCCCAGGGTTGAGGGCACTCCTTTGTTCTGGGTGGCTGTGAGGCTTGCTATATGCTGCGAGCTCACAAGAGCGCTTTGAGGCATAAATTACAAAAAACTTACTGGAAATCTATGCTTTGGAGGTCAAAATGGCAAAGGTGTTAATTCTTATTGCTAATTCTATGAAGAACACACTTTTTTTGTTGTTCTTGCGTACACAGCGCAAGAACAACAACAAAAAACGATACTCGTAGATAGTTGCAATAAATGAAATATATTAACAAGAATTGTTCCAGGGAATACTCCAGTTTTAACTGTTTTGACGTAAAATAAATAAAATAAATAAATAAATAAATAAATAAATACTGCAATAAGAGTATTCTAAAAGTATATAAGAATTTACAGTAGAAAAGTTATTTACTTAACAAAGAAAGTCTAAAAATACTCAGTTCTACAGAATAAACGCAGAATTTATTAATTAAAATATTGAATGACGGGCGGTCTCTTCTCTCGAACCTGTCTCTCGCATTACATCATCTGTGTACTGACACAGATGTGTCAGTACTAGTAATAGTACCAGTGACACAGTACCAGTGGCGCACTAGGTATAAGAATTCAATTGGTAGGTTGTGTTGGTTGTGATAACAATATCACAATCAACAATTCGCATTTTCAGTCAAAATATAAATTAATTAATTGTTTTTGGATTTCCCCGAGTTCTGAATATCTAATGAAGCCATAAATACCACTCCTACGGCCGAAGATTGCATAAATTTCTTTCAATGCCTTCGGACATCGGGAATTAGTAATACAGAAGTTTCAAATGAAGACATCCTGACAATTATGTTTCAGATTAAATTTTAAAAATGTAAATAATATGCCTAAACTGTGATGTAGAAATTAAAGAAAAGAAGTATGCCAGATATTATCCAGTAAGACGAACATTTCAATTGGCATTTGTGTTCATAATACTCCTGCTGTTATAGAAGGCACGACGTCTCGGTTTGGAACTGCACGCACGTCAAGCCGGGTGTCAGGCTCGCGCATGGATCCGCATCTCGAGAGCGAAATGGAAAAGGAGGAATGGACGTCCGTCCTGGATGTGGGTCGGCGCGCCGCGCCGGAGCAGCCAACCTTTGAGGGCGAAAGAGCCGAGAATATTCGCGACGGCTTCGCGTGGGTGGCTGCGCTGGCGCGAGCGACCTGCTCGGGGCACGGGTTCGCCTCCGGGGAGGGGCTCTTCAGGCTTTCATTTCGGGCGCGTTCACATTAGGCTCGCAATCGTGGTGCATGCCATATTTCTCCTCCGCTGGAACGTGCGATCAGCGCCAACCTACTCGTCGAGATGAGGAAGCATCTCCTCCAGCGGGCACCGCCTCAGCCGGGACGAGCTCTCACTGCTCCCCCAACATGTGTGATAGTGCAGTGCGGTCCGCGGTCCGCTTGTTGTGGTTCTGCTCCGACATTTGTCTTGTATTGATCCGAGAACCCAAAGATCAGCCTCAAGAGAGAAGGCTGAGGGGATTCCGTGATGTGGGCATAAGAGGATGAATTTGCATTTCGTTTTCAAATAAATGAAAGATATTCAATTCTAGAAAAATCTTGAGCATTAATTGACGTTTTCTACTATTCACCTGGCCTATGTAAATTAAAAAGCGTCTTTGAAACAGTTTTCACCAAAGTGTCCGGTATTATTCTGTAAATGTATATATTTTAATAAGTATCAGATTAAAACCTCAGAAAAATGCCTGCAATATAATGGTCTTACAGATATATGTATATTAAAAACAAACTTGATAAATAAATTAAATCAAGCAAACCGATAATGTATATGAATGAAATGAACTATTTCAATTGCAACAAATAACTACTTGAAGGTATAAAATAATTTGTAGAATAACAATACTTCGTCAGTAACAAAATTAAAATTTAATATGAATACAAAGGCATTTAGAGAAAATGTTTATTCCTTGATTTGTCGTAAATTAGATAATAATTTTAAAATATTTTCTCATTTTTGCTTTGACGGCAATTCTTAGCACAAAATAAATATCGAAATATTTTATAAACATCACTAGATATCCTATTTTCAATCTTTTCGAAGTAGCTGTTATTTAGTAAATGCATCGCCAAATGTAAAATCATAAATCAGCAATAGAATACCTAACGTGTAGAAAAGAGCACTTCAAAGCAACATAGAAAACGTAGATGTAAAATGTCAGAAAATTGTTAATAATGTAATTTTCAAAACGTTTGAAACAGCGAAACTCTGTAATTTTGTATCAATAATTTAGAACTGACAGAAATTGTACCGAACCTTTACGTTTTCCACAATTCTGACGTCGACCACAAGAAATGTAGTCTAGTATTAATTGAACCAATGCATTTAATGAGACGTTTCGAGCGTTCAAATGTTTTGTCGTATTCCTTCTCACCTCTACACGTAATTTACAGCTCTTTCACGTGACAGAGAGATTGTTCACCTTCAATTATCAACCGCAATTCTTACTGTTTCCCCTCCATTAAACTTTAAACTCCATTTTCTGCTACCATCGATCGTACATAATAACCAGTCTGACACTGGTTGCAAACCTTCATTGCTCTTTCTGGAAGACTAAAACATGTATTTATCGTTACAGGCAAGCAGAAAATACGTGTCTCTTAATTTCCAAGCACACAAAACATACCGTACGACAGAAAGAGTACACGTACCTCATAGAACAAGATTTCTTAAATTAGACATTGACTTTCGGAAACAACCAAAAATTACACCTTGCAAAAGTCGTAAATATTTGTTTTTGTTCTTTGAAAAGCAAAAGAACAATGAAAACCAGACATACGGAAAAGCTAGAAGAACATATTACTTAATGTCACACGTCTGGAGAGAGAAATGCATATTTACAGCATTTTTTCAGTTTCATTGTTACTTTCTCCCATCCTTTGTATTCATTCATGCTATTTTATGCTATAAATCTTCCAGTCATGAATATTTTCTCAATAATTAGCCTACTTTCTCTATTTACTAATAGTTCATATGTCTGCAAAATATTAATGACATACATTCTCATAAAAGGTTTACCATGCGTCAATATTTCTTCATTTACATTTACATTCCTTTTAACTTTACATTAAATTGGAATTTCACAGAAAATTATTTTAATTCTGAAAAATATTTTGCCAGAAACTGAAACATAGTTTCTGTTATTACCATCAAATATTTCCTGATGACTCTGCTCCTTAGAAAAGTGGGAGCACACCTTACATTTACTGAATTAGATTCATTGTCAACAGAAAGCACAGAAAATCCTGAAAAACAGTAGTGATAACAAACCAGCTGCCAATTCTAGGCTAAACTTGTTTTCAGAATTAAGCGTTCAACAGACAGTTAGGATCTTACTATACCTGCTAATTAGTGCTTTCTGTTACTGTTTGTTCTGACATGCAGCAGTGCCAGCTAAGCTATCTTTTGCACGCAGTGTTTAGTAAATGCCTAATCGACATGTTATACCGATTGTGTCGACTTTAAGCAATCATTCAACATTGATATTGATTGAATTAGACAGTATTTCTATTTTACATATTAAATTGATAATAAATAGTTGAATGAAGTTGAATATATTATATTTTGTTTGAGTTTCTTATAAGTGAAATACAATTTCAAATATTTTATCACGTTCTCAATTGCAATTAAGTAAGTAATTAATGATATAGTGAAACTTTAATTGTAACTATTTGTTGTCTTATCTCCATTTTATATATATTTATCAATGTTGTACTGGATCATTCTTTCTTCGCCGTTCTGTCAAATAATATTAAGTTATAAATGTCTAGTTTTCTGCATGTATTATTCATTCAAATAAATTTTACGTTACAATATTCGCTACAAACACCTGCTTTTACTGTTTTGTGCTCGTTTGCTCTTGTGACCCCAATTTGCACTGCATTTGGCCTCCCTCCTCCCGGTTTAAAATAACGCCGCTGACTGCTGCTGGCAATGTATTGAATTCCCGACATGAATGTCATGCCTTAATGGAATGTTACAGTTCATTTGCAATTATCCTTATTCCAATAGATATCGATTATAATCGCTTTATTATTAGGCGTCTCGCTTTCGGTTTAATGGGTAACTGCAAGTTAATGTATTCTACTCAGCGCGGGTGAACCCGTAACAACGAATGCCTGTAACTCTCGACGAAGATGTCATTTTGGTGATGACAAGCGAGCCAAATACGATATAAGTTTTATGGAAAATGACAAAAAACGAAAACAGAGCAGACAAAATGTGAACTAAACTACCACTTTTGTGATTGGAAACCATCAAAAGTCGTAAACTGGGCATATGAGGAGAGACGTATGTCAATAGAAAATATTTATAGAATTGAATTATTTTGAGTTTACTCTTCAACTGTGATACAAGTGAACGTGTTTTTAATTCTTTGGATGGATGTGTGCATTACAAGAGACGTTGAATTGATAAAAATACCATTAATAAATATTCAATTTGTTTGTAATTATTTTTATATATAGTTTATCAGAAGGAATAGTATAATGTCTAGTTTTATCAATTTTATCACATTTAATATTTTACTCGCGTTTTTATTGAACCACATTTATTATTCAAACAAAAAAGATAAAAGGCGAAAAATGTCTACAAAACGCTCATGTTAAATGGGATAATAATATAATTATCGTAGAGGCAGGAAAAACATATAAAAACCTTGTCATAAGTATTTAATAAATGAGTACTTTATATGCAGTAATTCAATATCAGTGTATGATATATTCGTCGAAAACATTTTTATTGCGAGATGTACAAGGAAATAATATTTTCTGCGTGCATTATATACTTGTTGTATTTAACATTTATAATCAACATATTATATAAGCACAATTTCCCCATCCCAAAGTGAGAGATGTATCCTTTTTTATGAGAACAATATATTTTAAAATATACTGATAATAAAAATTAAATAGTCGGCCCGGTGGCCAGAGATTGCTAAGACAGTAGTGTCGTAGTGATCTCGGACAGAAGGGTCGCTGATTCGAGTCCCGCCAAGGGCATGGTTGTATTTGTGTTCGTCTTTTCCCTCCTTATCATCATCATTTCGTTTCTTCCTCATAGTTACCATACCGTTAACTTCAATAGTGGTCGCTAATGACCTAGATGTTGATGCGGCCTTAAATAACCAATTAAAAAAGATGTAGAGAAATAATACCTCCATTTAATAAAGAAATATCATGTGAAACATTAAGATTGGTCATAGAATAATTATCCATCATTAGGTTGTCACTTGTCCGCCTGGACATGACCACGTAACCCTGAAGAAGGCCCAAACCTGTTATCCAAAAGCCTCAACAACGTATGTACTCGCGGCTCGTCCCGGACCACGAAGAGTCAATAAAGGGCCTTTTACGGAAAGAAAGAAGAAAAGAAAAGCCAACTATAGTTTACTCAGAACACTTGACAAAGCAAAGTTTATTCAAGAGTAAAAGACTTGGTGTGGTTTCATACTTTATTTGATGTGGGCGGCAGTAACTTTGTGTCATTCTGTAAAGAGAATTGCATCCAAATTTAGAGATGGCTGGAGAGGGACGTACAACATCAACGTGGTACGTAAGCGACTCAGCGGCAGCCGATAACTACCCACATCTCTAATTCCTCGCAGGCGATTTAGACGACCGACATACATCCATTTGCAAAGTTAGTAGGTTCCTTCTTATCCACACTCACCTTAATTGCGCTCTAAATGGTCTGTCGCCGCCCCGCATCCCAATAGGCGAATTTGCAATCCAGTTGAAATCGCTCCACAAAAATACCCCATTGCGCCCCAGGGTACGCGGGCGCGGCGCCGCGCGCCCATGCATGCCTTTCCTTTTCTGCCGCATTCGTGCACGGGGCGACTCAGGGCGGAAAGAACAGACGTTATTCGAATTCAAATGTCAACGTCACTAACAACAATATTATATTTAATTATTATAATTTATTTTATGATATTTGTTAAGTTGTATTGTTTGTTGCCATCGACACTTATTGCTCAGGATGAAGCTGTTCGCTCTTGCAATAATATAAAATCTGTTTGTTTGTAATTAAAAATTTTATACCAAAGCAGATCTTAACTCAGTGAATAATGAAGTTAACTAAGAGTTATAATTATCCATAACTTTTGAGCGTAAGTAATGTTAAAAGTATCGCTCCAAATGAAAAATACAACCTGAAATGTTATGTGGTCAGACTTCTCAGTTATATACAGGGTCTAGAGAAGCTTCCGTTAAACATACCGCAGATTTTATGTTGACTTTCATGAAAAACGACAGATCCAGTTTTTCCCCAAAAAATTGTCTTCTATAGAACTGAGTTAATTATTTTAATATAATATTATATGTATATTAAATATTATATATATATATATATATATATATTAAAATAAATGAGAAACATATCAATGTAATTGTCCATCAAATACGTAGAACCAAAATAAATGTTTCAAAATGTTGGTAGCAATCTTTTTATTTATTTACTTATTTATTTATTTAATTTAACAAACGTTACAATATGCTTATTTTAAAACGGTAAATTAACATAGAAAACGATTGTCGGGAACACTGGACATTTTGAGAACAGAGAACAGGAATAAGATGAGTTGGCGTAGGCTCCGGCGCGGCGCCAGGTGACGCCGGGCGAGGACCACCACGCTCGGCCAGCGCCAGGCGCCTGCGAGCGGCCACGCCTGGTGACGGGATCAGGAGCGTGTCGCCTGCGGAAACAATGCATTCCCTGAATATTCTAGTCTGAACATGGTGAAAGTTCAGAAGAACATCTTTTTCTTTATCAGTATTATGAAACGACCTTTTCCGTTGCACAAAATCGTTCTTAATTGGCATTTTATGCCACACATGGCATTTTATGGCTCTGCTCTTTCTCCCCGCCCGTCTGCACCCCCTCGTCACCCATCCCTGCCCGTCCTCCCTGCCCGTCACTCCCCATTGCGTCTTAAAATCTGTCATGAATGTCCGTCCTCACTGCCTCACTATGATATCAGAACCCCATTTTGGCAAAACTTTATAATAACTTTAAATAGTGAAGAATGTATCATTATAATGAAGAATGTACCAATTGTAAGAACCACTCATAATTCTGAAGAGAAAGTACATTTAAAAATATTTGTTTTCCTAAAATGTTAATACATACTAGGTCAACACTTATGATTGTCTTATTTTACTGCACCCATTTCATCTACTGGAGTTATACTATTTTAAAATATTTTATTCGTTCTTCAGATTATGTTTCCATCCCACTACTTTTCTTCTTCTTCTTTGTCCTTTCACAACATACCTATTATTTCAGAAGAAATATTTAATTTCTTTTGGTGTTTAATCCTATTTTCTAAATTAATGATAGAAATCATTGGACACGAAATGTCGATTGCTCTATTAAAATCTCTTCCAAATTATTCTGCCTGTCATTATATTGAACTTGTATATAGTGTATATTATGTTGTCTTGTATTGTATTTGACGATCAGATTTGTGGCCTTTATTTTCTTGCTTTAGATATCTACTCTCCAAAAAACATAATTATTGTCTATAAATTACACAGGCACACAGAAAAAAAGTTGTATCAGACCCAAAGACTTGACACATGTTTCTCAGTATATGCCGACGCGCTGAATCTGAATCTGAAGACAGAATTGCGCCACCACCTTCAATTTTTTAAATCAGCCAAAAGTAAGTCTTTAGGTCTGACAATTTTTGTTTGTTTGAGCCCGTGTATGGGCAGAGAAAAATGGGCAGAGAAAAATCATTACAATTGAAAAGTTGTTTATTAAATACTTTTTTGATACAGCGTACAAAGCAACCTTACTGAACTGTTTAGATAATAAGCGGTGCAATTGGGCACAATAATACAAAGCAAAACTAAGAGGGATGATGCTCCTTTGGGCTCCACATTGGGAAATCGTGGCTCATTGCAAAGCCTTTCACCACTGAGATCCGGGTTCGATTCCCGTCGAATCTCATGTGAAATTTGTTCCAACAAAACGAGTTCGGCTGCTTCACAAGGGCTAGTCCAACCCCTGTGAAGTGTCCTAAACCCTACCCCTATCCTTATTCCTCCCTAATTCTGGCCGCTGGGTAGTGACGCAGGAGCGCGCGGTAGGAGGCGCGTACGCGGAGATGCTACCTGGCGGTCCTCTTGACAACCGACTACGACGAGACGCGACAGACAATGTTAACGGAGGATTACTCCCAGAAGCGCAAAGCGCTCAACGCCCCCCAAGGGTCTTGGAGACGCGTTGCGTCGAAGTAGACGCAACAAATTAAAAAAAATCAGTTTGGAACGCTTAGGGGTTTTAGCTGGTGATTGCGAAATGTGTGGGATAAAACGGATGATGATGTGGGGATAGAGTAGGACCTACAGGAGACGGAATTCATCTTTGGGAATCTGGACGGGATGCGATGTAGATGAGAGTTGGTCGACTTTCCTAGTGAGAATGTCGGTTGGAAAGGGAGGTTATGAAACTTGATGAATTTTTGGGAAAGGCGGCCGATGTGCTGGAAGTCTGGAGAGAATTTTAGGTCTTTTTAAACACGTGAACTTGAAATGTACCATGGGGCATCTACAGCAGTGCGGAGGACTGTATTTTATAGGGTTTCAATGTGTTATATGGTTGAGGGGGCTGCGTATAATAGAAAGAGATGACTTTCTATTAATAAGAGGATAGAGTTGGCGTAGTGAGGAATAGGATAGGTTTAGCCGCGAACAGATATGGGTTATCGAGGATAGATGGGTGTTCAGTAGGACTCAAGGTAGGGAATAGATGTGCTGTGCTAATTTGAGGAGTAGATGGCAGGTGAGAGGAGGCAGGTGGAATGCGTTTTAGGGTGAAGGTTTTGGCAATGCATTTCACAGGGTGAAGATTAAGTTGACGATTCGATGACCAAATGCAGAATTCGTTTAGAGCTCCTTCCAAGGGAAGATAGTCGTTGTGAGAATGACTGGACAATAAAGTGTCATTCCTTTGACGGCCGTTTCAGTGGAGGTGGCTGGGGATATCGTGGGCGAGATATGATAAAGAGCATTAGGGATAGAGGAGAATCTTAAGGCTTCTGCAAGGATCTTAAATGGTTGGGATAATGATTTGTTTACTTTGTCAGCAAAAGATCGGTTGTGGAAGAAGTCTTTGATAATGATGATGATGAATAGGTAGGAGGGGATTCCAAGGAAACGTAATTTATGCAGAAGTTCTTCGTGCCATAGTCTTGTCAAAAGCTTGGGAGTAATCGAGGATAATGGCAGTGTATGTATTGCTTTAGTGCAGTGTATGTATTGCAGTGTATGTATGCAGTAGTGTATTGCTTCGTTTCAAATCCTAGGGCGATGGATTCTACCAGTTAGAGTAATTGATGGGATGTTATGCAGAGTGGACGATATCCAAGTTGAGCTGGTGGAATGAGTTTTGTTTGATTACCAAAATCATTTAGTCTGGAGAGAATAAGCTTTTTCAATACTTCTGCGCGGTTTGGGAGAAGGCTAATTGAACATTAACTGACAAGCTTTTGCCCAGGTTTGTTGGGTTTGAGAACCAGAATGATGATGGAGTGTTTCCAGGCTATAGGAAAATACTTTAGACGAAGACAGCCACTGAAAATTGCGGTTAAATGCGATAGGGATACGTAACACATGTTGTAGTTAGCAATGGTCGTGACCGGAAGATGTTTCGAGGGATTTGAGAATGGAGGCGATGTTTTGTGGGGTTATATATTTAATGGGCGCTGGAGCTTCTTGAAAGAGTCTGTCAGGCATCAATTTTGGAAGCTGGGTAGTTGGGTGGATAGAGGGGGCGAAAGGTGTCGAAATTATTGGCACGGTACTGTGCCTTAGCCCCGACGAACACCGCTATTGATAAGAACGGAAAGCAGGAACGTTCTGTACGGCGGTCGAGCGTGGAATCGAATTGAAAGGTAACAGACAAGCATTCTACAAATTAAATTATTGCCAGGGTATCGAATTTTGCTTATACGTAGTTAAGCCCACAGAGCCTTCAGAACCAGCGAAGATAGCCCGAAGAGAACTATCGCCTGCGCGGTAAGGGGAGGCAAGAGCTGGGTGAGAACAACGCCTCTCTTGGACGCAACAGCAGGGCGCGCCGGACGCCCAGCCGTAAAAGCCTTATACCGTTCCGTGGCTCGCGCCGCCATGGCCTCGCGGGAGCGCATATCCGGCAGGTTTACGAACGCGCGCCGGCGCCTTCGCTCACCGCTGAGAGGATCGTCGACAGCAGCTTACGAGAGGCCACCAGCCACATCAATGTTATAAATGTATGTTACGAGGAATGAACGTGGTAAATTAACAAGGGAATGTATTGCATTCCGTATAATCCAGAGGCTGATTCTCGGAGGGTGAGAAGGAAAGTCCCTCTCAATTATTATATTCTTTTTCTAAAAGTAATTTGAACAAAATGTTTTAATAACATGTTCCATTTGATAATATTAAATTTTCATCTCAGACATTTATTTCAAGATGCATATTTTTTAGATATTTAGTTGCTTTAAAAACCATCCTGTGTAATAATTACTATGTAAATGTGGTAAATCATTAATCATATATGCAATACAGGCTGTAGTAAAGAGACTTCATCATCATCATAATCATCACCATCCACCATTCCCCTCTTTTCATCTCGACCTTCTTCACTGTGGAAACTTTCATTTAAGATGTTATTACTATCTTTAGTACTCACTATACTCACGTAAATGCTCACTGATCATAATCTTCCAGCCCTCGAGAGTTGAACTGAAATAACTATGCTTTTTCTATCTTTTGAAAAATAATATACACACACACACACACACACATATATATATATATATATATATATATATATATATATATATACACATACATTTATACATTGCACCTGTTGGCAGTCGTTCTTTGTTGTGAAACATTTATCTCTTTCTCTGAATTTTGCTTTTTCTCCTCATATTACAGTACAGGAAAGAGGAAAAGAATTGGTATCACCTTAACAATACGATCTTCAATTATCGGTCGAAAAATCCGTGTTTAAAGTTCTTTTCAGCTGTAACTTTGCACACACGTCAGGATTAAGGTCTATTCGTGCTGTTCCAAAGATGGGAAAGGTTCGCGCAATGAAGGAGACACATATCTTTTTACCTGAAATTCGATTTGTATGAGTATCAGCGAAGGTCGTATTTATGGATGGATGGATTTATCACCCCGCAACTCAGTACGATTAGAAGGTTTTAAGTAGAAGCTTGCTGTAATAGTAAGCTAGTAGTACTATTTCGGAGATGATATTTCAATTTGGAGCTACTTAACATGAAGCTCTATGACATTTCTACATTTTCTAGAAATGGCTGAAACATTTTTTCTTGAAATTGTTGCTCAATAGAAAACAGTATAGTTTCGATTTTATTGAAACCTTTGATATTTAAAATTGCAAAATTTTTATATTTAAAACACCAACGGTTCTTATTTAGAAAGCAATTCGAGCTTTCTACTATACCAAATTTCGTCATGTTTGCTTTAAATGAAAGTTACCGGGTGTCAGAGGTATTATAGCTTGCTATTTTTCACCGGTTTTATAATCCCAGATTACATTTTAATAATGCCATAAACTTAATAGAATGAATAGATAGAATAGAATAGATTCTGTCGTCATTTGTTCATTCTTTCGTTACATAAATTGTAAACGATTTATTGAAAGCATTTGACATTTTCTGATCTAGAAAACATGACTGCAAGGATGTTAGAGAATCTAATTTAGCAAGTTTTTAAGCAAATTGGAAGAGGGTTTTAAATACAATATTATTATTGCAGTATTGTTGAGATGTCTGTAAATGCAATGTCAACAAACGTCTGGCACGAGTCCTTTCACAAAATCAGTGATTATACTCACAAGTGACGTTTTAGATAAGGTGAACGCCAGATTTCTTTGCACGTTTCTCCTATAAGATCATGTTTGAACTCTGTTTTCTGATGAATGGCGATTGCATTGTTCCAGAGATGTACAAGCCTCCTGTTTTATTCGAGACTTACTATTGAACGACATGAAACAATGTTTTGGGAGCTTTATCTATTCTTTATAGTGAAAGTGTAGAACTTTTTTGACTTTCCAACGACCACATCCCACACATGTCTAATTGTCAGTGGGCATCCTTGCTGCTGCCAAATTTTAAGATATGTCCCAACATTCCAAGCCATTTTCAATCATATTGAATCTTACGGCTTGGATGTTACCTGCAAAACTTCATTCAATGTAAATCTTTCAATGATGTTTTAGCACTAACATATGCGTATTAGTTGAAAGAGGAGAAGAATGTTACGCCGCGCTTTTCAATTAGTTTATATTTGTTAAATTTTATAACATCCGAATTCACATTTGTTGCAAGTATCATTTATAAGCTTTTCTTTTTTGTGACTTCCTCTACATCATTCAAAAAGAGTCCGATAGTTATCAATAATTTCTCAATGCATTTTTAAAGAATAAATAACTTGTTTTCATTTTCCAACCCATAATCATTAACCTATCATTATTCCTCATCAACTTCTCATCATCGCGCCTTTCCAGAAGGCGATGTTTCCTAACTTCACGACAATGCCCAGTCGTTTTAACGCAGCTCCTTGAATCTGGTTGGCTGGCCTCTTTCCGCGTCCGCCCGCAGCGCTGCATGCCGCCGCTGGCATAGCACAGCTGCTCCGCGCAGGCGCTGCTGCATTGCACCTCGTTTGCAGACTCTGCGCCCGCGGCAAAGGGCTTCCAGGCGCCCCGACCTCCGCCCGCCCAGCAGCTAAGGGAATTCCTCACTCCTCTGACTGCCTCCTCGGAAGTCTCCCGTCGTGTTCTTAAATAATAATAATAATAATAATAATAATAAAAAATATTATTATCTTTATTTTTCTCAATTATTGGTTCATTTTTTCATATTATAAAACGTACAGATTAACAAAATCAGAAACATAACAAAATACAACATTCATATAACATGAAATTTAATTAAAATATATTTTCCAGAAATATCTGCCATATTCTTGTCGTTGCTACCACCACTGCCTTCGCATAAGTTTGTGTATGTCACTTTCACCAGATGTTTGAAACCCTACATCAGATTTCCAGGGATAACACCTGTGGTGGAAAGTACTGAATAATTCTCATTTTAAGACAGACTACGCTAGCCGCTGATACCAAACACTGAAACGGATTGGCAGAGAGCAAAGCACATAACCTTTTTTCGGTGGGCCCCCACGCGGGAGCAAGTGGATGGTGGTGCAAAAGAAGCGCAGGGCGCGCGGTGGAAGGAAGGGCACTGTAACGGGTACGAGAAGCCCAACACGTAGCGCGCATCTCCCGCAAATGAGGCTCCGAGCATGAATGGACTACGGTACGAGCGGCCGAACAACAACAGCGCCGCTCCCGAAGCAAGCATCTCTTCGGCTTCGCACCCTGGCGGGCGCGAAAGCGGTCACCGACGAGGCCCTGGACCGGAGCCACCGCGGCGTTTTGACTTTGCGGCACTTGCGTTTCGTTTTCCACCGCATTTACAGGTCGATTGCCAAAATATGGCGGATTAGTGTCGAGTGAGAAGACGAAATTTCTCAGCCAACGATCGGTGTAAAATCTTGGACACTGCGTCATGCTTTTGTTTATGTTCAGCACCAGAGAGATGTGAGCATCCCGAAGCAATGTGTGGAATGATTCTACTGTTGGGCAAACATATCGACAGGACTAATTCCCCTCACGTTCATCTTTGACAATTAACTTCAAATAGCTTCGGGTCGAGATAACTTCATCCTGATTGATCAATAGGGGTGGATATTGATGACCTAAAACATCCCCAAAATCATGATCAATAAAATGCTCTTAAAATGCTTTAAAATTCTCTAAAACCAAAGAAAATAGTTATTTATGTGTCAAGGGCGTTAAGTAGATGTTTTTGTCCCGAGGGCGACTTCCAACTCCGAGGCCGCTGGTCTGAGGGTTTGGAAGTCACCTGAGGGGCAAAGACATCTAGTAACGTTCGCGGTGGATACAAAACTATGGTTTTCTAGTTTGTTGCTGAATTAAGCGAGAATTCGAAACATTTTATAATTTTTCTTACGTCTAAAGTGAAAAGATGCATTGTATTAGTTATTTGTCAATATGACGTCATAAACAAAACAGTGTGTATCTAATTACTATTGCATATGGTCATTGGACTGATTTGTTCGTAGAAAATGAAAGAATATTGTGAAGTTCATACGGAAATTCTCGCAAAAGCTAACAAAACAACAAACAGTGGTTTCCAGTAAAACCTAGAAAAATATATGAAAATGTTTTGGGTGTATTTAAGTTATCTAACAGTGTACATTGCGTTGATAAAACATTTGTTTAGATTGTTCTTCTATTGCTAGGTGTTATAATGTCATATGCAAAAAATGCTTCGACGTTGCTAGCCGATGTTCATATACATCTTATTACTACGAGCAGTAGTACTTACTCAAGAAACACATACAGAAAAGGTGACCCGTAACAAGAAATATGAGTGACTGGTTGCAATTGTATATTCACGGGAACATTCCAAAATTGCAATTTTAATATCAATGAAGCAAATTAAGGTTTATAATGAGTTATTTTACTTATTTGAGCATTATGCCATTTATTTATTGTATTTGCTTGCATCGTAACTTTAATAAATCAAATTCATAAAAATGTTGCATGTGTTGTGTTGGTATTAGAGCGGGCCATAAAAGTATTCAAAAGAGTCCGAGGCATAAAGAATCAGAAAGGCCGCAGGGATATTAACAATACCGTTACGTGTTTTGTTTCAGGTCCGTAAACACACAGAAATGAACTAGTAAACCATAAAAATCTTATTAGAACCAGTTCGGATGAATAACTGAAGTTGTTGGATATGTTATCGAGGATTTTTTCCATTCGTTCGAGTGAACTCAGCTTGCAAACTTTTGGTTTGGACTGTCTTTTATCAGAAATCTGTCTTTACGATATCGCGAAATCGGTCGAACCGGCAATAGCGCTGATATACGTCACAAGAATTACATACAACGGCCGACAAAACAATTTTGGAGCGAACAAATAACATAGACTACCGAGTAATTCTGTGAAGAACATTTGTGGCATTACGTAAATATTATTTGAACCACCATTAAAATCTTTGTCAATATAATTTGAAGTACCATTAAAACAAATGAAATCAATAAAAATGCATTAAAAATTTTGGGAAAAGGTAAAAACTGACTTATTTGTCGAAATCGACAAAAGTGCCAAATAAATTGACCTATAAAAATGGGTCAATTCCTGTTATCATAACATAAAATGAATTACTATAATAAAAGGCATTGTTCTAAAGTGAAAAGGAAAAAATGACATTTCATTAAAATCTGCTCCCTAATGATCAGCATAAAACTTTCCGTTTCTGGGAAGATCTGCCCTGAAATGAGCTAGAATTTCGACGCTTTCATGTCGACATGCGGGTGTCTTCCATGAAGAGATTTCTCCATCCACGAATCAGTTTCTCACGATCACCGCATATAAAGTGAGCAAATTCTTGTAATAACTCTGAAGAAGTAAAAGTAGTTTCACAAATTGTTTTACGCAAACCTGGTAATTTGCTGCCGAGTAAAAAAAAAGGTCACTTACTGACAAAGCTATTGTGACGTCTTGGGAACACAACAGCAATCACAGACCCGAGATTCTGATATTTACAGATTTATTAATAAGTATTTACAAATAAATAGTTTGATCAGTTATGTACAGCTCTGGTAGAGCCTCTCCCCCGATCGCAGTAGCTGACGCCTGACTCGTGGTTCACGCCACTTCCCAGCGAGCTTACGCACACAGCGTAGAGCCCCGGTGGCCGCAGTCACCCGTGGAAAATATGTCAACACATGGGTTGCCCTACGAGCAAGTGTTTGTACGTTCGCACGAGGTTTTCACTCAGCTCAACACTCACCCCAGCGCTTTGCGCTCTCGCTTATTTGCCTTCCAGACCACGTGACACGCAACGTCATCTTGCTTTCCCGCGTCACTTCATGCGACGTGACTGTCGCGCCGCCACGCATTTTGGGCATCCCTTCCCATGGATTTCCGAAGTTTCTCAAAATACCTCGGGTACCCGCTCCTAGCTACCCCTATTCACTGTACTTCCTTTCTCCACCCAGCATTCTCTGGCTGCCCTAATCCTGCAACGCGATGCCTGAAAAACGCCGGACTTCCTGCTTATGGTAATACAATACGTTACATTACTGCTAATATCCACCAATACTCTCCCATCCGTATTTCTTGACAATGTAGTGCGTTCTACTGGAGACATCGGATGGTGCATTAGTGCATTTGTCATTTAACCTCTAATATTCTTTTGTAGGTCTTAATATCGGTTCTGATCCATAATAATACAGATGAGTAGTTCAATTGGGATGTAGCTAATTTGTTGGCTTTGCTGGTGTATTCTTGCCATTCATTTTAATGCTTTTCATATCCTTCGGAAAGTTCTTCCTTCATTTTACTTTGGTCAATGTGCCTTACTTGTTTCATTCCCAGATACCTTTGTTTCCTCGCTTTTGTCATCTGTCCATCTTGAAGTTCAATGGCCCCTTCCGGCAGTTCTTCTCTCACAATATTTAGTGTTCTACATTTCTCCAGGCTAAACTTCTTCCCGAATTCGAAAGTTTTCTCTTTCAATCAATTCAGGCTTAAGAATTTACGAATTATATTTGCTCTTTCGAATAATCCACCTTTCTGAATGTTAATAAAAATCTTCATTGAAACTGAAATATTATCAATTAATAATAACAATAATAATAATAACAATAACAATAATAATAATGCTAACAACAATAATAAATAATAATAATAATAATAAGAAGAAGAAGAAGAAGAAGAAGAAGAAGAAGAACAATAATAATAATAACCCGGTGAATGTCGAGAAAAATAGTGTTTTCTTCTTCTTCTTCTTCTTATTATTATTATTATTATTATTATTATTATTATTATTATTATTATTATAACTTGAGGAATGTTTGGCAAGTATTTTGTACTACGATGTAGAGTACTAAAGACGGTGGTTGATTCTGTAGTGAGGTGTAGTGATGTAGCGGACACCATCAGCATATTGCAGTGAGGCTTACGAGGGAGAATGCATTTGTCAAATTGGGTTTATAGAAGTTCAGTTTAATTATCTGCCAATATTACTAGCAGAAAGTTCGTTAGGTTAATGAGAATGAAAGTGCACTGAAGTACACTCCGTGAAGACGTAAAACGTGCAGGGGACGAATTTCGAAGTTACATACACCTGCTTTCTGGAAGAAAAATGAAACCAACCTACCCTCATAAAATTCATGATAGTGTTAAATGTAGTTAATAGTATTACAGTAACAATTTAGAAAATACATTGTGACTATTTAATAATTTAGTACTTGTTCTTAAAATATATAACTAATTTAAAAAATTAAATATTTAGTGCATGTGTTTCTAATTATTCTGAAGTAGTTCATACGGATTGTATCTCGACAATAGTTCGAAAAATATCAACTTTTTGGTTTAAAGAGAGAAAAAATACTTATTTTTTGATAAAATACTTGAAAAGCAATACTCTCTAACTTCATCAAATTATTGTAGAACATTTAAATTGCACCAATACAATCGATTTGCGTGAAATAAATCAAACACTTAGGCTACAAAGAATCTTCAATCTACAAGCAAATCTATGAGACAAATGATTTGGCTAGATTCATCAATCATCGTCGCATTCCCTTCGCCTCCACTCAGCTGCCGCCAACGCAGAAGCTCCTCTGACGCCGGCAGCTACCTTCCGCCCCCTCCCCCTCCCCTGCATCGGCGACGTCTGCGCGCCAGCGGCCTGCCCCGTCCGCCGCGTGGGCGAACACGGACTGTTAAAAACGCGTCCCCATGTGCAGTGGAATGACGAAGGTTATCAGGATCATCTCGGGCGAGAAACCGTTGGCTCAATGAAAGCACATAAATATTGGTGCCATCAGTTATTATTTCCCTTTTTCACTTTTACAACATTTGGATTATAGACTTTTTCATTCACAAAACATCGTTGAAAATGTAAAAACCTCCAGCACAAAACATCGATGCCCAAAAATCATCGACTTGAATACATAGATGTTTAAAACAGATATTTTTATAGAAACATCAATGTTTTGAAAACATCGCCATGGATGTGCACCAATGTGTATTTGACGGAGGCCGCGGACGGCGGCGGCGGCAGCAACGGACTTTTCGGAGGACAGAGGACGTGCAAGAGGTATTTAACAGTTGCATTCCAAAGCCATTATGGTACCCTGACTGATTGATTAATGCTTTGGGCATACCAACTACTGTAGTAATTAATGCTGTTAGTGTAATGAATGTTTTTATACCCGGAAATGGTGGAATCACTCCCCGGCTGCATGGCGAGATCCTGCGCCGATCAACACGTCTGCTTGCTGGAGAGAGGTTCCTCCCCCAGCGGAGCAACGCCCCAGCCGGGACAAGCTCAAGCTCCTCTTTGGTCTCCCGGCGTGTGTAGGGTGTAAGTATGTGTGTAAGGGGAAAACAGGACAAAGAAGAAGGAAAGACGCGCGTGGCCCGCGACCAGGATGGTTCTCCGTCATTTTCCTGGTTTTGATAGGAAAAATCACGGAATACGTTGTTTTTATTTTACAAGCCGGAAAATTGGGGGTTCGCCCTAGGAACCTTTGAGGGGCCGGATTAGGCACCACCGTGTTCATATTTCAAATGCCAATAACTTTTTACAAGACATGTAAAATAAATTACATTACCCTGCATCAATAACTTGTAAAGTCAACTTTAAAATACTGTAATTGATAGAAAGCCCGCGAACGTAATATGAAGCGTTTGAATCTCCAACACTCTACAACATTCATACCGTGACATTGCAACTAATTATATTACGTTCTTCCCTTGAATGTTTCGTCATACTTAATTTAAAATGGTGATTTACTTTGAAAATTTACTTTGAACCTATCTAAAATCAAGATACCCTGAAACTGGAAGAATTTATAGGGCGAACAACCAAAGAACTCAGTATTCAACTGCACAGTAAATCTTAGAAAAAAAGGAATGTTTACTTAGTTGCAGCTCAAGGTTGCGCCTGAAAGCAATGGGTATAATTAATCATAGCAACGCAATGACTCACAGTGCAAGTATATTCACATCGCGCTATTTCTTTCGGCGCACCTTCCTTCATGCCGCCAAGTGGCCTGGGCGCAAGTGCAAAGGCGTATTTTGAGCGCCCTCCTGAATGTGGTGCATTGCTTCAGCCAAACGGGACCTAGTCGGCCGTCAGCCATGTGGGTCGAAAACTTCCGCCCTTCACCTCTTTCTACTGAAGCTCTCAGCTCGTTACGAGAGCATACGTGAGGTTGGTGAGTGAAGTCATCGATGATGGCCGCTATTTCTTTACTCACCGACAGGGAACAACACAAAAACCTATGACATACGGTTGAAAGTTTACCGTTTGTCGCTTGGAATGCGGCTACCATGTGGTACGCATGTGGGATGACAGGGTTTTAAACAGGCACCAAGTTCTCTGAGTGACCGGCTGTGGTGACTCAGGGCATCAACTGATGTGTCTGCAGTGCTTCTGACCTGGAGGTTCTAGGGTTCAAGTCCTGACGGTGGCAGGATTCTCGACTATGGAAAGCTAGGTCGAATTCATCAGTTGTCTGGAGGAGAATTGTAGCGGACGGCTTCTCCTATTGGTTGTTTTCCGTGGATTCTCCGCTCAACACCAGGCGAATGCCGGATTAGTGCTTTAGCAACCGGGATACGAACTGCGTCCGATCTTTCTTTTTTCTTTCGTGTACAGACCCCATCCCTTAATTACATACACTTATAGACCGGGAGCCAGGAAGAAACTCCACGTATGATAAGCGCAAAGCTAAAACGTTTTTAGAAGTTAGCCAGTGTTATGAGGAACAGGGAAACGCACGTATGGCGGCCTGTAGTTGTCGGCCTTGCGCTGCACAATTTTTTGCATGTTGAAAAAAATTATGCCATTGCGGAATAAGTACACAGCTAATTCTTGTTGTATATTGTTCGTTAGTTCGCCAAAGTGTGAAGGAGTGAGTATGAAGATGTGGCATCTGAAACTGTACGCCATATTGAATTCAATGTGTCATTTTTTAATGCTCTCTTGTACGACGAGTTCAACTAATGTTTTGCTCTAATGGTAGAAAATTCTCTTTCATTGCCGATTATGACAACGCCATACCTTTTCGACGTCTCTAAGTAGCCGCCATACTGATTCAAAGACGTTCAATTTGTCACTAGGCCATGTACGTACGTATCATAGGTACAAGTATGGCAGTACATTTTTTGGACCCCCGTAATTCATTTTCATAAATAGATGCAATGCCAAACTCATGAGACATCATTAAATGGCTGTCATACTGAAAAATCTGTTTCTTTCAAAATTTTCATAAAATTATTGGTAAGCGCTGGAAAATAATTGTATAATTTCAACAACAATAAAAATCGAAGTAAATGGTTTGTTTTGCAACATTTTATGACAAATTAGGAACAATATAATTTATGAAAAGAAATACCACACGATATTTTTATATAGTACTTTTGATTTACATGTAACGGCTCTGAGAGTAATCTTGATTATTTTGTGGATTGGTTATCCAAAATGGTAGACCTGTCAAAAAATATTTTTAACAGATAAAGAAAATGTACTTTTTTGCCTTAATTGTTGTAGAGAGAGGAGAGCTTACATTATTTTTACTCTGCAGAATACAAACATGCTTTCAAACAAATAATTAAAGATCATGTTAATAACATTAAGGAGACAGGCACACAATTAAACTCAATTTCTCGACATCGCACTATGGGATGAAAGCGCTCTGTCCTTGGCCAAAAGTCATAACTCGGTTATCTGAAGAGTAAATCGCCTGAAATTTGGTACATATATAGACCATAAAAGAATATAATACATTTACCAAATTACCTGTTGCATAATTTCAAGATGGCGGCTCATGTATACGTACTATCTTTAGGTAAGAAAAGATAGAAATTAAAAATTCGTATGAAAACTTTTATTATGAAATTATTCATCTGTATTTTCATTTAACAAGAGTTCATATTGTTGTGAAAGCAATAGACATCATTCATATTATTAATATTAAGAAGTGTGTTCCTCCCTGATCCTGCTAGAAAAGGATCTATTCCATAGCATCCTCATCCAATACTTCAACCAAAAAGAGACAGATATTTACTCAATTTGCTTCATGTGAACTTGATTCTGGTGGGAGTAAATAAGCATTTTAATTACTTCAGTATAAGTTCCTTTTTCTTTGTGTATGAACTCTCTTTTCTGGGCTAGAAGTCGAAATGATGGGATCCGATGTTTCCAAAGCTGGGTTGAAAATATCATGTGAATTCTGTTGTCTTTCCTTGTGTGAGTGTCTGTCCTTTCTGTACAATCTATTTCTGGATTTTGAAGCTGCTTCTCCCAGGCATCGAAATGGCAGAATACTATACTGAAGTATGTATTTTCTGAACAATAACCGCACATGAACATTTACACACTTCGGAAACCAATCATAGAGTTTTCTGCATACTTTAAGTCTCCAAACAATATTTGCCGAAATATTTCAGGAGTCAATACTGTATGGCATTACACATAGCTACCAGGATAATCTAAATCTCTGGTCGGTTTCGTGCGCAGATAATTCGTGAAAAAACTACAGGTTCGAGAGGGCGCGTCGTGCAGTATTTTCATTAGACAGGCCGCAACCATTATCTTTCACTTATCCACACGAAGATGCATTTTCTCCTGAAACAATTTTGGTGCTTTTTTCCGTTTAGCAATAAACTTTAATTTTACATCACCTCTGACTTACCATACTTTTAAATAAATTCTAAACATGTGCAGAACACATTAAAAGCTTAATCAAAGATGCTAGGGACTTACCCCAAATTGTAAAGTAGCACACTTCGGCAAAAATTCGAGTGCGTAAAATTCTGTGGCATCCTTTACTTGAAGAGGTTTTGCGCCACAAATTGGGCAGGTTTGACTAGATCTGTTTCCTGTTATTATATTAAAAACAAATTAATGTCAAATATAGAACAAATGAAACCCTTATAGTCTGTCCATTGCTATGCAGCCATTAATTGCATTAAATATCTGCATTGTGGATTTTAGATAGTAGCTTTGTGTTTATATACTGTTGCTTGCTCAAATTGTTATCCTTAAGATTGTAATGCCTTCTCTTCAGATAATGCAACTGGTAGTTTCTTGTTTTGGAAATTATAATAGTTTGTTTTTTTAGAATTTTAGATGCTCTGGTTGGAGTTTCATTGACTTAATCCAGAATAACAGCTATATGTCTTCCATCGAAGCAAGGCTGACATGCTTTTGGCTTTCACCATTAAATCTGCCTGATGGTCGTTTCGAAGGACAATTTTTGCAGCGATTCTTCGTTTGGACCTCTCCAGATTTCTCACCGTAGGAACGAACAGGTCGCGCCCTGTTCGAGATTTGTCTTCGTGTGATTCAGTCAATTTATGTAGGCACACGAAATTCTCAGAAAACCATTCAAATTTTTTCCTAAAGTACGTCTTTAGGTTCCAGTGACCATCTTTCCATCATCTATTAAGTTTGGGTTAAAATCTTTTGTTTTATCTTCAAATACTTTAAAAGATCTTCAAAGACATTATTACTACAACATCCACACACAATATAATCGAGAACTTCACATTATTGCCTCTTTTTAACTCCGATGAATGCCACACAATGAATAGGTCTTTTCGATTGATATGGCACACACCTGAAAAGACGCAAATTTCGTGTAAGGCGGCAGGTAGCGGCAGCTAAAATTATGTAAAACATTATCTCCTTTAGTTGAGTGACACTTTAGAAATAGATTCAGCGCAGCAAACGGCGGCATATTAGTTATAAGTCAATATAAACATGAACATAACCTAAAATATGATAACCTTTACAGGATATGTTTAAGGCACGAATATTCCGCGTTGTGAATATCTACATCTACATTTCTTATTAGAAGTAATAAAGCTTACCTTCGTTGTTAGTATATGCTTCGACTGGGATTCTAACCGAAATACTGCTGAAACAAAACATTCTGTGCTATTAGGCGTGGCGCCCGCCTTACAACTTCTTACAGAGATGCCAGCAGCACCTTGTACGTAAAACCAGGACAACTAATTTGAGTAATAATAGCGAATCATGATGCTTTAATTATATTAGAATACTTATATTCATGTTAATTTGTGATATGTTACAACTTATTTTTCGACTTTTGGCCAAGAATTAGTCCATTTTATCCCAATGTTCATCGCCTTGATATTTTCATTATTTTAATTTTGATAGCCCTGCAAGTTTGTAAAATGAACCTAGAAAATATTCAAGATTAATCCTGGAGTTATTACGTCTAAAAACACACAATGCCATTAATATCATGTTGGAATCGAATTTATTCACAAACGTGTATGACACTGTTCTGTCTAGAATAAGAATACCCTAAATATATTTATACTTTGTAATATATTCAATTTTCCTTTATTTGAGTGAATGTACTTCATTCTTGATCTGTTTCTTCCCAATTCCATCTCTGTTTATTTCTATTTTTGGGTTGATTTTATTGTTAACTTTTGCAAATGATGACTATTTTTATGTAAATGTGCTCTCTCTTAATTTACTATTGCCACATTCTTCTTGAGGGAAATATATATATTTACAATTTTCCTTATTTGTGTTTATTTTGGATTCATCTATTTTATTTTATAAAGTTTTCTATTTAAAACCTATTTTGGTAAGTTCTTCCCTGTCCTCTCTCTCTCTCTCTCTCTCTCTCTCTCTCTCTCTCTCTCTCTCTCTCTTAGCTTTGAGCTTATCATACATAAATTTTCTTGTTGGCTTCCGGTCCATTATTTTTAAACCACTGTCGGGAACTGAGAGCTTGCCCAGACTTGGACCGTGCACCACTGGTGGGAGATAACTGAATATGGAAATCCCTAAGCCGACGTGTAGGCTTGCGCGAAATCTTACACTTACACTTACACGAGGAAGAAAACACTTCCCATGATACAAAAACTTGCATTACTCTTACGCAACAAATGATCACAGGAGTTGACGCGCCCGAAAACAAGAAATCAAGCATGTTCTTGAGTGACTATTAAAATCTGAATGCGATGCTGCTGAATGAAAGTGGTGCGTTAAAATAAAATGCATGTAAATATTGACTTATTAGTTAGAACGTATCTGTTGCTTCCTTTATTTAATGTATTCATTACGAATGAGTTGGAGAAGAAATTATCAATAGAAATGGGCAAGATCTTAGGGAATTTTGCTTCCTGATAACGACTTCAAAATAATGAATATCTTTATTTAGGAAAAAGGATATACAAAGTAAATATACATAGACAATGGCTTCACACGATCGCTAATAGACTATGTTATAACGAACAGAAAATTAGTACTTAAAATTAAAAATATTCGTGTTTACAAAGGCAGTGATATACCATCCGATCACTACTTAGTCGTCTCAAGATGTCTCATAGCAGTACTGAAACTGGGTATCTGTGAGCAGAGATATTTACAAAGTCATGCAGAGACGAAGAAACACGTCTGAAACAAATAAATGCACACATACCTTTAAGATGACATTAACTCAGTGTATTGGAACTCTATTGAAATATTATAAACACCAGCATTTGAAGCTATTGATAAAAGGAATAAACACAGAAAAAAGCAAAGGCTGAAAATCCAGAACCAGATTGCTGAAGCTATACGCGAGAAGAAAAATGCATAGCAAGAATTACTTCAGAAATCAACACAAGAGGGGAAAGAAAACGACATATGAAAAAGGAACCAGGCAAAGCAATTAGTGAAAAAAGCTCACCAAGAATTATGAGACCTTTTCATTGCACAAATGAATTACGGTGATGTCCATGGTGAGCGGAATCTGATTTGCAAGATCTTGAAACATTTAAAATGAAGAAAAGGACATAGCGGAACTTAGTCTCATATATAACTCAACTCTAATCGGTGAAGATAAGTCACAATACAACAACCCTCAGATAGACCCTTTGAACAAACATGAAATGGAATATGTGCTGTCAAGCATGAAAAATAGAAAAGCTCCTGGGGTAGATGGTGTCAGTGGAGAACTGCTAAAATACGGAGGTGAAGAATTGAAAGGCAGATTTGAACTATTTAATAATTGCTGGATCAAATACCGATACCTGATGCATGGAAGAAAGCAGCAGTCATCTTTTTAAGAGGAAATAACAGCCAGCCATATAATTACAGAGGAATAAGCATGTTGATCAACGTCTACAAAGTTTACACAAAAATAATAAATAAACGGCCCCCAACAATCTCAGATACAGCGCTATTGGAAGAACAAAGTGCATTAAGATCATGCACAGACAATGTGTTTACAATAAACCAAATAATAGAAAAGAGACGAGAGTTCAATTTAGACATCCGCACAGCTTTTTCTAGATTATGAAAAGCGTTTGATAGAATTGATCATGAACGCGTCGGCAGATTCGTCTCTGGCAGATTCTTCAAATAAGGGACCATCGTTTCCACTTGATTGAAGTTAATAAACTCCTCTATCACTATTTTAACCTTTCAGAGCCACCAGTCTCTAGAATTCTCTACCAGAATTGTTTGAATTCGATCTATCTTGTATCACGAGAAAAATCTCACACACCGTTGGAATTTCAAATTCTAGATCACTCGATCCTTCTATTTGAAACAGAAATCAAAGACAATGACGAAAATATTTTTAATCTTCGGAACTTTTGTGACCTTCATAAAATCCTTTATTTTATATGTCTATCCTTTTTATTATATTTCTTTTATTTTTTAACTAACTCATTTATTTTGATACACTATGTATGATTTGAAATAGTTTGTTTTAATATACTTTAAACTTGACAGTTAAATTAATTGCATTGAAGTGAACGTTCTTAATCTTTAATTCTTATGAAACCTCGTGTACTTAAAAGATATTCAAAAAGTGTTCTTGCAGGGAATAAGGTTCAAATATCATTATTATTTATACTTAACTACCCATTCAAGCATACAATAAAAGTAATTGCCTTCTTAATGTTTTAGACTCTCTTTTGCAAAAATGTTGTAAATTACTCACATATTCATTCAATTCGTAGAAAATATCGAAAATTGTTTTGTTTCCAAGCAAGTACATTTTTCTGTTAAAGTGTTCAATTGATTATTTTATTTTTTTGTAAATTTAAATTTGTGAAATGTTATCACTTTTAATTGCAAATTTCTATATTTGCAGGACATAGTTGCAGCCAATCATTTCTATTTCTTACCGCGTAAAAAAAGCGTAGGTAGTGTTGACTTTCAGGTTTGTCCACCTTCGCTATCGGCTCTTCGATCTGAAGCACTCATCAAACGCTCAAGAGCCTGCTCGGGAAGAGCAACTTCGCTCGACAGTTTACCCCTAGTCTTCTTCTGTCGGATACTTGAAGGCAATGCCCTTCAATGAAAAGTCTCCTCTAAAGGACAAGTTACATCGTTTCTGGGTGGACAACTTTTCTGGAAACTACATTCGTGGTTGAATATTACGTTCCTACAATTATATTTGAGTAATTTATTTTGTTATGAAACCATATATTTGTTTTTAATTCAATACAATTCAAATACTCGTGCCTGATGTAGACTTGACCTTTCTATTGATTTAATATTTCATAACAAGTGATTTCAATTTTTACAGAACTGGAATGCAAAATATATGGTTATATCACAATATCGCTAATTTGACTACATAAAACACATTTACTTGCATGAAATCAAATCGTATATCTATCGCAATCTCTATCTTTTCTGTTGCAAATCATAATAATTAACAGTCAATTGGCCAAACAGTAATTGAAAAAGAAAGAAATCGCATGAAAATAAACAAAAAGATGTAATTAAAGTATGACTTATATAATTCTTTTCATCAGTCAGAGTGCGCGCCCCCGATCTTTCTTTGTCGTCCTTTCCTTTCGCCTCACGATTGGGCAATTGGTAGAAAATAGTGAGTTCTGAGAGCCAACACCAAACGTAATCCAGACTCTGCTTCTATTAAAAAGTGCAGTAAAACATTCCAATGTGCAGTCGCATTACCGTTTCTTAGAATATACTTTGTAACTGTATTTCTTCTTCTCTAGAAATGTAATGGCAAGTTTGAAAATATATGTTTCTGAGCAGCTCAAATTACATAACCCACTACAGACTTGTGAAGTTGATTGGAGCGAAGCTACGGTCTCCATTGTAAGTTGGAGTTACTTGTTGTTGGATCTGCAGATGAAATTCAATCCAAGTACAGATTACTTTAATCAGGACGTAGCCCTTAGAAGTATAAAATTGTAACTGCATAGGAAATATAATCAATGTGCAATGGCTATTTAGTTCCTTGAACGGGAAATCAGTGAAATTACAGAACTACGTATGGCGTCATTGTTAATGGTCTATTTCACAGCATATGTGATATTACTGAATAAATTACAAATTGAAAAAACTCGTTATTGATTATTTAATTCAATGTTGATTCTAGTCAATCACTGAATTAGCTTTTTTAATATGGACAGGTACAACAAGACAACTCGACATCTTCCTCGAGTTCCTTAACTCCAGACACCCATCCATAAAATTCACTAAAGAACTAGAAAGCTAAGTAATCAATTAATTTCTTAGACCTAACCATCTCTAGGTTGGACCAATAAAGCCTTCAATGTTTTTAGAAAACCCACACACACAGACACTGTCATCCATAACACATCCCAACATCCATCTGCTCCAAACACGGCTTTCCATGCCATGATTCACGAACATTAGCCTTCCATATCACAAGACAATTTTGAAGAGAAACGCACCATTAAATACATAGCTACGCCAATGGATGCAATTACCACTCTCGTTGACAACATATTACGCCGCAAATTAAATGAAGAAACTAAAAACGTATACAAACCTCACCCCGTCACCCAGAAACCATCAAATTTATTTTCTATTCGTTCTTTGGAAAAATATCGCAGGTAGCCCATATTCTTCACAAATACAATTTTCGTTTTCCTTTACCACACACAAATCCTCAAACAACTACTTTCACCTCGCAACACCACCCACTCATGGCGAAATCAGGAGTTTATGAACTACACTGCCTTACAATTGCATTCATCATCAGACAAACTGGTAGAAGCTTTAATACCAAATTAAAAGAACATTTACATGCATGGAAGCACAACACAAACAAATCGCACTTTGCTACATCTTATAAACGCAGAGTCTTCTTTCACCCAGACTCAGACATCAAAATTCTTGAAATAGAAAATAAATTCTGGAACAGAAGTGCTTTAGAAATCTTTCCATATGTTTCAAGCCAAACAGAAATCTAGGAAGTATGCTCAATGAACAAACTAAATTTCCCTCTGTCCCTCTGCTAATAATTTACACCCCGACGTCCCTAATAGCTCCCCGCCTCCTAAGACATTCCAGAGAACACTAAACAGACCACCTCTGACCCACCCACCCCATGATCTCCGGAAAGCAATAAACCCATGTCACGTTCTCTCTGGGCACAGTCGCTCGACTTTGCCGACAGCGAGGTAAGCAAGCAGCTCAACATATATTCAATTATTTCCCCCAAATATCTAAACTGTATGACTCTTAATGAATTATTATTATTATTATTCCCCATTTTCTTATGTATATGTATGTGTGTGTATATATATATATATATATATATATATATATATATATATAAATTTTAAGAAATGAGGAATAATAATAATAATTAATATCAATGTTAATACAAGATGAGAAAATAATTGAATAACAGGAATGAACTTCGTTCTTATCATGCTGTCGGCTAAAGTCGATGATGTGCTGAAAGCCTGAGTTCAATACCCTTTCGAATGTTCTAGTAAATCGAGTATTCTGTTTAGTGTTCTCTGGAAATGTCTTGAAGAACTTAAATCAGTTAAATATTAACGAAGGCAGAAGAGAAAACAATTTGTTCGTGAAGAGCCTCAATTCTGTTTAACGAAATATATGAAGATTCTAAAACTTCTGTTCCAGAATTTATTTTCTATTTCAAGAATTTTGATGTCACAATCTGTACGTTGCGATATTGTAACAAGATGCCGTTTATTTATGTTGTAACTTCCATGCATGTAAATATTCTTTAATTCTTGGTATTAAGCTTCTGCCAGTTTGTCGATGTTAACTCGCAATTGTGTGTGTAATTCATCGACTCTGATTTGCCATGATCGTGCAGTGTGAACGTTTGAACTGTGTGTGTGAAACGTGAAAATTGTATTTGTGAAGAGCTATGGCACCTTCTGCGATGAGAACGGAATAAGTACGATGATTTCTGAGTGAGTGGTGAGCAACACTTCGTTAGTTTCTTCTTGACTGGTGCGTGCGTAATATGTTGATAAACGGAAGGTAACAATCCATTGACGTGTAATGGTGCGTGTTTCTCTTTCAAAAATTGTCAGCAGCCGACAAGGAAACTATTTGTCTGTGATCGTAATAATGAAGCTTTGTGTTTGTAACGAAATGAATGTTGGAATGATGAGCGATGTCTGTGCGTATGAGTTTTCTAAAAACATTGAAGATGTGTTTGTGTCAACACAGAAGATAGTCTGAAAACAATTGATTAGTTTTCTTTAATTCTTTAGTAGTGGATGGGTGTCTGAAATTGAGAACTCGAGGAAACGCCTTAAGCTAATTCGTGATTGACTAGAATCAACATTATGTCAATAACGAGTTTTTCAATTTATATTTATTCGTAATCTCATGCGTGAAATAGACCGTGGCATGACGCCATACACCGCGATTCCGTTCGAAACTAACATTCTAATAAATTTTATTTTTATAACTCTGAGCTATCTAAAGTAATCTGTACTTGGTCGGAATCCCAGCTCAGCTTACAATGAGACCGTAGCCTCAATCAGCTTCACAAGTCTATGATAGGTGCTGTAATTTGAAGCTGCTCAGCGACTTGTATTTCAAACTTGTGGCCATTTCTAGAGAAGAAGAAATAAGCGACAAAAATATGTGAACGGTAATGCGATCTGTGTTGAATGTTTTACTGCACTTTTAATAGAAGCGGTTCGATACGTTTGATCTCCTTATTTTTCTACCAGTGTAATCGTGAGCGAAAGGACGTGCAAAGATCGAAGGCCTTCTGACGATGAAAAGAAGTCATACTTTATTACATCTTTTGTTTATTTTCTTTGCGACCCTGCTCTTCTCTTTCAATTGCCTGATAATAATTGACACATTGGCTATTATGATTTACTGGCGCAAAATAAGTTTACGATAGATGCTACGATTTGATTTCTACCGAAGTGAAAGCTGTGTTTATGTAGTCAGCCGGATGTGTGATATATTCATATATTTTGCATTCCGATTCTTACAAAATGAAATCACTTGTTATAAATCAAATGTTAGAAAGAATTTGAAGTCATCAACAATCTTGGTATTGGTAAACAAATATATCGGTTTCATAACAAAATAATTACTCAAATATATTGTAGGAACATGTATTCAACCTGAATGTGATTTCCGAAAAATTGTCCGCAGAAAACGATGTAACTTGTCGCTTGAAAGGAGACTTTCGTTGAAGGCGTTGCTGCAGCTCCGTGAAAGAAGACTGGGGAAAATAAACTGTCGACAGTGCTTCCCGGCGAGCACTCTGAGATTTGAGAATAACGCTTCGAATCGAAACAACGAAAGTGAACGACACCAATCAGCACCGCTTTGTGAAAAAGCAAATGATTGGCTGCAACTATGTCTACTAATATAAATTTTGCACTAAAAAGTAACACATTTCACAAATTGCAAAATAAAATATTGATTAATTGCACAACAGAAAAATGTTCGTTTTCGAAAACAACAATTTTCGTATTTTCTACTTAGAGCCAATTGAAAATATGTGATGATTTACAACATTTTTTACGAAGAGAATACAAAGCATGAAAGGCAATTACTGTTGTATTAACTTTTAATCAGGTAATTGAAGCAACAAAGTAATATTTGGCTTGCGTTCCCTGCAAACATCTTTAGCGCAGTTTCATAAATTAGATTAGGTGATTCCTTCAATGCAATTAATTTAACTGTCGAAGTTTAAAGTATATTAAAAACGAAGCATTTCAAAATCATACATGGTATGTCCAAAACAAATGATTGGACAAAAACAAAGGGAAATATAGCAAAAGAAGGATATAGACATAACAAAATAAAGGTTATAGTGCAAAATGTTTGATTTCTGCAAGCTCAGAAGGATCAGTGATAGAGGTGAAATTTAACATTCTGTTCCTCTGCTCGTGATACAGATAGATCGAGTCAAACAATTCTCGTGAAGAAATACAGACTGTGGCCTCTGGGCAAAATAATGATGAAGAGTTTATTAACTTCGTCGAAGTGAAGGCGATGTTCTTTATTTGGTCTGCCGAGACAGTCTTATCGAACACATTAAGCGATCAATTCTATCGACGCTTTTCTCATGTCTGAAAGCTGAATGTCTAAGTGAATATATTTGGTTTATTCTAAACACATTGTCTGTTATAATCATGTGCGCTTTATTCTTCAACTGGCATATATCGAATGACCATTATTATTTTTGTGTAAACTTTAATGGTGACGATCACGTAACTGACCTGCTAACAATTATATGGCTGGCCTATTCCCTTTCTTAAAAGGAATGACTCTTGCTTTTCTTCCATGCATCGGAGCTATTTGTATTTATTCGGCAATTGACAAATAGTTCAAATTGTTATTTCAATTCTTCACCTCCATGTTTAACCGGTTCTCCACTGACAATACCCCGGAGCTTTCACTTTCGTGACAACATATTCCCATTCATGTTTGTTCAATACAGCCTCGAGGGTTATTATGATGATGCCGGTCAAATTGATTATGTAACGGACTATAACTGCTGGCTCTCTTTTCTTCTGATTTTAAATATGTTTCCTTGTCTTGTAAATCGGAGTGCCACCATGAACATCATTATTTATGGCAACGAGATAACCATGAGCTAACTGTTGACTTTTCACTATTGCTGCGCAATTTCCTTTTCTGCTGTCATTTTCTTTCACTGCTGTGTTGATGGTAATTAGCGATGAGCATTTTTGGGCTGCGCATTTTCTTTCGGCAATCTGGACTGCTATTTTCGAGCCTTTGCTTTTTGTATTTACCTCAGCCAGCTTTCAAATGCAGTGTTACTAATATTTTCGGCGAATTCACACTGGTGTATCATCTTTAAGGCTATGTGCATTTATTTGTTTCAGGCGTGTTTCTTCGTGCTATGAGACGAACTTTAATAAATATCTCTGCTCTGAATACCCGAACTCTATGAATATAATGACATCTTTGAACGACTAACAATCGGAGATGTGCCTTTATAACACGAATATTTTAATTTTATGCCATTTAGTTATAATATAATGCATTTCAACATTAATCAACCAACCAGTATATTTACTTGTATATCTACGAAGAAAAATATTCATTGACCCCAGTCGTTAATAAGCCCCAACTGCTCCTTTCATTCGTAATAATTCATTAAAAGGAAGGCAACAGGTACGTTCTGGCATCAAGTCAGCTATTTACATGCATTTATTTTAACGCACCGCTGCGATAACGGCATGCATTCATTTTTATGTCGCCGAGAGCTGTCTTGTTTGCTTTTGTTTTCGGCGAGCGCGATCGGCTCCCTGTGATCATTTGTTGCGTAAACCAATACTGAGTTTTATTGTCATGAAATCTTTGTTTCTCGTATAATAGCTACTAACAGTGTGAACTCGCGCAGCGCCACGTCGGCATTCCATGTTGATTATCTCCCACCGGTACGGTCAAATATGAACATGCGACTGTGTTTGTGGACCATAATCTTTATGTATGACTCAAAGCAAGAGAGAGAGAGAGAGAGAAGGAGAGAGAGAAGAGAGGCTTTGCAAATGAGTTTTAAATAAGTATAAATAAAATAGATAGTCCAAATAAACACCAAATAGGAAAATTATGAAGCATCTTCCTTTCAAGAGAATGTGGCAGTGCTGAATTGAGAACAAGCATGTATAAATCATGGCCATTGTCACTTACGAAGTTAACGAAATCAAATAACAGAAATAAACTGGGCAGTGAGAAAAAGCTGAAGAATGGCTCACATTCACTCAAACTCAAGAGAAGAGTGAAAATATATTACAGAAATATAAATATATTTGAGAACATTTATTCTGAGCAAGTTTGTGTCATACGTTTGTGAATAAATGGATTCAACATGATATTGTGGCATTGTGTTTTTAGGCGTAATGCTCAGGATGTCTTGAATGTTTCTGGGTTACAAACTTGCAAACTATCAGAGTAAATGTGAAAATGTCAGGCAGTGGGCTGACAGGTAAATGGACTAATTCTGGCCCGAAAAATCAGCAAGGCCCATGTTTGCTATCGCAGAATTAGCTGCAATTAAGCCTGACTACAGCTATGAGCAAACATTCGCTATTATTCTCCAGAATTGGTGTCTAGTTTACATGCAAGTGCTGGAAGACAATATGCTTGCAAGTATATATTTCTTAGAATGTTTTATTTCTTGTAACGTATTCGGAGTTAAATGATCGAAAATATGAATACTAACAACGAAGACAACTTTATTACTACAATGAAAATAGAATGTGAATAATCACAACGCGAGATATTCATTATATAACTCATAACAGAACATCATATTACGAGTTATATTCATTTATATTGACTTATAACTAATATGCCGCCGTTCGCTGAATACAAAGTGTCGCTAACAAAGAAGTAATGTTTTACATATTTTAGCTGCCGCCTGCCGCCTTACACGAGAATTTGCGTCTTTTTGAGCCAGTAATGCCATATCAATCGAAAGACCATTGTGTGGCGTCATCGGAGTTAAGAACGTGTAGTTCTCGACCTTATTGTGTGGTGTTGTGGCTGTGTGTCTTTGAAGATATTTTAAAAGCTGTTTGAAGATAGCTGCTTTGTCCTATGAATGATGGAAGATGCCAGGTGAAGATAACTCTGTACTGCAGAAGCAAAATTGACTGAATCACGAACAAATGCTAGTTCTACGATGAGAGTCAAATGAGAAAAGATCGCTGCAAAAATGTCGCTTCAAAGAAACATTTCATCAGGCGAATTTAATGATGAAAGCTTCCGTATCAATCGCTCAACAGAGAAGACATCATAACTGTTCTAGTTAAGTCACTGAAAACTCCAACGAAACATCAAATTAAAAAAAAACAAACAAATATGCGAATTTCCCAAAACGAAACTACCGGTGCGTATCTGAAAAGGCGATAAGCAATTTACGAATGGCTACAACTGTCATATAACACAAAGCTATTATCTAAAATCACAGGTATTAATGCGGTGTGGCTGCATGTCGGACAGACTATAAAGGCTCATTTGTTCTATATTTGACGTTAATTGTTTTTAATATGACATCTGGTGACCTGCCCAATTTATGACATAAACCTCTTTCAGTAAGTGCGACGAATTACGCACCCAAATTTTAACGAAGTCTGATAACAATTTGAGGTAAGTCCCCTGCATGCCATCCAAAATTAAGTTTTATTACAAACGGAGAAAACGATTCAAGAAAATTGTTTTATTGAAAATACGTGTCTTCGTATTGAATAGAGTGAAGATGATTTCGTCTAATATAACAGCGTCTTCAGGTATAGTTTTTCTGATTACTGCTGTTAATGAGCAATTCGAAGATTTAGGGTATCTATTAGCAATGTAATGTCAGCGTATATCGACCTGAAAATGGAGGCACTTCTAAAGCATGCGAAAACTCTGATGATTTCCGAAGCGACAACAAATGTTCATAAAAGTTATTTTGTTCATAGAAAATGCATGCTTCGGTATAGTATTCGCCGTTTCGATATAACACCTGGGCTGCTTCAAATCGAAATGCGTGTACGAGAAAGAACGAACACTCCTGAGAAAGACATTCATGATATTTTCGGCCTTTAAAACATCGGATCTATCATTCGACTTCTAACCTCGAAAAAGTTCGTAATAATAAGAAGAACTTATACTGACCAGTAAAATGCTTATTTTCTACTTGAAATCGAGATTCACATCGAAAGCACAATTAACAAATGGTGAAGGCATTGGATGAGGAATGCTGTAGATCCTTTCTAGTGATCAGAGTGAACATTACTTAATATTAATAATATGAATGATAATCTGCTTTCACAACAATATGAACTCTTGTTAAATGAAAACTACGAATGAATAATTTCGTAATAAAAATTTTCATACAATTGCAATTTTCTATCTTTCTTACCTAAAAGATAATGCGTATCATCGACCGCCGTCTTGAAAATTATGCAACGAATGAACTGACAAATGTGTATTATGTTCTTTTATGGTCTATATATAACGCGAAATTTCGAACATATTTCGGATATTGGTTAAACTTTGACAGAACAGGCGCTTTCATCCATGAATGCGATGATAGAAGAAATTGAGTTTGGTGTGTGCTGTGCTGTAATGTTAATTATTTGTTTGGCATGTTTTATGTTCGGAAAATGGGAAAACTACAATAGCTATCTGTTAAAAATATTTTTTTGACGAATACCATTTGATAACCAATCACAAAATGTCGAAGATTTTCTCAGAGCAGGCCATGAAATCAAAAGTACTATAAAAATATCGGTATTATTATTCTTTCATAGGTATATTGTTGGTGTGTAAAAATGTTGCAAAACAAGCATTTACTAGATTTTTATTGTTGTTGAAATATACGGTATTTTCGGCGCTTACCAATAATTTTATGAAAGCACGAAGAAACAATTTTTCGTATGTTGACCGTTTGTGATGTCTCATGGTTGGCGTGCATCTGTTTGTGAGTGAACACGAGAGTCCCAAGTGTGCGCCGCTGCTATGATACCGTACGTAACTGGTATTCAAATTGAACATCGCTCAATCGGTATGATGATTCGCAGAGACGTCGAAAAACTGTAACATTCTCGCTGTCGGCAATGAAAAATTTTCTGCCATTAAACAGGCGATGGTTGAGCTTTCGTCGTACAGCAAAAATGACGTGAATTCAATATGGCATCACGAACTCAGATGCCGCTCTTCGCCTGCTCCTTCACTGCTGGCGAACTTAACAGGTAATATACAGCTGGGAAGACAGCAATATACTATTCCGCAGTAACATATTTTTTCATCTGAAACGATACGCCCTGGGCATTTAACACGAGCCGCCGCGGCTGCACCTGTTCCTCGCAACACTGGCTAACTACAAAAACGTTTTAACTGCGCTTATCATACGTGGGTTCTTTCGCAACCGATCTACTAGTGTATGTGAACAAGGATAAGTGCAACACGCGAAAAGAAGATCGGACGATTCATGTCCCCGACGCTAAAAAGCACTAATCCGGCATTCGCGCAATTGATGACGGAGAATCCCTGAGCGCTGGCTCAATAGGGAAGAGCCGTCGCTACAATTCCTCCGGACAACGATGATCGACTAACTCGTGATCAGAATCTGCCGTGAGACGAACCTAGAACACTCGGGTCGGAAGCACTACCCGAACACATCGGTGCCTGGTCACCACGGCCGATCAGAAAACTTGGTCGCCTGTTTAAAACACCCTGTCATCACATGCGTACTGCATGTTAACCACATTCAAGCGACAAACGTAAACTTTCAACCGTATGTCATAGGTTTATGTTGTTCCAATCGTGGTAGAAAATAGCGGCCATCGTCGTGACTTCGCTCGCAACCTCTGCTTCTCGTGACTGAGGAAGCAGAAAGAATTGAGAAGGAGGCGGGAGGACCTCGACGCATGGCGACGACTGCGACAGATCTGTTTGGCTGAAGCAATGCGCCGCATTCGGGAGGGCGCTCAGCACTTGCGCCCAGCCAACGGCTTGCGGCGTAGTGCGCCGAAGAGCCTGGCGCAGTATAATGTGCTGCACAATGATCATTGCGTTGCTTTAGCGATTAATTATGCCATTGCTTTCGGGCAACTGAGCTGCAACTGAAGTAAACATTCGCTTTTTCTAAGATTTGCTGTGCGTACTGATTCTTTGTTCTTGTCATTCTTCCATTTCGAGGTATCGATTTTAAATGGGTTCAAGTAAATTTTCAAGTAAATGCCATTTAAATTGAAATAATGACGAAACATTCGGAAGAACGTATGGTGGTTGCAGGTCACGTATGTTGTGATGTTGGTATTCAAACGCTCATGCCGTTCATGAAAACTCCAGTACGATTTAAAGTTGACTTACAGGTATTGACCACGGGGCGTGTATTTTGCATGTCTTGTAAAGTTATTGGCATTTGAATGACGCGGTATTCAGCCTCAGAGTTTCTAGGCAGGCCCCCAGTTTTCGGCAGCAAATAAACAACGTATTCGGCGATTTCTATCCAGAAGCAGAGCGACGGAAGGATTTCCTGTCTGCTGGCGGGCCTGCTTCTTCTTTGTCCTGTTCTCTCCTTACACACGCTGCTTCCACGCCGGGAGAGACAGAGAAGCAACTGGCTCCCGGCACGAAACATTGCTCCGCTGGGGAGAACACCTGCTCAACGAAGCAGGCTGTGTTGATCGGCGCGAGATATCTCGCCATGCATTTCATGAAGAACCACCACATTCGACATAAACATTCATTACACTAACGGGACAAATGACACGGCAATTGGCATGCCTAAAGCGATGATCAGTCGAGTACATATTAACTGGTATTAAATACCTCTTGCGCGTCTCTGTCACGAAGAATCCGTTCGCTACCACCGCCGCCGTCGCGGCCTCCAATCAAATACACATTGATGCATCCGCCAACGTGTTTCAAACATTGATGTTTATAAAGTATGCTGTTTTGCGCTGTCTGTATATTCGAGTCGATATTTTGAACGTCATGTTTTATTAACCGTATTTACGTTTTTCGGCATTGTTTTATTTACGAATAATTCCCGTCATCTGGTACTACAGGTGAATGAAATAATTGGCACCAATATTTATGTGTAACACGATGAGCCAACGATTTCTCGCCGAGACTGTTCTGATGGCTGCTAGATGCATTCACGCATGAGACGCGTTTTAACGGTCAAAATATTACCAGTTGAAACGATCATGCAATCAGAAGGCGAAAACCTGCGTTGGCGTATCAGAAGGTGAAAATATGACGTGACAGCAAATCATGCTCCATAATTGCTTGCGGAAGATTCTTTATACAAGTGTTTGATTTATTTCACGCAAATCATTGTATTGATGCGGTTAAACGTTACTACAATAATTTGATGAGAGACCAGAAATATTCTTTCAAAATATTTTAACTCGAAAATAAGTATTTTTCTCTCTTTGCGCAAAAGTTGATATTTCGAACTGTATAAGACTGTCGTATGAACTACTTCGAAAATAATTAGAAAACACGTACTGCAATATTTAATTTTTAATTAGTTAACTTATATTTTGACAAATACTAAATTGTAAATAGTCTGTGTATTTTCTAGGTATTACTGTAATACTATTACATTTAACACTATCGTAATTTGTAAATCTTTCTTGAAAGCAGTGTCTCAACTCGAGAATTCGTCCTACCCGTTTTACGTAACTACGGAGATGCGCCTCGTGCACTTTCATTCTCGTGGCAACGAGCTTTCTGCTGTGTGGCAGATAAACAAACTGGGCTTTCTGTATCAATTTGACAAATGCGTATTCTCCTCAATAACGCCTACCTGTGCTGATGGTGTCTGCATACATCACTTACACCTGCTGAATCAACCACCGCTGTTACTCTACATCATGTGCAAAATACTTATTAAACATTCCTCAAGTATAATAATAATAATAATAATAATAATAATAATAATAATAATAATAACAATAATAAGAGAGAAGGAAAGAGCACTATTTTTATCGACATTCACCGAGTTAATATTATTGTTCTTCTTCTTCTTCTTCTTCTTCTTCTTATTATATTATTATTATTGTTGTTAACTTGTGTGTAATATTATTATTATTATTATTATTGTTATTATTAATTGATAATAAACTGTTTCAATGAAAATTTTTATTAACATTCGAAAGATGTGTCGAAACATATATTCGTAAATTCTTAAGCCTGGTGGTGAAAGAAAACTTTCGAGTCGAAAGCTAGCCTGGAAAATGTAGAACATAAATATTAATGAGAAATATTCAAGATGAATGACTAAAAGCAGCAGCTAAAATATCTGAGAATGGCTTTAAACAAGGCATTGACTGAAATAAAATGAGGAAGAGGCTTCCCGAAGAATATGGCATTGAATGGCTTAAGAAATAGTGTCAAGGTGTCACTAATGCTGTTCCTATGTGAACATAAGCGAACCGTAAGACCTGCGTAGAGGACCAAATGACTGAAATGCGCAATGCACCATCCGTGTGTAATCTTCACCATTATCAGAAAGTATTGATGAATCTTTGTAATGCTGGCGTATTGCTATTACCATAAGCAGAGTCCCACCATTACATCATATATTAGTAAACGACAAGTATGCTGAGTGAAAAGCCCTGATAAGGAAGCCCAACTAGAGCGAGGTACCCAGTATTTGAAACTTTCAAGAATCCGTGAAGAATAGCAAGAAATGCGTGGCGGCGACGTCGTCGCATGAAATGACGAGGAGAAAGAAGGAAGGCAAGGAATGACGTTATGTCACGTATTTCTGAAGTACTAACAGCTGAGAGAGTCGTTGAGCTGATGGCACCTGTCTGGCTACCTAAACACCGCTCATCAGAAACGGCCATGTTGACATCATTTTCCGCGAGGTAACTGCAGCCGGGCCACTGTGTGCGCAGCTGCTGAGAAGAATGGCGTGTTCACAGTCGGTAACGCTACTGCGATCGAAGAGGAGAGAATCTGCAGGCTATGCATAACTGATCGAAGCTGACGACTGTGAAATATGACCAATAAATCTGTGATATCGGGATCTCGGATACTGTGGTTGCTGTTGTGTTCCCAGACGTCTGTCTTGATAAATCGTGTTCTTTGCTCGGCAACAAGTACCGGAGTTTGCGTCAAAACAATTTGTGAAACTCTTTTACTTCTTCGGAGATTGAAACTGCTTTCACTTTGCGTGATCGTCGAAAACGGTCGTGAATGAAGAAAATAACGTGAAACACCCGCATGTCGACATGGCGCCGTCGAAGTAAGCTGCTGAGAGCGAATATTTCCCGAAAACGAAGGGTACATGCTTGTCGTGAGAGCAGACACAATGGTATCATTTTCCTTTTACTAGAACAATGCCTTTTATTATAGTAATTCGTTACAGCCTGTTAGCGATAACGGAGAATGACCCATTTTCTGGAGGTCGAATTTATTGGCACTTTAATCGTTTCGACTGGAAATAAGTCAGTTTTACCTTTTCCCCAGGAATTTAATGCATTTTTATTGATTTCATTGTTTTAATGTTGCTAAATTGCTATTGACGAATTTACAATGGTGGTTCAAATAATGTTCTTCACAGAGCCACTCGGTAGTCTGTAATTTGTTCGCTCATTTTGTCGACTGCGACCTTGCTTCTTGTGACGTATATCGGCGCTGTGCCGGATTTCATTCCTTTCGCGATGTCAGCTTTCCTGATGAAACCTCCCCGCGGCTAATTCACTCGGTGGTAAAAAACTCGTCTTTATATCAACGGCTTCGGTCCAGACAATTTCTAACATCAGTTTTATAGTTGATTTCTGTGTGTTTACACTAACAAAACACGCTGTTTTAATGACTATTAACTGCCCTTGACACTTTCTGTTCTTATGCCCTCAGGGCCCAGTACTTCATGGCCCGCTCTAATACAACTTTGGCACACATGCTAACATTTTATAATTCTTATTAAAATGTAATTGCAACAAATACAATACATAAATAACATAATACTTTCAAATAGTAAAATAACTTTCATTATAAACTTGTAATTTGCTAAATTGAAATTAAATTTTGAGTACAATGAATGAGAGTAATTGCAATTTGGAAGTTAAATGACTAATTACCACCGGTCACTCGCAGATACTTGTAATTTCTTGAGTAACTACTGCTTCGTAATAATAAGATATTATGAGAACATCGGCTAACAACGTCGAAGCTATTTTTGGTATTATGTTTGTATTATAAACCAACGCGACAAGTAAATACAAACATTTTAACGCAGTAATACGCACATTAGTAACTTAAATCACCCAAAATGCCATTACTATATTTTCTGGGTTTACTGAAACTACTATTGTTTTGACCAGCTTTGCGAAATTCCGTATGTTTTCACAATATTCTTTCATTTCTACGAACAAATCCGATCAATGACACCACATGTGCAACCAAGTAATTAGATACACACTGTTTGTTTATGACAAATAACTATGCAATGCATCTTTTCGCACGAACGTAAGAAAGAATGATGTTTCGAATTTACTCGCATTCGGCGGCAAACAAATACGCAGTTTTGTATCACCGCAACGAATACTAGATGTCTTTTGCCCATCGTTTGACTTCCAAACCACTCAGACCAACGACTACTCAGTGAGAATACGCCCTCAGAGATTAAACGCTCTGCTAACAACACATAAATAACTATTTTCTTTGATTTTAGAATTTTAAGCACATTTAGGCATTTTATTGATCATGTTTTGAGATGTTTGGAGTCAAACCCTGTTATTCGGTCGGGATAGTATCTCACGAAGTTGAGTATCGAAGACCGAACGTGGTGGCTCTGTCGATATATGTTTGCCAACGGTAGATCATTCCACACGACCCAACTCGAGACTGCTCACATCTGCTCTGTTGAACACATGGCTGGCATGACGCGGTGTCGGAGCGCGTGGGCCCAACTGAAATTTCGTCGCGACACTAATCCGCCATATTTGAAATGCGACACTAAATGCGGTGAAAAGCTGAAACGAAGATATACTGAGTCAAAGCACTGCAGTAACCGGTCAGGGCACTCGTCGACTTTCGCACCACGCCGAGCGATGCTGACATCATCATTCATGCTCGAGCCTCATTGCAGGAAGATGCGCTTGCGTGTTGACTTTCTCGTACCCGTGCGCTATTTACCGCCTCACTTTAACCGCGTGAATCACCGAAAAAAGGTATGTGCTTTGCTTCTGCTGACTCCATTTCAAGTGTTTACCGGCGGCTGGCAGTCGTCTTAGTGAGTGACTAGTAATTTTCTCACCGCAGGTGTTATCCTGAAATGATGAGTTTCAAGCATCTGAATATCTGCAAACTTTGCGGTAATGGCCAGCCTTTGAAATATGGCTTTGAACATTCTGAAAATAACATTTTAAATTATATTCATGTTATAATTTCATTATGTTTCGGGCTACAATATCTGTACGTTTTATAACTGGCAATATTGAAGGCACAAAGATAATAATATTTTTATTATTATTATTATTATTATTATTTAGAGCACGATGATGCCAGCTGCTGAGCAAATAAACCTTGCAGGCGCAGAGTCTGCAACAATAATCCGGCTTCCGCGCAGTGCTGTGCTGGCGCCGGCGTATCGTTGCAGAGAAAAGAAGAACCGAAATAACGAGGCTGCGCGACAAACGGCCTCGCGATTATCAAGCCTTCTGGAGCGACATTGATGAAATGGATGGGTGTGTTATGGTTAATGAAAACAAGTTATTATTCTTTAAAAATGCATTGGCATTATTGATAACTATCGGGCTCTTTTAGTGATGTGAAAGTGCAAAAGAAGCTTATAAATGATGCTTGCAACTATGGCAGTCAGATGTTCTAAGGGCCCCAACAAATATAAACTAATTGGCGCTCATTATAGTATGTGCTATCTTTTATATTTAATACGCTTGCATGTTTAAAGTGCAAGGCTTATCATTTAAGATTTACGGTGAATGAAGTCGAGCTAAATATATCTGAACTCCCGAAGATCAATATGATTGAGAAGAATGGCTTTGAAATGTTCAGGACATATCTTAAGACTGGCGGCGCTAGTATACAGTAGTGGGTATGTGTGAAGATATTGATCGTTGATCAAAAAGAATTCTACACTTTCGCTATGAGGCAGATAAGCTTTCCCAAACTACGTAATGATTCAATGAAATAGTCTCGAATAAAATGAAATTTACACATTCTGAACAATGCAAATCGCCATTCTATTGGCTGAGGATTCAAACATGTATCTTATGAAGAAACGTGCAAATCTGGCGTTCTCTTAAAACGTCGCTGGCCTGTAATCACTTTGTTTTGTGAAGACAAACCTTGAACATTGTTGGACATTACCCATCTCCACTGGCTCTGCAATAATAACATTGTATTTAAAAAACCTCTTAATTTGCTTAAACTTGCTGAATTAGTACTCAACATCCTTTGCGTCATGTTCTAGATCGAAAATCAAAATCTTTTCAGCTCGTCGTTTACATGTAACGAAGAATGGTCAAACTGACGACAGTCTGTTTATTCTATCTATTCATTCTATTAAATTTATGGCATTAATAAAATGTATTCAGTATAAACTTTTGTTAATAACAACTTGAAGACCCTATATCTTTCATTTAAAAAACTGAAAGTGACGTAATTGATTTGGTGAAACTCTTCAAGCAAGCATTAGTGTTTTAAAATGTAAATATTTTTGCGATTTCTAAATATCAAAGGTTTCAATAAAAAATCGAAGGCATACTGATTGGAGCAACAATTTCAGAAAATGTTTCAGTATTTCTTAGAAAATAATAGAAAATGTCATAGAAGGCACTTCATGTTAAGTAACTCCCAGTAAATGTCATCTCCCGGGTGTGCTGCTAACCTTGTTGCAGCAGTTGCCAAAACATCGTACTGAGAGATATGGGCTCCGTCCGTCCGTCATATCCCGACACTCACTGATCTGCTTCTAGTCGGAGATTTCAGGTGTGTCTCCACTGCATACTGCGCTGTTTGGATGACACTAATGAACTGCAATCCCGACATTGTATTCAGTACAGCTGGCTTGGAAAGATATTCGATAGTATTTTGTTCAGTGATTCGTATTTTTCCTTCACTGCACTGTATGAGGAAAAGTTGAATTCGGGGAGAAAGAATGTGTTTGCAAATGTATGAACGACTTAGTTGTCCTTTGAGTACGGCTCAATGTAGCAAATGTAATGTAATAACATTACTAATATAACTAACCTTATATGTATATGTATATATATACTATATATGTGTGTATTATTGTGTGTGTGTATTATTTTCAAATGAAAAAAGCAATAAAAAGTTATTCAGTTGAGGAATTAATATGATCAGTATTTACGTGACAATGACAAGGCAAGTAATAACATCTTCTGAAGTCGAAGATGGCGTGGGAAGATAATGATAATGATGATGATAATCTTACCACAGCCTCGTATTACGCTATATATTGTGATTTACATTTACATAATTGACCGCAGGATGATTTTAAGCGCAACTAAATATCTAAAAAATATGCGTCTTGAAAATAAATATGCGAATAATTTAATATCAAATGAAACATTGACAAACATTTTGTTCAAACACTGCAGAAAAATATGGTGGAGGAACTTCCTTCTCGCCCTCCAGAATCGGCCTCGTTGCTGCAGATACCAATGCATTCCTGTTACCATTTATTCACCATGTTTATCATTTACTAACATTGATGACTGGTCTTCTCGTAGCTGCTGTCGACATCTCGGCGGTGACAGGTACTCGCTTGCGTTCGCTAAACGGACGAACAGTAACGGCGCGCTGGTACGCCAAAGGCTTGCGGCTGGGCGTCGTCGCGCTGCGTGCGTCCAGAAGGCGTTGCTCCTACCCGGCTCTTGCCTGCTCGTTCTTCTTCGGGTTATCTTTTCGCTGGATTTCTGTGAGCTTCTGTGAAGCAACTGCGTATAGCAAAGGAATTCGTACTCTGGCAATAATTCAATTTGTAGAATGCTTGTCTGTTACCTTTCAATTCGATTCACCTCGCAAACGTTCTTGCTTTCCGTTTATCGTAACGACAAACCAAACTCGGGAACTACAATCACGTACCGTGTAATGTTTCGACGCCTTTCGCAGCGGCTGCTTCAGGTATTCTTGCTCGACCTTTCATGGCTCAGCTCATTATGCCTTTTAAGCTGTCGCCTCCGTTAAATCTCAGTACATCGTGTAACCGCAAACATGTATTACATGGCCTCCTCGCATTTCTAACCGTTTTCAGTGGCTGTCTTTCATCTGAAAGTATTATAACCTGAGCACTTCCGTCGTCGTGCAAGCAGCGACAAAAGCTTTAAATAGAACCAGCGGTAGCACTACAAACCGCAAATGACGAGAAAAGCATTGCGAACTAATGATTTTGTGTCAAACAAAACTCATTCCCACCAGCTCAACGGATCAAATCGCTCTTGCTGTTTATCCATCGGTGCTACAACTGTTAAAATATTACAGAACCGCTGCAATACATACGCTAAGCTGTCCATGCACTGCTGATATCGATTACTACGACAGATGGCACGAAGAACACTTCTGCATAAATACGTTTCACTTCAGATCTCTTGTTCATCATCATCGTGTCAGACTTCATTCCGCAATGATCTTTTTAGCTGACAAAGCAGAAACAAATCATTATCCCCAGCCATTGCCGAAGCAGATATATCTATCCCTATTAGCTCTTTTGTCGTATTTAAGCGATATCACAGCCGCTCCGCCGAACAACCGGTCGAAACGACTTTGCACGACCGACCTCGTCATTCTGCTCTGACAATTCTTGCATTTGATGTCGAATCGTCAACAATCAGCTGCCGCAATCGTATGAAACCTTCGCCTAAAACACATTCCGCCTGCGCCCTCTCCTGCCATCTACTCCGCGATCAACGCAGCTTCCCTGCAGCGGGTCCACCACTGGTACCGTGTCTCGACGGCCATGACCGTTCAGCGGCCAGCTATCTTATTCCTCGCTGCGCGCTCTATCTCTTGTTAATGAAGTCGTCTTCTGATATGCGCAGCCTCGGCAATATAACATTGAGCTCCTATAAACTAGGTCTCCCGCACTTATGCTAATGCCCATGTTTCGAGATTCACGTATTTAAAGACACAAAATTCTCCGGGCTCAGCGCATCGTTCATCGAAATTCATAACCTCCCTTTCAACCGACATTCTCACTGAGAAAATCGACCAGCCATCATCGCAGATAATTCCGTCTCTAACGGAACTCTCTCATCATCATCCGTTTATCCACGCATTCGCAATCGTAGCGTTCCAACGATTTTTAATTTGTGCGTCTGCGCTCGGCGCAACGTCTCCAAACGAAGGCGTTGAAGCGCTTTGCGCTCTGGTGTCCTCATTGCTGCGGCGTTTAATGGAGTGATTCTCGTTAGCGTGTCTGTCGCGTATAAATGTTGTCAGAAGTTCGCCGAGTAACATGCTCGCATACGCACCTCCGCGCGCTCGGCAACAATGAGAGAAACAAGAACAGAAGTAGGAACTGGAACATACGAGGTTGAACACTGGCAACCGAGCTTTCATTTGTTGGAACAGAACTCACATGAGGAACTAGAGCAGATCAGCTTGATCTCGAGTGGTGGCTTTATGTTTTCACGATTTGTGTGAAACCCAAGAAACATCATCCCTGCGAATTTTGCTTTTGTGTGCCCAGTACTGCTTATTCTCTAAACAGTTCGTAGACACTTTTATACGCTGTAAAAGTATTTGAAAAACGGCTTTTCAGTGTAATGATTTCTCTGTTGTCTGCCACGGCTCAAATAACAAAAATTGTCGGGCCTTGCTTTTTATTGTTAAACGGAAGATGTGGCACAATTCGGAGACTTCTGATTCGGCGCCGTTGCTGTAGAGAGAAATGATCTTTAGTCTGTTCTTTTTCTGTGTGCCTGTGTTACGAGCAATAATTATGTTTGGAAATAAACTATCTAACGAAATAAAGTACGCAAATATCGATCGTCAATAACACAAGACAACATAATATACGCTATATAAGCAGGATTCATATAATCGACGGCGCCAGCTGGAAGAAATTTTAATAGGCAATCGACGACTGCATGACATCGACTGTTCTATCGTAATTGAAAATGGTAAACACCAAGAAAATTAAATATTTCTTCTGAAATAATAGGCATGTTAATGAAGACAAAGAAAGAGAAAGAAGAGGAGTGTAGTGATAGGCTTATGTCTGAAGAACGAAATGTATTTTTGAATGTAGTATAACAGTAGTGAATGGGTACCAGTAAATAAAGACAATCATAGTGCCATCTGTCATTTGGGAAACAGTATTTTAAACATGCTCTCTTCGGGTATGATGGTTCTTTAATTGACATTAACTTCATTATGTGATACATTCTTCACTATTTAAAGTTATTATGAGAGTTTTTGCCTGAAATAAGGAATGCTCTGATATCATAGTGGTATGAACGAACGATCGTGACATTTATGAAGCGTGAACGGTAAGATGAAGCGAAGAGAAATTATCGAGCAACCAGAAGAAAAACGAGTATAAAATGCCGTAGTAATGGCATAAAATGCCAGTGGAAGACGATTTTGTGGCTGAAAAAGGTGGGCTGCTGATAAAGAAAAGATGTTTTCTGAACTTTCACTAATATGTTCAGACTGGAGCGGCGGGGAATGCGTGCTCGCGGGCGACCTCCGTCCGTCATCGGGCGTGACGCTCGCGGCACCTGGCACTAACTTGGCGTGGTAGGCTCGCCGAGCGTCACCGGGCTGCCGCGCCTACCTGTTTCATCTTATTCCGTTCTGTTCTCAAAATGTCAGTATTTGACAATCGTTTTATGTTAATTTACCGTTTTAAATAAGCATATTGTAACGTTTGTTAAATTAAATAAATAAATAAGTAAATAAATAAAATTGCTACTATTTTAGAAACATTTATTTTGGTTCTACGTATTTGATGGACAATCGATGATATGTTTCTCATTTATTACAATATAACTGCTAATATATATATATATATATATTATTTAATGTAATATTATAATGTGCTATTAAGGCATTAACTCAGTTCAGAAGACTGTTACGATCTTTGTCTTTTTCATGAAGTCAACATAAGCCTCTGCTGACATGTTTAACAGGCTTCTGGGCCCTATATATAACTGAAGTCTGAGCACCACACTAACATTCGGGTTGTGACACACAATTTGGAGATGACACTTGCACAACATTACTTACGCTCTGCTTATGAATAGTACTAACTCTTGAGTTAACTTCATTGACCACTGAGTTAATATTCGTTTGAAAATGAATTCCCGCATTGCAACGTAAATATTATGCAGCGAACAACCTCTCATCCGAGAAGCAATAAGTAATCGTGGCAACAACAATACAACTTAACAAATATCATGGAAATAAATTATAATAATTAAATATAATATTGTGACGTTGACTGACCAATTCGGGCATAACGTCGTTTCTTTTTCGCCTGAATGCCCGTGCACGAATGCGGCAGAAAGCGTACGCTGGCGCGGCGCCAGGCGCTACCTGGCTGAAGGTGACACGAAGCGACGCAACATTGCAAATTACTTTATTGGCGAGGCATGTGACTGGCTCGGCCCAAACGCAGTAGGCAGTGTGAGGAGAAGGAACTACTGCTTTGCGGAAATGAATGTATGTGATGCGTCTATCTTGCGGCGATGGTGGTTATCGACTGCCTGCTGGTCGCCACGTTGACTGGCGTCCTCTCCAGCCATCTCTAATTGGATGTATTCTTTGCAGAATGACACAAGTTACTGCCGCCCACATCAAATAAGTATGGCTCCACACCAAATGTGACTTTGCTTTTGTCAAGTGTTCTGAGTAAACTATAATTGGCTTTTCTTTCTTCTTTCTTTCATGAAAACCTTTGCTTCTTTAACATTATGGTTTCAAACTATCTAATACTTTTATTTGAGTTGAGCCTTTCTTCAGAGGTGTGGCTGCTAGGCTAGTAGTGACAGCTAATGATGAATATTATTATTGGTGATGCAATGTTTCACTGTGTTTTTATTAAATGGAAGGTGATATTTCTCTACATCTTTTAATTGTTATTTAAGGCACCGTCCAGCGGCTTATGCTGTTAACTGTATGTAACATGAAGATGGCTGAAGGCGATGATGATAAGATAATACAACCATGCCCGAGCGAGACTCAGGTACGACCCTTCGATCCGGATCTTTACTATGTAAACTCTTCCTGTTTTATTAAGTATATTTTAAAATATATTATTCTCATAAAAAAGGATACATCACAGATGAAAGTATGTATATATGTTGATTATAAATATTAAATACAACAAATATATGCTGCACGAAAGCATTTCCTGTACATCTCATAATAAAAATATTTTCGACGAATATATCAAATACACTGATATTAGTGCTGCATATAAGCTGCTTCATTTATTAAATACTTATGACGGAGACACATATGTTTCCTGCCTCTGCGATGAAGTATATATTGTCCCATTTAACATGAAGCATTTGTATTTATCTTTTTGTTGGAAGCAATAAATAATGATTTCAACAAACGCGATAAACTAGTAAATGTGACAAACAAACAAAACAGACATTATACTATTCGCTTCGATAAAACTGCTATATAAGCTGTAGAAGCAAATTGAATATTTATTGTATTTATCAATTCAGCGTGGCTATCAATAACACATCCATCAGGCTTACGTTCACTAACTATCACAGTTGAAAAGTAAACTCAAACAATTCAATTCTATAAATATTTTTCTGATGACATACGTCTCATGCGGTTCGTGACTTTTGATGATTTCAATCGCAAAGAAGTGAAGTCGGACTACATTTTTGTTCGTTTCGTTATAGATTTTTGGCTCATTTTCCATAAAACATATTCTTGTTGGCTCAAGCATCGCAAATGACATTCTCCGAAGAAGTTACGAGCATTCGTTGTTAATAAAATTCTGCGCTGTAGAAATGCATTAACTGCGGCAATGAAATGCGCTTTGAAAGCGGCCTCAATAATAAAGCGATTATATCGACTATCTAATGGGTCTTGACAATTGCAAAATGAAACTGTAAATATTCCATTGAGCATAACAATCAAAATTCAGCTGCATTGCCGCTGCGATCATGTGTTGTACAAGCAGAGGAGTCAATGCGGTACTGAAATGTAAGCAAACGAGCTACGAAATAGTGTTTGTAACAGTATTGTAACGTAAAATTTATTTGAATAAACAAACATAATACTAGAAGAAACTCCAGTAATAAATAATTCTTAATATTTTTGAGAAGAACATGAAGAAGGAAAAGGAAGCGATCTTGAATGCACATAACGACAAATAATTGGTATAATTAGTGAATAGGCAAATTGTAAATAGTTTACAGTGTGTTTTTCACTATAATTTCATTGGTGGTGTCAATTTTCGTATTGAAGAGACATGATAAAATATTTGAAATTCAGAAACTCTTCAATACTTTTTAAAGGAAGGCAAACAAAGGATTTTTAGCCAATATGTCAACTGTCGGTTTCACACAATCGCAACATAAAGGAAATGAAAGAAAATGTTCAAATCCACCGTACATAAACGTTTGAATGACTGCAGGATTCTAGACAACATCCCCAGGCAATCGTCTTATTTTCACGCTTTTCGGCACCATGATAGGCGATTGTCGTTGACTAGTTATTGCGTCTGCTCTAAATTGTGACATGTTCAAGAAAGCGCAGTGTGGTAGAACAACGTAAGATCAACCTAAAAATCTTGTTGAACCACGATACAACCGAAACGAAGTTCCAACTAAATTGGCGGCTAACGTTACTACTGTTTTCAGAGCAACGAATCTAATTCATGTGCTCGGTATAAATCATCGGTATTTGATGGCAGTAAATTTCGAAACTATGTTTCAGTTTCTGGCATATATTTCGGGGTAAAATAATTTTCTGTAGGAACTCGGTGAAGGAATGTAAATGTAAATGAGAAGAAATGTTGACACGCCTTAAGACACACGCTGACACTACCAACGCGCAACGGCGATAAATACATGTTTTAGTCTTCAGAAAAACAATGAAAGAGTTTACGTTTTCCAGTGTTCGGCTTTGAGCATTATGCACGTCGTGTGCGAAAATGGTAATGGAGAAACGTTAATTGAAGGTAAATTACGTGGCAGAGAGTGAGGAAAGAACACGACAAAACATTTGAACGCTCAAACATCTCATTAAATACGTTAGTTCAGTGCGAACTGCATTTCTTATGAATTCGGTTCTGTCGAATTCTAAATGTTGATAAAGTACAGAGTTTCGCTGTTTTCAAACTTGTTTGAAAAATTACCATTGATAACAATTTTCTGACATTTACATCTGCGTTCTTCATGTTGCTTTGGAAGTGCCTGCTGTAGCGATTTATGATTTTACATTTGGCGATACTGTTACTAAATAACAGCTGCTTCGAACCAGAAAATAGGATATCTGGTGACATAAAATATTTTCGATATTTATTACATTAAATGCCGTCAAGCAAAATGAAAATATTTAAAATTATTATCTAATTTACGACAAATCGAGAATAAACATTTTCTCCCAAATCTTTGTATTCATATTAAATTTTAATTTTGTACTGACAGTATTATTATTCTACAAATTATTTTATACTGCTAAGTAATTATTGTTACGGGTGAATGGTTCATTTCGATCATATAGTATCGGTTTGCTTTGTTTATTTATTTATCGAGATTTGCTTAATGCTGTTATTGCATTCGTAGACCGGTATATTTGCGGGCATTTTCTGGTTTTAATCTGATACTTGTCAAACTATGCATTACAGGCAGCTACCGAACGCGTAGCTTGTTTCAAAACGCTTTTGTACATAGGCGAAATGACGATCGGTGTACCAAGTGCTCTTTCGTGCTTGAAGTAATTCATCTCTTATACTTATCTGCTCCTATACTCTTTGAGCTGATCTTTGGAGTTCTCGGATCAATACAAGACACGGCAAGCAGACCGCTACTATCGCATGTTGAGGAAACGTGAAGCTCGTCAATGAGCGTGCCACTGAAGAATCTTCACCATCTCGACGAGTAGCAGGTGGCGCCGAATCACGGAGAAGAAAATATGGCATGCACCGTTGCAGTATGTGAACGCGCCCGGAAATGGCCTGAAACACTCTGGCAGGCTCGCTTCACGCCAGCGCCTGCGGCACCGTCGCGATGATAGCTTTGCTTCGGGTTGGCTGCTCTGCGCGGCGCCGACCCATCCGAACAGACATCGCCTCCTTTCGACTAAGCTCGAACGGATCCGCGAGCTTGACACCGGCACATTTGTGCGTGCGTCAAGCTCGAAGACTCGTCGCACAGCAGGAGTATTATGCGGCTCAATAAATGCCAGTGGCTGTTCTCCGTCTTTACTGAATGTCTGCGCTTCTGGAGGGCGCTTTTGTTTGTTGTTGCGAAACTTTATATGTGCGTTATCGTTAATCATTTTAAAATTATCTATTATAGTCAGGATGTCATTGTTCTGTAATTCCCGATGTCGAAGGCGTGAAAGAAATTTGTGCTCGACCTGTGAAACAATGTATTTATAGTTTTCATTAGATGTTAAAACAATGTCATTATATTTTGACTGAATGCAATTATTCGATTTGTGATATTTGTTATCTGCTGCACAACCTGGTAATTCTTGCCTGATGCGCCACTGTGTTTCTGTACTGACACGACATCTGTGTCATTGCACGAATGTGCTGTGCAGTGCAAGTTCGAAGAAGACACATAAATAATTCAATATTTTAGTAATAAATTCTTTGCGTTTATTCTGTAAGAACTGATGTTTAGACTTTTCTTTATTAAGTAAATAACTTTCTACTGTAAATTCTTATATACACAGAATATAACTGACCAATCTTTATTGTTTGTTATTTATTTATTTTATTTATTTTACATCAAAAAACTTTGATTAAAGAAAGCAGTATTCTGAACAATTCTTCGTTAACACTATTTCATTTTATTGCAACTATCTACAGTATCGTTTTGTTATTGTTCTTGCGCTTGTGCTGCAAACAACAAAAAGGTAATTAACAATAGAAGAATAACACCTTTGTATTTTGACCTCCAAGCATGAATTTCCCGTAGTGTTTTGTATTTCCAATATCAAAAGCTTGCTCTTGTGGTCGCGTAAGCTATAATTGATGTCGCTCCAACGGTGTGCGGCGACGTGCTCAAACATTGCGGTATGCTCCCTTTTATGATATTTAATACTATTAAATCTTGATGTGTTACCAGCTGGAAATACGAAATATTATGGAAACGTTACTGCGTTATCATAAATATCACAGCTTAAGTGTTTAGTGTGACTGTTCTGGAGATGGGCATTACGTAGTCGAATGAATGGTGACATCACGAAATTACGGGAAAAAGTATTACTCAAAGCTCTTTGCCGAAATAGCGAACTTTCGGCTACGGTATCGCTTTCTCCTGGAATAACTATAATCAGTAAAATATGAATAACTGGTGAATGCGAAAATGTTTCAATATATTTCAATTTTATGCTAGTAACTTTCTATACGCAATTACAACAGAAACTCTCAGAACATTTTTAAACAATGTGTAACTTAAAATCGCTTTCCAGCTGTGCTGTTCGAGGAAATATTGAAATAGGTATGTACAGCTTTTATTGCTGGCAATTCATCAATTTTGAATGAACTGGTACCGTGTGCTCAATTGACAAAGTATTTTTGTGAATGTTTGGTATGGCGTTCGACATACTGCTGTATCTTCATCATCGCATCTTCTCATATTGAGTAGCACAAAATACTAATTTCTTCATTTGTATTTATGCTGTCATTATTTTCTTTCTTCTGCAAAATTCTTGGTACTTTCACACATAACTTTCAGATATTTCAGAAATTTTAAACATTACAAAAACGAAACATTTAATATTATATTGATGCTCATACTTTATATCTTAAAAACATGAAACAAATGACTTAACCCGAAATGCAAAACAACAGTAATGTCATATGGCGATGAACTCTGAATTGTTTAATTTGGTGTATTTCTTGTAGCGTGATTGCAGCATATTCGTCACTTGCTACTATGGTCATACATTCTTCTCAATGTTCAAATATTATTTAATAATTTCACTTCTAATTTCATCGTAATTTCATTTATACATTTGCCTGCGTGTGAAACGTATAACTCCATACGAGTACGATTTCTGAGATTCCTGATTAAGGCAACTGATGGAGATGGCAATATTCTTCTTTATATAGTGGCACGTGGAAATTTGATTGAAACTCATTAATGAGTATGAACTTTTTGCTCTGTGGTGCATTATGTATCTTACGGTTTTACTGCTAAACTTATTGTGATGACTCTCCAGATGGAGCTTGAGGCTCGATATTCTCGAGGATATCTCAAATAACCCCTGTTGCAGTTCTTACAGAATGAATTATAAATAACGAAGTGTCATCAACTATTGTTCTTTATAAATTCAATAATTTCTATTAAGAGTAATCGCGATCATGACTGCCCTTGGACTGCGACCTTTATAATTCCTCTATCTACGGGCTCTCTAATAAAATCGCTTGAAGCGATCTGTTAATTCAAATCTGAAATTACACCATGAAAAATGCGGTCTAATTCAGTAATGCTCCTTCGACTTACTCTGCACAGTGCCAATTCTCAAGCTATTCACTTGAAGTTGCCCGCACTATCATTTGTGCTGATCTTTGCTGAAAACTGTTGCACCACTGTTAACTTTCGCGATGACTATTTCGACTTCTTTACAAATCACGGCATTCAATTCCTCTCCTCCTTTACATGAAATCTCCGGGAATATTCTAAATGAACAGCACTCTGACACCAAGCATGGAATACTGCTGTTTATTAATTGTTCTAACAACGTATGTCTTTGATTCCCGAGCAGTGCATCATATTACTATTCACTAAGTAAACCCGTTCCTGACTTATCTTGTCTTCGAGCTCAGTCTACATCTGATTTTAAATTCTGAAGAAGGCACTGATAGAAAACATACTGAAGCACGAAAAAGTTCTGGCTAAAAATAATAAATCTTGTTCATCTGGAAAAAACTGAATGAATCACCTGACATGTCTTTCACAATTAAGAAGATAAGCTAACTCGTGTTCGCTGCTGTGCAACTAATTCAAGTAATATTAACATTTGCTTTGCTGTAACCATTCATTGACATACGAAAAAATCATTTATTATGTATTATTTAAATATTATGTTAGATAGTTTTAAAAATACATTTTCAACAACAACATATTAATATATCATGGCATTGCTTTCAAAAAAAGTAACACAATTCAATATCGTATTTGAAATTTAATTTGAAATAGCTTATAAATAATTTGCCATGAGAAGATCTGATACTGACATTTAACACTAGTGTTGAACGTGTGTTTTAACCGATCCGTCATACTCCCGGCGAAGATCCAGCGCGTTGTCGTTCCGTGGTCTCGATCTTACTGGTGAAGAACGCTTTCTGTTCTGTTATCTTGAGAGCTACCAGTAAATGCAACAATTAATGAAGAGGTGATAAATATGGGCTACACAACGGCTAAGCAATTTTTGTCCTTTCTGGGCGATAAGCCGTATTTCCTGACGCCACAGCTTTGTGTTCGAGGCTTTATGGCGTGTCTTCACGAAATTCGCTTATGGTATTGAAGCGAATCAAACTTTCACGACACAAACAGCCTGGCGCGTAACAAAAGATGTGACGTGCTCAGAATAACTATAATAAATATGTGAACGAAGACTACAAAATTTTTGTTGTTCCCTGGCAGCTACTGCCGTCTAAATGTGTCGTGTGTTTATATACTGAAAATAAAATGGATGTCAACTAAGCGTCTGTCTGAAATAATTGTGCGACACTCATGTAGAAAGTTTATTTTGCTCTCCTTTCGTTCACGACTTTTCTATCACTTGATATGCATAACATATCGTAAATGACTTTATTTTCATGCGTGATGCAGCCCCATTAGGAATGCGGGTAATTTTGCATCATGTGTACGATTGAAAAGTCGCTTTTGCACAGTACGACAGCATCTTGTTATAGTTCTCAAGGCCATGATATTAAATGAGTTGCTTGGGCACAGTGTGTTGCCACTCAGCTAAAACGATGACAGTCCTGAGTTCAATTTGATGACCAACGCAACTTCACGCTTTAGGTCGGATTCATTCATGTCTGCGAAAAGGCTCGGCGATCTTCTTCTCATCGGTTTCAGTGGTTTCTGCTCCATCGTCACCATGTCGTAGATCGTTCGCTTTACATACGGGCTGCGTCTCATGCTATCTCTTTCCGTCGCCAACTTGTTCTCGTCTTGCATACCAAATACGTCAGCCCAACTAACACGAAACTTTTGACCTTTCACATGTAAACTGCAACGGGATCGACGGCTTTCGCTGAGAAAGGCGACGCAATTTTTTAAGCCTGGCTACGGCAGGCGATTGAGCTCGCGAGCTCGGCAAACATTTACTCCGTGCGTAGCGCGGGCTGCTCCGCTCTGCCGCACACGCACTGCTGTTGAGTGCGCTACGGTGATGGACTCCGAACTCCCGGCGGCAATCTGCGGTTGCGACGAGCCGGGATCGTCACCGAACGAAGCCTAATCGCAAGCTATTTAGGCGCTGGCGGCCGCGAGGCGAGTCTGAACGGCGCCCTCCTGCGCGATCAAAGCCAGCGGAAAGTGAATTACACGCTCCGGGCTAACACGAAATGGCGAATGGCTGAACGCGCCTCGCTCAAGCGTTAAATGTGCGAGAATCGCTCCGTTTGCATCGCTTTTGCGGTAATGTGTGTGTGTGTGTGTGTGTGTGTGTGCCAATCGTGCGCAGTTATAATGCTGGTGAAAGCGGGTGAAACTCATCATCCTTGACTTCCAAATGTAATACAAATTGAATATCGATAACAAGAATTAGGATTCTCGTAGGGCTCAAACGCTATGCATGACTATAGTAAAATTAAAAGTATTTACGTAGATGTTGATGTTACCGAAACGTCTGATATGAGCGCGTATGATAAACAGATTTCACGATATTGACTTTGTTTTAGCTTCAGTGTTTAGCAGTGGGTCTTCGGAATGATGGCCATTTCTGAGAATGGCGACAGCGACAGTATTGCTGCAGGATGATGTTTGTTTCACGATATGGGCTCATTCTTGACACTTCTGGATGTCCTGACTCTGACTCAAATAGATTCTAGCATCGACCACTGCCGCATCCACAAAACATACTTTTTCTGTGTTATTCTGAGTGTTGTGTCGAAGTCTGTTGTGGTCTTGCTATTCATTCTGTCATTGCTGGTCCCCAATGATTACATAGTTGTTTTTAAGCCATTTTTAATACGTGCAGCAAGAGGTGGAACGAAAAATTGCTTATTTTGAATGCTCAACAAAGCTAATTATGCAAATGTAATTTACCTATTCTTAAACAATGTATCGTACCATTGAAGAAATTCATGTTTATTTAGTTTTAAAAATTGTGTCATGCAAATAGCGTCCATTTTCAATGCAATAATGTGGTCATTTTAGTTATTACGAACCTCTGCAGCATATCCGCAGGTAACGCGTAACGTAGCGTGAGCAGATATTGATCTCCAATTCATTAAAGGAGCGACCGGTGACTTCGATGGCCCCGCAGAAGTGGTGACCAACCGGCTAATCGATTGCTTCTCGTGAGCCGCCTGAAAATGTTCCTAGCATTCATTGACACTCGTGCGGTAATGATGGCGGCAACGCGTCTGCTGATTTCTCCCACGCCCATTCTTCGAGTATGACGAAAAAAGAATAACGAAGCGTCTGACGTCACGTGACTGTCTGTTGTTCTTCAAACAAGACCAATTATCTGGCTCGCGATATCGCACGCAAACAATGGCTTCGGTGAGACGCTGGTAATGCTGAGGCGACTGAGCTCCAGCCTGCATGTTCACTAACATCCCGGAAGTGAGCACCTCATCGGTGAAAACTATGGCGTCTGAAATGTTGATGGCACTTTCACGCTCGGTATGCAACGTAACGAAACAAACACGAATCTTGGTGAACGTGTCTACTATGCGTCTGTTCTTAGTAAGCAGCTCAACAAGATAAAATGTTGAATAATCTTCAACGCGTGATACGACAAAAAATCATCGGAAGAGGCATATCTGGATGTATTTGAAGCTAATTGTTCTAATTACTTGGTCTTGCTGTTAACCATGGGCCTATTTCATTTCGAGAATGAAATAGCTCTATGCTGAAGCCATTTAATGCGTTTCTATCTGCGTCGACGGTGTCTGCAACCGGATCTAATGAATTCTCTCCAACTCCATCTCTCGGTGAAACTATTAATTTGCTGAGACCAATTACATGTTGATCATTTTAACATCATATGGTTATCATCTCCTTCTGTATTTTCCATGTAGCTCAGGTATTCCTTTTCATCTAGCTCTTCCTACTGATGATCCATGTTCTCAGTGAACATTGTTTCAAGTTCACAGCCTCTATTGGGACCTTTGGATGAAACTTTGAATGTTGGTTAAACAATCATTTGAATGGACATTTTCGAGTCAAGTATCCTTTGAATAAATTTGTTGCAATATGAATAAAGTAATGTTGTTACTATCTTATATCAATATGAGATTTCATTAAGTTGAATTGACTTTAATTTCCTGCATCATTGCCAATTGTTTATTTCTGTTTGACTACGAATATTTATTATTTTGTTTGACAATCATGGTTATGAACTATCTGCTCAAGACAATGTAATATTGCAGTAGTGACAATTAATTCGATGAAAGTTTTCTGCTACTGACGTTTGATATATTCCTGTAATCAGTGATTGCATGTTCCTGTAGGTATTCTCACAATGGTTCTGTCAAGACTCTGGTATCAGTTGATGCCTTTTCCGTTGCAGTTGCATTCTTTCTGAAAGATGAGTTTGTGTTGGTTAAACAATGAGCAGATCTTTAAAGTATGCGTTCTTGCTGTCACGATGATTTTTATTACTGATGTTATGTTCTGTTGTTTATAGTTATTAATATGTATCAAATCTGGTGTATATGCTCTGGCATCCGGCGGACCATACTATGGTCAATAAACAAAATAGATCACGCGTCAGGTATGAATTTATGATGATACTAATCGCAAATGAATCACTACATTGTTTGACCTTAACATTTTACGGTTGTGTTACGCAACTATTTAAACAGAATATTTTAAATGATGTTTCATAAATGTGTAGCTATAAATGTTTAAGTGACTGCCTGTGCTTTCATTTTATTTATGACCACCTGCAGACCACAAAATCTTGGGTTCAGATAATGTTGTAATGCAAACAAATCTTTTAATAAGTGTGAATCAATGGGTTTAGATTTCATTTGAACATGAATGTTTCTTTGGTAATCATTGAACATCAGACCTTTCATATCTTGATCTGTTGATTACCACTGGCCAGGGAGTGGTTATCTCAGACTGTAACTGCCTCAGTGTTACACTGTTTTTCTCTCCAGCTTTTGTGTGACGCCTGCTCAGTATCTGAATCCGGTATATTTTCTTTATTTACCTGGTAACAGCGTCAAAATTGAAACTACTAGTTGTTTGTTACAGTGATTCAGGTGTTATTTACATTAAGTTTAAAACGAGTTTCAAAATGTTGAACATTATTAGATGATGACGACGATACTTTCACGATGGTGTTGTTGTGTTTGTGCCAGTTTATTGATGTTTAATGGACGATATTAATGGATGTTTATAAACTCTTGCCGAGAGATTCGCCACTTGAATCTTTGTTTGACATAAGATTATTGCAGCATTGTACAAATTAGCATTTTTAGGAAGATGTGTTTTATTTGCGAAAAAATGTATCACGGCATACATTTATAAATGCATAAAGCGTAACATTGTGATGTAGACTTATGGTATTGGCTGAACACGAATCAGAAACTATAATATCTTTTCTTTTATTTTGATGAATTAGAAACGTGATTAGGCTATTCGGTTACATCGTGATAAAATGTTTTAAACGGTGCTACTGCAATATTCATTAATATTACAAATGAGGTGGTACATTTCTATACTTAACCAAATCCTTTATGAAACGAGTGTGCATTTTAATGGAGCTCTGACCAACATATTTCGTAGTCGTTGTAAAACGGCAAACGCGTCAAATAATGTTCGAACAACACACCCTTTCGCAGTCCCTCAAATGCTGTCTAGCAAAAATTCGCATATGTTTTAAAACGATTTAAACGCTCTTGCAAACGAACGTACCGCCTTCCAAATCTTTGTCATTACGCCAAAAGATCAACGTCGTGACAATGGCATAATGTTGGCTTCCAGCTCTAACTGTCCGGGCGATCAAACAATGGCTTTGTGGCGTAAACATGATGTCCGCGATTGGCTTGTGATATGAAACATTCGCAGAGCAGGCTGTTCGGCGGCGACGACGGCTTGCCCCACATGATATGATTGTCTTAATAAACTCGGCCATCGGCAATGAAGATGCATCGGCGCAATCCCGCTGAGAACAGACTTTTGCATCGACGCGACACCGGTCGCTGCTCCCGTCGGCACGTGGCGTCGTTAAGCACCGCGGCGTGCTTAGAAAGTAAAGACTTTCGATGAAGGAGGAGTCAAATGTCTTCGCGGAAGATGAGTGATGTTTTGCGTGTCGGCAACAATCGCTGTGCGACAGTGTGCGTAACACGATAGTGCGACTCGTGCAGACAGTGGTGCCTAATGGCTCCAGATGTCTGGACAACGAAGGCCTTCATGAGATTCGGCGATGTTTCACTGCTAAATGTTGCCATTTCCCTTCATAATTCTTTCACACTGTGCTAAAACTTCTGCCGCTGTTCACTGTGTTAAACGGGGATATCTTGATGCATGTTTTTGGTGTATTTTTAGTACAACACATTATCACCGTCAATGTTTTGGTGTGTCGCTATCAAAACTGGACTAGCAGTTTTAGAATATTTTGTCATTAACAACCTCGAAAGAAAATGGTGAATCATACTATTTCGAACGGAGTTTCGGCAAATGTAACATTGATCGCACATGTTTTAAATGGAATTTCACTGATTGATTTTGGAAGGATAAGCTATTGATTGCAACAAATATGTATTTAACTTGAAATATTTAGTAATCACATCCATAAACTGAATATTTACTGAAACAAATGTTATATTCAGTGGAACTTTTTCTTGCTGAAAATGGTACTCTGTGTGGAATTTATCAGAACCAGTTTGTGCCGAAATCTGAGCACTCGCCATCTGAACCTTAATAAATGTTGCTGCATTTAAGAATTTGAAATACTGTTTAAATAGTTTAAGAAACCAGTTTTGCTATTGTTCAATGTTAAGCCTCAATATTTATTTATGCTATATCTCCTGTTTATGGTATATGTATGTCGTGTGTGATAATCGATGCTGTGTAACGTGAAAGCTATTAATGGCTCTTCGTAGCGATACATTGACGGAAAACAGATGGAGTAAGAAAATGGTGCGGTTAACTGCTTTTCTTTCTCCTTTCATGCTCCTTTCCTCATTGAATATGCTTCAGGCACGACGTTCATTCCATTTCTGCCTACGCATTCTGAGAGCCTAATCTGAAATGTACCACCGTAGTCAATCGAGACGACAGAAGACTGTTCTGGCGAAGGCGGGCAACAACTTCTGTACATCGCCTGCCTCGGAAATCGTAATCGAGTCCTGGTACTGTAATGTTCTCTGCTCTCGCATTCACCGACCTTCATCAACACGCCGAATATATCAGCTAATAAATTATTCATTAAAGGCTTTGCATCATTCATCTTCGTACTATTCTAAACTGCTGACCAAATCTCATAATATTAAGCGCAATAATAAGGAATTTCAACGTATCATTATGAGTTTCGATGATATCAGATGCGAACGATACTGGTTGTGAGTTCGATCTGTTGTTTGTTGTTTTACGAATATCTTCTGCGACCATTTGTCTCCCAACACGGGCTAAATCTGCGTACTTTGTCACTTTAACGATGCATAATAATTAACGAAATCCCGAAGAGTGTTATAATTCGGGACTATGAGATATAGAAGACATGTCATTACGATATTTGTTTAACTCTGCTTTTCGATACTCACAACAGTTCACTGATCTTCGACGCATTTGTGTTTGGTGAACTGTTAGCTAAATATGTCGGAGAAACATCTAACTGAACATTAATTATAATTTATTTAATGTCAACAACAAGCGAAGGAAGATACATTGAGCCGTGAAATTGAATGTCCTTCGTGATGTCGATTAGTGATGCCGCCTACGGGTATCTGTCTGGTATTAGTAAAGAATGTTGATGAGTAGCGATGTACGCCTATTGTCGACATAAGAAAAGACTGGGTACCACTCTAATCATTGATTAATGTTGCATCATAATTTTTAATTTTCTTTAAAAAATTTTCAGATGATTTATGTACCTCATATATCATGAAATCAAAAACTTCCATTCATGCAAATGAATAACATTCTGACAGTTGTAAACTTCGACAAATTTACAAAATAAATGTTGTTTGGAGAGAATAATCATGTGAATGTAACATTTGATAAAGCTAGATGAAAATATATTTGTATATGATGATACAAGGTGCATGCTGAATATGTATGAACTCTTTAATTTTATTTTGCTCGTATTCATTGCATGTTCATGCTGTTTAACATGATTTGTTATTTATTGTTTCGAATGAATGCTGTACATGCATTCTAGACATTATTTAATCAGTATCAGCTGAAAATAATTTATACATCTTGCAGAACATTATAGTAAATATTTTAGAGACAACTGAGTAATTTATTGTCATTAGAGATTGAAATTTATTGTAATGACACAATGTAGCAGATAATAAAAATTTTATTTTCAAATTTTAGGAAGTGATATATAATGTTATAAGTATTATTTTATGGCTCGCTTGATCATTGATATAGTCAAACAATATACCGTATATCACAACTGATTAATATTTTGGCTTTGACGACTAAATACGTTTTTTAAACAGTGTGGACGATAGGCAAATGTAAAACGATCAGATTAAAAAGATTGTTCAAGAATAGACCAGTAGATATCGGGAATGTAGTGAGTTGGTTGAGGTGTGATATCCAAAATCGCATTAAACGCAAAAATGATGATGAGCGCTGAAAAACTTAAAATGTATGAAACAAAGTGAGGCTTCCGTATCTATTGAAATGGCGAACTAACAGTGCGATGATTTGTTGCGTAATGTGAGCTTCATTCACTTATTGATATCAAAGAACACACATATTCAACATATTCGCGTATCTAAGCGTGTGATCACGAAGGCGCTCAGCACTTCGAATTAATACCGATGATACTACATTAACTAACATGAAGATCTGGTAGGTGGCTTGGTTAGCATGTGGTAACGAGCGATTATGCGACAAGCAGGAATCATTTGCCGTATTTGATTTCTGGTAATAGTGATCGGGTATTGGCAGTTTCATATTCCACAATGTGATTGTACAAATATGTATATTTACGATATTACCTAAGCAATCTCAGCTCACTACATGCACCTCAGATGAACACGAGGCATCCCTTTTGTTTAATCTTGCTTTTAGCCGTCTCACCTGTCGTTGAAGTCCAAAATGATCAGTACATTCATGAAGAAGAAGGTTGAAGACGGTACTTGTATTTGTAAACTGCAGACACAGACATAAAATAGTGTGACAATTCAATCTTGTCTGAAAACTTGCTATACTATTAATTGCTGCTCAATCACCAATCAGCTAGATTACAATGAATAAGAGGCTGATCTAAGGCCTGTTTATGTTCATATTGCTAGCTGTGCCAGACCACTCAAAGCAATCATTCAGGCAATAACTAAAGAAGCCAGATCCTCCACCAAAGCTTCCTAATAACTCACAATGCTAATGAGGTCTGCTGTACCTACCCTAACTAACAGCTGTAACTCATCCACTGTTCTTATGTTTGAACACAATAAACATTCTGCTCTAACTCAGTTACCTACTTCTTGGTTCGGCAATTTATGTGTGTCAGTTAACGATTTACAACATTTCTCTATGTGTAATGTGTGTGGTGTGTGTGTGTATTATTATTATTATAATGTGGTATACCACCAAACTTTCATACAAACTGCTCAACTGGAGATACCAACCGCAATAAGAAGTAGAACTAAACTGACACTAGAAGATAAATCAATCTAACATATGTCAGAAACATTCCGAACAATTCATTTACCATGAAATTTTAATATAGTAAGGAAACGAACGAATGAATGCAAGAAGATGATAATACAAATGAAAAGATCATCGTGGCTTTGCACAATAACGCCATTAAATATATTTAAACAATGAATTACTAACACTAATATTAACATACAAACACTCAATAAAAAATTCCTTGCGTCACTTGCATTAATATTTCTTCGCTGACCAGATGATCTCCGTCTGTTGGAAGATCTTAACGGAAATAATGGTGAGTTGCGGAAATGCCAATACTACGGTCTCAGCTCAACTGAAATATTACGAACCCTCGAACTTCGATTGAGTAGAGCAGGAGAACACACGATGAAACGCCCAAATGATGAAGACATTACTGTTCTAACGCCCAAACAGCTCCTTTATTGCGAACGGCTTTGCTAATATGCTGACTCCGAAGTCACTTTTCCTGGCTGGTATGCTCACTAAACACTCAGGCGAAAAATGAAGCTTTGTTAAAACAGGCATCTGATTTAAAATATTACAATAATAGTATAATAAACGACTTAATCAATACTGTGATGTAATAACGAACGGTAATAATCGTCCCCGCGATGGGTAAGCTTTGCGAAAGAGTCCGCCTTGCCTCCTCCAAGCAACGTGATTAAAACTATCTTGAAAAATAAAACGATTATATTATTGATTATGGTCGACATATATACATAGTGAAATGATTGAAAATGATTGTCGTGCAATCAACAATACTACCGTTTTCGTCATGTCAATTTTTGTCGATCGTAGTCATTTTGACTTCTGACTGATGATGGTGTATGCCATCAGCTGCTCTTATTGAAATAAATGTATTGTTGGCAATGATAACATAGTCATTTCAATTAAATTATGCCAAACTATTAACTCCAATGAGAAAGAATAAACTCTAATGAAGGCTGAAATACTTGATATGTCTTTTGCGCATTCAAGCACAGTGTAGCATCTATGCTTAACATTTACAATTTAAAAATAGTATTCACAGCTATTTAATTAATATCATGCCTTCTCAAGCCCCAACTATTTTCGATAAGCGGACCGATAAACGCCATTTAATCATGGAAATACGGCTGGAGCCACCTCAGGCACTCAAACATTCGCTATTTTCAACTCATACACGGTCGATATTCCCGCAACATCACGCACGCATCGCTAGACTAATTGACGACACCGCCTGATCATGTCATTAAAATGACGTCGCAAACTAGTAAACACATCAAACTAAAGTGACTGATCTGTCAAATGAAACTCAAGCTCAAACCTGAAAAATCGTCGCAAATGTTCTCGTGCGCGTTTTCAACGCTCGCTCAGCAAGCTTGTCATCTGTACCATGGACCACCATCAATCGTGAAAATATCTGAGACTGATACCAACTAAGCTGGAAAGGCCACATAACGGCTTGAAATAAAAGCAGCTAACATAAAGCTAATTCAACTCAGCTCTAAACATCAATAATGTTCTCGTTCAACAACGCCATCTTCTGGGGAAATGATGCCATGTAGAGTGAGCCATCACTCTAGAAGATGTCTATAAATAAAAATAGGCTTCACAATAAATGCCTATGCTGATTCAACATCTCTAAAACTAGCATCAACAAAACACAATCAGCAAAACTCCTTCTTCGTCATGGCATCCTTTAATTTTTTCCCCTGACATTTGGCTTTGCACAAAAGAAAGAACTTAACTCCCATATAACCATGTGCACTCTATCTCACAATTTCATTTCAAAATAAACACAATTCCCTTGTCATCACCAGCTACAACTAGAATAAAAGGTAATACCTAAGACCTGCAAGTGTGAACCTATTCATATATATGATTAGATGTATTAAAATTAAGTAAATTCAATATTAAGTCTTCCAAATAATATATATATATATATATATATATATATATATATATATATATATATATATAACACTTTGAACTATGCATTCTTTCATTAATAAATATATTTTGAAATGATATCTTGTAAATAATTGTCAGGCTCCAAAGATGACAATGACTTATATTTTATGTTGGTTATTTAACTCTTCTACAGGTATCTACGTGATATTTCTTTATCTGTGTGAAGGTATTTTTTGAAATTTTAAGAAACTGTTGTGAGTCGTTGGTTTTCTTTGTATTGCAGCCTACCTGTCTCACGTAGTAAACTCATTGACACTTAATGTATCCCATATTAAAGTAAGTAATCTGATCAAAAACTCTGTTCTTTGTTCTGAATTATATTAACAACACCTGTTTTTATGTGCTCATTCGGCTTTCTTTTTCACAATTTGAATTTTATTAAAAATAGTTTTCTTATTTATTATAAATGAAAGTGCTGCGGAGCAATAAGCAGAGTGATGACTGTTTGTTTGGTACTGGTTTCTCTGGTAACAAATCGTGGGCGACGGCGCAACTGGGTCGGGCGTCGCTGCGGAGCAACGACCGCGCGCTGGTCGCCGGTCGTGCTGGCGCGTGTTCGTCCTGCCGGGTCGAGGCCGCGGCCTGTGAGTAATGCCCCGTCGTGTCGCGCAACGATGATTTGGTGACGAATGTGGTTTGCTGCCTTCAGGATGAACTTTTCTTTTATTGAGACCAGTGCGCTGAGTGGCTGCCTGTGTATCCATCTTATCCGCGACATTCTGGAAGTCAAATGTCGTCGATGGCCGATGTTCGCATGGTACTTGTCGGTGTTTCCGCAGCCTCAAAACTCTGAAGAAGTGAACGTCTGACCATTCCCATCATCTCGGAGATTCACGACACTTTCTGTTCCGATGTGCTGTGCGTTTTCCATTCGTCACGCTGTGCGCACCCAGTGCGCGGCTCGTGTTCCGGTGGAAACCGCTAGGCTGCTCCAATGCTGAAGAAGCATTTCCCATTCGCACAATCACGCGAGGCACTCGAGCGCCTAAACTGCGCGACGTCTGTCGTACGTCATTAACGGGCGTATTTGGTACATAATCTGACGATTTAGTTCGTATTGTGATAATGATGAAGAGCTCTTGTCACGGAAAATTACTTCGATGATGAAACTATGTTTTTGCGAAATGTCTTAAACAATTTTTTGTAACGTTGCGAAAATGATATAGTTTAATGTTAAAATAAGAATAATATTTGCGAGATTCAGAAAAATCAGTATTGTGTAACTCTTCATGTTAACTAAATTCAGTGCTATTAAAATCGAATATGATACACTGAATACGAAGGCAGCAATAAGGAAAATAAAAATGTGACACCAAATCGTTCAGAGGAAATAATATTAACTAAAATATTTCTCATCTCCCGCACATGTACAGCAGTGTTCCAACGGTTTTCAGCAGCAAACAATCCGCAAGCTGCTTTCGATTCAAATGTATGTCAAGCGATCTCGAAAGAATAATTTCGACACACTCAAACATTTGAAGATTTTCGTGATTACAAATAAAAGAAATCACGTTAATGACATGAATTAAGCCAGAGTACCGAACACATAAAAATTATAACAACGATCGCGTCAGTGTATTTTGGCCTTCCCATCGTGTGTTTGAACAAACAACTATCTATAATCTCACGAATTATACAGTTCCGGGAATCGTTTCTTAACTGCCTAAACGCTGGGCTGGCACTAACGAACGACGAACACGCCCTGCGCTGAAATGGTTTCGTGCGGCAATGGCTTATATTAACTCTTGTTGAGAGAAATAACGTTTCTCGATTAAACGAGATTGCAAATAAGGAACACAGTATTTCTTTATTGATCATTTCTTATTTCGTCCGGCAGAAGCGTCGGGTAATCGTTGTTGATACTGAACGTACGTTTTAACATTCGCCGATCGTTCTCAACACTAATCTTTACTCTGCCTTACGCCGCGTGTTAAATGAAAGCTTCGCGCGACCATTGTATTGAATACGCTTTTCAGCATCGAAATGTGCTTGTACGAAAACTAAATTATTTCGGCGAAGAGGACAATAAAGCAACAGCAAAAGCCATTCATTCGTACAACTGCCATACCTGACGTAACAACGGTGTCGTAATTGATGATTTCGATATAAACCTTCTTCCCTTCATCTACCTAGCTCTGCGGTTTCGATAATATACGAACTAAATCTCGTCTCAACGACATTTATCATTCTTCTTTTGTCTTCCTTCCCGCTGCAGCGAAGATCACCGTCATACTGTCTTTTCGTTCTCGTGGCTGCGCTCCCGGCTTTCGCGCGCCGATTCAGGCGATAAGCGTCTCTTTCCATCTGCGCTCGCTGCTCGGTATCGCGGTCACTTGCGCAAGCCGACCGGCATTTGGCGGTGTCGCCGCCCGCAATCTCTGACCGCGGTAACTGCGCTGTGTTTACAACAACAGAGCGTCCGCCTCCGCCCTTCGCGCGCGGCGCTCACGCTCTGCGACGCCGCTCACTCTTGACCCCGATCCTGCCATTCGCAGCTGTCCCACGAACACGTCTTCCGTCCGCTCCTCTGCCCGTCCCGACTACGTGTCGGGCCGCCCCTGCAGCGCGAACCTGCCCTGGTCTCGCCAGCCATCGTCGCTCACCGCATATGCCGTGCTTGCGCCCAGCTGCCACGATCTTTACGTGGTCATGCTCGCGCCGCCCGACGTCGCTCCTCTGGGCTCAAGATCGAACCATCCTGCCTGCCACTAGCATCCCGACCCAGCCGCTCCCCTGCCCTCTCACCCGCTCGCCGCCTCATCGCTGCCCCTGCTCCGTCTGGGCGCAGGATAACGCCCTACTAGGCCGTGCCGAGCCGCCCCGCCAGCTCTACCTCTGGCTCCGCCTCTCGTCCCGCCCTGCGCCCAGCTCCAGGATCATGCGTCCACGCCCCACCTCGCACCAACTCTGCTCTTTGGCTTCCACTGCTCCGCACGCTAATCGCGTTTCCTCCTGCGATCCCACGCCCCCGTCAGCGATCGGCCGCTGGGCCTCACCCAACCGGGAGGTGGACTTACCGGCGGCGTGGCGCTGTTTTCACCGTGCGTTTTTACGAAATCGCCGCTTCGTTACCGCACACGCTCGCTCCCAAAATGACGCGGCAGCGTGGCGTTCACATGAGAAAAAGCGAATGCTTCTAATTTAGTGGCGTTGTATGCTTGCGACTGGTTGACCCACGTTTGTTGTTTTGCTCGTTTCTTTGATTTTTGTAAACAACTACGATTTTAGATTGTACATTATGAAATACATGAACGCATTAATGCGAAATGTAACTAAAGACCTTAGTAGTTGACGCGTCCAAAATCACTAATAGGTCAATCAATTTTTAAAACAGTCATAATATATATATATATATATATATATATATATATATATAACACGCCCACCTACTACCTTCCAGCCGGTGGCGATGAAGCGTGAAACTACTTGAATGCTCGTGAAGCGACTTTGAATTCTCAGGAAGCAGGAATCTTTCGGAGTATGAAAGGTCTGAACCCTTGACACAATAGATTATATAAAATTCTGGTAAAATGAGCATATATTCAGTAAACAAATTACACAGTGGCGCAAATATAGTATGTACTTTACGTAGATGGTTACTGCAAAGAAAGCAGAAACAAAAGAACAGAAATAACACAACCATAAGAGAATGCCACAGGCGTCACATGACTGCTGAGTACTTCAATACGCACTAGTACAATACTTTTTACTTTGACCTCCTTCTCAATTACCGTGTGCCTCATTTTAACCTTGGTTAATCTAAGTTTTCTCCGTGCACGACCCTTTAAGTGATTCTCTACAATTATTCTATATAGACTTCAGAGGTCAGCCTTGAGCTGCGCATTTATTACAATGCTGTTAACTCTAGCACAGAATAAACGTGACACACACGTTACTAAATCATACCCTTTACAAGATGCAACAGCTGATTATCCTGACATCATACAATGGACACAATACTTTTCAATAAGATTACTTTTACGTACGCGAAAAATGATAATTTACTTTAGAAAAGTTATTAAGTATGGCATTCAAACGGAATTTACTGGTGCATTACAGTAGATGAAATCAGAACTGCCGCTCATACGTTCGAAATATTTTCCCAGTAATTATTTGTAACTTTCACCTATTTTAGGACGCTGCATACAGTGTTTAACTACACAGTTTCCCAACAAATTGCCGCATAGAGTTGCCGATTCTTTACCTCGACATTTCCTTCCCGCTCGCCGTCAGATTAACCTTGGAGTGTTCGGTCGCTCGCAGTCTCGCCACGTCACTTGACGGTTCGATGCCCCACGGTCCACCGCTTACTTTCGCTCCGTCTCCGGATGCCATCCACACCGTCCAAATTCCAAACCTTTCTCTCGTCCTCGGACTCGTACACACCTCGTACACACTCGTACACACACTCGTACCTTAAGAGGTCCAAGTCCTTCTCGCCTACGCTTGAGTGTTGGAGTCGTCCTTCTGCCGCCTGCCGCGTACCCGTTGCTCGCGCTACCAGTTTTAAATAACCAACGTGCTTGAATTGACTACTTCTAGCACTCGGCCGACATGCCACACTTTGAGCGTGCGTGGTCGTGGCGTACAAAATTAACTACTGGATTTCGTTCAGAGTCCTTCTGCGCGAATTTACTTCGATGATGAAACTATTTCAAGTTCGAGCAGTCACAACGCTTGCTTACTCGCGTAATGTTAGTGCAAATGCTGTACATGCACTTTGCTTCTGAATTCTATCACTTATTACCGCGTTTCTTAAATCAGCTTTACTAAAGCAAGTAAAATTATACTCCTGCACTAACCGATTACTACCGCTGAAGAATTTAGTTGAGTCGCCGTCGCTGTCGAAGTCGTAAGAGCTCTACCGAAGTGCGTCACGGTATTTATGCGACTCCGCCTGGGGAAAATTTCTGGAGGGGTGAATTTTCTCCTCCTTCGCGCCCTCTCGAGAAAATATTATCCGCTAACTTTGGACATCGAAGTGCGAAAACCTGCGGGTAGATGTCGCCTTCTCGGACCATCGCTCCGTCTCGTACCCTATTTCTCACTTCTCTGGTCTTTTCTAGTGGCTTATGGTGGCGTTACGGGTTCGTATAACCCCGTGACTTCACACACACACACACACACACACACACACACACACACACACACACACATATATATATATATATATATATATATATATATATATATATATATATATATATTCTGTCCATCTGTCTGTCCGTCCGTCTGTGCAAAACGCTTAAATATTTTAGTAGTTTTCGTGGAATATTTCCGATTTAAAAAATAACAAAAACAAGATTTTCTCATAAACGGCTCCAAATTTTTCCTTTAAATTTTTGGTGAGGGTAGTTCTAAATGTACTCTATACGATAGCATAAACGATATTTCCGTTTGCTTTTTCAAACATTACAGGAGTGTAATTTTGTTTGACTTGTGTCTCACGTCAGTAATATTTATATTAGAGGCGATTTCTTCACATGATTGTATTGATGAGTACATGCGCTTTAAATAATATCGTATATAGTTTCTCGAAAACTCTGAAAAATTTGAGCTCACTTTAAGTTCTCTGTTAAAATGAGCTCAAATTTCCTTATTTTCAGAAACGCTCAAAGGCCATTTTCTCGAAAATGGCTCCAAATTTTTTCTTCATACTTTTTGTGCGAATAATCTGAATTGCATTGTTTAAGATGACCTATAAGTATTTTTTCTGTGTTCTGTTGCTTTTTCAAAAACTCCAGAAATGTAATTTTTTTAAATGTCTCTCTCGCCGTTATTACGCACATTTTTATCGATTTGTATACATTATTATATTTATGAGTTAAAGAGCTTTAAATGACCTCAAACGAAGTTTTTCGATACCTCAAGAAACTACTTGGAAAAAGTGCATCAAACTTGGCATTTACAGTAATGCTAAATCGACATTTTGTTAAAAACGGTTTGAAATATTTTATTGGCAATTTCTATTTAGGACGAGGTTTTGGTCTTCTTTAACATTCTTTAATTAAAGTTTCGGTTCTACTATTACAAAAATCGAAAAGTTGAGAAAATGTCAAAAAAAATTCTTTGGGGGGCGGTAGATGGCCGCTGGCGAGAGGATGGGGGCTGGACCGTTAAGCCCGTTCACACCAAGGAAATTATAAATCTTTGCTACGAGAAAGTCTGTGATATTCTATAGCACCTCTAGTTGTTATTTGTAAAAATAAACTTTGAATAATTTAAAATTAAACTTTAATAAATACTTAACGTGAATTATTAACAATTTTAGTATTTTCATTTAAAATCTTTCTAATATAAACAAATAAAAGTATGTTATTGATCTCAGAATTATAAAAGGAAATATAAAATTGCGCCCAGCAGACGTGAAAGCTCCAGAATATCAAGAAAAAGTTTTGAATTATAGTTGAAAGTGTTTTAAAGAAATATTGTAGGTCACTACAAGATTATTCTGCTTCTTTATGTAGGTTTGTAACAATGGTATCTTTTAATGACTCTATTTCTCCTGAAAATATACTGCTTAATTACAAAGGCGATGAGAGAGTTTCTTTTGTTTTCTTTTATCAGTGTCACTCGTGAGTCTTCAACAAAGATAAGGAAGGGGAAAAGGAATCGTGAACAATGAATGGCGTGATTTTAAATTCTAGTAAGACAGCATTTTCAGAATTTTGCTTTTGATGCGTGCACATCGTGATCCACACATTAATGCGACTGTGGACGTGATGTGCAGTATATTCGGGATATTTCTGCCAGATATAGAGAGGAAACCGGGACTTTCAGGAATTTATGCGTGCAGGCGCTTCACTGGTATGACATACATACTCTGCGGTTTTGTCCACCCAGCGCTGTGTACATTAGTAGGAATCCTTTCGTAATCCCAGAGATCTGAATAGAAGACGAGTTGCGAAATGTTAATACTCCGAGCATACAATATATGAACTGAGTCTGGAACGAATGAATCGTTATTCAAAGAACTAACTTATATGTATATCGTATATGCGCTTTTTCGAGGTAATGGACATTTTCTAAGAAAAATGTTATTTGTAACATCGAAGAAAAATCAAGTTTGATACGATCTACATATTATTATGGAGAACATGCATGGTCAAATCTTCTACCATATTGCAATGGAGTTTTGCATACTGAGCACATGAATTGTTTGAAATAGGCAGATGTAGATATTTCTTAAATATTGGTTCCTGAACTGCAGTGTCTCGAATGTAAGGACTTGTGTCGAGAATTCCTGGAGATATTTCGTGCTTATTTTTCTGCGAGTTCGTGTAAGCCCGAATAGACCTGAGAATACTAAAAAATGAGGATTGAGAAATAATGCATTTGCTCTTAGCTTTTATACTTGTCTTTGAAAGGAAGGCGAGCATTATGTATCCCAGCAACCATATTTGTATCTTCTTATTAAAATAAATTATTATTTTCTCGAAAATGATAAAAATATATTCTAGTAATTGCCAGTGCGCGCGGATGTTGAAAGGAAACCATGCAGCCTCCGACCACGTGAGATTGTCCAAGGCTTCGCTAGAGATCCAACAACTTGGGAAAAATCCAAAAACAATGATACAGTTTCGATTTTGAATGAAAAAATGGAAATATTTGATTGTGCTAATCTACGACCTATTATCATACTGTACGTATCGACTGAAGTACCATAGACTGTGTGTTACTGCTGACGCCATGAGACAGCAAAGCTGCAAGGAAGAGGTTGTCCGTCATAAAATGTTTGCTATTCCCATGTTGCGTTACGACAACAAGTTACACAGCAACATTTTCGATGTTATTGGTATTAATTAATTAATTAACTGTTGCGCAGTTAACGTATATACTCTCTTTTGATATTGCAGTATTCGTAAATGTAATTTTTGTTGAAATATTTAAAGTGTTGTAGAATTATACGAGATCATTTTATATGTTGTTCTTGAACAGGTGCGTGCTTGTTTTTGGAAAACTATTTTGTGTTTTTGTTTTGCAGCATTTTTGCTCATGCAGACCACTAGTAAAATTATATCTCAAGTTTACGTACCATAACTTTCATCTATAAGAGGAAAATGTTGCCTCATAATATAAAAGTTACATTTGCATTCAACTATGTTTGTAATGCGGAAGGCCTTCAAATGTACACCGCTCGTAAGTGTGCATGTGCGTCCATTCCTTGCAGCCTCACAGAGACAGCCATCGCGAGCCAACCAGCCCGGAAAGTGGAGAGTTGCAGTCGCAGTTGTAGTTGGGACTCGAGATAGTGGGAACAAGCGAGTCCCGCTGCACGGCGCGTGGCGAGTGCGGAGCGCCCTTAAGGGCCCCGCCCCTCCCTTCCCCCGGGCCCTACCCGCCACACTCAAACCCGCCTTACCCCGCCTCACCCCGCCCCGTCGGGCCAGGCAACGAAGCGCGATTCCTGGAGTCAAGTGCTCGCTCCGCCCCGCCCTGCCCCGCGTCTCCCCGCCACGCCCCATACCCCGCCCCTGTCCGCCCCGCGCCTCCCCGCTCCGACACGACCCAGTCCATCCTGCCAGGGCCCCAGCCCCGCCCTGCCCCGCTCAGGCCCACCCCGCCCTGCCCCGCTCCTCCCCGATCCGATTCATTCCATCCCGCCCCGCCCTACCGCGCCCCGCCACGCCCCACCCCACACACCGCCCCGCCCCGATCCGAATCCATCCCACCCCACCCTACCGTGCCCGGTCCCTCCCCACACACACCCCGCCCCGCTCCTCCCCGATCCGAATCCATTCCGCCCCGCCCTACCGCGCCCCGCCCCGTCCCGCCCACTCAGAAAAGCGCGTGACCGCCGCGCCGTCCGCAGCGGGCAGCCGGGGGAGGGTGAGGGGGCGGGGCGCGAAATCCGGCGCGGCCGCAATAGTAAGTTACGAGCGCCTGATTTACGCGGCCCAGACCTCCCCACGCGCGGGCGGAAAAGAAGCGCGCTGCCAGCGGACGACGGCGGCCGAGGGGAGCAGGCGGGGGATGCGCGCGGGCGATCATTATGTAAAGGGCGGGGCAGCGAATGGGGGGACTAATATTAGCGGAAAATGTCACGGCGATGAGGCTTGAGAAGTAGCAGATACTCTTGAGTCAGCGGCAGAAGATGACGGCCGTGTAGAAGAGCGGCTTCTGACTGTTCGTGAGGGCATGAACCCTTGGAGGGAGCCCCGCGCAGTGATGTGCAGGAATTGTCTGAATTTCAAGAAATAAACTGTGAGTGAAGAAAAGCAGAACAGCTTTGAGGCTGCGTTTCGAAGAATCTATAAACAACTTCCATTGATTACCGACATATCTTATTCCAAATTCTGAAAGTACATCATGAATGTTATTGCAGTATACAAACTGATCCTTTCCAGTTCAAACAGATCTTCGATTCTTTCATGGCTTACATTGAGCACAGAACCCAAACCTATAGTGTGATTTTCCCTTGAAAATAGTTTTACTACATGAATGTATTCATTAACAACTCTTGCCAAAAGCTCTCTTTTCCGTCTGTAATCATGTTCAACATTATATATGGCTCAGAACAGCGATTCCAGAATTAAGTAAATGTGCACCGACTACACTTCCCTCTGTAGCACGTCATACAATTTTAACGGTTTCGACGTTAAATAAATGAAACTAATCTAGTCAATATATGCTATTGTACTATAATATGATACTGCAGAATTTGTGAAGAATGGTTTTGTCAAAATATTTAATTTATTTCAGTGTTATATGATAGTATTTTATTTGATGTTCTTGAACAGTGACTGTGATAGCACCGGAACGCACCATTTTTGCCGACATGTTCAGATGCATTTTTGCTGATGCATTGTTTGATTTTTGTTTGGACGCTTCCAACTGCTTGGTCATTAGTCCCGTTAGTATGGTATGTTTTCTCAGGAGATGGCGGTGATTTTCCCCGCTGGATGGCATGGTGATCCGGCATAAAACCTGCAAACCGACTACGAGTTTCCCCCGAACCAGGACTTTCCCACCAGTGGGGTACCGCCCCAGCCGGAACAAGCTCTAAGCTCCCGACCGGTCTCCCGGAATATGTGGTAATGTAAGAGCATGTTAGTGTAAGTGTGTGTGTAAGGGGAGAGGACGAGGAAGGACAGATCGCGCACTTTGGTCTGTGGCTCGTTGGTAGGGTACTGCCATCAGCATTCGCCTGGTGTTGATCGGAGGAAACCCGGAAACTGCTGATCTGGCCGCTGGAATTTGCCAGACAGCGACTGAATTCGACCTAGCTGAAAAGCTAGTGTCGAAAATCCTGCCGCCATCAGGACTCGAACCTAGGCGCTGCAGTGACATTAGTTGATGCACTGAGCTACCGCTCCCGGTTTTACTGCTACCAGCATTTAGTAATTTGAAACTTTAAATTGTACACGCGCAAAAAAAGTAATGAAATCTTCTACAATTTTGTGTATTCAATAATATTAAGCAACAACGTAATAACAGATTTTGAAATAGTTGGATATCTCAATTCTTATTGTTAATATGTGAATGGAAACAAAACAAGAAACCTGTTGAACATCGTTGCTTAATAATAAGTAACGATTCATTATGAAATGAAATGCCAAATTATTCAATTTATTTTACAAATAATTTAATTTTATAATACGAATGAAATGAATTTTAATATCAATAGATTTGTATTACGTGCTATAAGGATGGTATTCTTCCTCGAGGCATTTAAAAATATCATACAATACATTACAACTATTAACATTTCTGGTAATTAGCCGGAGAATAACCTCGTTTAGTCATCGGAGCTTTACAATGCCCCCTTCTAACGGTGAAATTTCGTGTTAAATTTGTAAAGAAATTATTAGATTATCTACAGGGTATTGAAAGGTTGGGACAACGAAATCTGGGTGGTAAACCCGCCTCGGATGCCCACTTCGCACGGTGACCTCTGCGTTTTCATTCCTCATCCTGTCGAACTTCATCGAATCCCCGTCGGCTGCCTGCAGGCAGGGCTCCGTCACACAGCGCGCTTTCTTCGCTCTTCTCCTCGTTCGGCAGAAACCGCCAGCGTTGGCGGTCGCGCTTCAGCTGGGCGCGGGGTGGCAACGAACGAGGGCAAACGGCGTGGCCGAAGGTGAGAGGGGAGTGCGACGGGCGGGGCGAGCGGCGGAGGCGGGGTGATAGGCGTGGGGTGAGGGTTGGAGGCGGCGAGGCATGGGAGGGGCCGGGAGCTGGGGTCGAGAGGCTGGGGTGAGTGGCAGAGACCCAGGGCCGAGGGCCGAGGGCGAGGAGCGAGTACGAGGAGCGAGGGTGCGGGCGAGGACGGGGGCGAGGGCGGGGCAGGGGCGAGGGCGAGGGGAGGGCGAGGAGCGGGGGCGAGGGCCGGGGGCGAGGACGGGGGCGAGGGCGAGGGCGGGGCGAGGGCGAGGGCGAGGCGGGGGCGAGGGGGCGAGGCGAGGGCCGAGGGGCCGAGGAGCCGAGGGCCGAGGCCGAGGGCGAGGGGCGAGGCGAGGGCCGGGGGCGGGAGCGGGGGCGAGGCGAGGCGAGGGCGGGGGCGAGGGCGAGGGCGGGGGCGGGGCGAGGGCCGGGCGGGGGCGGAGGGCGAGGGAGGGCGAGGGCGAGGGCGAGGGCGAGGGCGAGCGGGCGAGGGCCGAGGGAGGGCCGAGGGCCGAGGGCCGGGGGGCGAGGGCCGGGGCGGGGGGCGAGGGCCGGGGGGCAGGCGGGGGCCGAGGGCGAGGGCGAGGCGAGGGGCGAGGCGGGGCCGAGGGCGAGGGCGAGCGAGGGCGAGGGCGAGGGCGAGGGCGAGGGCGCGAGGGCGAGGGCGAGGGCGGGGCGAGGGCGAGGGCGAGGGCGAGGGCGGGGGCGAGGGCCGAGGGCCGAGGGGCGAGGGCGAGGGCCGAGGGCGAGGGCCGGGGGCGGGGCGGGCGAGGAGCGAGGCAGGGGCGAGGGCGAGGGCGAGGGGCGAGGGCGGGGGCCGAGGCGAGGGCGAGGGCGGGGGCGAGGGCGCGGGGGCGAGGCGAGGGCGGGCGGGCGAGGGCGAGGGCGAGGGCGAGGGCGAGGGCGAGGGGCGAGGGGCGACGGGAGCGAGGCGGGGCGGGGGCGGGCGAGGGAGGGCGAGGCGGGCGGGGCGGGGGGGGCGGGGAGGCGAGGGCGAGGCGGGGGCGAGGGCAGGGGGCGGGCGGGGGGCGGGGGCGAGGCGGGGCGAGGGCGAGGGCGGGGCGAGGGCGAGGGCCGGGCGAGCGAGGGCCGAGGGCGAGGCGAGGGCGAGGGCGGGGCGGGCGAGGGCCGGGCGAGGCGAGGGCGAGGGCGAGGGCCGGGGTGCGAGGGGCGAGGGCCGAGGCGAGGGCCGGGGGCGAGGGGCGAGGGCGAGGCGGGGGCGAGGGCGGGGGCGAGGCGAGGCGAGGGGCGAGGGCGGGGGGGGCAGGGCGGGGGCGGGGCGGGGAGCGTAAGCGCGAGGACAGATGGGCTGGCGGGGTGAGAGGCGGGGACCGACGCGTGACGCACGCCTGCCCCGGACGCCTTCCGCTTCGTAACGCACAGCGGCATACCGAAACCTAATGGCGCGGATAGGTGCCGCCTCCTCGACCGCGCGGGCGACTTCCCGCTGCCGCCCTCCGCGCCAGCAGAGATGAAGAAACTCCGCGGAGGACTTCCAACGCGGCTCTTGTAGGTGATCAAGAAACTTCGCCGAAAGCGTTGGCCTCAAACGAAGCCGAATCCGCGCCCCGGGCATAGGCGACCGGGAGGGACGGGCAGGGGGCGAAGGAGGGCGGGGAGAGGGGAAGAATAGAGAGTGGCTGCGTGCCGGAGAGGACGGCGGATTCGTGCAGCATTTTATCCATCACAGGCATAATTAGCGGCACGGCCACCGCGTCTGCGTGCCCGACTCGCTGCTTCGCTGTCTTTCTGCGCGGGCAGAGCTGTTTTTGAGGCCAGCGCCGCCTGGAGCATGAGGCAGAGGTCGCGATGGGGCAGGGTGGGCAGTGCAGGGTGGGACAGTGCGAGATGAGGCAGGGGTTACTCACAGGTGAAAATGAAGTATAGCGGGAGTATGGCCTGTAGTTAGTCACATTTCAGACCTGTCCTCAGGGTAAATTAATATCAGCTATTCAAGCAAGAATACACAGGCAGGGAGGAGGTCAGCACACAGGCCAGGCGGCACCCGGCCAGAGGTGAGGCAAGGGGTCAGGGCAAGGCGGTGCAGAATAAAGAGAATGTGTGCATATAATGATCTACCACTAGTGAGCAGGCAGGGCAGGGGCAGAGGCGGGAGCAGGGCCGCAGGGCGAAGGGCGGCCTGCGCCGCCGGAGGACTTGCAGAGGGAGCACGGGACCGCACGACGGCAGCCGCGAAAGTCTCGTCTCTGCTAAGGCAGGGCAACCTAGCAAACAAAAGAATTTCTTAGGCCTTTCGGACGCAAAGGTGTCATCAAATCTCTTCACCAGCCTTTACAAGTAATAGGTGGCGTAAGTGCATCGCTTCAGTGTCACTGCGCGGCCAGTGCCTCTGACCGGGAGGTTCAGAGTCCCAGTGGTACGCTGGATAGCAAAGCCGTGTTCGGCGCACTGTCTCAGGGGAAGAATTCTGGCGCCAAGCCGCTTTGATCAGTAGTTTTCCATGGTTCTTCCGAAAACAGAGCTAGATCTTTGGAACACTACCTAACAAGCGGGTCACGTTATGCATAAATATTTCTTTCTCTTCCATATTCTCTACTCTGGCGCCCTCACAGGTTTCTTTCTAATTTCTTAGGAGTCCTGAGCTCATTAGATTGAAACAAATGTTGCAAGAGGTTAGTAAACTCTGATGAACATTCGAGCATGAAAATCATTCACAAAAAGCGTTTCTTATGAGCCAGAAATTGCATTTTGTATATAGTAATGCGATATACAGTTCATTCACCTCTCTACTGATAGCATTTGGGTTTATTTGAAAATGACAGTAAATACTGTTATTAAAAAGTAAGGAGATTAAAATTATCGTTATTAGTTCTTAACAATTATATGTTAAAATAAAACATAACTGAGATATGAAAACATATTTTTAACCAAACTTTTGAATAATGAGAATATATCACATGGCATCGCATTATATAGAAGACTCTGACCTGTTTTTCCATAAATTATTTTACAATCAATTTTTAAAAGTACTATAAATAGATTGTTTCCTGTCTGAAGTTTTGCATTTCTTAAGATCAGACATTTGCGCAAATCTAATCAGTCAAGTAATTTCAGGATCGTTTAAATAAATTTTCTAAATAATGCTAGTTTTCTTACCGAACCGTTTATTAAGCGGGCTGAAAAAATATAATGTAGCTAAATATTTTCATTCTACTGCAATTGAAAACTATTTTGATCAAAATGTTATATTTATTATTAGTATTATTATTATATTATTGTATTATATTATTATTATTGTTATATGGTAAGAAGATGGATCTTTTAAACTTGTGGATCAAATAAAAGATCCAATCAATGAACCAAATTAGACCTTCAACTTCAGCATATTATAGAAATACTTTACATAAATGTTATTGTTAAATGTTAATATATCTCCAATATGTATGTTAATTTATTCCTTTGTTTTTTTAATTACTCAAAATGTTATGTTATTTAGCAAATTGTCAAATCACTTATATAAATCTTTTGAGAAAAGCACATGCCTTCAATATGCGAAACATTAACAATAAATAAATGTATATGTCTTATATGAATTATAAATGCAATTCTTGATATTTTCATAGATTGATCATACATTTGGTCCAATAAGTTTAAAAAGATCCATCTTTCTACTATATAAAACGGGATCAACAGGAATAATTCAACCATTCTACTATATTACTATTATTATTATTATTACTATTATTATTATTATTATTATTATTTGAATGGTCACGGTATCAGTTCTGAGAGACCTGGTTCTCAAATTATCTGAATGCTATTAGTTTAGATTAATTATCTAGTTGTACAAAGTTTCCGACGATGTGGCAAGTATTCAGAATATGCAGACATCAATTTCAAGTGTCTTCCAGGGATATTAATTTTCGGAAGATTTCCTCTGACGTGCCTTTCTGTGAAACAGGTACTGGACGTAATGAATGGGAGAATGAATATATGGTCCTGCTTTCATTGTTGTTTAATTTGGTATCCGAGATTGCTGTACTGTTTATACGACATGCGATCACCGTTAGTCTTCGTTTCGAGCACATTCGCGTAAGTTCACAGGTCCTGGTACCCGAGCACTCACCACTCCAAACACACGGGCCTCAACAGCTTGCTTTCAAGCCGTGAAGACACTTGCAGCCACATCGTCGCTTTGTTTTTTTTTCGTGTTTCCGGGCGCGTCAACGGCTTTGGTCATTAGTCCGTTGGTGTGGCCGCATGTTTGCTTTCTCGGGGAGATGGCGGTGGTCTTTGGCTCTGATGGCGGCGTCCGCGCGGCCTACCATCGGCCGGTGGGTTCCTGAGCAGGATCTCCACCAGCGGGGCGCCGCCCAACGGCACAAGCTCGGCTTCGAGCCGGTCTTTGCGGAATATGTGGTGGTGGTATGTTGAGTGTGTGTATTGTGTGTGTGTCGGCGTGTCTGTATTATGGGGAAGGATAGGACCTGAGAAGAGGAAGAGGACAGATCGCGCGCAGTCCGTGGCCCGTTTGGTAGGAGATGCTGCTCCGGCATTTCGCCTGGTGTTGATCCGGAAGTTCTCCTCCAGACAACGACTGAATTCGACCTAGCTGAAAAGCTAGTGTCGAAAATCCTGCTGCCGTCAGGACTCGAACCTAGGACCTCCCAGTCAGAGGCGCTGCAGTGACATCAGTTGATGCACTGAGCTACCGCTCCCGGTTTATTTGAAAACAACTACCACACCACCATCACCACCACCTATCACCGCCGCGACCACCACCACCATCACCATACACCATTACCACCACCACCACCACCACCCCACCACCAACACCATTACCACCACTACCACTACCACTACCTACTATTATTCTTATTGTTGTTGTTAATAGCCTAGAATGTCGAGGAGGAGGAGGCGGCAACGGTGAGTTAGTTTGCGTGTTCGGTGCAGAGCAGTGCTGTGAGGACGAGGAGTGAGGACAGAAGTTATTTCTCGCGGGGAGCAGAGGACCGTCACGCGATATCTCACAGGTCGGAGAGCGCCGCAAACAGAAGGGCGATTAGTAGTGCTTGGCAGAAGTAGTAGATTAGGGGTGGGGTGAGTGAAACTCGGGATCAGATGTTGAGATTTAGAGAAGGGCTGAGGAGGAAATGGGAGCAGGATCGTCTGTGTGGCGGCAGACGGGCCTGTCTGAAGAACGATGGGTCAGTGGGAAGCGGGGAGAGTTGGGGGAAGGTTGGAGAGGTTGGGACGAGAGGCTCGAAGGCGCAGCAGAGGAGTGCGTCGAGGCTGGCCGGCGCCCGCACATCGGCTATTTTCAGCTCCAGTGCCGGCGACAGTTATCGTTGCCCCCTCCGGCGCCGCGGCCGGCAGAACGCCGGAGGCAGGTGAGGCGGGGCGGGGCGGGAAGGCTCTCCGAGCGCCGCGGCAGCCAACTCTGTCGAAACGATTGTCTTCAGAAGCGCCGCGGGCTGGCTGCTCGGCCGCCTGCTCGAGGCGGCCCCCGGGCGCAAAACACAGGAGGTGAAATGCAGGCCATCGCTTTCATATCTTTCATCTCGTCGATTCTTCTTTCACTGCCCTCTCTATCTCTCTACTCTCTCTCTCTCTCTCTCCTCTCACACACACATAGCTATATACGAACACACACAATAAATAGACAGCTAAATAGGATCAGCCAAAACAAAGAGGACATGCGACATTTATTTATTTAGTCAACGTGTTAAATAAAACCTTATGTGACATTATACAGGGAAAGAAAATCATGTGTTTCTTCTCGTGAATGGGCTCAGTGTGGTATGACAAACATTGGAAACACATAGGTTGCATGCCGATATTTTATAACAAGCTGAAAAATATGAATTACAAATAATTGGTAACATGTAAGTATTAATATAGCCCTGATTAATTAGATTCTAATACGCCAAGTAGCTTTCTTTATTATCTTACATTAATCCTTACACTTGATTTTATATTAAATGAATATAGATTAAATCAGAAAATAGCGAGATTATAACTGACAACGAAAAAACCGAACTTATTTGCAAACAACTTCTCCAGCGTTAGCCCCATATGTTTGACACGGAATTACAAATAAATTCAAAAATGAAATCAACAAATTCGGTGCATGATTACCTACAAAATTTATCTCACCAAAGAAATTAAAAAGCAAATAAAATGCTTTCGTCCAAAGAAATCCTCAGGTCACGATCAAATTCAAGCTTCCATTATAAAGAACTCCCTTCAGGCATAAGTGTTTTTAACAGCTATTTTTAACGCATGCATAAGGGTATGTTACTTCCTATGGCAATGGAAGCATATTGAAATAATTCCGAACAGGGAAAAGACTATAAACTAATTTCGTGGAGCCATTAATGAATTCCTTCAATCAACAAAATCTTCAGAAAAACTCATACTGACTAGGCTAACAAAATACCTCATTGAAATCAACATAATTCCCAACATCTAATTCGGATTCACAGAAAGCATTCCTCAACCCACTAACTCCTCAGACTTACAAACCATATAGAGGTCCTTCAAACAAAAATATCTCTGCAAGCTTTTAGACGTCTCACAAGCTTCGGCAGTCTGGCATGCAATTTTCTAAACTCAAGATATTCGCTTTCATTTTTAAATTCTATTTAAACTCTTTCATTCAAATTCTTTTATTTATTCTTTTTAAAATAATCAAGCTTCATCCTAGGTCAAGACTTTACATTATGAGCACAGCTAATATTGAAAATATTTCTGCAGGGTCATCTTTCTCACTGCTATATAGCCTACGTAGCATCGTTTGGGCATCAACACCGCTAACCTCGAACTAAAGTACATGAACTTTACATATCTCCTCAAGGAAGGAGGAAGGGCTCAGAAGGGTGAAACATCATAACAACACCAATAGATGGAATGGAAAATATGTAGTGATGATGTCAAAGATAGTCAAAAGATGACCCACAGATGAGATATGTCATTAAATCTATTAGAAAAAGAATAGAAAGAAATGGGAAGCATTAACAAAGTGCGCCAATGAAAGCACTGGGAAGAGACTATGCAAGACACAAAGAATAAAACAGACATTGAATCTAATGTTTTCCTTAACATAGATGTGAGACCACAAATATTATAAATCTGTGGAAGATCAAACCACTCCATAAGAACAATTGCATTTCATTAAGTCATTTATGTGAAACCCAAGGGAATAAAACAGAGGTGAACCAGTTTGTAATATTGTATCAGGTGTTGAGAGCCGACATTATAGAAAAACAGTTTTCAATTTTGATGACAAATGCACTTTGCAGAACAAGTGAAACCATTGATCACTTATCGTCCTAAACGTCCAATTCTACCCAAACACCAGAATACGCGAAAAGACGACGATGTGTCTTTTTCGTATTCTCACTAACGAATCTCTACCGCCCTCGAAGCTTCGAACATGTAAGTGGTACGAACATTCAGAAAAAACCTGTGACGTGTGTTTGGACTGCTTTGTATTGTGTGACAGAAATTAAATTGATCTCACGATAGCGGCAAACAATCGATATAGTTATCTGGGTTTGGGATACAAATCATATCATGGTACTGTACTACGCGATTGAAACGTAACAAAGAGCAGAGAAACGTATAAAATAAAGAGTTTGGAAGTCGGATCAATTAAATGCTGGGCCTTAAATGCAGGTCAACTGATATTTATAGTTGTTCTGAAGTGCTGATGCAAGCCATTACTTTATTTGAAACAGCTCACATTTGCTAAAGTACTGTAGAGGTACCAGTAGTCCTAAATGGCTCATTAAGAAGCTTTGTGGTTGCCTGGGTTGGGGTGCAATCAACAGAACCATAGCATCTTTGTCAATAAATTAGAGTAATAATAATAACAATAATAATAATAATAATAATAATAATAATAATAATAATAATAATAATAATAATAATAATAATAACACCGGGATCTCCGAGCCGGCCATCCTGACCGGGGTTTTCGTGGTTTCCTTCGGTCATACAGGCGAAGGCTGGGATGGCTCTACTGAAAGGTCACGATTACCTCTGATCATCTTATCATCTCACTTACCCAATCCGCATCATAAGGCTTAACAGCCTTGTATGTTGACAACCTTAATATGTTGGCGAAGATGACCTCTTTTATTTCTTCTTATAGAACGTCAACAACAACGATCAAATTCCCACACAATCTTGTCTTACCAAGAGGATATAGCGAAAAAATCGCTGATGGCACATAGACGCTAAGTGAATTCGATTGGCGCCATGCTGAATTCAATCATTTATAATGATTCCTTGGCGCTAATTGGCCGCAAAGGGCATACATTTTAAACGTCCTGCGTTGTACTATTTTCCTGTCAAAACCGCGTGCATTCTTCCAGAGATAAGGCAAGACATCGCATCAACTCTTTGAAGGACAATGTTTGAACTACTTTCAAAGACGCTCGCGATGTGCACCGAATACTGAACCGGCTACCACAGATAGAATTTCGTATTGCTAACGATTTATGAAATTAGATGCACTTCCAAATAAGAAGTCGCCACGAGAGTCAATTGTTGAGAATTTTCTGACGAGCGGTTTTACAAAGGATTGCATCGTCAGTAAAAAGGCTAAGTAATTCAAATCTTGACTGCATTGAAAAATTACATTTTGACGATAGGTAAGGATGGTGCAGACTCCGTGAACAGTTTTTTTGGTGCGGAGCCTTGACTGACACTGTATTACGCCTGAATTACCACAGAAAACGATCTTCTTTTCGCCCGGACGAGGTAACACTGACAACTTCAATACTCAATAATTCTTACGCTGAGGTAAACTAATAGTTCTTAAATAATTGTCTTTCAGAATTTTCCCTGGTGTCGAGGTTACAAAAGGAGGAAGGCGTCTTGTTGTCAACCCGAATCATCGTCTTTTGCTCTCCCTAGTTATGTTGCAGGCTTAACATCATAACATCTTTAGTTATGATTAGAAGTGTCTCAGTGCATAGCGCGCTGGCTTCACAGTCAGAGGCCCAGGTTTACGATCCCCGAGTCGGCCATCCTGACCGGGGTTTCGTGGTTTCCCTCAGTCACAACAGGCGAATGCTGGGATGGAGAAAAACGCCAAGATCAACTCTCATCATCTTATCATCTCATAATTCACACCTCAAGGCCTAACAATCTTGTCTTATCAAGGGATACAGCTGAAAGAATAGGTGATTCCCATAATGCGTCTCTCAGTATACAATATGACTGGGGGCTCCGAGAAAGGGATTTCATATAGCGTGATCGAAATAGCCGATACGCTAATAATAATGGTAATAGTAATAGTCTTTGTTTTTGGATGCTCGGGCCGTTATGTGAAACAATTGGCCAGAAAACGGCACATATGCTGAACAGCACATTTTGCGCTTTATAATGTTTAAATGTAAATGTAAATAAAATATGTTGTCTGGTATCAATAATATGTATATTTTCACTTAAGATCTTTTCGATTGCGTAGCGATCATCAGAACTATCTGAAAATATTACAGGAATAGGTGAAATATAACAATTAAAAATCTACACGAATTTTTCACAAATTAATATTTACAAAATGTAGTATCCAGATGCGTAAGCAAACTGGCTTCTGTGCCGAAAGCAAAGTCCTGTAGGGTTTTTGAGGGTGCGGCTCGCCTCAGAAAGCAGCGCGTCGGTCGGATGTGTGCGGGGGCGGGGCAGGGGGAGGGGACGCGTCGGAAGGGACGAGAGACGAGGCTGCCGGTGCAGGCGTGAGGAGGCCGCGGGCCGGCGAAGGCGGGTGTTCATTTATTTTTATTTATTTATTTATTTTATTTACGTCAAATAATGATTAAAAACTGCGTATGACGTGCTATGGAAAAAGTGAATTGTGTATATTTTTCAAAATTCTGTGATCCCTACACTAAGTCATATACTACTTAAATTTTGAATTTTTGAAAGGGAGAAAAAAACTCCCATGTAATAAAATCTATTTTCAAGGATAAACAAGCAATAAATTTTGAACTTTGAAAGGGAGAAAAAAACAAAAAATACTCCCATGTAATAAAATATATTTTCATAAATAAGCAATAAATTTTGAATTTTGAAAGGGAGAAAAAAGACAAAAAAACTCCCATGTGGAGTCAGGGGTGTGCAAATTGGGCTAATTTTAGGAGAGGTGACGAGAGTTCAGGGATTTGCTCGTTAAGACAAGTCATATTCTGGTTTTGCAGGATGTTATGTATATGAAGGGATTCTAATTTTATACTGCGCCAGTACCTATTGTAAATTTCGAGGATACGGAAATGAATGTGTTTGTCGAATGTGAGATTGTTTAGATTTAAGTGATCAGCAAAGTGTGAGACTGTGGTAGTGTTGTTTCTCCATGCTCGATCATGTACTTTGATCCTCTGTGTGAATTTACGCCCGGTTTGTTCTATGTATGTGGCATTGCAGTTGTTTGAAAGTGAGAGCATAGACCACGCATAAGGAGGTAGGTGGGATTGGGTCTTTAGTGATGGATAGTGTTTTCTGTAATGTGTGAGTATTGTGGAAAGTAGTTTCGAGACCGAATTTACTGTGTGGTGGCTATTTTAAGAGAAGGGGTTCTACGTAAGAGATGGTGATGTACGTGCCTGTAGTATATGAAATTTTGTGTATGATTGTGTCACACAATCACCACACAACACTCTCTAACACGCTCCACACACAAATACACCCAGCCTTCCATGCTATAGTAATTGATTAATCTCCAATCCTATGTCTCCAAAAACACAAAAAATAAACATCACATAAAACATAAAGCCAGGGGATATTACAGTCGTGTCCATATAACATGGACACGACTGTAATATTATTGACAAATGAGTAATCAAAAAACCCAACACACTGAACACCCGCCGACACACCTCTCACACCAATCGAAAGAACACTGCAGCCATTACATCACCACTTACCTTGTAAGTCCCTTTCTCTTGAAATAACCTCCACTCCCAGTATGCCAGCGATGCAGCTACTAAAGCTTTTTGAGCCATTAAGGAACTGTGAGAGTACGACTGGGGTTGCTATTGCCAAGGAAAGCTGCAGCCTGACACCGTTACCGGAAAAAACAGAGCATATTCTCGCGCGGTAGGAAAGTGCTCTGCGCAGCAATTCATGACGCAACTTCGTTAAATCACTACACAAAACGTTATTGGGAAATAAAAAAAATGCGCTCACATTTGATAGTTCATTTATTTTTAAAACAAACTGCTTAGTTAGAAAATTGTAGATTTTTATCGTTTGTTTGACTTTATTTTTGTACCAGCAATTATAAATGAAATGCGTATATTATTCTATAATCTTTGATTCGCAGGTAAATGCCGGAAAAGCAATTTTTGGGAGTGATCTGGCTTCCTGCGACGCCGCCGCACCACTGGCGCGCCGTGGCTGGCCAAACCAGAGGCACAATGAGCTCTCAGGTCATTGCAGAAAAGCTTTGTTTTGCGCCGTCAATTTCCAGCGGCGTTGCGAAAAGGCCGGCTAATTTCTAATATTATCCTTTGCTGGTCCATTTCCCTGGCGCGACACAAAGCTGCCTTCTGCCCATTCTACGGTTACGTCTTTCCTTCTTCTTTATCTTTTTCTTACACAGGAGCAGAACAATGTTTGGAGCTCGACTTCTCAAAATATCTTTGCTATTCCGTCCGATTTTACCCTCGTAATCGCGAGACAGAAATGACCATTTTATATGGGCTCACAATTCCGTGAGTTTCTTCCCATTCTACATTTTGCTTTCATTATTTTTAACTACCTTCTCTTCTAACACAATACTAGATGGTTCCAGGACCAGTTCATTTATGCGTCAGAGTGATTCAGTTCTTCTTTAAGAAAAGCCCTTTCTAGGTATCGGATTCAAGAACATTGTTACCTAGACTTTGCTTTCAGTGAGATTATTACTTTCTAGTGTTACTTCGTATGCATTGTAATCGCGCGCCAGAAAGCGTCGATTTTTTACCAGAACAACTTATTGTCGAACTCTGGCAAGAAAAATTTCAGTTAAAAGTAAAATCTTTTCTGCTGCATATCTGTTTCTAAACAATTAGAGATTATACTGATCATCAAAAAGAAAAATAATATTTATTTTAACAAAAACATATAATGCACTATTTTACATTAGTATTGTATAATTTAAAAAATGTGCCTGTAAAAATAATGTCCTTCAGCTTCCAGTTCAATGACCCCCATCTCATTCAGGTTTTTATTTAGTTTCCTTGATCCATTGAACAATTGCTGAGATGGCTCCTTGTTTTGCTTCTGTACATAAATGTACCTTCACTATGCGCACGTTTTGTTGAGCTTTTCTTTTGCTTGTAGTGTTTGGAGTAGGGCGGGGTGGGGAGTTCTATTTTGCTTGAAATTCCAAAAAATAACATATGTTCTGCTCTCTGTTTTTTTGTCTTGTAGTTTTAAGTACTATGTCACTTCTGTGACAAATTAAAGATTTGTATTCGATAACGTGTCCGCAAACTAATTGAATTATAATGTTATCAGTATAGAGAAGACAACCTGAGGTGAGGGTTGGGCGAGGACATAGTATGGCATGTGGAAGAGCGGAAGTTTGCAGAAGTTCAACGAAAGCCATGAGAAATATGGGGGCTCGATAATGCGGGATGTGGCTTGGCTTCCCAGGCTGAGATCGGGCAGACTGAAGAAGCCGGTTGGATGACTGATGACTCCCATCAGAGAATGTTTTTATCAAGAGAGATAGCGGTGTTTCTCCTTTGGATAGTGGTCCGCCACCAACCACACGTTGTCGCGCGAAATTTTGCTCACCAGGTATCTTATGTAGTGATTACCGCTCCATTTTGGGACTCAGGACTCAGGCTGATCTCCGGATGATATGTGCGTATATACGTGTAAGTAATGACGAGGATAGGACAAAGGAAGAAGAAAGGAAGTCATACGCGGTCAGCGTATGCCCATTTTGAATAGATCTCCCGGCATTTTCCTGGTATTCGAAGAAACTATAGGAAACTACAGTTCAGAGCATCCGGCTCCTGGGGTATCTACAAACACTCAACAGACGGCTATATTGCTAGAGGAGACGATACGATGCGAGTGTCGGGCGTCTGCAAGACACAGCGGCGACGAAACTTTAAAGAAACTAACTCAACCTATAACCTACAACCGGCCACAAATATAACAGTACAGTTTGTTGTCGATTGAGCTTTACTATTTTCTCTCCAGATGTGATGTTCTCATCGGTATTCGCGAAGGATAACTGGTGGTTGCGTATTTTTTTATTAAATTAGAACAAGTTATATGCCTTTTTTTTACAGAACTTCGAGTTTATGATGTAATCCATATTCTATAAAATTTACTTTTATGAAATGTTTGAAAATGAACGATAAAGGCTATTTTGATAAATGGCACAGGATAAATTTCTGGCACAGGAGGCAGAAGAAACAAGAGTATGTCTGGGATATGCAAAAGAAGATTGAGGAGTGCTACGTGATACGAGGAAAGAAACGTAGGCAATTCAGTGTGAAATGGCAGCAAGCAGGAGTGCAGGAGGCAGAAGGCAGGAAGAGGAACAAGATTATGCAAAAGATGAGTTCGGGACAGGAAACGGCGGGCAGCTGAGTTGGCAAGGAGGGATGCCCAGGCTAGAAGGGGTTCTCTCAGAGAGTATTGTTGATCGAGGTGGCACCCAGTCCCAGTGAAGCAGGCACTAAGAAGGGTTCAGGGGCAGGAGTAGGTGGGGCAAAGCAGATGATTAAAAGGCTAGGCAGGTGAGCCGCAATGGAGGGTGGAAGGAACTGGGCAGGTGTGCTTGAAGTTAGCTGGGCTGGGGGTGGTGAGGATGAATGATATAGAACAGGGGTTGGGGGCTGGGGCAGATGGGTAGGACCAGGCAGATCAGAGGTGGTTGGGTGAATTGAGCGAGTCTCGCGGGGCGGGGCGGGGCTGGGCAGGGCTGGGCAGGGCTGAGGCAGGGCTGGGCAGGGCTGGGCAGGGCTGGGCGGGGCTGGGCGGGGCTGGGCGGGGCTGGGCGGGGCTGGGCGGGGCTGGGCGGGGCTGGGCGGGGCTGGGCGGGGCTGGGCGGGGCTGGGCGGGGCTGGGCGGGGCTGGGCGGGCTGGGCGGGAGCTGGAGCGGGGCTGGGCGGGGCTGGGCAGGGAGCTGGAGCGGGGGCTGGGCGGGGCTGGGCGGGGCTGGGCGGGGCTGGGCGGGGCTGGGCGGGGCTGGGCGGCGGGGCTGGGCAGGCTGGGCCGGGGCTGGGCGGGGGCTGGGCGGGGCTGGGCGGGGGCAGGCCGAGGCTGGGCGGGGCTGGGCAGGACTGGAGCGGGGCTGGGCGGGGCTGGGCGGGGCTGGGCGGGGCTGGGCGGGGCTGGAGCGGGGCTGGGCGGGGCTGGGCGGGGCGGCTGGGCGGGGGCTGGGCCGGGGCTGGGCGGGGCTGGGCGGGGCTGGGGCAGGGGCTGGGCAGGGCTGGGCGGGGTGGGCGGACTGGGCGGGGAGATGGGCAGGGATGCAGGCGGGGATGGGCAGGGATGGGCAGGTGGGAAGCAGGGGCCGGTCCTGGCGGTTGCTCGACCTTAAATGCGTGCCAGGAGGATCCTCGTCCGCTGTGGGTCTTTGCGGCGAATCATCCTCGCCGGGCCAGCCTCTTATTTGATCTCCAGGAAAGCAGCGCCAGCCCTTGACCGGAGGCAACGGAGAATGTTCCTCATTATTGCGTTCCGTTTCTAACTCTGTTTCTTCAATTCGCAGAAACAATCACTGTTTACTCGCTCTATTTTCTCTGCCCAAGGGCTCTTGTTACAAAAAAGTTTGCTATTCGCTGTCCGGAATTAATTGTATAAAGGTTTATTAGAGGCTTCCAGAAAATATTAAATGCCTGCAGAACAACAAAATGAAATTCAGACTTGACAGTATTCATTTCTGATGCGGATCTGAATATGAAATGTAGTAAAATAGATTTAATTTCGTAATCAATTAATGATTATAAAAGTTGTGCAATTTGAAGATAAAATAATATCCTGTCACATATTACTATTATATCTGTGAAAGAACGCGTTTCCAAGCATTAGGCACATTTGCAATTCTCGCCTTCTTAGAGTTTATGTTTTGTAGAGGATATAACTGTAAAGAGATACTTATGCAGATCTTTAAGTCAGATTTCATCACAAACCTGTAAGTTATAAACTTTTGCATTTCCAAACACAGTGTTATTAAAAATTCAATACACCATCCACAATACCCATCCTATTTCCATATGTTCATAAATTTATTTTTTTGTCGTAGTATCCAGTAGCTTTTCGTTCAAAGAAAAATAGAAATATCATCAACACTTGACACCACTTAAAACTAACGGCATTGAAGGTTTTCCAAACTTTTACAGTCAGAGAATAATTTTACTAAAATGGTGAATATTATTAGAATTGTGTTTCAGTTAATTGAAGTCAAAATAATCGATAATTTGTAAGCAATAGGAATTCATGTACGTTTCTTGGTCGGATATGCCACATTAGACATATTTATTTCAACAAGTAAAATGATAATTAGTTAAATGTGAAATTTGGTGAAAAATACCATAAAATAGTGCGAGGGTGAACTAATTGTTAAAGTTATAAACGAATCAATAGAGGCAAGATGTTCTTGTCCCTAATATAATATGAACATAAGTCTATGATTTTAATAATAAATTGCATTCTCAAACATTCTAAGTTCCATGTAACATGTAATTCTGTACCTTTTGGTTGATTCATTGATACCGCGTAATGTTCAATATACTCTAAGGATCGATATGGAAACCACTTAATGCACGTGAAATGGAAACAACTACCAAACAAAATGGCTGAAGAAACATTTCATAGAATTGAAGGCCTGAAGTGTGTTTTTTCAGATTAAATAGAAATTCATTTTGTTTCTCGTAATATGGCAATAAATAACTCTTTACCATTAGACTTCCAACGTGGACTTCATATAAAAGGACTTTCAAGCAACTTACGAGCGTTGTCTTTCGTATAAATCGGCTTTTGAATTTTAGTTTGCAGTAGCACTTTATTATTAATGTTATAATGGAATCAGGGAGATCATTCTCATTGTTCTGAACAGCTACAACAAAGAAATTCAGCGACCATTGCCAGGTTGAAGTTTCAACGGCCTAATATTCCGGCGTTCACAGGCTGCGTGCGATAAAGTGTGTCAAAGTCCTTTCCAAATTCCTTCAATTCCCAAGTTTGCGTTCTTGGTTTGATTTTGTTCGATTTTCATTTATTTTACCAAATTACCAGCCAAAACTATGTGATAAGAGAAATTACAATCTGCGCACTGTGGAGCTCTGATTTATTCCCGAGCAAAAACGGGATTTTAGAACGTAATGGATTAAATGGGTAGTAGACATAAAACTTGATTTTAATATGGGACTCAATTGCGCGGCAAGCGTGTTTGCCTCTCGTCAGTTTCACCGAAAACGCAAAGAAACATCGCTATGCAAGCCCTTTGGCAGACGACTCGGATAGTTTGAATTTCGCGCCAAGCGCTGCCAGGGAGAAAACAACGAAACTTTGAAAATAATTTCTTGTCAATTTTAAGCATATTTTTTCTAATAAACTCCTTCGAAATTTCGAATGTCGGAGCCTGAAAGTTGGTTGGAAAACCAAATTTAATGCAAAAATGTGCACTTGAAATATATAAACACTCCTGAAACATGTAACTTGTTTATTATTTTGCGAAAGAAATGAATATATATTGTTTTGAAGAAATACCAGAAATAGAAAATCGAATTGAACTGAGTACGTAAGTTGGGTGCATTTTATTTGTGTCTTAATTTTTTCTTCGCGAACGTTTGTCTGATGGTCGTGCTTGAAGTGGGGTCAGCGGTCTGTGCGCCTACATCACTATGGTGGTCGAGAAGGGGAAACAGCTATATTAGTACGGTTTTGACAGCACAAAAGAGGCTCAGAAGGGGATATTCCTGCCAGAATGTGTTGTGGGATGAAATACATTGGAAACTTTGCAGAAGCGCGACATCAAGTGCAAGCATGAAAGAATGTTCACTGGGGCATCGTTGTTGCTGATGGCCACACACCCACATGCCAGTTGGCTTCCCCAACGCTGCAGAAGTTCACTATAGGCTCGCACTTCCTTCAGACAATTCAGATCCTATTTCCTCATGATTTTCAATAGTTTTGGAGCCCTGAAGATATTTATGGCCGCCGATCTGCTTCGGACGAAGAGGTGCACGCCTATGTACAATCATTGCTCCTTAGGTAACTGCAAACAGGTTTCTATGAAGCATTGCGACTAGTACATTGGGATTAACATAAATAGTTATGGCCTCTTCTCCCACCGTTAATCAAGTGTATTTTGTCTGTAAAACTACAGATTTGTAAATATACAAGGCGTTGAAGTAATATTCCAAGCTCATGAAGGCGCGGAGAATTCACGCAGACATTGTTTACAAAAAATGCAGACGTTTCTATAAATGGAACTTGCGTCATTTTTGATATCATTTGTCTATCGAGGGTGTAATCAAAACAGTTGAAGCAATTTTGAAAATGTTGACCAATATTGTTGGGCTTGAAATGGTCAGTAAATAGCCGTTCAAAGTCGCAGGCAGCTTGGGACGCGAGGTCGTCCAGAGCAATCGGGCATTATTCGTTCAGGAGAAAATCGTATCAATCGTTTAGTCGAGCATTGACCACAGACGGGGGCAAGATAGATGCGAATGAGAGCGGAGTGGGCAGGCTTTAGGCAGGCAGGCAGGCAGGCAGGCAGACGAACGGACAGACGTTTTCCCGTCAATCGATTTTTCGGTATCAAGGTGAGACTAAACAAAATGTAGTTTTGACTAGTAACATGTTGAGGAAGGTATTTACTACACACGGAACGTGATTTGTCCATTTTTTCCTTGCAGGACTATGCAATATGGGTACATGTGGAAAAAATGTGACTGCCGCGGCATTGCAATACTTACTCTTTACTACCACCGTTGTAAGGCGTATAAAATTCTTAGTTCTCTCAGACTTGAAAGTTCGCCTCATCAGTCGTCTTTAAGTTTGCATTGAACAGCTCATGCCCCTCGCGAAAATATCGCTAAAGCCGCAGAAATGAGATTGATCGGCTTTCGCAGAACGCCTCGCCTTTCCCTCCTCTCTTTACTCAGCCCGCCCCCGCCTCGCGTCAGCCGGGCCCGGATTACCTCCATCCCTCCGCTCCTTGCAATGGACGTTGAGCCTTTTGAATTCACGCTGGTTTTTAATCAATGGCGACGGCTCACCGGCAGCGGGCAAAATGAAATGACGGGAGGCGCAAAAGCCCGCCATTGTTGCACTTCTTTGCTAAGGCTCTCAACCCGCTCCTCCCCGCGACCGCGATGGTGGTTTTGGTCGCGAGCGCGCGGGCTGGGAGAAGTGCGAGCGCCAGTAGAATAATATGGGAGCGGCTTTCGTCGCGCCGCCCCGCGCCGCCTCACGCGCTGCGCCACGCCACTAGAATTCTTTTATTGTCCGATGGGCGGCTTCTATATGGGTGATTACGCAGCCGGAGCGGGGCTGGGCACAGGCAGGGCGGGGCGGGGCGGGAGAAGCGACAGCGGCGCGCTGATGGAGCGAGATGACCCCGGCGTGACCATTCGGTGGCCCGGCTGTGCGAGCATACGCGGATTGGCAGGCTAAATGACGGGCGGTTGGGCAGGGAAGAGGCGGGAATAAGCCTCGTCGCCCCTCCGACCTGCTGAAACCATTCCAGCGCAAACCGGGGACACCGAAAGCTGTTCTTCAGGTGTTAAATGTGGCAGTTACGGCAAACATCTTTGAACAACTAAATAGATATCTAAAGAACTAATTTCAAGACCATTGTTCAAATAACGTACGTTCCTACTTACATAATGTCATGTACAAAGGACAGTCAGAAAGAAATGCTTCCAATTTATTACTTGTTGTTCTTTAAGATAAAAATTAAAAATTGATATGAATTTTGTCAAATATTTTGTAAATAATTTATCATTCAAAATATTCTCTTTTAATTGTACAGTTTTTCGTCAACGTTGAAGAAAGGAAGAAAGGCGTTTCCTGGTGGTAAAAGTGCTGTATAGCCCCATGACCATTGGCACAGGGCGTTTTTCAAACGTTCATTGTCTTGAAAATGATGCCGCGCAAACTTCCTTTTAGAGGTGCGAAAAGATGAAAGTCAGAAGGAGCAAGGTCTGGACTGTAAGGTGGGTGGGGAAGGACCTCCCACTGAAATTCTGCAATTGTTGCAGTTGTGAGCAGAGAAGTGTGTGGCCTTGCATTATCGTGGAGAAGAAGAATGTCAGACTGCCTTTTCGTAGCACGAACTCTCCGGAGGCGACCTTTAAGCTTCTTTAACGTTTCCACGTATCGATTGGAGTTAATTGTTGTTCCCTGCTCCAAAAAGTCCACAAGAATTACTCCCTCTTCATCCCAGAACACAGTAGCCATAACCTTCCCTGCAGAGGGTGCACTTTTGGGTTTCTTTTTTCGGGGTGACGTGGAGTGGCGCCATTCCATAGACTGTCTCTTTGTCTCTGGTTCAAAAAAATTAACCCATGTTTCGTCACCTGTGACAATTTTTGATAAGAACTGTTGACCTTCAATCTCATAACGATGCAAGAGATCAGCGGCTATTGTTTTCCTTGCATCTTTTGGACTGTGTCAGTGTTTTGGGTACCCAACGAACACAAGCTTTTGAATAACCCAAATGGTCAATGATAGCCATTACACTACCTTTTTCTATTGACATTAAAGAACACAATTCACTCGTGGTTACCCGGCAATTTTCTCGAATGATGTCATCGACGCGCTGGATATTCTTCGCAGTCATCGATGTGAGTGGACGACCGCTCCACGGTGCATCTGCCACGTCAAGTTGTTCTTCGTCTCCGAATTCTCTGCAGCGTCGAACCCACCGCCGAACAGTGCTAACATCCACTAGCATCTCCGTAAAACTTCTTTAAACGTTCGTGGATGCAAATGGGCGACTGTGTACAGATTCAAGAATTCAATTACAGCACGCTGCTTTAATCGTACATCGATGATGGCAAGTGGTACCAACGTTTGAATGGTAGCACTGTTACTGCCAAGGAAGGTGCAAGAAGACGTTGGAAGAAGCGCGCAAAATTTGAATTATCCCAATTTTCCAAAAAGTTACCGAAAGGAATTAAGAGGCATTAGTTTCTGACTGCCCCTTGTATTTTGGTTTAAAAGGTTCATCCCAGTGGCGAAGATGCAGAGCCTGCAGTGTATGCCCTACGAAATTTTTAATATTCTGTTACGTCAATATCAACACAATTGAACAATTAGTACATTCAAAGTTTGTCAGAATGGATTGCAAATATGTATATGCCATTTGAATACCGCTGGTATTAATGTACTTGTCTACGGAAAAATACATTAGTTGTGACCTGGTGGGAAACAAACACGGAGCTCAAAGCATAAATTTAAAATCTAATCCACCTCGCGCTTCCTTGCACTTGATTATCTCTTCCATTCGGAGAGTGATAATCAGGTTTATTCCCCAAATATATCTGCAGCATTCATAGACCCTTTCTTCATAATTTTTCATTAAATTGTGTATATATAGTACTACATGTACAACGCCTTACATAGTAAGTGCTCCTTCTACCCATTTGGCAATACAGCTCTTACCCGTATAAGGAATACCACGAATTAATGCTTGCATCTTTCGGGCGGCCTTAAACACCTTTAAGGGATAGTACCAGTAGGGTGCTGCTAGCATTAATTAATTCACTTTTATATTCTCAACATTTTGTGTGTTTAAGTTATGATTGTATTAACGATTATATATATTCAAATATTCCAGCCACCAGCGCTGCCTAACATCAACTCCCGAACTAATCGCCGGCTTGTCATTAAAACTATGATTTCAATTGAGTTATATTTTAAAATCCCTTAAAATTTTATATTAAATCAATCTGAATAACGTTTTAAATAATTTTAGTTTTTGAACAGTATTATTTCTTGCTTCCGTTCTTTAAATCAGTTTTTTGTTTGAAATAACGTCAGTGAGCCCCGAATTAGCAGGAGAGACACACATTTGAACTTGTTTGGCTGGTTCACAGCGTTTGGCCACTAACATAGGACTCAGTTGATGAAACATCTATGCCATGTTGAGTTGATTTTCATTATGCAATGATGCATTTTGATACTTTCATTTTCAGTTGTTATAAATAGAAGGTTCTCTCAAAGGATATCATGGTTTGTAGTTAAATATTAACTCAGTTAATATTTTTAATCTTTAACACATTTCACATATACTATTGTCGATAAAGTAATTGTATTTCTATTCTTTATTCTCATATATTACAATTGTCTCCATGTCAGTTTTAACAATATCTACAAGCGTATCTTGTTTAATGTTTTTCTTTGTCATATAAAATGTTTCATTTATTTAATCACTTGGTGATTCCTAATCTTGATATTATTACTTGAGATGTCTTATTGTATTATAGCTGGTCATTTGATAAATTGATTTTATGCTCTGTGGTGGGATATATGCATCAGTTTTGTATACAGTAGAACAAAAAAATGTCACGTCTAATTTCCATTTATCAATATATGTGGTAAAATGTCAATTTAAATGTACCTTTCCATCATTCTAAACATGTTTGAGTGCTGTTTGTTATTTTAAATTAAATGTTCAAATTATTTGTGTGTTGACTGGAGAATTATATTATTGGCTTGAAATGGTGAGTGTGTATTAATTTAACCTTTACTCTTGCATTGTCATCAGAAATATAAGTAATTTCTATAGCTATTAGTCAGGAAAAGTCATTTGATAGCACTTTACAGTCCAAATATAAATTAATGTTTTATACTTCTTTGCTTTAATGCTACGCTGGCACCACCTCTTTCATGCCCTGCACGTGGAGCCGGAGGGAATGTTGGCGAGACGGCTAGTTTTTAGTTTTGGCTGTGGGGAAAGCTCGCTAAAATGGCGCGTGCTGCTGAAGTGAGAGGGGGGAGGAGGATGGCGTCAGCAGCGACGCCTGGCAACACGGTTGGCTCCTAATCATTCAGACGGCTGGAATGGTGCAACAAGGTTCTGCTCTTGATACACAAGTCAAGTGACTAAACCTTCCCTCTCCTCATGGGGTGGAGTTCTCCCAAATTAAATACGTTTGGCTGTTCCACGACGGTGGCGGACGTTCCTGATTAGTAGTCGTTCCTGGAAAGGTTCATCGACTTAAAGGGTATATAACGCTCCGGTCAGTATAATATTTTATATCTTCTATTGACCTATAAAATGAAACTATCGTTCCACCTTTTCTTACAGTACAATTCTTTTTCATTGTGGCGTGAAGTGGTTAAAAATGTGGAAATGTTTAAAACATGGAAAATTTTTGAAAGATTTGGGTGTTACAAAACTTACGAAATGCTATGAAAAAACGTGAGTACGAAAATTATGTTATGGAATATGTTGCAGCCAATATTAAAAAAAATATTTGCCTTGATTAATTATTAGTACAAAATAATTGCCAGAATACAAAGGCCAGTGAGAAAAATAAACCAACGACAGTTTCCCCTCTAATTTCACATATGGTAGAAAGTTTTAGCCGTAACCAGTACTTCTGTCTTTTAATCAATCAATCAATCAATCATGGTGAGACTGTGGAAGTACTTCTGACGTTTGTAACTGCACATTTGCAAAGTCCTGATAAGCTGAAACCTGTTTTTGAGAGCATTAGGTGTGATGACATCCTGCGCACAAATTGCAGAAATGTAAAGTTAAATGTTAAAACTGAATTTAGTTACTACGCCAACAACACGAGATCTTAAATTGCAATTCATCCAAAGGTAACTTATAATTCAATTATTAATATTTAATATCATAAATCCAAAAAAATTCAACCGAGGAAAATCATATAAAATGATTTTCAAAAAAGTGCTGAACACTGCAAGTACAACACGCAACAACATTGGAATAAATGAAGTATTTCAACAAACGATCTTCGTAACTGCAATAACATAGTGTAGAATATATACAGTACAACAGTTCTTTACGCGCCAAGAATAGCAAAAACGTTGCTGCTCCATAAGGCAATAAGTAAATAATTAATGGCAAACGGAATCTTCCTTGCAGCCTTGTTGTGGCAAGACAACATCAGGATCACGTGTCACACGGCCCGAGGCTAATATATTTAGGTGTTCAGAGAGGAAACAGCGAAACTTTGAAAATTAGCTTTTAAGTCAATTTTAAACATATTTTGTATAAGATACTCCTTCCAGATTTCGAATGACTGTGCCGGAAACGTTTATTTGAAAAAAGGCTTACTATGCAAAATTTCGCATTTCAAGAACACTTAAACCCTCCAGAAACATGTAAACTGTTTATTATTTACAAAAGAAATGGAAATATTTTTGTACAAAAAAAATTAACACAGAAATAAAGAAGCAATTCAATTGTTTTCTTTATTTCTGTGTTCATTTTTCTTTGTGAACCAATGTATTAATTTCTTTTGTAAATAATAAACAATGTACATGTTTTTAGAGGGTTTATATGTTTCTGAAATCCCAATTTTTGCATAGAAAATATTTTTGCAAACCAACTTTTGAGTGCTTATTGTGATTCAACTATTCCATCGCATCGAAGAGTTTATTGGACAATATATGCCAAAATGGACTTACGAGCGTATGTTAAAGTTTCGCGCACACTAGTATTGGAGGTGGAGGCTAGTTCGAATATGTTTCAAAAATTTGCAATTTTAAAATTCAGAGCTTTTCAATGAAAATCGTAATTATACCATATTATGTAAATGCAGTGTATTTTGAGTTAAAAAGTAAAGTAAAAACTTCAACCTTTTTCCACAAAACTTTGAAAACTTAAGGGTTTGATGAAAAATTTCCCCCTAGTGACGTAAAAAATTCCCCCTGCGGGACATCTCGCTACCGGCACCAATCTTAACAATATTTGGAACAGTACTAATATACCTTAATCCTGGCATATGACAAGAGTTAGAATTTAGAAGAATCTCAATCACGAATTTTGCGAACGAAAATTGGAGATTGCATTGTAAAGGTATTTCCAACGCGTTACCCTTTTTACCATAGTATAGGAAGAAAAAGTAAATACGTTACCATTTCCAAGCCAGATGACAGGATATCATTGGCCTGCTTTTTTGTTTTGTTTTTCCGCTAAATTACACATAACAGTCAAATATTATACGATCTGAAAACTGTATTGGTGTCTTTCCTGCTGTTTCATTTACATTTCTTATTGACTTCATAACAAATTTGTTCTTTATATGTTTTGATCGTTGGTTGAGGAGTAAATTTGTTTAGCCTTTTCAAAGCAACGTAATTTTGTTTAACAAATTGTTTTTCGTTTAAATGAGGAAGAATATTTCAAAAAGTCTAATGTATAATCGGAACGGCAATCAGTGGTCTTACACAGGAGAAATATTCTCGCCTATTTTCAAGCAAAAGTTCATAAAAGTAATTACATTTTCGAAAAAATTGTACATGACTTTATTTCAAAATCTGATTATGGAACAAATTTCATTCAGAAAAAATCCTTATCTTTAATATTTTAGTTTTAGGAAGACTCCGAAAAAATTTAACTTTTACAATTTTCAAAAAATTAGGATTTTTAACGAACATGAGACCTGCACCATTCTCTTAAACGTCCTTCATACTATCCAACAAAAATTTAATCAAATTGATGGAGCAATTTTTTTTAAATTTTGAAAATACCCCAGGGGCTTTCCGTAAAGTACCACCAGAATTCAAATCTAAGTTTAAAATTTAGAAGCCGTGCCATCAGCCAGATCGATTGAAATTCAATTTTGAGAATCTGACTGAACGCTTTAGTTACTACCGATGATCACAGGCAGAGAAAAAAGGAAGAGCAGAGGGAGAGAAGGAGAAGGAGAGAAGGAGAGGAGAAGAGAGGAGAGAAGGAGAGAAGGAAAGGAGGAGAGGAGAAGAGAGGAGAGAGACCGTGTTTTGTCATCATTCGATTTTTCAGAGATCAAGGACACACAAAACATTGATTTAGGCTACACTAGGTGTTAGCGTTTTTTTCTAAATTTAACAACTGGATTTATCCACTTTCGCTTCCAGGACCATGAGTTTTTCTGCAGAAAATTTGCCATTTTTTGCACAGCATTACATAACTTTCTCTCTCCGTAGTGAGTACAAAGCATAGTTACAACGGTAAATGTACAGATTTCCCTCCCCCTCATATGTTACTACCCTGTACCAATGTAGTGTGGCAGTTGCAATAATAACACAGACGAGTGTGGGTTTAGTAACTTAGAGGTTTATTATCAGTCCACCACCTTATTACAAAATAACGTAATTACTAATATCCCTACACAAGTAATTTCCCGTTACGGCTACCACCTACGCGCAATGTCAAGCATTAGATGGCGTGGAAGCGCCGCAACCCACCTGCGACTCGTCCTTGAGTCAGCCTCTGTACGGCAACACATTGCCGGCTCTTGCACAACTCATGGCCCGCCATGCTCCACCCAGACGGTCGATCCGTGCCGCACCGTCCATGCAAGGCGTTCCGCCGCTCGCCAGAGCTGCTGCCTCGCCCTTCCCCACCACGCTGCCTCTGGGTTTCCACCGACGTCACATCCGCTCCTGGCAGGCTGCGCGCGGTGCGCCAGCGCGTCGCCTGCTTGCGCGGCCGTTCGTTACAATTGCGTTTGGCCATGACGCTACAGTGAACCAGTGGTTGACGGAAGACGGGCTACGGCTGAAACTACGCCGTGGCAAGACATTATTATTATTATTATTATTATTATTATTATTATTATTATTATTATTGTTGTTGTTGTTGTTGTTCTTGTTCTTGTTGTTGATAGCTGCGCCATGCCCTCGCGCCCTCCGCAAGCGACGTGCGCGTGATGTGCGCCTCTGGTCGGCGCGTGGCCGGGCGCGTTCTTGCGGCACCCTTCTTCCCCAACGCCGTCCGCGCCACTCTCTTGGGAATCACGTTTTCATCTCAGCCGACAGATCGGCGACTGCTTGGCGAGGGCGGGGAGAAGGGGGGGGGCAGGAACGGCAACGGGCGCGGCAGACACGAGGACGAAGATGGCGGCGAGGATGGCGGCGGGGGTGAGTGCCAGGCGCGATTAGCGAGCGGCTCCAGTCGCATTGAAGTGCAGCCGCCGAGATAAGAGGCAAAGAAGCGGGAGGCGCCGGAGCTCAACTACGTTGATGTGTTAAGGCGTTAGCGCAAGCCAAGAAAGGAATTCGTGCAGGGGTGACCGAGTGGCTGTGGTTTAGTTTGGAAGCGAAGAGTACGCGAACGCGTGAAGGAGGTGTTTGAAAGATTAACGGAACGTAAAATGTGCGAAAGAGATGAGACAGACGACTGAAAATGGACATGTAACTGCCAATACGGATGGAGTGAGTGCGGGGTGAGGGAGGTTCTGCCGAGGATGCGACATGGGCGGGGAGAGGCATGTCCGATGGACAAAAGGGCGTCGTGCAACGGAAGCTGCAGTGGGCGGGGCCAGGGGGCGGTGTCCTTTCGGATGCAGGCACGAGAGAACAGGCGCGCCGTCCGCGTGTTATCTCCATATGCCACTCCGCTCGCCATCACCGAGCGGGCGCCGCGAGGTCACAGGATATTTCTCGGCACTTCGCCATTTAGTGCTTGCACGAACAAATCAGGCGGCGTCAGGGAAACCGCGAGAGCGTTCCGGGGCTAATGGTCGCTTTGTTTAAGGCCATCGGCTTCACGCCTCCCTCCACTTTCTTCCGCAAGGCAGCCCTTTCTTTCCTTCCGATCGTCCATTCGCCAGCAGCGGAGCGAAGCCCTTCAATTCACTGCAGAGAACAGCTGAGAGGCGCTTGCGATTGATCTTTGCTTTACTAAATGACGGAAAACCAACTGTGTGTTTTTAAATCCTGTACAGTGTTTGTCCTTCAACTAAAATAACAGTAGTGGTGCTACTTGAGTTTTTACTTTCTCGCATTCTATGTAACAGTTACGCGATATTATTAAACTATATGAATCAGTAAAATTGCTTCCAACCAACAAAAATGTTTTCTCTCCACTGAGAACCGAAGTCAAGTTTTTAATTAACACTGCATTTACGTTACCTCTACAATAGAAACAACATAATACTCGATCTTAAAAACTCAAACATTTGAATTTATGTCGTAAAAATAAAATCATTTTTCATTTATTTTATTTCAAGTTCTTCTTTTGAAAAGTTCATTAAGAAAAATACTCCATAATAATTTTGTAGTTGCGCATTTTTTGGTGTGCAATATTTGAATCTTCAGAAACTCAGCCTCAAAATGAATCTGCGCATTTTTAAGCACCATTTTCACCCGAGAAGGATTGATGTAGCCCACATTCAGATGTACTTTCCATACTTCGACCAATATTATGCAAAGATTACTAGTTTTAAAATCTGTACATGACCTTGTTTTGAGACCGAATTATTTTCAATAGCTTTCATGAATGTGAGAGAATGAGAGTAGGAGAGAGCTACCTCTCGTTGATTGATTGATAGATAATCTTTCATTGCGTCATAAGCCGAAACCCGTATGGCGGAAGCCTGATTGGTCGAATAATCATTACAAAATGAGAACAAATAAGCCAATAACACAAAATCTAAAACCTTAAGTACCAAAAAATATGCACAATAATCTATGAGCTATCCCTAATATATAAGCAACAAGTCATTACAAAATGAGTACAGACAAGTATATAAATAATACAAAAACAGAACCTTGAATACCAAACATATTTTTGATTTTCCATCGATCTAAATCAGACATTCCTAATAGGGTGAGTATCGACCCCTTGGGTCGATGATGAGAATTTGAAGAGGTCAAAGATGATCAAAGAGAGTTCTTTGGGGGTCTATATCCGAATATGATTTGGCGATTGATAGATGTAAACAAGATTTCATTGATTATAACATATTGATAATTAATTGTCTGATATAGGACATCAAAAATTAAATAAATGATGACACATTTGTTATTCTTCTTTCGTACATGTCGTTCACCCTTGAGATCAGGTCATAACTAGGTGTTGCAACTAGGAGCTCAGTGCCTCAACTGATGTCAATGCAGCGCCCCTGACCGGGAAGTTTTAGGTTCGAGTCCTGTCGGCGGCAGGATTTTCGACGCTAACTTTTCAGCTAGGTCGAATTCAGTCGCTGTCTGGAGAAGAATCCTAGCGTCCTGCTCTTATCGGTAGTTTTCCGTGGTTTCTCCGATCAACACTAGGCGAATGCCGGAGAAGTACCTAACAAACGGGCCACGGACCGCGCGCGATCTTTCCTTCTCTTCCTTGTCCTATCCTCCCCTTACACACACACACTTACATGCACTACCACATATTCCGGGAGATCGGTCGGGAACTTAGAGCTTGTCTTCCGGCTGGGGCGGTGCCCCGCTGGTGGGAGAGTCCTGGTTAGGGGGATACCCCACTAGCTGACGGTAGGTCGATGCATCTAAACATCCAGCAGAGAATGATCACTGCCATCTCCCGAGAAACAAAAACATTAACGGGACTAATTACCGAAGCAGTTGACGCACCCGGAAACACGAAAAAATCAAATCAAATCACATTTTCTCCACTATTTCAAAACGCCGAACTGTCGAGGCGATCGAACTGGGCAGCTGCGGCTTGGTAGCGCTCTGCTTTTAGTGACGCAACGCCGCAGGCCGCGCCGGGAGGTGACTGCAACAGTTCTAACAGTCTTGTTTGTCATCTCTTGTCCAGTTGGCAGGAAGAACTCCCGCGCTATGCCTGTTGTACAATATGATATGTATTTCTTTAATATGGCGCTCGCAACAGCGATATGTATCCACCCGGACGCAGAAAACGTCTTCACGTTATAATTTGATGCCAGGTTCTACGTTATCAGATGTATTATTCGTATGTAAAAACATCCAGTGTAAACACATGTGGACATGTGCATCCTAAAATATCGCAGACATTCGGTAATTTTTCAATGTTTCAATGTTCTTCTTGCAATATATAATTGTGTAAGTTCTACGCATACGTCGAAAATGATTTATTAATCACATTATTCTGTCACATTCGTATGGTGCGACACATGCTCGCCATGGCTTCACCGTTCTCACATCAGACAAGAAAGGTATATTTCTGAACAAAAGTAGTCAACGTAAACTCTCAAATCTACTGTTCATATATATATATATATATATATATATATATATATATATATATACTATATATGGTGCGACACATGCTCGCCATGGCTTCACCGTTCTCATCAGACAAGAAGGTATATTTCTGAATAAAAGTAGTCAACGTAAACTCTCAAATCTACTGTTCATATATAATATATATATATATATAATATATATATATATATAATATATAATATATATATATATAATATATATATATATATATATTATAATATCATAATATATATATATATATCATCATAATATATATATATATATATATATATATATATATATATATATATATATAATGCGCGTCGTGAAGTGAAGCAACTAACAATTCAAAATATTTCAAATTAATACGAATAACAACGTGAACAAGTAGTCACAAAATACTTTGCAGTGGCTATAAACTCAAAGTTAACCACAAGATCATTAGAACTTTGTAATTAATTGTACTTTATAATTCACTATATTTTTTATAAAATAAAGTGACTTTCTTTCGGGTCGTGGCCCTGGTCTGACTTGCACTGGACTTGTGTGCTTCAGCAACTCTATTTTGGAATTAGGCTGGGCAGACATGATGTGTGACCGGACAAGGTGTGTACCATTCATATTGCAGCAGCTTATATATACCGTAGAATTTTTTGTTTTAATTTTTTATTTTTATTTTATTTGTTTATTTATTTTCTTCATGTATGTTCATTATTTTTTCTTCATGTCTTCATGTATATATTTTCTTTCATTGCATTTTTGTGTGATTTCTAATGTTGTTGTTCGAAGAAGTTGTCCTTATTCCTTGTGATTGTGTTTTTATTAGCCTGATGAGGAAAGATTAAATATTCGAAACGTTGACAAACTAATGTATTTCCTTAATTGACCGATCCATGATCCATGTCCTGTGCTTACTTACGACATTTTGTGTTTTACAGGCAGTGAAGTAAAGATCTATCAGATTTTTCCGTCAACCTTTGTAACAATAAATACAAGGCATGTTCAACTACTCAGTATCATTGAAAAACTTACTTTTTAAGCCATAATTTCATATTTCTTTGGTTTATATGAATGGCAAAATAACCTGAAAAAAGAAACAAACTGAAATTCATATTAGTATTTCTCGGGGTTAGTTGTGACAGGTTCTTATGGGCACGTTGTGATAGTGTCACTACTTGCCCCAATATTGTTTGACAGTAATAATTTTAATCCCAGATATTGAGTATCACGAAGCTGAGCAAATGATTTTGCTGTAGAAAACAACATTGAAGTGTCCGAAAATTGAATAATGAAGAGGTCTTCAATGGTGATTGAATGACACTCTAAAATATATGTAGCGACACTAAAATTTCTCTTCGTGTTCCTGAAGCTACTAATTTGAATGGAAACACAAGTTTCAGTGAAGACCATGTTGGCATTTTGCCACCATTTATCCCTTGTTTTCAAAAAATATGGTTTCAATGCAAATTACATTTGGAACATAGGTGAATCTGGGGTAGGAACAATACAAAAACCATATGTCAAGCTGCTGATGAAAGAGAAGGCAATATTGCTGTTTCTGTTGTAGAAGATGGGTTACCCACATTAGTGGTTAGTCCTTTGGAAATCAGACCTCTTCCTATAGCAAGACTTATAAACCGTAAGGGAACAAAGACGTTGAAATCTGCCATTTTAACAAGCATTACTTTTAAAAAAGGAATTAGATTACAGCAACAAGGAAGATTAGAGAAAAGATATACAGTAAAGAGAGGGAAAAACAAAAAAGAATCTTGTCAAAAAACTGTGTTTCTAAGCAATGATCTAGACCAAATATGTCGAAAAAAGACAAAAGACATATTCGAGAGTTTGGAAGATGAGAATGAATATGCCTTCTTTGTTTAGAACCATATCAAACATCGAAGGATGAAGGGAACTGGGTGCAGTGAACGACTTGTAATAAATTAGCTCGTGTAAACTGTGCTAAAAATTCAGCACACATTATGCTTATATTCACTGCCATTCAGATGTTGAAAACAATTAAAATTAAATAAAAGTTAACTTATATAAATTATCTTATTATTAATTAGCTTATATAAATCATATATAAATTCGGCAGTGTAGAGACGTTTGTTATACTTGAATATAATAATATTCAAGTTTCTTTTACATGAGTCACAATGTGTCCCAGTCCACTGACAATGTACCCCGTAGGAGCATGTTGTTGCAAAGGGCTGTGCTGCTTAAAATGTTTATATATCATTAGAAAAATATGTACTATTTTAAATACAATTATATAGCAATGTATACAAAGAGCAATTATATTTGTTTCGTTTATTATAAATTTTAAATTATGGTGAATACACGTTCAAAAATCAAATAAATTAAAATTTTCACAGGTAGCCTTGGTATCCCCAACAATTTGTTTTAAAAGAATTAGTACTTTTCGCATAATTTCTGACTGAATTTAATGGAATTTTTTCCCAAAGGGGTTTCAACTTTATTTTTACAGATAGAGCAATACCTCATGAAAATAGCTGATCTCTCGCTGTTAAGAACTCAGCATTTTTAAGTGTTCTCAACACGATTTTGACATGTACATTTGACATTCTAGGATGTCGACCGTTGTTTCAAATAGTGACAGGATATTGAGAAACTGAAATTCATGTTACAAACATCAATTGATTCCATAAGTTTTCTTTTCATTTGTCAGGCTCCTTTTAGTAATTTAATACTAGAATTATTTACCGTGTTACGTGAAAAATGATGTAATTTTTATACATAAGCAAAGATAATCAGTAACTTCTCTGTAGATCAAGTTTTTGCAAACAATAATTTTCTTGCGTATTTCAAGGTATTTCAATCTATGTAGCACTGATATATGAATGTGCATCACTGGAGTGTGCATTCGTTGAAGTGGCAGAAAGGGAAATATTGAAGTTTACTTATAATAACAGGAAAGTTCTCTTTGGGAATGATACGAACATTCTTTGCAATAAAGAAACCGTAAATAATACAATATCAGATGCTTCAAATTGGTTTCAAAATAACAAATTAATAGTAAATGAAAAGAACGCAACGAAAAGTGGCAGGGCATGGCGTACTTGGGAGGATTGGGTCAGACAGTGAAGAGTAGCCAAGTGTGAAAGGATTGGGCAGGGTGGGGTGGGGTGGTGTGGGGTGGTGTGTGGTGTGGTGTCGTGTGGTGTTGTGTGGTGTGGGGTGTTGTGGTGGGGTGGGGTGTGGTGTGTGTGGTGGGGTGGGATGGGGTGGTGTGTGTGGTGAGGTGGGGTGGAATGTGGTAGGGTGTGGTGTGGTGAGGTGTGGTGGTGGAATGGACTGGGGTGGGGTGTAGTGGGATGGGGTGGATGTAAGTGGGATGGGGTGGGGTGCTGGATGATGGGCTGCTCTCTGGGGCTACAAGCAGATAAGCGCTACGCTGCTGTGAGTGGCAGTGAACTCCTCCGATTGCCTGCGCTAATTACGCGCCCTGGGCTAATGGTGGCTTCAGCTGGCCCCATTTTAATACAATCCTGCAACGTTGCGGCCGCTCGCGAATAACTCCCTCGCGGCGGCGGGGTCCGTGGTGGGTAGCGGCGGCGCCGGCGTCGGCACACGGTAGCAAATGCAACGAGCGCGTACGGAGCAGAATGGAGTCACGGTTGAGGTGAAAGCAATACACGATGGAACGTACAAGACAAGAATCCAGAAGTGGGCTGCCACGGGCAAAAGGTGGGAGTGGGAGCGTTCGCGATGGACAAACGAGATGAAGTAATGAGATAGTGTTGCACCATCACACTTTCTCAGATTATTTCTAATTTTTTCAATTTTAGAAATTGAGCTTTTTGAGTTCAATGAAAATAGGACCTGCGCCATGCTTATTAAGTCTCCTTTACTCCCATAAGAGTAAATGATCATCAAAAATTTTAAACTGTTTTTGAAATATTTTTAAGACTTACATTAACTTTAAATAGTAATTATGTAAAAACGATTCGTTTTTATTTTCTCAAAAGGGTCTATGTTCGTCAGAAAACTCGTTATTGCCGGGCCTAGGTAACGAAAAAGTGGATAAGTTCTGTTGCTATATATAGTAAATTACTTGCTCTAACACGTGGGGTAGCCAGAATTCTTGTTTTGTGTGTCCCCTATACCGAACAATTGATTGACGGCAAAAACGTTTGTCTGTGATCAACGTTAGCATCTAAATTGTTCAGCTGATTTTCTCCAAAACTGATATTCTGTGATCGATTTTGATGAACACGATCCTTCGGGAGTTTCAAAGGAATATTTTACTTTTTGAGGGTTCTTTACATGGAACCTCACAAACATTTACAAAATTTTCCAAAAAAAAGTTCGTCAAATTCTACACAGAATAATCGTGGAAATCTCTGATTTTGCAAAAATTGAAAAAATATTTCGGTCGGTTTCTTAGAACTACAATATTGAAGATATTTTTTCCTTAATGGAATCTGTTATTTAATGAGAGACCTTGAAATAAGATCACCTTTAACTTTTCGAAAGTAGTTTTCGTGTAATTTTGCACGAAATATAGGCAATTTAAAAACAATTATGAAAAACCGCTCAAATTCTTGTTTTTTTTTAATTTTCTCATATATGTAAAAGGACGGTAAAAAATGGAGTTAGTCCCATTTTTGTCAGACTCTTCGTATTTTCGAAATTTGTAAACATTGAATGTTGGCAGTATTGAGTTGAGAAAATTACATTTATAAGCGTCTGCCCGAGTACAAACTTTCCCGTGCTTCTGGAGTGTAGTGGTGTGGCTAATGGCCAATTCACTCGGAGGACCTGGATTCGAGTCTCTGGGTAGAAAATCAGTTTCGTTGGCTAAAAACACTTTTGTATGTTTACGTGGTAGTTTAGCATAAGACTTACAGAAGAAATGCGAGAAAATATATGCTGCTGTAACGGCACTGCTTTTTGCAACAAAGAAAATAGTGCAGAAACATATTTAGGATGTATTTTTTTAAACAAATTCAATTGTGGCAGCAGAGGTATTCTGATATTTCATAATGTTTAAGGATGCAGATGGTATCAACCACAAAGTTTATTTAAAACCATATAATTATGTATGTATGTATGTATGTACGTATGTATATAACACTCTCTTTTCCCATAAGTTGTAGTTCGTGAACCTTCACAGCCTTGACTTTGATGTTCCTGAGCCTTTATGTTTTACGTCTACTGTGTATTTAGGCGAGAAAGGAAAAGGAAATGGACGAGGCAGTGGAATCGATGACAGATGTGCACACCGGGCGAGGCGACTGTGCGTTGCTGCCCGTGTTGCTTATTCTGCGGCGGCGGCGGCGGCGGCGGCGGAGGACGAGGAGGGTGAGCAGGTGGCGGTGGAGGCGAAACAGCCCGTGGGACAGCCACAGGGGAGTGGGGGAGCGCTTTCGGAAATTCATTAAAGGCTCCAGTAACATTTCACTGTTGAGCTGCGCGCCGACGCGCCGTCAATGGAGAATTCGGGTGAATAATCTCCATGTCACGACCCTGGCCTGTTAATTATGAACGCGCCACACGATTTTGACGTAGAGCACATGACATTGTAGTGTGTCGAACGTTATTTTAAAGCAGTGACAGGAGAATGAAGACGAATGAATCAAGATCATTCACAAATATCAATACGTTATGTTTATTTTCATTCGGATTATCGATCTGGCACACTAATTTAACGCTGGAATTATTAACAATTATCCTTGAAAAATGCTTCAAAGAAATAGCGAAAATCAATAGCATCTTTCTGCGCAAGGTTTAGCACTCAGTTTTTAGTGAATGGCAAGAAGTATCTGTAATAGAATCACATGCTTTTTGCATTGAATGAAATGATAATATTAATGAGATATTGAGAATATCAAGATAAAATATAAAAAAATATTAAGAGATTTTACTGATAATTAGGGACCATTCTGAATATAGAAATGAAACTATTTAAAAACATTGTTATTTAATACATAAATTACCGTTTGTTCAATATAATTCTAAAATATGAATATGCCTGTAACTAGTGCTTGATTTATAAAATTTTAGGTTCCCGAACGCGCCCAAAATTAATTATTAATTTAACAGAAAAAGTAATATCTATTTATAAATAAAAAGGGATGTGAGTTCGTCTGTCGCACATAAAAACAAAACCTATTCGACCGATTTAGCTGACATTTTCACACATTGTTCTTATTAGTTTCGGGAGTGTTTAAAGAGTGGTTTGAGTTAAATCGGACATGTGGGGGTGCTGTTGATTTATGCGTTAATGATGACCAAAGAGCCCCTGAACAGAAGCTCTAAACACCCCTCCCGACCGTATTGGTAAATAGTATAAACTATCTCGGAAAAGTAAAGATTTTCTTGAACACTAGTGTCATAGCGAACGCATGACCAATCTTGAGAGAGACAGTTTTAACAATAGAACATTTGACAATAATATCCAAAACAGGACATAGAACAACCCATACTCGCGAGAGTATTATATTATTGTATGTTCTCCAGAGCGGCGCGTAGAGTGAATACCAATTACGTGACCTCTAGCGCATGAAGTTAAATCACTGTGAGAAGTGCGCATTTCTAGTTGTTCCAGTCTGTTTAAACACCTATGTGAGCCTACTGGAGTCAATTACGAGCAAATGTAGTTCAACCATCAAGGAAGGGGCGGGAGAAGAAACAACATCAGAAAGAAAGAGAGAGAGGAGTAAAATCAACGGAGATGGGAGATAATGAGAACTTCATTCTGAGTACTTAGATTTTTAACTAATTCCCTTTGATTATTAAATAATCCTGATATGATTGCATTGGTAATTTATGCATTGTAATAAAAGTGTTCTGGTTTCTTCTGGATCTTTAAAATCACTGTTAAATTAATAGTCTGTTGCGTTCTTTCGCTAACCTTAGGACTTTATGTTGATATGGTTGACAATGGTATCATTTACTTATATTCATTAATTATACATCAATGAAGAATCTATGAATTAGTATGTGTCTGTAAGCAATCATCTGATCTGCTTATTACCACATTGTCAAACAACTGCTTACCCTTCTGGATGCCTGGAATAAAAAAATAAATTAAAGAATATAACAAATTATTGACTTGTGTTCGGACCTCAAGTCCAATAATTTATTATGTTCTTTAATTTGTTCAGCATCAGAAGACAAAGCAATTGTTTGACAGTATTGCTCACTGAATCAGATGTTGCTTACAGACACATACTAATATGAATTCTTTCATTGATGTAATTAATGTGTAAGTAAATGACTGCCATTGTCAACCATATCAACTTTATAAAATACAAGGTGCTTGAAAAAGCTTTTGCAACAATTTATTAATTTAACAGTGATGCAAAGGTCAGAAGAAACCAGAACACTTTTATTACAATGCATAAATTACCAATGCAATGTCGAGATTATTTAATAATCAAGGAATTAATTAAAAATCTAAGTACTCAGAATGAAGATATAAGTATCTCCATCTCATTGTTCACTACTCTCTCTTTCTTTCTGATGTTGTTTCTTCTCCCGCCCTTCACTGATGGTGAGCCATTGCTCATGTTGATGAGCTTTCGCCAGTGTTGGCGGCTGGAACAACTAAATACGCACTTCTCACCCGGTGATTGTTCATGCGCTGGTCACGTATTATTATGTTCTGCCCCGCCGCTGAAGCATACAATAATATGGCTGCTCGCGAGCAGCTGAAATTTATTACTGTCTGTTTTGAATATTGTGTCAAATGTTCTATTGTTAAAACTGTCTCTCTTCCAGGCAATTAAATGGGTCGCTACTGTTTTAGTGTTCGAAAACACTTTCCGAATGAACATACTATTTACCAATACGTCGAGAGAGTGTTTAAGCCTGTTCGGGAAGCTCTTTGTCATCGTGCTGCGCGTCAACAGCACTTTATGTCGATTTTAACTCAGACACTCTTTAGCTGCTCACAAACTGTAAACAGTAATGTAATCATTTTTGTTTTTATATTGCGACGAACGAACTCATCACATTATAAATGGTACTTTTTTCTGTTAAATTATGGTAATTTGGGCATGATTCAATTACAAACACAGCAAATCAAGCCACGAGCATATTAAATTGTGAACAAACGGTAATTTATAATGATAGTAACAATGTTTAAACGGACTGTTTCTATATTAGAATGATCCCTGGTATCAGTAAAATATTTAATATTTTTATATTTCTTATGTGACTGTTCTCAACTGTCTCATTAATAACCGTCATTTCATTCGATAAAAGCATGTGATTCTACGGGCTACTTCTTGCCATTCACTAAAACTTTGAGTGTAAGCTGCAGAAAGATACTATTATTTTCGCTATTTTATTCAGCGTTAGAAATGGTATTGCCGAATGTGTCGAAGATGGCAACATCTGACGATACGTGAGACCGTCTTGGTCGTCGTCTTCGTTCTCCTGTGCTGCTGCGTAACGTTCGGCCGCGTGCTCCGTCGGTAAACAATGATGTTCATATTAACTGAGCCGAAGTCTGTTTGTGGAAGATGACCGCATTCCATTGACGGCGCGCGTCGGCGCGTGCTGGTGAAGGAATGTTGCTGGAACGCTAATTTCGAAACCATCCTCCCTTCACAATGACGCTCCCGCAGGCTTCTTTCGCGCCACCGCCTGCCGCCTGGGCTCCGCCTCTGCGAAACTGCTTTAACACGGGCGGCAACTGCGGTGTCACTTACCTCGCCGGTAATGCGTGTGCCGCCTCGTTCATGTCGACTCGCCTCGCTAACCCACCGGTAGACATGCGCTATAAGGCTCGAGGCACGAGAAGTCAGGCATGAAGGACACGGTACAACATGAAAGGAAATTGTTATATGCGTGCTTGCTCGCTGCATACATGTTACTGTGGTTTTAAACAAACTTTGTGATTGACTTCCATCTGGCTCGCCAAACGACATGGCTATATCAGGGAGCTCTGCTACAATTGAGCTGTTAAAAATACGTCTAGCTATAACACTATTTTGTTGCAAGCGAGTGCCGTACAGCAGCATATACTATCTTCACAAGTTCTATGCTTCAAGCCACCACGTAAACGCTAAAAGTGTTTTTAACCAACAGGCTGTTTTCTGCCCGGGGCTCGTCGAGCCATCCAGTAATTGACATTAACCACTACACCCGAAAGCACGAAAGGGTACTCGGGCGAACTTATAAGCTGTAATTTTCTCGCTCAGCTACTGCCAACATGTGTTTACATTTCGAAAGTCAACGAAAATGAGACTAACTTTGATCTTTACATATGAAAATTAGCAATTGAACTGGACTGAAGAAAAAGAGATAACTGCCCAAATTTAACAAGCTACGAAAATATCCTGTAATTTCAAAAAATTGAAAATGATATTTCAAAGGTCTCACATTAAATATTACGAATTCATGAGAAAAATATCTTCAATATTATGATTCTAAGAAAACCGACAATATTTTCATTTTTTGCAAAAATCGAAATTTCACGATTAACCACCAATGTGAAATTTGAACGAACTTTTGAAGGCAGCAAATGAGGTTCCATGTAAGAACCTCAAAAAACAAAATATTCCTTTAGCTCCCGAAGAATAAATGTTCGTCACGAATATCGTTTAACTGAACAATTAGATGCCGTTGTCCTGAACAACGTTTTGCCGTCATTATGGACACGCAAGCGCAGAATTCACAATACTACGTGTTAGGCAAGTAATTATATATAACGGCAGAATTTTTATCCACTTTTCGTGCCTGGTATGCATCTTTGATTTTCAACGAGACATAGGCCACGGCAGACCGTTTTATATTACTATTTAGGGCCAATGTAGTCTTTAAGCTGTCAAGCTGAACTAAGATTGTTACCCTTGGAAGCAAAGAGAGACAACGTAACCGTCTGTGAACTCAAGCGATTTAAAATTGAAAAGTAGAAGAAATAATCCGAAAGAGAATATGTGATGTAACAACACTATCGTACTCTTTAAATATAGAACTGACTCATCTGAATCCCTCCACTACATCACCGGGTGGCAATCCTTCTGCGTTCATCGTGTGACCACCTCAACCGTGACTCGATCTGCGTATTGCCACCGACCATGCCACATGGCGCCTACAGACCACTGCAGAGAACCTGCTGAGTGTGTTAAGTAAATGTTAGCCACTCTAACCAGGAGCCATAGTGCACCAGGCATCATCTGCAGCATTTATTGCAGCCTGAAAAACAACACCATCCATATCCACCCATCCACTACACCCCACCCCAGTCCATTCCTTTCACCACATTCCACACCTCACCACACCACTTGTCCACCCACCACACACCACCCCACCCCACCACAACTTACACCACAACACCACGACACACACCACACACCACCACCCCACCCACCAATCCTTTGTAGCTACTCTTCGCACTGTCTGACTAGTATCCAAGTACGCCATGCCCTGCACTTTTCGTTGCGTTTCTTTTCATTTACCTATTAATTTGTTATTTGAAACCAATTTGAAGCATCTGATATTGTATTATTTACATTCTTTTATTGCAAAGAGATGTTCGTATCATTCCCAAGAACTTTCCTGTTATTATAAGTAAACTGTATTTCCTTTCTGCCACTTGATACCTCCAGTGATGCATTATATATCAGTGCTACATGAATGAAATACCTTGAAATATAGAAAAATTATTGTTTGCAAAAACTTGATCTACAAGTTACTGATTATCTTTGCTTTTATGTATAAAAATTACATCATTTTTCACGTAACACGGTAAATAATTCTAGTATTAAATTACTGTGCGAGCCTGACAAATGAAAAGAAAACTTTATGGAATCAATTGATGTTTGTGAATATGAATTTCAGTTCTCTCTCAATATCCTGTCACTATTTGAAACAACGGTCGACATCCTAGAATGTCAAATGCGGTATGTCAAAATCGTGTTGAGAACAATTTTTTAAAAATGCTGAGTTCTTAATGAAGAAGACTTGCGCTATTTTCACGGTATTATCTATAAAAATAAAGTTGAACCCACACGGAAAAAATTCCATTAAATTCAGTCAGAAATTATGCGAAAGTACTAATTCTTTTTAAAACAAATTGTTAGGATACCAAGGCTAGTTGTGAAAATTTTAATTTATTTAATTTTTGAGTACGTGTGATTCATTAAAAAACTTATAATAAATGAAACAAGTATAGTGGCTCGTTCTATAAATTTTCATATAATTGTATTTAAAATACATAATGTTTTTAATGGTATATAAACAATTTTATGCACCGTGTACTTTGTAACAACCTGCCCTTCTACGGACTAGACACATTGTGACATATGTAAAAGAAACTAGAATATTGTTATATTCAAATATAACAAACGTCTCTACAATGATGATTCATTTATATGCTAACTTTTATTTAATCTTAATTGTTTTCAACATCTGAATGGCAGTGAATATAAACATAATGTACTGCATTTTTAGTACAGTTTACAGTTGACCATTTCTTACAAGTAATACACTGCACCCAGTTCTCTCCACCCTTTGATGTTTGAAATGGTTCTAAACAAGAAGGCATATACACTGTTTCTCATCTTCCGAGCTCTCGGATATGTCTTTTTGTCTTTTTCGACATATTTGATCTAGATCTTTGCTTAGAAACACAGTTTTGACAAGATTCTTTTGTTTTCCCTCTCTTTACTGTATATCTTTTCTCTAATCTTGTATTGCTGTAATCTAATTCCTTTTTAAAAGTATGCTTGTTAAAATGGCGTTCAACGTCTTTGTTCCACCACGGTTTTATAAGTCTTTGCTATAGGAAGAGGTCTGATTTCTAAAAGACATACCAATGATATGGGTAATCCATCTTCTATAACAGAAACAGCAATATTGCCTTCTGTCATTAGCAGGTTGACCTATTGCATTTGTACTTTTCCTACTTCAGTTTCATCTATGTGCCAAATGTAATTTTCATTGAAACCATATTTTTTCGATAACAGGGGCTAAATGGTTGAAAAGTGTCAACATGGTCTTCACTAGCTTGCCAGTCGTAACTTCAGAACACGAGAGAAATTTTAGTGTCGCTACATATATTTTGAGTGTCATTCAATCACCGTGAACCTCTTCGATATTCAATTTCGGACACTTCAATGTTATTTTCTGCCAGCCAAATCATTTGCTCAACTACGTGATACTCAATATCTGGGACAGAAATTATTACTATCAAACAATATTGGGGCAAGTATTGACACTATCTGTGTGCGCAGAACCTGTCTGGCTTCTTTGAGAAATACTAATATGAATTTCCGCTTTTATTTCAAGTTATTTTGTCATTCATATAAACCAAAACAACATCAAATTATAGCTTAAAAAGTATATTTTTTAATGATACTGAGTAGTTGAACATTTCTTAGATTTATTGTTGCTAAGGTTGACTGAAATAATCCGATAGATCTTTACTTCACTGCCTGTAAAACACAAAATGTCGTAAGTAAGCAATAGGACATGGATCATGGGATCGGTCAATTAATGAAATACATTAGTTTGCCAACGTTTCGGAATATTTAATTCCTTCATCAGGGCTAACAAAAAACACAATCACAAGGAATAAGGACAACTTTTCTGAACAACAACATTAGAAATCACACAAAAATGCCATGAAAGAAAAATATATACATGAAGACATGAAGAAAAATAATGAACATACATGAAGAAAAATAAATAAACAAATAAAATAAAAATTTAAAATTAAACAAAAAAATTCTATACTGTATATATAAGCCAAGGTAATATGAACGGTACACACCTTACTAATACATAAACTGGTCAAACATCATGTTCGCCTCCAGCCCAATTCCAAAATAGAGTTGCTGAAGCACACAAGTCCAGTGCAAGTCAGACCAGGGCCACGACCCGAAAATCACTTTATTTTATAAAATATGATGAATTATAAAGTACAATTAATTACAAAGTTCTAATGATCACATGGTTAACTTTGAAGTTTATAGCCACTTGCAAAGTGTTTTGTGACTATTGTTCGTTGTTATTCGTATTAATTTGAAATATTTTGAATTGTTAGTTCTTCCATTACAAACATTGCATTATATATATATATATATATATATATATATATATATATATATATATATTATGATGATATATATATATATATTATGATATTATAATATATATATATATATAATATATATATATATATATATATTATATATATATATATTATATATATATATATATTATATATGAACAATGGGTGAAGAGAGTTTACGTTGACTACTTTTGTTCAGAAATATACCTTTCTTGTCTGATGTGAGAACAGGTGAAGCCATGGCAGCATGTGTCGCACCATATATATATATATATATATATATATATATATATATATATATATATATATAGACAGTAGATTTGAGAGTTTACATTGACTACTTTTGTTCCAAATATACCTATTGTCTGATGTGAGAACGGTGAAGCCATGGCGGCATGTGTCGCACCATACGAATGTGACAGAATAATGCTGATTAATAAATCATTTTCGACGTATGCGTAGAACACACAATTATATATTGCAAGAAGAACATTTGAAACGTGAAAAATTACCAAGATGTCTGCGATATTTAGGATGCACATGTCACATGTGTTTTACTGGATGTTTTTACATACGAATAATACATCTGATAACGCTAGAACAATCAAATTATAACTGAAGACGTTTTCATAAGTGGTATTTATATCCTTTGTTGCGAGCGCACATATGAAATACATTATCATGTTGTACAACAGGCATGAGCGTGGAGTCTCTTTCCTGTGACAAGGATGACAAAAACAAGACTGTTAGAACTGTTGCGATCACACCTCCCGGCGCGGCCTGCGGCGTTGCGTCGCAAAGCAGAGTTGGCCACTCGTTGCAGCTGTTCAGTTCGATCGCTCGACAGTTCGGCGTTTTTGAAATAGTGGAGAAAATGTGATTTGATTTGATTTTTCGTGCCGGGTGCGTGCTTTGCTTATTAGTGGTCCGTTAATGTTTTGTTTCTCAGGAGATGGCAGTGATCATTCTGCGGATGTTTAGATGCGTCGACCTGCCGCCAGCTGGTAGGATGTCCCCCTAACCAGGACTCCCACCAGCGGGCACCGCCCAGCGGAAAAACTCTAAGTTCGACCGATCTCCCGGAATATGTGAGCAGTGTAAGTGTGTATGGGAGAGGATGGGACAAAGGGAAGAGGAAAGAAAGATCGCGCGCGCGTTTTGTAGTCCGTTGTTAGGGTACTGCTCCGGCGTTCGCCTGGTGTTTATCGGAGAAACCACAGAAAACCACCGATCAGAGTAGTCGGCCGCTAGAATTATACTCCAGACAGTGCTAAATTGGACCTGTATGTACTACTACATAGTGTCGACAATCCTGCCACCGTCGGAACTCAACCTAAAACTTCAGTCAGGGGCGCTGCGTGACATCAGTTGAGCACTGGGCTCTGGTTGCAACAACGTTAAGGACCTGATCTCAAGATTGAACGACATGTACGAAGAAGAATAACAAATGTCATCATTTATTTTAATTTTGATGTCCTATATCAGACAATTAATTATCAATATGTTATAATCAATGAAATCTTGTTTACACATCTATCAATGCCCAAATCATAAATCGGATATAGACCCCAAAGAACTCTTTGATCATCTTTGACCTCTTCAAATTTCATCGACCAAGGGGTCGATACTCACCCTATTAGGAATGTCTGATTTAGATCGATGGAAGATCAAAATATGTTTGAGTGAGTTCTGTTTTGTATTGTTATATACTTATCTTATGCTTGTAATGACATTGCTTATATATTAGGGATAGCTATAGATTATTGTGCATATTTTTGGTACTTAGGTTTTTAGATTTTTATTATTGGCTTATTTGTTCTCATTTTGTAATGATTATTCGACCAATCAGGCTTCCGCCATACGGGTTTCGGCTTGACGCAGTAATTATCTATCAATCAATCAACGAGTAGCTCTCTCCTACTCTCATTCTCTCACATTCATAGCTATTGAAAATAATTCGGTCTCAAAAACAAGGTCATGTACAGATTTTAAACTAGTAAATCTTTATAATGGCGAAGTAAGGAAGTACATCTTGAATAGGGCTATAATTTCCTCGAGTAGAGAAAATGGTGCTTAAAAATGCGCAGATTCGTGGTAAAGACTACGAGTTCTGAATATTCCAAATATTACACCAAAAAATGCGCAACTACAAGGTGTATGAATTATTTTGTAATGGAATCTTTTCTTTAAAGAAGAACTGAAATAAAATCGTGAAGATATTTTATTTTTATTATTACAAATTCAAATGTTTGAGTTTTAAGATCCAGTGTTGTAAATTTGAGCTTCTATTGCAGAGGTAACGTAAATGCAGTGTTAATTAAAAACTTGACTTCGATTCTCAGTGGAGAGAAAACATTTTTTGTTGGTTGGAAGCAATTTTACTGATTCTTATAGTTTAATAATATCGCGTAACTGTTGCATAGAATGCGAAAGTAAAACTCAAGTAGCACCACTACTGTTATTTTAGTTGAAGGACAAACACCGTGGCCCAGGATTTAAAAACACGTAGTTGGTTTCGTCATTTGATAAAGACGGTTGATCAATTTAGCGCTCTCAGGCTGTTCTCTTGCAGCGAATTGAAGGAGGCTCGGCTTCCGTTGTGCTGGCGAACGGACGCATTCAGAAGGAAAGAAAGGGCCGCCTTGCGGAAGAAAGTGGGAGTGGAGGCGGTGCGGAAGCTGATGGCCTTAAACAAAGCGACTCATTAGCCCCGGAACGGCTCTCGCGGTTTCCCGACGCCGCCTCGATTTGTTCGCAAGCACTAAAATGGCGAAGTGCTTTCGAAACCTCGCTTATCTCCGCGGCTTGCTCGGTGATGGCGAGGCGGGGCGGGTGCGATGAGACAATATCGCGGACGGCGCGCCCGTTCTTCTGGTGCCTGCGTGAACCCCTGGCCCCGCCCACTCGCGGCTCTGCGTTTGCGGCGCCTCTTTGTCCATCGGGACATGCCCCTCCCCGCCCATGTCATCCTCAGCAGAACCCTCCTCACCCTCACTCTCCATCCGTATTGGCGATTTACATGTCCTATTTTCAGTCGTCTGTCTCATCTTTGTCGCGTCATTTTTACATGTTCCGTTAATCTTTCATTACCTCCTTCACGTTCGCGTACTCTTCCCTTCAAACTACATCAGCCATCGGTCACCCCTGCACGAATTCGCTTTGCGACGCGCTAACGCCTTAACACATCAACGTGGTTGGGCTCCAGCGCCCTCCCTTCTTTGCCTCTTATCTCGGCGGCTGCACTTTTAATGCGACCGGGCCGCTCGTAATCAACCCCGTGACGTCACCACCACGCCTGCTGCATCCTCGCGCCCCATCTTCGATCCTCGTGTCTGCCGCGCGTTGCCGTTCCTGCCCCCCTTCTCCCGCCCTCGCGCCAGGCAGTCGCCGATCTGTCGGCTGGATAACGTGATTCCCAAGAGAGTGGCGCGGACGGCGTTGGGAAGAGGGTGCCGCGGAGCGCGCCCGGCCGCCGACCAGGCGCATCACGCGCACGTCGCGCCGGAGGCGCGAGGGCATGGCGCAGCTATCAACAACAAGAACAAGAACAACAACAACAATAATATATAATAATAATAATAATAATAATAATAATAATAATGTCTTTATTAATGGCGAAGCTCAGGCCGTAGGGTCTGCTCTTCCGCCTAACCACTGAGTCTACTGTAGCGTCATGCACGTACGATTGCAACGGGCAGCCGCATAGGCGACGCTAAGGCACCGCGTTGGCCTTTTGTTTGGAGCGGATGTGACGTCGGCGGAAACCTAGGAGGCAGCGTGGTGGGGGAAGGCGGCGGCCCAACCTGGCGAGCGGCGGGTGCACTCTCTTGGTTACAGGACGCGGTGCGCGCCGGATCGGACTACGGGTGGGCGCGGGCCGCGACTGTGCAGAGCCGGCAATGTGTTTGCCGTACAGAGCGACTCGGGTTGAGTCGCGGGTGGGTTGCGGCGCTTTACGCCATCTAATGCTTGAATTAGTGCGTAGTGGTGTAGTAGCCGTAACGAAATTACTCCGTGTGAGGATATTAGTAATTACGTTATTTTGTAATGGGTGGTGGACTGATAATAAACCTCTAAGTTACCAAGCCCACACTCGTCTGTGTTGGTATTGCAACTGCCACTACATTGGTACAGGGTAGTAACATATGAGGAGGAAATCTGTACATTTTACCGTTGTAACTATACTTGTGCTTCTCGCTACGGAGTACAGAGAGTTATGTAATGCTGTGCAAAAAATGACGAATTCTCGTATTACGAGGCCCTGGTAACAGAAAGTGGATAAATCCAGTTGTTAAATTTAGAAAAAAACGCTAACACCTAGTGTAGCCTAAATCAATGTTTTGTGTGTCATGATTCTGAGAAAAATCGAATGATGACAAAAGTCTATCGATCTCTCTCCCTGTCTCTCTCGCTCTCCTTCTCTCTCCTTCTCTCTCCTTCTCTCTCTCCTTCTCTCTCTCTCTCTCTCCTCACTCTCACCCTTCTCTCTCTTCTTTTCTCTGTCTGTCTGTGATCATGTTAGTAACTAAAGCGTTCAGTCAGATTCTAAAGTGGAATTCCCCAATCTGATCTGTGATGGCACGGCTTCTTAAATTTTAACAGATTTGAATTTCGGTGGTACTTTGCAGAAAGCTAGGTGTTACACAAAATTTAAAAAAAGAATTGCTCTATCAATTTTGTTGTTGGATAGTATGAAGGACATATAAGAGAATGGTGCAGGTTGCATGTTTGTTGAAAACTAATTTTTCGAAAATTGCAAACGTTCAAAATTTTTTCGAAGTCTTCCTACAACTAAAATATTAAAGATAAATTTTTCATTAATGAAATTTGTTCCTTAATTATAGATTTTGAAATAAAGTCATGTACAATTTTTCGAAAATGTAAGTACTTTTCGCGAAATTTTGCGTGAAAATAGGGCGAGAACATTTCTCCCTGTGTAAGACCACTGATTGCTGTTCGATTATACATTGAAACACGAAATATTATTATATTAAACAAAACAATTTGCTAAACAAAATTACGCGTTTGAAAAGGCTAAATAAATTTACCTCAACCAACGTCAAAACATATAAAGAACAAAATTTGTTATGTCAATAAGAAGTATAAATGAAACAGTAGGAAAGACATAATACAGTTTTCAGATCGTATAATATTTGAAAAACTGTATGTGTAATTGTGGAAAAACAAAACAAAAAAGCAGGCCAATGATATCCTGTCATCTGGCTGAAATAGTAACATGTTACTTTTCTTCCTATACTATAGTAAGGTAACATGGTTAAAATACCTTTACAATACAATCTCCAGATTCACTCGTTCTGCAAAATTCTTTTGTGATTAGAGATTCTTAAATTCTAACTCTTGTCTTATGCAGGATTAAAATTATGTGTTACTGTTCCAAATATTATTGGGTGGTACCGATAGCGAGATGTGTCACAGGAAGATTTTACGTCACTAGGGAAATTTTCATCAACAGGCCTTAAGTTTTCAAAGTTTTGTGGAAAAAGGTTGAAGTTTTTACTTTACTTTTTTCTTTCAAAGCCATTTACATGTGTGGTATAATTACGATTTTCATTGAAAAGCTCTGGAATTTAAATTGGAGATTTTTGCAAAACTATCTTAGCCTCCACCTCAATACTAGTGCATGAAACTTTGAACATACGCTCCGTAAGTCCATTTTAAGCATATATTGTCCAATAAACTCCTTCGATATTTGGAATAGTTGAATCACAATAAGCACTCAAATGTTGGTTTGAAAAAATACTTTTTATGTCAGATTTGCATTTCAGAAACATATAAACACTCCAAAAACATGTATTGTTTTTATTGTTACACAAAAAAATTAATATATTTATTTAAAAAGAAAAATTAACAGAAATAAAAAAAGCAATTGAATTGTGTAAATTGGGTGCTTCTTTATTTCTGTGTTAATTTTTTTTTGTAAACAAATATTTCCATTTCTTTTGTAAATAATAAACCATGAACATGTTTCTGGAGGACTAGAAATGTTCTTGAAATGCGAAATTTACATAGTATTAACTTTTCAAATAAACATTCCGGCTTTGATCATTCAAATCTGGAAGGGTATCTTATACAAATATATTTTAAAATTGACTTAAAAGCTAATTTTCAAAGTTTCTTTGTTTACTCTCTGAACACCTAAATATATTAGCCTCGGGCCGTGTGACGTGATTACAGTGTTGTCTTGCACAACAAGGCTGCAGGAAGATTCCGTTTGCCATTAATTATTTACTTATTGCCTTATGGAGCAGCAACGTTTTTGCTATTCTTGGCGCGTAAAGAACTGTTGTACTGTGTATATACTAAAATATGTTTTTATTGTAGTTACGAAGACTGTTTTTGTTGAAATACTTCATTTATTCCAATGTTATGGTTATGTGTTGTACTTCTGCAGTGTCTGTGCTAATTTTTTGAAAATCATTTTATATGATTTTCCTCGGTTGAATTTTTGGATTTGTATGATATTAAATATTAATAATTGAATTATAAGTTACTCTTGGATGAATTCGCACTTAAGATCTCGTGTTGTTGGCGCAGTAACCAAATTCAGTTTTAACATTTAACTACATTTCTGTAATTTGCGCAGGATGTCATCACCTAATGCTCTCAAAACAGGTTTCAGCTTGTAGGACTTTACCCAAGATGTGCAGTTACAAACGTCAAGTAACTTCACAGTCTCACATGATTGATGATTGATTGAAGTTAAGACAAGTACTGGTTACGGCTAAAACTTACCATATGTGAAATTAGAGGAAACTGTTTGTTGGTTTATTTTCTTCTCTCTTTTCTTTGTATTCCCATAATTATTTTATACTAATAATTAATCAAGGCAAATATTTTTATTGAGCGCAACATATTCCATACATCGTTTTTCGTACTCACGTTTTCATAGCATTTGTAAGTTTTTGCCAACACCCAAATCTTTCAAAGAATTTTCCATATTTTAAACATTTCCATTTTTAACCACTTCACGCCACAATGAAAAAGAATTATTGCTGTAAGAAAAGGTGGAACGATAGTTTCATTTATAGGTCAATAGAAGATATAAAATATTATACTGACCGGAGCGTTATATACCCTTTAAGTCGATTAGAACTTTCCAGGAACGATTCGCTAATCAGGAACGTCCCGCCGACCGGTCAGGAACAGCCAAACGTACGAATTTGGAGAACCTCACCCCATGAGGAGAGGAAAGGTTTAGTCACTTGGCTTGTGTATCAAGAGCAGAACCTTGTTGCACCATTTATGCGTCTGAATGATTAGGGAGCCAACCGTGTTGCCAGGCGTCGCTGTGACGCCATCCTCCTCCCCCTCTCACTTCAGCAGCGCGCCATTTGTGACTTCCACAGCAAAACTAAAACTAGCCGTCTCGCCAACATTCCCTCGGCTCCACGTGCAGGGCATGAAAATTGGTGCCAGCGTAACATTAAAGCAGAAGTATAAAACATTAATTTATATTTGGTTTGTAAATTACTATCAAATGACTTTTCCCTGACTAATAGCTAGTTGTGAAATTGCTTATATTTGGATGATGAAATGCAAGAGTAAAGGTTAAATTAATACACACTCACCATTTCAAGCCAATAATATAATTCTCCAGTCAAATATTTGACAAATAATTTGAATAATTGAATTAAAATAACAAACAGCACTCAAACATGTTTGTGAATGATGGAAAGGTACATTTAAATTGACATTTTACCACATATATTGATAAATGGAAATTGTGACGTGACATTTTTTTGTTTCATCGTAGTACAAAATCTACGCATATATCCCATCAACAGAGCACAAATCAATTTATCAATGACCGTCTATAAATACAATAAGATATCCTTTGTTAATAATATCAAGATTAGGAATCACCAAGTGATTAAATAAACGAAACATTTTATATGACAAAGAAAAAACATTAAACAAGATACGCTTGTAGATATTAAACTGACATGGAGACAATTGTAATATATGAATAAAGAATAGAGTTTACAATTACTTTTTATCGACAATAGTATATAAAAAGAAATGTGTTAAAACATTAAAAAATATTAACTGAGTTAATATTTAACTACAAACCATGATATCCTTGAGAGAACCTTCATTTATAAATAACTGAAAAAATGAAAGTATCAAAATGCATCATTTAAGATGAATGAAAATCAACCCAACATGGCATAGATGTTTCATCAACCGAGTCCTATGCGTTAGTGGCCAAACGCTGTGAACCAGCCAAACAAGTTCAAATGTGTGTCTCTCCTGCTAATTCGGGGCTCACTGACGTTATTTCAAAACTGATTTAAAGAACGGAAGCAGAAATAATACTGTTCCAAAAACTAAAAATTATTAAAACGTTATTCAGATTGATTTAATATAAAATTTTGAGGATTTTAAATATAACTCAATTAAATCATAGTTTTAATGACAAGCCAACGATTAGTTCAAGGGAGTTGATGTTGACAGCGCTGGTGGCTGGAATATTTGAATATATATAATCGTTATTAATCATAGCAAACACAAAAATGTTGAGAATATAAAAGTGAATTAATTAATGCTAGCAGCACCCTACAGTACTATCATAAGGTGTTTAAGGCCGCCCGAATACGAAGCATTAATTCGTGAAGTATTCATATACGGAGTAGACTGTATTGCCAAATGGGTAGAAGGAGCACTTACTATGTAAAGGCGTTGTACATGTAGTACATATATAATAATTTAATGAAAAATTATGAAGAAAGGGTCTATGAATGCTGCAGATATATTTAAAATAAATAAACCCGATTATCACCTCCTGAATGGAAGGGATAATCAAGTGCAAGGAGGGCGCGAGGGGGATTAGATTTAAATTTATAAGCCGGAGCTCCGTGTTTGTTTCCACCAGGTCACAACTAATGTATTTTCCGTAGACAAAGGCACGTAATACCAGCGATAATATTCAAATGGCATATACATGTTGCAATCATTCTGACAAACTTTGAATGTACTAATTGTTCAATTGTGTTGATATTGACGTAACAGAATATTAAAAATTTCGTAGGGCATACACTGCAGGCTCTGCATCTTCGCCACTGGGATGAACCTTTTAAGCAAATACAAAGGCAGTGAAAGCAATACCTCTTCGGTAACTTTTTGGAAAATTGGGATAAATCAAATTTTGCGCGCTTCTTTCTTGCACCTTCCAAACAAAACCCACCTTTCAAACTTTCTTGCACCTTCCTTGGCAGTAACGGTGTTACCATTCAAACGTTGGTACCACTTGCTATCATCGATGTGCGATTAAATCAGTGTGCTGTAATTGAATTCTTGAATTCAGAAGGCCAGTCGCCTGTTTGCATCTACGAACTTTTAAAGAATGTTTACGGAGATGCTACAGTGGATGTTAGCACTGTTCGGCGGTGGGTTCGACGCTGCAGAGAAGTCGGAGACGAAGAACAACTTGACGTGGCAGATGCACCGCGGAGCGGTCGTCCACACAGCGGTGACTGCGGAGAATATCCAGCGCGTCGATGACATCATTCGAGAAAATCGCCGAGGTAACACGAGTGAATTGTGTTCTTTAATGTCAATAGAAAAAGGTACTGTAATGGCTATCATTGAACATTTGCGTTATTCAGAAGTTTGTGATCGTTAGGTAGCCAAAACACTCACACAGTCACACAAGATGCAAGGAAAACAATAGCCGCCGATCTTGCATCGTTATGAGATTGAATGTCAGCAGTTCTTATCAAAAGTGTCTGGGCGTGAAACGGGTTAATTTTTGAACCGGAGACAAAGAGACAGTCGATGGAATGGCGCCACTCCACGTCACCCCGTGAAAAGAAACCCAAAAGTGCACTCTCTGCAGGAAAGGTTATGACTACTGTGTTCTGGGATGAAGAGAGAGTGATTCTTGTGGACATTTTGGAGCAGGGAACAACAATTAACTCCAATCGATACGTGGAAACGTTGCTTAAGGTCGCCTCCGGAGAGTTCGTGCTACGAAAAGGCAGTCTGACATTCTTCTTCTCCACGAAAACAGGGGAAGGGTAAAAGGCCACACACTTCTCTGCTCGCAACTGCAACAATTGCAATTTCAGTGGGAGCTCCTTTACACCCCACCTTACAGTCAGACCATTCCTTCACGACTTGTTTGTTCACCTTTAAAAGGAAGTATGCGCGGGCATCATTTTCTAGACAACGAAAACCTGACCCAGACGCCCTGCGCCAATGGCTGCGGAAAGCAGAATAACAATTTTACCACCAGGGAAAGCACGCTCTTCTTCTTGTTGGACCGAAAACTGTACAATTAAAAAGAGAATATTTTGAATGATAAATTATTTACAAAGAAAGTTTGACAAATAAATTCATATCAATTTTACCTTTTATCTTTGAAGAATAAATAAGTAATAAATTCGGAAGCATTTCTTTCTGACTGTCCTTTATTACATGACGTATATGAAGTAGGAACGTACGTTATTTAGAATAAATTAGTCTTGAAATTATTCTTTAGATATCTTATTTACAGTTGTTCGAAGATGTTTGCCGTAACTGTCAATATTTAATACCTGGAAGGAACAGCTTGCAGTCTCGGTTGCGCTGAACAGTTTCAACGAGTCGGAGAAACGGCCTGTCTCCGTCTCTTCCTGCCCGTCCCAGCGCCCGTCATTTAGCCTGCCAATCCGCGTAGATGCAAGCTCGCACAGCCGGGCCACCGGTCGGTCACGGCGCCGGGGTCATCTCTGCTTCCATCAGCGCGCCGCTATCGGCTTCTCCTCCCCGCCCCGCCCCGCCCCGCCTGCCCCAGCCCCGCCCCGCTGCACCCACCCGGCGAGTAGAAGCCGCCTCCATCGGACAATAAAGAATTCTCTAGCGGAGGTGGCGCAGCGTGAGGCGGCGAGACGGCACGACAACTTTCACTCCATATTATTCTACGGGCGCTCGCACCCTCCAGCCCGCGCTCGCGACTCAAAACCAACATGCGATCGCGCAAGGGAGGAGCGGGTTGAGAGCCTTAACCGAAGTGCAACAATGGCGGGCTTTGCGTGCCTCCCCCCGCCACCTCTATCTTCGCCCCGCGCCGCCGGTGAGCCGTCGGGTTGGCCGGATTAAAAACTGAAGCGTGAATTCAAAGCTGCCCAAATGCTCCGATTGCATGAGCGGAGGATGAGCAAAATCCGGGCCCGGCTGACGCCGGGCGGGGCGACATCGGCTGGGAGAAGAGGAGGAAGGCGAGGCGTTCTGCGGAAAAAACCGATCAATCTCATTTCTGCGGCTTTGGCGATATTTTCGCGAGGGCATGAGTCGTCTAATGCAACTTAAAGACAGCTGAGATGAAAGAATTTTCAAGTCTGAAGACTAAAATTTTATACGCCTTACAACGTAGGTAGTAAAGAGAAAGTATTGTAATGCTGCGGAAAAAGTCGGCCATTTTTCCATCATAAAAATCTATATTGTATAGTCCTGCAGGAAAAAATGGACAAATCACGTTCCTGTGTGTAGTAAATACCTTCTCTATCGTTGACTAGTCAAAATCCACATTTTGTTTAGTCTCACCTTTGATACCAAAAAATCGATTGACAACAAAACGTCTGTCTGCCTGCCTGCCTGCCTGCCTGCCTGCCTGCCTGCCTGTCTACCTGCCTATCTGCATCTATCTGCCTCTGTCTGTGGTCAATGCTCACGACTAAACGATTGACACGATTTTCTCCTGAACGAATAATGCCCGATTGCTCTGGACGACCTCAAGTTGTCCAAGGCTGCCTGCGACTTTGAACGGCTATTTAGATTTTCGGGACTACTTCAAGCCTCAACAATATTATCGCATTTTCTCAGGTAGCTAACTGTTTTGATTACACCCCCTCGGATAGACAAATGACATTTTAAAGTGACGCAAGTTCCATTTTATAAAACGTCTGCATTTTTGTAAATACCGTCTGCGTAGATTCTCAAGCGCCTCTTCACTTGAGCTTGGAATGTACCAACATAGCAATATATTTACAAATCTGTAGTTTAGACAAAATACACTTGATTAACGGTGGGAGAAAGAATATAACTATTTATATTTAATCCCAATGTGTTGATCCAATGCCTTCATAGAAAAATGTTAGCAGTTACCTGAGGAACAATAGTTGTATTCAGCTGCACACCTCTTCGTCAAACAAATCAATGGTCATATCTTCAGGGCTCCAAAACTTCTTGAAAATCGCGAGAGAAATAGATCTGGTGTCTGAAGGAAGTGCGAGCTTCATGGAACTTCTGCAGCGTTGAGAAACAACCTTGGCATGTGGTGGGCATTATCATTACAACAGAATGATGCTCTCAGTGAACATTCTTCGGCGTTGCACTTGATGTCGCGCTTTCGCCAAAGTTCCAATGTATTCATCACACAACACATTCTGGCAGAATATCCCTTCTGAGCCTGCTGTTGCTGTCAAAAGCCGCAATTAACATGGCTTTGTTTCCCTTTCTCGACCACCATGGTGATGTAGGCGCACAGACTCATGACCTCACTTCAAGCACATTATCAGACAAACGTTCACGAAGAAAAATTAAGACACAAATGAAATGCACCCGCTTACGTACTCCAGTTCAATTGATTTTCTATTTGAGTATTTTCCTTTCAAACAATATATATTCATTTCTTTCGTAAATAAACAATTAAAATGTTTCTGGAGTGTTTATATATTTCTGAAACGCAAATATGGCAGAAAATGTATTTTTTCAAACCAACGTTTGAGTGCATATTGCGGCTCAACCATTCGAAATATCGAAGAAGTTTATTAGACAAATTATGGTTAAAATTACCTTAAAAACTTATTTTCAAAGGTTGGTTGTTTCCTCTGGACGCGCGGCGCGAAGTGAAACCATCAGTCGTCTGCCGAGGCTGGGCGTAGCGACGTTTCTTTTCTTTTCGGCGAAACTGACGAGAGGCAAACATCGCTTGCCGCGCACCTGATCCCATAATGAAATTAAGTTTATGTCTACTACCCATTTAATCTACTACGTGTTCTAAAACTCGTTTTTGCTCGGGAAGGAATTCCAGAGCTCAAGAAAACGTGCGCAGATTGTACTTCTCTTATCACATAGTTTTATTGGTAATTTGCAAAATAAATGAAAATCGAACAAAATCAAACCAAGAACGCAAACTTGGGAATTGAAGGAATTTGAAAACAAGATTTTGGCACACCTTTATCGCGCAGCCTGTGGGCACTCGAGATATTAGGCGTTAGAGCTGTGGCAAATGGTCGTCAAGAATTTCTTTGCTGTAGCTGTTCAGGAATAATGAAATGATCTCTAATTCCACATTACAACGTATTTTCAATAATAAAGTGGCTGTTGCAAATTTTAAAATTTCAAAGCCGACTTTATACAGACAACAACAGTAAGTTGGCAGAGTCCTTTATACAGAAATCCACGTTGGAAGTCTGCAGTAAGGAGTTGTTATTGCTGATATTACGAAACAAAAATGAATTTTCATTTAATCTGAAAAACACTTCTGTGTTTTCCTCAATTCTATGAAATGTTTCTTCCAGCCATTTTGTTTAGTTGTTCTATTTCTGTATCAGTACATTGTCGATATCGATCCTTAGGTATATTGGAACATTATTACGGTATCACTTGTTCAAAATTTAAAAAATTACAGAATTACATGTTACGGAACAGAAATGTTTGAGATGCAATTTATTATTAAAATCATAAAATCATATTTCATTATATTAGGGACAGCTGAACATCTTGCCTCTATTGATTCGTTTATAACTACAACAATTGGTTCACCCTCGCATCATTTTATGGCATTTTCTCAAATTTCACATTTAACTAATTATCATTTACTTGTTGAAATAAATATGTCTAATGTATGGCATATCAAACCAGAAACGTACATGAATTTCATTGCTTTTACAAATTATCCAGTTATTGACAATTAACTGAAAACAATAAATTCTAATACTAATTTTAGCAAAATTATTCTCTGACCGTAAAAAAGTTTGGAAAACCTTCAATGCCGTTAGTTTTTGATAAAGGGGGTCAAAGTGCTGATGATATTTCTATTTTTTCTTGAACGGAAAAGCTACTTTTTTCGGATACTACGACAAAAAATAAATTTATGAACATATGGAAATAGGATGGGTATTGTGACGGTGTATTGAATTCTTTAATAACACTTCGTGTTTGGAAAATGCGCAAAAAGTTTTATAACTTACGGTTTGCGACGAAATCTCGACTTAAAATATTCGCCATGCATGTTATTCCTTTACAGTTATATCCTCACAAAACATAAACTCCCTAAGAAGGCGAGAATTGCAAATGTGCCTAATGCTTGAAACGTTCTTTCACAGATATAATAGTAATATGTGACAGGATATTATTTTATCTTCAAATTGCACAACACTTTTATAATCATTAGTGATTTTAGAAATTAAATCTATTTTAGGCATTTCATATTCGAATCCGCATCGAAATAGAATACTGTCAAGTCTGAATTTAAACATTTGTTCCGCAGCAGAACATTAATATTTTCTTCTCTCAAGCCATGTCAACCTTACAATTAATTCGGATGCAGCCAGACCAGCAAACTTTTTATACAGAGCCTCTTGGGCAGAGAAAATAATAGGCGAGTAAACAGTGATTGTTTCCCTTGCGGAATTCGAACAGATTAGAAACGGAACGCACGGAACATTCTCGTTGCCTCGGTCAAGGGCTGGCGCTGCTCGAGATCGGAAATAAGAGGCTGGCCCGGCGGAGGATAATTTTCGCCGCAAAGACCCCGGACGGATCCCCTCCTGGGCACGCATTTGGCGTCGAGCAACCGCCAGGGACCGGCCCTGCTTCCCACCTGCCCATCCCCGCCCATCCCCGCCCATCCCCGCCCATCCCCGCCCATCCCCGCCCAGCCCCGCCCATCCCCGCCCAGCCGCCAGCCGCCCAGCCTTAGCCATGGCCCTTGGCCACCAGCCGCCCAGCCCCACTTGGCCCGCATTGCCAGCCGCCCAGCCCATGGCCATAGCCTTGGCCTTAGCCCCTTGGCCATGGCCCCTTGGCCCACTTGGCCCTTAGCCCAGCAGCCCTTGGCCCACCCAGCCCACCCAGCCCCATGGCCCCCTTAGCCCATGCCCCCTTAGCCCTTAGCCCGCCCAGCCCTTGGCCCGCCAGCCCTTGCCCCCGCCCAGCCCGCCAACCCAGCCCTTCAACCGCCCAACAGCCCCGCCCAGCCCCGCCCAGCCACCCAGCCGCCAGCCCGCCGAGACTCGCTCAATTCACCCAACCACCTCTGATCTGTCTGCATCTATTCCCAGCCCCTCAACCCCGTTCTATATCATTTCATCCCACCACTGTGTAATCTCGCCACACCGCTCAGTTCCTTCCACCCCTCATTGCGGCTCACCTGCCTAGCCTTAACTCATCTGCTTTGCCCCACCTACTCCGCCCCCGAACCCTTCTAGCACCGCCTCACTGGACTGCGCCGCCTCGATCAACAATACTCCTCTGAGAGAACCCCTTCTAGCTCAAGTGTCTCCCTCCTTTTGCCAACTCAGCTGCCCGCCCGTTTCCCTGTCCCGAACTCATCTTTATAATCTTGTTCCTCTCTTCCCACGCCTTCTGCCTCCTGCAATTCCCGCTTGCTGCCATTTCACACTAGATCACTCACGTTTCTTTCCTCATCACCTTCAGCACTCCTCAATCTTCTTTGCATATCCAGACATACTCTTGTTTCTTCTACTCCTGTGCCGTTGGTCCCACATTTATCATGCTCATATCGTTCATTTTCAAACATTTCATAAAAAGTAAATTTTATAGAATATGGATTACATCAAGTAAAACTCGAAGTTCTGTAAAAAAAAGGCATATAACTTGTTCTAATTTAATAAAAAAATACGCAGCACCAGTTATCCTTCGCGAATACCAGTGAGAACATCACATCTGGAGAAAATAGTAAAGCTCAATCGACAACAAACTGTACTGTTATATTTGTGGCCGGTTGTAGGTTATAGAGTTGAAGTTGGTTCAGCTGAGTTTCGTCGCTTGTTTGTCTTGCAGACGCCCGACACTCGCGTATATCGTCTCCTCTGGCAATATAGTCAGTTCGTTGAGTGTTTGTAGGATAATTCTAGCCGGATGCTCTGAACTGTAGTTTCCATAGTTTCTTCGAATACCAGGAAAATGCTGGAGACTATCGACAAGAGGCCGCTGACGCGTGCGGATCTCCTTCTTCTTCCTTGTCCTATCCTCGCCCATTACTTACACGTATATACATGCACATATCCGGAGATCAGCCTGGAGTCCTGAGCTTGTCCCAAATGGAGCGGTACCCCACTACATAAGATACCTGGTGAGCAAAATTCTCATGACAACGTGTAGGTTTGGTGGCAGATCTCACTATCAGCAGAAGCTTCGCCTCTCTTGATAAGAAAAATTTCTCTGATGAGGTCATCAGTCATCAACCGGCTTCTTCAGTCTGCCCGATCTCAAGCCGCAGGAAATGAAGCCACATCCATTATCAATTTATATTTCTCATGGCTTTCGTTGAACTTCTGCAAACTTCGCTCTTCCACGCGCCATACTGTCCTCGCCCAACCCTCACCTCAGGTTGTCTTCTCTATGATAACATTATAATTCAATTGGTTGCGGACACGATCAGATAGTCAAATCTTTAATTTTATGTTGACATAGTACTTAAACTACAAGACAAAAAAACAGAGCCAGAACATATGTTATTTTTGGAATTTCAAGTAAAATAGAGACTTACCCCGCCTACTCTCCAAACACTACAAACAAAGAAAAGCTCAACAAAACGTGCGCATAGTGAAGGTACATTTATGTACAGAAGCAAAACAAAAGAACCATCTCATGGTGTTCAATGGATCAGGAAACTAAATAAAAACCTGAATGAATGGGGGTCATTGAACTGGAAGCTGAAGGACATTATTTTACAGGTACATTTTTTAATTATACATACAAATGTAAACTATTGCATTATATATAATTGTTAAAATAATATTACTTTTCTTTCTGACTGTTTTTATAGTCTCTAATTGTGTAGAAACAGATATGCAGTAGAAAAGATTTTACTCTTAACTTAAATTTTTCTTGCGAGTTCGGCAATAAGTTGTTCTGAAGTAAAATCCCGACGCTTTCCGGCGCGCAGTGCAATGCATACAGTAACACTAGAAAGTAATAATCACTGAAGCAAAGTTCAGGAGTAAATTAAATGTTCTTGGAATCCGATACTGGAAAAGACTGCTTCTTAAAGAAGAACTGAATCACTCTGACGCATAAATGAACTTTCTGGTCCTGAACCATCTAGTATTAAAGTTAGAAGAGAAGGTAGTTAAAAAATAATGAAAGCAAAAATGTAGAATGGGAAGAAAACCCACGGGAATTGTGAGCCTATATAAAATGGAATCATTTCGTCGCGATTACGAGGTAAAAATCGGACGAATAGCAAAAGATATTTTGAGAAGTCGAGCTCAAACATTGTTCTGCTCTGTGTAGAAAAAATTAAGAAAGAAGGAAAGACGTAACCGTAGGAATGGGCCAGAAGGCAGCTTTATTGCTCGGCGCCAGAGAGAATGGACCAGCAGGGGATAATAGAAATTGGCAGGTCTTTTCTCGGCAACGGCCGCTGGAAATTGACTCGGTGCGCAAACAAAGCTCTTTCGCAATGACCACAGAGCTCATTGTGCCCTCCGCTTGGCCGCGCCACGCGCGTCGAGTGGTAACGGCGGCGTCACCGGGAAGCCGGATCACTCCTCAAAATTGCTTTCAGCATTTACCTGCGAATCAATTATAGAAATAATAGTACGCATTTCATTTATACACTGTTGGTACAAAAAATAAAGTCAAACAAAACGATAAAAATCTACAATTTTCTAACTAAGCAGTTTGTTTTAAAAAAATAAAATGGAACTATCAAATGTGAGCGCATTTTTTTATTTCCCAATAACGTTTTGTGTAGTGATTTAACGAAGTTGCGTCATGAATTAAGGTGCAGTATAATTTTCCTACCGCGCGAGAAATATGCTCTGTTTTTCCGGTAACGGTGTCAGGCTGCAGCCTTTCCGCCCAGCAATAGCAACCTCAGTCGTACTCCTCACGGATAAGCAATGGCTCCAAAGCTTTAGTAGCTGCATCGCTGGCATATACTGAGTGTGGAGGTTATTTTAAGAGAAAGGGATTCTACATAAGGTATGGTGATGTACGTGGCTGTAGTGTTCTTCTTGATTGGTGTGAGAGTGGTGTGATTGCGGGTGTTCAGTGTGTTGGTTTTTTTGATTATTTATTTGTCAATGATATTACAGTCGTGTCATGTTATATGGACACGACTATCCTAGCTTATGTTTTATGATGTTTATTTTTGTTTTTGATTGCAGGATTGAGATTAATCAAGTTACCATAGCATGGAAGGCTGCGTATTTGTGTGTGAGAGGCGTGTTGTGAAGTGTTGTGTATGATTGTGTGACACAATCACCACAAAACCCTACTACAGGCACGTACATCACCTCCTCTTACGTAGAACCCTTCTCTTAAAGCCACCACACAGTAAATTCAAGTCCTCAAAACTACTTTCCACAATACTCACACATTACAGAAAACACTAAAGAACCAATCCCATCTACTTCCTTATGCGGGGTCTATGCCCTCACTTCCTGCAACTGCAATGCCATATACATACATAGGACTAACCGGCCGTAAATTGGCACACAGGATCAAAGAACATGATCGGAAAAAATGGGCTGCTACAGTCTAACACTTTGCTGATAACTTAAATCTAAACAACCACACATTTGACAAACACGTCAATTTCCGTATCCTAGAAATTGAAAGTAGTTACTGGCACAGAATTAAATTAGAATCCCTTCATATACTCGTACATAACAACCTGTAAAACGAGAATGTGACGTGTCTTAAACAGCAAATTCCTGAACTCTAGTCGCCTCTGCTAAAATTAGCCCAATTTGCACCAGTGACTCCCATGGAGTTTTTGTCTTTTTCTCCTTTCAAAATTCAAAATTGTGCTTATTGTGAAATATATTTTATTACATGAGATATTTTTTTGTTTTCTCCTTTCAAGTTCAAAATTTGTGCTTGTTTATCCTTGAAAATAGATTTATTACATGGAAGTTTTCTCCTTTCAAAAATTCAAAATTTAAAGTAGTATATGACTTAGTGTAGGGATCACAGAATTTTTGAAAATATGCACCCCACAATTCACTTTTTCCCCATAGCACGTCATATGAAGTTTTAACTGTTGTTGACGTAAAATAAATAAATAAATAAATAAATAAATGAACACCCGCCTTCCCTTAAACGCCGCAGCCTCCTCACGCCTGCCGGCAGCCTCGTCTCTCGTCCCTTCCGACGCGTCCCCTCACCCCTGCCGCCCCGCACACATCGACCAGCAGCGCTGCTTTCTGGGCGGTACACCTCAAAACCCTACAGGACTTTGCTTTCGGCACAAGCGGTTGCTTACGCATCTGGATACTACATTTTGTATATACCAATTTGTAAATAATTTGTGTAATTTTTATATTCCGTGTTTTCCTGTAATTTTTTAAGAGAGGTCTGATGATGATCGCTACGAAACAGGAAAGATCTTATTTAAATTATACCTATTATTGATACCAGACAGCATCTTCTATTTACATTTAAACATTATAAGCGCAAATGCGTTGTCTGTGCTAATGGCATTGCTTGTGGTGTTCCATAACGGCCTGAGCATCAAAAAATAAAGACTATACTATTACCATTATTATTAGCGTATCCGGCTGTTCCGATCACGCTATATGTTCCTTTCGAGCCAGTCATATTGTATACTGGAGAGACGCATTATGGGAATCACCTATTCTTTCAGCTCATATCCCTTGATAGAACAAGATTGTTAGGCCTTGAGGTGTGAATTGTAAGGATGATAAGATGAGAGGTGATCTTGGCGTTTTTCTCCATCCCAGCATTCGCCTGTTGTGACTGAGGGAAACCATGAAAACCCCGGTCAGGATGGCCCATTCGGTGATCGAACACAGACCTCCCGACTACGAAGTCAGCGCACTAAGCACTGAGGCACTTCTAATTTATAACTAAAGATGTTATGATGTTAAGCCTGCAACATAACTAGGGACAGCAACAGACGATGAATCCGGGTTCACAACAGACACCTTCCTCCTTTGTCCCTCGATACCAGGAAAATTCACGAAGACAAATATTTAAGAACTACTATCAGTGAAAATTGTACTTCAAAATACAATAATGTATACAGAGAATACTCTCGTACAGTAATATAAATATATAGAGAGAAATATAAAAAATAACTCTATAAATCTACAACGGATCATTTGTACCCGATTTCTGAGATCCAACTGACCAAACAGAAATATCCTTTTTTAACCCATTTCTACCCATAGTATGATATTTAGTACACAAAATGCGTGCAAGTTCAGTTCAGAAGGTGTAACATTGGACTCCATTCAAAGTGAAGTTTTGTTAAGTAGCATATCAAAAAATATCTCTTAGGTCTATTTTTCATAACTAAAAACTTTTTACCATTGAATTTTTAAAATCTTGAATGGAATATTTCGAAGTCAACATCCCTTTTAACAAATACCTTACAACGTTGGTGTTTTCTGCACTATATATAAAGTATATTGCATTGATTTTACCCTCTAATGCTCATGGTGTGAAATATCAAACATTGCAAACAAAAACACGTTCTAGAAGACAATAGTTGAACAAATAATTTAACATCCACCAGGGATGTACGTAAAACATTATATTGACAGGAAAATTTTAAAATTTCAATTTGGTTTTGGAAGTAATCAACTAAAACCTTCCTAAAATAAGCGTAAAAGGGAAGTTTAAAGCGTCTATTATAAGGCCTGGAAATCTGCGTTCTGAACTCGTATTGTAATTAGTGGAAACTTACGAGATGCAGACCTGTTTTCTTTTGGTACAAACGAAGATGCAGCATATAGAGTGATGGATCTCGAACGATATGACATGAACAAAAACGAAATAATTCCTCAAATTCCATTCGTATTAATTCTGGATGTCTTGTAATGTAGTCAGTGTGAGAAAGAGTAGACATATCTAGATGGAAAATTAGACTGAATATATATAATCAAGGAAGGAGCTTTTTCGAAAGCCCTGAAACAGTGAAGAGGCAAAAGATACTACTAATATTAGCTCTATGAAATATAGTATTTACGTTAATTTATTTTGTATGTATCGAAACAATGTTTTTTATGATTCTTGGCTGTCCAGGACGAGCCGCGTCTCAGTAGGTAGAGTTGGAGTTTCGGCCATCTTGTTGTGGCCTTCTTTAGAGCTACATTGCTAATCACAGCATCGATTGAGACGCGGCTCATTCTGGGCAGCCGTGAATCATATGACTCCAGCCGCGGAAGCCTACGCATCCAACAATGCCATTTCCTCTTGCGCATCCTTTTCTATTCCCAACTCGTAGGACCCATTCGCAGGAACCCATTGGGCATGACTATCTTGGCGAACATTCCTGAGCCCTTCTATGCCGCATGGTGGTTTTCTATTTCCGCTCTTGCGAGGGCTGGAATAACAGCGTGGCCATGGCTTATGGATTGGGCGTCGTATTTGAGCGCCGTCTCCTCCGCCTTCCCCTTCCCCCCCTCCCCCGAGGGCAAACGGTCCTGCGTACGCCCCTCACGCGCCGCGCGGTCACGCACTGCGTGCTGCGTGTGCGTGTGTGCGTGTGTGTGCGTGGCCGGGGGCGTGCGCGGCATTCGGAGGCGGCCGCTCCGCTTGGGCCGGCCTTTGGCGCGGCGGCACTCTGGGACAACCAGACAAGGCTTTTTTTTATTTATTTAACAGGTATACAATAAAATAAATCAATTTTCTGTTACATTACATTTTATATGAACATTGATTTTAATAATGTTTTCTATTATTTACTTTCTCGTATACATACGTATATATGGGAGTTTTATATACGTAGTATAGAGGAAGTTGTTATGCTGCGGAAAATCAATTTCCAAGTTTCAACGGAAATACACGTTTTGGGGTCCCCTGATACCGAAAAGTGTTTTTCTTTAAACCGTCCATCTGTCGTATATGAACACTACTAGCGCCTAAACCACGCGTACGATATTTTTCAAATTAAAGAAACCCCTGTCCTTCTGGCTCTAGTTCTCTTTCATAGCAGTCCTCTTCTATCGAACTATTTGTTTCCAGCAATTTATACATTTCCTTATTCCGTGTATTTTCGGTCTTCCTTTTTTGTTTCTTCCTAGTGGAGTTCAATTATGTCTTTGTATGCGGCAATGTTTGTACGTAATTTGTACTATTCATATTTTCAAAAATTAACTTTAAATAATGTAAAGATATAATTTTGAGAAACACTTTTCATACAAATCTGGAACTGCAATAATGAATTTTGTAGGCAGGTGGCAACAAATTTTTATAACTTTCAAAAATTCAGAGACTAAAGTAAATAGGACTCGAACTATTTTCATAACTAGTTTCCTCTATTCGAGAAAAAGAAGAAGAAAAATTTGAAGTCATTTTTAGTAAATGTAAATGTAGTTAACGATTCATCTAAAGAAGCTTTAAAAACTAGTGGTGCTAAAATAGAACCTACTTTGTCGCCGGTATTGTCACATCATCATGCGCAAAGTACTGAAATTTTCCGAAGATTGTACATTACCTTATTTCAAAATCTATCGTTAAAGAACAGATTTTATGTAGGTGAAAAATTCTATCTTTAATATTCAGTTGTAAGGAGACTCCAAAAAAGTTTGAACTTTTGTAATTTTCAAAAAATCAAGATTTTAACAAACATGACTGCTCGACACTGCCTTCACACTATCCACTAACAAAATTTAATAAAAAACAATGAAGCCATTGTTTTGAAAATTTGAAAAATGTTCCAAGGGCTTTATGTAAAGTAGCCCCTAAATTCAAATATTGGTTTCAAATTTAAGAGGCCGCGACATCAGCCTCAATAAAGTGGGGACAGAGTAGGGAGAGAGAGTCGATTCAAAAGTCGGACGGACATTCAATCGATATATCTGTATCAAGGACCAGAAACCATGGGTTCTAGCTACACCACGTCTTAGAGGATTTTTTTCTATTAAGTTACAAGTTGATTTATCCATATTCTCGTAATAAGGGTCCGGGAATGATTTTTGCGGCCGAAAATCAGTCGTTGCTACACACAGCATTGCATAACTTTCTCTCTACTCTATAGCGGGAAAAAATGGTACCTATTTAAAATTAGCGAACAGGGCAAGCGAATAGCGAAGGCGAAAGCCCCCGTGAAAGCAGATGACGGGAGTGGGGGTGGGGGTGGGGGCGAGGGCGAGGGCGAGGGGCGAGGGCGACAGGGCGAGGGTGAGGGCAAGGGCGAGGGCGAAGGCGAGGGCGAGAGCAGGGGCGGGGCGGGAGCGGGAGCGGGGCGGGGGCGAGGCGGGGCGGGGCGAGGGCGAGGGCGGGGGCGAGGGCCGGGGCGAGGGCCGGGGCGAGGGCGAGGGCGGGGCGAGGGCGAGGGCGGGGCGAGGGCGGGCGGGGCGGGGCGGTGGGCGGCGTGGGTGTGGGTGAGGGGTGGGGCCGGGTCACCGCCGGGAGGCTGAGCGAGGGCCGCTTCTTTAATTAACTTCTCCGGCGGCGGTGGCGGTGACGGCGGTGGCGGCGGTGGCGGCGGTGGCGGCGGTGGCGGCGGTGGCGGCGGTGGCGGCGGTGGCGGCGGTGGCGGCGGTGGCGGCGGTGGCGGCGGTGGCGGCGGTGGCGCCGGTGGAGGCGGCGCATGCGACCCACGACTCCCGCCGCGGCGCTCCCTCTCTGTGGGCGCCCAGCCGCCCCCGCCCCCGACGATGAAACAGGGCGCCCGCGCCGCTCTCATTGCCCGCGATGCCGCGCTTTCTCACAAGTAGCTACGGACACACAGGGACCTCCGACTATGCACAATTACGTTAACACTTTTTTTTAAATTGTTACTTCTTTGGCATTTCTGCCCTTCAAGGGCGTTTATACGCGAGTTCAATAACAGTATAGGATGAACCAACCTCACGTCTAAACGTCAACCGAGAGCGGTAGCTCAGTGCATCAACTGATGTCACTGCAGCGCCACTAACCGGGAGGTCCTAGGCTAGAGTCCCGATGGCGGCAGGATTTTCGACACTAGCTTTTCAGCTAGGTCGAATTCAGTCGCTGTCTGGAGGAGAATTCTAGCGGCCGGCTGCTCTGATCCGTAGTTTCCCCTCGTTTCTCCCATCAACACCATCAGTTACTTCAACATCAGTTACCTATGTTCTTACTTGCACACATCAGTTACTCGTGTTCTTAATTGCTTGGAAGAGGTTATGTTCCGACAATTCTGAAACATGTGCGGTTTCCACAAGATCATGGGCAGCACCAACTTTGCGTATTTTGTTTTAGGATCTGCTTCCTTCCCAGATTCCTGTCAAAATGGACATCATCTTTTGAAAGAAGAACAGCATTTTCCTTCGCCTTTGAGTCAGATCGCTATAGAATCTCTTGGGTCTATTTTAACAAACGATTCAGTACACGGAAATCATCTCCCCGATAGTAACGTCTAATGCATTGAGCCCATGAGTGGATTCTCTCTTTCAGCTTTTCAGCTACGAGTAGCTACGTTGCTTCATTTCGAATTTGCTAGTTTTGTTCAACATGAATTATTTTTGTTGAACTTTAGAGATGTGTGTTTGTTTATTATTATCATTATCACATTTTCACTTGTTTCTACACATGCATCTCTATTATTATAAAGAAGAGACACACATTTCAACAGATATTATACACTGGATCAACTGTCACAATTCAGAAACTTCCTCAGGATGTTACGCGTGTCTAGTATAACATTATTCCGCCGCTGGATGTATAACCCCTTCTTCAGCCAGGGATTCATTGAGGAACTTGGGTATTACAACATTGGCACCTAGAAATATGGCAAAAATCGTCACCGTTTCCTCATCGCCCCACATTTCCTTTATCTTCTTTGCCAGAGCACTTTTCTTCTGGACGTAGTGAACTAACAAGACAGCAATGTTAACAACCCCTTCTTTTTTGTCATGCTATACAACGTCCGCTTTATTAGTTGATGCAGACCGATCTTTATGATGGACTTGTTGCAGCACATTTTGTGATCAATTGTATCAATGACTGGTTCGGGTGTGTACTTTTAATACGGTGTCCGGTTACCCGTCAGAAGGTTATTATTGTAGCATAGATGCTGATAAATCACTTTACATAAGTTTTCATGTTCTTTTATATATTCTGAGAATGCTAGAAAGCTGCATCCACTGTTAATATGATTCATTTTTTTCTACGTTATACTGTCATTTGTGTTGAAAAACTTGGGAGACTTTCAGAATATGTTTACGGTAATTTTTAGTTGGTATTGCTTGGTTCTGAATAGCTGTCATGAAACACTGTTTCAGCAAAATTCTCTCCCAAGCACTGCGATTTTATTTACAACTTTCGTGTCAATCAGTTTTCCCTTCGCCTGATAAGGGTAGCGTCCAAGAAGTTGCCACTATTTTCAGTTATTTATTTGTATTTCATTGCTCCGTATTTGCGTTTTTAGTTTCATTTCTTCATCAGTTAAATTAAATGATGTGATTCTACGGTCAATGAATGTTACTTTCTGATGTAACTTACTCTCATTAGTTTTTCCTTGATAGCACTGGCGCAGTCTCTCCAGTTGTTGATGAAGGAGATTCACAATATTTATGGCGCATCTTCCTCCCAGGGGCATAGGTAGGTGGAATCTCTCAATTGTGCTTTGAGAATGGTGACATCTAAATCTGGTGAACAATTCTTTGTAGTTCGTATTGAACGTAATGAGTTCGGGTTGTGTTAAACCGACAATACCAAAGTTGTAGGTCATCACTGGAACTACATAGGTATTTATAGCTACAATTTTCCTTCCAGCGCTGAGTTTGGTTTTCAGAATTTTTGTCAGACGAGTATTAAATACCTGGGTAATGTTATATTTAGTAATTTTTGGTTAACATTAAATATTAATTCGTATCTAAGGTATTTGTAATATTTTTCGAAATTCATCACATGGATTCACGTGAAATAAATGAAATAGTATCATAAGCAGTTGAATATATTTTACTTAATTGCGTTCTTGGAAATATAACTAACGATTTTATTTTGATTCCAATTTTTATTCGAACGAATTTTAATTCACTGCTACTCTAGACGAAGCTCTTGTGGCACAAGGGTGAAATTTCCTAATACCCTGAGAGTGTTGGAGCCAAGGTTACAAATGGGAACTAGTAGAGGTCGAATTTACAAGCTCTAATAATTCTTTGGATACAGATGCATTTATGCAACAAAACTACGGAAATGGTCATAAAATTGCCTTATTATATTTACAAACCTTTATACCGTGAAAAGGGAAATATTTTATGTTTTTATTTGACGGGGTAATGCTCGCTGTCACGTTGTGAATTGGAGCAAGTGCAAGACGCATACGAGCGTTCATCAGTGTTAAGGCTATTGAAGATTCACTCGACGGTATGGATTACTTGAAGCGATCGTAGTACGTAGATATTTTGCAAAATTCAGACAGAGGACACATATAATCTACAATGAATCACGTAAATATATTACAAAATTGAAAATATTTACGGATTAAAATTAATGTAAATAAATAAATTCAACTATAGTTTCAGAACATACTGTATTTGTAGAGCAGAGTAATTATCAACTGAGAGAATAAATTGGCTTATTAACAATACTGGTAAAATATGTATATCATCCTAAAAGCATACTCATGTTGTTTAAAATTGGTTGTGATGTATACCCACTCTCACAGAATATGGGCGATGCCCTGTGCGGCCAAATCTGGCTTTTCCACAGCTTGGACAACCATCGCTGGACACTTGACCAATCCTGGCGTCGAGGCGTATCCGCTCTTATCATTGGCTTTGCTCCAAGTTTCAGACACGTCCCTTCCTCCCTCGAAGATTTTCCTCCTAGTTATCTCAAAGGGGCGGAGCAATTTCTGAGTCAGTGACGCTGCCTCGCTAACGTGAGCAGGGGTAACAGGAGAGGAGGGTGAGAGGAAGTAAGAGGAGGTAACAGGAGAGGGCACAGAAACAAAACGGATTGGTGCGCGCGGGCGCGGGATCACTCCGCCAATTGCACTGGACGTTGGCCTGAACCCGTGGACGCTGACGAACCAAGGGGCAGCGGGTCACGGGATGGGTCTGTGACATTTTTTATCGAGTTCTTTACCATGAAAATTAACTCTAATTTATGGTATCTAATATTGTGAGAAATTTGTGGCAGATTAAATTAATAGTATTGAAAGTTTTGTTCTTACAAACTATTTTAAAATGCTAATGGTTCTAAAGCAAGGAACACTAATTATTACATAATCATTTTCGGGAAACACACAATATAATACATTTACATAATATAGACATCCTATCAAGCAAATTGAAATTCATGTTCACGTATTTAAAAACTTGTATTTTGACATTATTACGCCTTTATTAAGAAATGCAAACACACATTTTATTACGCATTATGAAATCGGTGAAAAGGAACTAGGGAACCTCTCATTAGAAATATTTCGAAAATACCCATTTTTTCTATATGAGCAGGTGCATGCAAACAGTGATTTCGTTAATCAATTAAAAATCACTGCCGGGTGTCCCAAATAGATTATCATTGCAAAATTGCTATTGTTAATATTGTTTAGACTATTTTAAAATTGATGCAATTTTATAGTGATAATCGGTGAAAAGGAACTAGGGAACCTCTCATTAGAAATATTTCGAAAATATAATTGTCTTATTCTTCATATATTTTTCAAAAGTTACTATTTTTCTGTTACACTGCTGAGAAGATTATATCTATCCCTTCCCAGTGATATTTTTATTTATTTATTTATTTATTTAAGGTAATATACAGGCAACAGTACAAATCTGATATGAATAGGCGCTAACATAATTAATTATTTCCACATATCACATCGCATATATTAATAGCAAAATTGTAATAATTGATATCTTTAATAAATAGCTAATAATATAAACAGCAAATTTTAATTCTTTTAATTTGTGGAAATCTACACTGAAGTTAAATATTTTCTTAAATATTTTAGGGAATCAATTGCGTTAAAAAAAATTTAAAACCTTAAAAGTTACGAATCAATGTAAGTTTCTTAAAACGAGCTGTTAAGAAAGAAACAAATTATAAACTTTCAAGAGATTGAATATTTAGTTAAAAATTTCAATTCCGGGACAATTTTCCAATTAAAATATTTAAGCGGAACACAGTGTTTCCGAATCGTATTATCTTTCCAATTTATGTTAGGTTTTTGTATGACCCCCAGAAACAGTTTCTGGAGTGTTTAGTTCGATTCAAGAAGATCTCCCGCAATTCAAACATCCGGAAACCTTGACACGGTTATCGATATTGAAGTAAGAAACTGTTTTTATTCACAGGAAACACACCGTCCTTGTTTTCTAATGATTAATTGTGAAATAATTTTAGCCATTGTAAGATATACGCATGACAAATAATTTGTGCTCATAAGATCCCAATACTTGAATGCATATCGAACCTGAAAACACATTTGGTTTTAGATCAACACGGAAAACACAAGAGATTCAATGAGATCACAAGTTCTCAAATCTGAAAACTAAACTACAGTCTTTATTATTTTCACGAAATGAAACTTCATACCTTCTTTAATAATATAAAGAACTGTGTATTGTGCTCAAATATCTTTCAACTACATAGTGCAATATTATTCGCAAAATTTTCTGAAAATTTGTATAAAAGTCAGTTAAAATATTTTTATTAATTACAAGATTAAAAGAGGAAAAACAGTAAAAATGACTAATTTTAAAATGAAATAAATGACTAAGACAGTGTTACACCAAAAACGCAAAATTAGTTATAAAAGGCATGTTAAAAATCATCCCCTTCACGCATATTAGATTTATAAATCCATAGCTAAGAAAGTTTAAAGAGTTTGCGGAGGACAGTAGCCAGCATCTCCTCTATAGTCAACAAGCTATGCCTTCTTCGGCTCTTTCATTATCGCAGTGCACAGGAGCATGCTTTCAGTAAGGTCTGTTCTTCATTTCTGGGGGATAGGGGTGGGTAACTGCACGAGATGTCCGTGCGAGAAGTGGCAGTGCCCGATCCGAAGGTGAATAACAATTCTTGCCTCGGGCTTAGAGCCACGGGACGACCAGACAAGGGTCTTATGATCCTTGTGAGTTTGAAAAGTGTTCTGCCACTCTGTTTGCACTCAAAATGCAACGTTGGATAAAATCTTGGTAGTAAGGTAGATATTACCATAAATATGTCTTTCTGGCTTCCTCGAGGCCAACTTTACTACCTAGTCAGAGGTTTCATTTCCACTTATCCCCACGTGGCCAGGGACACAGGAAAAACGTAATTCAAATGATGGAGAATTAAGCGATATCTTCGATGTATTTGATGTTGGATATATGATGTCAGAGGTTTACTAGGAGAGAAAGAGGAAATGGACGACAAGGCCGTAACTTCCTGGGTTCGAAGGGCCGCGGGTTCCGCCTCGGACATAGATGTGTGTTCGTGATGTCCTTACGTATTCTCCTACAGAAAACCCCAAACATAAAAAATCACAGTGGTCGTTATATGACCTAGTAGTTAAAAGAGACATTAAAATATATACAAAAAAACAACTTCCAATTGTCAAAGAAAATTTCACATATTTGAATTCGCACTTTCAATAATCGTTGCCTAATAAAACCTAAGGACTTTATTTCCATGGGCAAAATAGTATTATAAAACGGAAATTTATTTAATCAAAAATGAAATTTTCATATATGGTCAGCTAATTCGATTATTATTTATAACTTAATATTCATCTCTCTCAGAGATTTCTACAATATTGCAATGATATTCATTGTAGCCAATACATATTTTATTCACATTTCTCTATTTCGTTGGTAAAATAAACATATTTATTAAACTGAGTACCACTGAATTTAATAATGTTCTTTCATTACAATATTTCCATAGTTTTTTAAGCTGAGGAACAGTGACGGAAAATAATTGGCCTAATATTGAGTTAAGACTTCATTAAATATTTTACTTTATTTTACATTCTCGAATGCGCAGCACACTACAGAAACAATGATATCAAGTAAAATGGTATTTAGGGTTTTGAAGGAAAATTCGGCTTTTGAAATCACGAACTCCAAAAAATATTTCCAAAAAGACTCTGCGAACATGTATTTACTTTTAGACTCGTTGTAGGAAAAGGACCTGTGTACGCATGGTACCGCAAAAAAATTAAAACATTACTGACTTCTAAATCAATGTATTCTTTTTCAAAATTGATATTATACTAGCAAGTTCATTGGGATTCTGAATCCAATGAGAATCCAATATTTCTGGAGGGTATGTTACATTATGCTCATATTGCATTATTGAAACTTTCTGAAAACGAACTCTTTCTTTTTTACTTTACACTCTTCATTCGAATACACTATACCGTTATTACAAATACTGTAGTAAATGTAACCTTTGATTAATATCTCTGGGATTTTCAACGTTTCAATTACTAATCTGTTTCAAATTTCTCATGAACTCTTTACCTTCTTCTCGGTATAACTAATTCTAGAAATGAAGTTATAAAAAATTGTATAAATGTTTTCCAAATTTAGAAAATTGCTTTGCAGTAAAAGCATAAAAATTTTCCGTGAACGCATAATCTAAATTCTCTCATATATTGATCAATTGCACTTTCTTCTTAAGGAGTAGAGAAAGTTACGTAATGCTACGCGAAAAAAACGGCGAATTGTCTGCAGAAAAACGCATATTACACGGCCCTTGTGACGAAAAAATGGATAAATCCACTTGCTAAATTTAGAAAAAAAAATCCTCCAAATCGTGGTGTAGCCAGAATCCATGTTTTGTGGGTGGTTGATAGCGAAAAATCGACTGACGGTAAAATGTCTGTCCGTCCGTCCCTGAACAACGCTAGCGGCTAAACCGTTCAGCCGATTTTCACCAAAATTGATACTCCTAATCGATCTGGCTGATGTCGTAGCGCCTTGAATTTGAAACCGATATTCAATTAGGGGGGAAGGTACTTTACATGAAGCCCCTGGGACGTATTTCAAGTGTTCAAACAAATGGCTCCATAATTTTTTATTACATTTTATGGTTGGATAGTGGGAAGTGCATTTAAGAGAATATTGCAGGTCTCATGTTCGTTGAAAACTGAATTTTCGTAAGTATTCCTACAAGTAAAATATTGAAATTTGAGATGTTTCCCTTGATGAAACTTTTTCCTTAAAGATAAGATTTTTAAATAAGATCATGTGCAATTTTTCGAAACTTTTAGTATTTTCAGCATACGTTTCCGTGAAAATACGGGTGAGAAAGTACGCGCTGTTTTAGCATCACTAGTATTCTTTAAAACTGTCCTACTTCTAGACATTAGGCTCTTCTCGAATAATTGCAAGTCTCATTCCAGTTTTATTATGACAATGTGGTACTGCAGTACGCATGAGGAAAAGTAAAAATATTGTACTTTCTTTCTATAGAGAAAAGTTCGCATTCTATTAAAATATAATTATATTATATTAATATATTTAATATTCCCTATATTATACATTTTATATTATATTATATATCACAGTATATTTAAACTTAAAAGAGATTGACCTCTGAAAACGAAAAAATATATTGAAACGATTATGTTCTATTTAGCGTAGGTTTTATTATGTTTAACTACTTTTCTAAGTGGCAACTGAAACAGAAACCGCTTTAGCCGAATGGTTAACGTCATAGGTACGCTGTCAGCTTGCTAACGTTGTGAGTTCGAATACAGAAGATAATTTTTTTCTTCTGTTATGGTGTGATTTCAGTCAGTAATATGCCAATATTTTGTAATTAATATTAATTTTTGAAAAGACTTAGCGGCCGTAAAAAGGGCCAGTTTTGTCGTCCATCAGTACGACGACCAGAAACCTCCGTTCTGTACTATCTGACCGAGGCGCTGGTCGTCCTATTTTCGAGGAACTCTATATATTTTTGAAAATGGAAAAAAGTTAACTTTTCAAACCTACAAAATTGAAAATAGAGATCTTACTTGTTGAAAACTCTTTTCCCAATTCATGTAATAGTATAATATTGCGGAGCAGTGACATTAGAGAAGAAAGTATGTGCTGTTGTAGTACAACTACTTCGTTGTTTACATTATAAGCATTATAATTTCTTTAAGAAGCAATCAATCAACTATTTGCAGATAATTAAATATTGTTAGCATTATATCATTCAAGTTTAGGTTGCATTATATCATTCAAGTTTAGGTTACAAGTTTTCATGAATAACGAATGCAAATTTGTCCGGAAATTCTCTTAGTTGTGTTAATTGGTTTTAAAAATCACATAGTTACTTCCTTAATACTACGCGGTTCTGCATTTCAGACTGGTGTTTCACGACGAGTTACAGTTCAGTCTTATCGCGTAATGTGGAGATCACCTTGAAGATATGGGAGGGCAAGATAGCAGTTCGCAGGATAGAAGCTACTTCGCGAGCCCTACACAAAAGACATTCGAATCGAAATATTTCTAACTAGAATCAACTATAGAATAGTATCGCGCTGATGATTCCACATTCTTATCAGAATGTGAGTTTGCTATAACCTGAAGTAAATGTTGTACATCATAAGAACAATAAATTTCCAAGATAAATTCATTCTACAACACCCCTCATCGGTGCTGTAAGGTACCTCTGTGATAGCTCCGTGGATTACACGCGTAGTAGATAGAGGAATGGACGCCAGATCAAATCCTGGCGAATATGTATTTTTTTTTTACCTGATGCCTAGAACACATTAATCACTAAATGTGACGAACGAAATTTGGAAGAGATAGCTCAAATATTAACAGTGTCTCGATTGCAATATCATTATCATATTTTTATGTAATCGTTAGAAATAATATGAAAAAGTCTGTACCAAGTTGTATAATCACTAGTAATTTACATATTTAACAGTTCTAGAGATAATCAGAATCCTTAACAAGTCTGTGGGTTTATTATAAAATTTTGCAATAAAGGTAATTTCTTCGTTCTTTTATTAATTGAGAAAGGAATATGTCTTTTTTACACGTTTAACAAAGTTCCTTAGAAACTATTACGAACTCATTAAAATTACCATTTTGTGTTTGTGCCTTGTGATAAATGCTAACAGAACGCATCCCTTAATTGTTTGTAACAATTGATAATTTATTTCTTTATGGTCTTCTTAAAATTTTAATGTAAGTCTTCGGTAGGTGGAGCCACATTTCAAAATGTATGAACTCCAAAACATAATAAAGTACGATTTGACGTGGTCATGTGAAAGAAATCAATATTGTTTTTATTATCATCTCCATTTTTAAATAAAGAATGTTTTGATACGGCTTATCTTTAGTGCGGGGTAGACTGAGACTAAGTGGCGAGCATTCAATCAGTCCCAATTTTCACAAAGATAATAAGGAATTTTAATTATTTAGTTATATCCAATGATTATTCGCCATGCTTGTGTAGGTGATCCAATGCACAAATCACCTGTCATTTAGTCTCAATATAGGAAAAAACAAGGAGGTGCGAATTTCGGATCTCAAAATGTCTGGGATAAAGTCGTTCTTTTAAATCTAAATATTAAATTTATTATAAAATTCATAAATATGATAACGGAGTTAGATAAATAAATATATTATCATGTATTATTAAAAACATCAGTTGCCCTAATATTGCATTTTCCAGAAATTGTACTGCTTGAGAACGAATATGTTTAGAGAATATGATTTCTATTACGTCTTAAATGTTACCCTCAGAGAAAATGGAGAAATTACAGAACAAATATTTCGTATTCGTAGATACATTAAGGCTTGCAGATTACTGAAACCAATAACTCTCTCTGTAGCTGAAATCGTTTGACACCGGGTTTTAAATCAGGTATTGAGGATCGAGTTCTGCGCGATGCCTTTTCTTCTGTTCCCGTTCTGTTTTACCTAAGTCTGAGAATTAAAAGATAAGAATGTTTAGCGGAAAATACTTGTATTTATTTATTGCTTATAAGATCTTTGCTGAACTTTTATACTATATAATGTGTAATTAGTTTGATCCCGCTTTATTACAAATATTTATACAAATGTGTATTTATTTATATTTAGTTAGTAAGAATTTAACCTAACCTCGCTTGGAATTAAGATAGTGAACGTTTTGACATACATTTTGCATTCACTTCCAAAAAGTTTGTCACAACTCTGTCATTTTTATGGGAAATGAAATGAGGGAATTGTTTATCCCGTTCGTTAGTGATATCCATATTGTGACCTGATAACCGTATTAATTGAGTACTAAAGATGTAATTCCCTTCGGACAGGAATCAAACCCGCATCGTTCGATTTACGACCAGTTGCTCTGACCACTGAGCTTCGAAAAATGCGTTTTACAGTTGGGTTCTTGGGCTCGTGTATTCCCCACGCATTTGATATTTGTCACCGCTGTCATCATTTACGTAAGTCAATATGAGGGAAGGTTTGGACCTTTAAGTAATTGATATCAAAGTTGTGACTTTTACACACGTCGTGCCCAGATTGTGACAAATTACTCTTTTTTCTTGATTAGATAAATACATTCATATTTTGCAATATGAATCATTTATTTAAAAAATAAACTCACCTTGAAATGACAATCAGTAATGCAGAAAGTTCTCAGTACTGTTTTTTGTATCTCACCTTTTGGAACTGCTGTAACACGTTTAGATGGATTTTGAACTATGATAATTCGTTATCTCAGCACAAAACAAAACTTGTACTTCTCGTTTTACTTTCTCGTATACGCAGAATATACGTAGTATAAGTAGTATATTCGTATGTGACGTATATACGTAGTATATTCGTGCGTATACGTATAGAAAGTTATGTAATACAGCGGAAAATCGATTTCGCGATTAAACGGTAATACACTTTTTGGAGTCGAGAAAGTGGTTTTATCCAAACCGTCCGTCCATCCGTCTGTGATCACTACTAGCGCCTAAACCACACGTACGATCCTTTTCCAAATTGAAGAAACCCGTTTTTCTGGCTGTAGTTGAAGCTTGGAAATTTTGAAAAATCTTTGAAATTTGGGGGTACTTTACATGAAGCCTTTCGGACATTTTCAAAATTTTCTCAAAAACGGCTCCTAATTTTCTGGTAAGAATAGAGTAAAATACACTTAGAAGGATGACATAGTTCCAATTTTCATGGTTAACTCTGAATTTTCGAAAATTTTAAAAGTTTGAACATTTTGGGGCGTCTTCCTACAACTACAAAATTGAAAACAGATTTGTCTTTCAAATGAAATTTGTTGTCCATATTTCGTTCTTGCATAACAATCATTTAGGCTTTCTTGAAATGAAAGCATTTTTCGTGCAAAAGTGCAAGCAATATTTACAATTTTAAAGAATGGTTTGAAATGCAAAACTGCAATGAAACCGTTTTTCTTTTCTTACTATTAAAACGTTTCAAAACCAATTTTGCGAAATCGTACTTTTTACTATTTCTTTCGTTGCAAGCAACATTCCTGTCTTCAGCTAGAAAAACTCAACAAGTATCACTCGTCAACACATCCTAATATGTAAAACATTGTATAAGTGACTGCGGGGAGTGACGTCATGTAGTTCAGGTGCTTGTTTGAAGAACTGGAAGACTCGAGTTCACGTCCTGGCCTGTTCATGCAACTTTTATTTTTGACTATGTGTGAATTTTAATTAATACTTTTCCTTTTCAATAATTTAAGGTATGCATTTACGGTTGTCGAAAGATAATAACTGCGTAATACGAGAAAAAAGAGTTATTTATATAAATTGAGTAGATGAACAAAAGATAATAACTGCGTAATGATAGGTGATTTTTCTTGAAGTCAATAAATGTTTCTTAGATTATAGTATTTACTTGCAGCAATTGGATTCTGAATGTCGGGCCGTGTCGAAACTTGTCCGCTAGCCCAACGTTATCACGTCTAATAATCTCACCTTGGCAGAGGCGATAAGGGTTGAGCGTCAGGCTAGCACGAAGCGCCTGCTAGGAAAAATTACATAGTACTGAACTGAAACATTCTTAAGTAGAATTAACTATTTTATAGTGCCGCGTAGATTTCTTTGCTTTCTTATTGTCTGTTAGAGGTAATTTATTTAATATTTTAAATTGCAGAAGTGCAGAAAAGCAATGAGTTTAAAGACAAAATTTGTAAGATTCTTAATTGAGTACGTTCAGGAAATGCTTACGTACGTCTGTGTTGGTAGCGCAATCGCTTAGGTGCGTGGCTTCACAATAGAGGAACGCGTGTTCAAATGCCGTAAGATATCAACGGTTTTTACTTGACGAGCAATGAAAATAAATTCCTAATAACGATGTCGAGAATGTTCTAAACATTCCTTTCTTTCAAGAAGATACCGTTACAAAACTGCGGAAAGAATTTGATGTACTTTCGATTACTGGTCGTTTACCAGATCATTCACTACTCCATATTTTCCTGTTCATAGGCCGTTTTTGGTTTTTACATTGGTACGTTCGTTTCCTTCCCAATCCCTAATACGAGTATTACGTCCTTTGTAATTAACTTTATTTGTGTCTCACTGTTCTTTTGTCAAGTTTTCTAGCTGAAATTTTTCTTTTGCTTTTAAAAATTAAGAAATGCTTACACTTCGCTACTACCAAAATATGAAGAACTAGAGGATGCTACAGAATGGGACAGACTTTCTCGTAGCAAATGTTTATAATTTCCTTGTGTGGACTGGTTTTAAGGTTCTTGCCAGCTCACATAAGGTTCTTGCCGTTCTCTTGCCAGCTGACATCTATCGCCGCACAAAATACATTTTTTACAATTTTCTCAACTTTTCGGTTCAAAATAGCTCTTTCACAGGAATCTATTGAGTTTTGAAAACTTCCTCTAAAGTCATTTGAAGCACTTCTACTCTAGGTTAAATAATCTACAAATCTATTCAAATGCTCATATTAACAGCTGAGAGGTATTTCAAAAATTACATTTGTGTAATTTTTAAAAACAATAGAATAGAGCAATATCTTGTTTATGTCATCGGATAGGCTGCATTTGGCATTACCCCAACCAAAAATTTAAAGAAAAAATTTGGAGCCGTTTTTGAAAAAAATTTAAAATGTCCGGAAGGCTACAAATAGTCCTCCCAAAAATTAATGAATGTTTTCAAAATCGCATAGCTTCAGCTCAGGCGAAAACGACAGGGGTTTCTTTAATTTGAAAAAAATCGTATGCATGGTTTAGGCGCTAGAGTTGTATCAGACGGACAGACGGACGTTTTGCTTCCAATTGTTTTTTTGGCATCACGGATCAACAAAACTGGAATTATGGCTACACCGCGGGTTAGAGGTCTTTTTTCTCTTAATTTAGTAATTTTTTATTCGTTTTTTCGTCACCAGAGCGCTGCAATGATTTTTCGCAGAAATGCGCAGTTTTTCGTGCAGCATTATATAATATTCTCTATACTACGTATATTACTCTGTATATACGTAAGTATACGAGAATGTAATATGTGAAGTGTTTGTTAACATGCGTCACGCAGATAAATTTTAAGGAATAAGTTAGTGATGAAGTCGAAAAAAATAATTCTTGGTTTTTAAAACCATGTATTTATATAATAAATATTCGATTATTAGTTGAAGTAAATATGTTTATCATGCCCATTTGATAACATTCTGAAAGGCTACATTGTTGTGAATGATACTGATTAATAAACAAGTCCATTATTAAATATTCTTCTCAATCATTCATTCAAGAGTATGCTACAACTATTTTACTAAACTCATCCCAACCGGATCCAAAATAAAAGACTCAGGTCACGTGCCTCTCTTCATCCTAGAAAATATTCATTTCTCTCTCACAATGAACTAGTGGTAAACTAGTAATGAAGATGAAGATGAAGATCTTTTATTTATATAATATTATTTCATCAGAAACAGCTCTTTACCCCTTAACTTGACGTTGAAATACTTGTTACATTATTTTAGGAGACACCCAATAAGTTATGCAAGACTGGTAAAACAAAATGTTGAAAGGTTTGATTAGTGCATAATCCAAATAACTAAAAATATTGGTGGATATCGTTTAAGACTTCGAGAACGGCTGCAAAACCTTTTGAATTCATACATAAGCGATTTCCCGGTTTTTGGAGTCAGCGTATCACTTGAAAAATAGGTAGAGAAATATTTTTTTTTGTATCTGTAACATTTAATCAGAAATTAATAAAACATAAAAATGGAGGCTCAAAATAAATAATGTAAAGTCAAGACACATGGTTGTAGGGAAATCTCGATATGATCTAGAACAGAAATAAGTATATTTCCAGTAGGAAAGGAATTTAAATATATCGGAGTTATTATTAGAGCAGGGGATCAATAATATTGACTTTATTAAAAATAAGCTATGGAAGGCCAATTATTAGTAGACTTCATAATATTTTATAAAACAAACATTTTCGAAAGAAAACTAAGAGACAATATACAAGACAATGGTGGAGAGCTGTGTTAGTATGAATCGGAAATTAGAATTAAAAATAATGCAATAAATCTCAGTTAACTGCTATGAAAATGAATTTTGGAGACGATGTTGCAGCATACTGTTTGATAGAATACTAAACGAAGAGATTAGACAGATAATAATAATTGAGAGGCAAGTGATTGAAAATGTAGAATCCAAACAACTCCATTGGTATGCTGCAGAATGCATGCTGACAGAATATCAAAAATTATATTTGAGTGAATCCTTTCGAAAGAAGAAAACGAGGAAGGCCAAGGAAATCTTGTAAATTCGTCATCGATTTGACAATGAAGGGCAGAAGAATAGAGGAAGATGCCTGACGGAATAAAAAACATTGGTGTGAATTGCGAAAAACGGTCATTAGAACTGTAAAATACTCGCTTAAATTAATAATAATTACACTAAACCCGAATGGAAGATACCGATGAAGAAGCCTTATTATGTGCTGGCACAAGTAAGCGGGGCAAGATCTGTTAAGATCTTGCCGGAATACAAACCAAAAGCAAAGTAACGTTCTTATTTGAAAAGATTAAATGAAAACAAAGAAAATTTGATTATTTTCTAGAGTTGAGTCCTTTAGATAACAAATATCAGATATTACTCTATTTGGCATTTATGATATTTGTAAACTTTGTCCATTTATCGGCATGATCGCTTTTTCATTGAGAACAACTATTCTTCCGAATTGACAGGTCGAAAAGTAAATATTGTATTTAGGTAAAAAAAGATGATTGAATTATGTTTTCGAAAAATTGACGGGAGTGAAGTAAAAAGAGAAAATTATCACAAATAGTAAATTCACATTTCTTGTATGTTGCACCAATGAGTAATATCAATTCACAATTAAAATCTATTTCCGATCCACCAATAACATATGTGGGTCTCTTTAACCTGGAAATCTTTGCTTTAGCAGCGATAACATAATTCACGGAAAGTGTTCGGCAGTTTATCGACGAATGACAGAAACTGTAATTACAATAGCCAGTAGGACTTCTGATGCAGTATTCAAAGGCAGAGTTTTTAAAACTCCAGACATTTTTTCATCATTTCTCTCTCATGGTATGCAACATGTATTCTCAAGTTAATGTTGAAATATCTAGTATCACTTTCGGAATCCTAAGACTTAAGTAAAAGGAACGCAATGGTGACCCCGAAGATTTGGTTACGAACCCAACAGCGATAGCCCTGATTCCCGACCTTGCATTAAAGTGGTCGCCGAAGTGTGCGACCAAATGCCAATGAATTATAAATTTGAGGTTATTTCGTTATTATTTAGATTTTCTTTGTAAAATCGACTCTGCGTGAGATATACTATATACGAACACAAACTATGAATCAATGGGCAGTACATTTTAAAACGTTACATTGTAATATAGTAGCAATGCGTTTCAACAATAATAAATATTGTAGTTATAGTTTTAAAATTCAACCTTAATTCATATTATAGTACTTTAATTAAATTACTTTATAAATATTTATAACTTAAATGAAATTTTCCCAAATAAAAAAATTAATTGCTTATTTTGTTTACAATATTTATTAACAATTCATTAAAAATTATAAATATGCAGTGCAATATTACTGAAGATGCGTTAGTGAACACATATCAATAAATTGGCAATTTTGTATGAAATGTAAAAATGTATGAAAATAGAGAAAATTTTATTTTGCAACAATATTTTACAGAAGAGGATCCTATTCATTTTCTAACGATTATCGTGACACAGATTTCGAAGTTTGACAAAATTTTGAAACATTATTAACAATTACAATTTTGAAATAATTTATGACAGGAGAATCTCTAGTGATTCTTAATGGATTAGCAAAAACAGTGTTTGCATAGGTCTGCTTATCTAGAAGAAGTGGGTGTAACATTCCGATGACGTGTAAAAAACTTTGTGTGCATTGCTCGTCTCTCGAAAATAAAATTATCGTAATGTAAAAATATACTTGCTATAATAATATAAATATATTAATTTCATTGCGGAAATCATACATAAATTACATGTAAGTAATATATTGATATGAGTGTGTGTGTGTGTGTGTGTGTGTGTGTGTGTGTGTGTGTGTTCCTCCAATGTTCACGCAATAGACAAAAGCTGGTGTTTCTACCTTTGCAAACATTAAGATATTAAAATGTTATATAAGAGTCATATGTCGGTTTTGATTCTCACGCAAAAATCCTCAAAGACTAGGTATCACATATGATTTTTAATATTTGCGGTAAAGAACTCCATGTAAAATGCAATCACCCTAACGTTAGATCGAAGAGGTAATTAATTGTGATCCCCAAAACAAAAGATCAAAAATCATTCATTTGCTTACAGCTGCACTTACCAATCATAATGTCTGCAGTAGAAAACTTTCATTGTGACTAAATGAACTTTAAATACTTCAAGTTTATTTAGTATTTTACATATCAAAACTATTTAATTACAATATTAATATCCGTGACCATATAGTATTTTTAATTGGGTCATCTGAGAAATTGATGATGAAGTATTTCACAACGAAGCTGCTATCTCGAGACGTGTTTGTGAAACTTACTCTAAAACGTATTTCTTTAAGTTATTAATTTTCTAATAAAATAACTAGGTTAGACTAATGCATACAATGCAAATTATTTGCATTTTATATTAAATATTACAATAATAAACGACGAAATGTAGACATGGAGCTTAATAGTCGTTGTCCAATGTTATGTTTTGCAAAATACCCTTTTTATAACAGTTTTAAAATATGTTTTTACTGGAAAAATTTATGTAAAACTGTTGGTTGATTTAATATTTATATTCAAATATTTACTATAATATAACTCGCCATCACCGCCATTTTGTAATGTTCAAGATGAATAGTCCCGCCTCCCTGAAATGAAGCTAAAGCGGATTGGTCAGCTCGATCCCGCAGGGCGGGGCAGGGGTCGGAAAACTCTGGTAAAGTTCGGCTCAGGACATCGCCCATTTTTTGTGCAAGCGAGGGTACATACAGGAATTGAATATTACTCGTATTTGTGTGTGCAGGGCAAAATATGCATCTGCGTTGGAATTCAGACTGTGATAACGAGAGAACACGAAGATAACATCCAGAGAGGCTATCAATGTCTGTGCATCGCGAATGCATGAGTGAACTCGTCGGACCTCCATCTCAGTTGGAGAAAGGCGTTCGAGAGCCCGGAGTCCCGGACCGGGAGCGGTAGCTCAGTGCATGAACTAATGTCACTGCAGCCTCTGACCGGGAGGTCCAAGGTTCGATTCCTAACGGCGTTAGGATTTTCGACACTAGCTTTTCAGCTAGGTCATATTCAGTCGCTGCCTGAAAGATAATTCCGGCTGCTCTGATTGATAGTTTTCCGTAGTTTCTCCGGTCGACACGAGGGGAATGCCGGAGCAGTACCCTATAAAAAGGAGGTCTCTGACCGCACGCGATCTTTCCTTCTCCTTCCTTGTCCTATCCTCTCCCCTTACACACACACTAACATGCACTACACTACCACATATTCCGGGAGACCGGTCGGGAGCTTAGAGCTTGTCCCGGCTGGGGCGGTGCCCCGCTGGTGGGAGAGTCCTGGTTAGGGGGAAACTCTGCTAGGATCTCGCCATCCAGCGAGGGAACCGCCACCTCTCGAGGAAAAAACCTGCTCTACACTTACATTACAAATGACGTAAGCTGTTGACGCGGGCCGTGGCGAGGCTGCTTGCGAGGGGGCGCGGCCACTTGGCCGGTGTCCGCAAGAGGCGCAGAAGAGGATTGGCTCGGGCTGGCAGGCGCAGCCCTCAAACGGAGGGGAAAATTTTAATCAAAACTCCCGGGCAAAGGAAGTAAAGGGACGGGCTGGTCAGAAGAGAAGTTGGCAGAGTCAAGCAGAGAAGACAGAAGTGGTGGAGGCCGGCAGGTAGACCGGGGAAGACAGGAGAACGTTGTGGATGTGTCTTTATTATGAAGGAAAAAAAGTGGAGGAATAGAAGGAGAGGAGAGAAGTGGGTATATCAGTGGAGCGAACAGCAGCGAGACAGGCCGAAATGGGAGCAGACAGTAGGTAAAAACAAGTAGGGGTAGGGCCGGGAAAGGGAGTATCTGTGAGAGCATGGTAGCATGGGGAGAAGCGGTAGGCCAGGGGGAGAGGTGAGAAGAGGGGAGAAGCGGGTCTAGGCATGGTGGGGCATGAGGAGGAGAGGGGATGTGGATGTAAGACTGGGTATAGCGGGGCGGAGCGGGGCGGAGCGGGGCGGAGCGGGGCGGAGCGGGGCGGAGCGGGGCGGAGCGGGGCGGAGCGGGGCGGAGCGGGGCGGAGCGGGGCGGAGCGGGCGGAGCGGGGCGGAGCGGGGCGGAGCGGGCGGAGCGGGGCGGAGCAGGGCGGAGCGGGGCGGAGCAGGGCGGAGCGAGGCGGAGCGGGGAGGGGCGGGGAGGGCGGGGCGGGGCGGGGCGGGAGCGGAAGGGGAGCCGCGGCTGAGGGAGCGCGTGGTGCTGTAAGCCGCTTGATGCCACAACGCGCGTTCGCATCCTGGGGGACGCGGCAATCTCATGCGACCCGTGTTTCCCAGCAGTCAAAAGGGAGGGCAGAGTTATTCCAGTAATTCCGTTGGAAGGTTGGTATGTTCCCTGCTGAAAGGTGCCACAGGAGGTGGCGGTTTTCCAAGACCGAATGGACTCCGAGATTTTAATGAATTAATAGTATTTACGAGTATTTCTCGTGAATAACAAATCTGGCAACGAAATTGGTTGTTTAGTAAGTAATAGAATAGAAAAATAAAACAATAAGCGACTGCAAAATTATGGTGAAAAATAATGTTATACTTTAGCGGTCACGCGAATTTTCTAGTATTTTTAGAATGATTCTTTCCAAATAAAGATGTAATTGTAACAGTTGTGCTTATTTGTGAGTTTTTAAAAAAGCCAGGTTGATTTCTTTTTCGTATTGTTAATGTTTGCTTGCTCGTACCAAATGTCCTGGAAATGACAAGCCAGACTCATTCCTTTTGCATAACGGTGTGGGATAATGTGATCACAGCACTGCAAATAAGGTGAATAAAACGTTTTTTGTTTACCAGCACTATAAATGCCCTTTTCTATTGCAAGACATCGTTCATAAAAGTGCCTAATACAGCCAAAATGATGACGTATTAGATTTTACGGCACAAATGATTGCGTCATTACTCATTCGGCCAATCGCAACGAGAGAATCTTGGGGTGGTAGCGGTAAACGGAGCAGTCGACCATCTTTTACTTGTACAGCTGTCAAATACCCGAGACGTTAAAAGCATGTTGTTTCACCATATAAAGTTGAATTGTCTTAAAAATTTATAATGCTGTTCTACAAAAAATAGCGTATGCAATTAATCTATAATGTTACTTTATTGCATTCGTAAAAATTTGAAAACTCACTAGCGTTGCTTGTTTGAAAACATGTACTCACTCAATAAAGTTTAATATTATAAACTAGTTGCATAAACTACTATTTCGATCAGGAATTCTTTATTAAGAAAATGTGTGTGTCAAGAAGAATTAGGCTTAAAACCAACGTTCGACTTTGTTGGTTATGTGCTGAAATGTCGAAATTGGAATGCGATTGCTTTTCTTTACAGAGCACATTCGAGCACAAATTCTCATCGGTTTATTTCGAAGAATATTTCCCGGTTTGAACGTTCTGCATAAGTGAGACATGACATTTTCTTTTAGGGAACTCCAGTTAGTATGTGATGAACGACATGAACATGAATGAATGTTACATGTGAACATGAATGTTAGATGATATGAACGACATTCCAATAAAAATGTATTTCTACAGTAATAAAAAACAATTTGTAATTAACCTGCCATTAACTCTCTGGTTGATCCTTGGTTTGGTTAATCAGAAATATATGAAGGTGCTTATATTCCCTGAATGATGATTACGAAAAAAATGCTAACCATTTCACAATTCAAAAGCAAAGATCTTCGAATGTCTCCCGATAGCAATCATTATGGTTTAATCGATGTACGAACGTGTTCATTGAGCTTGATGTGTATACGTATGAAGCTACTAGAGGAATATACATGAAGCAGCACACGTCTGAATTTACAAAATCCTCTTACAATTTACAAAATCTTGGCGACAAAAATACAACAACGTGAATGAACTTTAACAAGACCGTTAACCTCTATTAAATCTTGACTGAATACCTAAGTACGCGTAGAAAATATCTACAAGATATATCTAGTAGTAGTTATTATTAGAAACATTAGATTATAATAATTTATTATTACTTGGGAAATTCAAGCGACTTCTTTACTTCATGTTTTTTAAAGAAGTTGTTGGTACACGACGAACAACTTACATTTGCAAACACAATGTAAATACGTTCCATAACGTAATACGGAAAACAAAACAAAGAAGCAGGAACTGTAAATTTAATAACATTTCTTAATTAATGACCGCCCCCCGTTGGCTGGGGAACAAAACACTGAAATATCCTGCGTAAATAAGCCTCCGTGAGCCGTGCTGCAAATGGCGGAGGCGACGGTCGGCCGCGTGCGAAGATGTCGCGCTTCACTTGTCTTACAGAAGTTGCTGAAAGTGGCATCCATCTGCTCAAATGTGTTTTTGATATTTCCAGAAGACATTTTCATTTACTCTTAGTTAAACATGGTCCAATCAAACTTTAGTGTAGAAAAGTACGGGCACTACTTTATTTTCCAATCAATAAATCAATGTGATAATTGGAACTGCTTCTGTCATACTAGTTTATCATTGTCCATTGTAAATTAACTAAGGCAAAGTCTCAGGCTCGATTCGAGTGAAGCACTTTCAATGGAATTTCACGTGTTCGGTTTAGTTGGTATCAGAACAGAAAAAAACACTTTCATAAAAACGTTTTACTACCAAATGAACATATTTACTGTGATAATTTAATAAGTTTCTGGAAATGTTCTTTAGATATCAGTTTCCTGACATTTTCACGGATATTACTTTTTATTCTGGTAGATTGGGTCTGCTTGAGGTTTACAAATTTCCTTACGAAAGTCACAGGCACCTCACTCCCTTCAATCTCCATTGAGTTGTTGAACAGAAAAAGTTTTGGTTTTAGGGAGTCAAACTCCTGGAAAAGTATCCGGAAAATTTCTTGATATCAATTATTATTTCATGAATTTATGCTCATATCAATCATTATTTCACCAGTTTTGCTGATACTAATGCCTAATATTTTCATTTCTGTAAAGAACAGAAACTTCATCAAGCACAAATGCCTCAACTCAAAAAAACTGTTGCGGGCTATTTCCAGCACTCCAGCACACTTCCAGCACAATAAATTGTCACCGTAGTCAGCTTTCAAATTGTCCAGGGATGCAATAAGCTGATATCCCCCCTGATTAAATTTACAGTATTTACAACAGTTTTCATTGCCACACAAGCCTTCTAATTTTTTTAATAGAGACACTCCTGGTCGATAATTCATTTGCAAAACACTGAATGTCTTTTCTTTACAGTCCTATTAAACTAGTTCAATGATTGACCATTGCATTGGGTCTATCTATTGCATTGCCAGAGCATTTCCCAAAATGTTCATATTTAAATATAATGAATTGTTTGAAGTGTAACAGTGCGTTGAAAAGGTCTTTGGTGCGGTTTTTAATGATTTTAACTTTACAATTAAATAGGAATTTTCAGCCCTTTGTTTATTGTTCTGGCAAAATTAAGGAGCTGGCGAATGCGCACTCTCGTCTAGGGCTAGAGAGTAAAACACACATTTTCCCTAAAAACGTTTCGTGAGACTACCCGAAAAGTTTGTGACATTAATTATTTCACTTAAGTGACTGATGAGACAAGAAAATTGTCTCATTGTGTTTTCAATTTAAATTTAAATTGTCTTATTGCATTTTATTGTTTCTAAATGAAAATGTCATTTTTACAGCACATCTTTTAATGAGCTTACGGTTTCTAAAATACTTTTTACTTTTACCTAGATCTAAACACATCTAAAAGGATGCATTCAAACGAACAGTCTTTGATGTTTGTTGAAATATATTCTTCTGTCTAGTTAGCTTCAACTTCAAATTATTAAACAATTCTTGACAGTTCCCTGGTGGTATTGGTTGTATTTTGATATTTTTTCGGACGGGTATAGTCATATTAAACTCCTTTGGAACATTGAAGACTTAGTCCATTATGTTAAAAAGAAACTTCACCGTCATTTGGATTGAAATTGTCGTTTCTTATCTTCATCACGCCGTTTCTTCGGTCCCTCTATTTTGGGAAGTACGGAGTAAAAGTGGAAATCGAAGCATGCACGCCAGAAATTATAACGGTCGAAAGTAAAACGAATTATTGAGGCGGTCGTTGTAGGATAAATAAAGATTGTGCGGAGCTGTCATCTCTAAGAATGAAAGAATCTACAATCGGATAGGCAGTTATATCGTTTTTAATATCGGTGGCTAAATCTGCTGCTTTGTATGCTCTGCAGGGCAGTGGAATAAAAGTGTTTAGCATTTGTTGTCAGTCTGTCTTGAATTTCTGTTGACAACACTGCTGATGGCATTTCCTTGAATCTTTGAACACCGCCAATCACAGAAGAGTCCCATTAAACCGTGTCAATTGGAACCGGGGCCGGTCTGAGTTTAAGCAAATACAAGTTATCCGGAGAAATGAGAAAATTATTAAAAAACGAGGACTTACCAAATATATTTTAATAGAGTTTAAAAATTATCAGCACACTTTCCGCTACAAATACATTGTAATATGTATTTACAGTGTACACAACATAAATCGGCGCAAAGTAGAGGGTAGCAAGGAAGGCAATGCGTTTTTCAGCTCAGTTATACGTATCATCCGTGAGCTGCGAGATCTGGCTTCCGCTTTAGCATTAGAAGCTCCTTTGGTTATGATTCGGCTCAACACTAAATCATGAATGCCAAGGACGCGGACAAGGTAACAAGCATACTAATCGCGCACTTTTTCCATGATACTCCACAGCGGGGGGTGCGGGGAGAGGCGGGTTCTGTCTACGTCACGGCAGTGCAGGGCTGTCAACTTTATTGACAGAAAACGGCGTAATAACTCGTCTTCGACTAGATTGCTATGAGAAACAACGGAAGATTTTTTAAATTCTGATGACATAATTAATAGTTATAGAAATAACTGAGTAACATGAAGGAACGTTGTTCGCACAGGTCGATAGAAATAGAGACCGAAGACTATGAGAAGTCCGCATTGGAAAGGAAGAAGGTGAGAAGCTGAGCCGTGACGTTCCGAGTGGAGCTCATATTTTCTACCGGGCCGTGCTATGCCGGGCTGAGCGAGGACTACGGCGCTCGAGGATCAAGAAAAAGTGCGAGCATAGTACTAGTGCTCGTGGGCACTGCGTCCATAGAAATTGGCGCGAGATTTTAATTGGTTTAGTGGGGAGTTGTAGTTGACATTTACATAATTGAAATGATTGAAGGCGTTGTCATTTTCAACAAATTCTTATTGTTGACATTGACGCGAGATTTTAAGGCAAGGGTGGTACAGAGCTACGGAGTGACGGTAAGTCACTGTATACCTGGCTTATATCAATTGAGAGAGGTTACTTAACAGTTATTACCAACAAATGTAGCTATATTAATTCCCATTTTCTCTTTCAAGCAAAGAAATTACTCATAAACATTATCTTCTGACCTGGTTCCAAGCTTCCACAATAATAAATAACGTCTTTGCTCATAGGTCTAAACGATTTCAGCACCTCTATCACACCAAGCTCTCCTTGTTCTTTGCCAGTTGACTTAGCATTTGCCTTCGTACCATTTTTCTATTTTTCTAGAACTGCTTGGTCCGTTGGGTGAAGCTACAACAGGTGCTAAAACTTCACTGAAGTGTCATCATTGACTACATTATCGACAGACAATCGAAAAGGTGCATTTTCAGTCAGCAAAGCACCCACCTTGTTGTGAAAACTACTGCTCATCAAATATATTTTTACTAACGGCACAAAATTCTAGAAAAAACATGGTTTGAAAATGTCACTCAATCACACTTCTGTGAGCTGTAAACAGGCAATTAGCCACGTTTCACATTTTTCAATGCACGGAGGGTTTTAGACTTCCCTTTTATAAAATGATGAATCCCCCCTTTGGACTTTCCTGACGCATTACTACAAGCCATTACGGTGAGAGGGTCTTACCCCTTTTAAACCTTTTTAATGAATCGCCAACTTTTGAAGGTAGCGCTTTACTCGGCAACATCCGGTCAAATAAATCTGATTCATCGGCGTTATAAAGTCAGTTCGTCTTTTTTAATAGTCTTCAAACTGTTTTTAAATTTTTTCCGCTTCAACATCACGGGTCAAGCTTTCTCCAGTGATTATGCGTTGACGCAGCCCATGCTGTTTTTTTCTGTCTGCTCAACCACCACTGGCCAGCTGTAAAACTCGACTTTCAATGAGACACCTGTTTGTTAACACTCAATTCCTTCTGTAGGATGATGAGTCCCAAAATCGACCTCCCATGTTCTCTTTCAGCACAAAACCAGACAAACATAATTTCATCCATTTTATAGTTTAGCAGATTTTGCTTTACTCAGAGAAGAAAGTTGATCCTTTCCTTAATGAGCTCATTAAAATGTGTAAACATGTCAGAATAAATGTTAATTTTTCTAATTTTAAGAAAAGAAAAGGCTGATAATTTATAGTATTTGCCATCAATTAAATAATTGGTTATAATCAATAGAACTTCCAGAAATCTTGATTCTGTATAGAATTACACGTCCACAAGTAACAAGAAGTAAACTGTTGTATGTCAAAACCAATTATTAAAATTTAACATGAAATTAATCAAATAATATTTAAACGAGAGCATTTACGAGCACAGCACGGCAACGGAAGAAATAATATTTACAATAGCAAAGGAAAAAATCCCCTTCATAACATTGAATAATTGTTTGTAAAAAGAGTCAAAATGAAGTTATATTAAAAATCGTAAAATGAAGGGAATTTTACAAATGGCTAGCGCAACGCGAGGCATGACACGGTATTTCTCAATACCTACTGACAATAGCAGTTTATCGTCTCTAAAACAAGACTTCATACTATACTTAACAACTTTTCTTTTTCAAAACTGGTCGAGTTAACTGGACGTCTGAGTTGAAGAGTTCTGAGTTAACGAAGTTCACATGCTTACGACTGATTTGAAGGGCGTGTTTTGACAAACCTGTTTTGTTCTTCCCGTTGTTATTTAAACGTAATAGTAAGAAGAGAATACGGAAGTTTAAGTAATATTTTTTATACTGTAATAAGGGAAAGCGACAACATAATGAATATGAGGGCCCATTGCGATCTGCAAGTTGATATAAATTACCAATTGGAAATAGTTATTTACGGAAAAAGTTAGATAAACAGTTATTTACGATGAAAGTATTGACTAGTTATTTAATTTGTATACGTGAACGACGTGTAAAAAGTGGTATATGGCGTACTAATGAAATTAGAGAGAGAGAAAGGCGATGGTATGAGTCAAGTCTGACATATTGAAATAAGTACGCTAAAGCCATTTCGTACGGGTTCCGAACATAATTTGTTTGTATGACTTCTTGAGACCTTACTAGTATATACTCACGGGTTATTTCTGAATGCGTGAAGTGGAAATCGTGTTGATTCTGTGTTTAGTTTACATTGCAGTACTCAAATTTTTACATGGCCGTGAGTTCTTTTCGTACCTATTCGTCAGTTATGACTTTGTCGTACACGTATCGTGAAGTAACACGACCGCGTACCGACGACGTCATCAAAACTAAACTGTTAAGTCGAGAGAGAGTGTCCATTATTGAGTGCTGGAGAAAGAAATAATTCTGTCTGTAGACCAAACTGCAAATTTTCTACTCACGCCATCTTCACAGATGCTGCCCCCTCCGCTCATTTGCCACGCATTTTGGGTTGCGTATTCAAAACTGCGTTGAAAGATCACTTCACATTGATCGCCACCATCGCAAAAATATAAGATCTTCAATTCTTCCATGATGTATGTACGTGTTAAAGCATTAAAAGTGATTAACCTGACTAGGATTATTTTCCCGTCTATCATTGTTTCTTTCCCAACCCTCGAGGAGGGTCTAGGAGAGGCTTGCCGAAATGCAGAGCGGAGTGCACGCTCGCCGAAGGAGCGGTGGGGGCAGATCGTCTTCGATGGCGACGTCGGCACACGCCATGCGGGAGGGTCAACATTAGCTCTCCACAGCACTGGCGGACGCGGCTCGCGTCAGCGCCAGCATTCGGCGGCGGCTGCACCCCGCCCAGCCCCTTCCCCCCCCCGCCCCGCCCCACTCCCCACCCCTCCCCGGGCCTCCCCGCCCCGCTCCACTCCCCACCCTGCTGAACTTCAATGCCCTATTCACGCTTCATTTGAGTGTTTTAACTTTTTTAGAACAAAGATCAATTTCATGTTAGCTTTGTTCTAATAATAACAGAAATGAATAAATCATAAGTCTCTTCAACTTGACCATAAAATCTCATTTTACTCATTTTTATTACTTTCTCGCATACATACGTATAACTGGAGTAATATATGTAATATACAGAAAGTTATGTAATGCTGCCGAAAATCGATTTCGAGATTTCAACGAAAATACACGTTTTGGGGTCCCCTGATACTGAACTTGAGTTTTTTTCCAAATCGTCCGTCCGTTCTACTTAGGACATGGTTTTACTCTTTTTTAATATCCTTTAAGTAATATTTCGGTTCTAATATTATGACACCGAGAATTGAGAAAATGTCAAAAAAAGTACTTTAGGCGACGATAGATGTCAGCTAGCCAGAGGATGGGGCAAGACCGTAAAGCCAGTCCAAACCCAGAAAATGAGAAAACTTTACTATGAGGAATTCTCAGTCATTCTGTAGCACCACTACTTTTCATTTGATCAGAATCTTGTCCCAGCTTTCTCTTTCGCCTTTCTTACAAATTTACTGAACTCCTTCTTCGCAAGAGTGTATGCATACGTGAATGGTTCGATCGTACTGAATGCCAATAATTGCAGCTGCAGCTGTATTGCCACTCACCAAAGTCGCTGTCCGTTGGCCTCGCTCTTGAGATAAATTAAATAAGAACTCTTTAAACTCAAACACAAGTAAATATATTATTCGTGAGTTTATGTAACCAGAATCAATTGGCAAATGTTATCTTCCAAGCTTCTGCGGATGTCTTGTTCCTTACTTGAGAAGCACCAATTAATTTTTGCTAGAGGATCCTCCCCAACGTTTTGCCCAACTTCCAATATACACAGAAATGCTACTATTGCTACCATTTGGGCTCTAAAATTAGAATCTCGCGTCAATATTCCCGAGCTCCATTCAGGAGTCTATTCATTAGAGAACTCTATCCAGAGTCCTCAACAAACCTGCGTCAATGGCAACCCATGCTACTTCCCTCAATTGACTCTCTTCATTAATTCACGCAACTCGAACCAATTTATATTTCCTTTCCGTAACAGCCATGCGTATGAATTTTCTTAAATCTACACATTTTCCCAAAACAACGCACTCAAACCTATTTCCCATACATTGAAACGCAAATTAATAAAACATTTCATTTATATTCATTTTTATGTCAAAATTCTTGAAGCGTATCACATACTGTTTGTTTCTTTGTACACTTTCCAACTTTAGACAACTTTCTTCAGATATTCTAGAAAGGATGAAAAGGGAGATCAGAAAGTTACTCTTTGAGACTCAATTTTCTTGGCATTACTTTTTAAAATTATACAGTCATGGCATAAATAGATAAGTAGAGTTCCAAACAATGGAATGGGTTATTGTTTCGATTTTTTATTCGTACGTGGTCAGTGATTTCGTTTCTCGTTATTGATTTCATTATGAATACCAATTCTTCACGAATCATTTTTATGCATTTCCAATTATTAGTTTTAAGTTATACTCTTAATTATTTCTGAAATGAGACCGAATAGAAGAGAATATATCGACCAATCACAAAAGAGGAATGTTATGAATCCCGCTTGAGAACTAAAAGTGGCAATGTGCACGACAAAAATTTCTTGCACGTAAGATCTTTCCCAGCCGTACCAACTTCCAGTATACCAACCGCCATGCTTACTACATTGGCTTAGGGACTTTTGATTACGATTTGAGTTTATTTCATTGGGTGTCAATCCAACTTAAATCCCCCATGCAATGGGAGTATTGCAGCCTAGGACTTTTTTCGCTGCAATTGGAATGCTTACTAAGGAAATAAAAGAATGCCAACGTCAACTCTGGTTGCAAATGCGGCAAATGTGGCTCTTTAGAGAGGGAGGCCGTGAGCCGAGTTGCTTCTTGTAAGCGACTGCATTGCGAATCCCTTTCGCGAGGGGCTGAAAGTATGCAGTTTTTTATGTTCTTTTCATTTTCATTGATGTCTCGAGATACGACAATAACTCACCAATGAATTAAACTGTGATACGAAAGAGAAATTAAGTAAGAAGAGCAGATCAGGTCATGAGTCATCAATTGGCAAGAGTGGTTTCATTCGTAAAGTGGAAACAGTAGTGGAAGTTTGTTTTTGTATTTAGCAATTGTATATCCCGTAAAGGTCTAATTGGCCTCGGTGGCATTAGATCCCAGGGTTCATAGTCTGTCTTCCAACCAGGAACCCGCGATGTCTTGAATTGGCTTAACCTTCGTGAACTCACGTAGGTCGGACGACTTTGGCTAGCGACGCAGGTTTCGCAGTCGTGACCCTTCAGTAGAACCATTCCAGCAGCCGCCTGTACCACCGAGGAAAACCACGAAAATCCCGGTCAGACTGGCTGGCTCGGGGATCGAACCGGGCCTCCCGAGTGCGAAGTAAGCCCATTATGCCATGCGCCACTTCGGTCGGAGGTTGTGTTCACAACCAACACACCACCACATGCCTGTCATTAGAATTAGTAATAACCATACACAATTTTATTTCAATCTGTACACACTTGTCTCTTGAAAATTAACATAGATTGTGTATCTATCTATATTATAACTGTAATGTATTGTATAATTTAACGTTTTGCAAGTTAGTGTGTTTAAGGTATCTTGAAACAATTTAAGTATATAAAAATATTAGTTTGATAATGGCAATTGTCAGAGTGGATCAAAATCTTCAAAATCAGTTATTACATATTTTACTTAACACAAAATGCTTTCAATACAACTGATGGCAGACTTATACTTATAGGAAGAAAACAAAATCAATTCGCTAATCAACAAAGTAGTTACCTAGTGCAAATTTAATGATTTATTAATGATTTACTATGTATCATTACTATCTTATAACTTTATTTCTAATGAAAATTTAAATCACTATGAACATTGATTTTCAATACACCCCCTCAATCTTCATATCTATTCTTTAAAAATTATTTTATTTAATTATCATTCCAATCAATAATTTCATTATTCTAAATTTATTTGAAGACAAACCTTTCGTAAAATGCCTGTTGCATGAACCCTTTGTCGAAATATTTTCAACTTCAATCTTCTTTTCATTTACTACTTGACGAACATAATGACAACGGCTATCAATATGTTTAGATCGTTCTTGAAAACCAGGATTCTTCAAAAACTTGATGGTTCTTTAATTATCTATACGAAGCTCCCGTCTGGTCGCCAGGCATATGTATTACTCCAGTGCTTGTAAGAGAAAGTATGTGTGTTAAAAAGAAGAGGCTTCAAGGATGAGGATGGAAAGATCGCACGCGGTTTGTGATCCATTTCTTAGTGCACTGCTCCGGCATTTACCAGGTGTTGATCGGAGAAAACGTTCCGATCAGAGCAGCCAGAATTCTCCTGCTCACAGCGGCTCAATTCGACCTAGCTCGGTAGCTTATGTCAAAAATTCTACCACCGTCGAGACTCAAACCCTATGACTTTCCGGTTAGAGACACTACCGTAACATGATTGATTGATTTTTTCGTGTTTCCAGGCACGTCAACTGCTTTGGTCATTAGTCCCGTTAGTATAGTGCATGTTTTTTTCTCGGGAGATGGCGGTGATCTTCCTCCGCTAGATGGCGAGATCTGGCGCCGACCTACCGTCGGCTCGTGGGGTTTCCCCCTAACCAGAACTCTCCCACCAGCAGAGCATCGCCCCAGCCGTGACAAGCTCTAAGTTCCCGACAGATCTCCCAGAATATCTGGCAGTGTAGTGCATGTTAGTGTAAGTGTGTGTGTAAAGGGAGAGGATAGGACAAGGAAGAGGAAGGACAGATCGCGCGCGGTCCGTGGCCCGTTTGTTAGGGTACTGCTCCGGCATTCGCCTGGTGTTGATCGAAAAAAACACGGAAAACTACCGATCAGAGCGGTTGGCAGCTAGAATTCTCATTCAGATAGTGATTGAATTCGACCTAGCTGAAAAGCTAGTGAAAATCCTGCCGGCGTGAGGACTCGAACCTACGACCTCCCGGTCAGAGGCGCTGCAGTGACATCAGTGCCGGTCCGTAACATGAATTAATGCTCAGCCTCCTATCCGGTGAATCTTACAGAGAAATTCTTATATCAAGTTATATAGCTGCTCAAAAAGATGTCCCTAGTACAGGAGCTGTAGTAGAGGTGTGACGGGCAGTGCTCTACGCGCCCGGCGTCTCGCAGCCCCCACCAACCGGAACCGGAGCTTCATTGCGACATCCTGTCCCGCGCTGCGCCTCCAACAAAGAGTCTCCCCTCCGCTGGAGCAAAGTAATCTTTTTCCGATGCCCCCTCGCTCGCGCGGGCGTACTTGGTTTCCGCGTTTCGCACGGACAAAGGCGGAGGAGCATGGAGCATGGCCAGTATTCTAGCTCGGCTCATGTTCTCGTTGCAAATTCCTATTTGTGTTGTACGCGTTTGAAAAATCAAAGGAAGTCATAAAACTAATATAAACGCCTGGCTAGTCAGTCTACGGGCAAAGACAAAGTTACGCAACTAGCAGTGCTACACAACGGCACACGCTTTTCTGTTCAAGTTACTTTCAGGGTCTTTTCTGTTTGGACCATCTTTTCGGTACTACACCACCATCTTCCTCGGTGCCATCAACAGGCCCCAGTTTTCTCATGTTTTCGAATTCCTAGTAGAAGAAGAAGTGAAGTATAAATTTAAGAATATTATAGAAGGGTAAATTCTGGTCATATATATACAATTTTATCGAAAAACTAGAAGCAGGTTTAAAAAAATCGTTTGTGCATTTTTTGAAAATACGCATTATGAAGCACATTTTCCTCCAAGTTTTCGAAAAATGTTATCAGAAATTTCATCGGGAAGCATTTGGTTATACAAATACAATAATATATAAGAAGTACCCGTAATATAAATAGTAACGACGTGAGAGATTTTTAAACCTTCTAGGGCTCAACAGAACACGCTTTTTCACATCTCAACTTGTAATTTTCAAACATTCAGGGTTCAACGCAAATGAAGCAAACAGCGCTATTTTAAGCACTCCTTGATCTAACAATGTAAACAGTATTTGAAGATTTAATCCTTAAGTCGTTAATCGAACTTTCGGTATCTATGATCAAGAAACATGTAATCGGACAACATTGTGAGAGACGAAGTAATGTACTACACTTAGGAAAAGATTTATCCACCTTTTCGGTATCAGGACACGGTAATAAGAGTTTTTCTGACGCAAATTTGCTATTTACCGACTTACGATTACAATACATTCTCTTCTTTCAATGAAAGTGCGAGAAAGAAAGTTATTGGTGCTGCAGACTGCACAGACTTTCTCGTACTAGTTAGTTTTCTATTTTATTTTGTCTGGTACAGCTTTTTTTATGGTCGTCACAATCATCTTAGCAGCTATCGCCGCCGTGCGAGAAGAGGGTGAGAGAGAGAGTGAGAGAGAGACGGACGAAAAGAGAAAGAGTGAGAGAGAGACGGACGAAAAGAGAAAGAGTGAGAGAGAGACGGACGAAAAGAGAAAGAGAGAGAGAGAGACGAAAAGAGAAAGAGAGAGAGACGAAAACAGTGAGAGAGAGAGAGAAGGAAGAGAGAGAGAGAGAGAAGGAAGAGAGAGAGAGAGAGAAGGAAAGAGTGAGAGAGAGAGAGAAGGAAAGAGTGAGAGAGAGAGAGAAGGAAAGAGTGAGAGAGAGAGAGAGAGAAGAGTGAGAGAGAGAAGGAAAGAGTGAGAGAGAGAGAGAAGGAAGAGAGGAGAGAGAAGGAAGAGAGAGAGAGAAGGAAAGAGTGAGAGAGAGAAGGAAAAGTGAGAGAGAGAGAAGGAAGAGTGAGAGAGAGAGAGAAGGAAAGAGTGAGAGAGAGAGAGGAAGAGTGAGAGAGAGAGAAGGAAAGAGTGAGAGAGAGAGAAGGAAAGAGTGAGAGAGAGAGAGAGAAAGAGAGAGAGAGAGAGAGAAAAGGAAGGAAAGGAGTGAGAGAGAGAGAGAAGGAAAGAGTGAGAGGAGAAGGAAGGAAGGAGAGAGAGGAAGTGAGAGAGAAGGAAAGTGAGAGAGAGAGAGGAAAGGAGAGAGAGGAGAGAGGAGAGGAAGGAAAGAGTGAGAGAGAGAAGGAAGAGTGAGAGAGAGAGAGAAGGAAAGAGTGAGAGAGAGAGAGAAGGAAAGAGTGAGAGAGAGGAAAAGTGAGAGAGAGAAGGAAAGAGTGAGAGAGAGAGAGAAAGGAAAGAGTGAGAGAGAGAAGGAAAGAGTGAGAGAGAGAGAAGGAAAGGAGAGAGAGGAAGAGTGAGAGAGAGAAGGAAGAGTGAGAGAGAGAAGGAAAGAGTGAGAGAGAGAAGGAAAGAGTGACAGAGAAGAAAAGAGTGACAGAGAAGAAAAGAGTGACAGAGAAGAAAAGAGTGACAGAGAAGAAAAGAGTGACAGAGAAGAAAAGAGTGACAGAGAAGAAAGAAAGAAAAAAGTGACAAGAAGAAAAGAGTGACAGAGAAGAAAAGAGTGAAGGAAGGTAAAGAAAGTGAAGAGAGAGAAGAGAAAGAGTGAAAGGAGAAAAGAGTGAAGAAGAAAAGAGTAGAGAAGAATTAGACAGTGAAGATTGAAAGAAAGAGCAAGAAAAGAATTTGAAGAAGTAAGATTGAAGGAAGAATGTGAAATAATAGAGACAATTGCGAGATTAAAAATTTTATAAATGCAAACATAATTTTTGATCTTGATTTTACTTACTATTTGAATGTGTAAATCCATAATCATTCAATTAATTTCATAATGGAATAATTTTTGCTATAGAAAACAATTAATTTTAATTTTAATTTTATTGTTATTACTTTCAAAGACTGCAAAGTTCCTTTAAGATCTTTTAAAATAAATTTAAAAATAGTTAAATTATTCAACAATAATTTTCAGTTCCGAAGAAGAAAATATTAACTCAAATGAGATTCAGTTCGCTTTACTCCATCATTCGACAGTATTTAATATTCAGGGAATAAATTCTCGTTGAATTGCTTTCCTTTATAACTCGAGAAAAATACAGACACCACTGTAGAATATGGAGAACCTGTTTCAGAAGACAGAAGGAAAGAAGTTTTACTTTGCCCTTGTGGGGGTGAACAAATTGTTTTCCCTCATAATATTTCGTAGTATATTCTAGCATAACATGGGGGCTATTATTTTATTTACTATATCTCAACACAGATGTTCTCACGATATTTCTTTTTTAGGTTTTAAAATTCCTTAATATCTAACTCAAGGAAAATTAGAAAAAATAATTTCTACAAAAATCTTTTGAACTATTTTTTGGAGAGTCAGTAAAGGGATATTTCTCGGAAAAAACATTATGCGGAAAATTCATTAACTTTACCATTCAAAATCATATTAAGCTGGTCGTAGCAATGTACAGTTTTCTCTTTTCATTTGAATAATAATGTTTACGATGAGCATACCTATTATATTTTGAATGAACTGGAAAATTAGCCGACCGGGAGGTCACAGCGTTGGGAGAAATAGAAAACAGATTACTTTGCAGATAAGGAAACGGGCTACGTGGCATTAAATCCAAAGATGTTTTTTTCTCGAGAGATGGCGGTAATCTTCCCCCGCTGGATGGCGAGAACCGGCGCCGACCTATCGTCGGCTGGTGGGGTTTCCCCCTAACCAGGATTGGCCCACCAGCGGGGCACCGCCCCAGCCGGGACAAGCTCTTAGCTCGCGATCGGTCTCCCGGAATATGTGGTAGTGTAGTGCGTGTTAGTGTATAGTGTAAAGGGAGAGGATAGGATTAGGAAGAGGAAGGAAAGATAGCGCGCGGTCCGTGGCCCGTTTGTTAAGGTACTCCTCCGGCATTCCCCTGGTGTTGATCGGAGAAACCACGGAAACTACCGATTGACCGCTAGAATTGTCCTCCAGACAGCGACTGAATTGGACCTAGCTGAAACGCTAGTGTCGAAATTCCTGCCGTCGTGGGGAGTGGGAACCCAGGACCTCCCGGTCAGAGTCGCTGCAGTGACATCAGTTGATGCACTTCGATACCGCCCTCGGTACGCTGCGGCGTCCGTTTGACAAGTCATCTCACTCTTCTGAATTCCCTCTCACGCACCTTGAACTCAGTCAACCTCACTCTCTATGCAAGGAAAGGTTAGGCTCATCGAGTACACATTCGTGGCTTGTAATTTGTTTCGAGTACACTTTGAATAAGTCTGTTCAAAGCCAAACCTTCGTTGTTGCTTCGGTTTCGCAACGGCGGCACCACAGGACCACACAGTCAACCACGTAATATTATTGGTATTCTAGTTCACTTGTAATTCCAATGGAAACAAATACTCGTGAGCTCGACTGTTTAGCGCTGTTTCTCTGCTGCGGTAGGTTTCCTATGCAATTCACGACTTGGAAATTTTATTTTTTAGCCATCGTCCTAAAAATGAATTAGGCGCCAATTATAATGACGCATCTAAATTACGATTAAAATCCAGCCCCATCATCATTTATTTTTATTGACTAGCTTTTCCATCCATGTATTTCCTCACTCGCCTTCCCTCAGTCTGCCTTCGTACCTCGTACGAATCACAAAATGGCGCCATGCTAGGACTGTTCACCGTGTTTACTCAATGTGTTGAATCCATGTAACTTGGATAAGTACTCTAATTAAATAAATAATTTTAATGTTCAATTAGATTATGTACTTCCCTGTATGACGTAGTTATTCATATGTTCATTTGTGAATTTAATTTTAATATTGTAGAGCAACTGATGGGAAAAAATTCCCGAAATACGTGTATGGCTGAATTTTCTACACAGTAAATTTATATAGCCTACTATTGTGGTTGATACCTGTTATATCCCGGATAATTTTATGTGTTGGTTTTGTATTGTGTCCTGTGTGTATTAAAAATATAACAATGTTTCAGGTCAGCTGTTCCTCTGAAGCCCTAACCTCGTTCTCTGTATATAACATGTAGTTTGTAGAGGTAATAAATAGCTTCAAGTGTCGAAAAGAAGAAACTTTCGACGACAACAAACTGTCGTTTGTTCCGAAAAGCCACACACATCCTTCTTGCGCGTAAAATATTACGCAGAATTGTTTCTGACGTAATTTCTGTAATAGTGTTTTTTTTGTACTCTAAATGTAGAGTTTCAGTGGGGAGACAATGTTTCGGACTCTCATCACCATGTCGTAATATCTTGTTGGTGGTTGTAATTGTTAACAATCTCTCGGTGATCCATAATAAATATTGAAATGTTATGCACTCATTCCACATTCTATAGAAAATGAATTCACAGTTACTGGGGTAGTGAAATATCTTGAAACAAATAATTTGATACGACACGATCTGTGAGAAAGAGCAGAGATGAAAAGCATTAACAAATTCAATACCCGTAACAATAGGGCGCCACCATTCACGCGAATATATCTCATCCGTGCAACTTCCTCGCGCTGCGCCCTGTGCTCCAGAGGGAGACCTCGCTCCCAGGGCCTCCGCACTCGCCGCCAGCATCTCCCTGCGTGCGTGTGTACATTGGATTTCAATCTTCCCTCATTTTATTAATCCCCACATCAAACGGGCTCCCCGCGCCGCCCTTGAGGGCCCGGCCCTTCTTCGCGATGAAGGGAGCGACCCCTTCTGGCTGCTCCCCCAGGTAGAAATATGGCCGCGGCTGATGGTTGAGCAAGTGCTTTGGGGGGACAGCTTCATCGAGCCGCTTCATTTGGTCGTGAAGAGGCTGCAATCGCTGTCGGTACGAGGGGAACAATTCAGAGCTGTAGAAGGTTGCCAGTTGAGATGAAAGTTACCTAGTATCTCTGGAACCGTACAAGATCTCAAGCAAGTTAAAGTGAATTACTCTTACTATCACAGGTTTTTGAAACTCGCATACACATATACGAGTCATGTTCTATTACATTGACACAACACGAAACTATGTACCAACTCTATTGCAAACGACAAAGTTCGAGTAAAAGAACTTCGTTATTGACTATTGTTAGTGACTTCAAAGCTCCTCGAGGTATTCGATAGAAACTATTAATCATAACCTAAAAACGTATCGAGAGTTGTCACTGAGAAACTGAGAACCAATTAGCATCATGTAACAAAACATCTATCCTGTAGTTCTCATTCCTGCCTTCCACTGCACTTCGGTTTTGATGTTAGGTGTTTTAAAGTACCTCGACACATTATTATAATTGCTCAAAAATTTGATTTCCATATTTTAACTATGAATTTGATACCTGATTCAGGATATATCACCACGTTTCATTGTCAAACAAATCATTAACATTTCTGAAAATTGTGTGAGATAATATTGCTACTAATCCCTATACAGTATTTTTTAGTAACTAGCAGTGTGCTTAGCGCGCGCGCGGTGTGTGTGTGTGTGTGTGTGTGTGTGTGTGTGTGTGTGTGTGGTGCGTGGTGGTGTGTGTGTGTGTGTGTGTGTGTGTGTGTGTGTGTGTGTGTGTGTGTGTGTGTGTGTGTGTGTGTGTAGCTCCGCCACTTACAGACAACTGTCCGAGCACCCATCGAGAAAAATGAAGTGTTATTCGATGCGTCTACGTGTCCTAGTGACGATTTGGTGTCGGATCCGGACAGAAAATTTTAAGAAATTTGATAAAACGTGTTTTTGCGTGGGTTTGACGCTGCGATCTTAGTGCATGGATAGGGAATTAAACTAAGCCTACTTCAATAGTTCTATTTAGGTGCCGATGATCAAGCCCGTGTACCCAGTGAAAATTTGGTCGCTCCACGACACCATAATTTTCGTTCACGGGAACGACAACACTTATTGTTGCCATTTCCAAGTTAAAAGAATGGCGCAGAAGATTTCTTTTTTTAATTTATTTTTTATTTCATTTCCTTTTCATTTACATTATCAAATTTATAAAAATAAATTGGCAAAATACGTACAACAGTAACGTATAACTGCCTTGAAGCATATTACATTTGGCGAACTTCAAAGAATGCGAAAATACCACTACAGTGAGTTATATTAGAGGAAGAAAGGACAATTATGTTTTTACGTTCGACTACTCCCCTTTACGTTCTTTTGTGCAAATATCGATTTTGAAGTGAATGTGAATAACATCTTATTTTTATTAATTTAACAACTTATTCACATGAATATACAAACAAAACAGTCGCCTTTCAATGTTTCTATAAATTCGCATACAAAACGATTAATAGAGCAATTGCAGAAGTGAAAGTGAACACACGGACGGAGTTTGTGGAGTTTTAATCTCTTCAAAAATTAGGGTACAAAAATATGGAAGTGTTAAGCAAATTCGCGAAATCAAATGAAGTTGTAGAAAATTTTGCGACAGAATTTTCGGAAATAATTGAGAATGATCTTATTGGAGAATAACGCTGAAGAACAGTTTAATACTGTTCTTTTTGGTGCACATTAGTCACTAAAGCGTACGAAATGTAACTTTCAATTCTGGCTATTCACATCATCCACTTTTGCAAGTATTTTTTACGGCTATTACAATTTGAAATATTACCGGTTCATATCACGTATGGAGTTTTTGATTTTTCGTGTTTCCGGACGCGCTAACTGTTTGGTCATTAGTCGCGTTAGTGTAGTGCATGTTTTTCTTCGGGAGATGGCGGTGATATTCCCCCCGCTGGATGGCGAGATCCGGTGCCGACCTACCGTCGGCTAGCGGGGTTTCCCCCCTAACCAGGACTCTCCCCCCAGCGGGACACCGCCCCAGCCGGGACAAGCTCTAAGCTCCCAACCGGTCTCCCGGAATATGTGGTAGTGTAGTGCATGTTAGTGTAAGTGTGTGTGTAAGGGGAGAGGATAGGTCAGGGAAGAGGAAGGACAGATCGCGCGCGGTCCGTGGCCCGTTTGGTAGGGTACTGCTCCGGCATTCGCCTGGTGTTGAGAGGTCGCCTGGTGTTGAGAGGTCGCCTGGTCGGAGAAACCACGGAAAACTACCGATCAGAGCAGCCGGCCGCTAGAATTCTCCTCCAGACAGCGACTGAATTCGACCTAGCTGAAAAGCTAGTGTCGAAAATCCTGCCGCCGTCAGGACTCGAACCTAGGGCCTCCCGGTCAGAGGCGCTGCAGTGACATCAGTTGAAGCACGGAGCTACCGCTCCCGGTAACATAACGGCCGACACCCCTACTTTTCATATAGTGGGAAAATATTTTATTTTAAATTATTGCAAAGTGGAAATTAAATAAAACGTTGCATTATTCATGGAATCTAAGTACTTTTAGACGCTCGGTTGGCTCAATTTATTTTACAACTAATCAATTAAAAAGTATTAATATCACTCATGTTCTTCATGTAATAATAGTTATTTACTATATAAATGCCGTAAATCATCTGATTAAAATACGAGATTAGCAAAGTGCCGAACGAGGCCGTTAAGCCGCGTTTGGCAACCAATTGAGTATTGTAATCAGATGTTACGACACGAATACCGCACCTTTTATCTACTTTGTAAAAAGTTGTTCGATTTAATGTGAAATTTCGTTCTATGTCTTCAATTAGTATTCACATTTTCTTCTCCCATGAGTGGCGACACTGTTCTAAAAAAAGAGAACACTCTTGAGTATACTTTTCGGATTAATTAATATAGTTCTGATTTGGAAATATAAATAGCAGCAAATGCTGCTTTATAAACATTGTTACCCAACAAATGAAGAAAGAAATATGAGCGTGAGTATTTAATTTCTAAAGATTGGTGTGGGAAAAAAGTTTTTTTTGCCCAATTTGCTTACTTTTCTGGCAAATTAGAGAAGGCGAAAGCAAGTAGTCTTTGGTCCCATTACTCTACCTTAGAGTACAATATCGCTTAATGACAACATTGATATCAAATGTAAACGTACCTTTCCGGAGAGTCAAGAAAACATTGATATCAGTAAGTTTACTCAGTTATTTGCGTTATTAAAAGGGGAAAATTGTAAGATGCAATACCAAGAAGTCTAAAATATTTTTAAAAGAAGATTGGCAAAGTATTTTATAACTTTACTGCTCTAGTTTGGTAATTAATTACGTTATCACATTAAGGCAGTAAAGTATTTAATTACAAAACTGATTGTAATGGCATTATGACTGACGTTTTCCAACCAAAGTGGATAAAATACTATTATACATTTCCCTTTTTATTCCAGCAATTACTTACTAAATCTTACATCATCGCTCAGACGCATCATGAAATTTAAAATTTTCGCTCACAGGCTTCATTTAAATTGTGCCTCTCAACTCTAAGACAAATAAAGACAGAAAAATTGAAGTTATCATACAAAACCCTGAAAACATATTAACACCTGTAAAATTGTTACTTCTCTTATAGAATTAACGCCAGACACGTGAATTTTATTAATTTTAGGCTATGTAATCATTTTTTTATTTTTAAATGAGTGAAATAATTTGAAATAATGGAGTAGAAAGTTTTGTTTAAAATATTTGATAAGTTGAATAGTTGTCTACTTTTGTATTACATTGGCGTGTTAGGAATGAATACGAACAGTATTACATATTTTGAGAAAATAAAGGGTTTATTCCATTTAACGTGAAATGGCATAAATGTTGCCATTTGTTGTGCAAACTACATTGTAATGCCACTTCATTATGAAGTTGAGAAAATAAGTGTTATGTATAAAAGCGTACATTTGAAAACCATTTTCACATCAATCGCCGAATTTATACGCGCCCCCACTCGGAGTCCGTTATTTTATTCATACTACGCCCGCGGAGTTTGATCTATTCATCATATCGCCCCGTGTGCCGGCGCTCGGCAGACCGTGGGCAGCGGCGTAGAATAAAGTTCAAAATCATATCACACAAGGAAACGGCGAGAAACTCTCGCAGAGTTTCAAATAGGTTTAAATGGCAAAGTGCTGGAGCGAGGCTGCGAGCGGGGACGGGAGCAACGGGTTGGGCAACGGAGAATCTGGGCGAGGAGGGGCCTCAACACTGAGAGTGGGAGAGTGGAGGGAAGCAGTTTTCCATGGGCGAGCCGGAGGCATTATGTTAGTCCGCCGAACATGGAGTTGCAAACTCGAATATGGCCTAGGAAGGGGGGAGGTGGGATGTATTACGTACGATGAAACTCTTCCTGGTGTTCTGCTGTGTAGGTTATTGGGGCTATAGAATTGAATCCTAAGCATGACGTGTAGAATTAGTGGAAGGTAGAGCACAATATCGATCGTTCTCGCTGGCTTGCTTTCGCAGTCACTGAGAACAAGCGCTCTCCCTGTCTACCTGTGACATCTACTACTAGCTTTAAAAGTTCTCGGAATATTTAACTATTATTTTAATATGTATTCAATAGCCATTTTTTTATTAGATGTTGGTAACTTTCATGACGCCCCGTCAGTAGTATTTCCATGTTCGTTGTGATTATTATGTTTGTATATCAAAGAGTTGTTTTTTTCGTGCGTGTTTGTCGTATTTAATAATGTCGGCTACAGAAAAACGCTATAACAAAGTATTATATTACACAAATATTGGTCAGAAACATTAAGAATGTTCAAGAAGCGTATGGAGATGCAGCAATGAAAAATAAAAAGAGGTATATCTCTAAAATAAATGTTTCAGAGAAGGTTGCGTTAGCGTGAAAGAGGACCCGCGGAGCGGCCGACCAACAACTGCGATAAATAGAAGGAAACATTGCGCAAGTACACGTTGTTGTTAGAAGTGACTGAAGAAAGAGTGTTGAGGACATATCAGCAGAAGTCGGAATTTCCGTAGGGAATGTCCACACAATTTTTCACAAATATTTGAACATGCATAACATATAGTAAATGTTGGTTTAAAAATGTTATCTCATGAAAACAAAGGATCAAGAATGATTCTTGCTGGCGATCTGATTAGTAATGCTTATCAAAATAACAATTTTTTGAACAACATAATCCTAGAGATGAAACTTGGTGCAATTTGTACGACCTGGTGCTTAAACGACAGTCATGAGTGTGGAATTGCAATTCCTTGGAAACGAAAATTTCCTGAGGACCCTAGCAGAGGAAGCGTTATGCTGAAAGTTTTCTTTGACGCACACAATCTCGTTCTCTAAGAGTATATTCCACAAATTCGTATTATAACAAAAGAACTGCATGTAGAAATCCTTCGTCGCTTCAGGGACGCAGAAAGAACAAAACATCCGGAAAAGTGGGCGCAAAACTCCTGGTTTCTTTTGCACCATCGATCAGTATTGGTAAAACATTACCTTGTCAGGCACAATGTTTCTGCATTGGGGCATCCTCAATACTCCCCGGATCTGTCACCACCAGACTTTTTCTCTCTCCTCGGCTGAAAACTCTTCTGAGAGAACAAAGATCCGTGAGCGCTGGTGAAGTTACAAAAAATGCTGAGAGATGATAACGACTGCTGCCGCAACAAGGCTCCCAGGAATGCTGCCAGTCACTTGACACGTGCTGGTACAAATGTGTCACTGCAGACGGGAACTAATTTGAAAGAAATGTGTAAATTACGTTATGGTATCTAGTTTCCGAGTTGTTTACAATTTTCGGGAACTTTTTGAAACTATTAAAGTTTCAGGGTATCAGAGGTATCAACCACAATTAATAGGCAATATAAATTTACTATGCAGAAAATTCAGCCATACACGTGTTTCATGAAATTTTCCCATCATCAGTGGCTCCACGTAACATAGATTAAACAGCACATTAAGTAAACATTAAGTAAAGAACTCCATGCTGAAGTTGGTCAGGAGGCAGACATGAAATTTGACCATCTCGTATATTAGTAAGGTGTGTACAGTTTATATTACTTTGGTTTTTCACATATGTTGATTTAGATATATATGGTGTGATTATAAATAATATTGCTCAGATAAGTTGTCTTCATTCCTTGTGTTGTTTGTGTTCACTGCAGCCCTGAGGAAAGAATTATATACTTCGAAACGTTGACAAACTTATGTTGTTTTATTAATTGATCCACATGATCCACATCCCACAATTAAGTAAACATACTAATTATGATGACACCTCTGATACCATGAAATTTTAATATGGAGCACCACAATATCTCTGCTGCTTCTACAGAATTTTTGAAGTTGCTCGCGTCTCAGCGCCGAGACCAATCAGAACCTTGTGCCTGCCTCGACCGCACAGCAACCGTTGAGCAAATGCTGAGATGGCCCCTTGTTTTGCTTCTGGACATAAATGTAACTTCATTATCTGGGCACGTCTAAATTCAGTGAAAAATATAGTTATTCAAATTATCGTTCCATTCAGTCGCGACAGGAAGTAGTATTCCTTGACAAAGGTCATGATTGATAAGAGCCTACAATTTATTGAATCATTAGATTTTATTACATCGGAGCGTTTCTTCCTTTCCTTTTTCTTTCCTGTATTCAAAATTCAAGTAGTGTATGGCTTAGTGTAGTGATCAGAGAATTTTGAAAACGTGCACGGGATTCACGTCTCCCCATAGCACGCCATACACAGCTTTTAACTGTTTTTGACGTACATAAATAAATAAAACCGGTCTCAATAGCACTGGGAGTGGCGAGATCGAACATAGCGGAAGCAGCTTGTGCGTGCGTGCGTGCGTGTGTGTGTGTGGAGGGGGGTGAACAGCGAAAAACGTTTGTGCCTCTTGTCACGCTTGTGGCATGTAGAGCAATCTTAACAGAAGTGCAGCAAACTTAAATACAACTGACAATGTCCCGTTCTAAAGAGATAACACAAAGCAAACAGACATCTCTGACAATTCTAATTGAGATCACATCTGCTGGAGACAGTGAAAGTAATTTCCCTGTACTAGAAGAAACGGTAAATAAATCAAAATAAAATAATAATTAAACTTAAAATAAACAAAATAAAATAAACAAAAAATAATAAAATAAACAAAAAATAATAAAATAAACAAAAAATAATAAAATAAACAAAAAATAATAAAATAAACAAAAAATAATAAAATAAACAAAAAATAATAAAATAAACAAAAAATAATAAAATAAACTAGAGTAAACACTGTGTCAGTATTGGTTGTTCAAATTTCCCTCGTTATTTCACACATTTTCGGAACGATAATTACCTATACCTTTATCAATCTGGGGTACATTTTCATGGAAGTACATAAAGAATGATAGAACTTGGGAAAGGTGAATTGTAAATTCATTCATCGCAGCGGACCGAATATTTAATGGATAGAAAGGGAGGCATTAAATGTCTATCCAGTTAGTTTTCCAAACCAACAATTCTCATTGACGATTCGATCAACACTTCGGCTCATCTTACCACTAACTTCCAAGAAATTCTTAAGTACATAAGAAAGGTAGTTAAGTTAATAAGAAAGGTAAAATCTACTAACAGGACTTCACATTTTTTAGGCACGTCTCAAATGAACGATTAAATAACATTTCTGTACTTCAAGCAGTTACTTCAGAAGCTTTTTGTGAGAATTATGAAGAGAACGATATGTATATCTAAACAATGAATTTATAGATTTCTGTTTGAGTTCCTACAAATCCTTTCATTTACACAAGAAATTCCTTAAAATACTGTCATGTTTATTGTTATAAAATTATTTAAATTATTTTTATTAAATGTGTATTTTAAAAAAGTTTTGCATTTTATATATTCTCCTTAAAATGGTGCATTAAGCTCAAATTTATTTGTTTCAGAATATTAAAACCATTTTGAAGAAACTATTTGTAAAACGGAATTAAAACATTTATAATATACCCCTCGACTGATTATTTTTATTGGGTAAACTCTATTTTAAATAATTGTAAGGCTTTCAATCTAACATTTTTCTAAAGCTAGGTAATACTAAGGTTGGGTCATTTGTTTCAACGTGTCAGTTACATCCACTTGTATATAATTTTAAAATACTACTTTTACATGACCAAAACTGCCAGTTACTTGAAAATATAATATATTGAGCATTCATTCTACTTTTTGTAGGACATTATGAGCGTGAAATAGGAAATTACGACATCACAAATTTGCAAATTTAATTTCTGGGTAATATATCGGCCGATGGAGCAAGCCGTTCCGGAAATGTGTGCAATAACTCTGGTCCTCTATCCGATGATTTTCGACGCTTGAACTGTGTGCCTACCACGTGCAAAGTTTGCTCTTTACGCACAACAACGCCGGCGCGCAATCGTTGCCGTTGACATAATACGCGGGTGGCAAAAACACGCATGGGGGAGCATGCCAAACAACGCAATTTAACCATTTATTTGCATAGCTAGGAGAAATATTTAGCATTTATTTATTTACGTCAAAAATAGTTAAAAACTGTGTATGATGTGCTATGGGGGGAAGTGAATATTATGCACGTTTTCAAAATTCTCTGATCTCTACACTAAGCCATATACTACTTCAATTTTGAGAGGAAAAAACAACAATAAACAAAAAAACAAAAAACGCTCCACTGTAATAAAATCTATTTCCAAGGAAAAATAAGCAATAAATTTTGGGCTCTTATCCAGCATGTCCTTCGTCAAGGATAATACTTCCTGACGCGACAACATGGGGACGATAATTTTAATAACTACATTTCCCACTGAATTGTAGAAGACGTGCACAGAAAATGAAGTTACATTTATGTCCAGAAGCAAAACAAGGGGCCATCTCAGCATTTGCTCAATGGATCAGGGAAACTGGACGAAAACCCTGATCGAGATGGGGGTTATTGACGCGGAAGCTGTAGTACAATAGTTGTTCCAGGTTGTTTATACTCATTTATACAGTCCAAATGGTAAATAATGCATTATGTATCATAGTTAAAATTAATGTTACTTTCCTTGTGATCCTCAGTATAGTCTCTAATTGTATAGAATCAGTTATGCAGCAGAAACGATTTCACTTGGGATTTAAAGTTTTCTATCGAATTTAATCGCTTAATGTCATTCGGCAAAGTGTTGTAAAAGTTTAGGATATTTCGTAAGTGCGGTTCTTGCTGGTTTTGAAATTGGAACACTTTCGCAGTTTGTTTTGAAGCTATAAGTTGTTACTCCGTTGAAAATAGAGAATGCGGGAAAATGAAAAAAAATCCACCTTTAGGCTGTGATTACAAGTAAAGGACATGATACTTGAACTATTTAATCAAAATGTTTTTATGAAAAACGGAATACTTTCTCTGATGTCCATAACTGCATAATCGTCTTTCAGTCCGTGTCACTTTATTTTTATACTCTAATAACAATTTCTTGTAAAAAATTCGTCTATTATCAGATCTCTCGCTGACTCCGTAATCACCTACATCACCGCAAGCCTTCTGCTCCTCTTAAATAATATAACTCAACGCCCCCTACACGATTCTGGACTATCCATCAACCCAACCTGTAGCGTACGTTCTACTGTTTGAATTGGGAAGTTATAGACTCTGTACCCAAACCTGTATCTCGGCCAATAAATTATATTACTATTTCATTAGAATGAAATTGGTGGTCATATTTTTCCTTAAACTTCATTACCAAATAACTGTGTTTTAATAATATTCACCAAACTAGTGGTGCTAATGACACAGACTGTCTCGTAATAGAAAATGGCCTCTTAAACAGTGCAATTGGCGCTGTCGGTATTCAAAGTTTGGAGAAAGAATTGAAGCAGTTTTTTTAAAAAAATGGTATTTGAGCTTTTACGAAAATGCGGAATTTTGAGCTCATATTCATACAAAATTTTGAGTTTTAGGGAAACTTTATTAAATATACTCGTAGTTTCAAGTAAATGTACTCACAAATTCAATAATGGGAATGTTAACGACGCTAAAGTAATGATATGAAATCGTCCCTAATGTAAATATTACTGACGTGAGAGAAGTTAAAAAATTATATAATAATTTTTTTTAATACAAAATAATAGAGCAAAATGGCGTCCTAGAGTAAATTTAGTACTATCCCAAGAAAACCTTTAATGAAAAAAATAGAAGCTAGTTTTCAGAAAATCCTGATTTTTGTTATTTTTTAACATAGCACATATTTCACGCATTCTTGCACGAAAAGTTCTCAAATTTTCAAACAACGTGCATGACTTTAATGAAAGAAATAATTATGAAGAACAAATTTCATTTGAAGGAAAAATTTCATTTAATTACACAAATTAAATTTTGCAATTTTCAAAAATTAAGAGAAAAGATACACTGAATCCCAAAAATACAAACATTTTAAAAATTGGATAATAACTTTTTCATATATTTATTAAATAAATATGTGTTCAGTGAAAAGAAACACATTAAGAAAAAATGTTTGAAAATTTATTTTGGCATGTAACGGAATTTTGGGTACAGAAATAAGCCATGAGTTGCGACATCAAAACTTTAGAACTATTATCTCTATTACTTGAATTATTTTTTCTCGTGATAACAGATGTTTTTAACTTGCACCTGAACAAAAACCATACTTGTCCCGTAACGGCCGCGGACATAATGTATTTACATATTTTTAACCATTTTTTCTGAAAATAAAAAAATAAAAAATCAATTTTTAAAGTAAAATGTTAGTTAAGAAATAACTTATAAAATAATTTATAAGATAAGTATCAAATGTCTAGTTTTGGCTCATGCACTAGCTGTATATTTTAGAATTATACCAAAAAATAATCAGAGTAACACAAAAAATAATCATAAACCGGAGATATGATGTTTCAAGTTTCAAATTATAACCAAAAAGTCAACTTTCGGGGGAATGGCTTCACATATTTTAATGCTCTAGAAAGCTCGAGGGTAATACATTATGCCTTCTTTTTCTGTCTATATCTTCCCATATTTTCTTTCTTCCTCTTAAATATCTTCTGTTATTTTCTGGTGTTGTCTGTTTTGGCATTGTTTCTTTTTGGGGGGAACCGCGCTCCCTTTCGAAAAAGGGGGCGTGGTTTCTCTAACGCAATGCTACATAAACAAATAAAAACAACACAAAATATCGTAGAATAAAGCGGGTTTCGTCATTATAAAGAGAATATATCAAATTCTGATCTACAATTCTGATTTTATTAAAAGACAAAAACCGAATTTTTTGTCATTTTCCCTTATTTTTGAGGTATAATATATCACAACAGTTAAAATTACACCTATGCCACTTTTCCACTCTGAACTTACAAGAAATTTAAAGAAAAAGTTTGCAATTTTTGAAAAAAAAATTGAAAATGTCCCACGGGCTTCAAGTACTCTAATAAATTAACTAATGTTTTTCAGAATTGCAGAGCTTCGATTGAGGCCAGGTTGACAGGGGTTTGTTCAGTTCGTAAAACGTCCTTCCTACAGCTTAGGCACTAGTGTTGATTAAATATACTAAACAGAGGGACAGACGGACGTTTTGCAAAAAAATAACCTTTTCCAGTTTCCCCTTTTCTGTATCAGGGCCCCACAATATGACATTTTGTTCAAAAAATCAACAAGACATGGAAAACTCAACTTTCTACAACTTCAATAATTGTGTTTTTAATAAATACTCTTAAAAGTAGCTTTGTTATAATTGATTTTTGAAAGCTTTTTTATCATAAAATTGAAACATAGTTGAAATATTTTTTGCATTATACTGTTATTCATAGAAGGCAGTGGTAAGCCGGAGCTGAATGAAAATATCATATATTCGAGTAGAAATTTTGAGTAATATTTCTGTTTTCCCTAATTCCAGTGATTTTAATTACTAATTCGATTCTTGTAATGTGATAATTCCTGAAACAGGGACACTAAATATCATACAAAGTGCTGTGATATCACGTATGATAAATTTAGATTTAGATTTGTTTGCCATTTGTATTTTGCAAAAAGTAGTTTTGCCTGAAGTACGTGAGTGAAAATATTTTTAGGACAAAGTAAAATAATCTGCTCTTTGGAACGAAGTTAAACGTCAGCGATTTCCTTTCATGAAATTTTTTTACTAGTATCTCTTCAAATAGTATTGGAGAATGAGCGATTCACATCAGAATATACAATATTTGAATATTTTGTGGCTAGAATGAAACGTAGAGGGGCTTGTAAGAACAAATTCTCCAAATAAGCGTATTTTTATTCTTCCCCATTCTTACGGTACCACTAACAAATATATAAAAATCACAAAAGACATTGAATATTCTTCAATTTTTGTCGTTAACAAATAAATCGGTTTATGTTAATTAAACCCTGAGGTCGAGATACTGCCCTAAAAATTAAAAAAATATATAAAGACTATTCAAAAATATCAAACTCTCAATAAAATCTTCGAGTCACATTTTTGTAAAATAATTTACAAAAAGATGCTTATCATATTTAGTTCAGATTTCTAAAAGAACTTGGCGGACATCACTGAAATCTGTTAACTCTGGCTTCCGAAAGGAAAACACGAGTAACAACGAAGTCAGACTTCCTTTGATCCCCGTCTACGCGCCGGCGAACGTCGGCCTCGTACGGTGCCACCACGGGACTCGCCCTGGAGAACATGCCGGGTGTGGTTGGTCTTGATTTCCTCTGGGTTTTTGCCCACACGCTCGGTAAACAGTGGTGCATACGAACATTCTCACGCCCAGAAAGGTCTAAATTTACTACCAGACAGACTGAAGTACAAATGGAAAAAATAAAAACGTTTTTTGGAAACAGTCCTGTTGGATCGATTTGAGTACAACGCCAACAACCAGAGGAGCAAAAAGCTACTTAAAATGGCAGATGCCGGAGTTTTTTAATTGCTCCTAGTCCGATAAGGACAATTGAAGTCAATGGGTGGTTGTTAGTGGTTTCGGCCACGTGAACTTCTGAGGTCATTACTCCCGTAAGTGTACTGCATGTTTGCCATCGCGCTGTGGCTGCGATCTTTCCCCAGTTATCTCAAGATCCTGCACCGCGCTACAGTCGGCTAGTGTGGTTTCCCTTAACCAGTGCGGCACCTCCTCTCCCCCAGCCGGGACAAGCTTTAAGCTCCCGAACGGTCTCCCGGAATATGTGGTAGTGTAGTGCATGTTAGTGTAAGTGCGTGTGTAAGGGGAGAGTATAGGACAAGGAAGAGAAAGGACAGATCGTGCGCGGTCCGTGGCCCGTTTGGTAGGGTACTGCTCCGGCATTCGCCTGGTGTTGATCGGAGAAACCACGGAAAAGTACCGATCAGAGCAGCCGGTCACTATAAATCTCCTCCAGACAGCGACTGAATTCGACCTAGCTGAAAAGCTAGTGTCTAAGCTGTAGCTAGTGAACCTACGACCTACCAGACAGAGGCGCTGCAGTGACATCAGTTGATGCCCTGAGACACCTCTCCCGGTTCCATCGGGGAGAGGTCCGTCACCTCTCGGGATAAAACATCCCTTACACTAACAGGACACTAACAAGTCCGGAAAGTCAATTAACTTTGGGGATCATTCTTGCATATAAGGCACTTCATTCATGGTGGATTAAGGATGCATTGCCCTAGATTGCGTTCCCGGTCCCACTGCCTCCCCTAATCGCCAGGTAAGCAGCTGAAAACTCGGGCCCTGGGACTGGCTAAGCAAAATGCATTCTTCGTCCTCGCCAACACGCATTAGCGCCACTCAAATCCGCACCGCTCTACGTTCAAGCGCATTTTCCCTCTCTCTACATGGCGGACACAAAATTTATTTATTTATTTCATTATTATTTTGATCTACCGCGTAATAATGTCAACAGAAGGTAGTTGGTGAGAAAAGTATTGGAACAGTTTAATATTCCTAAGCGGCAACATTGTTGATTATCGTGGAGTAAATAAAGGTCTTGCTTCTTCTGGACTATGTCGATTAACCCATCCTGTCGGTAAATTATTACACCAAAGTTAGTACAACCACACTGCACGCGTTTAAGACCATTCACGCGCTTCTAGCTTGTAATTTCAGTCTTCAGATTCACTTTCCCGCTGGAACTTCTCTTTACTGCCGTCCCTCCCTACTAAGATTTCACTTTCACTTCGTACACCTCCACGTCGTCTGCTTCTCTCGCAACCTCGCCTGTCTTCTCTTTTCTTTTGAGCTGTGCGTCGCCGCCTTTTACTGCTCTCGCCTTCCCTCGCCGTCTTCTCCTTTTCGTCCACCTCCGCCTTCCCCCTCCAACCGGTCTCTCCACCGTCTCCGAGGCGCCCCGCCCCGCCTCCCCGCCGCCTCCCCACCGCCCCACCGCCTCAGCCCCGTCGCCGCCCCGCCCGCCGCCTCTGCCCCCGTCGCCGCCCCGCCGCCCCGCCTCCCCACCGCCTCAGCCCCGTCGCCGCCCCCGCCAGCCTTTCCTTATTGGCGTAAGGGATTTTCGAACCTACAAGGCTTTCCGCTTGCGTTCCTGCCTTTCGCTGGCTTACAAGCCGGGATAGTCCTTTCGCAGAGCGGCTGCGAAGCTTCGCCTCCCGCCGGAGGGCATTAAAAATAAATATGCAGCCCCCCCCCTGGCCCCCTCTGCGCCGAGGGCCCGCGGGGCACGAGCTCGAGCGGGTATTGCTAAAAATTCAAATGGAAAGATTACGGATGCTAATACACAGAATCGTTTAAGGGGTCTACACGCGGGCGGGCACGGCGTAAATGGTATGAAATTTTCCCACGCTCTTTTGCGAGCTGTTTTTCTTGCTCACTGCTTTCCAGCGTTTTGCTTCCGGCTGAAACCATTTTGCGAGGGTTTGCTCTTGGATGGGGAAAACAATGCCCAGAAAATGTATGAAGACAGAAGAGAACACCTCTTCGTATTTTGGTGCACCTACTACTGCTAGATATGTAGATGAATATTTTGCGCTCACTTAAAGAGTGTATGTTTTACACTATCAAATTCTTCTTTCCTTCGTTTTCCATTTTTTATTTTTTTTAATTTATTTTACGTCAAAAAACAGTTGAATCTGCGTATGACGTGCTATGGGGAGAAGTGAATTCTGTGCACATTTTCAAAATTCTGTGATCCCTACACTAAGTCAAATACTACATGAATTTTGAAAATTAAAAACAAAGCTCTCATGTAATAAAATATATTGTCAAGGATAAATAAGCAATAAATGTTGGGCTCTTATCCATGTCCTTCGTCAAGGAATAACATTGTGGGAATTCTGATGTGGTGTTGTTGAGTGGTGTTGCTATTTCTTCTCAAGGAATAATACTTGCCTGCCGCAACAACATGGAAACGATCATTTGAATAACTATATTTCCCAATGAATTCTAGAAGACGTGCACAGAAAATGAAGTTACATTTATGTCCAGAAGCAAAACAAGGGGCCATCTCAGCATTTGCTCAATGGATCAGGGAAACTGGACGAAAACCTGATCGAGATGGGGGTGGGTTCCATGAATGGCGATAGGTACTTCCGTGGTTTTATGTACAATAGCCGAGAGATAGTAAGTAATTACAAAGATACATTCGACAAATCAAGCTATGAAATAGAAAACCAACCTCTCTTACTCAGTATTTATAATAAAGTAAACATTATTAAAGTTAAAGAATATTGTCATGGTTTCTATATATTACTTAATTTTGTGGACAATGGTAAATGTTACAATAGATGAACTCGGAGAAAACAGGATTTATTTTCGAGGTAGATGATAAAATGTATTTTTTATGTTCAAGGAAAACAATGCTTTTTACTTGACACCTCGTTACTTCAAACTATTAATTATGGCTTACATGTTGTGGAATTTTATGACTTTCAGACACATTCACAAATATTTGCTTGCTAAATAATAATGAGATACTCTTCAAGCTTCAAAACCATTATAAATCAATATGCGTTTTGTTATATGACAAAAATGATATTCAAACAATTCGTATAATTTGACAAATTGTCTTTTAAGGAAATTGTTTTACTCGTGCGTAAAATATAACCAAATCCGACAAAGATGCATTAGGTCGGCAATTAAAAATCACAATCATTCGTGTAATCTTCTACAATATCCGTTTTATGCAAAGTTCTGGGAAGATGTAGGAGGTTAAAGTGGCAGTTTGTCAGAGATATCACTAAAGGTATTCTGTGTTCTTTTTACAACTTTTGATTCATTTAATAATCGTATAAATTTCTTCGCAGAGTTTGCAGTTAATAACACTTTACCATCCATAATATTCATCCCCTTGCAGTGATGGCGACTATAACATGTTTGCTGTTTTGAACTGAGTCAAAGCATTGCAGTAAATATAATGTACTGGAGTAAAAACCCTTGTTTGTATCACCTGATGCATTTCACCACCGTCATTTTAATATCCTGCTGCTGGAATAGAATTAGCACTCGCACATACACGCGCGTGTGCGTTCACGCACGCACAGACAGATGGCGTGCAGTGCTTGGTGCAAATACATCAAGTGCGCTATTTTCTAATAGGTGAAAGGGACAATTTTGCTATTTATAAACATCCCAGAAATCAGAATATGAGCCCTTCATAAAAATGACATAAATGTCAGCAGGCGAAACCAATTGGTCAAATACGCGTCCCTTCAAGACGTAAAGAGTAACCGGCAGTCGGCTGGATAAATACCGAAAGAGAAAAAAAATTGATTAAACAATCAACTAGTACGTTTCTTTGTTCTTTACTTTCGATATCTATAAATATTGTTTGGACCTTTCTGATTGGACTTTTTATTAAGCGTCTCCATTTGAATTCTTGAAGAAAAAAAAGAGCAATGTAACTATGTAATATCATTTCTGAAGCATTTTTTGCAGTTCCTGGTGCTGCTCACCAGGAATAAGAACAGTTGCAGTTGGATATATTCGGTCTCTGAAGTGATACTAAAAAGGAATACAAGAAGAAGGTACAATCAATTTGGAATTTTTTATATTGATAGTTCTGTATGACGAGTTAGACACCCACATGTAATAAAGTAAATGATCATATAACTTACCTCAACTCAAAGTTAGCAGGAATATATTTTATTCAATAAATTAACCGGGTTATTTCAAACTAGAAACTATTTATTTGCATTCAGTTTTCCAGAGAACAGTTTTCAAAGCATGTAACTATTCAAATGAATTTTTATCTCCACTCACCAGTATTGAGTCACCAAAAGAAAGCAATTCAATGCTCAAATTACAAGTTCTAATAACACCTTACACGTTATAAATGCAAAATAACGATACTTTCAGTGAAACTTATGACCTGTTTCCCGTACGGCGAAATGAACTTCTACTTACTGAAACGACTAAGCACACAGATTAAGTTTTATATGATCTTGTCTTCATAACAATAATAATACTAATAATAACAATAAATAAGAATAATAATAATAACAATAAATAATAATAATAATAACAATAAATAATAATAATAATAATAATAATAATAATAATAATAATAATTCAGTATTATTATTCCAATTATTGATTAGAGTTTTCTGACGCGACAACTGCTTTGTCATTGTACCCGTAAGTGTAGTGCATGTCCAAGTACGGTATGATCTTTCTCCGCTGGATGGCGCCAACCTACACATCGACTTGCAGGGTTTTCCCCACCCAAGAACCACCCACCACCAAGTGGCCCCGCCCCAGCCGTCAAACTCCAAACTTCGGCCTGGCATCCCAACAGGAATGGCAGTGTAGCGCTTGTGAAAGTGTGCGTAGGTGAGGGATGAGGATAAGCCGAGTAAGGGAAAGGAAAGATCACGCGCGGTCCTTGTAACCTTTTGTTAGGGCGAAATTCTCCGCTGAATGGCGAGATCCGGCGCCGACGCACCGTCGATTAACGGCGTTTTCCACAACTAGGTATCTCCCACCAGCCGGGCACTGCCCCAGCCGGGTCAAGTTCTAAGTCTTCGACCGGTCTCCCGGCATGTGTGGTAGTGTAGTGCATGTAACTGTACGTGTGTGTAACGGCTGAGGATAGGACAAGGAAAGGACAAGGTCGCGCTCGGTCCGTTTGCTAGGGTACTTCTCCGGTATTCCCCTGGTGATGATCGGAGAAACCACGGAAAATTACCCATCAGGACAGCCGGCAATTAGAACTCTCCACCAGACAGTGACTGAATTTCACCTAGTTATTCAGCTGGTGTCAAATATACTGCCACCGGGACTCAAACCCAAGGAACTCCCGGTCAGAAGGGCACTGCAGAGATATCAGTCATGCCCTAAAACACCGAAACAGGCGATGTCGTCGTCGTTATTATTATATTAATTTATATACTATATTAATATTATTTTCTATTATTATTATTAATAATAATAATAATAATAATAACAATAATTTACTTAGTTCCCTGTCAAATACAATTCTCCCCCGTGTGTACATTAATGTTAAAGACACGGGTAATCAAGCCTCTTTCAAAAACCTCGATTGTTTGGGGCGAATATTAATATCAATATTCCGAAACATCGATGTTTCGATGTGTATGTCGCATCCTTAATATCAATTACAATTAATTAAATGTAAAACGTGAAAAAACGTAAAAATTAAAATTAAGCTATAAAATTATAAACGGCTAAATGGAACGTCGTCCTTTGCAATGTGGCAGCGTGATCGCAGAGCCGCTGAAGGCGCGCCGGGGGCGACGAGCGGAGCGCAGTGGCGGCAATCGATAGGCCAAGGAGCGGTCGCCCGCGCCCAAGCCGATCGAGGAGGGGGCACTGGCTGCGGGCACACGAGCAACATGTTGGATTGATTGATTGATTAATTGATTGATTTTTTCGTGTTTCCGAGCGCGTCAACTGCTTTGGCCATTAGTCCGGTAGGAGTAGTTCATGTTTGTTCTCGTGAGATGGCGGTGATCTTCTCACGCTGGATGGCGAGATCCGGCGCCGACCTACCGTCGGCTAGCTGGGTTTCCCCCTAAACAGGACTTTCCCACCAGCGGGGCACCGCCCCAGCCGGGACAAGCTCTAAGCTCCCGACCGGCCTCCCGGAGTATGTGGTAGTAATGTGCATGTTAGTGTAAGTCTGTAAAACTACCGATGAGAGCAGCCGGCGACTAGAATTCTCCTCCAGACAGCAAAATATTACATAGAGATGGCGTTGGTGCATGTGAAAGGAAACTGAATTGAATTGAATTGAATTGAATTGAATTGAATTGCTGCCTTATTTTACGTGGCGAGACTCAGGCCATAAGGGCTGCTCTTCCGTCTGACCGCGCAAATTTCGCTGCGCTCCTTTCACCAGCTAGGGGAGAAAGGAATCTTGGGCGACGTGCGTGTCGCGTGAACGTGAGTGTGAACATGAGTAACGACGTGAAACTCAGCGTCCGAGTGGCCGTCTACAAATGCCCACCAGAGATCGCGACAGCCTGTGCAACTGCGATTTCTCCCTGTGAGACACCGAAACGGCCTCCGCGACAATGCGTTCACGTAATATTTACGCTTGTTGATTGATTTATTTTTCCGTGTTTCCGGGCGCGTCAACTGCAGTCCTCATTAGTCCCCTTAGTGAAGTGCACGTTCTTTTCTCGGGAGAATACGGTGATCTTCCTTCGCTGGATGCCGAGATCCAACGCCAACCTACCGTTGGCTAGTAGGGTTTCCCCCTAACCAGGACTCACCCACCAGCGGGGCACCACCCCAGCCGGGCCAAGCTCTAAGCTCCCGACCGGTCTCCCGGAATATGTGGTAGTGTAGTGCATGTTAGTGTGTGTGTGTAAGGGGAGAGAATAGAAGGAAGAGGAAGGGAAGATCGTGCGCGGTCCGTCGCCCGTTTGGTAAGCTGCTGGTACTGCTCCGTCATTCGCCTAGTGTTGATCGGAGAAACCACGGAAAACTACCGATCAGAGTAGACGGCCGCGAGAATTCTCCTCCAGACAGCCACTGAATTCGACATAGCTGAAAAGCTAGTGTCGAAAATCCTGCCGCCGTGGAGAGTGTAACCTAGGACCTCGCGGTCAGAGGCGCTGCAGTGACAGTTGATGCACTGAGCTACCGGTTTTACGCTTGTTGCTTTCCTTTACGGTGGTGTCAGTGTCCCTTCTCCACTCTCCAAAGGCTGCCACCACCACAAGGTGAAACTCCTCCTATCAACGTTGCGCCAGGAGCACACGTGGAGATATTTTTCGTCCTTCTACTGTTTTTTCTAGCTTTCCCGCTAGTGCTTTCGCAATACCCAAAATGTACTTTAATGCTGCGGGAAAAACGACTAATTTGCGTAAAACAAATATTGGATTATCCAGCTGATAAAGAAAAGATGGATAAATCGTATCCCTACATATAGTAACACATTGTATTGTCAGAATCCATGTTTTGTGGGTCCTTGATACAAAAAAATGGTTGACGGCGAAACGTCCGTCAGCAGATTTTCTTCAAAATTGATATTCCGCAATCGATCTAACTCACGTTGCGAAACCTGCAAATTGAAACCTGGATTTAAATTTTGGAGGTACTTTACATGCATCCACCCAGATATTTTCAACACTTTCACGACAATTGTCACCGACATTTTTGATTAAACTTCATTCTCAGATAATGAGCGCTTAAGACAATGGTTCAAGTCTCATGTTCCTTAAAATTCCTGATTTTTTGACATTGCAAAACTTCAATTTTTTTGCATTTTACTTCAAAATTTTGATATATATTTTTTTCTTTAATGAAGTGTGTTCCTTAGAAATAGATCTTCACATAAATTTTTTGAATATATGAATAGTTTCGAAACATTTTACTCGAAATATAAGCAAATAAACAATGTTACCATTTGTTCTCGGAAACCGCTCCAATGTTTTACTTTACATTTTATCCTCATTAGCAATAAGGGCGGAAAATAAAGTATGTTTCTAGTCCCATTTCGGCTATCTTTTTGTTTTTTTGCCTGTTGTAAAAACCGTGTATTTCCCGTATATTTCCAAAACGTGTATTTCCGTTGAAATCTCGAAATCTATATTCCGCAGCATTCCATAACTTTCTCATTACTACGTATATACGTCCGTATATACGTACGTATACGAGAAAGTAAAACATTCGAGTGCCCGTCGGAATGCAGACCGCCATGAAAGCGTTCCGGCGACGAGTGGATTCCGACGAGCTGGCAGGGCTGCCAACGCTCCCCGCGCAGGGAGAGCCACGGGCTGCGGCTGCCCAGGCGAATGGAAATCGGTTCGCGACGGGTGGGAGGGAGAGTTGGTGGAAGCACACCGAAGGAAGTGCCGAGAAGGAGCTGAGATGAAGTTGAGTACAATGAGGAACGAGAAGAGAAATTTAAAAAAGAAATGGAAGGAAAGGAAGGAGAGTAGAAGAATATAGAAGAATGGAGAAGTAGGGGAAGACCAATAAAGAGAAAAAAGGTTTGTTTTATTAATTTATTTTATGTTAAAAAGAGTTAAAAACTCTGTGAGACGTGCTACGGGGAGAAGTGAATTCTCTGCACATTTTCATAATTTTGTGATCCCTACTCTAAGCCATACACTACTTGATTTTGAATACAGAAAAAAATGACGTTTTTTGCAAGGATTCTTAACAAAATACTCATTCCGATGTAATAAAATCTGTTTTAAAGAATAAATCAGCTATAAATTTGTGGTCTGATTCCGTATCATGCCCTTCGTGAAGGAGTAATATTTCCTGTCGCGACAACATGGAGAACCATAATTTCAAGATCTAAATTTCCCATTGAATTCTGGAAGATGTGCTCAGATAATGAAGTTTCATTTATGTACAGAACACAACAAGTGGCCATCTCAGCATTTGCTCACAGGATCGCGGAAAGTGGACCAAAATCCTGATCGAGATGGGGGTCATTGACCCAGATGCTGAGGTACAATACTTGATACAGGTTGTTTAGAATTATACAGGCGAAATGTTAAATAATACATTCAATTACATTATTAAAATAAATGTTAGTGTATTTTTGAGGCTCAATACATTCTCGAATTGTATAGAAACATTCATGCAGCAGTAAACATTTTACTCCGGACTCAAACTTTTCTATCGAATTTAATATTTTAATGTAATCTGGCAAAGTGTTGTAAAATAATGTATATGTATTGTATGTGAATGTTTTGTAGTGAGCTGTTGATACTGTCATCTGATGAATATGATTTCTACGTCGGCGTTTACTGACATCGGCGTTTGCTAAAAATATATTTCCGCCATTAAGCAAGTCATTTTTTACAAACTCATTGATTCGTTAATCAAGAGACAGGGTAATGATAAAATTTCTAAATTAATAAAGAGAAGCTTACAAGAATTACGTGAGTGAGATTTGCTTCTTCTTCGTACAATTCTTTTTTGTAATCTAAAACTCTGGGAGCTATAAGATATATTTCCCTAGATTATTATTCCGTATCTCAGGCGGGAATGAACATTTGTGAAATATACGCAACGAGCAGTATGAACCTTGACTTAATTTGAAAGAATTCTGAACACTTAGCATAACGAACTTAATTTGGGGTTCAATTCATTTAAATAAAAGTTTCATTTAAGGTTTGATTGAACTGAAAGACCTAAAAATGTTGTTACCTTTATATCAGTCAATGGCAAACCGTTCATTTTCGGTGATGAAGTATGGTGAAGGTAACGCGATGAGGAGAGCGTGAGGGGAGAGAGAAATAAGGAGAACTTGGAAGAAAAGAAAATGGGGAAAAGAAACAGGAAGGAGGTGAAGGTAGGGAGGAATAGGACAAAATAAAAGTAAAATGAATTGAGACTCGAAGTCGGTTAAATCGCCGTGCGTCTTACTGCTACTGCTACACAAGGTAGCCGCTCTGACGTATCGACTTGTGATGATTAAATATCCAATCGTCTCTCCCATTATTACCAACAAACAATTTTCAAAAATTCAGAGAGACAAACGAAAATGAGACCAATGCCATTAATTTAAGCGTCTCTTGTATTATCCGTGGAAAAATGTAAAGAAACAATTAGGAGCGTTTTTTTAATGTTTTTAATCCCATTAATTTCAAGCAGAGATTACGCAAAAACTCCGTTTTTTAAACAAATTGTCCAAAAACAACTTTAAAGTTGTGATATTTTAGAACAGATTTTGTTTTAGACAAGAATTTCCATATTCAATTTCGTTGTTTTGAAATGTCAACTTTTTGCAGTTTTCAATCATAGAGAGAGTTCAGCAGAAATGAGACAATTCTTTTTCAGCAAGGCTATAACAAATATCTCCTCTTCCAACATCACTATGTATAAGAATTTCAAAAGATCTTTGTGATTTCTCTATGGACCCTCCGTTACATTATCAGAAAAATTAATACCTATTCCTCCTTGGTTCTCGTTCACTCCTTCAATTAATCTACATTTTACAAACATTTCCCATTCAGATTTACCTTCATTTGCTAGTTTCTCGTACTTTTCCTCACTTCAAAACAAATTGATTAATAGCACAGGCACACAGAAACAAACAAGCTGTCAGACCCAAAAACTTGACTTGTGCTTCTCTATGTGTTTGGACGTACTGAATCCGAATCCAAGGCCAGAATTGTCCCAACACACATTCGAATTTGTTTAAAAACCTAAAAAGGCGAAAAACCTGGACGGGGTGGCGCAATTCTCACTTCAGATTCGAATTCAGCATGTCATAGAGAAACATTTGTCAAGTCTTTGAGTCTGACAACTTTTTCTGTTTTTGTGTACCTATGTAATTCTAAACAAGAATGTGGTACAAAATTAAAAAAAAAACAATTTGCGGCCGTTTCTAAGAAAACAATTTTAATTGGCAAACAATTGAACAGATTGAAATATTAACAGACTGATACACAAACAGTTGGATAAATAAGCATTCAGTGTAACAAACGGACATATAAACATACAGGCGGGCAATCGGACGTGAAAAACACTTCCTCAGCATTGCTGAACAAAAAACTGGAATTTCTGTTTAAGTCTCGAATTATATTTCAATTTTTCATTACATAACTTTATCTGCTACGTTTATAACTTAAAACTATATGTACATGTGTAAAAAGGATAAAATAAATAAATTAGATGTATATTTTCCGATCCCGGGCTCGATTTCCGATCGAGGCAAAAATAAAACTTGTAGCTTCTCTTTAAAACCGTCTCAGTTTCTGAAGCTGTGTGACGAAGAAAAACTCAGGCAGACTGAGTTTGCTAGTCATGGTGAAAGGAATGGGCTGTGTTCTCCACATGTCTCTTTTATCCTTCAAGCGTTGCTATTAAACTAGGTCCACGCATGGAAAACATCGTCAGCTAGTGGGCAAAGTCGGACAGTCGACCCAAAAATGCCAGTCCATACGTACATGTTTCCCGATTTAAAATTGAATGTAGTGAACGCCATACGTCATTCGTACAAAATGGAAATACTTTTCTTTTACCGAACATTTTTACTTAGATATTTTAAAATAATGTTCAAGTTTCATTATGTTTATGTAGAGCTCTAGAGCATTAGTTCACAACTGAAATTCAATAGTTAAATAACTTTCAAACAATGTATCCGAAAAAAGTAGGAGTTTGGAATTCACTTGGAAGAGAAAGATTTGGAAATGACATTAATTTTTTCTGAAAATTCCAAATGGTCCGATATTTATGCGTAGTGTAAATATATAAATTGATCACTTGGTAAGTAATGTGAACTCGTGCGCATTTGGCCTATGCGTCTTAGAGCATTAATATTTTCAAGCTGGGTAAGTGGATTAAATTTGTAATACCCTTAAATATTGATCTTATATTAATTTTTCTAAAAAAACAGATATTCTAATTAATAATTGCTAATTTGTATGCCAGTGTGTGGTGAAGGCGAATATCGCCTCTGGGCCAAGTACCGTCTTTTGAAAATGTTAAATTAACTTACTTTCTGACGAGTTGGTTTATGCCTTATCCTGGAGTTTCTGACATTTCATTATAGATTTTCAATACCCACACAGTAGTTGTCAAGTTAAAGTTAATGAGAACATAATTGTAACATCATCATCGTATTATTTGACTTTACAGACAATATCTGAGTGTCGTATTTTGTCGTTCACATGAGCATAAATACAAATTGTATATTAAGAGCTGAATTTATTGAAAATTCACTACCATTTTTTGCAATTCTTTGTTTTGCACGCAAACTCTCGCTCTGCCATGCCAATTGGCTCCCCGGTGCCGACGCCCCCTCCCGAGCATTTCGTCACGTCCAAGCGTCCGCGCGCCCCTTCTCGCCAGCCCGCGCCTCCACTAAGCACTTTCCAGGCGCAAAAAGACGGATCGGAAGGGTCTCCTTCCAGTCATCCTCCAGTCATCCTTCCAGTCGTCCAGCGGGAGGGATCTTCCCACCACCCTGCCTCATCCCATCATTGAATTTCTAGTCGAGCTAAGCAACCCAGTGGCACTTAGCCGCAAATCCCCAAGAGCGCACCGGGAGCGGTGGCTCAGGGCATCAACTGATGTCACGGCAGCGCCTCTGACCAGGAGGTCCTAGGTTCCAGTCCCGACGATGGCAGGATTTTCGACTCTAGCTTGTCAACTAGGTTGAATTCTGTCGCTAACTGGAGGAGAATTCTAGCGGCCGGCTGCTCTGATCGGTAGTTTTCCGTGGTTTCGTCGATCAACACCAGGCGAATGCCGGAGCAGAACTCTAACATACGACGGACGATCTTTCCTTCCTGTTCCTTGTCCTATCCTCACCCCTTACACACACACCTACACTAACATGCACTATACTACCACACATGCCGGAGATCGGTCGGGGACTTTGTCTCGGCTGGTGCGGTGCCCCGCTGGTAGGAGATACCTGGTTTGGGAAAACCCCGTTAGCCGACGGTAGGTCGACGCCAGATGTGGCCATTCAACGAGAGATCACCGCCACCTTCCGTTCAAACACACGCACTACACGTACGGGACTAATGGTCGTAGTAGCAGCCGCGCGCGGATTCACGACCAATCAATCAATCTCAGGGCGCACCATAAAATCATCATGGAGGCAGCAGAAGGCACGCAGCTGCTGAGCCACCTCGCAGGAACGCCACAGCTCGCGGTCGCGCAAAGGCGACCAATTAAAAAATAGCGAAGTAAATCGCTAAGAGGGAATGCTTAGAGTCAATCGTTGGAAAAGACTAGTGAAAGGTTGAGAAGGCTGATGAACGAACCTGAAAGAAGCAAAGCATCACGCCCGTTACAGAGCACAGACATTTCCAAATGGGGTGGAGGAAAGAAAGCGAGAGAGTAAAGGAAAAGGGGGACTTGAGCTGAGGACTTGGTGACAAAAACACTTGATATGAAGATTTAGTGAGAGTGACGTCTTATGAAGACTTGGCAAAGACATTTGAGATCGGATCTCCACGAAAGGAGAAAATCTTAGGAACTGAGGAACCGCGGGCGCGCAATCCCAGAAAAGTGAGGTAATACGATCATAGCCACCATTTTTGTGGATTTGTCCATCTCCATTTAAGTTAAACAACACTTCTGGACTGGAGATTGTAAAGTGAAATAGTAATTTTAAATTGCACTCAAAACCTTTCTATTTGTCAATAAACGTGAACTCACCACGTAGACTGGTTGCGCTTTGTAAAATTCCATCTTTGTGTATCATTCAAGTAGCTAGTAAACGTAATGCATCGCTTCGATCCAGAGCACCCAAATCCTGGGGTTCTCAATGCCGGGCCAGGATGGTAGGTAAGATGCACGCTTGGCACACACTATACGAGTACAAATGTAGCGTGTGTGCCCTGTTACCCACCAATTACCGGTGTACTCCGCGTGTGACGGTAAACCCTATTTTGTTGTGGCTACACAACGGATCATTACAGTAATAGGAGTACAGAGCAAATTTATAAAACAATGGTTAATATACTTCGTATAGAGAAACTTAATAGCGCTGCGGAAAATCGAGATTTCCACACAAATACACGTTTTGGGGACTCCTGATACACATTTCTTTTTCAAAACGTCCACCCGTGTCCGTTCATATTTGGCAACAATACCAGTGCCTACACAATGCGAAGGAGTGTTTCTAAACTGACACATACTTGTCGGTCTGACCTCTATTAAGCTCTGAGATTTTGAAAATCATTCATTAATTTTTGGGGGCACTTTACACGAATCTCCCAAGTCATTTTCAAAATGTTCTCAAAAATTGCATCGAAAATCACATGTAGAGTGTGTGCCCTGTTATCCATAAATTGCTTTAGTGGCTACTTATCGAGTCATTACAATATTAATACATGTATTAAGTCAACTCATTAAACCCCTCAATAAACTTTAACCTCTTCATGTTAAAGCTATATTTTCTCTCATTAATACCTAAACTTTTTGAACTTAAACGCTACACTGACCTTACCTACAACCTCTTTCGGGGGATTCGCATTTTCTCCTCGCAATCCGCGTAAAGGCCGTAACAGGATGGCGTTTTTAACGAGGGTTTGCTTCGTACGGGCCAGGCGGAAACGCAAATTATTAATGGGCGACCCGCCTTGCTCATGGTTGCGAATAGGGAGACAGAAGACGCCAAGGAAACGCGGCATAAGCCGGACAAAGCTTCTTCAATTACGCCGACAATGGCGCAGGCGACTCAAGACAAAAGAAACCGGCTGGCAAAACAAACGAATGCTAAACCGTTTAATAACAATGGGAAACAGCGCGCGGCGCGCTACCACGTCGCCCCTAGCGCGGCGCAGCGGCCGAAACGCGAACAAAAGCACTCGGCTGCCAAGATGGCGCAATTAAAACTAACAATGAAACGACGAAATCAAAACAAGCAAATTGGATAAGACTGGCGTTCGGAAACGAGGAAGAACGTGAAATAAAGGGGCTAAATTTATTGGGCATCGCCCGTCGCCCGTGAAACGAGAGCTTTTATAGAAGGGCTTCTAATGCTAAACCTTCCAAATAAGCGACGAGGCTGTCTGGCTGGCAGCAACAAACAAGATCTTTCTGACTTTCCAGCAAAAGGCTACGTCTCATATTTTGCGACAGCTTCCCAGAGAAACGTTTTCATAAGTAATCGTAACAGTAAATTCCTGTTTCCCACAAGATAAGCATCCATTGAGATACTTTTCAAGGTATCAATAGTCTAAAACTGTGAGAAGCAAACCACAATCTATTGAAATAGAGAATCAATTAGTTTTTCATTTCGCTGCTTTAAGAAGGTGTCGCTTAAAGTTCAAATTAAGATTGAGAATTACGTAAGAAGCATCCTTTCTACCAGAACTGTAGTATATAAGTAAGTTTGAAAGTTGTTTTATTTCTCGATATTTCAAAATATTCGCCTAGATTTTGTAGATTCAACAAAAACATAGGTGATCGGGATAAATAATAGTAATGATTTGAATTGCATCCCATATTTGAATTTAATGCATTTTGGGAGCATTGCCTTTCAGTGCTGTACCATAGTACCTCCTCTTGAACTACAAAGCCTAATCCCAGAATAAAGTAATTCAATTTTCAGTCCACACACGTTCTCTTTCCTTTGAGTGCAAAAGGCGGAACTGATTATCCGTTCTAAATCCACCGGTTCATATCTCAGAGAAATGGCTGTGGGAAGCGCAGTGCATAAGAAAAGCAATGTGGAAAAAGAGAGAGTCAAACATAAAAGGGAAGATAGAAGTAGGTTCAATTCAAGTAAAGTAAAACTTGAGATTTGTTTTATGATTTATTTTTTGTTAAAAATGTCTTTTTGGTAATGAGTATTCACGTTAGATTAGAAAAGTTAATAATGAATTTCCATTTTTAACACATATTATATTTAATCATGCTTTATCACTGAAGAATTTACGTTTGGAATATATTGGAATTTTATAAATACATTTCTTCCTGCATGTATTAATATTGAAGAAAATTAAAATTCTCTAGTAAGTTAATATACTCGTAAAAATGCTGTAACAGTGACACTTGTGTTCATATTTATCGACGCCACGTTCATGTATATGCTCCGTTGTCAGTTGTGTAACCTTTACATTAAGATAAAAATTGTAATAATTTGTTGTACAAACAGACTAGTTTGAACATTACAATCACATGTTAAGCGTATTCAAAATTAATTTTCCTTTACAGTTATCTCTAAACAGATATTCCTAACTCGATATTATTTTCACTCTTGCTTCCTGCTTATGGACTATGAAAAAAAACTGCAATACTTCGGAGTGGAAAAGTTATTTTCCGAAAGAAAAATTCTTATTGCCGAGCCATAGTAACAAAAGTGGATAAATATTTTTCCTATATAAAGGAAATTATTTCCTCTAACAAAAACCCTTATTTTGTAGGTTCTAGATACCGAAAAATTGATTGAGGGCAAAACGTCTGTCTGTCTAAATGTTTATCTATGATCAACGTTAGCACCTAAACAGCTGAAAAAAATTCCTTAAAAATTCATATCCTTCAATCATTCTAAACGAGAAATGCGTATTAATTGAGTTAAACATGCTGAATTAAGGCGCATTACTAATAGAGGTTGTACATTTGTCCTTTCTGATTTATTTTGTTTTAGTTTTGTTTCATTGCAAAGTTCTATAATAAATTATTTTAAAAGTGATAAGCAGTTTTATGGCAAACCAATCCGTGCGAGTACCCTGACAGACCTCATCCAGCGCGCAAGGCTCGAGGAGGGAGCACAGCAGCGAATAAGTAACTTCCAATTGTCGAGGCAGCCTCTGCAATACTTCCAGACAGCAACAGGTAGCAACGGTTCACCTCTGCCGCGTGACAGAAGCCATCAGGGGGGTAGAAGGAGACTCGCGGCGTAAAGAGAGGACTCATTGTTTTGGAAATACTTTCTGTTTCTTCATGAGATCACAGCGCAGCAACTCTTCATTGGCTGAGGCTTATAACAAGACGAGTTCGGGCATTCACACGTCGTAAGAAATCGTTAAGAGAAACGTGTTTGCAGCCTCGCTAAGGCCGAGCACTTAGGGAAGGGAGTTGACTTGACAAAGCCGCACCGCAGTGAGCAATGTTGCGTTACGCAGGGGAGATATGCAGAGCAAACGCACACCGTAGAGCTCTGTGAAGAGAGAGAAAAACTCAGAAACATATCTTTATATTCCCGCATTAAATTAACATAGGTGGAATTAATATTATTTCTGAAACAAAGTCTCACTCAATATTTTATATCACAATAATTCAGAAAAGTATAACAAAGTAAAGAGAATGGTACATTATGAAAGGATCTTGTAATGATGATTGTTAATACACGAGTGTGATATTACGATACGAGCGAGAAACAAGCGAGTATTGTAAACTTCACAGGAGTATTAATATCCATTACATCGAGATTCATACGGTACTTTTTCTACGAATTATGGTAACTTTTATAACTTAAATTTTCCATTGAATTGTTTCATGGCAGTTGACATGCAGGGTTCAGCCAAGACCATCTAGTGAACAGCTACTCTACCCTGTCTAAGATGTTTTTGGTCTACTGCGCTAATCAAATAGGATGAAAGTGAAATTACGATCCAATTTATTTTAAATATTATTTCACGTAAAAACGTATTAATAATAAAAGAAATTAAAATTGACAAGTATAAAATAATATAAAATACAATTTTAATGGTCACAATCAAACGAATCATTTACCAGAATTATTCTCAATGATTAACTATCAATACTTGGTTTGTAAACGTCTCTGTGATTGTTCAAGAACCTACATCATAATGCATCGCAATGAGTATTATTATGCAAAGAGTTGCAGCCATCAAATGACATAATTAAACAGTGGGAGTAGAAATATAGTGGACTATGGTTAACCAGATTTATCTTTCAAGAACTGTGTATTTTTTGTAAAGAGACTTAATAAACTACAAGAAAAAATAGAAGGCACAAGTGTATAGAAAAGATAAGTAGTAATGTGATTTCTTACAAATTATCGGAGGTAACACAGTACCAGTTTCGGGTTAAGAGGAGGTGACGGTGAACTTCTCCCGCTGGAAAGGAGATAAGGCGCCGGCCAACGTCCACTTGCAGGGATTTTCCTCAACCAGGTATCTCCCACCAGCAGGGCACCGCCCCAGCCGGGACAAGTTCTAAGGTCCCGACCGGTCTCCCGGCTTGTGTGGTAGTATAGTGCATGTTAGTGTAAGTGAGTGTGTGTAAGTAGGGAGCGTCAATAGGGCAAGGAAGAGGAAGGAATGGACGTGCGTGGTTCGTAGCCTATTTGTAAGGGTATGCTCTGGCATTCGCATAGTATTGATCGGAGAAACCATGAAAAACTGCTAATTAGAATAGCCGGCCACTAGAATTCTCCCCCAGACAGTGGCTGAATTCGACAGCTGAGAAGCTAGAGTCGCATATTCTGACCCTGTCAGCGCTCAAAACCCAGATCTCTCGATCAGATGCACTGCAATAACGTCAGTTGGCCCTGAGCACCTTTGCCGGTCTGTGGCCTATAAATGATGTACGTCGCTTGGTTGATTTCTTTGCGTTTTTGTCCGCGTCAACTATGAATATTACTACTATTTGTATGAGTATTGCATGTTATATCCTTGGGGGAGGCAAAGTTTCTTTCCCGGCTGGAACGTGCGATCAGGCGCCGACCTACAAATCTGTTTGCGGTGCATGCCTTCTTCCTGGTATTGCCACCTGTGGGGACGCAATTCCTGTAAACGACCGACTTGGTTCCCGAAATGTGTGGAAGTATAATGGATGTAAGGGTAAAAGTGCGTATGTAAGGGGACTGTATGAAAAAACGATGAGGAAGGAAAGATCGCGCGCGGTCCGTGGCCTGCTTTTCGAGGTTCTACCCCAGCATTCGTCTGTTTACTGGAGAAACCACGAAGAACTTCCGATCAGAGCAGCCGGCGGCTGGAATTATTTTTCAGACAACAGCAGAATTTGATCTAGCTAGTATCGAAAATTCGCCTTCGTTGAGACTCGAATTCCAGGATTTCCCATTCAGTGGCGCTTCTGGAGAAACATTCGCTCTGATTAGAAACGTGAAACAGTCTGCAACACTTGCATTCATCTAAGGCCTAGCACTTTTAGTGAATCCTGCTACGTTGAATATCCTCCGTACAAAACAAAATTAAGAAGAACGATGAGTCTTACTTTAGAATATTTATCGAGGGGGCGATTGGTTTGGGCGACGAATTCTTCTGTGAAGAATCCCTTCTTTTCATGGACCAATCCTCGTCCTAGACTTCATATTCATCGGGCGTAGTTACTTCGCCCCGCGGGGATAGCACAGTTCTAGCTGCTCTCACTTAAAGATGCGGCCCAGGATGGCAGCGATGCACGTGCCAACACACAGAGGTACCTCTACCACCAAGTGGAAACTCCAACACGAATGTTTCGAGCTCAATCATAAGTTTGCTTCAATAAGAATGTTTGCAAATATCATTTCCTTTAACGTTTAAATAAAGTAAATGAAAGTTGTGGTATTAAATCCAAGGTAGGAGAATAAATATGAACAACAAATAAAGGCTGCAAAGAAGAACATATTGTATGAGAATGCGGCGTTACACGTCCTTTTACCTTTCACGCTGTAAATTTCTTATATTTTCTCTCTCAACTTCACAAATAGTGTACAAAACAAAATAGCGCTATTGGGAGAATAGCTACCTCAGTGAATGAGCCTTGTTGATGCAATACAAAAACGGATTAAACGATTCCGGGCGTAGATCCACAAAATTCCTTCTCTGGTCCTAGTAGATTCGTCCTTTCCTTCTCGTTTACTTACATAAAATGAGGCCGTTTGGTGTTTGTGAATCGTTCAGGGAACGAGTCCAGGTCGATCGAGATATCGTTTCAAACCTACTACTTTAGTCTCATCATAGCTGAGCGTCGTACTTGCGGAGTCGATCCTTGCGCTAGTCCGTTCGTAGTATGTGTCGGATCGAGTTTAAAAATAAAATATCTGGCGTACACAAATACGTGATCGGTCACAATATACAGGTTGCCCGGAAAGGAAACGTCCAAAATCCGAAAATAAGCTCGAAAAACGATTTCGAAGTTTTGACTCGAAAAACGATTTCTAGTAAACAATTTGCATTGCAGAAGCATACAAACATGCCAGAGACATGCAAATTGTTTATTATTTACAGAAGCAATGTATACATTTGTTCAAAAAGAGAAATTAACCCCAAAATAAAAAAAGCAGTCTAATTGAGTAAATTGTGTAGACTAATCATAAGACAGTCATAACGTAAGAAATTAAAAATATTTTATTTAGATTTCAAATCCTATTCTTCGTATACCGAAAAACTAAATGAACACACTGTATATTCTGCGACATAGTCTGACGATTTGGATTCAGAGCCACTAAGTTGCACATACCTATCCTGCATGTATTGTAAAAGAAAACAATCTTTGAACGATTATGGATAAAATGGTAAGTAGGTACACCAGGTTGATGTGTGCAGACGTTTCGAACAACACAGCTATTCGAAAGGAAACTCCAAGCATTCGGCAGTAGGCGGAACAAACCATCCGCCGCCTCGATTCGTCATTTCCGAGTCGAAATCTCCAGCCGCGAGAGGGCGCCGGGGCGAGAGGGTGGAGGTGGAATTTCCGGAGTCTAGCGGGGCGTGGCAAACTGACAGAAGGGGGGAGGAGAGCGCCTATCCTCCGTAGACGCAATGCGCGTTCCGACGCACAAAAACCAAATCGCCGGAAGCGCGTTCATTTCCGGTGTCTGCGCCCCTGCCGTCTTCCACCCGTCTGATGTCGGCTCGCAGCCTTGCCAGATTGTGCATTTTCCCGCAATTTACCTCCCATAACCTGCTTCGGCGCCTCAAACGGCCAAGGGGATTCCCCTGGCGGTTATTTCTTAAAATTCAATTACGTCAGAATGTCACGTGAATACGTATTCCGACAATAAAACTACCTAGTAAAAGAGGGATGAAACATGACAAATGAATATTTTCAAATTATGACTTCTATGCTACGAAAACAAATATTAATTTTGCCCATGCAAAAAATATTGGTTATCAGAAAATATTGAGTGGAACTTCAGTAAAAAGTGTTTGAAAAACGTATAGAAAGGCCAATCAGAAAAAGGCAGTTATTCAAATATGAGAAGCAGTTCTCCTTGAAACGGATGCGTGCTAAATCACCAATCTTGCTCAGTTCAGTTAATAAATAATCACAGCCCTTTGTCTGCGCGAAGAACACTATTTAAATTAAACATAGAGTGGAAAATAAATCACGAACAGTTTCGTTCCCATCGGATCACAATTACCTTGAGTCCGTACAATAATTGTACATACATTAAAATAAATTGTAAAATAAATGTCATTAAAATACACCCAGCACAATAATAGTTTGCAGGGAGAGATCTGTCAAGTAAAAACATAATTATACAATGAATAAACACCAATACTGGCAGGCTTGCATCTATCACGAAGGATTATACACGTAAACTAGTTAATAGTCTTCTCTTCCCCTCACTCTCTCTTCCTCTGAGAAAAGGACCGGGTACAGGAGGTATTCCGTCTCCGTTGGTATTTAACCTGTATTCAGAACTTGATTTTAAATATACCTTAGAGGATTGTATTCTGGGAGTAAAAGTGGATGGTATTCCTATTTCTAACTAGCTGGTACAATGCTGCCGCAGAAGAAATAATTGTTGAAATATCGTTTGATTCTCATGCTGATTCTGGTACACGTTTTCGAATGGCTCGTTAACGTCCTCTTTCAATTCCGCCTGCATTTTGGTGTTCTGATTCTGATGCGAGCAATTGGGTGGCTCTCTCTCACCCTCCCTTCCCCTCACTCTCTCTTCCCTCTTTTTTCATTTTCTTTTCCCTCACTCTTTTTCTCTCTCTTTTTACTTTCTTCTTTGCTCTCAATTATTCCCTCTCTCTTTTCCTTGGCGCAACAACTTAACTGCATTTTGTGCATACACTCTACAAACACTCTAAGGGAAGATAACGTACCTTTAGTTAATTTATAATGGAGACGTTCAGCTCGGATAGCCCGTCAGTCCGTAAGAAGCTTTCACTACAGTCGTGCCTTCTGGCACGTCCTTAATATTAATATTGCCGTCGATTTGTGGATATTTTTGCATGTGAAAGAACATGCGCTTCAAGTGACGTCTTATAAAGGTCCTGAAAAACTCAATACTTTTTTGTGAAAATGAGTTGAAAATTCCGCACTTTCAGAAACGCTCGAATTACACTTTCTCAAAAACTGCTTCAAATATTTTAGGAAACTTTTGTACGGATATTTCTGAATGCACAAATTACTTTTATAATAATCTCTCTTGTTTATATTTATATTACGTCATTATTTATGCATAACTACATGTGTGAGAACTTCTGCTTCAAACGATTTCCAATGATGATTTTCAAATTATTAAACGTTTACTGAGAAAGTGAGCTCAAAGCTGCTCTTTTTTCTCTCTTGAGAAACCCTGAAATGATATTGTCACAAAGGGGTTGCAAATATTTACATGAAAATTTTCATTGCAAACGCAAATAAATTACATTTCGATGGCAACAGATGTCTGGTGGTAAGAGAATGGGGCTAGTACTAAATCCCAGACTAAAGAGGTTAAAAAACTAACAAGTACGAACAAGTTAGTGCAATTCTGTAGGACAACTAGTTTCGTGTTATATCTGTTTGATGCAAGACATACGGGTAATTTCTATCCAGCTGTAGCATTTTTTTTGGATTTTGTGCTAATTGGTTCTTATAAATGGCAGCAAATTGGTTTCTTTCCTTAGCATATTACATATAGAGGGAACTTCATTTTTACAATGAAATGTGATAGAAAAAATATAAATATTTAACATGAAAATAGCCGCCTTAGGCACCCCGCTAGGTCGGTTCCATATTTGGCTGTTATAGAATTTATTACCCACATAGAATCCTGTTGGACACGCATCATCTACGCTATAAATCATAAGGCAATAACAAGCCTCACTTCTATCCACATCATGAAATCTTGAAAAGCGAATATGAAAAATATTGCAGGAAGGCATCGTGCAAGGGGGAAAATATTCCCCCCTTACATTTACATTTCCCACTAGATTACTTTCTACTAGGGGATGTAACGCCCCCTGGAAGATAATTTCCTTGACAGAACAGAACACCTTCCAACCCCACGGAAAAGGTCCTCCGCAGCAAACAGCTCCCTATAAAGTACAGAAGAGAAGGTCCCCTAAAGCCATGAGCAGTGTACAGAAACTGGCATCTGAGAGAACACATTCGTCAACACCAGACTCAATTCTGTTTGCCAAGACAAAATGCTGAGCCACTCGTTAACACTTAGAAATAGTGAAAAGCTTAAAACAAGTACTACGTCAAGAACTAGGCGTATATACGATATTAGTAATAAGGTTCTAATAATGAAAATCCTAAATGATGAACGGTAATCATTGCCCAAACAAGGAAGAAAAAACCGCGCTAGGGTACGTTGTCCCCCCACCCCATTTGCATGCTACCTAATAATTATAGACATGATGAATGTTTTCTTACGAATTGAACCTCGGTCATTCCATGCAAAATGGGGTCGGAGCAATGAGCTCGGAGCAATCAGCGGTTTTCTGAGCGCACGCCAATGTGTATCATCAGTTTTGTCACACAATTTTTTTACTTTAAGTATTTACCAAAATAAACGTGTAATTACGCACATAAAATTAACTTTATATTTTTAGAAGTCGTAGCAAAAATTATTCAATAATTTTTTAAAAAGTTTTAAAAAACTTTTGATTTGAACAATTTTGTTTTTGTAATTGCTTTATATACAATCTTTCAACCCTCAACGTTGAAAGTGGAGCTTTAGAAAACACGCAAGTTATAAATAGAAATCTTACCGGGGTGAATGGACGCTGAAATCAGGGCACTTAGCAAGTCACACAGCGCCGTCCAGTCACGGCGTCTCTCCACGATATATTCGCGGACCCCGACGCAGGACTACTTCTCCAGTATCTTAAGAAGAACCAGAGTGCGTTTCGACAGAAATTTTATTTTCACACTTTGGCATCACACTGAGGATGCTCGAGTTCCTGGCTCAGTTTTTAGTCGCATAAACCTGATGTTTAACATTTTGGGTTTTTGATCTTTTTTTCTTGTAAATGAAAATAGAATTCCCTCAACGTTAGTCTATGCCCATTCAAAGCATTTTTTAGGATTCGTGATATTCGTTCTCCGGATACTAGCGTACATATAAAGTCTTTTAATTGTTTCGCCTACACCGTCACAAGATCTCTTACCATGACTGGTAAAAAAAGAAATGTGTGAAAATCAGACTTGTGATACAAGTTAAGTTCTTACAGGTGAAAGATCGAGAGGAGTTAAAATTTTATTTATATTACTTATTCTGGCCTGTTCTTCAATTCTTGATGGCACATACTCCTCTCTTCATAATTAATTGTGATTGATGGACGATTGATTTTCTTTCTTTACTTTCTGTCCCTGCCCCAGGTGTATGAAACTGTGCTAGTAATTTTCGATAACTTACACCTGAACTGAGATTTTAAATGCCGCACCACTAAATTAGGCAATTTTTTACACATTACCTCTGTCACTTTCAGAAGCTCAGAGCTTGTCCCGGCTGGGGCGGTTCCCCGCTGGTGAGAGATACCTAGTTAGGGAAAACCCCGTTAGTCAACGGTAGGTTGGGGCCGAATCTTGCCATCCAGAGGGAAAGATTACCGCCACCTCCCGATGAAAAAACATGCACCACACTTACGGGACTGATGGCCTCATTAGTCGACGCGCCGGGAATCTCAACCAATCGATTGGGTCAATTAGCTCCGTCTATACCCTACTCATTACAAGGAAACGTCTAATCGGGTGACCTCCAGACCACAGCGATTGGATTCGGCCGCCTCCTTCGCCCTCCCGGCCACTGCGTTCTTTGAAAATTAAGGCTCCGAGGGGGCGGGGGCGCGGCGGTGTGAATTTCCCCCGGAGGCAGCGCGCGGCGTTTTAGAATTCAACCCCAGCGAGGAGGGAAGACGAAATGAGCCGGGCCGAGACGACCGCCCGCCCGCGGCGGCGGGGGGTTCCCAGGCGCACCTGAGAATTAACCTCGCGGTGACTTCGCGGAGGGAGGCTCCGGTTCCGGGTTTCGCGGTGTCCTTATTAAGCCGCCGCTCGAGTGCCATCTGGCGGGACGAGTGCAAGTGTGGCGGGAGCGACGTGGCCCGGAGGGACCCCAGCAGCCCCTGTGCCTTGGGGGTAAATGGCTGCTGGGCTTCAAAACGGTTCTTCCTACAAGAAACAAATGCTGAACACAGTCGATTCCGGTTGTGGTGAAGTGGGATGTGGTGAAGTGGGATGTGGTGAAGTGGGATGTGTGAAGTGGGATGTGGTGAAGTGGGATGTGGTGAAGTGGGATGTGGTGAAGTGGGATATGGTGAAACGGATATATTGAACTCGGATATAGTGAACCGTTAGTTATAGTGCACTTAAGTCGCTTGTTCCGTTTTTCACACATTACAAAGAAGCATAAGAAGATTCGGTTGTAGGGAACCTGAACCTCGGCTATAGTAAACTTAGGAAATAAATCATGGAAATTAATTCGATCTCGTGTGTTATTAGGCGATTGAAATGACCGCTGCTTAGCGGTGAGTGGTATTGCGTTCCAACAGTACAAGAGGCATTGAAATGTATCAAGACTGCATTACGATGGTTACAGACGGAGAACTATGCAGAATCAGGTATGAATAGAGCACGAACTCAAGAGAAGGATGTAATGAAAAATGTACGAAGCACACATTTGAAAATAAGTGGATTTTTTAAGGACAAATAATTATACTAAAATTTTCAGTTCGTGCCGTTAATGTATTTCGCAGCATCTGTATATTAATGAAATCAGTTGTTCTGGAGAAATTCCATTTAATTTTGACATCGTCGGAAATAGTGAACTTTTGATGTAGTGAACCAAATATATTAGTCTCCAGAAATTCGCTATAACCGGAGTCGACTGTATTTTCCACTCTACATTACGACATGATAAAACCTCTCGCATAGAATTTTTGAAATTTGCTATTAAAGTGGGTTTGCGTATTGTAAGATGAAAGTTTGTTTGTGGAGAAAGTCTAAAGTAGAAGTATTTTAATACTTACAATTTCAATTTTTTGGGAAACTTTCATGTAAATCTCGTTCTGATAAATCAAACTTAACGTGTTGGAAAATCAACATGGGAGATCTTATCAGAGAAAAGTGTACAAAAAATGAATTTAAGATAAGAAAGCATCGTGGTAATTAGAAAATCCCAATTTTCTGAATAACGCACATAAATGGGAGAGTCCGCAATGGATAAGGATCCCTTCCAAATACATTTCCAAATTACACAAATATACCTTATGTTTCTGTATGAACAAAGTGAATACAAATATATGAATAGCAATTTCAAACGATAGAATGAATAAAATGAATATTTCTAACAGATACTAAGGACGTAATGACATTGACATGAAAACTTATTTCAATTTTTTCTAAAGAATTTCTAAAGAAAATGACTTTCAAAAAATTGAACAAACGATTTTAAGCGCAAATAACTGATTGAAAAATAATGTATTAGAAATAAAACTCAGCAATAAAATTTCCTATCACCGAATGAAAGTATAATCTCCACCCCAAAACTAAGACAAAACAATATACACAAATCACATTCACTAAGAAACAACATACATTTCAGGAAATAAGCAATTGATGTAGAAAGAGTCAGAAGGGAAAAGAATCTTCAAAGTGGTTTCCAAGTCCTATCTTCGAAGACGAAAACATTTCTTCAGAAGATTACCGCTCATTTCTTTAATATTAATTCTTCCAGCCTCCCTTCCGAGCCGCCTCTTTCAACGCAAAGTAAAGATAGAATGAAAAAAAGAGTAGTAAAAGTAGGAAAAATATTGCCCGAGAGAGGTTATAAAACGCGAAATTATTTCAGATATTGCGTTCGATATGTACGAACGAGAACATTCTTTGAGCTCCGCGCCACGATCTCGACGTAGCCGCATTTCCGCAGTGCTCCAACTAAAGGAGATATTTACTCCCTCGGTCTGAATTTCTTAAATTGTTTCCTCGTAACCTGTTTTCTTGTCAGCTAGCGACAATACGCAGCAGTTAATAATTCAATAAGTCCGTTACGTATTAGTGAATTGCTTCAAAATTGCCCCATTCCAACGTACATTTCCGGGAACTGTCTAAAACAACTGAAATACGAAGCCCTACTAATGGTAACACACAACGATAATCTCATGGGTAGTATGGATGGGCGAATGGATTTAAAAGCACGAAACATTCTGGGTAGATATTATATGGAGATTAATGAAAATTTATTAGTGTAACAAATGAAAATATTGGCTTTGAGAAAATCACTTGTTGTACATTGAATATATCCGGTGGCACAACCAAGGGGGTGGGGGAGAAACACTGAGCTCCCGCGCACGCGCACACGTACACGCACACCCACGCACACGCGCACGCGCACGCGCACGCGCACGCGCACGCACACGCACACGCACACGCACGCCCACACACACGCACACGCACACGCACGCCCACACACACACACACACACACACACACACACACAAGCGAATGAAATATTCATAAATAGAGTGACTAGTAATTTTCTATAGTGACTAAATTCATTTAATAACTCAATTGAAAACGTTATACGCAACTATGAGTCAAAAAATCAGCACGAAAACTTTATTTACGAGGTGTCGCAGAATAAATATTACAAACGTCTAGGGCATGTAGTAGGGGGTCAAAATCATCGTTATTCACAATCAGCATATAGTGGAATTTTCTTATAACGGAAATACACATGTGAATATACCCCTGTTTGTTCAGTTTGTTCAGTTTATGTATGCACAATTTCTGTCAGGTACTATATGAAATCATTGTGCGTCACACGTCACTTGCTGTGCGTAAGACGTTGCGTAACAGACGCGTATGTAGGAAATGGAATTCCGTTGTATGAAATTCTCCACCTATTTACAAAAGTTTCCACTTTAGCCACCCCTCTGCATCTCGTCCTACAAGTTGAATTCTTATTCAGAGGCACTCTGCAGAAACATTACCGAGTGGCTGGGCACCACACGTATTGCTCCCTATAAAAATACCTCAGTTATACTACTGAAGAAGTCAGACGTATGCAGTCTGGAGTGACGTGCTACCCGGAGTTCACATTCAATTTTACTATTTTATTTTTTACTGATACGATTTTGCTTGTTATTGATTCCGATACGGAATTCGATATGCACTACATAACTTACCTAAATCAAGAGGATCGTGATGACCAGGGAATTATGAAAACAGTTGAATGGTGCTATATGCTCTTTAATGGAAGGAATTACGAAAGGGAATTATGGAAGAAATATGAAAAGCCACACCGCATCAAGTTAACACCTACTTAATTAGAAGGTAACTCAATCGAAATCATTGTAATTGCGTAAAAAATAAATTCATGTTGGTACCACGGTTGTTAGCTGTTGCTAATGATCTCGGGCGACAGAAAACTCTCGGGTAAAAGGCCTCGAGGTTTTTGTCACCATCCGATCACTAGAACCCTCTAACGCCCTTAGGGTATAAATAAACTATTACTATCACCTGATTCACATCATAGTGACAATCATTCACTATTAATGCTATCTTCTCCTGCAGCCCGAATTCTAACACAAAGAATACTATCTACATCTCCAAAGAATTTGATCTAAAATTTAGCGCACTGCTCCTGAGAAAATGCAAAATAATTAAGTACAAAATAATAGAAAGTGAATAGTTGAAGGAAATTCACTGTTTAAGATCTTAATGGACTTGACTGATTCAATTAACTATTTAGATCCAGAATAATTCAAAGATAAAACAATAACACAATGCAGAAAAATAGTAAAATGTGATTAAGAAAACAAGTACAGCGTGATATAAGGTTGTTACTCCATAACTCCATTCACATTAGAAAATTGTGTTATAGTATGTATTGTTAGAAAATTGTGTTATTGTCACTTTGTTATTTTTGCGTGGCATGGGCGCCCCGCTTCGATTCAGGCCCGAGCTCAGCGCTTTGAAGATCGGGTGGGAGGGGAGGCGTCGACCATAACACGACCTCTCGGCCACATTGCGAGCAACTTCAGGGCACGTGTGTCGTCCAGGGACGCGGGAAAAGAGCTTCCGTAAATAAATATGATGAGGCTGTGTCGGGCTTTCTTGAAGCTGAGCTCTCGCTTAGCAGCATCCATGAACAGTCGTTTCCGTTCAGTGAGAGCAAAGCATTGTGGCGAATGACGTACGATGTCGACTCTTTAACCGGTCGGGCAATACACCAGCCCTTACAACCTCTCATCAGTTTGGGGACTTTCAAGATTCCAAAAGAGTTCGTTCCGAACCTAACGCCCCCCGTGGAAATATATCTAATGATAAAGACTTCTGTAATGAAGTTGAAATCAAAAGCAAATTCAGTGAACTTTAAAGTTAGCATCTAGAGGAAGGAGTACAAACTCATTCAAATAGGCAACGCAGCATTACATAACTTTTTCTATACTACGCATATTGCTCCGTAGATAGGTACGTGTACAAGAAAGTAAAAAAATATTTTAAAAAGTTTGGTGCAATATTTTGATATTTTAAGCGCAATTTTGGATTGAAGTTCATGAAAAAATATCTAAAATCGCTTCAATATTTTAACGAATGAAACAAGGGATGTGCCTCTTATGGCTCCTCCCTGGCTCCGCCGGGCCAGTTTATATGAGCCCCTCGCTTGCATTCGGCAGCGCTTTTTAGCGGTCGCTGCCGGAAAGTTTCGCGACGCTGCGTGCCGCGTGCCTGGTGAGTTCCCGCGGCCGGTGCGATGTAATGGCGGCTCGCCACACCGCTACTGTGTTGATTTATTCCAAACCTCACAAAAACATTTTAATAAAGTTTGATAACTTCCAAAACAGATTTTAAATTTAAAACAATATAAAGTAATGTAGTAACTACTTAAACAAATATGTTGCTTCTGATAATTGATAATCGGGAATACTTTTTTATAAAGAGGTGACTAGCTGGAATATTCATTACCTGAAGATAACCTGACAATTAATCTCTTTCATCTAAAGATCAAGTAAAATATTAATATTACAATAACTCCATCACAATGAACCTATTAACTCTGAAAAATGGTGTGAAGTTGTTAAATGATATCAATTTCATCGGGTGAAAGGAAAGTCTTGAGTTTTGTCTTAGTCAAGTTTAGCAAAAGTTTCTTGATGTACCCTTGATCAGGTATTAGGATGTGAATATTGACAAGTAGGCTGGTAATGTGCAGTAAATTCTTTCGGAGGAAATCTTATGGAATTCCCTGATGAAGGAATATTCAAGGAAATAATATACTAAATTCATATGCATATAATCTCTTTACTTGTATTAGTCTCCACGGCGTTTCCCCTGACAAATATGTTGTTGGTTCTTCCCCTGCACTTTGACGAGCTGTGCCGCCTCTCTCTGCTTACGCCGTCCTGTGGATTGCAGGACTGCACGTGTTTCACCGTCAATCCTCCCAGCTCTCCGTGGTAGCGCCTCCTATCGAAACAGATCTAATTCGATTCCTACACGCTCCTCGACAACAGCTCTTTGCCTCCTCTTCCTCCTCCTCCACCTCAAGGACCCGAGCAACGGGAAATATAAACATTTGCTCAGGTAGGTATGGTGGGCGGGGGCGCGGGGCGGTGCCAAGGCAGGGCGGGGCGAATGGTCCCCGGGCGGGGAAAGGGCGCCAGCGTAAACACGAGGCGGATGGGTCTCCTCAGCGGCGCAGTGGGGCGAAACAACCAGCACAGGAGGTTGCTCTTTCATTTATTCATTTATCGATCGTAAAACAAACGTAACCAGTCCTCGTGATATTGATCACTAGTGATATTGATCACTAGTGATATTGATCACTAGTGATATTGATCACTAGTGATATTGATCACTAGTGATATTGATCACTAGTGATATTGATCACTAGTGATATTGATCACTAGTGATATTGATCACTAGTGATATTGATCACTAGTGATATTGATCACTAGTGATATTGATCACTAGTGATATTCATCACTAGTGATATTCATCACATATGTGATAGGTGATGATACATATGTGATAAATCTCAATTGATGTCTCCCGCTTAACGCCGTCAAATTGGCAACACTTTTGAACCCTTCCACCTCACCCACAGGACAGAAGATGTGACAATGTTCGACGTCTGGTTCCTCTCCGCAACGGTCGACTGAAGAGCATTCCTGGCGAGCTCGCGCGGCTGTTTTCGCAACAAAAACGTAATTCTAATCACGCTGCCTGCAACAAACGGCAGCTCAAAACTATTGCTAATTGGTGCACTAACGAATGAACATTACATTGTTTGCAAAATGAGGAAACTCAAAATAATTGACAATCAGTGCAGTCGCGAATGAACGGTAGCCTTCTCCGAACCAACATCCAACTGAAACTTTACCAAGGTGAACTACTATTCAAGAAACTGCTATTGGAATCTGGTCAAAGCATCGTGTCTTAGGTGCTGCCATTTTATGAGCATTTTATGAACATCCTTCATATGAGGTAAGAACAAGTTAAAAATAAAATATGCATTGTCGTGGAATAATATGCAGACATTTAATGGTTTGTTGGTGTTCTCCACAACATTGGTAGAGCGAATGATAATGATTTGAGTTTCCCACGCAACCACAACCTAAAGGTTTGTTGTACACTGGTGAGAAACCCATAAGTTGTCCTGACAACAAACACAACAGACAAAGTATGAAGAATACGTAAGTTTTGTAATTTTATAATTATTTTCCTTTGAAGTTTGGGTATATATATTATACAAACGTGACAGAAGTTATCGGGTTCCTTCGCACACTTACAACGTGAAATGACTATTTTCATTTTATAAAACCGATTCAATTCTACAATCATGTGGCGAATTTCACTTTATTAAAAAAACTGTAATGTATTAATGTGTTTAAGACACACGCAAACCAGCACGAACTTTACACGCACTGGGGGTACCGACGTGATGATAGGTTAGGAAAGAGGTAGGAATGATCGCGCGCGGTCTGTAGCCCGTTTGTCAGAGTACTGCTCCGGCCTTCCGCCGTCTGGACTCGAACCTAGGACCTCCCAGGTCAGAGGTGCTGCAGTGACATTAGTTGGTGCACTGAGCCGACGCTCTCGGTCTTTTATTTGGTATATCGTGATTTAATAACTTACAGCATCTTCGTTATTAGTATTTCTACATTGCAGATTGACTATAGAGTCATCAAAAGCTACGTATGCAGTTTTCCCGTGATATAAATGCAGTTATGCTGAGAATTAACCTCATATTAAGATCCGAGCTGAACATGATAGCTGATGCCAAAACTCAGCACGTTTCGGGGCTCCGTAAATGCGAAGTACTCCCAACAAACGCGAGGAGACGGAACAAGACCGCGCGGCCATAAAAGCAGATGGAGTACCGCTGGCTGAGGAGCCGTAAAATCCTCAGCCCCGGCGGTCCGCGGCTCGACCCTCGACCTCGTGCACGCCCCTCAAGTGCGAGTCGACTGTCAGACATCCTCTGGGGTCTCGTTGCAAGCGCACAGCTTCTTCAGCAACATATATGAGAAGTGCCTCTCACCTGAATCTAACAACCCTACGAGAGTGATGAATGGGGCGGGGGTCGTAAATTTGATTAACGATCTACTACACGAACTGATCTGTAATACGAATGTTTCCATAAGTGAATATTAAGCACACAATACAACATTTTTAACGACAGATTAAAAATATGATCAGAAAATAAAGATACATTGGAATTAAAAAGCAAAGTAAATTATTCATCGCACACACATTTCATTAGTGATATCCATACATCAAGAATTACATTTTTCATAAAACTATGAACCGTTGCAAGATTTGCAATTGATTTCATACAACGACCACAAGGAGAATAACGCTTCCTTATGAGATATCCATGTGGTTCTCTGCCCTACGGATATCTGCAACTTGTATCAGCTATACGTACTACTTGCACACGCTCATTGCATACATATATTGCATATTATCTTGATACAAATATGTAAAATTTTAAATGTGAATGAATGTTTCGTTTACGCAAATGACTACTACGCAACGCATCCACCAAAATGACGATGAACGTCCAACAGTGACTAACATGAGTCCATGAGTCAGTCGACTGATCACCTGTGTAACCAATGTTTACCAGAACACTAGCGTTTGGGAGTGGAACGGATAAGGCTTCTAAATGTAATATACATTTTTATGCATCTGCTGCGTTCGACTAATTCGTTCATCTACACGAATAAAATTTACGACGCATATACTACCTCACTTGAAAAAACTATAAATTCAATAATAATTATATAAAAATAATTAAAATAAAACAGTTGAGTATTGCCTATTACCTTCAGTATTCACAGGGTGCAAATAATTAAAAATTAAAAAAAAAATCAATGTAATTAAATAAGGGATCAAATTCATTAAATGCAACTCACTACTCATTACATCACTCTTTTTATGTTGCTGAAATGAAGTAATTACGAACATACTTTTATTAATATTTACCACATTACAATAATTCTTCAGTAAAACCCACGTTTTATTACCGATTACCGAGGTAGTGTGTATCGATTTCTGAAATATCTCAGAGGATCTTTTGGTAAGTTTACACTACTACTGAAACAAATAAAAAAATCGCAAAGCAATTTCCAATTTCATTTACCCCAATTAAATAAAACAATAATAGCAGATTGCTATCATGTATTTAATACAGTATTGTTTTATTTTTTAATAATGAATACACTCCTCTATAAAGCAAATTTATCTTGCATAAATAAACCTCCTCCTCTTCCCAAATGTGCTAAACTACGCACATCAGTTGCAGAAAATGTAACTAGCTTACTAGAGTTCGTAGGCGTTGTGTTTAGAGAAACTGGCGTGAGATCAATAACTAAGAGTTGTTCAAATTGCTCCACGGTAGCGACGTATACGAAAAGTAAAATAAAGCTCTTTATGTCATGTACAATTTTTTGAAGAAATAAGTTCATTTCATGTAATTTATATCTGAAATTTATCCTATTTCTAAAATTAAATTTCTCAAAAACCGTTCCAACTTTTTTCTTTAAATTTTCACATCTGTTGTAACAGACGGTAAACAAATATGATGCTAGTCTCATTTTTGGCTATCTTTCTGCTTTTTCAAAAATTGCAAAAAAGTTAACATTTAAAAAGTGCAATATTGTAGAAAGATGTTTGTCTCAGATTAAGACTGTTGTAAAAATCTGCTGCTTTTAAAAAGGTAATGTACAATTGTTTAGTAGTTTTGCTTAATTTGCGCTTGAAATTTGTGCAATTTCTAATTCTTTTTCCAAAACTCAACAATTTTCTTCATTGAAGTTTCTTCTCCTATGTAACAACGGATGATAAACTTGTGTTGCTGAACAGCAGATTGTTTCTCGTATTATTTCTAATTGTTCCGATATATTAATCTGCTAGAATAAACATTCAAAAGTGTTTGCAACAAGAAGAAAATATTACCGGGTCGAGACTCGAAATCAGGTCCTTCCGGTTAACTCGTCGTCCCTCACTCAAAAACGCTACATAAGAAACGTAAAGTACGGATTTGAACCGACAATTAAAACTCGAGTTGTGCCAATCGAAAATTTTCCAACATCAATTGATTGATTTTTTCGTGTTTCCGGGCGCGTCAACTGCTTTTGTCATAAGTCCCGTTAGTGTAGTGCATGCTTTTTCGCGGAAGATGGTGGAGATCTTCCCCCGCTGGATGGCGAGATCCGGCGCCGACCTACCGTCGGCTAGTGGGATTTCCCCTAAGCAGGACTCTCCCACCAGCGGGGCACCGCCCCAGCCGGGACAAACTCTAAGCTCCCGACCCGTATGTAGTAGTGTAGTGCATGTTAGTGTGTGTAAGGGGTGAGGATAGGGTAAGGAAGAGGAAGGACAGATCGCGCGCAGTTCGTGGTCCGTTTGTTAGGGTACTGCTCCGGCATTCGCCTGGTGTTGATCGGGGAAACCACGGAAAACTACCGCTCAGAGCAGCCGGCCGCTAGAATTCTCCTCAAAACATCTGCTGAATTCGACCTAGCTGAAAAGCTAGAGTCAAAAATCCTGCCGCCGTCAGGAATCGAACTTAGGACCTCCCAGTCAGAGGCGCCGCAGTGACATCAGTTGATGCACTGAGCTACCGCTTCCGGTTCCAACATCAAATTTTCTCAAATTTACCAAATACGGAGGGTTTGCAAATATTGGAACTAGCACGTTCAACGCGCACTCTAGCGCCGCAAGAGTTGAGCCTATTTTCCCCAAAATTGATATTCCCAGTTTTATCTGAACGAACTTTGGGGGTTTTTAAAAGGATATTTTGATATGTTTTACATGAAGGGAGCATTTCCGTTTTCATGCGCGCGCCTGAGTTCGTTCCATACGGCGCTTCTGTAGCGTAGTGGTATGAGTGTCGGCTTGCTAGTTTTCAAGATCCAAATTTCGGTCTTGGGACGGAAAAGAAACGCTTGTTGAAACGCTTTCGTAGGTTTATATAGTAGTATAATATAGCGGAGCATTAAGGAATAATGCGAGAGGTTTTGTGCTTTTGTAGCACCATTAGTTTGGTTTTGATTCATAGTTGTAATCTCTGACACCTTAAGTCTCAGCGAAAATCGCATAACGTGGCAGGAGACGTTTTGAGTTAATGAGGTTTTTGTGCGTCAACTACTTTGGTTATTAGTCCCGTGAGTGTAGTGCATATTATACCTGGGAGGTGGCGGTGTTCCTCCGATGAAACGCGAGAGCAACTTCCGATGTGAAGGTTATAAGTTCTTCGTACATTTATATTAGAAGGTTTCATTTAGGAGAACCTTCGGTATCATGCTAAATATTACGACAGTTCGTTCATTATAATCTTACCAATTTACGTATTATTGTCACATAAGACAAGCATTGAGCACTTGTGGAAGAACGCGACAAATTCACTCCAGCAATGACGAGAAATGTTTCGAAAGGTCAAAGAGAAGACGACAACAGCGGGCGCGTCTCCGTAGTGATTTCAATTGGACGAGGGCTGGCTTGTGGTGGGGGGAGGGGAAGGGGTTGCAAAATTGCGCCCCTCGCGTAGCCGCTCTCCAGGTCCTCGCTGAGCGATGATGCAGACGTGAAATTAAAATTTTAATCACGACTGGAATAAGAGTAGCGATCGATATTAATATTGTCTAATACAATATTACAGTAATTGTGAAAAATTAAAGAAGGATACAACACTCAAACAAATACATTGCCGCACTGGCTGATGGGAACGAGGCAGTGGGAAGACTTTGTAATTTTCGAAATATTACACATGACGGTGGGGTAAACTGGAATAGTGATGTGTTGAACATTAAACAATGGAATGAGAATAAACAGTTAAGAAGATTTTTAGATCATTAGGTGAATAAATTGAAAAACCACAAAAATGGAAATAGAACACAGAACTTACTGTTATTTTTTCTGACTAATAAATAGGTAAAACACAATATATAAATTCTAACAAATGAATGGATTGATCAGTGAGGTTTGTTTTGCACTGCAAATTACGGAACACAAAGATTAGTTCCCTTTTCTACTACTTCCTCTTTTTCTATAGTAATTAGTAAAATCGTTTCGTAGGAAAAGTACAAAAATATTCCACTCTTCCTCCCTAAACAGTTACTTACGCAATCATTTGAAGTGTCAATCATAAAAAAGTAGCAATACTGTAGAATGTAATCAGACTCCAATGCTCTTATATACCGCAGGCAAAAATCGTAAATCCAGTCGTACACTCCTAGTCATGTCTGTAGAACGACTGGGGGAATCAATTCCTTTTCCGTTACGAAGAGAGAGCTAATAAAGATTCAAGCTCTCTTCGGGGTTGGCTTTTCTCCGGAGCAATATAGGATTACTTAAAGTAGCTCGCTTCGAATTCAGAAAATGTGCCGAAGAGCTTCTGAAGTAGAACGTCGCCACATTTCTCACTTGTTTACTGCGGTAGAGTTTCTTAGTCGAAGAACACGAGCCTCTCTCTCTCTGCGCAGTATTACAACAGCGACTTTGCTCGCGAAGAAAACATCAAATTTATGACCCAAGAAATAAAACATTTCTTTGAATATCAAAGAGTCTTGTAGTAAAATGAGCTTCGTCTCGCAATATTTCGACATTTTTGTAAAAAAACGTTTAGACATAGCCTGAATGAGGTTAATGTTCTATATGCTGATTGGAATTATTTCATTTCATCTATGGGGATGTGAGCGATAATAGCAAATCATAACTACGCAGTTGACTTCTCACCTCTTCCCTTTCGTGATGCAGTGAAACATGGATAAGTCTTATTTCTTGATATCTCTGAGTCATCAACTCACTTCGTCTTGCCTATGCACGCCCGTATTTGGTTTGCTTTTTAAGACTCATAGATTGCAATATTAAACTCGAGATCACATTTTTACTGTTTTCTGAAGATGGTGTCAACATATTTTTCAAGCCTAAAGAAAAACTGTAATCAACTTCCAAGTGACCACACAGAGTGTAAAAATACCCCTCCACCCTTCACAACACACTGTTCTTCCTCGGTCGTGGGATAATTTACATGAACCCTCCGATGTTAACAGGGCAATGCGTCAACCCAGCGCTGATATTTTGTTTCTATTATGTTGGCTGCTTGGAACAATTTTTCTTGTCGTGATATGTAATCCTTTCCCATTTATTTAACGAATCGGTACTTGCTTGGTCACGATGAAAAGTGCATTTCCTTCTATTCTATTCAATTCTAATTTATTTGTTTAAAGGATTGGCTAGTTTTTTTTATTGAAGCACACTCTCAAACATCTGCAATTACCAAACACATCTTATAGTGTTTTAATGTTTCTGAATAATTTTGACGCAAAGCAATTAAGATACACGAAAGTCACAAACAAAAAACAAACTAACGACAAAGAATACAAAACAGTTAAGATAAACAAAAAGTACAACCACGAAACATATTCATAATTGCTATGTAGTATTGATATTGTTCCCAAAACGAAAGGGCAAAACAAAAAAAAAATATATTAAAGTTGCATTTACTTAGCATGCTAAGGAAATAAATCTCTATCTATTTTAGTTGTAGGAGGAAGCCGAAAAAAATTTGAACTTTTGAAACCTGCATCATTCTTTTACACGTCCTTCACACTAAATAACCACAAAATTTAATCTAAAACGATGGAGCTATTTTTTCCAGAATTTTGAAACTGTCCCAGGGGCTTCATATAAATTTTCCCCCAAATTAAAAGAGGGATTTTAAATTCAAGAGACCGCTACATTTGGGGAATATCTATTTTGGAAAAAATCGGCTGAACGGTTTGGCCGCTAACGTTGTGTACAAATGGACGGACTGACAAGCATTTTGTCGTCATTCGAATTTTCTATATCAATATCCTCAAAACATGGATTATGGCTATATCACGTATTAGATGATTTTTTTATAAAATTTAGCAACTGGATTTATCCACTTATTCGTTATCAGGGCCTTGTAATAAGAGTTTTTCTGCCGAAAATTTGCCGCTTTTTGCGCAACAATACGTAACTTTCTCTCTACTTCGTAGCGAGAAAATAAAAAATATTGTCAAAACAATTTGCTTTTTATGTAAAGGAAACACGTTTCATTACCTCCAAAAGAGAAAAGTCAGTTATTTGGCTGTCAACATATTTCTCCTGATGTTAATAAGACAATAATGAAACCGGAGATTATAAATTTTTGAAAGGATACCAAAGGAGGTATGCATTTCATAAAATAGTTTTTTCTTAAATACTGTTTCAAGATGCACATGACGATGGCCTCTCCAGATATTTTTTGGGAAATTGGATCATGCAGCAGTATAAATGCGTTCATTATTTCATGGAAGTAAAATCTACTCAGAAAATGAAAAGAAAATATTTTCTAAAGAATATTGGAATGCAGCTTGCATTACCATACACTCCACAACGGTTGCAGAAAAACCTTCTGCGAAAACTATCTGAAAATATCTCTCTCAAGAGCACGAGAGAGCAAGGAACGTTAAAATCAAGAAGATAGACCAAGGAAATTACAGAATCAAGCACGATATGTTTGGTGTTCCACAGATAGACCAAAAATAAAAAGTATGTGCCCTCTCCCCTTCCTTTTGCCCCGCCCGGGAATCGAGCTTGAGATCTTATCACAGGAAACTAGCGCATTGTTCACTAGCCTCCCAACGGGCTCATAAAATTACCTTGAATTTCTTTTGTTATTATCTTACTTCTGCATTTGAAGCAACTAACAGTTCTTCTTGATATATTATATCAAAACGTCACGTTAAAAATGCTGAGTACTGAATTAGAGAAATTGAACACTACCATTTCCATTTTTCTTCAAGTCATTTTATTCCTGAATTCGGGATTTCACTTTTTCGAAATTCGTCGAAAAATATTTCTTTCGAAAATAAATTTAAAATTCCGATTTAACTGTATATTTAACTGTATATTTCTAATAAATGAAAACACAGCATCTTGTATATTGCAAGAAGTGCGTTCATTTATTTGAAATATATTTTTAAAAAATGTATGAAAAAATATATTAAAAAATTGTTTTTAAAACGTCGACTCTCTAATTAGAAGTAAGAAATAAAATTATTTCTCTACAAGTATTTTTGCTTTTGATTTCTGAATTTGACTTCTTCATAATTGGTCGAAAAATCCTTTCCAAAATAACTTCAAAATCCATTTGCAATCATCTTACTTATATGACAATTATTAAAAGAAATTAACAAATGAACATAGTTATTAAAATTATATATCAAATAGGCATATGTAAAACAATGTTTTACAATTGTTTTGAATAAAGGTATTTTTTCTGAAAACATTAATTAAACACCACTATTTATCTTCAGAGCATATCTCACTGAATACTGATTATGGTTCAGCGTTCGTATAAAAATTTCGTCTTTCTAAAACAATGACAAACGGATATTTAGATTCGTTTCATAATTGAATGTCTCTAATGAATGAAAATACTTCTCTAAATATTATACCCAAAATGAATCTCGGAAACTTTCATCTTTAATTACGAATTAAAAAAAGCAAACATTATTTCTGGCAATCATTCATTTCACATCCGAATTCGGAACCGCCTGCCTCGCAGTGCGTGAGAAAGCCGTGCTGGTGTCGCGCGGCGTGGGGGGGGGGGGGCCTGGGCGGCACGCGTGCGCCGCCGTTCGCAATTCCATTACAGCCAGCCGCCCCCGCCCCCGGCCCCGCCCCCGCGCGCACCCCGACCACGCAACTACGCTTCCCCACGCGCCTTCACGCACTTCACGCCTTCAGCATGGAGCCTTTTAGGTAATCGAACACATTACTATACGTGGGTTTCTCTATCGTGGGGGCTCAGGGTGTTATCGTCAAGATGGATGGATTGATGTTTTCGTGTTTCCGGGCGCGTCAAATGCCTTGGTCATTGGTCTCCTAAGTCTCGTGCATGTTTTTTTTTCTCGGGAGATGGCGTTGATCTTCCCCCACTGGATGGCGAGATTCGGCGCTGATCTACCGTCTGCTAGTGGGGTTTCTTCCTAACCAGGACTCTCCCACCAGCGAGGCACCGCCCCAGCTGGGGCAAGCTCTAAGCTCCCGACCGGTCTCCCGGAATATGTCGTAGTGTAGTGCATGTTAGTGTAAGTGTGTGTGAGGGGACAGGATAGAACAAGGAAGAGGATGGACAGATCGCGCGCGGTCAGTGACCCATTTGTTAGGGTACTCCTCCGGCATATGCCTGGTGTTGATCGGAGTAACGACGCAAAACAACCGATCAGAGCTGCCGGCCGCTAGAATTCTCCTCCAAACAGGGACTGAATTCGACCTACTTGAAAAGCTCTTCAAGATGGAATACGGCATGACTTTTCGAGTCTTTCTCGATCGTGCCGCTAGAGGAGTTTGATCTGCAGCACTGCTTGATACGGTCGCGATCATGCGACGTCGTGCGCCAGGACCGAGAAAGACGCAAAAAGTCGTGCCATATTCCATCATGAAGACAATACCCTCAGCTGCACGTTAGAAAGAAACAAGAAAACTTCGTTTTTTCAACCTTTGGGCAATCGCGCTGTTGTAAAATGTTCAACGATGAAATATTTTTCATAGTTACATGAAATGTTGCGCTGTAGTAGTGAATTCCTTCTAGGTATTCATTTATTGATACTTCATTTAATAGCAGAAACAGAACCGTTTGAGTTGTAAGAGAGAACGGTGAGTGTAAGGTGACACTTTTTACACTTTACAACGCGCAAGTTCCGGCGTTAATTTTTCCATTTTGTACTTTAAGTACAGAAAAGTTACGAAAAAGTGGATACATCCAGTCGCTAAATTTAGAAAAAATATTCTCTAATACACGGTGTAGCCAGAATTCGTATTTTTATTTTATGGGTCCTTCATACCGAAAAATCGATTGACGTCAAAACGCCAGTCAGTCACTCAGTCCGTCAATGAACAATGCTAGCGGCTAAACTTTTTAATCGTTTTTCTTCAAAATTGATATTTCCCAGTTGACCTGAATGATGTCGTGTCCCCTTGAATTAGAAATTGATATTTTAATTTTGAAGCCTACTTTACATGAAGCTCCTGAGACGTTTTCAAAATTTTCAAAAAAAAATCACGCTGTCGTTTTTTATTAAATTTTTGTTGGATTGTGTGAAGGACGTTTAAGAAAATGGTGCAGTTCTCATGTTCGTTGAAAACCCTAATTTTTCGAAAATTGCACAAGTTCAAAAACCTTTTTTTGGTGTCTGCCTACAACTACAATTACGAAGATAGAGATTTTCCCCTTAATAAAATATGTCCCTTAAAGATAGGTTTTGAAATAAAGTCGTGTACAATTTTTTAAACATTTTATTACTTTTCCTGTAATTTTGCGTGAAACTACAGGTGAGGTAATACGTGCTGATTTAGCGCCACTAGGTTTTGCAATGCATTGCAGGAGTATTGTAGAAGAGTGTACATTTTAATTTTAATTTAATTTAATAATTTATTTTTTATTGTTTATGTTCTCTCATTGTTATTCGAAGTTCAACACTCAAACGTTTATAGAATGAAAAAAAAATTATTAAAAATAGCAATGCCAAGAATTCTGGATGTTGTAAGAAATACAAAGCTCGAGTCATCGTGTCTCGAAAAAAAACGGGTGAGTGCTCCAAGGTTATATTAATTATTTTCAAAGTTAGTAGTAATTGAAAGAAAACTATGCTTCATCTGACCATGTAAGATGTGTATACAGTTAAGAAAGATATCTAGAAATTTCGAGTGAAAGTTTGGAGTTTTGAGAAAACTAAAAAAATATTGAAAGTTTTAATCTTGACTGACAAATCAAGTATTTGATTGTGTTATTAGATATATTCTAATATTGGGTGTATCGTCTAAATGTTTACACCCAGTTCGTCACAGCCGATGCCATAGCTAGTAGGATGCTACCACAAATCCACAAGAAAGAGACAGAATGCCATTTCATATATTATATATATATATATATATATATATATATATATATATATATATATATATATATATATACTATGTTATTTACTTATGACGTGATGGAATAATATATTTTTGTTATTCTTTATTCTATATTAGACTATTTTGGAGTATTTATGAACAGTGTTTTTGTTGAAATATTTGTAATTAATTAACTGCGTTATACAAAAGAATTTTTTAGTTGTTCTTAGGCTCTTACTTTTCTAAAATCTCATTTTATGTGTTTTGTTAGCATTTTTGCTGCGTTTGAGCGGTATTTCTCAGCATTTTAGTGGAAGTTTGGGTGCTGCGGAACACGAGATAAATATCTCTGGAGTACTGATTCCTTTTCGGCTCTCAAAACCAAGCAATTTTAACAACTGGAAATATTAAATTATGAAAGACATATTGATTGGTTGGTTGGTTAGTGATTTCGGGCGCGTCAACAGAGTAGGTCATTAGTCCCGTTAGTGTAGTACATGCTTTTTCGCGGAAGATGGTGGTGATCTTCCCCCGCTGGATGGAAAGATCCGGCACCGACCTACCGTCGGCTATTGGGGTTTCCCCCTAACCAGGACTCTCCCACCAGCGGGGCACCGCCCCAGCCGGGACAAGCTATAAGCTCCCGACCGGTCTCCCGGTCATCTTCAGCCATTCATACTTTGTAGTTGACGCGTCCGGAATCAGTAACAACAAACCAATCCATCCACCATCACCTCTCATCAATCTATCCTCTTTCACTAAGCACATTATCACGTTGATTCACTCAGTGGTGCAACCCAAATACTGATAGCTACTAGTCACCTATCCAAAACGCTATTGCAGGCACATCACATCACTCGCACGCCCACTCTCACCACTTTGAGAGCACACCAACGTTCTAACCTCCACCCATCACCGCACCTCCTAGCGGCGCTCAACCGCAAGGTGATCGCAGCCCCTCCCCCTCGCCGCATCTGAATTGCAAATGCGCCGATGCACTCGGGCCCCGCAGCGCGCGGAGGCCACTTACAAGGCAGCGCGCGCGACAGCCCAGCAGGTGTACGCAGCCTCGGTGTTCAATTTTTCTCTCCCACGAGCACGCTCGCTTACAGTTACAGATTTGGATTGTACAAAAGGTGGATTGTTTATTTTTAAAACTTTACGGATCACATTCTAATTAGGTTTCGTACAATTCGCAATCATTCCGTTTTCTCGTTGGCCCGTTGTCGCGAAAAACTACGAGTGGACACTTCATGTCCACGCATTGCTTCGTCCCAGTTGTTCATTCGTTTCACAAGAGGGAGTATTTCCCTCTCCAAGGTTGATAAACCGCCGTTAGGCCCTATTCGCTCATCCTTCGGAGTGCCCCAAAATCATATAATCTGGAACGCTCAGCTACGCTCTACCGTCCACCGAAGGCCGCGCTCGCAGGCGCCACTGTTCGCCCGCTTCTTCGGGCACCGACAACGTCCCCCACCCCTCCTACTTCCCCTACAGATGCAGAAAGGGTGAGCACTTGAACACTGACAGTGCCCACGCACGGACCACTTGTTCGTCCGCCTTGTAGTTTTCTAATAAATAGTATTTATAATTGAAGTAAAGAACAATATAATAAGGTTATATTTACAAAAGGCTCTCATGCAATATAAAAATCAAAAAAAATTTTCTTCAGAAATTAATGTTTAAATATTAAATAGAATTAAATAGCAATATGGTTAAGGGCAACGCCATGAGGTATAAAATGAAATTTAAAGAAATTCAAAATTGCAAGCATTCATCTACTTAAATAAAAACAATGAATGAAAGAAAGAAATGATATAATGCTTAATTTTCAGCAACATATGCAAGATATTAAGTTGCCGTGTACGAGCCGTTCTTCGTGGGTCATAAGATCGCTTTCAAGCAACAACCGAACCTCACCGCGTTCCCCCCTGCCTCGAAGCCGAAAAGGCCGCCAATTTCCTTATTTTGAAACCTTTTTGGGCGTTCTTAGGTGGATAAGCTGACAACGGCAAAAGAGTCTAAAAACGCCACCCCATGTACCTTATGTTAGTTTAAAACTTTCTATAGAAATATCACCCGCTTATGTGCCAGTACCTTTGGTGAATGTGCATCGAGGAGTGCAGATGAGGTTTTTTTACACGCTTGTTTCTTTTGATGAGAAAGCGAGATAGCGGCACTTTGCGGGCGTTGGCCTCTTGTCGACATACGTAGCTGCTCTGCACAAGTTGCGAGGTTCCATTATTACTGGTCAAACTTGATCGATATTGCAAACACGTTCTCTTGTGAATGAGTGCCTTTTATTCGCAAAATTATATGAAAGAAATGACGTGTTACTTGTATTATAACACCAAAAGAGTCTTAATACTGAAGCATGTTCTTTTCTCACCAACGTTCCAATAAAACTAGCATGTATCACCATCATGAGATGGGAGAACATAAAACGAGTGTGTAAACTAAACCTTGAAGATTTTATCGAGATGTTGGAACTTAGTGTCCAAGAGGGTTACTTTATTTACAATAGTCAGATTTACAGCATGAATGATGGGATAGCTATGGTATCACATTGTGCTGCCCTAATTGCTTATTTCACTATAAGAGACATGTTAGATGATATCCTAGCATTGATTTCCATATCCCTTTCATATTAAAATATGTCGATCTGATATTAGCAGTTCTCAATGTCAAGAAAGACTACAATCCGGATTTTTCTCAACTGCCACAACGAAAAACATCTCTCTGGAAAATTAAGTAAACAAAAAATACCAGACACGTAGTGTTTTTAGACATGCCAGTTATTAGAAATGATGGCACTAGAAACTGACTGGTACAGAAAACCCAACAAATCTGATGTTTCAATTTTAAATCACATCTTTCACTTCATCCAAAAATTAATACATCCCTAGCTTTAAAATTTAGAAGCAACTAGAAATTTCATGCTAAGAATTTAAAAATTGTCAAAAATATTCTGATAAGTAATTCTTCCCCAAGAAAATTAATAAATACTACTCTTTATAACAACAACAGGAACACAACCAAAGCTGCTATTATTTCTGGGGAAGAAAAGAAGGATAAGAGATACAAGACAATCACCTACATCCAAGGGCTGTCACAAAAACTTGGTCGAAGCCTGAAAAATGGAAAAAAACTAACACAGCCTTTAAAAATCAAAAGAACTTGAAATTAATTTTTGAAAAATGCTAAACGAAAAATTGAACCAATTAATCACAAAAATGTCATCTACCAGCTTTCTTGTGGTGATTGCGAAACAGTTTACACAAGACAGACAGTCTAACTTCTCACAAACAAAATAAATCACCATAAACAGACATGAAAAATAAAACAGCCTTCTGCACCTTAGGCAGACATGGTTTGGAAAAGAACCATAATTTTCAGTTTCATCAACCCCCCCATTCTTGACCGAGGAATCAATTACAGAAAAGAATAATTAAAGAAATGTTACACCTCAAGAAAAGAATCAGGTATGCAACAACAAAACTGATGCAAATAAACTCAGCACAATTCATTCAAACATTATTAACAAATAATTCAAACAATTCAATTACAACAAATAACTAAATTAATGCACGATATAAATAAATATAGAATGTTTTGTTTGCATACATGTATATAATATATATCCTCTTAATTGCAGTATATAATTTACAGCAATAGTAATGTTGAATATGGCCACATAATTATTAATTGGATTCACTTAATTATCATATTCATACTCTACAATCTTCCTATGTGTTTTTGTTTGTTTTTTTACTTATGTTGAAGGTCTCTACCTATCTTTGCACACTGAATGTTGTTGGAGGTTGGCAATAACTATAACAACTAAATATAACTTATGAACTATTTAAAAAACAAGACTCTTTGGGTGAAAATAAAAATAATGAAAATAATTAATATAATTATATAAAGTATGGTAATAAAAAACAGAACATACACAGAACATGCAGAACTCTCAGAACATACAGTTGGCAATGACCAACGGATACCGCTGGTCCCGTTCGCGGGAGCAACATAACGACACAAAATGACATTAATTTATCACATGTTGCCTAACATAGCCATAATCACTGGTAATTAGGTGCTATTGTTATCTCTGCCCTAGTGCATAGCAAATTATAGTTTGCATATTGTTAGTTTTCGTGTGTAAAGATAAATCATGTAAAATTGTACTTCCTGCATATTTGTGTATTTTATTGTATTTTTGTAGTCCTGAAGCAGGCCAAATAAATGGCCGAAACTTTGGCATTGTAAAAATAACCATTTTTACCCTTACATTACCCCCTACATTATATTTATAACCAGGTCAAGATGATCACAATAACATTTATATTTTAATCTCTGATATCTTTCTGTGCTGGTTATTTTAATAAAAACTCCCCTTTTTCAATAGTAATTACTGCATCCTGATTCGAGGATTCTCATTATCCTTTTGTAACTTCAAATAACATCAAAAATATCCAATACTATAAGACTGATATGCAAATCATACCCTAACACAATGTAAACAAAATTTTAAAAACATGTCTAACAAGTGTGAATATTTACATCCTTTTGAATTCAAGTACGACAGAATGGAGTATACACAAAGGTTTGCTGATTACACTGTCCTATTATTCCAATGTTTGTTGCTATTCAAAAAAGAGAGAGTATTTCACATACGTTTTTGGAACTGCCTCGTGCAGCTGCCGCTCCGCTGGCCTTGGCGCACTTCCGCGCCGTCCACCTCCGGCCGCTCTCCGCCCCACGAAGGCCTGTCGGGTCTTTCCGGGCGGCACCCGAAGCGCTCTGGATCCGCCGTTCCTCGCTGCTGAAGACGCCGCTGGCGACTAGTAAACGTACACCAATAAATTCCCTCGCCGGATCACTAATACCAAAGTCCTTCGCGCGATCATATGGCCGGGACCTGTATTTTCTACAGTCATAATGGCAACCCGACCGAAAAATACTTATATTCCCGAGATATTTTATCATTCACTAGCTAAAACTTTCCTATCTACTTGCAACCTGGGTTTCCTTACTTCCTAACAGTTTTCTCCCATCGGCCGCCATTATTGTGATTTCGCTAGTACGTGCACTATGACTACAATGCTCACTATAACTGGTGAAATAACTTGTGCAATCAGTGGAATTATTTACACTTCGCTCGTCACATATAGCGTTATGATTAACAAGGTTTTTCATAGTTCTTCCTTTACCAGATTCCATATGGCACTTACAATCGCCCAAAATGTCACACAATGATCACAAATCTTTTATACAATTAAACTGCGCAATTGTGCAATGAATACTTTCTCTAAATACAGTTTCTAATTCATTTACCAACGACTTTGTTTACCTTTCTCCAACATCGCCACAATTTGCAACACGAACGTTTCCTGATTCAAATAACACGTCCACCGTTTTCGAAAATCAACGACCAACTGCCTACGTCAGGATCGTCTTCACTACTTCCGCTAGATTTCTCTCTGATCGATGGACAGAAGAGCTGCGCCATCTTTCGGTCGCCTCGTCAACCAAATCGAGCGATGACACAGTTGTCATGGTACGTTGTAATATTCCATCTTATGAAGGAAGCACATCGTCATGGTAAACGCAATTGGTCGTTTGTCAAATCTACTGAAGTTTTCAGGAGGAACAAAAAACGTTCTCTAGTTCTCATTCTTGACAGTCGCTTTCACAAATGTAAAATCATGACATTGGTTTTTCATTAGTCCAACGTCTTTTAGCAGCTATTAAAACTGCTACAGTTCTGTTGATTGATCATAATGGTGTAATAAACAAAAAAGTGATTTTTTCGACATGCGATCTATTGCAGTGACCACGACGATATTCGATACACGACAGTATATTTTGTTTACATTTATGTATGTAATGTTGTGTATAGGTTATATTTGGCATGTTAGGAATATGTTCGAATGGAATATGTTCATGATTTCTATAAGCACTAGCCCTGATGAAGGTAATACAATGAACCACCTAAAAGTTGCCTTTTAAAAAACTGAGTTGATTTCATCTGACTTAAAAGCACAAAAAACGTCTTCATCCTATTATTCTCATAATATTATATTTCTTCTATAACAATTATTGATTTATTTAATTATTTCGTGTGTTAATTATCAATTGATCTGGGCCCAGAAAATTGCATATAAGAAGTAGAGAAGTATTCTTTGGAACGTAGCAATTAATCTGTACCGAAGCTTGAAGAAAAGTTTGTAGGCATTTCAATTATGTCGCTTTTGATAAGAGGATCACTTCTTGTAGTTTGAAGCGAAACTCTTAGAATGGCTTCAGACATTCGAAAATAATACAAAATGTGTTTCTTGTAGAGAGAAGTGAATTAAAAGAGAAAGAGAGTGAATTAATCACCGTGAGAGAACCTGTCACAATTAACCCAAGATTCAAAAGGCGTAGTTTGGTAGACTACTTTGGGTAACAATTAAGAAAAACTCATTTGTACCACGAAACACTAAATTTAATGGGTTGAACCTGTATGATGTGGAGTGACAACATTCAATTTAAAGGGGTTTGTAGATACACCTAATTGACTTCATTCTCACAGCAGACATTTGCTTGGTGGGGCCCACGCGAGTCTTTTGCGAATCTCCTACGGAAGAACCTCGTTATGCATCCTTCGTTATAATTGCCATCGTCCCATTATGATTGCTAAATATTCAGAAGAAAACTTAAATGCTACAAGTCAGGGATTTTGTCTTCATTATTCATAAGTTTAGCCACTACAGCGCCAAAAATATCACTGACGTTACTTCAACGGCTTAGTCTATTGGACGACGCTTGTTAAAATGCCAAAAACAGGAACCGGGAGCGATAGCTCAGTGCATGAACTGATGTCATTGCAGCGCCTGTGACCGGGAGGTCCCAGGTTCGAGTCCCGACACCGCAGAATTTTCGACACTAGCTTTTCAGCTAGGTCGAATTCAGTCGCTGTCTGGAGGAAAATTCTAGCGGCCAGCTGCTCTGATCGGTAGTTTTCCGTGGTTTCTCCGATCAACGCCAAGCGAATGCCGGAACACTACCCTATCAAACGGGCCACGGACCGCGCGCGATATTTCCTTGTTCTCTCCGTTACACACACACACACTTACACTAACGTGCACTACACTACCACATATTCGGGGAGACCGGTCGGGAGCTTAGTCTTTCTCTCCAACTTCCTCTTAACCCTGCCATCGCTCTCTAACGAAATTTCCTCACAACAACCTTGGTTGAAGGCATATCCTAATGAAATCAATATCAGGGAGGTAACAAGAAGTTACCCCCTTCACACTATGCTGGTACAAACTTAATCGGCCTTAATCTGAAGAGCCTTACGACTAGATGATGTACAATCTATAAAATAAAATAGTATATTTAAAAAAAGGTTGTTCATCAGCGTTGCGTCGTAGGAAAATTATCATTTTCTATTATAAATTTTTTTGTGTAGCTTAGAGAATAAGATAATCTCCCCTTATAGGATAATTTCGACTATAAAATTATTTTCTTACTTAAAAAAATAAGAATGGTACAGTGTGTTGTAGAATAGGAGCTTACAAATGTACCAATGTTCTTTAATAACCCTCCTAGTAATACATAGGACGTATAAACTCTTCAGAACAACTCCTTTGGGAGTGTTCGGATTAGGGTCTTTAACAACGTATTCTGGGACAACTAATTCTTCCGGCAAATGGACTTGTGATCACACATTTTTTGTATTTTTCTTTTATTTCATTTCAATGCTTAATAAATAATTTTTATTTACTACGCCCGAGGATAAATTACCAGACAATTTGACATTAAAATATGATTCAAACAGTTTCAAATGTCGGCGATATCACATTCAGCTTATGTGTTAGTATTATACATTACAACCGGAAGAGCTTTCTTGAATGCAAACGTATAATATGTAGTAATCTAAATTAAGAGTACAATAAATTCAACAAAGATTACCTGTTGTAACATGACAATCACATTTTAATGAAAATGCAAAGCAAATAAAATTCATAACACGATGCTGGTTTTCCATGATCCCCAGAGATTAAACAAAAATACCTACACGCACCACGTGTGGCCACATGGATTCACATCGGCCGCATTGCATGCCCGATAAAAACACCATTTGTTCCCACTAGTTAATTTGATCTCATTTACAATGTTAATGCCATTGTGATCGCTTTCGGCTATGATACGTATTGGAATATTTCAACAATTAAGTAGAAACATTGCCATGAACATGGAGCAAATTCAGGATAACAAAATATCGTCATTCTATGCCGCTATCATTTTGCCGAAACTAATGTAATTTTTTGGAACAAAACTCGACCAGTCGTGTGTCATTTCTGAAATTGTGTGTTTGTGAATCGCATATATATGATGTGAATCGCTGGTCATATTGGAAGTAAATATTGTTGCAGCAAACATCTATTTTAATTAATAGTTTGGTCATACATTATTTAGACCAATAAGGAAACTACGTACAGATCAATTATAATGAACGAAATATTTAAAATTTTGTGAATTTGGAGATCGTTTTGAAGCCTCCCTGGAATTAGGGTACAATTGTTTATTTCGGGTTCAATTTTTATTCTTATTGATAGAAGAAATATAACCTTTTCATTTAATTATACTGAAGACGTTTTAACAAAATCCATTAACGAGATGCCAAACAAATTTTAAAATAAGATATTTGATATTCTATAGTGATAACTGCTATATCAGGATGCTATTTTGGGGAAGGTTTGAAAAGTGGTTTGATTGAAATCTAAATTAGTAGTGAGATATTCGAAGGGAGATCATTTATCACGTACAGTATTAGATCGTATAGTTTTATTAAAACTATATTGCATTTAAGTTCATTTTAATAGCTATTTTCTTTTAGTGGTTAGAAAAATATCACAAGCCATTTGCACAGCTAATTGTAGTTCTTCTCTAAAAAACATAATAAATTGCACAGAAAAATTCGTGTTCTAAAGACTGAGTCACTAACGGTAAAATGTTAAATTACAAAATTAGGGTATTTCGTGGCTTGGAATATCAACAAAGGTCAATTAACCCCTTCTTTGGTTAAAAAAATTATCGAAACAGATACTCAACATTTTATCACAATTATTTACAACCAACACCGCAAAATCATCCCTATACTGTGATAAGCCAAGAACCCGGGGTTCGATTTAAATGATAATAATCGCCACCCAGCGAAGGAATAATAGCATTGTTTTCAAATTTGAAAGTCAAAGAATACGTGTTGTTAGAACAACACATCAACAAAATGCGATATACCATGCTTGGTATCGTAACGCTGTGCCGACAGACAAGGCCCCGAGCACATTCTATGAAAAGAGTGCAGAGAGGGCGGTGAGAGCTGTGATCGTGTAGTGGATCGCTCTCTAAAATTATACTGAAGCGAACAGGCGTAAGCGGTTGGAAAGGTATGAACGGATTTTCACCATGGGCAGGGTATTATGTAAATGATAGTGAGGCGGGAATTAATGATTAGTTTGAGGTTTGAGAGCTTGGTATTATTAAATTGTAATTTAAAATTTTATTAATGTAGTAGTTGAAATTTCGAATTAAAATAGACTCCGTCTTTCGAGGGGATGTCTATTAGGTTAGCTCCGTAGATAAAAGGATTTATCAATAAGTAGCTGAATGTAGTTAGTCGCGAGTGGGTTTATCATACAAAACACAGATAGGGAAAGTGACGACCGCGAATTGATTTTGTGGGAATATTAAGACCAATTAATAGTAATCGTTGAGAACATTCTGGAACACTTATAATTTAGTCAATGATACGAGAATTGGTACACCAAAGATTCCATGGACAACATTATGCTAGTCAGCTGACAAGCCAGCTATTAATATACAGAAAGCTTAAGAAATATATTCAAATCCGAACGGTGCTTTAATCTCTTTGTTGAAATTAATTCTCATGAGATCAAAAGAATTTGTAACATGTAGGAATTGATATGTTGAATATTTATTGTTGAAGAAGTATGATAATTTATGTAAGTTGCCATATCTAATCATTGATTTCAATCAATAGAACTTCCAGGAATCGTGATTCTGCATAGAATTATACGTCCACATGCAACAGGCAAGGAGTAGTAGGTTGTATGTCGAACCCATGATTAAGCTGAAAGTAAATTTATTAATTTAGATTTAACATAATAGAATAGACGAATAAAATTTCACAATACGTACTTGAGGAATTGCGTGAGTGTGTGTGTGCAAATTCGTACCGGGAGTGGTAGCTCAGTGCATAAACTGATGTCAGTGCAGCGCCTCCAACCCGGGAGACCGGTTTTAGAGCTTTTCCCGGCTGGGGCGGTGCCCCGCTGGTTTGAGATTCCTGGTTAGGGGGAAACCCCAGTAGCAGACAGTACGTCGGCGCCGGATCTCGCCATCCAGCGGGGTAAGGTCACCGCCATCTCTCAAGAAAAAACAAGCATTACACTTACGGGATAGTTGAAACCAGAAACACGAAAAAATCAATCAATCAAAAGCAAATACGTCATTCACGGTTAGACACCTTACCGTTCTCCATTCCAGATATATGAGGTGCCCATCGACACGTCGCGATCTTCTGATTCGGAACTAATAGCTTATTTTCGGATACAGCCAAAACATTGTAAGAAATTTATAAAACGTATTTTTGAGTGTTTTTGCGCTGCGATCTTAGTGGGTAGATGGAGAATTAAACCAACGCTGGACTGTTGTACCCGAGTTTGCGGGTTCAAACCCGGGATTGATTTTAAGGGCGAAAAAATCCTTCGTACGCCTTCCTTCGGAGGGGAAGTAAATCCGGCTGTCCCATGTAGTACATTTACTGCATGTGAAAGATCCTCAAGCCTAAAAGAAGCCTTTGAGCAAAATTGAGATTCGTCTGTTTCGTCGCCGAAGATAATACCTCCTTTCTCCGCTAGATGGAGAAAGGAGCGTAACGAAATTTGCGTGCCCAGATGGAGGAGCGGGCCTGATGGCCCGAGTCTCGCCACGTAAAATAAGGCGTTAACTAACTAACGCCAACTAATTAAATCTATATAGTTGGCGTTGATTAAACTCTAATCATTTTCGGTCCATGCCGCCGTAACTTTCTTCTTTGAGGATGGCAACACTGTTCTGGAACATGTGAAACATGCGGTATTACTGTCAATTATTGGCAGATGCTGCTTTATTTCAGATGCTGCACTGAACATAAGAGGTGAAGACATACATTATAGGTCGAAGGCTTTCACGGCCGGAGTCAATATACATGTTTTCTTGCGGGCTGGTGGGCCGTGGTCCAATTGGCGTTTAACTGCCAAACGTTTCGCCCACGACTGCGGTGGGCATCTTCAGTGGCGAGGTCTCGGGCGAAGTGTCCGGGACGGCGGCTGACTGGCGTCTGTTTGACTGGCGACTGGAAACCTCGCGCGATGCCCAAAACTTTACGCCCAGGCTGGAGCCTATTGTCTAGCTATAGCCAGTGTCGTGCCTAGTGCACGGGTGACGAGGTCACGGTAGTGGCGCGGGAGTAGCATCAGAGGAGGCGGGGCCTCCCTAGCTATGTGGGGTATCCACAGGGAAATACTCACAAGTGTGTAGTTTCGGAGCAGAAGTTGGTTATTGTACATACGTGTAAATAAACTTGTACACGTCTGTGTCTTGTAAATGTCTGTGTGTTTTTCTCCATGACGCCACAGGGGGAAGACCACCGCCACCTCCCGAGCAAAAACACGTGCGCGACTAATGACTGTAGTAGTTGACGGACCCAGAAGCACTAACAGTCAATCAATCAAATCCATTGTGACCCTCACCACACGCGTGCGCGCGCGCGTGCCAGGCTGGACGCGATCTTTCAGGAAACACTCGCGTTGGGGATACGTCGCTGCTGTCACGAGATTGAGAGAACGTGACAAATTTTACGACAGCGCCGCACGGGAGGGAGGTCATCTCGCCGCCGAATCGCCACGCCCCCCTAATGGCCCAGCAGCGCAGACAGCTGTCAGGCGCTATCTCCGCCACCAAAGTAACACCCAGCCATTTTAAAGAGCTCGTTTTATTATAAATGGCGTACGCTATTGGATGTGATAGCTAAGGTTGTTGAAACAACTGAAGCTTCGTAGGCATGGGGGCTTTTTATTTACTTTTCTACTCCCATTGTATAGTGCTGTCATTTGTTGGCTGGAAGCGGTTGCATAATAATCCTCATTACGATACTGATTTCATTATGATACAGGTTCTTGACCAATCACAGAGAAGCTTACAAACCAAGTACTGAGACTTCATTACTCATTGAGAATCGTTCTAGTAAATGTTTTGTTCGATTGTGTACATTAAAATTGCATTAGATATTATATTATGCTTGTCTTTTTTAACGTCGTTTATTATTAGTAATTTTTCGTGAAATTTTACTTTAAAAAAACTGGATCGTAATAGCACTTTGATCCTATTTGACTTGTAGGGAATTCCCTCGCACGCGGACTGGTGACCACAGCCACCTCCCGCAGTATGCGGGGTTAGGGTTAAGTGGCCTTGACTGAATCCTACATCCCAACTGCCACGTCAGCTTATAAAAGTCGTAGGAAAAGTACCGTATGAAACTCGATGTAATGGATATTAATATACTCGAATGAAGTTTAGGATACGAGCTCGTACCTCGCTCGTATCGTAATATCGCACTCTTGTTTTAATACCTAACATTACATCATCGTTTCATAATGTATTATTATTTATTTTATTGTTTGCGTTGAGGGCCTCGCCATCAACAGCTAAGGTCATTGCCGCCTAGAGTGTTTGTCTTCTAAGTAGACGGTAGCGAAAGTGAAAATGGAAAAATGGCGAAGCGATCAGAGGGACCCCGGTGAGAACTTGCATAAAGACTTTTGCATGGAGACGAACCTCTTGCATGGAGACGAACCTCTTGCATGGAGACGAACCTCTTGCATGGAGACGAACCTCTTGCATGGAGACGAACCTCTTGCATTGAGACGAACCTCTTGCATTGAGACGAACCTCTTGCATGAAGACGGACGGGCCAAAGCATTACATCAAGACTCTTCTTATTTGAAATCAAGTCCTGATCGGATAGTATATTTGACAGCATTTGGGCTGGACTTCTGACTCCAAACTTCTGATAGGTCGATTCCAACTATACTGGAAGATGCTTAACAATGCGTCACCAGTAACCCTTCATTCGCATAATATCTAATAACTTCTCTAGTACTGAGAAAGCGGTACAGACAGACAGAGAGAGGCGGTGATAGAAAAAAACAGACACCCACACCTGGAGATAGCTAGTTTGGTAGATAGATAAAGAGAGACTATGTATGTGAGGGAGTGAGAAGAGAGAGAGAGAGAGAGAGAGAGAGAGAGAGAGAGAGAGAATAGTTCCCATATACATTATGATAAACGTGGATCAGTAAGTATGGTAAATCGATTTTATGAAATGTTTCTCAGAATAATTAGTTCACTGGGTTGCATCATTAGGTTGTTCATTTTCATTTTTTTATTGAGCTATTTGTAGAACTTTAATACCTACATGGATTCTGCTTCGAGCAGCGGTCGGAGAAGGTTGTGCCCGGAGCTCCGCTCGCCGTTATCGCAAGCCGCCGTGTTACCAGTGCCACACCCCAGCGGACGGTCGGCAACCGGCCGCCGGGCACGGCGCACGGCAGTTACTGCCGCACTGCGGCAAATCAACGAGTTTTGTGTTAATGTTTTTGGTGGCCAGTGCCAGTTTGTGAAGTGTTGTGTTTCCGAACTAGTGGAGGCGAAGCTCAAGTCGTGTCAGTTGTAAGTGGAGGGACGAGCCTTGGGTCTCCCAAGATGGAGCCCCCTCCATCGTTGCCCGAGGCCGGCTCGCCGGCGCTTATAACGGCTCGCCAGTGCGTTTCAGACATTTCAAGTTGCCCTACGGGGCAGCTTATAACTGACTCATTACATCTGATAAACAATCCAAACTATATGGAAACTTCCAACTTACGTAATATCCCGGAAATTCCAAATAATAATGAGTTAGTTATGATGCCTCAATCAAGAATTAATGCATTAGAACAAGAAATAATGTACCTTAAACAACATGCTCAAGATTTACAACAAAAACTTAATTCTCAACAAGAACTTCTAAATCAAGCAGTTACGGTGAATACTACAAGTGAGTACTCTAAATCTTCTTCTTCCAGTGCTTCATTACCCCCTGAAAATATAACATTTAGTGACCACAATAACTCTAAACGCAAACGTTTAACTAACTCTGCGGGAGATTCTTCTGCATCTTATTCTGTCCCTACTTCTAATCCATATCAAGATCTTCCAGAGGAAGTAGATGATTTTAATTAAAAAAAAACAGAACAAAACTTCCATCCCTCCAATTAACATAGCAAAAACTTAAAATTAAAATTTTTTTGAAATTAAACAAATAGCTCAATTAGATTTCACTACCAAAGTTAAAAGTGACTATATTTCCATTTTCTTTAACTCCATAGAGGACTTTAGAAAGTATAGACTTTTTTGCAATACAAATAAAATTCGCTATTTTTCTTATCGTGATCCGATGCAACAAACCTTATCAGCTATGTTGTATGATATTCCTATTTCCTACACCAATGAAGAAATTAAAGCTGAATTATCCAAAACATATACTATTACATCTGTTTATAGACTATTTAATAAAAATCGTCAACCTTTAGAGATCTGTGCCCTTGAACTAACGGACAATGAGCTTAACAGGGATATCATAAAACTGGATAAATTATTCAATAGCATTGTCAAAATTAAATTTCGTTCAAAATCAAATTATCCTATACAATGCAAAAACTGTCAAAACTTTAACCATACTCAGGCCAACTGTACTCTAGAACCTCGTTGTGTACGTTGTACTGAGAATCATCACTATTCAAAATGCAAAAAACCAAAAAACTCTACTCCTCAATGTGTAAACTGTTTTGAGAAGCACACAGCTAACTATCGAGGATGTATCTTCTTTAGGAAACATTCTCTAAATTCTAACGCAAGTTCAGTATTTAACTCTAATCAAAAGTTACCTTTATCTTCTCCATCACGTAATCAAAATCATTCAAGAAATAATCCCCCTATCACCGCTAAATCTCCTATGAGTTCGTCCTCTATACCTTCCTCTTCAGCTATAGATTTGAATAATTTTCCTTCCCTTCCTTCTATTCCTACAAAATCCCAACAATATCTTAATAATACTTTTAATTCTTCTCCTCTCAATAGTTCAGAATTTAATTTTACATTCCCATTATAACAAACCAAATATTAAACTCTTTACTTCCACAAATACATCGAATAATTCAAGATATTATTCCACGAATATTCAATAATGGATCACACTAAAGTAAAAATTATAAATTGGAATGCTAATGGTCTTCTACGTCAGCTACCTGAATTTAAACACTTTTTATACAGTCAAAACATAGACATTGCTTGTGTTACAGAAACACATTTAACTCACTCAAAAAAATGTGCTATACCAAATTATATAACATACAGACAAGACAGAACTTCTATCACTACTGGAGGAGGTGTAGCAATTTTCATACGCAGAAAAATCAAGCATTTAAATTATATGTTCCTAATTCCTCCGAATTAGAATTAGTAGCTCTTACTGTTTTCTTTTCTATAGGTCCTGTAAATATAATAGCGGCATATAAACCACCCAACAAAAAATTATCTAAAATAACTCTAGAATTATTATTAAATAACAATTCTAAAACACTTTTACTCGGTGATTTAAACGCCAAACACCAAGCTTGGGGATGTAACAGTACTACTCCGCAAGGTCAAATATTATATAATCTACTCACGCTAAATAATTGGTCAGTTCATGCTCCTACACAGCCAACTTACTATTCACATAATACCAAAATTACTCCTGATATTCTTGATATTATAATATCTCAAAATATAAGTTTCCCAATAATGCAATATTGTATACCTGCTTTAAATTCGACCACAATCCAGTTTTAATAACATTTCACAAAATTTCCACTTCATATCAGTGTAACAACTCTCTCATTAAAGGAAGGATTAATTGGAATACTTTTAATCTTATATGCAATGCTTTACAAAATATCCTTCCTCTTTACTTACTACTTCACATTGATAATGAAATCTTGACTATTATAAGTAATGTTAAAAAGGCATTAGAGTTATCAACAACTCATACTCATCCTTCCAAAAAATTATCCTTTAATATTTTACCTAAAGAAATATTAAATTTAATAACTATTAAACACACTACTCGTCGTAAATGGCAACTTACTCGTGATCCTATTATCAAGAAATCATTAAATTTACTAACTCATACTGTGCGAAAGAAATTAGAAGAACATCGATATTCTAAATTCAATAATTATGTATCCCAACTTCAACCGAATTCTCATCACTTTGGTCTGCTATTAGAACTATAACAAAGAGAAACATCAAATTACTACTTTAAAAGATTCAAACAAAATTGCTACCACAGATTCTGAAAAGGCGGAACTATTTGCACAACAATTTTATAGGTCATTTACCGATAATCCGAGTATCAATTATTCCTTTCATCGAAATATATTAAAAAATCTTGAAGATCCATTTTATACAGTTCCTGAACGTATCAAATTTATTTCTCCTTCAGAAATTAAATTTATTATAACTAAACTTAAAAATAACAAATCCCCAGGTTTAGACAGACTTCTAATATAGTGTTCAAACATTTTCCAAATTCCACTATCAGTGCATTAACAGCAATATACAATGCTTGTCTTAGAATAAACTACTATCCTCAACATGGAAAATAGCAATTATACTACCCATTCCTAAACCACAAAAGATCATAGGAGAAAATTTCCAAAATAATAATTTGGATTTAGATCTAATTATTCTACAACACAACAATTGTTAATTTTTATTGTCTACATTTGCAAAAATTTTTGATAAAATAATTTTAACGAGAGTTATTAAATTTATCAATCAAACTAATTTATTTCCAAATTCTCAATTTGGATTTAGATCTAATTATTCTACAACACAACAATTGTTGAGAATTACAGATTTTATAGCGACTAGTTTTCAAAAGAAACAACTAACATTTGCGTTATTTCTGGATGTTGAAAAAGCATTCGATAAAGTATGGCATGTTGGTTTACTTTATAAGCTTAGAATATTTGGATTTCCTATTTATTTACAAAAAATTTTATCAAGTTTCTTAATGGATCGTAAATTTCGAGTTCAAGTTAACAATATGTTTTCTACTGAATACAATATCCAGGCTGGAGTACCTCAAGGTTCTCCTCTATCTCCTATTCTTTTAATATTTATATTTCAGACATCCCTCATTTACTTAATTCAGAAATAGCATTCTTTGCAGATGACACATCTCTATTTACTTGCCATTCAGACATTATAACAGGACGCGATAATTTACAAGATGACTTAAATATTCTAGTTACCTGGTTTAACAATTGGCAAATAAAGATAAATAATCAAAAGTCACAAGCAAAAATATTTTCATTAAAACGAATCTCTCCTACTGATCCTCTTATTATTAATAATAAAGCAATTCCTTGGACTCCTTCAAACGTTTCAATTTCATATCTCGGATTACAACTAGATACTAAATTAACATGGAAAACACATATTTTATCTATAATAAATAAAACTAATCTAAAGCTTCTAAAATTATATCCACTTTGAATAAAAATTGCACCTCTCTGTAGACTCTGCATTAACTATATTTAAATATATAATTCGCCCTTCGCTAACTTATGCATGCCCCATTTGGGGTGGTGCAGCAAAAACTCATATTAAAAAATTAGAAATTATACAAAATAAGTATTTAAGAAAATCATTGAAAGCACCCTGGTTCATAAGAAACGATCAAATATTACGTGAACTCAATATTCCTCCTCTAAAATCCTGGATCCTTAGTCTCTCAGATAAATTTTATGCTTCTCTTTCTTCTTCTCCTGCTTATACATCTTTTCAATTAGGAAAAACTCCTTAGTTGTCTCTTCCCACAGTTTCTATCATGTAATGTAAAAAGTTTTCATGAATCATGTATTATTTATAAACATAGTTTCTTTTTAAGATTATTATCACTCTCAAAAATTAATTTGTAAAAGTAATTTGTTAAGAGGTTGCTATATAGTTTCTCCTCATATTCTGTATGATGTTATTGTAATTTTTTCATACCCTTGAAAGACAATATATTGTCGAACAAGGATCAATAAATATTTAAAAAAAAAAAAAAAAAATACCTACATGTCTTGACCCCATTTCTTCGAAAATCGAAATGAGACAAGATCTCCAGGAAAGGTATCAAGTCTCAGTCCGAATATCTTCCTTCAAAATGTTAGATAATGGGGAGTCTTAACCCCGGAACACTAACCATGAGTTGGATCGATTTAAATGGCACACAGAAGTGCGCATGCGCAGGCCCCATGATGCACTTGCACTGTCGTGTCACCTCAGGTTCCACTCTTCAGTATGTCTCGGCACTATGAGTGTCTATTTGCAGACGATTGCATAATATTTCGCATTATAAATTGGAAAGACGATGAAAATGTGCTGCAATGGGATCTTGATGCGTTTACTGGGCGGAAAATAATGGCATGACTATAAATAACTGTAAAAGCAAATCCTTCACTTTTGGCAGAGGGCATAATTACAGCGTAAAACAAATTACCGTTTAAGTAACGACATTATTCCGAGAGTTTCTTCGTGCAAGTACCGAGGTATCCACTTCGATACTAAATTAAGCTGGAAAATGATACGTAGATTTTGTTGTAGGGAAAGCGTGGAGATCTTTTCCTTTTTGTAACGCGCATCTTAAAAAAGAGTACAGTAAACGCGAGAGAAATAGCTTATTTATAGCTTGTTTGTCCGATAATGGAAAATGGTGCAATTTGTTGGGATCCACACAAAATTATGCAGTGTAAGAAAATGGAAATGATTCAGCGTAGAGCAGCTAAATTTACTTTCAGGGACAAGAAAACGGCAGGGTGGGATTCCCTCGAAAACAGGCGAACATTGGCAAGACTATGCACTTTGTATAAAGCTTATAGCGGTCATCCAGCTTGGAAAGAAATTAAACGGCGGCTAAATATTCCTACATACATCAGTAGAGGTGATCACAGGCACAAAATAAATTTAAGACCACAGCGAACGAATGTCGGAAAATTCTCTTTCACAAATCGAACAATAAGGGATTGGAATACATTGCCTGCGAAAACCTTTGAACCCTTTCCTCGAAGTGTTCAACAGTTTAGGAAATTAATTTAGTGTATTTTTAAGTTTATGAGGTAGTTAACTAAGAATGTTAAGCTATACAGTGAAATGAGGCGTCGTGCAATGTAGATCAGAGAAATAATGAAGAAAATGTTTTCAGTGTAATAGTGAAGTGCAGTGAAGTAAAATACAGTGCAGTGCGGTCTTAATTGTATAAACACTTAGTGCGGCTTTAGATAGAAGTTTTTTTTCATGTAATTTAATGTTTTATGAATCAGCAGTTTTTATATTATTATTACTATTATTATTACTATTATTGTTATTATTATAATTTGAGCATTATTATTACTAACGTATTTTTTGCAAGACATTTATAATATTATTTATGTAATTAACTGCCACCGGGTTACACCCAGTTGCAGTTTAAATAAATTTATCTTATTCCATGTAGGTTGGATCTCTGCCTTCTGGAAGGTGTCTTCATCATCTTCAACGATCAGCGAGTGGAAATTACTCATCATTAGCAACGAGAGACTAGTTTAGTGTGAATCGATCTTACTCATCGTTAGTAAAAGAAAAGTATTTTTGTGAGCAAGATGTACTTAGTAAAAGTGTGCTAACAATTACAAATTAAATATATTTTTAGCTTATGATTTTTTTGTAAAGATGGCTAGAAGACAGACGGATGGGGAAGTATGTTGCTGCTTGATGATGAAAATAACAAGCGTGAGGATAATTTCGGGGGCAAAGATTTTGACTCTTGACAGTGATGCAGACCCTTATTACAAACAACATCAATTAAAAAAGATTTATGAAGATGTTGGAGAAACATCCGAAAAGAAAAGGTAGAGGTTAGAGAACGCAGGCGGAAAAGAAGGCGGGGGGGTACAGCAATGATCGTGGCTTAGCCCAAACATCAGCTTCCAGTGTAATAACATCATATGAAGATTCAGCTGACCCAGTCTCTCGCGTGATTCACTTTTGTACATAATACCTTTTTCAGAGAGTACAGTAAAATGCAACAATGGTTTTCAATGAATATCCACAGAGGCAATGGCATAAACCAGAAATCTGACGCAAAATATTATTCATGTTCAACCCGGACTTATTAGAGTTGTAAGAAATTGCACTACCCTTCTTCAATGTCCCTTGCTTTCATCAAAGGTACCCAACATAACTGTGTAACAAACGCGGGATATATATTTGTGGAGAGCATATGACAAAAATATGTCATTCATGCAATGTAATGTGTAACTGATAAGACTGATTCTTTATTGAAATTACAATTTTGTTAAATAAAACTTTGTAAACTTTTGATTATACTGAACTATAAATTGTTAGAATAAATTTAACTTTGTTTCATGAAAAAGAAAGTTACTGATTTGTTTTGTGATTAGATTTAAGTTCCTAGGTTACTGTATATATTTCGGCCAAAAATACCTTCGTAATTTTTATACAATGCCAATTATTGGTTCATACTCACCGTTATATGTAATTCTTTGGAAACCAAAGAAAATAAAGCAAAATTTTTATATACACTTCTTTTGCGTTGAGTGAGTGGATTCTACTCATGGTTAGTAATAGCATACCTATAGATATGCTTAGTGTTCTAAGGATAAAATCATATTTTATAAAATGTTGATAAAAAATTATATGGAGTTTTGTATAGACTGGTTAGCTTTCTCTCCACACTGCAGTGTTTCTATTGAAATATCAAAGTTAGGTTTCAATGATATTAGTCGGTTCGAAAATAAAATTACTTGATCGATCGATCGATCAATTTAGTTTCTAAATAATATCAAAAGCTCTTTTTCCTTTTTTTTTATAAAAAATTGTTTTTCCCAATTTTAGTTTGTAAAAATAATTTGCCTGAACTGAAGACGACGAATGAACTTTTCATGGCTTCATGATATCATATATTGTGCATTGTTTATAAATTATTATAAAATTCCTTGTTTTGTGAAGTAATTTCTTCCATTTTAACTTTTTTCAGAGTAAACTCCTTATTTTTTATAAATATATATCATTTTCTTTACACTCCATTTTTATTGGTAGAGACTAACCCGAAATATTTTCTGGTAATAACATCTACCGAAATTGTTTTTAATAGATAACAATGACGATAATTTCACAAATTTTCACCGTTTTTATATAATAGTCAAAATAGGCAATCGTTTTTGAAATTGCTGCCGGGAAGAAACTGTTTAATGAAAGTAAGTGGCGTATTTATGTACTAGAATAGTGAAATAACGAGATGAAGCTAAGAAAGGTCCAAGTTATGGTTAGCACAGCTCGTACAACCACCCAAAGGCAGAAAGTGGTAGCCAAGAGCTGTGCAAGGCAGAGCCGTCGCGGGGCGCGGCGCACACCACACTGCACTGCGCTGCCCTTCTTGCCTTGGCGCCCCGCCCCCGCCCCGCCCCCGCCTCGCCCCCGCCCCCGGCTTCTTGCCGGCCGAGACGCCAGGGGGCGCAAGGGGAACAGCGACGAAGGAGGTGTTGGCTCTCAGGGCGGAAGAACTGGCCGGGGCGGCGGTTACAGGAAACGGCGACGGGGACGGCGACGGGGGCGGCGACGGGGGCGGCGACGGGGGCGGCGACGGGGGCGGCGACGGGGCGGCGACGGGGGCGACGGGCGGGACGGGGCGGCGACGGGGGCGGCGACGGGGGTGGCGGGGGCGCTGGAGGTGGCGACGGGGCGGGGTGACGAGGGGAGAAGACGGCGGCGGGGCGGCGTCGGGGGCGGGGAAGGGGCGGCGCGGGAGGGCTTTTTGCAATCCGCGTTGGTCCGGCCTCCGGCCCCAGTGCTCGCTGGCCGGGCCCCGCCGCCGGCGCGGAGGAGGGGGGGTCATTTTGGCAACATTGCCAATTCCCTCCGCTCGTCGCCGCAGACCGCGGACCGCCGCAGTGGTCAACATGTTTACCTCGAAACTCCGTTCCGCGATCGTTTGGCGAGAAGCGGGCCAGCAGTCGTGCTCGCAGGCGGAAGGAGCCTACGGCCAAACAGAAGGCGTACAGATTTGCGGGATGATGCAACATCGTTGCCCTGAAGACGTCCACGGCCGGGGTTAATCGAAGTTTGGCTGGCTGCGGCGCGCCGCGTCGCACGCGAAATTTTCGCAGACTCGATTGCCACACCCGACCTTCTTCAGAGTAAAGTCGATGTGAATGTAGGAATGGGTGACCGACTCACTATATTCGTGTCGACTCTGTGAACGCCCCCTTCTAGACGTTGTCATCGTTTTGATCGTCATGCTTCGACCTTCCTCAGGACAAAATTCAATAAAGGCGTACGATTTCGCGGCCGAAATCAGTAAAAAATGGCACAGTGCCTGTGCAAAAACCCTGTGGGCTAGGCATCGTGTTCATAGTTTCGGTCATGTTGTGGCCTTCTTCAGGGCAAATTGAAATGACGATTCCACGACCACTCAGTAGATTGTCTGATGTACTTTATAGACTGCATGCTTGACCTATTGTTATCAAATTTGGATCCTTATGCTATGACCTTCAAGGCGAAATGGATTTCTTCCCGATGTGACACAAAATCTGATATGGTCATCGTTGGGAAGACATTCATAAACGAGGGAGATAAATAATGACTTAACCTCGATAAAAACTTTCTCACACCCCGCATCTTTAGTCGTGCTTCTCTACAAGACAGCTTCATCAATTCACTTTCTCAAAACTTAGTCTGTTCCCTTGCTAACAAACTGAAAACTCTTACCAAAATCTTACCATCCTCTACCCTTAATTTCAAGCACTTGATTGAACTCATTCACTCTGGTGGGAACAGTCTTGAAGGTATCCTTCTTAGCTTAGATGTCACCTCTCTTTCTTACAATGGCCCCTGTCAGTGACCCCATCAGGATTGTAGAGGACCGCCTTCGAAAACATTATCTGCCGGTGGAGTAAGCAAAACTCCTTCAGGCCTGTGTGTTGACGCCCTTCGTCCAATTCAGAGAATAGTTCTACGCCCAGACTGAAGGCACTGCCATGGGATCATCGCCATCCACTGTAGTGTCGAACATGTTCATGGGATTATCTTGAACGTCGGCAATACAGCCTTCAACCCGGACGCTTATGAGCAAACTGCCGGGCTTCCCTGATTGGCTAGCGGGCGTCGAGCGGGAAACCGCGCAAAATTAGTTTATATTCTCTTATTACGGAAGTGTTGTAGGTTCGTTGTAAGTTCTGTTTTGTTCTTTTGTAACCTGCACATATATTTTTCATTTTATTACTATTTATAGATTTATGTTTCAATCCGTTTATCTGTTATTCGTATTTTGTTATTCAGATTTATTTTACATAATTTTTCATTGTCACGTAGATGAATCAAGGATTTTTATTCTGTTCATGTCTCAATATTTGTAATGGACCATTAAAAAAATGTTTAGTTTTGGGGGAAGAAAAATGTGGCAAAAACGAAGGAGGCTGAAGGTGTTGATGGAAATTGAAGTTTTCTCAGTATTATTTCCAATTTTGAGAAAAGTTGAATTAAAAATAACTTACGTTGCAATGTAAAAATTTTATTAAAATGTGTACTCAACGTCACATTTTTGTAGTCTTATAGTATATTGTGATCTTATCGAAGGTAATTTTATTTACTTCTGGGAGATAAATAAGTTGTAATAATAATAGTAGTTGAATTTCTTATTCCTCAATAGTATTTGCCAACAACTCAATTTTAATTTTTTTAATAGCATCTATATGAACTTGAACACATTTATTGGGCACATTTTTTATAATAATTTTAGTGTCTTAAATTAAACACAATAACCAACTATGAGTCTTCACATTGGCCTGACCTATGCCGTAGTTACGATCATGCAAGTATAGATCTTTCTGTTGGATTTGTACGACCACTGGTATAAACTTCTTCACAAATATCTTCTAATTCAAGAAGGGTCCGGAGATATTTGCATGAATTTACAGTACTCGTTTCCATTTTAAAATATTGAAGGAATGCTTCCTTTCTCGCCTTATTAGCTAGCAGAAATCGCAATGTTTCAGCTGTTCTTACATTATGGTTATGACTTTTCTTTATTGTTATAACCCCGCACAATCCTTTCTGAAAATAAAAATAAGTTATTTAATAATTAAATAACGAATTTTTTTAATGACAATTTCTGTCAATTCAAAGAGATAAACCAAAGAAAAGTTATAGTGCTCACAATTGAATGTGTCAACCTTTCCGGATTTACTGATCATTATCAATAAAGTCTATTGAGACAACAAATCATAATAAATATTATAAATTGTACATATTTAAATAACATTATTGCTATTGCTATTGCTATTGCTATTGCTATTGCTATTGCTATTGCTATTGCTATTGCTATTGCTATTACTATTACTATTATTATTACTATTATTATTACTATTATTATTACTATTATTATTACTATTATTATTATTATTATTATTATTATTATTATTCTGAAACCAATATATTTCCTAACTTTCCTATTTTTTACATTAAATGGGAGCCCATTTCCTTTCCATCAGTAATCGTGACAGGTGCATTAAGACATGACTATTTCTTATGTACCAAAATAATAAAACAAAACAATATTAATGTGGATAATGTATAATTTTTAGCATTAAAATTAATAGTATTACAGTAAATTTAATAGCATTTTTATGTTTTAATTATACGTTATAAGAAGCCATAGAAGGTGTATTATTAAAATGTTAATATTTAATATCAATGGTTTAATAAATAGGTACCTAAATTTAACAGTTAAACATTTTTTCATCTTTATTGATTCCTACTAATTTTGGGTATTTACTTATGATTTTCTACTTCATCATTTATAAGTATTGCACAATTACTAAGGTTTGAAGAAAAATGTGTTTATTAATATTTTTATTTGTACGCGTCAATTACATATTTCTTAAAGGGTTTAATTGGCTGGGCAGAAGAAAGGTAAATTTTCGTGAACTCAATTTCCTTGCACTGGACTGAAAAAAAAGCACCAATTGTGTTTGGGGATATGTAAATGGTCCGTCGAACTCACTGTTTCACTCTTTGATTAGCTCCAAGAGTTGGTTGTTACTCCGGATGTTTGCAATCTGAAACGCCTGATAGCGCGCCACAACGTGGAAGAAATTGCTACGAATACAGTGGGCCCAAAACCTGTACGCACGTGCGGTTTGATTCAGGCTGTGTGCCTAAACTGCCAAAACAAGTTTCAGAAAAACTAAATTGAATTTCTCTACCGGACGAGGCACACAGTGACAACAATCACAAATGGCCAAAATGTTTAATGAATTGTCCTTTCATGGTTCCTTGGAGGAATGTTGATATCTGTTTTACTACAACTATTTTAACTCGAAATTAATGTCACGTCTTCACTAATTCTATGTGAGGCAAAACTTTGTTTTGAAGCGGTATCAAAACGTCTGTAAACAAATTTAAAAACAATATAAACAAACTGACAACCCTACGCCCCTTAATAAAGGCATTTTTTTCTTGTGTCTGCAGTGTTTAGTTTTATTTTTACAATGTAGCTGGACTGCCAGCAAGTTTGGAAACCATCTATTTTCCTCCTCTACTACTTTTCTGTAGTACTATAATAACATACACTTTTCTGAAAGTGAAAGGACAATGCTTATTATCTCTATAATAAAATGAAAAAAACATAAGGTATATCTGTCAACGTACGAACAAACAAATCGTTTTCTTGAAGGTTTTGATAATCTGACATTCTACTTCGTTTTGGCTATCTTTTCTTCAAAACTAGCATCAAATAAAACTTTCCAGATACCTGGATCTGTGAAAATACCCTCATTCGTAACCTGAGATTCTCTGACATTACTGAAGCCAGAGAATCGATGACACAGATGCTGAAAGCATTTACCTACATTGTTTAGAGATTTAATGAATTGTTTCATAAGCTCCATAAGCCCAAGTTGGATATGAAATGTAGGAAACAGTATGACGAACTTGTGAACAAGAGCTTTTATATTTTACGAGCCTACAATCCACTGCCTACGTGGCCATTCTTTTTCGATTCAGTGTTGTAACCTCGCTCGACTGTCCCACTCACACAGAAAGAGGAGTACTTTGCGTAACCTGCGCATAAAACCTAACAGAATACTCTGGACTTTAAAACCCCCGCAGACTTTCCACTTGTGTTCCTGGCACTTCCGTTTTCACAACGTCTCAGGATGTTTATCTAATAATAACAGAATGAGGAATGGGAATGGATGGAAGTTTGTTTTCATTATAAAGAAAGGCGTACTTCAAACTACGCTTGGAGGCATCGATAAAATGTCTGCGTTGTGTGGGACCGTACTGTGGTAATCATAGTTTCAGCGTAACCTCCGGGATGTTGTCTGCATCAACAGCACGTCGTTTCTGGTGCCAACTCGCCCCTTCGCGAACTGTAGACCCGAGTACCTCGCCAGATTCATTTATAAGTCCAAGATCTCTAACAAAATCATTTCATGCATTTATCGTTTCAAAATCTTCAATCGAGAAATCAGTCAGAGGTAGGATCAACCATTTTTGCATCACTTTCAGACTCCGAGGAGAGACAGTCTTGTAAATTTTTAGACGCTGTGGGACTAGTATATCAGAACCAGAAAGAAAATGGATAAAATTGCTTATGGAATATTTTTTGGAAACAAAATAATACTTTTGTTCTTGCTGCTAAATCCCTTCACATTCATAAAACATAAATAGCAGTCATTGCTGAAGTCTATACGTTGTTGCCAGACCATTGGAATCCCGAATAACACCGCTGTTCCCTCGCCGTTCAGCCATTGTCGTAACTACTCTACACACGTTTTACAAGCCCTATATGGTGCCATGGCTTGTCTTGGTCTCTCAGTTTGATACCAGTCGGCGTAGGAAGCCTTTCTCATGAACTTGGATCGGAAGAAAGTGCCACAAACATAACAGAATGTATCTGGACTGTTCTAGCAACGACGATGTAGCATGCTGTTAAAATTTTAATAAAATATAATATTTTTTTATTGAAATACGTGTTACACACCGTATGTTACTCACTTTAGAAAACTTATGACAACAAACGTCTCTTTTCACCAGCAATCAAAACAACTCAGACTAGCAGACAAACCATAACAAAATTACAAATATATTATTACAACTAACTATTATTAACACTATTACAAATATATTATATTGTTCAAGTAATTTAGGCCATGAAAGTAATGATTGTTTACTGCAATATTGTTAAATATTTCGTTTACTTATCCAATTATATACCAAAGAGTTACAGCTTCCTGGAAATTCGTAGAATATATTTAGAACATTAGTGTTCTAATCTGTAATCTAGATAGAATACAGAGGAAAGCGAATAAGTTTAGAACTAACGAAATAAAAAGTCATGGGAACCTCTAGAAACGAGAAGAACAAAGTCGAGACTTTGCGCTCTTTATAAATCGTACGTAGGTCAACCAGTTTGGAAGGAAATTCAGGTTTGACTAGAAAAACAAAATTATTTCGGCCGAGGCGATCACACTCACAAAATTCGAACAAAGAAACAAAATTCTGATCTTGGAAAATTTTCCTTTTGTAACAGAACAATTAAAGATTGGAACAGATTACCTGCAGCAATTTTCAAAGCTTTTCCTCTAAGTGTCCGAAGATTTAGAAATAAGTTAGAACAAGATGAGAGTAATAGATATTAAATAAGTAAGTGCAGTGAAGTGCTGCGAAGTGCTGGTCAGTGTAATTCAGAGGAAAACAGTGTAGTGTAGTGCAGTGCAGTGAAGTTTAGTACACGCGATCAATAAAAAAATCGAATTTAGCCAATATTTATGTAGCTTGTATTAAATTTTAACATCACCAACATATAATTATTGGATATCATGACAGAGTTGAAATACTTGTCATAATACTTAATATTAGTGATAGTATGATTATTGCATCCTCGGCTTGTGCAGTACTCCTTTATTATTATTATTATTATTATTATTATTATTATTATTATCCTACGTATTCTCAGCTATTATTGCTGGTAGAAATGCTCACCTTCCCCGGAGTTGTTTTGGGGACAGGTTCGGTCACAGAAGAAGAACTTCATCTTATATCTGGACTTAAGATAAAAATTTTCTTACGATATGGGCAGTTTGCAACAAAACTGCGCGCTGTCCCATGTTCAGAACGTTTTTAGGTAGTTTAAGTTCTGTTAAGTTTTTAAGGGCGTTTTTACTGACCAGGCCTTCCGCCGATATCACGAGTGGGTATGTTTTGGTAGAATTTAATTTCCAAATATGTTTTAGTTCATAAGATAAGTTTTCATATTTCGAAATTTTTCTATTTCTTTCTGCTTGATATTGTGGGATAATGGTACTGCTTGATATTGTGGGATAATGGTACTTTATTATTATTATTATTATTATTATTATTATTGTTGTTATTTAACTGCCACCGGGTCATACCCAATTGCAGTTCAAATAAATGTAAGTATGTATGTTCTTTTCCGCACTCTCCTTCTCTTTGCAATATTAATGAAGAGCTACGAGAAGAGCCCACGCTAAATCTAGGGAAGAAGCTTCAGCGTTGCAATTTCTGCTCACGTGCATTCATTACGAGCCTTAATTTCCAATTCGCTGCGAAAACATCGCGCGCGCCTTGTTTCGCTTTCAGGCTGCGTAGTGACGGGGCGGGGCGGGGCGGGCGGGGCGGGGCGGGCGGGGGGGGCGGGGCGGGGCGGGGCGGGGCGGGGCGGGGCGGGGCAGGGCGGGGCGACCTTAACTTTCTAAACGTGCGGGTGCGGCAACGCAAACAAAACGACCAGAGAACTTTTTAATTCTCCTGCATCCTAGTGACACTGTTCCCGCCAGTTAAATGAGTCGGTAGAATAATGTGTCGTAATGGGTGAAATTACGAACCCGCTCAATAAATTCATGCACAAAAGTGTAGAAATTTTATATTTGCGACTTCCTATTGTCGAAGAATATTAATATTTCTAAATTCTCGCGTATTTAATAATCATTTTGTAATTATTTATTTATTCAATTTTTTAATAATCAATTTCAAAGTTCCTCAACAATTTCCGGTCAAATATTTGTTTTCATGTACTATTTATGTAGGTGTAAATATAACGTTTTGATTTTCAAAATTTGTAAAGTAGGCGAGACGGGAAAGAAAGAGGTCAGGGGAGTGAAAAAGTAAGAGAAAGAGGAAAGGAAACGAGAGACGAGAAAGAATGAGCGCAGGTAAAAAAAAGAGACAAAGAGGATCAGAAAACAGAAACGTGAAGCGAAGAAGAAAAGTGGAAAATGACAATTACAAAGTGGGGAAGTAAAATATATAGGATAGATAGGGACAGATTCTATAAGACGGTAGAGATGGGAAGTACAATCTCGTGGAGTAATATTTCATTTTCTTTGCATTTGCAATAAATAAATTACATGCGGATTAACCTCACGGTATTCTTCGCAATTTCAATCTAAGTCGCTTAACTTAATCTGAAGTGTTTCTGAAATCAGACTCTTAATACCAATGATGAAATGAATGTTTTTACCAATGCCTATGACAATGTGTTATATAAAATTAAAATTAAAGATCCGGACACTGTAGATCCAGTGTAGTGGTTATCTTGGCAAACTGCATATTCATACGCCGTGTTGTAACCTCACTACCTCATTCATACGCCTGTTGGTGTCATTCATTCTTTGGAATGGAGTGTCTGTTTGTAACTGTTAGTTATGTGATATCAACTGAGTGAGAGTGAGTGAATTTTGTAATGTTTCCTCGATTGTTCTACTGCAGAGGTAATTCAATGGGATAGTAGTTCCCTCACTAAGATGAGTGTCTATTTGGTATTGTATTGATTTTGTTTTGTTGTGTTGTTCTTTGCTTGTTTTGTATAAAAATTATAAGTTTAAAAGGATTTCTTTTGTAGTAGATATGTTTGATTTTGAGATAATTTTACTCAATAGACTTATCCTTTTGAGACAATTGTAGTGTTTGTGAACTATTCTAGTAATTACACTAATTGATGTGTAGAATAACGGTTTCTGTGTCCCATTATTTTAGCACCTGATGATGTCACAAAATTAGTTACGAAACGTTGTGCAATTGCTGAAATAAATGGTTGTCATAAAAAACTTTGGATACTTTTACTTGTAAAATTATCTATTAAACCGAAAACGGTATACATTCATATTGCAGTGAACCCAACTTGCCTACTTGGCCCTACTGTTCCCTTCCTTGTGTTACCTACACTGTCCAGTCTCGTCCAGTCCAGTCCTGCCTGGTCCCGTCTCGCCCAAAGCCACCTCCCATCCGTCCAAATCCATCTTCATCTTTCTCATACTCCCCGCCCCCAACCCGAAGGTGAGATTGTTTCAACCATCGTTAACATTACCATTGTTGCCACGGGTAGCTGTAAACAAATGAACATTGCAGTGCACTCTACAAACGCAGTAAAAATGCTGACCTCACCCAAACCTAAGGTTCTATTTGAAGTAAAATGCATTTAGTAGGGAATTTTACGGCTTTCAAAACATTTAATCCATTATAAACGTTTATCCCCGTTAGTGTAACGCATGTTTTTTTCTCAGGAGATCCCCGATCTTCCCCCGCTGGATAGCGAGATCCGGCGCCGACCTACCGTCGGCTAGTGGGGTTTCCCCCTAACCAGGACTCTCCCACCAGCGGGGCACCGCCCCAGCCGGGACAAGCTCTAAGCTCCTGACCGGTCTCCTGGAATATGTGGTAGTGTAGTGCATGTTAATGTAAGTGTGTGTAAGGGGAGAGGATAGGCCAAGGAAGAGGAAGGACAGATCGCGCGCGGTCCGTGGCCCGTTTGGTAGGGTACTGCTCCGGCATTTGCCTGGTGCTGATCGGAGAAACGACGGAAAACTACCGATCAGAGCAGCCGATCACTAGAATTCTCCTCCAGGCAGCGAATTTGACGTAGCTGAATAGCTAGTGTGGAAAATAGTGCCGCCGTCAGGACTCGAACCTAGGAGCTCCCGGTCAGAGGCGCTGCAGTGACATCAGTTGATGCACTGAGCTACCGCTCCCGGTCCCTTCATCAGGAACCAGTTCAAAATAATATTATACTGTTTTCATCAAAAAACGTTTATTACAACTACGCTAACGTTGAATGGAATTTTAGTGGTTTTACATTCTTCTTATTGTGGAATAGATTTTTTTGCATCGCTTTTTCGCTACCTCCAGGCACGCGTACTAGAGCATGCTTCAGTGACCCAGTTTCCGGCGTCAGTCGTGCGTTGGTGCTGGAGCCTTCTGAGTGCAGTTGTGAAGTTGCGCAGCATCTGAGTGGAGTGGTGGTCCAGGCACTCGATGCCACGCTCAAACACATGCACGCGAGCCGGCAATGCAGTTGTGAAGGACACGAACAACAACTTGTCATTCAGTGGACTGGATCAATTCCTTTTCACATGTTTGTTTTAATTTTAGTATTTGCCTACGTTCAAGGACATTTAATTAAAATTGTGAACAAATTTTATTGTGTTTTCATTATTTTCCTTCACATTTTATTACCATATTTTTTATATAATTTTCTAAAAATGAAAACAGTCGAGTTGAATAGTACAGTTAGATTGCATTTAAATATTCCCACAATACAGTTAAAAAACAAATTAATTCTTTGTGAAATAGGAGTGTTGTGTGTTATTTTATTAATTAAATTAATCATTGAAGTATTTGTTTATTTATATGGAGCAGGCAAGAAGTACATCTATACCTCTTATTCCTTTACTTTATATACTGATTATGTTCGTCAAAAAGTAGGAGAATACAATTATATTATTCTCCTTGAAAATTATAAAATTTCAATAATTTTTGCTTCAGAAAGTGTGAAGGACATCTTCATAAACAAGGAGCAAGTAATCGTTAAATTTTAATATACTTTTACTATCCATGTTCCAAATTCTTAATATAGTTTTTCTTAATAAATTTTCTTGCGCCACTACAATAGCAATCTTCTATGTTTCAACCTCTCGTGTTGTCGTGTAGTTGCTGACGGCAACTGTCGCAGCAAGAGTATTACCTCGTCGACCTCTCTCGGAACACATTCCAGGCAAGGCCCCCGCAAGTAACAGGGGCACACCGGAAGCACCATTCAACAGTCACCGGCCAATGGCACTCCCGTTTCCGGGGAAACATGCAGGTTTAGTTCAGGCCTTAAAGTAGCGAGTATCTGGCCTGCTATTCCGTCTGACGACACAAAGTTTGCTACGCGTTTTTTTTTTCATCTAGCGGAGAAAGAATGCATTAAGGCCGCTGCACAATAGCCCGCGAACGGGAACGCGAACGGGAACGCGAATGTGAAGGCGAGGACGGGAACGCGAACGGGAGGGACGTGCGCTTCACAATAAACGCCAACGGGGAGAGCCAACAGCGCTATGAACCAGTAGCGGCTAAACCGAGAACTTCTGCAAAGAGCTTCTGGCTATGCTACTGGGTTCACTCTTTGTATTACCATCTGTCTGATGTGTTTTCGTGAGCTGCTAGAAATAAAAAAATACTTTAACGAAAGAATATTAATTAGAAAAATATAACTATAAGTACAAGGAATGCAAAAACTACAACGAACTTACGGAAAATACAACTACGAGAAACTAAACTTTTGTCAATAAACAAACAGCTCCAATGTACTTTAGCGAAACATTTTTTTAATTGTGGGAAATTTTAATTCTAAGTATTAATATGAATAGAAAAACAAATATACTATAAATACTAAAAGTAACTAAAACAACTCAACAATGACTAACAAAATCCTTCTCAAACCACAACCTCGCAAAGTCACGCTCTAACCTCAATATCACCCTTGAAACGCTCTCAGTTTCTGTTGAATTATTTCTGCAACCGGTTTCCGAATTTATAACATTTTTGGGCACCAGGAAAAGATTACGATTTTAAATTTCCCGCAAACACATCTAAAGGGAGATAATTATCCTACTAGCTCTGTCGGTTTGGTTCTTATGAAAATAATCGTCGCCGGTATTTACTTTCTTCCTAGCAAACGATCATTAGATCCGCTCTCTAAACGGAAGAAGCGAGGAATCTGAAATTTGTTTCTGAAAAGAAATTAAACTGTGGATTGGACAAGATGCTAAAGAAATGATAATCATCTTTTCCTTTTCAGAATGAGAATGTTATAAGTTTATTTCTCAATTAATTCTTTTTGACATGAAATGTCACCCTGGTCATGACCGATTGTAAAAATTTTCTATAGCGGTATTATTCTTACTATTTATATATATATACATGTACTCTTGGACGATGAGGCCAGGAAGAATCCACCGCTCCGACCAGTCTTCTCTCTTGTATCTTGTTCTCGGTCCGTTGCCGATCAATGTCCTCCTCAACTTATTAATTGTTTCACTTACTACTCCCGGTGCCAGAATTATTCAAAGTCCAAATAGAATTACGTACACAAAATATAAGTCCTCACTGCTCAATTATTTCCCGCAAAATTCCACCAAGTCCCGCATCTATCATTTACAATGACCTCTGCAGTACGATGTGCACGGTGCGCGGTCTAAAGCTCATCCATAATATTACAAAAAGTTCAACCCTCGATAACTTTCATACTTTCTTGTCTCTTGTTTTACAAAACAATCTCCAGTTTCGTTCTACGTCATACCCTATTTCTAGTTTACCACCAATCCTACATGCCCTTATATCACAATCTTCTGTCCGTTACTTGCCGCGTTAAGTTTATTTACTTCCGCTTCCCAGGATGCTAAGGAACGCTCTGCCTGCATTCCTATGCCCTCAACATTTACACTTTTTACGGTGAATTTAATAAATTTTTATCCCCAATTCCCATCAAAATATTGTGTGACAGTCTAGTATGTTACACCCTACACTCTCAATTCCGCCTCAGATCAGTGTCGCTTGTCGCGCGCAGTTCGCGCTCGATCGTCTGGAAAGCTTCGCCGTCATTTGCTGCACTTTCATTGGTCGATAGGCTTTGGGTTACCGGGCTGAGATAAATATTGCCCAACCTTCCCGTTCCCGACGTGTTGTGAACGCCTGCCCGAGATGTCCATCTTTTAACTTTCTTTACGTTCCCGTTCCCGGGCTATAGTGGAGCGGCCTTTAAAAAGCAAGAAAAGCAGGCGATTTGAATTTAGCTTGTAGTCTTCTTTTAGGTTTGAGGATCTTTTCAATGCGGTATAACCACTACATGGGACAGTCAGGTTTACTTCCCCTCGGAAAGAAGAATTTATTGCCCTTAAAGAACCCACAGCTTCGATGAGGATTGAACTCACAAACTTGGGCACAGCAGCGACATACACTAACCGTTATACCACAATAACCACAAGGGGGTTAGTGGGGGATTCCCGAATAAATTGCATTGATTGAAAATGATTGAAATAATTTTCTACAAGTTTCTGGGCATTTGGGAGAGTGGGGTTAGATGGGTCATTTTTCAAAATTATTTTTTCTATGATTATTAAAATGGGTCAGTTTGAATTACGTTCAATTATATCGTTTCAACAATTAAATTCCATCAATATAATACACTGACATTAGCATTTTACTTCTCGAAATTAAATAACGTGACGCATTGTAAAGTGGCTCATCTAACCCCAACATGTAGGTTACATGACCCAAGCAGTGGGGTTGCGTGAGCCACCAAATAAAATGCTGTTTATAGAACAATTATTGTGTATTGGAGACAAAAACGTACCAAAGTACAAAAACTAAAATAGAAAAAACATAAAAATTACCAAATGAGTACATTTTATTGAACTAAAAATTTTTAAAAGGAAAACATTTTCAGTTTCAGTTGATAAAACACTGAAAAAATAGAATACAAATTTAAGTAACCATAAACACAAATTTTTATTCGAAATCACACAAATTATTTTTTAAAACCTGTTGGATGGGCCATGTCTTGTGGGGTTATGTGGGCATGGCCTATCTAACCTCAAAGCGACTTCCATAGAAAAAGTCAGATAATCGGTGTGATTGAAAGGGATATAAAAAGTGAGAATACACACAACACACAGTATCTATATAAATTATTTGTAGAATATTCGTTTTATTGTAGAATACATATTTTGTCGAAAAAATAAAACAAAAAGCTATTGAAATAATGACTCTTACCTAATATAATCCCAAAATGTCGAAGTGCATTTCTGACCTGTGGCCAACAGCCAAAACCGTAATTTAAGTCTAATCCATAGACAAATGCCCACAGACTTCTAGATACGTTTTTAAAAAAGGTGTCGATTTTGAATTTTAAACCCACAGGTTCATCCAACATGACGGCCCATTTAACCCCTTTCTTCGCTGCGTATTTTTTACATTTTTTGTACCTGCAATTCGTTTCGCGGGGCAGAAAACGCTAAGTCTCTTTTTTTTAAGTACTTACAACTACCTCCAAAGTCACAAGTATTATCTACATTGGCCGACACAAAATTCATACATCAACGTAGCCATGTGCTGACTTGACTACGAAAACGGCGGACTTGCACACCGGCTTGTAATATTTTTCTAACATCCAATAAACGTTTAAAGACAAAACTCACTTGGGTTTCAGAAAGGTTCCAACAATAAAAGTACATAGGACATGATAGCACAAAGGGTAAAACAATGAGTCTTGACCTAACCGCAGAAGAAAACAAACATCATGATGGGGTTCACACCTCCTCTCGTTTCGCCTGTTAAGTGATCCGTTGGCATATTTCTTTTTCGGAAAAACATATTTCGCGTTAAGGTAATTAAAGAACCAACAGGAGAAAAGTATGTTAACCACAGCACGTCGTCTGCATGTTGTTTCCAGGTGCAATCGCTCATCACAGGATACAGGATCACGTGTTTGGCACTCACTTGGATGTGAAGGGTCGAATGACAGCAACCCAACCGTTGAGATGCCAGGGATTCTCCAGCTCTTATTTGGCGGCGAACATAAGAGGAGAGCAATCCGAACCAGGAAGCCTCCACCCACGCCTCTTCACCGCCAACTGTCCCCGCCAGCGCTAATCACACGTGCTCGCCTCCCGCAGCACTCGCATTCTCCGCTTGACGCACTTCCCGCCGGCCCACGCCATCCTCTTCAGCGAGGGAAGGCCCCTCCCCCCGCCCCCCTCCCCCCCCCCCCCGGCCCCCGGCCCCCCCCCAACACCTCCCCGCTCTGCCCCCACGGTACACGCCCACCTCACTCCCCTTCTCGACCCCGGCCCGCCCCCCCGCCACCGTCTCCCCCCCCCCCCCCCCCCCCCCCCACCTCACCGCATAATAAAGCCCGCGCCGTCACGGACCACACCACGGATCTGCCCCGGCTGACCTCATTCTGACCAGGCGTCATCCGAACAATTTCATCCTGTTCGTGCACTTCGAGGCCCCAACCGCAACACCTTCCATCCCCTCCGGCACCGTCAACCCACCCCCCACCGTCACCCCTTGTTCACCCCTTGCCAGGCAGGACCCTTCGCCCTCGCCTCCCCGCCCGCGCCTGCAGAGCCCGCCCTTCCCCCCCGCCCCGCCCCCGCCCGTTCTGCCCCCCCACCCGCTCCTCGCCCCAGCGTGGCCGTGCCCACTCGCACGGCGTGGCGCCGGGCTGCGCTGGCTGCGGGATAATCAATATAAAGCAGGCGCAGGCGGCGCGGGCGGCGCGGGCCGGCCGCCCATCAGCGGTCTGAGGGGGCGCCGGGCGCCGCATGTGGGCACTCGCCAGGGTGGAAGGAGGTGGAGGAGACGAAATAAACTGAATGAGGAGGCGGAGACGAACGAAACCAAGTGGGAGTGATTCGATAGACAAGCGGGAAGGAGGGGTCGCGGAGCCCATCCGGTGGCCGGGAACGCTAAGGCTGTCGCTAAGGTGTCGTAGCGATCTCGGACCGAGGAGTTGCGGATTCGAGCCCCGCTTCGGGCATGGTGGCATTTGGGTTGTCCTTTCGTCATTTATCATCTCCACATCGTTTCATCTTCACAGTTACCATAACGTGAACTCCAATAGCGGTTGCTAATGGCCTATGCGATCTTAAATGAAGAAGGAGAGTCACAGAATATTTGCTGTGGTTAAGAAGAGAGGCACAGGATGTCTTACATTTAAAGTGGGAAAGTCCGGAACAAGTGCGTAGGAGATAAGAGTGTGATTGACTGCCATTGGAAAAGTTATTTCGGAGACAGAGACGAGATTCAAACATGACACACATTAATAAATGTTAATTGCTTGTATTTGGACTTGACTACCTTACGTTAACATGCTCCGAAAACACCTCTTAGATCTGATACTCCATATTAATTTTAATTAAGAATCTGAAATGTTTACGTATTATATAATCTCAGTTAGCAAACTGAATAACACAATAGTAGACAAAGTGAGGGCTAGAATAACGCAGGTTAAAGAAAAAATCCTAGTCGCAGACTACCAAATGCGGATTTTCTTCAAAACCTGGCGAATCGCGTCTGCTCCAATACCAAAGCTCTTCCCTGCGAGACGGAGAGAGTGAAATACGAACAAGAGAGGCGGTCTCCGCTGAAGGGCGAAAGCATTCGCCGGTGCCTAAGCAGCTTCTTCCTCGCGCCTGCGCAGTGGGCCAGGGCGCCCGCGCGCCGCGCACAAGGCAACGACTCGCCCTCGCACTTCTCCCGGGGGATTCGTACTTCCTCGCCATTGAGTCGACAGAACGTTATGTAACGCTGCTCGGAAAAACGCCCAATTTTCGGCTCAAAAACTCTTATTGCCGAACCATGGTAACGAAAAAGTGCATAAATCCAGTTGATAAATTTAGAAAAAAAATCTTCTAACACGTGGTGTAGCCAGAATCCATAATTTGTGGGTCCTTAATAACTGCTGTCCATCTGTGAACAACGCTAGCGGCTAACCCGTTCAGCCGAGTTTCTCCAAAAATTGATATTCCCCAAAAGATCTGGCAGATGTCGCGGCTTCTTGAATTTGAATTGGTATTTTAAATTTGGTAGGTACTTTTCATGAAACCCCTGGAACATTTTCCAAATGTTCAAAAAATGGCTGCATCGTTGGTGGTTAAATTTTGTTGTTAGATAGTGTGAAGGACGTTTAAGAGAATGATGCAGGTCTTATGTTCGTAAAAAGCCTGATTTTTTGAAAATTGCAAAGGTTTAAAAAATTTTCGGAGTAACTGAAATATTAAAGACATAATTTTTTCCGTTAATAAAACCTGTTACTTAAAGATAGGTTTTGAAATAAGGTCATGTTCAGTTTTTAGAAAATTTAAATTCTTTTGAGTAATTTTGCGTGAAAATACGGGGGAGAAAGTGCGTTATAGAAGCACTAGTTCCAGCTTTCAGGGAATTCCGATTTCGACTACCCGCGCTGGACACCCGCTATGCCCCTCATGTTCGCGCATATTAACCTTTACACTAGACGCACACTTGCATGGACAGTGGTCAGCAGACTCATAAGGTCATCCGCGTGAACACACATACATGAAAGACAATTGACAAACATCCATGCACAGGGCGGGACGCCAAAGATAGGACGAAGATAGCATCATTTTCTTTATCATTATTCGCTACATTCTAGGAAAAAACTGAAAGAGAAAATTGAGCTACTTTTGAAAATATAATTGGTTAAACGTTGCCTATATTCCACACAAAATGACGCGGATGATACTCATATTTTCGAACAATTGTACATAACGGTACTTCAGGATCTCTCTTTAAGCAACATATATTATTTGGTAATAATATCTGAATCTTTAACATTGCATTTCTTGAAGACGTCGAATAAAATTTTCAACATTTACAATTTTCGAGAAATCAGTGATTTCAACGAAAATAAGTCCTGCTCTTAGGCGTCTTTTACGCTATCCGACGAGGACGTTTTATAACAGAAATTTTGAACCATTTTTGACGCGATTTTTAAAATTTTTTTGAGACTTTATATAAAGTACAGCCAAAATTTAATATATCCATTTTAAATTCAGTTTACCGTCATATAAGACCGAATCGATATAAAAATATCGACTTTCGTAAAACTTCTGTATTCAGTTAATCTGGTAGAGTTGCTCAGAGAGAAAGATCGATAGGTGGACGGTCAGTTAGCCTTAGAGGATTTTTTCTATATCAAGGGCACTCTTTTGAGGTACGAAAATATGAGTTTCCCGTCGAAACATTTTCTTTTATACCGCAGAATTACAATACATTATACTGCTAACGCAGTATAGAGAAAAAAAAAGTAAATAGAATCAGTGCGGTGAAAATCCGAGAGGCTGCGGAGAAAATCATTTGAAGTCAGTATTAAAACGTCATTGCAGTACGAGAGGGAAATGAAACTGAACCCGTTTTTAATAATATCAATTTAAACATTATTCACATTTCGGGAAGTTCAACGTGGTGGGGATCCTCGTCCGCTTGATGAAGAGATCCGGCGCCGTTGGCTGCCAGGGTCCCCTCCCAGCGTGGAACCACCCTATCCGAGGCACTCTCTGAGCTCCAGACTCTTCCCCTGACAAATGGGGTACTATAGTGAATTTAAATGTAAACGGGGTATGTAAGGGGATAGGATAGAACAAGGAAGAGGAAGGAAAGATCGCGCGCTGTCCTTGGCCCGTTCGTTAGGGTACTGTTCCGGCATTCGCCTGGTGTTGATCGGAAAACAAGTTACGACCCGAGCAGCCGGCCGCTGGAATTCTCCTCCAGATAGTGGCTGAGTTGTACCTAGCTGTCGAACTGCCTGCCTCCGGAGTGGAACCTTAGAGGTAGTAGGCACTGCAGTGAACTCAATTGAAGCCCTGAGCAACCGGAGTCGGCGCGGTGGAAATGAGTGACGCAGAAGCTGCGGGTGCCATGCGCCCACTGTGGGCGGGGCGGGGCGGGGCGAGGGGGCGGGGCGGGGCGGGGCGGGAGCCGGCCGGCCGCGGCGCCCACATGCATTATGCACTCGCAGTACTCTGGCGGGGACAAGGGCGAGGCTTCGATTCAGGGCCGCTGAAATACACCCGGCCCCGGCCGCGTCACAGCCACTCTCTTAGTCCCTCGCGCACTATTTACGCGCTATGGAGAAAGCATTGTAAAGCTGCACTGACAAACGGCACGGGTTTACACAAAGAGTCCTGTTGTGAGTTCTTTTTTTTTTAAAATTAATTTCTGCCTGTTCGACAAGAATATCTTTCACGTTTTTCACATTACAAATTGACATGACTCTTGATTTGAATCTCACAGGGAACCTGACAAAGGGATTATTTACAAATTTTGTTAAAAATATAAATTCTATTAGGATAAAAATTCTAATTAGATATTAATTTTTTTTCGAATGAGAGAGAAAGTTAATAAATTTAATGTAGTTTATGGGGGATGGAACTTATCTTTCGAAAATTTTGAATGTATTCGTGGAGGAAATTGATATGATTGGCCTAGATTAAAAGTGGGTGTTTGTTGCAAATCTTCTAAGGAGTCGAAGTTTTTTTGGCAGTGATAATTTATTAAGATGCGAATAGTTTCAAGTTTTAGTTAATTTTGGAATTGTGTGTTAGGAATGTATCATGGAGCATGAAGAATTTTACGGATGAATTTATTCTGGAGTATCTGAATTTGGTTAATGTGAGATTTGCACGCATTGGACCACATGGGTCTGGCATACATTAGCGTAGGACGAATGACTGTAATATATATTAGTTTGGAAGTATGAATATGTAGAGGAGAATATGTTGTGAGTTCTTGAAACGCAAAAAGCGGATAATACGTATATGTAGTAAATAACTGCCACAAACACGTTGCGTAGTCAGACTTCACGCTTTATGAGCTCTTGATTCCGAAAATGAGTTTTCTGCAGAACGTCTATGACCAACGCTAGCGGCTACACCGTAAGCAGATTTTTAATAAAACTCTGAGTCCTCACGTGGGCTGCAGGCATTTCAATTTTTCCGACGCGCAACGTCCTCTGATTTTAATGTGGTGAGATATCAGTTGTCAAAGACAAGATGTTTCTCTTTGTCTCCTTTTGAGCTCTTCATAGTAAGTACGTTGTTCTCAGTTTTGAAGTCGGTTGGGATATAATTGTAGCTCGCGCGAGGACTACAGTTACGAATGATAGAAGAATGGTAGATTGTCTCACAGGAAATCCAAGAGACGGTATACTATTGTCAGAATCGTCTGCGTAGAGAAACGTAGTAAAACAATTACTTATATTCCAACTTACAGAATGTTGTTTCCTGACGCAACCCAACAATAGCAAATATTTATTGGCGGGAGCCTCTTCCTTGGATCCTTGCGGTCGCATGAAGTCTTCAGGGTCTTAAATAGTGACGCATGACTGAGAACACAGTCGGTATGGGCGATGTGCTAAGAGGCTAAAAGATCAAGTATTTTCAATGTCAGTCAGAATCGAAACTGTTTACTTAATTTTGCATTTTTACGGAGGTCCTAGACCATATCTAACAAATCAATAGACACCTGTCGTATCGTCAGGGTCTTCAAAGTGATATTTCAATTTCTAAACGCATTGCAAATCAATTATATAGATAAGTTCTTGCCACATTGCCGAATTCTGATACCACTTTTATATATTTTCCCAAAACATGAAGTGTCAACTTAATAGAGCTCTTTTGAGCCATGTAGAATTCTCCAAACCATGATTTCCGTCCCTTTCGCATTTAAAACAAAAAATATTTTTCTTTAAACTCTTTGAGCTCTTAAGGGGGAGAGGGTGGCATCTAATGTGTCAAACAATTTTCGTTTTTTAGCTAAATAAGTAGTTCAAACCTTGCTCTCTCTAAATATATTAACATTTTCCCTCTAAGGCGCCTGAAAGTACTATTAATTCTTATCTAAATGCCCTCGTGCGTATGAGTCAGGCCTCCTTTCTTGACCCTGCATACAAGTATGGCTATTTTCTCTAAATTTTGAACGCATTTTGATTGTCAATGAGGAATTGAAACCCACTCTTCATACGTTCGTAGTACTGGTCTTTTTCGCTGAAAAATATGATCCAGAATTTGGTGCAGGAATGCTCTACTACAGTAGTGGCAAGGAGACATTTTTAATGGCGTGTGCCCAAAATGTATGTATTTTGTAATCAATTGTCCTTTTCTCAGAAAATATTGTTTAAAATTTATTAAAATTACATATGCATTCTTGGCAATAAATTCACATTTTTATAAAAACATTCTGCAATAATAAACTAGAGCCAGATGGACAGGGGTTTCTTCAATTTGGAAAAGATAGTACGTGTGATTTAGGCGCTAGGTTTGTTCACATACGACAGACGGACAGATAGACAGGCGAATAGACAGACCGACAGACTGACTGACGGAGAGACATAGGGAGACACATGGACGAGCATTTTGAAAAAAAACTCTTTTAGGGTATCGAAGACCCCGCAACGTGTATTTCCGTTGAAATTTCGAAATCGATTTTCCGCAGCATTATATAACTTTCTCTACGCTACGTATATTACTCCCGTATATACGTATGTATGCGAGAAAGTAAAAATATAAAAAAAGTTTGCCCAAAAATTCTGAAAAAATTAAGGCAAAAGTTATAATTGCAAAAAGTACTGATTATTTTTTAATCAACTCAAAAAAATGTCAAAACAATAATAATAGCTCTGACTTTAAGTGTGCAAAATATAATTTTCTAGTTAACCATTTTCCAGTACATCAATAATAGTAGATTGCACCTGGTAGCCTCTCCCCTTAACCCCCTTGCAAGGTACAGAATGTGCTCAGAGGTGCATTTGTGGATGAAAAGGTCACTCCACTACTTCGCTTGTGTGCTGTCAACAGAGAATTCCGCTGCTTCAGCAACCCTCACGCAGGCGCCGCCATGCGGAATGGGGCTATAACGCAGATTGCGACCGGGGATTTGCGAGCCCTGCTGCCTGCAATCGCTAACTCCAACCTCTGAGCAAACACTGCACTCACACGGCACACGTTTCTGTTACAAACTCTATCTTCACGAGAGCACGACCGAACCCTCCAACTGATGCCGCCATCAACCTGCCTGCACGATATACTGCAGGCAACAGTGTGCAAATGCACTTTTAACTTTCCCACATACTACGTACGTAGTGTAGAGAGAGTATTGTAATTCTACGAGAAAACACGAAGTTTTTCGTTAGAAAAACTTTTATTGCTGGACATTGCTAACGAGAAAGTGGATAAATCATGCTCTTATCTCTAGTAAATTACTTTCTTTACCATGTGTAGTCACAAAACATGTTCTGTGGTTCCTTAATAACGATAGAATGATTGATGGCAAAAGGTTTGTCTGCCTTTCTGCCTCAATGTCATTATATGTGTCTCTCTGCAATCTGATCGGTCAATTTCCGTGGTTTCTGCGATCAACACCTGGCGAATGCCGGAGATGTACCTTAACAAACGCGGCACGGACCGCGCACGATCTTTGCTTCCTCTTGCTTTTCTTTTCCTCACCTCATACATACACTCAATTACACTCCGACTGGTGGGATATACCTTATTTGGTAAAATCCAGATCTTGAAACGCAGTGGGGGAAGATCATTGCCAACATCTACGATAAAAACATGCACTACACTTACGAATCTCACGACCTTAGCAGTTGACACGCCTGAAATCACTAATTAATCAACCAACTTATTCTTGATTTATATAATTTTTTCCCAATTTCCATGTAATAAATACAATGCGTGTAGTATATAATGAATGATATGTGTGTATTGAGAGCGTCGACATCTGTCAAATGTCACGGTCGTACTTTGCCTGGACAGCTTATGCTGACGGACGCATTCCATATTCGGATTTGAGACGAGCTCAAATCGGGGCGGGTTTATTTCCAGGATTGCAGATTGGGTAGGGAAATGCAAAGGGGCTTAGCGGGTTATGAAATGTCTTCATGCGATGCTGTACGAGCACATTTATTGGCAAATGAATGTGGTCCGCTAGGCGCGCCGTCGCCGCAAAGGTGCACAGTGGTTGAGACGCTGTTGTCGGGAGCGCTGCATGAGGTCAACGCCCCCTCAGCTGGAGTCGCCCCTGCAGATGGCGGGCCGGTAGGGGCGGCCCGGCGCCGCGCCCCAGGTTCGTTCTCCGCCTCTCTGGTCGTCTTTTCCCATGAGCTCACGCCGGCGCAGTCCGTTCGCTGTCGGGCACGGCCGCGAACTACCGAAGCTAGCGGGCTCAGTTCAGTGGCGGCAGTTTCAGTTTTGTCCATCACACGTTCGGTTCCCGGATATCTCCCAAACTCCCGTCACACATCTCAGTCCCCGCTCCCACTTCATGAGCTTCCCTTGCACACACCACAAACTCCTCTCACATCCCATCAGCCTCTTTTACACCACTCAGTATCCGATGATCCGGATGCGTCCGTCTTCTGTCACTCCGTGTCGGCCTCTGTCTGTCCGTCTTTCCGGGCTGCACCTGCACTCGTCTCCCCCTCGTCACGTGTTCAGTGTCGCCGGTCTTATTAATCTGCTTCGTGAAGTTGTCGTGATTCGTTCATTTGGTTACGTGCAAGGTGAATCTTCGGAATTGTCCTCCAAGGGCAATCCCAAAGTGCTTCGTCAATGTCCAAGTTGGGGAAGTTCCTTCACGTATTTTACCTGTCATAGTCAGTGGTTCCTCGAAAGCGTGTTCTACTCTGTGCGACCACCCGGTTCTGGGTTGGTTTCTCACAGTATATACATTGGCGCATTTCGCGAAAAGAACTCAAATTTTCGAACAATTGTACATGACCTCATTACAAAATCTATCTTTAAAGAATAGATTTCATTAAGAGAAAAATACAGTCGACTCCAGTTATAGTGACCTTCTGGAAACCAACATTTTTGGTTCACTATATCCGATGATGTCAAAATTAAATACAATTTCTCCACAATGATTAATATTATTAATATAGAAATACAGCAAAATACATTAACAGCGCCAAATTTCCAATATTTTTATTTGTCCTTAAAAACCAATTACATTAAATTGTTAGATTTCTCTATTCTTTTTCAGGAGGGAATTGATTACTTGTACTTTGCATTTCCTTCGTTCACTATAGTCGAAGTTTAGGTTCACTATAGCCGAATTTTGTTATGCTTATTTGTAATGTAAGTGAAACAGAATTAGTGACTTAAGTTCACAATAACCGAGGGTTTAGTATATCTGAGTTTACTACAACCGGAGTTTACTACAACCGGTATCTTCATAACTGTAGCTGTGAGAAGACACAAAAAAATTTTGACTTTTGCAATTTTCCGCAAATTACAGTTTTCAACGAAAATGAGACCTGAACCATTCTCTTAAACATCTGTCTTACTGTGGAACTACAAAATTTAATCAAAGGTGATCGAGCCATTTTTTTTAAATTTGGAAAATGTTTCAGGGACTTCATATAAAATAACCCCCAGAATTAAAATATCGGTTTCAAATTCAAGGAGTACCGACATCAGCCATATCAATAGGGAAAAATCAATTTTGGAGAAAATAGACTGAACAGTTTTGCCGCTAACGTTGTTAACGGACGGACGGGCGGACCGACAGACGTTTTGCCGCCTTTCTATTTCTTGGTGTCAAGGAACCTCAAAACATGGATTCTGGTTACACCACGTGTTAGAGGATGTTTCTACATTTAAGTACTGGATTTATTTACTTTTTCGTTACCAGGGCTCTCTAATAAGAGTTTTTCTGCCGAAAATTTGCCCTGTTTTTGCGCAGCATTATGTAACTTTCTCTATACTGCGTAAGCGGTAGCGAAGAAATAATAAAATGGAGCAAATAGGTCTCACAGATTCAGTGCGAACACGCCCGTTCGGAAATTATCGGCAAACTCTGCCGATTTAAATCAGGTATGAATGCCTTGTGATACATTGAAGGCAGGATAACGGCAATTGGCCGGTAGGAATTAAAAGAATTTACAACATATTTGTTTGTTGACGTTTTGGAAAATATATTTCCATCCTAAGGGCTGTATAATACTAGAAATAAGCAAAACACAGGTTCAATAAGGCTTCAAAAATACGTGTCGGTCAAATTTTGTTAACAAGAGTTACAGACCTTTCAATCATCAACAAAGTGCATACATAATTAAAGTATATGCTGCATGTTATTTAATATTAGGCACCTCACAGGAAGTGAGGGACCTACAAACATCCACACTACACCAACACACACCATTACTACTACTGGTAGAATGTTAGGTGGTGAGAAGAGAATTATTTGTTATGACTAAGTGAGGTACAAACTAGTTTCCGGTACGAATCTATAGTTAATTACACAATTTGTACTCTTACATATATTTTTTCAATGGTTATTAAGAATTTTTCGTGCCCTATTATATAGCTAATCTTTGTTTCATTTGATGAATTTTTATGCAATGCTGAATCACTTTCCCCAAAACACAGGATCTAACCTACAAAAGCCATATTATTACCTGCGTTAGTAGATGTTTGTGATTCCGCTTTCTTTAATGTTGTCTCATATGATAGCAAATGACGATTGTTACATTTTAAACCTTATTTATTAATTATATTTCAAAATTATAATAACAAAATTAGTATTGTAGCACATTTCATTACAGAATGATGTTCAAGACCTACCAAAGAACACTGTTAAAGCGAGTTCGATTACCCATCGAGTTCGAGTTTTGTAATAAGATGTTAAATTACGAATATTGTACAATGTTTAACCCAATTTATTAAAATTTCTATATATTACAATTTTCGGCTTCATTTTACTGTACATCATGTGCAAAATTACTGACGGATGTTGATAGCACGATTCTTAATAGGCCTTTCATTATTCCATTTTTAAGAACACTTTTCCTTTTCATTGTTGAACGAAATTGATTAATAGTGTTAGCAGTGGGCGACAGAATAATAGTGAATTTGACTTTATAAAATCAAAATTTAAAAAATGTGTTTTATGTATTTTAGGCATTTTAAGGCATCGTAAACCACCAAACACTCAATAAAGGGCCCTCCCACTGTTAGATATTTTAGTAATAGAAGTCAGATCATTTTGGTTGGTTCTGGTGATTGCAACAACAAAAACAAAAAATTCTACTTATGAGAATACTCTTTACAAAAAACGATTCCAGAAAAGGTCTTTTCAAATGATAGTGTGATATTAGCAACGTTGGTATGAAATAGATCTATCAACCACACAAATGATATCACAACGCAACCTCTCATGAATGCAAACGTAATGTACCACAGTCCTCACTATTACGTTGTTATGATAAAGGTTCTAGACGGAACATTAATGAATTTGCGGTTTATGTAATTAAGGGATCGGGATTTAATTTTTCCTTCATTTTGTAAACGAGAGGAAGTTTGAAGCATGCCCTGCCCGAGGCAAGTTGAGTAGAACGCAATTCGAAACAGTGCTCCAATTAGTGGCGGGTAGGCGAAATCAATCGCAGTGGTTTCCAACTCATGGAACAACAACTCGGCGTCAGAAGCAGCAGATGGTCGGTTGGCGATAGTAACCTCACTAAACCGTTGATAGTTTACTCACATACTTCCTGAATATCATGATATCCTTTTATTCCAATACTAGGTGATGTATGTATATAGAGTGTACTACTGTTCCTAGGATCATGCAAGGATAACGACTGAATGTCGTACGTCATAATCTAATAAAATATAAAATGTAGTGTCTTCTAACCAGGAGTGGTAGCTCAGTGCATCAACTGATGTCACTGCAGCGCCTCCGACTGGGAGGTCCAAGGTTCGAGTCCTGACGGCGGCAGGATATTCGACACTAGCTTTTTCAGCTACGCCGAATGCAGTCGCTGTCTGGAGGAGAATTCTAGCACCCTGCTGCTCTGGTCGGTAGATTTCCGGGATTTCACCGATCTCCACCAGGCGAATGCTGGAGCAGTATCCTAACAAACGGGCCAAGGACCGCGCGCGATCTTTCCTTGCTCTTCCCTGTCCTATTTTCTCCCCTTACACACACACACACACACACACACACACACTAACATGCACTACACTAACACATATTGCGGGAGACCAGTCGGGAGCTGATAGCTTGTCCCGGCTGGAGCGGTGCCCCGCTGGTGGGAGATACCTGGTTGGGGAAAATCCCGCTAGCCGACGGTAGGTCAGCGCCGGATATCGCCATCCAGCGGGGGATGATCACCGCCATCTCCCGAGAAAAATACATGCACTACACTTACGGAACCAATGACCACATCAACATTTTATAAATTATTTAAAACCTATTTGAAATATATGAAATAACAAGTAGGCCATTTTCAATTATATTTGCAAGAAATGGAATTTCTTCCAAAGGCCTCATCACCTGACGACCCGTACCCGAAAGTAGACACTCAAAAGGTTTTCACAACAATATCTTCTCATCTCAACCAAGTAAGTACCTGTTGATTAGCCACCCGTCTTACAAGTCATCATTCAAATTTATAAAATTCGAAATTAGTTAATTAAATCAGATATATGCAAATGGCAACATTAAGCGGCCATCTAGAAGCTGTAAATTATTTAAACGTGATTCCTATGTAATGCATAGAAAAGACAGCCACAAAAATTACCAATAATTACACTTTTGAGTGTTACTCAACCCCCTAACCCCTCACCTTCCAATTCGTGACCGTAACTCGCTTGAAATGATCGCGAGTTTCCATCTGCTTATTACTTTCTCGTATTATTTTGTAAGAAGAGACAGTTGCAATCTGCGCCGGAAATAGGTGGTTTTTGACAGAAAAAGTCTTTAGAGAGAAAAACCCGGTAACGAAAACGTGGGTAAATTTTGTTTCACGGTTTAATAATTCCGATTAAAAAATGGTCTCACAAAAAGTCTTTCAGTCTCAATTTTTCGTGAAGTTACAAACTTTTCATAAATGTTCAAAATTCACATTTGAAGAACGTACAGTATGCATTTTAAATATTGTTTACGCAATATTTTTCATCGGTGTTTTTGGCGTTTAGATAATGTAGTGGAAAGAGAAAATGAGTTGAAAATAAAAAAAATCAATACCTTCTTTCACTGTCAAAATCATAATTATAATAATTATTACAGTTATTTTCTTTTAAGCAAATTCAACGATACATCTTTACCGCAGTGTACGTGCTCCCAAGGAGTACAGCTTTACCAGTTCACGCAATGAAACCATCAGTTGACCGGTAGCGGTTACCCACCGGAAATGTAATCAGGACGTCCGCCAGAGAAGAAGGCGCCCAAAGCCGAAGGGAGCAGTTCCTTCAGCAACTTACAAGCGATATGGACACACAGCCGGAATCCGCAAAACTTTCATTACAGGTTACTACTCCAGAACACTGTCATGCACAAACGCTAAGCCAAGAAGTTAGGGTAGTGCTTAATAATCCAGGAAATGATCCGCAGGGAGTCGATGAAGTTTCAAAGTCAAAGAATTATCCCGGAGCAGTCATTACACCCACTCGCCTGGATGTAGAGCCAGGGCTGGATGAGAAAGCACAGAACACGGGAGATCAAGGAAAGTAATGCGATGGGATTACTACGAACGGGTAGTGAATTTTCAATATGGTATTTGGAAGAACAATGTTTTGCCACATCATCCGACGACTCACGTAAGAAAATGAACATTAAACTGATTTTCACAGGAAAATAAACTAATTTCATCATGCAAATGTCTATTGATTTGACATACGTTTTACAAATTGTCAACAATGATTGTCATTATTCTCACAAAAGTCTCAGCTGTTAATACGTAAAAATGTGTCTTCGTGATGTGATGTGATGTGATGTAATAACACGAAATAAAAACTTGAATTTTCCAAAAAATTATTAACGATATTTAATTAATGTACATATTGTGTTCATATAGTATTTGTTTGTAGAGAAATTGTGCAACAATTATTGAAGGCTTTACAGACAGCAATCATTTTCTTCAAATAATTATCAAGGTAAGTGTACTTACTAATATAAGATTTAGTCTCCTAACCAAATGGTTCTGGTGTAAAACATGATTAACTACCCAGAAATACTTTTAAGGTGTAAGCAAAACAGGAATTTAGTTGATGGGTATTCCATCTCTTGCTTGACAATTGATACTTGGCTGTCCGGAAGGCGTCACGTACTAGGCATGTTAATGATAGTTTACGTACAGTACTGGCTATGAGTAATATATGTAGTTCAGAGATAGTAAGTAATGCTAAGGTAAATCAATTTCGGGATTCTAACGGAAATAAAAGGGTGGGGGTACCTAACATTAACAAGTTATGTGACAGAATGGCACAGACGTTCTCGTAGGAAAGTTTTCTAATTTCCTTGTTGTGAACTGGATGTACGGTCTTGTCGCTTCCTCTTGCCAGCTGCCATCTAGCGCCGCCCAAAGTAAATGTTTTTGACATTTTCTCAGATTTGGGGTTCTCTAATAGTAGAACCGAAATGTTATTTTAAGAATATTAAAGAATGCTGAAAACGCGTCCAAAATATCAGTTTCCATCGACAAATTTGGAGCCTTTTTGAAAAATAGGCGTTAAGTGTTGCTGTAAGAAGAAAAAAGCTTAAATTTTGCGTTTACAGTAATGCTTAATCTCCATTTTCTTAAAAACGACTACGAATTTTTCAATTAAAAATTTATTTGAGACGAGTTTCTTCTCTTCTTTAATATTCTTTAAGTAATTGTTCACTTGTTCTATTAGGAAAGCAAAAAGTTGATAAATTGTCAAAAAATGAACTTTGGGCGACAATAGATGGCAGATGGCCAGAGAATGGAGCACGACCATAAAGCCAGACCACACCAAGGAAATTAGAAAAATTTGGTTCGAGGAAGTCTGTGCCATCCTGTAGTTCTGTCTGTGCCATCTATTTCAAACATCTTTCAGGTCGTTAGTACTCGTATGCACATTGTCATCAATTTCTATACATTTTTGTATTTGTGAATGGAAGTGCTTCAAATGACTTCAAATAAAGATTTTCGAAAACTCAATGGACTCCTGTGAAAAAGAGCTTCAAATTTGGTATTTTCAGAAACGTTCAAACGACATTTTCTCGAAAATGGCTCCATATTCTTCTCCAAATTTTTCGATTTGTATACTGAAACGAACTGTCTAATTTAATTTTTAAATTTAATATTTCCTCTTCCCTTCTAATATTATTAAATAAAAATTCAATGTAACCCGTTCCAAATTTATATAAGAATATGGGCGCCAGGAAAAGATTACGTTAATTCAATTATTAAAATTAATCTTCAACTGCTATTTCCAATAAATTAATATCCGGCTAACTGGGTCGATGAGTCTTATAAGAAATAGTCGCTATTGCCTACTAATAGCCGATTATTCGATCTGCCATCTGTACAGTGGCCGACGAATCTGAAAAGCAAATATACATTTCTAGTACTCATTTGCTGGAATTGGCTAAATGAAAATCATCTTTTCTATTCACAGCAACTTGTAAGTTTATTCAATGTCCATTGGTAACAATACGAAACGTACTTTTGGACATAACCAGTCTCAAACCTTATATTGCAGTACCCGTCTTTGCGCGCTCTTGGCCGATGTCGCCGCGTAGAACCATTTTCAATATTTCCCGGAGTCGATGACTCCAGGTCCAAGTACCATCTTCTTTTCTTCCGTTCTGGCACAAGTGTGCTCAAGGCACTGATCCTCACCGCCTCATAAGTTGATAAGACTTAATTAATTTTCGTTTTAAAAGTTCCCAGTTCTTTCTACGCGTATCCACAAAATATTAAAGTTCAGCAAACTATTATCTGCTTCAAATACTCCCAGTCCTGTTGCCGAGAAATTCACCTAAGTTCACAGCTTAAATTCTAGCTGCTGCACTCGAAATATTTCCAAGTTCCAATTTCCGCACATTACATCAATATTCTAAGTCCGACAACTATACGCTCCAAAGTAAATGTTCACAATTCCCAAACTCTCAACATCAATTATCTATACACGATCCGCGGCACCACGGCATAAGTCGGAATGCATCCATATTCTCCTCTTTCAGCCCTTCAAAACTCGGTCCCTACTTTCTACTGTTTGTCAGAAAAAATTCGACCCACTTCCGTCAAAATACATTGTCATTCCATGCCTAGCCAATCCCTCAATTACTTACAAATTCAACTAGCCGCGCCTCAGACTGTCATTGCTTTCTCGGCCCATCTCCAAACAGTTTACTTTATCAACTAGCCGCGCCCCCTGGTTCAGAGCAATGACGTTTATGACGACAACTCGTCCACCGTTGCTAGGCCGCCATATTTACATATGTCTTCACCCTGTTTACAATAAATGTGACGCAATACAATGTCCCACGTATTGGTATGTCACAAAACATTATTATATTTATCAGTGAAAGTGCTTAAAATGACTAGCAATGAAGTTTTTCGAAAACTCAATAGATTCCTGTGAAAAAGAGCTTCAAATTTTGCATTTACAGAAATGCTTAAAAACCATTTTCTTAAAAAACGGCTTCAAAATTTTCAGTGAAATTTAAAATTTCCAATTCAGTGATTTTCAAACTTTTTAGTGAAAATTTTGTATTTAGGACAAGATTTTACTTTTGTTTGATATTCTTGAAGTAACATTTTTGTTGTACTAATAGGAAAGCAAAAGTTGAGAAAATGTCAGATGTATTTAGGGCGACGACACATGGCAGCTGTCCAGAGAATGGAGCAAGACCTTAAACCCAGGCTACACCAGGGAAATTAGAAACTATTGGTACGAGAAAGTCTATGCCATTCTGTAGCATCTATAGTTTTATAATAATTTATCGTAACTGTGAATAACATGAACCAAACATAATTTTTATAAAAGTTCTATTGGCAAGTTACTTAAAATGGCAGAAATTTTTATTTTCTCTCCTATCTCCGTACACTATTTTATCTCTTCCTACCAACGTTTCCTTCTAAAGTTCTCCGCGGTCGCGGGGCGTTGACCTATATTTCAGCGCTTTTGCACTGTTGTCCGTTACCTTCGCTGCTCGCCTCTGAAGTCGACCTCGGAGTGACGGCGGCGCACTTGTGCGCCGGTGTTCGAAGGGCCTTGCTGCTGCCCCATACTCTCGGCTGCGGCGCGTGCCGTTTCACCTCACGGCCTCATCGACTTCTTTCTTCCTCTCACGGTGCCTCACATCCTCGTCTGCTTCTTTCTTGCTCCGTCGTCTCGTTCACGCCCGCGTGCGAATGTCCCTTGCACGTCGCAACTGATTGAATAATTGCGTATTTGCTTACTACGGGCATGCGCGTCGCACTAGATATCACGGTCTACTCAGCACCTCTAATCGAAAGTAACTGCGTCTTCATCATGCAAATTACCGCCACTTCTTTGCTGACCACTGAATCATTTTTAACTATTTAATTCGAATCGCTTGCTCCCGTCCTCGACAGAAGACTAATTCTCATTCAGCGAAAATTCTAATAACTTCGTGACTATCTACACGTCTCTCTGACGTCCAAAACTCCTACTTAATCTCTCGCTGAATTTATAGGACGAAGTGGCTGCTCCGCGTCTACAGCCGTCGTTCGCATGTTGCGTGGGCGTGTCGGACGAACCCGTATTCGTCATTATATAATATGTAATTTTGGTAAATGTCAAATTAGAATTTTATTTGTAATGTCTTGCTAAAACAGAACTAGCTCAAATTGTAGTTTTTAATTAGTTATATATTACATCACGTCATATTATAAAACATCCAGTAAATATCTGTCTTTTTCTTACTTTAAAGTCACTATTATTCCAAAGGTATAGGTTACGTTGTTTTTAAAAATCCACTCAAAACGCACTACCAGGTTCGAATCAATTGGGTAATTTCAGTGGAAGGTAGAATAATTCGCAATTAACCTCGTTTGCAGTGACTGAAATAAATCACTCCTGAATCCTCACTCACAATTCGTCCAAAGAAAAGCTCCCCTGAGGCTTACAGTACACAGTGCTATCTTCATTTCAACACGAAGCGAGGGAACGGGAGAAAGAATGGAGCACCAATTTAAAACAAAATCAAATTACTGGTCTTTAAGAAAGAGGTTGTCCGGAGAACGAAAAAAAGCGTACGCGGGGTAAAATGGAGGGCGAGAAAAGGAGACAATTCCAGCTAAATTATTATTAAATTATATTTCTCCTCTCTTAAAGTCTTAGGTTCTTAATGCAGTCTCTGGCAAACGTTCCATTTAAGAAAAAATGGAGGTGCCCTTAATTTAGTTCGAGCAGCAGCAACGAAGCCGATATTTGACGCACCCAGCACGTCTTCTCCGAGTCTGCTCTCTGGTCGTCAGTCGCAACAAGTAAAATACATCTTGCTAATCGCATCAGTTCAGAGACGAGTGCAATGTTGACTGCTTTTAATTAAGAAAGGTGCCTCAACCGTAATACGAACGTTCAATAAAGTTGTATACAAAATTAGGTTAGCAGAATCCTCAATAAAGAAAATCTTTTGCTCGAGTACAAAATACAATCGAAAATAAAAGGAAGCAAAAAAAATGTTGTAAGACCGGTTGGTTTAGAGCCGAGCCTAATGAAACTCGAGATGGAAATCTAAATGCAATGAAAGAAACGTCATAAGAAATGGATGAGAAATGAAAGAACAAAACAGTCAATAAAAAATGGGAAAGCAAAAGAGGCAAAGTAAAATATATCCTTGATGCAATATTTCCTGATAGCTTTGTATTTTAACAGACGATCTGCATTAGAAACTTGATTACATAAAAAACGTTAATATAAGATATTCAAATGAATGAATGAAGTGAAAAAAATATAAATCTCATTAGTTGGCAGGATTGTATTGTTAGTGATTGCAAATAATATGGTTCATTGTGGTTCATTTATAAGCGAGTGTAGTGCATGAAAATGTAAGAAAGGAAGGGACAAGGCTAGGGAAGCGAAGATCGCGTACGGTCCGTGGTCCGTTTGGTATTGCTTCCAAATTTGCCTGGTATTGATCGCAGAAACCAAGAAAATCTGCAGATCAGAGCAGCCAGTTGCTGGAATTCTCTTGCAGACAACGGTTCTATAAGACCTAGCTGTTTAACAAATGTTAAAAATCCGACACTGTCGAGACTTGAACCGTATGATCTCTCCCAATCAGAGACACGACAATTGCAATGTTTTATTAAGACATCTCAGACAGACGGTGACCGACTTCATAGTAATTATTTTTTCACTACCTCTGATTAGATACGGAATAATTTAGGACGTTTATGTCTAAAGTGTTTCCTAACCCTTACGAAATAGTATCGTCTTTCAAAGTTTATGGGATATTCACAACACAACATAACATATATTTAAAAATGAATCGACGAAATTTATGTAAGCGCATAATTTTCGAACGACTGCAACAAATTGCATAATTCTTCTTTTGGTGTTCGTTATTGTCAGGACAAGGTTTATATAAAAGAAAAATTTTAAAAAATCGAAGAGAAAAGTTTTAAAAACCTTATAATGTGAAAAGTGAGTGAGTGAATGAGACAGAAGATTGTGAAATATCTTCAATATATTAACAAATTTTAAAAGAGGAAAAGGGAGAGGAGAAAAGAGATAATAAAGAGAAGAAAAGAGAGAAGGAAACCGGGAAAAAGGGTCAAAGATGCAAAAGAGAGAGAGAGACAGAAAAAGAGAGAGAAGAGGAAAGAGGAATGAAAGAGGAAGGGCAGGTCAACGTCTGCCGCGTTCTGCTAGTACTCGTTTATTGCTAATTGTAGTATTAGTTCTTAAATGTGTACACCTTTCCGTTAGTTATTTTGTTATTTATTCTGTGTTTACCTGTTAATTCTCTAGGTAAAAACTGGCGCGCTCCGGGTGCCGGAAAGATATGTGACTTAAATAGTGAAAATGAAGAAATGGCTAATTAGTGATTTTTGTCTCTACAATACAACACCATACAGTTCAATTTCAATTTTCAAGTAATTTGATGTCTTTGGAATCTCAACCCCATTTTTCCAGCCTAATCTTCTCGTGGCTTGACTTCTAGCGCAAGGCAGGCCCACCGACATCCGCTTCCTCGTTTAACCCTTTATTTGCTGGAGGGACTTCTACGTCCACCAGTTTGGCAGAGCTGTTCTCAGTCTGAAATGCATTGGAAAACTATGGGGACCGTTCAGTCCCGGTTAGAATAGCTTGTTCTTTCATCACACGACATCAGCGACGGCTGGTCGCCTTGTAAGAGTTCGGTAACAAATAATCTTCAGAGCGATGTCGTTGGTGACCGGGAGCGATTAGTACGTCGTGCTATTTCTGAGAACAAAACGGAGTGTTCGTTGTAAATGAGATAAGACAATGTTTTTTAATTATTAAAGGTAGTGCTTATTATTGTATAATGTAGTGTGATATGACGTGCACGGTGCGCATTTAGCAAACAAGTGGAGTTTTATTGACTCGGACTTTGCAGTCCGTCAAGTCTTGTGGTTATATCTGGAGGCTATAAGAACTTTTCATTCTTGTATTTTATTTGAGGTCGCATCAACATCTGGGTCATTAGCGACCACTATTCAAGTTAACGTTATGGTAAGATGTTATGTAAGATGTAAGATGTTAAGATGAAACGATATGGTGAAAAGAAGGGGTGGAAGGACGAACACAAACACAACCATGCCCGAGACGGGACTCGAACCCGCGACCTTCAGTCTGAGGTCACTACGATACTACTCTCTTAGCGATCTCGGCAACCAGGCCGGCGCATTCATATTGTTTTGGAGTAGCAAATAAGTTATTGTCGTTTTTATTTCTTCTGAATGGGATACTATGACTATTGGTATTATCAAGTTTCCTTACAGATATATATATATATATATATATATATATATATATATATATATATTATTCACTTTTTTTTGCAGAATATGGCGACTTTTTATACCTTTAGTAGAGTAAAAAAGAGAAGTAGCACGAAGGATACTCGTACTTGGCAAACGATGGTAAAAGAAGAGAAAGGCCTTAGACTGCAGAAAGTTCACCTCCAACTCCCACGGGAAGGAGGTCTGTGTTTTTTGCCTCAAAAGGCAATCATTTCTAAATCACTGGAACACATTGGACAATATTGTAATCTGGGGAAGGCAGATGAGAACTGTACTTTTCCAAGAAGACTGAGTCAAGGCCACATTCCAAATATTCACAGTGTAGCATAATTTTAGTGTTAATGAGAAAATATTGTTTTTTGAATAGCATAAAAGATGAAACTGACAGCATTTGTAAAACCATAGATCTGGCGGGACTTTGAAGACCCATTGAACTATTTGAATGTAATCTTTTATCTTTATAATTTGTATTAATAAATATTTTGTTGATCAATAAACAAATCTTTGACCACGGTGAATGAACTGATAAGCCAAAAAAATTAATTTTACGGGTGAGCAAAAACAAATTTAAACAAATGTTGTAAATCAGGGATTAAGGATTTTGAGGCAAAACCTACATACAAAAAGTTTCGTTTGAATATTAACTTCGTTTGAATATCATTAATCGTTTATTTACATCAGTTGAAAGTTGTTTTTCTGCACTCCTATAAAATGAAGTTTTTTTACTTATCAGCTTATTCACCGAGGTCAAAGAATTATTACTTTATTTATTTATTTTACGTCAAAAACAGTTAAAACTGTACGACGTGCTGTGGGGAGAAGTGAATTCTGTGCACGTTTACAAAATTCTGTGATCCCTACACTAAGTCATATACAACTTGAATCTTGAATTTAAAAAACGCTCCCATGTAATAAAATCTATTTTCAAAGATAAATAAGCAATACATTTTGGGCTCTTATCCATGATGTCCTTCTTCAAGGAATACTTATTGTAAAAACACATAAAATTAAAATTATGTTACTACTTTAATAAGTCAGTACATAAAGGGTTAAAAACCTCTCGAGAGCGCACAGCCACCTCGTGAGACAAGTGACGAGCGCGGCTAAACACCGTCACCGCCGCGCGGTTTACGTCACTTCCGCCCCCCCCCCCTTCCGCTTGCCTCGGCGCGCGCTGCCTTCGCGTGGCGGCCGGGGGCGGGGGCGGGGGGCGGGGCCGGGGGCGCGAGCCATGGGGGAGGAGAGTTCATTACGCACACATTACGAGGCAAAGTGCCCGCCCGCCCCGGCCCTCCTTTTCGGCAGGGGCTTGTCACGAGGGAGGGGCGCCTCCGTGGGGCAGGGCGGAGCGGCGTGGAAGGGACAATGTGAAGATTTCTGGCTGCTTCGCCATATCACATGTTGTTTATTACGATTTCAGACTTATCCCTTCTTTTATTAAGTGTGGCGGAGCTCAGTAGCCCAACGGTGACTGCTTGTTGTTTTTAAATTTGCAATCAATATAAATCTCTGTCTCTCTCTCTCTCTCTCTACAATTTATATATGAGAGAGAGAGAGAGATAGAGATAAGCGTAAGGTTATGATATCGTAATTTCGAATGTATTCACAGTGGGATATATTTGGATGGCATTTAGTTCTGATTGTTTAATTTGTTTGGTAAATTATCCATGCTTGTCTGTACGCTGTGCTGGAGTTTTAAAACAAGTGTTTATAATAGTATGAGTTCATTTACAATTTCATATTATTTTAACTTTTAAAAAGCTAACGTACGAACTGGGAATTGTTTTTGAAGGCGAGTTGGCAGCGAAAATTAAACGTTTTAGCGAGTTTTCTACTTCTGCTTTCTCGGGCATCTATAACTTTAATATCTCTTTGAAGACATGAACTAAGAAGAGATTAATTATGGTTTTACTTGGAGGTAAGTCTTCATTTAAAAGAAAATGAAACATTGAAGTATGAAAATCTTAGAATATCTTGGAGACAGCGAAAAATAATTTTATATATTCGAAACAAGCAAATAGTCTACCAGAAAGCACGCCTTGTAAGAACTTCCTAAAACCGCAACAATGAAACCTAACCATTTATGGCAAGAATTGTGTTTTCAAGAACTGATAAGAAAATATGTGCTATTGTTCCCAGCGCCCATTGGTGCATGCGCGCTTTGTTTCAAGCACTCATTGGCTGAGATATGCCGACATAGAAATTGCGGTATAATAACGTTACATAACCGTTACTAAGGGCGAAAAAGTATTTGGTGATTTAGCTCCACTACTTTCCTGGCATTATGGATAACATGGATAAGAGCCAAAATTTATAGCTTTTTTATCCTTGAAAATAGATTTTATTACATGGGAGTTTTTTTAAGTAGTATATGACTTTGTGTAGGGATCACAGAATTTTGAAAATGTGCACACAATTCACTTTTCCCCATAGCACGTCATACGCAGTTTTTAACTTTTTTTTTGACGTAAAATAAATAAAATAAATAAATAAATTATATATAGAGGGGATATTAATAAGAATAACAATAATAGAACTGTCTATAGAAAAGCTGGTAATTTAACTAGAGAAAATTTCAGTAATATACTCGTACGTATAAAGAGCTAGAGAACAACTTTATTTTAAAATTTGCTCGTTTTGAGGGAAAGTTTCAAACATTGTCGCAGGCTATTACAGTCATTAATAATTCGGTTCGATTATGAAAATTTCCCTACGTTCGCTTCGTGCTTTCTTTTATGAATTTGGTTAATGAATGTGAGGATATTTCATATTTTGTCCGTACATTCTGGCTTTCCCCTCATTCTTCCTAAATTAGTGGAAGTGCGAATCGAGCATACTATGCCCACTTTGCAGTAGGGCTGACGCATTTTTTGGACAAAGACTAGCGCCCAGCCGCCGCAACGTATTAATGGTGATGGCAAACACTGCTCTCTTGACTCCCTGTCAGATAACTGACTGCAAGTGAATTGGGAGAAAAAGTTGATTCTTCTTCTTGCGAAAATTTTACTGCTCGTGCGGCTGTCTCTTGTATAGCAAAATCTGTACCTATCATTCCATCTTCTCTTCTCTTCATTGCTTATCATTGAAAACGTGATTCTGTCATTCCTCCCCCTGTGTTCACCTCTTTTTCTTCTGTCTAATGGAAACCACTCACAAACATGTCTGGGCTATCTCCCATAATCAAACCTTTTAACGTGACCAAACTATTTCAGCATTTTATTTCCTTTTCATTCAAAATTGATTTTGTTACTTGTTTTACTTAAATCTTCTTCATTTCTAACGTGTTCCAGTATAATTACTCCGCAACTTCTTTTAAAAAGATTCGCTTGTAGACTCATTAATTTATCTCTTTTCCTTAATTACCGTGTGTCTGAGTGTGAACACAGTGCTGTGCATTGTACGATAGTGTCAAAATCTATTTTCTTAGTAGACATAGATATTTCTTTTTCCCAGAGCAGCGAGTTTAACTTCCTAATGACTTGTCGTCTTTCTGTAATTTTCAAAACAAAATCTTTTCTGGAATCTCCTTTGTCGATTATAATTCCTCCCAAATACTTAAATTCATAATGCTTCTATTTGATGTCCATTGATTGCTATATGATTAGTTTTCTTCAATCCCATTACTCTATTATTTTTGTAACTTTTAATCCAGTTTTTTTGTGTTTCTTCAAGCTTTTGTATCATTTACGACTACTCTATGACAAACTCACCATTCCACAAAATCATCTGGTTGTCGGCGAATAACGTGTCAAAACAATCTTCATCAATGTAAATTGCCATACCTCGACGCACATTAGATTTTTTGCAGCTGAATCTTCAACAAAGCAGGTGATGAGTAGACAACGCACTTTGTTTGTCTAAATGACTGCGAAATTTCATTACCCACTTTCGCTATTGTTTCTTGATTCACTTATCAATATTTTACTGCGTGTATATATTTGACGCTGATACTAGCTTTTTCTAGAATTTGGAAGAGTTTACCTACTGGCACAGTAACGTAAGCTTGTTCTAAGTCGATAAATACAAGGTATGAGTCTTTATTTCTTTCTTATCTCTTTACTGCACCGTACTTGCTTTATTGTAAAGACGTCGTGCAACTACCAGCTCTAAAACCCCTTTCATCCTCTTCTGTAATAAATTCCCTTTCAATTGTCCGTTTTAAAACTCACACATATAGTCTTGCTGTAGTTAAAGTTACACTTATATCTCGATCATTTTTACATCTTGGTCCTCTTTTTGAAAATTGTTGTCAGATAATTTTTGCATCCATTCCCTAAGCAGACTTGCTCCTCTCAGACACTTCTTAAAATTGTACTTTTTTAATACTTTGGTTGCAGCATTTTTAAAGAGTTGTACAAAAATTCCTCCAAATCTGGGACATTTACCCTTTATCATATTGGTGATGAATTTCTTTATTTCATTTAAAGTATTACTTAAATTAATTTAACTTTACTGGAGTACTATTCAGTTTTCTTTTAATTTCTTCCAGTGCTTCCTTGAATTTGTGTCTATTCTCTTCCAAGATATTTGACCCCTATTTACCCTATTCATCCATTTTTTAACTTTTAAATTCGTGTGCATTTTATTGCTTTGTCTTAAGCTTTCTATAAGAGTCCGTGATTATTTACTCTATGTTCCATCTACGGTGATCTAAACATGAATGGTACGATAAAAAATATACATATGTGGAAGGGAAATTCCACATATTTATTTCTCAGTTTTTCATCTCTAATCAATTGCACATTTCCTGTTGTCGAAATTTTGTGCCGCCAATAGCCAGTTATTGTTGAATGCTAACTCACTCGATTAACGTTATTGCTTGATCATAAAATAATTCACTTTAAGCAATTTTAGTAAAAAAAAATATAATAAAGGAGTTCTTTTACTTTTGAAAATGTCACTACCTTCATTCTTTTTAAATGTATCATAAAATATTATTATTGGCGAGAAAAATAGCAAATCAATAATGAAGACTACTGAAGTAAAGACATATTTTAACTGAATATGATAGTTGGAAGCCTAACTGAATTAATTTTAGATATATGTATAGTTTTCGTTATCGCTTTTCTTTTCACGCCAAAATAATTATTTTATTTACCCTTTGTTAATTCTTTGCAACATTTTTTAGTGTGTATAATTAAAGGAGCCCCTACTCGTTATGGCATAGAATCGTTGAGTTCAACCCGTCTATTGCCGCGCCACTAGAATAGTGATATTTCAAAGAATGTTCTGAAAATAATCTTGCTACTGTGAGACAGTTTTAAATTTTATTTTTCGTGAAAGTAGTATTCTTTTATTTTCTAACTTCTGTCGCAATATTATACAATAATGCTTTGTTTTATTATTGTTAATTATGTATAAATGGTTTATACAATATACTATTGTCCTTTCTATAATATTTTACTGACATACTCTCCAAAGTTCTTCCTATTGTGTATCTTTTATTTCAGGCGAAAATGAATTATTACATACCATTACATATTTCTGGAATAAAAAGTGATGAAAGTTAACCGAAAAGTCTGATTTCCGGCGACCAGTTTGAAAACCAATAACTACAATCGTTATACTAGAATTTTGGTCAAAGGAATTTTGGATTTTTGGTCAAAGACCAAAAATATAGACACAAAAAATAAATAATAATTTTAACCACAGTTGTTTCAGGGAAGTGGAGAATAATTAGGTTGAATTTTGATTTTCTGAGAGATCTGTGTGAAGCAAATGCTGAATTTTTCTTCGCCCCCAATTTAAAAAATGTTCTTCATAAACATGAGCGCAAGCGTATCCCACATCCCTAATCCAGAAAAAAGTCTGATATATCTCCTACTCCGCAGAGTAGAATTTGTGTTCGTAAATGGACCCCCAGTTCTCGTAGAAGAGTTCTGGTTCGTGAACCAAAATCGCCAAATTATTTCAGATATATTTTTTCAGTATTAGAATTAACGTAATAAAAAATGAAAAGACTCTCTATAAAGTTTCGAAAACTTGAAAGGAAGGACACGTCGTATAATCCAATTACAATCATAGAGTAATGAAGATTTTGGATATAAAATGCTGAATAGTACAGAAATATTTCAATAATCCATTATTATGGTTTTCTATTGGCTTAGGCATATGATTTGTACAAAGGAAAGACTGCGTTTGTGCAAATAAAAGTGATTAGGCGATTCAAACTTCCTCAATGCAGTTACCTTAAAGTGTCCCTTTGAAATGTTTACAAAAAATCAAAATCTCAGCCTTTTCCTTAACTTTGGAAGGTATGCAATTGCTCACCCACTTACACGTGGTAAATAGAAATGATGCAGATATTTGGTCCTAGCAGCTGACTGAAACAACCTGTTTAAATATTTTCCATCTCCTTCTGCAGGCAGACGTACTGACGTCTATGTAGCTTCAGCGAAGAAAAATCAAGTGATTCCCCATCTCGCGCGTTCATTGTTTTCCTTTCATTTCAAAAGCATTTGCCCATGCTAAATGTGCGAAACGTTAAGCACCAATAAATTTATGTCTTATATGAATTATACGTCTTAATTCCTGGTGTCATCGTGGATTGATCCTATTTGGTCCAATAAATTTAAAAAGAACTATCTTTCTACCATACAAAAAATGGGATCAACAGGAATAATTCAAGCATTCTAATAATAATAATAATAATAATAATAATAATAATAATAATAATAATAATAATAATAATAATTATTATTATTATTATTATTATTATTATTATTATTATTATTATTATTATTATTGTGACTTAAAAATTAAAGTTACCTTGTTAAGTAATATAAAGTTAATATTCCTTTCTGTAATATGTAAATTGTAGTGTTCTGCCACCAGGTTGTATACATACCTACTTGCAGAAAGAATAAATCTCTCTCTTATATATCTGAATTATGTTTCCTTGTTGAATTTTGCGGTGTGATCGAAATAATTTGGACTTCATTCGGAGACCCCTTGCCCTTCAATAGCTGCGCAATATTCTCGGCGGCGGCGTTCGGGGTTGGTCCTCGTCTGAGCCGGGAGGGGGCGGGGGCCGGGGGCGGGGCAGTCCGTGGACAGCGCTGGGGGGCGTGGCCCGACCCGAGGCCAATGCTTCGGGGAAATCAGCAAGTAGCGGCTCTGCCAGGCCGTGTCCGCCGCCCGGCCAGGATTTCCGTAGATTTATTGCGCGCTTCCTCCGAGTGACCTGCTCAGGTGCGAGCTTTTCCCCTCTTATCCCCTTCCTTTTTTCTTCGGCGCTTCTTTGGCGCGAAGGAGAGACCGCCGCGCTTTGTGAACTTCTTTGTTCGAGGGAGAAAAAAGCGAGCTCGGACTCGACCACTGTGGGCGGCCACCCTCAGCTCGCTGTCCACGAAGCGATGTGGGGAACTATTAAGGGGGAAACCGCGAGCGGTGGCTCAGTGCATCAACTGATGTCGCTGCAGCGCCCCTGACCGGGAGGTCCTACGTTCCCACTCCCCACGGCGGCATGATCTTCGACACTAGCTTTTGTATTGTTAGTGAAGAAAATCAGTCGCTGTCTGGAGGAGAATTTTGGCGGCAGACTGCTCTGATCGGTAGTTTACCGTGGTTTCTCCGATCAACACCAGGCGAATGCCGGAGAAGTACCCTAACAAACGGGTCACGGACCGCGCGCGATCTGTCCTTCCTCTTCCTTGCCCTATCCTCTCCCCTTACACACTAGTCGACGGTAGGTCGGTGCCGGATCTCGACATCCAGCGGGGGAAGATAACCGCCGTCTCCCGAGAAAAAAACATGCACTACACTTATGGGACTAATTACCACGAAGCGCCCGGAACGCGAAAAAAAATCAATTGAGGAAGATGGTGACCGAAAGGCCATGGCCCAAATGGTTTTACACTGGTTCACCCCAATGGCCTCTCTACGTGTGTGTGTGTGTGTGTGTGTGTGTAATTATGGTGTGAGGGTAGGACAAGTAAGAGGAAGGAAATATCGCGCGTATTTGTGGCCCGTTTATTTAGATACTGCTCCCACATTAGCTTGGTGTTGATTGGAGAAACCACGGAAAATTCCGATCAGAGCAGTTGGTCGCTAGAATTCTCCTTCAGACAGCGACTGAATTTGACGTACGTTTGTACCTGGTGTCAAAAATTCTGCCGCCGTCGGGACACCAACCGCAGGACCTCCCAGTCAGGGACGCTGCAGGAAATTCAGTCCTGAGCCACTCAAGCAAGTTTTTTAAGAAATACTGAATTGCTTTTGGTGTAATTGAGAGTCAATTATTTAACCCACATAAATCCAACCACTAATCAACTTCATTATGTGGCTCTTTTAAAGTGAACAACTCTGGTAGTGGCGAGCGTTATCCCTATGGCTAGCAAACCCCAAGGCAAAAGGTCTCGGGCGTTTGCCAGGAGGGGTCGGGGTTTCGGAGTCCGCCGCTTAAATTTTTATTTTATCGATGCTTTTGTCGATTTTCCACATTTGTGAATTGATATTACTAATAATATACACGTAAATTCATTTTTAAAAGTATGACGCTCTAATGAAAATATAGTATTAACTTTCTGTCAACACAAATACTTCCAAAACTGAAAAAAATATTTTTTCAAGCATTTTAAACGGCATTTTTCGATGCCAGAAATCTTCCATAAAAGAAAATCTTACCGCACAGATTATGGCGTATTTGCCCTTCATGACACGAATAATTGCGCCATCACACATCCAAGCAATGACAGCGAGAGAATCATGGAGGGGAATGGCGGTAAACCGAGATGCCGCTCAGATGGCAGGTAAGCGTGATGTCGCAATAAAGTCAATTCCGAAGATTGAACCCGGTTCTCTTGTAGTTTTTTAAATTTATTGCGTCCTTAACCTTATCGGCGCAACTCGTCTCTTCACCCCTTTTCGAGCACTGAGCGAAGAGTAATCCTCCATTAACATCTCGTATTTTTTGTAAGTCTCGTGTCGTCTGTCGATTGTTGTCAAATAGCACCGCTAGGTAGCATCTCCGCGTACGCGCCTCTTACTCCACGCGCCCTGCGTCACTCCAGCGGCCAGAATTGGGAAGGAATAAGGATAGGGGTGGGGTTTAGGACACTTCACGGGGGTGGACTAGCCCTTGCGAAGCAGCCAAACTCGTTTTGTGGGAACAAATTTCACATGAGATTCGACGGAATCGAACCCGGACCTCAGTGGTGAAAGGCAAGCGACTTCGCTATGTGCCACGAAATGACTTTTAATGATTTTATACAAAAAGTAACGTATTACATCCGTTCATTACATCATGCATGTAGTAAATTACTTCCTCCAAAACGTGTAGTCAGAATCTATGTTTTGCAGTTCATTCTTTGTCTTGTAGTTTTTTATATTAAAATCGTAAATAGTATATGTTATGAACGCCTTTTACAGCGTCTACGACGTTTCTGTATTTGCACTCATTTGCGTCTACTTTGCTGCAATTTTTCCAGAGTGCTAACAATTACAGCTACAATTTGTATACATTGCTGCTTATACAGAATGTGTCTAGTGTAAATGCAAATGAAACTCAAATGTCACATTCGTTTAACACAAAGTCGTTGAAGTGTTTCTGTTCGTGTTAAATTTTCACATATCTAATACACCATTACGGTTAATCGCATTACACTTCGAAGGAGAGACTGCTTACAATGCATTTGTTTGCATTACGTAATCATAGCAAGTTAACATCAATATCTACACTTCAGTGCTTGCGCTATGTTGCTCTGTTGTTTCACGAGTTGAAAACCATCGCGACTAATTACGCCGACCCGCCAGTAATTGGACCACTGTTTCAAATTGCGCTCTACCCAACTTGCCTCGGGCATGGCATGCTCCGAACTTCCCTTGTTTTTGGTAAAAAAAGTAAAAATTAAATCCCTTAATTACATCAACTGCTAATGGATGAAAGCTCCGTAAAAGGCATGTCCTGGTTGCGTCATAGTCGACATTCACGACATGAAGTTGTGTTTAAGTCAGTTTGCGTGGTTATTTTGTGCAGTTGCGACCCTTGATAAAGTGATGATGCTTTCATAAAATTTACCCCATCGGTTAGGTGCGCAACGTTTTGTTTTTTTAGAACTTACTATAGATCTGTTGGAGGAAATTTATTATTCACGAAACATTTATTTATGTTTATGTTTTAGGAAGGTAATTATTGACAAATGAATGTCAGTGTATATTGTATGTTTCAAGAATGATTTAATTTATGTAATGATGTACGACAAGAAAACAGAGTACGACATCAAGTCAATACTAAACAAGAAGTCATATTTATGTTCATATCTTTTTTATTATCACTAACAGAGTTATTTACATTAATACAGTGTGCAAAGAATTTTTGCATATTTGTGTACACATAAGATTGTTCAAAAAAAATTGCGTGCTTTTTTTTTCCTTTGAAGGCATGTTTTTCTCTTTGAAGAAAACTTCGCATATTTTTCTTTTTGTACTTGTTAGCTCTGAAGGAATTTTACTTCTATTTTCTTGTTTTGTGTATTTCGCCAGCATTTATCGAGTTTCTCTTCAAACACGAGAATAATGGAAGTTCATTGCAATTGATAGTGTACGAACCTTTATATAGGTGTACTCGCCTTTATCTTAAATAAATACTCTTACATTTCTTGCAACATTACTTTGAAAATGATAAGAAATCACCGTTGGGAATATATAAATAAGTCGTTATTACTTCTAATGTACGGTATTGAATTCAAAGTCTACTTATCATGTTCGCTTATCTGTTAAAAAATGAGTTGGCTTCGTAATATTATTATGATATTGTTCTAAATCTTCTTCATATCCATATCTAAATTGACATGCCTTTCTTCAAGACTATCTTCCAATTCACAATTAGATCTTCCTCCGAAATATTTATCTTCAACATCGCCTTCTAAAAATAATTTTCGTATCTTTCCTACATCAGCTGCTCTTTACAAATCAAAACGTTTACTCGTATTGCTAACAATACAATACTACGAGTGCTGCAATGAAGGCCGCGCGTGCGCTGAGGTGCGATAGAAGCCCACGACGCAGCGGCGGCGCCACGTGTCTCTTGGAGCTGCGCGTGACACCTCCAGGCACGCTCTCTGACACGAGAGAGGCTCTCTGCCCTCGGCTTATCAGGTGCTCTGCGACCGGGAGCGGTGATGTCACTGCAGCGCCTCGGACCGACAGGTCCTACGTTACACTCCCCACGGCGGCAGGATTGTATTAGATATTATTTGTGTCTACACACTAGTGTTTCAGCTAGGTCGAATTCAGTCGCTGTCGGAAGGAGAATTCTCCAGGCCGGCTGCTCTGATCCGTAGTTTTCCGTGGTCTCTCTGCTCAACATCAGGCGAATGCCGGAGCAGTACCCTACCAAACGGGCCACGGACCGCCAGCGATCTTTCCTACTTCTTCCTTGTCTTATCCTCTCCCCTTACACACACACACACACACACACACTTACACTAACATGCACTACACTTCCACACATTCCAGCAGACAGGTCGGGAGCTTAGAGCTTGTCCCGGCTGGGGCGGTGCCCCGCTGGTGGGAGAGTCCTGATTAGAGAGGAAACCCTGGTAGCCGATGGTAGGCCAGCGCCGGATCGCGCCATCCATTAGGGAAAGATCGCCGTCATCTCCCGAGGAAAAAATTTGCACTACACTTACGGGACTAATAATCTAAGCTGTTGACGCGCCGGGAATCACTAACCAACCAACCGAAAGGTTGTCTGCTGATACCTTCTAGCTGAGTTGGGCCTTATAACTGGATTGAAAATCGTTCAACAGGTGCGTCACCACATCTCGTAACCGTACACGTACGTCTTATCGAGATATGTGCAGTTCATAAAATACAGTAGATCTACCAGAACCATACGCGCCTAAGGAAGGGTTAAGAGAACTACTACATTATTGTTCTCCTTGGTAACAAAAATGCTTTAAGTTCTAGGATCTGTTTTATCTTAAATTGTTAACAAATGTGACAATTTGATTCATTACTTTCACGTTGAGAAGCAAAAATTGCCCGTTCGTAAATAGTGATAATAAACCAATTTTGCAGGTTGAATATATCTCGACAAAAGGCTTACCTGGAAATCTCACATACTAACCAAGAAGAAGGAACTTCAACTGCAAGTGAAAATACTATTATGCGACTAGGATACCATTGGAAGCTTTCCTTAGACAATAAAGTATTGATCTATAAAACAATAATCCCTATCCCTACGGCATCCAAATTTGGGGCACGGTAAGCAGCTAAAATATCTCCGCTATACAAAGATTTCAATGAAAAATGCTTAGGATGAATACTGTAGCATCATGGTATATCTCAAACACAATGCTACGTACAGACCGTAGTCTTTAAAAGTACTGAAAGTCTTTCATAGAATCGAAACTATCAGCTCAAGCTATCTTCAACGTCTGGAAACCCACCCAAATTCTCTCGCTATCAACCGCGTAGATAATAGTGAATAAAGTTACTAATTACCCAGAATTACACCCTTACAACTCCATTATAGATTCTTAAATTAGTCCCAGTATATATAATTACATGTATTCAACTTTGACTCCTAACCAAAAGTACTAAATTGACTCTTTCTATTCTAGGCTCAAGAAGACGGCGGTGAAATGTGCCACTGGGATATATTTACCCACAAATTATCATTGTCAACTTCAAATGTCAACATATTTACAAATTATTTTTCATGTATAATAGATTGTAAATTTACTTTATTCAGAATAAAAAAATATTATTCCGACTACAATCACAGTCACAATTACATTTTCAGGTGATTGAACTGTCATTTAACTAATTTTTTTTCACGAGAGCACACATTCTTTCTTGGACACATGTTACAGATATTATTTAGAAACTAGCAAATAACATTTGGATAGTATTCAGAGTTCAAATGATACACCCACAATTTACTTATTATTTTTATATAACAACTTGGAAAATAATTTCACGATATTCAATATACACGATATACGATACACAAATATTTAAACAATCCATTATTTTCGTCCTCCCTGCGAATCGAAACTATATTAAATTCATAACAATAATCACACATGTAAATAATTTGATCAATAATTAAATACTACATATTAATACTACAGCATAATTGCAGACACACTCAGAGTGTACTTCGGTTTTTTCATTACTTCATATTTGTTAGATTGCGTGTAAGCTTTGTGTACAGAAATCTTTAATTCGTTCGGATTGAACTTTCTCTTTATGGTGCCGGGCCTATTTTATGTTCTTACTCATTATGAACGGTAAATATACTGGTATTTTCATTGGAGGCCGCCTAGTTAGTTTATTCAGGTCCTCGGAATATTACCTTTTCCAAAGAAAAAAATTTCACAAAACCTTATTGCTAAAGCACAGCAAATAGAGCGCATATCCGTTATCCCTGCTGTGTAAAAGCGCTGTTAGTCCCGCGGTGGAAAAAGCGCAGCATTAACACGTGTGCTAAAACCTAAATGACCGACGCCGGATTCCAGGAAGAGTCAACCACAGATTCCAGGAAGAGTGATGATAATATATTTTGTACCAGTCTGTTCCGACCGTTCTCGGAAACGCAGGGAAAATAAAATCTGAAGTTTTAAAGGTTTTGAAGTACTCGTAAATATGTTAAAACAATAGACTCGGGAAGGATATATTTGAACTGTCGATTGATACGTGCTTCTGACATCGATACGAACTTCATTCAAATGTGGACAATGTTTCATGTCACATGATGATAAAAACAGGAATTTAGGAGCCTGAAAAGCATCTTCGCATTCTCACTTCTATTCAATTCGTCTACAAAAGCGATTTCTTTGGAATTCAAACATCGTAGAAATTTTAAATATTGTGGAGATTTCACATTTAGCTTCTAGATATATTTTTCGTTAATTTCAACATTCATTTCTTATTTAAAGCTATCAATTTTATCATAAAATACTGTGAAAAAGTTTATTTTCCATCAAACCTCTCTGACTTTTTTGCTCTTGTCTCACTTCTGAGAAAAACCTCCCTAATAAGGTATGCATTTTTTCAAATGACCTCATAATTTTTACTTACACGCTCCCGCTTATGCAGAAGAGAGAAAGATATGTAATGCTGCCCGAAAGAACGGCGAATTTTCGGGAGAAAAACTCATATTAGAAGGCCCTGGCAACGAAAAAGTGGATAAATTCAGTTGTTAAATTTAGAAAAGATATCCTCTAACACGTGGAGTAGCCACAATCCATGTTTTGAGGATCCTTGATACCAAAAAGTCGAATGATGGCAAAATGTCCGTCTGCCCGTCAGTCTGTCCATCCGTACGTGAGCAACGTTAGCAGCTAAACGCTTCACTGCCTTTACACACTCACTTCCACTAGCATGCACTACACTACCACATATGCCTGTACATCGGTCGGAAGCTTCGAGCTTGTCCCGGCTAGGGGCGGTGTCCTGCTGGTGGAAGAGTCCTGGTTAGAGGTGTTACAAAACTCGTATTACGAATAGCCGCGCGAGTCACATAATGTTAGGGGCTGCGCCGTGGTAGCGAAGGTGATCGCGAGATTGAACATGTCATAATTATTTTATTACATTTGTTCAAATTAATATTATTCCTAAGGAAGCAATATAGACAAAACTTGGAAGAATTGTTCGTATTCTTATAGTTACGATCATATCATTCTTTAAATTGTAGAAGATGATGCAATCCATATTCATGGGATTACATTACGTTCCCTCTACGCTAGCGAGGAAATAAGATAAAAGAAAATCCACCGAAGATTTCGATCTCTTTTGCGGGAGCGGCCGTGCGCCGCGCCGCCTGCTGAAGAGGGCCGCGTGGGCGCCCTCAGAGGCTCGGCTGCTGGGCTCCAAGCGCCCCGCGAATGCCCATGGGCTCATTTCGCCGCGTCGCGTCGTCGCGCGTGGCCCATCGCCGCAACCTGCCGGCGGCCGACCGCCCGCACCCCCCCCCCGACCGGACGGCACGCGTGCCCGCGGCAGACGCCCAAGCCGCCGGGGCAGGGGCGGCGCGCGCGGACTAGGAACAGCCCGGAAGCGTTTTGTAGGACACAAACACGGCGGGAAAAGCTCGCATTAAAACAATCAAGATGGTTTTTAATGTTTTTTACTAAGAAACATCACAAGATTAGATAAGTGTGTATGTCAAAGCTCCAGCTTCATCCATAGGTTAAACCGGGAGTGGTACTTCAGTGCCTCAACTGATGTCCCTGCTGTGCCTCTGTCCAGGAGATTCTAGGCTCACTAGCTACAGCTTAAACACTAGCTTTTCAGCTAGGTTCAATTCAGGGAGAATTCTAGCGGTCGACTCCTCTGATTGGTAGTTTTCCATGGTTTCTTCGATCAACACCAGGCGAATGCTGGAGCAGTACCCTACCAAACGGGCCACGGACAGCGCGCGATTTGTCCTTCCTCTTCCTTGTCGTATCCCTCTCCTTACACACACACACACACTAACATGCACTACACTACCACATATTCGGGGACACCGGCCGGGAGCTTAGAGCTTGTCCGGGCTGGGGCGGTGCCCCGCTGGTGGGAGAGTCCTGGTTAGGGGGAAACCCCGCTAGCCGACGGTAGGTCGGCGCCGGATCTCACCATCCAGCGGGGGTAGATCACTGCCATCTCTCGAGAAAACAACATGCACTACACTAACGGGAATAATGACCAAATCAGTTGACTCGCCCGGAAACACGAAAAAATCAATCACTTGGATATGGTGAATACTGTGACGCTTATCAGCACATTGTGTTGCAATGATCCATACTACGAATTTCGAATATTCAATAATTTGCAACCTCTGGCCAAGCGAAGAGTGTCATCGGGTTTGTTAGACATACATTAACTCGAGAAAAAAATTAAACAGTTTTGATTGTGGCTGAAAATCACAAGATTTTATTGTGTTATTCGCATACTGCACCTGAAGACGGATTTTTTATACTCAACGCGTCACTGTTTATATCATGGCTTTCATCATGAGACAGCAACGTTTTAAGCAAAAGGGCGTCAGAAATTAAATGTTTCCGTTTAATATTGCACGCTTTGTAAAACATTCTAAGTACGTAAAAATTGTAGAACTCTACATTTACTATGGTTATGTCGTGCTATTTGCTGTAGTGTTGCACGGGAGTACTTTGTGTGTTCTTCTTGAGCAGTGTGCGTGCTACACTTTAGAAAACTTTAGATTTTATTTAGAAGGAATTTTGCTGTTGCAGGCAGGTGTATATTAATTTTTGTTGAATTAAAATGTTTAAAAGATTGTTAGAATTCTTTTTTTTCATTAATTGCTAATATCCTCTACTATTCCAATACAGCCTACAATAATCAAAAAACGACATTCGATGCATACATTTCGTATTTTATGTCTGTGTTGTATGACGATGTATCATGACTAAATTGCGACTGGAATGCTGGGTGTGGTATCATCTGAGCGTGTGTAGGAGCAGCAGGGCCATGTGGTGGTCGCAGGCGTGGAGGTTGAGGTGTGTTGCACACATTTCGTATTATATTTCTGTGTTGAATGATCATGAACTTGCGACTGGAATCCTCAGTGCGGTATCATGTGTGCGGGAGTGAAGGCTCAGCAGGGCCGTGTGGATGGGAGCGAGGGCCAGGGTCAGAGGAATGGCAGCGCCACCGGCGAAGACGAGGTCAGCTGCGCGGGTGGGGGGGTGTGGATTTGCGGGCGTGGCGGGCTGCGGTGGCGACTGGGATGGCGCGCCGAACCGGGGCGGGGGGGGGGCGCCGTTATGTCGCCGATATGTCCCGGCAGCCGCAGGGGTCGTTCTCCACGCACTTGGATTTAATAGCGGCTTCCCGCCGCGATGCGCGCTGAATGCGTTGGAGGACGCTGCTTCGGAGCCCAGCGGGGGAGGTAAGGCGTAGCTGGGAAGTGGTACAAGGGTGTGACATAGGATGTAGGGAACAGTGAAGGTTGGTACGAGGGCTAAAAAGGAAACGAATAGATTACACACAAAAAGAAACGAATATAAAAAAGAACTTAAATGAAATTTTCCTCCCCAAATTGTTTCGAAATGAATTTACGAACGATACATTAAGGTTGCGCAAACATTCTTCCCCCTTTCAATTCATACCTAAAAATCAAAATTACCTACAGTGTTGTAACGTATTAAAATAAAAAGAATTGGGCCTTGAAGTATCGGAAAAGACAACGACCTGAAAAATGCGTGTTCATTTCTCATATAAAGCAAGTGTGTTTTCACCATCTGCAATGCTGGTATGATTGGCTTCTTACACCTTCATGCACATCATCAGCAACATGTCTCACTTGCGATCATTATTTCATCAATATTCATCACTTCATTCACTACACTGGATATATATGGCATCGTCGTTACAATAAAAAGCAATGAGACCACCAGGTAGATGACTGCGAAAGCGAGGAGTTAAAGCTGTAATAAGAATGGCTGTCGTCATCATTATAAGTGCTAATTGACATGTTGATACCCGTGAGTTCACATAGGTATTGTCCTTTCCTCGTCAGATCAAACCCACGGAGGTTCGTCCCACCACCAGGATCCGTATTCGTTTTGTCGAACGTTCCAAAAACATTTGAAAAAACAAACAAAGCCTCAGGCGCTAACGCTGTTATCGCTCACTGTCGCCTCGGACGATTACGAGGCACGCGGAGTGGGACATCCGCTTGGGCGAAAAATCAGAGTAAACAACGCGGACAGATCACTAAATAAAGATAAATGAAAATAAGCGTCAAACGCGCGTCGGAGATGACATCGACGCGCGCGCCGCCACGCGGCCGCCAGGGGAGTCGATGGCGCGGGACGACGCGAATTCGGGGGCCCCGCCCCCCTGCCGAGGTCATGCGCGGGGCTGTACCAGACGCGCGTTTCCAAAATGTGAGGTCGGGCGTGCTGCCATCATAGTTTCTTTGTGCATCAGAAAGGTTTTTCGGTGGCATTGCTGCCATCTTTAGTGTTGGAATAAATAACACAAATTAATTAGTAAATAACTAAGAAAACTTGTAATTACAAATGGTAAAAAATAAATATTAAACAACTAAATTAAATCAAGAACTTTTTTACCTTGGTATTCATGTATTTATGCCTTTTACCAATTGTAATATTACAAGTTTACTTATTTATTGTTGTAGAAGTGAACATGGTACCAATACAGCAAGAAAATGCATTATGCTGTATTAGAAATAAAGAAGAAATTACGCCTGGGATTTTATTTCATACTCCCGAGAACATCTCATAACTATAAACGAATTCCAACAACTCACATGTTTTCTTTAACTCTGCAATCCCTAGACCTGCCCCTTTGCTGATATTGAATTCTCTTGTTGAATTACAAATAAATATTAAGAATGAGTGGTGGCATTCTCATGTGGCTCATGTGCAGAGCGCTAGCTTTCCCCGGTGCGAGCCCGGGTGCGACTCCCGGTTGAGGCAAAAATAGAGCTGTAGCTTTTCATTACAGTAATCTTAGACTCTACAGCTTAGTGACGAAAGTAAGCCAGACAGATGATGTATCCTTGATGCAAAGGAGGGAAAATCTAGTGTTCGACACAGGTCTCCCATAGTCACCCAGTTGTAGATAAATAAACACAGAGCTCAGGTTTGCGGAACACCGCCAGTTGGCAGAAGAATTATTAATTCGACTCTCAAATGCGAAATGAATAACCAAGCATTGGTTTTTACATTAAACAGTCATTGCTCTCGAGAAATAGAAGTCATTTACATCAAGAACGAGCTATAGATAATAGCACTGCTATCGAGAAAAGCAACCTCATACTACTTTCGCATCAAGTGGCATGTGAGCTCAAGAAAACGTTTGCGGATTACAGCTGCTCCAGCAATTGTTTTAGGTATGCGACTAATGTGTTATCTAATGAAGGACCATTATAACCTTTTTATTATCAAAGAAATTATTTGTTCTCTGTATTGTGTTATCGTACGTTATATACCATTAAACTAAAATACTGCGACCCACCCCTCCGCCGGCTAGCTCAGAATGGGTTTTCAAGGTGGGCGCAAAATAAAAAAATACAATTAGAATAGCGGGGATCAGGGTCATGTGGGCCGTTGTGGATTGAATGCATTTACACAGAAACTCAAGTCGAATCACTTTCCACTTACTTAAGTATATTCTAATTAAATTGCTGTTACAGTCAATGAACATAAAACACTTTACATATAAGTTTTTTTTAAATCAATTTCAAAGAATACTTAAAACTTTGCCTAATCATTCCAGTCGTAAATTCCCTAGTTGCAACTTTACAATTAGCTAAGTTTTTCTTGAAAGAAAAGATTGATTCTATTTTTTACAGAATATCGGTATAAAGAACCTGTACTAATACTTTCTTTCCGAAACAAATTATTCCTTCTAATATCTACAAATTGTTCAAGTTGGCACGACCTTACTGTGTCTTTTCACGGCGTAGAGAAATCTACGGCGTCGACTCTTCCAGTCGCTCGGTGTCCTTGTCCTTGCAGCTCGGCCGGGAGCAAAGCCGCCCCTCTGCAGAACCGCACGGTCGCCCCTTTCCAGTACCGTTGTTCAACTCACGATGTGGCCTCCGTCTCGTTTTCCGTTGATACTCTTTTCGTATTCTTTTATAGAATGTAACTAGCTTTTAATTCCATATTTAAAAGAATCTACAATACGACAACTGAGTCTATCGTATAAGAAGAATAAATATAAAAATAAAAAAAAACTCCTCGAATGTCTTGAAGAGTTTTTATCGTAGATGCAGTCCTGAAGTCCGTAGCAGTACGAGGTGCCGCCTTCTCGTGATCGGTAGGTCCTCACTCTCCAGCTGTTACTTCAGAAAAGAAAGCTTTCTTTCTCCCGACCCTCGGTGTCGCATACTCTACCGAGACGCTCCCTTACGGATATAGTTCGTAGTTTTCATTTTCGGATTGTATTCATGCGCGTTGGCGCGCGTTCAAACAGCTCATCTTATTCTTGAATATTGATGTGCTCCGTTTTCCGAGACCTCGGCAAACGGATGGTCACAATACAAATAGATAAATACACTATAGTTAATCATTTAAACGTATAAAATATCTGTTAACGAAAGGGAGAACATGTAACAACTTTCAAAACCCTTGCCGAGAAAGGCAAAAACAAGGAATAGGCACTCCTTTTTCAACGAGAAAAAACAACGCATTTATTTAAAGAGAAACATTTTATTGCCTCGGCCTCAAAACGAAACCGCTATTTTTCAGTCCTCACTTCTGCCTAGCCATTACATAGAATAAATAAACGACCTTGGAAGGTTTGAGGTAACAATGAAAATCAACTAGATACCTGATCTCTGCTACCGGCTGTCATAGGACATCATAATAATTTGCACGAAAAAGTAATACAGCAATTTAAACACTTGCATTTAGACACGTCAAAACCCTTAGCTATTCACTGCACTATCACATAGGCAGTCGCGGCGTAGAACTATTTACAAAAAATATAGTGAAAAATAGAAATACCTGAGCATCTCGCGTTGAAGCGCTATGCCAGCCCACTCCAGTGCTGGGCAGTTCATGGTGGAGGATTTTGCTCATGGTTGAGCCCAGTGTCTAGTCTCGCTTCGCAACGCCACGTCACGCCGTGCCACCCGTCCCTCCAGCCAAGCGAACCTCTCCCTCTTTGGGCAACTGACCTCTGACTGCGGCAGGGGACGGCGGCGACGGTAAGCAGCCCCCCCACCCCACCCGCGAGTAGGGGGAGGGGCGGCGGCTGCTGCGTCGCTAAGCGAACCAAGCTTTCCCTTTTGGCGGGAGAGGGCGCCCGCAAATAGGGCCTTTCGCCTCCCTGAGGGCACAGGCGGCGCTCTCAATTGTCTCAGGCACACAGAGGCAAAATCAAAGTTCACTGTAATCTATTTGAAGTAAGATACGCGAAAATCATATTATGGCTCCATAATTCACTACTAACACCATGATTCTTTACATTACCATTCACCTACAGACATATAATACCTATTACGTATTCGTGATTTTCTTGAAAACAACTAAGATTTCCAATTCTGAAGAATTTCCAATTCATCGGATCTCGTTAAAATGTGTATCAGTAATCACACAACGAGTCATTAGAAGTTTACTGACGGAGTTAAAATTGACAACACGCTCTAGATAAAAGCGAATTTATGTCTTTGTGGCAGGTAAGATTTCCTTATGCAGCAAACCAACCAATCTTCAAGCTTCCTACTTATGAGTAACGTAGCGGATAAATAGCCTTACGCCGTGTGCGTATTTACTACAACGAGAGCAGCCAGTAAAACAGCAATTCCGGGCCGCGTGTGGGACGCGGCGTCCGAATGGGAGAAACAATCTGTCCAGGTCCGTTCCGCATGCGCGCACTTGCAGCACCAAGCGGGGCTGTCCAGGGCGCAGCGAGAGAAGGCGACAACGGCGAGGAGCGAAACGAGGCAAAGGGGGGACATGCGTGGCATGCAGGGCGAGGAGGGACGAGGCCAGGCGGAGCCCGAGGGGAGGGGACACAAGGCAAGAACGGTTGAGAGAGGCGAACAGAAGATCGTGTGGCCGATTGGGTGGTATAACGGTCAGCGTAACGGACTGTGGTACCCGAGTTTGCGGGTTCAAACCCGATTTTTAAGGGTGAGAAAATCCTTCGTACGCCTTCCTTCGGAGGGGAAGTAAAGCCGGCTGTCCCATGTAGTATATTTACTGCATGTAAGAGATCCTCAAGCCTAAAAGAAGCCTCCGAGCTAAATTCAAATTGGCTGTTTCGTCGCCCAAGATAATACCTCCTTTCTCCGCTAGGTGGTGAAAGGAGCGTAGCGAAGTTTGCGTGGTTAGACGAAAGAGCGGGCCTGATGGCCCGAGTCTCGCCGCGTAAAATAAGGCATTAACTAACTAACCAACTAAGATCGTGTGGCCGATTGGGTGAGTCGAACGAGGTGGGGCCGTGAGGCTGGTTGTGGCGGGACGGGGCCTGCGAACGACGGAGTGGCGCTGAGTGGGGCGAGGGTGGCGGTGGCCCGAAGGGAAGGCGGGGAAAAGACCGTGAAATGGCGCGGGAATGCTGGCAATCCGAGCGGATGCTCGCGCGTCGCCGCGCGCGCGTGCGGGGGCGTGCCAGCGCCGACGCCGCGCCGCCCAACAGGCCACGCGCACGCGCACGCGCAAAAATCCCTTTGGCCGATCAGGTTAGCATTTCATGCATTTGACGCACAGGCGGAAATCCAATCAGCGTTCCGCCTCCACAACCGCCCCCACCGCCTCCTCAACCACCCCCACAACCTCCACACCGCCTCCACAACCACCGCACCACCTCTACAACGTCCCACAACCGCCCCCACCCCTCCAGAATCGCCACCACCGCCGTCCCTGCCGCTAGCAGCGCCACCCCGTCCGTCGCGGCCGCCCACCCGCTCGTTGGCCGTGGGCGCAAATGGCAGGGATTCCGCGGAGGCTAAACGACCCAGCGTCGGGTCATCGTACGGGGATGTGGAGAGACACGAGGTACCGGCCCGTCAAGTGCGCGTTTACGGGCGATAGGGCGAAGCTGCCTCGCCGAGTCCGCTTGCGGCGGCGCCACTGGCGCTCACGCGTCAAGCAACGCACTGGCTCAACATCCGGGGAAAGCATTCGCTAGAAAAAATTGGAGGAACGTCTTCCCAGGAACATTTTCAATGGAACTTCATCGTGGGCGCACTTTCGGAGGACATTTTTTGGCAACATCTGGTAACATTTGGGGAATATGTGGGAAACAGTGGGAATATGTGGGAAAATTTGTTGCAGTTGTGCAGAGAAAAGCCAAATGTAAAATGGGCAAATGATAATGATGGTGACCGGTGTAGCCTCAATTAATGTTTTGTGGGTACTTGATATCCCTTAAATCGATCGACGGCAAACCGTCTGCCTGTCTGTCCGTCTGTGGTCGACGTTAGTGCCTAAACATTTCAGTCATTTTTCTCAAAATTGATATTCTTCAATCGATGTCAATGAACTCAAGGCTTCGGGGGTTACAACCGGATATTTTAAATTTTGAGGGTTCTTTACATGAAGTCTCGAAAACATTTAAGAGAATTGTGTAGTATCATATTCGTTGAAATCCCAGATTTTTTGAAAATTGAAAAAGTGGAATTTTTGTGGGCATCTTACATATCCTACAACTATAATATTGAAGATAGATATTTTTCCTTAATGAAATCTGTTCCTTAAAGATGGATCTTTAAATAACTTAACTTTCAATTTAGCGAATATATGAGTAGTTTTCGTGTAATTGGATGCAAAATGTGGTGAATTTAAAACTATTTTAAACTTTTTTTTCTCAAAAACAGCGTCTACATTTTTTATTTAAATTGTTTCCACTGCGAGAAGAATGTATGCTTAAAAATGTCTCATTTTCGTTGAATTTTCGAAAAGTGCTAATGCAGAAATAATGCGAGAAAGTGTATGCTGTTATAGTACCACTAGTTAATTTATTGATAACTTTTATATTCGATAGTTTATAATCCACATTTTTATCGTTACTTTCTAGACCTGATGAAGGTATTGTAAAACGTAGACAATTAGTCTATAATTTAATGACTTTTGTCTACGGATAATTTTAGCCGTTTGATTATGCCTACCAAGGTGTAAGGAATTCGCTTGAGATGGCCATAGTGCAATGATCGATGATCTTATTTGGTTCACTATACATATCACAAACATATTTGTCATGATCCTGATAATTTTAAACTTATTAGAAACACATTTGTTTCAGATGATAAATATCCGAATTTTAGCCATTGGAGAGCGGTGTCTTTATCGGCTGTTGGATATTTTAAGACATTTTCAGTGAATGGTCTTATTCTTCCAATCTGTCAACAACTTACTCTGAGAGAAGACATCAACGTAGGTCTCAACCCTCTAGAGAGTTAGTGTCGCGACAGCGTTGCTCAATAACAGTATTTGAGGCGGTAATGTCCATTCATATTTATTTTTTTGCATCCTGCAAATATTGAATACATTTCGCTACCTTCTGCTTCCCCGGTACATGGGCACATAAAGCTTCTCAACAACAGTTCTGGGGATGATATACTTTCATCGAGAGATGTACTCAAGTTTGTGAGAGAGATTTAAAGTGAAGCTATCTAGTTCTCGAAGGTCTATATCTAAATGCATCTGACAATACAGAAGAAATATGCCAATTCTGGAATATATTAAGTGTTAATAGCATTTATTAGAAATTTTGTGTTGAAAAACTGAATGATTCTTGATTTTTACCTTTCCTTTGCGATTTCCCTATCCTCACTTCGATTTGATGTTACTCAAACACCTTACGACAGGCCACCATTAACTGTTTGTCATAGGACAACACACGGTTCACAACAGCAAAGAGTGCAACCTTCCTTAGGTTCTGTCGCCTAATTTAGTAGCTTTACCAAAAATAAATAATTGACACATGTCAATTATTTATACTACCTATACACATATTATCTTTAATAAACATCCTTGATATTCAATGAAAATTATGCTATTTTCTCGACTATACTGTTAGCAAACGTTTAGCAAGTTGGGAGATAAACGCGTTCGTTTAGCGAGTCTTCCGAATAAAAAACGGTAAACGCCGCTCCTCCTCGGAGAGAAAGGAGCTCTCCTGTCCCTGCGCCCCGCGGGGCGGGGGTGGGGCGGTGGGGGCGGCGGCGTTTAACACCGGAAAGCGCGAGTCGGGGTCGGGGTCCCTGGGGTACTCCGCAGCCGCCGCAGGAACGGAACAAGTGCGGCGCAGCGGGGTCGCCAACAAATTAATTTTCGGAAATCCCATCAGCGCTGCGGCCGCGCTGTATCTGCGGGCGGGGGCGGGGCGGGGGCGAGAAGGTCGCGGTGCGGAGAGCGGAATATGCAACAGCCTTTAGCATCAATTAGCATAATACTGGGCGGCGGCGGCGGCCCGGGCTTTAAAGCCGCGTGTCCGGCTGAACGATGGCCCGAGGGGCGGTGGGCGGTGACGAGGAGGTGATACGGGGGATGGGGATGGTGACAACGAGGGCGGAATGGTTTTCTGTAGGTCACTAGTGGTGGTAGAGGCAGTCATGGTTGTGAGAATGTTAGTGTAATTGACGATGACCGTTGTGATGGTGGTGCAGGAATTGATGGTGATAGTGCCTATAAAGAAGATGGTAGTGACGTTGACGGCGATTGTGACAGGGTGATGGAAATAGAAGTGATAAGGAAGTAGTGTTGACGGTAGAACCATTGTCAACAATGTTGGCAGTAGTTATGGTTAGAATAGTAGTTGTAAAACGACAGTACGTCTGAATCATCGGGGGTAGAAAAAAGCCTAGTTGCCAGCTTAGGCCTATCCGTGTCAAATAGATAGTAGACCTCAACTACAAGATTTTTATAAAAAGTAAGGGTAATTTCACGCGTATTGGAATAATATTTTCTGAGTATTGTATTGAAAACTTTGACGGGCGTTTCGTATTGTTCTGTAATACAATGGAAACAAGGTATGCAAACAAGGACGATGAGTAATATTTTTTTTATTTTACCGTTGTTTTACCAACACGAGATATATTTAGCACCTCTGGTAACCCTGAATTTGTTGCTGCTCTCTAGATGTCCGATGTTTGTTGTATATTTTCTGTTCCTATGAATCATTCACCCGCATGTGAGATGAGCCACACGTGAGTTACTAGTAAACCCATCTTTTGGTTCAAATGGCTTCAACTGGAATAAGCATGGGATGGTATGGGTTGCATGTGGCCCTAGATGGCAAGATGTTAAGGATGGCAAACGTTCTAATTTTCAGCTGACAGTGAACAGGGAAACCACTGATGAGGGAGTCGGGCAATAACTCGATTGTGGTAGGCGCCACAAACGAACAATGATCGATGTTCCAAGTAATTGTTTGGCGCCACGCGGGATCTCGCGGTCTCAACAGGTGCTATTCCTCCAATTTTTCCGAAGGGGGTACGATCGATTCGTAAGGGTGTTGTCTTACAATTCACCGCCACCGATGTTCGAATGAGCAATCCTTTACAAGTTTTATTTCCAAGATTGATTTGATCGTTTGGTGTAATGTGAAAATTCACTTCTGCTTATCCTTTTGCCAGACCATATCTGACAAATGTTACTACAACTCTGGAAAACGAACCAAATGCTTAGTGCTTGTTCTGTTGAATCTCACGTTTCGCGAGTGTAAAGGAATATTTTAAATTTTGATAAAATAACGAAATGCAAATATGAAGATTGATTTTTCAAATTAAGTGTGTAATTATTTATTTGAATTTGGGAAAATTCTGCAATCTTGGCTTTGAAAATTCTCGCATAATAGTTAAAACCAATTAAAGTGCAAACATAACAATAGAGCAAAGGTTAGTGAACAGAACTGTAGGGAAGACGGTAAGAGTGAACGTAATACTGGTTGTCAACTTGCTACATTTGAAATTCCATAATGCGCAGGTCGAGGTGACTAGTGCTGCTGTAAGTGATGGTGGTAGTAACAACAATGATCGCGGGAATGTATCACTGGCAGTGGCAGTGGTAGTAGCGATGGTGGCGTTGCTAAATGGATGGGATAACGATGGCGACAGATTTGCATGCATCAGTTTTGCCTTATGGGAAATTAATTAACATGGATTGAATCAATCAGCGCTGGAGAGCGAGGCAGCTGCTGCACAGTGGAAGGGGGACTGACAACGCGGAAGCTCTCGCGCGAACCAATGAGCGACGTCCACAGGAGGGGAAGATGCGATGCATGGAAGATGTTTCACGATTCAGAGAATAAACGCTCCCATTCAATTAAGGGCTACAAAATATAAAATATAACAGAGATGGAAGAGATGGCTGTCGCTGACTCAACGTTGGATTACGACTGGCAAAGTCCATAGCAAATATACAACGATAACAACAACGATAATCAGAACAATATTCTGTGAAAATGCGACTACTGGGGCGAAAATAGTGACACTGAGATCGCAATCGTAAAAATCTTCATGTGCCTAGATGGCCTATTTTAAATTTCAGAAAGATAACATCATGTATGGTGACTACGTAATCGAAAGTAGAAATTCGCATCTCGCTCGCCAAATATGTGCCTATACGATTCTCGGGAGCATCACACTTTTGTTACACGTTGCCTTTTGACTGAAAGAACCGACTTCTACTGAATTATTAGTGCTAGTTACAGAAGTTCCCATTCTATGTAAGTTCTAATTCTGGGCTTTTTAGTAAATAAAATAAAACATAATTTTCATTATCTGATTGAACATAATAGAAGTAGGAACATTTTCATCAAACTATAATATTTATTTTTAAAGACGATGTGGTAATACACCCATACTTATTATTTAAAATAACTTTCAAATGTGAATTTGTATTTCATATAAATTTTTGTCAACATATTTTGACTTTGTAAATCATTAATGCATTTTTTCAATCGTCTTCTATATTATTTCACTAGTATACATATCTTTTGCAACTCTCACACTCAACCAATCTTTTATGAGGTCTCTAAGGAAAGACAGTTTCACGGATACGTGACGAATTGTACTTTGACTTTAAAAATATGAAGGATTTATTTAAAACAGCAATTAAATGTTCATACCAATTGCAACACCCAGCTGCATTTTAAAAACTCTAGATCGTTAAATAACTCCGAAATCAAACGTCCTAGAGCCTTAAAAATTCAAATGTTGAGGCTAGTAGTCTCATCTATAAAATTAGATCTTCCTGAACATTCTTCTATAATTTTGTTGGGCGGGTGTTTCTCGATATTACCCCATCAGCTCAGCTATGTGCAGAATCCGCTTTTGAATGTGAAATTACTTTACATAAGGCGAGATTGTATAACACGGGTGTACCTTTCCTTTCGGTAATAAAGTTAGAATAGTTTTTATTGACAAGGATATATTGTTGACCATTACAAGGAGACATATAGAACAAGTGACGAAGGATAAGAGAATCTGAAGAAAAAGGTATATTACAGGCTTAATATGGAAATGGAAAATAAGAAATATGGTGAGTACAAGGGCGAGTTCACGCACGGGCACGCTAGTTTTATATTTTTTCTCATTGCGTAACCAGTATTTTATTTGTTTTAACATTATTTCTTCATGATCTAGGAAGAGGATTGATTAATTGATTCTTTCATGTTTCCGGGCGCGTCAAGGGCTTCGGTCATTAGTCCCATATATGCAGTGTGTGTTTTTTCTTGGGTGATGGCGATGATCTTGCCCCGCTGGATGGCGAGATCCGGCGCCGACCTACCGTCGGCTAGTGGGGTTTCCCTCTAACCAGGACTCTCCCACCAGCGAGGCACCGCCCTAGCCGGGACAAGCTCTAAATTCCCGACTGGTCTCCGAGAATATGTGGTAGTGTAGTGCATGTTAGTGTAAGTGTGTGTGTAAGGGGAGAGGATAGGACAAGGAAGAGGAAAGAAAGGTCGCTCTCAATCCGTGGCCCATTTGTTTGGATGTTGTTCCAGCATTTGCCTGGCGTTGATCGGAGAAACCACGGAAAACTACCTATCAGAACAGCCGGTCGATAGAAGTCTCCACCAAACAGCGACTGAATTTAACCTAGCTGAAAAGCTAGATACTAAAATCCTGCCGCCTGTCAGGACTCGAACCTAGGACTTTCCGGTGAGAGGCGCTGCAGTGACTTCAGTTGATGCACTGAGCTACCGCTCCCGGTATCTAGTAAGGCAGTTAAATGAATGACTGATTCACCAATAGCATTAAATGAAAACAGTTACCTGAACTAGCAAAAAGTTTATTTTCTGGTATAATTCAGTAGAAATGATAGCAATGTGTTTATAGATTTCAGTTGATAATACCGTCATGACATCAACTGATGCCACTGCAGTGCCCCTGATTGGGAGGTCCTAGGGTTTGATGCCCACCTCCCGCTATTAAAAACATTCACTACACTTACGAGACTAATTACCTTAGCTGTAGGCGCACCCAGAAAAACTAATCAATCAATCACGAAAGGAAATTTCATTTGAAATTTACATCATAGTTGTTTTTGCTGGATTGCGCTCGTATTGTTTGTAAACTACCGATTTCAACTGGAAGCAAATTTGTTTTACTTATTCAATGTTGTTTCCCTACCTAATCCGTTTAAAAGCATACTTTAAATAATAATTTCCTGTATTGTGCTACAGAGTTAGAAAATTCAAAACAGGTTGGTTTCAAAGAAAATAACGTATTAAATTATCAAAGTGCGTTAAGATATGCGTTAGAATTGTACATCGAAAACAACGATAAAGTCATATTTGTCATTGTCTTTGCAAATAATATGATGTGTTGCATTCAGTGTTTGTTAAAAAACCATTGGACCTGCTGTGGAAGAGTAAATCGAAGATTTCTGTGAAAGTACTAATGACCTTGAATAATATTTATATTAATATCAGCTTTGAGTCAATGAACATTTCGATCAGATTGTTCTCTGGTGTTTTGAGCAAATGCAGAGTTCTTGAGCTCATTGGGAAAATAATTATTCTAGTAATCTTTATCCGTGTTCTCGCAACTGTGACTAGCTTTCTACACACAAGACACGATAAGGGATTATAGCCAAAATCTGTTTCATATTTGCATGTCCATATACCTTTTATTATACAGGAGCAAATATTTTCTTATCAATTCTTCCCAAACGATAGTTGCTACCTACAATCTTAAGCCAACTTAATATGTGTATGAGTTTTGGTAGTGTGATACACTTCTCCATAGTGTGCCACTCAGAGACTTTAACTGTTGTTTGACGTTGAACAAAAAAGAAAGAAAGAGAGAAAGAGCCATTGCGGTCAAAACCACCCCAACGTTCATTTTCCGCAATTCTCCAAGTCCCAATTTCCTCCGCTTCTGTGGCAGCAGCCTCGCATGTCAGTCCGATCGCCCATCCCCCCCCGCCCTCGCCAGGATCCCCAGAGCACGCAGTGACAAGTCCTCCGCCCTCGAAGCCAGGCCGCGAAGGGGAATGAAATTGGCTGCTCTTACCGTATGAGCGAGAAGGGAACAAGCGAAAAGAGATACAAGCGCTCGAAAACGGAAGACGGCAGTCTAAAGGCGACGGGGGCGAAAGAGGTGCGTCGGAGCTCGACAAAAGCGCCGTGTCCCTTTGGGGCCTTTGCGAGGGAAGCGAGGCGGCGCGGGGCGGGGCGGTGCGGGGCGTGGAGGGAGTAGCGAGGTGGGCGGGGCGAGCGGAGATCCACAGCTTCAATGGCTGGGAGGTCCTAGGGTTCGAGCCCTGAAGACGGAGGATTTTACGCACCAGCTGGGTACGAGGGCAAGTCAATAAATATCCGTACTTTCGATTAAATTATCTGTAAGTTGATTGTTCAGCTTTGTGCACTTGCTGCTCTTAAAATGACATTGCTCTATTTTCTCACCTCCCTAATGAACCCTGGGGGACGGCACTCACATTACACCGGACGAATCAGGGCAACGGAGGTCCAGGAAGCACGGGGCCCCAGCCCGTCTCCTCCCTGCAGCCGCCTTGACGATATCCACGTGAGTATCCCCGGACTCTGGAGCAACTTGTCGAGAGACTCGCGATCCCTGTGAGGAATTTCAGCGTCAGCATCTTTATTTGTCGTGGTCTACACATCGCTGCACCGCTCAGTTCTCATACAAAAGAATAAGGTTTTGTAATTCGTTTTATTTATACGATGCACTTAACTGCATCCCTGATATTCCTAAATCATTCAGAAAAAACAATTGATAAGGTACCGATGCTCAAAAGGCGTTGATGAGTTCCGAGGTGTAACGGTTAGCGTACCAGACCGTTATACCCAAGTTCTCGGGTTAAAACTCGATCAAAGCCGTATGTTTTTAAGAGCTACAAAATCCTTTGGATGCCTTCTTTCGAAGAGGAAATACGTTTGGCTGTCCTGCAGGGAAAAGCGACAGCCGAAAGGTGTGAGGTTCCTGGTGAGTGCCGGAAACACCCACCCAGACCCTGGTTGTAGTGAGGCCCGCGAGGTGCCCTAGCTGTTGGGCCACTACCCCTCGACCTTTGGGCAGGATCGGGCGCGGGAGTTGCTCCCAACCCCACATTACACGTCCAACAGAGGTAACGAATCTCCCGTCAGGTGGTCAGTTGAAGAGCGTTCATTGCGTAGATTTCCATGGCCGGAGCTTGTATTGTCTAGGCCAGGCATGTCAAGTTCGCGGGCAAGGCTTAATAGAGCTCGCGGGCACTGCATCAAGAGAAATTGGCGCGAGATTTGAAAGGAAGGGTTGTACAAATTGCTCTGGAGAGGTGGTACGTCACTGGATACATGGCCCATAACAGTCTTTACGAGAATTTACAGTCGGTTTTTGTCAGAAATTTAGCTATATTCACTCTCAATTTCTCTTTAAGGTAAAAAAAGTATTCATTAAAATGAAATAATACATCAGTTCGATTTCAAACTCTCAACTAAGAGTAAAATTTAAAAAGTGATTCGAAAGAATCTTGATTTTGTAATCATGTTCACTTAAGAGTGACTTTCCTTCGTTAAGGTTGGAAAGTTTAACAGGCAAGCACTCTTGTGCTGTCCGTCTGTAAGCGTGAATTTTTAAGTTATGGAGATTGTTAATTTACTTCACAATATTGCTTCTTAAAATGGGCGTGAGCGGGGGTGGGACTGGGCGGCGTGGGAGCGTGGAGGTGGGGCATAGGGGTTTGGAGCGTGGCCGGAGTTGGGGGCGGGGGTGGGCGCACGAGCGAGGGTGGGGGCGTAGGCGAGGGAATGGCGTGAGCGGGAGTGAGGATATGGCCAGGGGTGAGGTCACGGGCGTGGGCGGAGGGGTGGGGGGGTTGGGCGTGGGGGGGGGGGGGGGCGGGGGGGCGGGAGGGACCAGAAGTGACGGTGGCGAGGGGGTGAGGGCGTGGGCGGGGAGGGGCGTGGGCGCGGTCTGAAGATCAACAGCGCCGCAACGGCCTCCGCCGCCCGCGCGCAAATATTTGGGCGCCGCCGCGGCTCAGAGATGGCCAGCGGCCGCCTCCGCGAGGGGGAGGGGGAGGCGGCGGAAGCGGCTGTGAGGGCTCGAGCGCTCGTGACGGGGGCGGCGGAGGCAAAGGCGGGTGAGGGTCGGCATCGGGGGCTGTGGAATTGGCGCTGGCGGTGGAGTGGAAGTTGGCGGTGGCGGGGGCAGTGGCGGGGAAGGAGGGAGGATGTGGCTGCGTGGCAACAATTGTGGAGGGGCTCCTAAGAACCCACAGGCTGGCCAACATCCAGGAACGAAGCCCCGAATGAAGTAACGGTACTCATCTATACGCTCCTAGAACACAGAATATGCTCTTGCCCGATTGTCATTTGAACCCGAACTTCACTATTCTACAAATTTTGAGAAATGAATGTGAATATGAAATACCAAATGCTTGTTTTATTCTGTATTTTTTCTTCAGATAACATATTACACATTTGTTCATTTTTTTAAAAATTGTAATATTGTTAACAAAAAACTCAACATTGACGGCAATTACGCATTTAGTACGCATTTCCAGATTACCAGCTGCACTGATAAAAAAACCGATACACGAAATAATATTACAAAAATAAATACGTACGTACGTATCTGAACATATCAATACATAAATTAATCAATCAAAATCTAGATTGTAAACATAAAAGTACTTGAAACGGTCTCATAGTTTCAGTATTGTGAAACGCAATGACGGCAAGAATATTGGAAACACTGCATTATATTTATAGGAATTTTGTGCTGATCATTTTACTTTCTTCTTTTATGGAAGGAACCTGTAATTCTTTGTGAATTTTGTTATTAACGTATTGACGGAGTATTGACAAATATTCTCAAAACGATTGACCAGAAGTGTTGTGTTATTTCAATGTATTTGAATATTAAGTGGTTTTTATTTAATTATATAACGTAAAAACAAAAACTCTGTGGCATGAGGGGAAATAATTAAATTTCTCGCCTATCCTCGATTCTGTAACATATTAAGATGAATTATAAACTAGCGGTATAAACAGCGTGTTAGACAAAACGTTGTAACTCGAAATATGTGCACACTGCAATAAAAACTTTTTATCGCATTTGGGTTCACATCCCACGCCTGATGCTACCTAACATAAAATGTGAGACCCAAAAACTGTTAAAGAAATCGTGGAGCGACAAAACACTGTAAATAAATCTAAAAAGAATGGTCAATATCTAAAAAGAATGGACAAAGAACAAAGACAATGTCTGAAAAAGAATGGACAAGGTGCACATCAATAAAGGTCATTTATGTGGCATTAAAGGGAAAGAATGAACCCAGTATCGGATGTAGTTGTTATAGCTGCCCAGGATCAGACGTTGAGACTTCAGACACTTCATTATCATCAAGTGGTTCCCAAAATGATAAATGCCGCATTTGCCAGCAACAAGTAGAAACCATTGATCAGATCCATTGATCATTGAAACCATTGATCAGCTTGTCCATTGCTAGTAAAGACCGAATACTTGAAAAGATACGTCAGCGTGTGTGCTTATTTCCACTGGCAGATCTGTACCACCCTCCAAGTTCCAAATACATGCACCACATGATATGAACATTCACCAAAACTGGTAATGTCTGTTGGACTGGGTACCACATTGTACGGCCAACAAATTCAAACTGGCGCACTGGCCAACAAACCGGATATTGTTATCCGACATTTGAATAACAATCGTGTCTAATTCTAGCTGTGTCTGTGCCATGCGATCAAAACTCCGTAACCAAGGCGGCAGAGCAATTTCTTAAACGCAAGAGTTTGGAAATCAATCGAGATCAGCCGAATGTGGGGAGTAGAAGCACATGTCACGATAATCATCGAAGCTGTGAGATTTGTTCCAAAAAATTAGTGTATGAACTTGGCTAAACTTCTAGATCCTTCGGTAATTGCGAAGTAGAAGTCATTGCTTTATTGATAATAGGCGAAAGTATTGTCGAGGCACCGATAGTCCTTTGATCTGCTCCTTAGGAAGATGGTTACAACCCGGATTTAATTTAAAACAACCGACTCATAACATCTTTAGTCGTGAATTAGAGGAATAATAATAATAATAATAATAATAATAATAATAATAATAATAATAATAATAATAATAATAATAATAATAATAATAATAATAATGGAGTGGTTAAGTTAATGGATACTCTCCCTTTGTCTGCATTACTTGGCGCAACATATTAGCATATACATGTATTGCCGGTACAACTTTTCAAACTATCCAAAAAAAGTCTTTCCAAAATAATATAATCATGTCTGAAATTAAAAGGAGAAATGATATTGCATTTACTAAAATTAAACACAAGAATATTCATTTAGTCTTCATTACCAAGCTACATCACTTTGTAAGTTCATACAGAGATAAACCACATTCTAATTTGTAATAATGTATGGCTATTTGTAATGAATATATTATTACAAATATTCTTGCAAACGTACGTATTAAACAAAATATAAATATTTGGGTCACGTGCATTCAATGCGTATCGAGTAACGATCTAAAATGGAAATGAAATGAATCTAGGATGTGCATCGAAAAAATATCATTCTTATAAATACCGCTGAACGGAATATAGAGCACGTAGTACATTTATTGTAACATTGAATATTCAGATAAATGAACGTTACACTATTAAATAACATTATTTTCGTAAATATAAAATTACAGTAATTTCAAACGCGAGCCGAAGCTTTATTTTCCATTTCAACAGGGAAATAAGAGTTTCAATTTCGAATGCGTTACAGTGTTACGAGTTCCCTGACTGCATTCAGCACTTCAGCTTCAACACTTTATTTATCAACGCGGACCCTGAAGTTCGGGTCCGCGCAGCTATGTATGTACAACGAACAGGCTCCGCGCCGCATGCAGCCGTCCGGTATATTTTCTGCGGCCGGAGAATGCAAATCAAGGTTAAATGAATGGTTTGGGAAATAACAAGATAATCCACACTTTAAACAAAATATAAACGTTAACATATACCGGGATCCTTGGTGTGGCTGTTAATGAATGAATGAATGCCTTATTTTACGTGGCGAGACTCAGGGCATGAGACCTGCTCTTCCGTCTAACCAAGCCAATTTCGTTACGCTTTCACCTACTAGAGGAGAAAGAAGGTATTAATTGGGCGACGAAACAGGCAATTCAATTTGAATTTAGCTCAGAGGCTTCATTCAAGCTTGAGGGTTTTTTACATCAAGTAAATCTACTAACACGGGGCAGACGGCGTTACTTCCCCTCCGAAGGATTTTTCGTCCTTCCATCGGGTTTGAACCCGCAAACTTGGGTAGCGGCCGCTGGAAGTCTCCTCCAGACCGCAACTGAATTCGACCTAGCTGAAAAGCTAGTGTCGGGAATCCTGCCGCCGTCGGGACTCGAACATACGACCTTCTTGTCAGAGGGACTGCGGTGACATAAGTCGATGGCCTGAACCATCTCTCCCGGTCCTACTGATGGAGTAGCAACGTTCGCGTTGTTGCAGTGAGGTGGAAGTTACACTTCGATTTAAACTTAGTATCCATTCAAGGACAAGAACTGAAAGAAGAGGGGGGGTACTGTCATTCAGGGAGTTTCATTACGAGCTTTGTTGCGTATTAAAGTTCCCGATTGGATGACAATGTCCCTCTTTCCATCCAGCTCGTGACCTTAAAAGGACTCTCGGTTCAAATCGAAGTACATCCGGCGTTCATCACAAAGCATTCGCAGTGGTTGGAAAATGCAGCCACCAAAAATTGGAAGGTTACTAATTGCTGCTCGTTTCAGAATTTCCACATTTGAAGAAGTTGTGGGAATACAGTGTTAACGCTCATTTCATAAAACCAAAGTAAAGATCTTATAATATTTCTTGAAAAGCAATTGAAACGTTCTGTAAACGTGTTCATAGAATCACTGTATATGTGTAGAGAGCGGCAACAAGTGTATAAAGAAATGAAGAGACGTGTTTGTAAATTTCTCACCCAGAGGAAAATCTGTTTTCTTTCAAAATTCAGACATTCCTTAGTTTCTCTGTACACTTTTTGTAGCATTCAACATACATAATGTAGTTCGAACCCCGATTATACAGCATTTCGGTTATGTTTGGTTTTTGGAGACATTCTATTTTTTTTTTCATTGAAATGAAGTTTATCACTCTCTCCTAACGAACCCTTCAATTCTCATCAAACAGTTTAAAAGAGAAAGCTCAAGATAGAACATTTGCTATACATTTTGTTTTTGATTCTGGCAATGTGAAAAATCATATTCCGTCACTTCGGCTCATTATAAGTAGCTTTATAAACATTTGGATCTCAGGGGCGGGGGAGGGCTGATGCCTTGGCCACCAGCGATAGCGCGCGGATTTCCTCTAATTTTCGGCGCCGTCCACGAGAGGACGCGTGAAATACTGTCATTGGCGAGATATCGGATATTGCTAGTTGCGTGCGGGCGGCGCCGTTGATACGCACATGACGCTCGCAGTTTGCGGCTCAATAAAGAGCTTGCGAGCGGCGCCGCTATCGAAGGCGATTCACTGCCGGGAATAAACGCGCCGCACAACGCTCGCCCGCCAGCCAGCCCGCCAGCCCCTTCGACCTTCCTCCCGCTCGCCGTCCGCTCGCCGTCCGCTCGTCGTTCGCTCGCCGTCCGCTCGCCGTCCGCTCGCCGTCCGCTCGCCGTCCGCTCGCCGTCCGCTCGCCGTCCGCTCGCCGTCCGCTCGCCGTCCGCTCGCCGTCCGCTCGCCGTCCGCTCGCCGTCCGCTCGCCGTCCGCTCGCCGTCCGCTCGTTAGTTCGCTTGCTCGTCCACTCTCCCGTCCGCTCTCCCGTCCGCTCTCCTGTTCGCTCTCCCGTCCGCTCTCCCGTCCGCTCGCTAGTTCGCTTGCTCGTCCACTCTCCCGTCCGCTCTCCCGTCCGTTCTCCCGTCTGCTCTCCTGTCCGCTCTCCTGTTCGCTCTCCCGTCCGCTCTCCCGTCCACTCACAAGTCCGTTCGCCCGTCCGCTCGCCGTTCGCTAGCCCGTCCTCTAAGCCTGTGCGCTCACCCGTTCGTTCTTCTGTGTACTCGCCAGTTTGCTTGCCCACCCATTCGCTCGTCCGCTCGCCCGTCCGCTCGCCGCCTGTCCGCTGCCCGCCTGCCCGCTCATGTGATGCCGTCCCTCCATGTAGGTTCTGTGTTCCATTTTTTGCAATCACGCGCGAGTAGATTCTCATAGATTCTTTTAGACTGCATTGGACTTTTGGGGGTGCTCTGCGTCCAACGCCCTCTCTCCCCTTCACTTCCCCACCTCACCCCGAGCTGCTTTTCACTTCTCCCGCCAGACCCCAACCTCCTAGTCTTTGTGGGCTTCCGTCACCCGAAACTTCCTCAACGACGCGCAAATCGCGGCAATCAGGGCGCCACGCGGCTGTGCTCACCGCATCGCCTACGACGTCGCTCGCCCCTTCCCTTCGGCTTTCGTCTCAGCTCTTGGCTGCTTACTCGCCGCTCGCTTATCTCGAATAGATTATGCATTTTCTCAAGCAATCTTATTTTGCTTCTTCTCGTCCACGCCCGAAAGTTATCGCAAGGCTTCTTTCATCCACTTACTCTAAAAACAGGCCCACAATGTGTTTACAATGAAAAATACTTTAAAAACTACATCACAAAACATCCACTGCAATGTATAGAAAAATAAATTAATATTACGTTATAAATTATTAATTTGCATGGTACTTTTACTTTAAATAATATTCAGCTTTTGAAAGGGTTATTCTCTACTAGCCAGTTTGCTAGAAACTGAAGGAAGCATAGCGCAGCATATTCAATAGGCAACAATAAAGTCCCTTGAGAAAGTTGTAAAAATTAGAAATTTTAGGCCAGAGCGTCAAGGAGCCGCGATTCTAGTTCATCTATCACTCTCCTTTCTGTTCTGTCTGTCGACTTCCGCTTTCTGCAAACACGCCTACCACTTCGCATCCAACTCCCTTCTTCCATCCTCACATCCGTCACCCCCCGGCGCGTCTCTAGGCAACCTTCACCTTCCGGCTCCATTCCCATCGCCCGCAGTATTTCACCTAACCCGGTTTGCCGCTCCTCAGTTGTCCCAGCGGCGCATCACCGCCGCTGCGTGTCTCCCCAACCGCACAGCGCCGACCGCCGTCGTCCCGCCCGCCCCGCCACGCCGCGCCGCGCTCATCTCACTGCTCAGCCCGGGCGCGCTGGACGAGACGGAGCGGGTCCGTGCCGGGCACAGCGGGGCGGGGAGAGAGGCCCCGAACGACGTGAGACTCGGCGGGACTGGGCGGGTAGGGATGGGAGGGGCTGGAAGGGGCGCGGGGTCGGCGGTCGCTGCTGAGCTGCTCCTCCCGGGACATAGTTGGCGCAACCGCCGCGGGGCGCCGTTAGCGCGGTCGTTAGGCAGACGCAGGCGGAGGCGCAGGCGAAGGCGGTGGCGCTCATAGTCGAACGACCATCATCGCGCCCTCCTCATCGTAATGGACGCTCCCACGTCGCCCCTCCCCGCCCCGCTCCGCCCAGGGCGTCGCAACCGCTCGCCTTACAGTTCCCTTCTGCCACAAGACGCCTTCCCCCGGCGCCCGCACTGAGCGGCGGGGCGGGGTCGAGGCGGTGATGGCGTTGGCGACGGGAGTAACGGCAGTGGCTTTTTGGGTTGAAACAGAGAAGCGTTGCACTTGAGGGAGGCTGGGCAATTGGAATTGATGATTGAGTAACAGGCCGACTCCCAACAATTTCTCATTTCATTATTCGCGTAATCCTTCCTCTACCCACTGCGCCAACTTTTGAGGGGCTTAGAAAGCATCAATACAGAAGAGTTATCTTGTCAAGATATGTTTTTAAAACCTCAACCTCCTTAAAACCTTCTCTTAAATTTATAAAATGTTAGTTGTTACTTTTTTTCAACTTTATCACACTTTTTCATTTTCCTTTCTATACAACGGATGTGCTTGAATTCCTAGCCTTGCGCGATCTTCACTTCTTTTGCATTAGTGGTAGAGTTACTTGCTTGAGACTCGTGTTATGTGTAGGATGTTTTTCATGTAATATGTCTCATTACAGACGATTGTTAGTAGGAATTCATTCGTGTACCGCATTATCTTTTCGTGTAGTTCTAATAGCCCACTGACCTACCCTTGACATTGTGATTTATTGAATTCTGAGAAAACTGTATTTCAAATAAACTATTCAGTACCTACCAACAGAGAAATTAATGTCTTATTTGAAAATTAACTCATTTATATTTTTGACCTTTTTTTATTGTCTTCTAAAGAAAATATGGCGGCTCCCAACAATGTTATGAACTCGCATACTAGTTGAACAATAAAAATATACCAATACTTTTAAAATTGATTTTCTTTTTCGATACACGTCCCATGAACCTTTATATTTAACTTGCAAGTAGATTTAAACATAGGCATCAGTTCTGTTCATGTTCATTGTATTTAACTGCATATCGCAATTATTTTAATTCGTATTAAAATATATATGATTTTTAAACCACTTGTAACACTTTTCTTCAAAATGGTTTCAGGCATTTATTTATATAAGTGAAAAACTATGAATTTAGAATACCCTCGAAGTTCTCATCGGTTTAATTGCTTCGAAAATTCAAAAATAATCTAGAAAAAGGCTTTGAGCAGGCACTTTAGCTCCTTAGCTCTATTAAATTCACGACAATTTAATTTCATGGCATTTAAAAAGTAATATTTGTTTTTATATTAACCTATGTAAGCTACTACATTCTGTATAATGTCCGTTCCAAACCTTTTCCGCCATACCCAAGATGAATGGATTGAGTGGTTATTATGTTTATCATGGAGCTCTAGTGAAATGACAAGAAGGTAAAACTGGAGAACACCAAAAAACCCCACAACTAACCTGTGTGTGGACCAAAAATTCCGAAAGGAACGTTCTGGGTTTGAACTCCAGACCCCAGAGGAAGAAATCGCCATTCCGAACTCGTCTCGCCCGAGGGCGAGTGCTGGTAGTAACCGCGCGTGTCCGCCCGGGTGGAATGAATGGGGTCTGGGGAGTGGAAAGGCGGAAGGAAGCCGCAGTGTGCAGATGCCCCGTGTGAAGTCGTCTCAGGCGCTGTCGTCGGCGCCAGGAGCCACAGCCTCCTGGGCGACCGCTTCGGCCTCGTCCCCGCTCCCCCCGCCCCACCGCGTCGCGCCGCCCCGGCTCTGTTCCCTGTAATTGTGGCGAGACCTCACAAGGAGGCCGATAGCCCACCCTCGCTATTCATTAGGCCCCCGACCCCCGACCCTGCCTCGACCTCCAGGCCCCGCCGGGACAACCACGCCCTCGACGCCCCGGCCGCCCCGCCCCCTCTCCCCCCTCGCCGACTCCTTGCTCGACACTGCTTTCTACTTACCACCTTCCCGCCTCCATTACCAGACTATTAGGCTCCACCCCGGACGCGTCTCGCCGCCCGTCTCCTCTTCCCGGCGCAGAAATTTGATTCCCCCGCCCTCGCCTCGGCGACGTCTACATCCCCCTGCCCTACTTTTAACAAGCTCCTTTCAATGAAGGTAATTCCCTTAGCGCACCGTCAGAAATGTTTATGCCCGCCCTCAAAGGTACAAACTAGCTACAAGCTCCTTCCCGCCGCTGCAACTCGGCAAGTTGCGTGGGGAAGTCCGGAGAGGAAGCGAGGCGACGCGGGGGCGGAGGCTGCGGTCATCAAGAACTCGTTTGCTGGCGAAAGGAGCTATTGAAAGAACGACGACCTCTTTGGAACGACCCGCTTTCCTTCCCTGTTTTATTGACGGCTCCTCTACGTACCACTGCCATTGACGGTTTCATCACAAGTAGCGCAAACTCGTGTTTGCTCTTTCAGTAGTGATTAGAGTTCTATTGGAAGAGTTCTGTTTGAGTTGCAATAGACATACAGGATGATACTTTTTATTGGTGTTACTTTATTTTAAAGCTGAGGAATTGGAAATCTGCATATAACATCTAATTTTTATCAATCCATTTTCGAATTTCCAAAGTTCAAAATAAAATAATTTAAGAAAGTTTGCTTCTATGACGATTAAGCATCCGTGTGCCACTTGTTTTTTTTTAAGTAGGTAGTACTGTGGGAGCAGAAATTTCCAACATAGCTCTTTTTAAATTTTAAAAGTTGAATAGTGTTATCAATGAAGCAAACAAATACCATGAAATTGGGTAAAAATATTTACTTAATTACAAATCACATACGTTAGTTTAATTGAGATGATGATACGCTTTATTGTTAAAATTTATCAGCATCAATATCACCAATCAAGCAATCTTACTTCTTGTTATCATTTTAACTTCTAATGATGGGACAATTATTCTATTTGGATCGTGAAGTACTCTCGGTCTTCAGGCTTTAACATTTTAGTGATTATATAGGAAAGCAGTTTGATGATGTATATTGAGACGTATTGATGTAAAAATGATTTGTTTTGTTACCTAAGCTTATTTAATTTATTACAAAATTATATTTTTACACACTCACTGCTGAAGTAGAATTTCAGAGTCAATAAACTTTACATTTTCTGATTTTGCGAAAAAGTATTGAATAAATCTTAGCCGCAAAGTAACTCTTTCCAGCTCGCTGTTATCACACAACGGGTCCGCTAAATCACCTCTCAAGAAAGGACCACTTCAAATTCTTCTTACTTAAACTACTACATATTAGTTATAATAAATAGTAATATTATTTAACTGTATTTTTTTAGTTTCTTTTCACCATAGATGATAACTGTGCATGACGGAGAGACGTGCGGTACTGAAAGAGATGCGCATTGAAAGCGGGCTGGACACTAGGGTCACCTGTCGCAGTTTTTCGTGTTTTGCCCCGTTCTGTAACAGCCATTGGAGATTTCTAATGGGCGAAGCGAGGGCAGCGAAGAATAAACTTCCGGGTCAAAAGTTCCTCATCGCACGCAGAAGGGTCGGACCGTGCCCCTCAGGGCCTCGACCCTGTCCTCTCCCCTGCCCTGCCGCTTCCCGCCTCCCGCTTTCGATCCCGCTCTTCCCGCATCATGTTTGGTACCTCGCCCTCGTATGAACACCCTGGGCCGGTTGCTCCTCGCTTGCCTCCTTCTCGCACCCTTCAACCCGCGCTCTTATGCTCACTCAACCCGTCACTGCTTCGCCTCAACCCCCCCCCCCGCGTTCCACCCCCGATCTCTGTACCCCTCGCTCAGTTTTCACCACTGCGTCCCGCCGTCGCTTCAGCCCCGCGCCGCTGTCCTCACATGCCCCACCCCTCAATTCTCGCCAACCAGCACACCTGTGCCCCGGCTTCGACTCAACTCCGCGTCCCTCACCGTGCCCCGGAACCCGCACTCACTCGCCACCTCAACATTCCGATCTCTTTTTTCCAGCTCACAGCGCTCATTGGCATCCAGCTACGTTTCGTCCTCTTGTCACTTTGTCGTCCCGTCCTTCGTTCCTCGCCTCCTCTATCCCTTTCTATTCACCGCTCCCCGCCTCTCTCTGCCCCGCCCCATGGGCCTCGGTGCTGGCGGGATACACAACTGCACTCTGTGGGGCGGCGCCGCAACTGCCGCGACTGGCTGCCCCCCCCTTCCACCCCCGTCCCGGCGCTTGCGCTGCAGGCTCCAGAGCGGTGGGCGCGGCGTCTCGCTCGCTTCCTCACTGCCAGAAGCGGAGAAACAAAATCACCTGCATACGATGTTTTACGGTTATCCAACCAATCGGAACAAATAGGCCCTTAAAACAAAGAGAAAGAAGGCGTTTACAGAGAAGTGGAATTTCAGTTAATAGAAAAAATGTTTATTCGAAAACGCGTTTCAGATGTTGCAAATGCAACGCGTGTCTGTGTGTGTAGATATCGTTCTTGTGTAATAAACATGACAAGCAAATGGCTTACTAGACTTAGCGGGTATCGTCTGATTTTAGCTCAGAACCAGCATTACCCCTGTCTCCTTAGATACTCTGACCGAGAGTTACTAAGGTTCGAGTCTCTGCGGTGGCAGATTTTCGATTCTAGCTATATAGCTTGAATTCAGTTGCAGTCTGGAGGAGAATTCTAGTTGCCGCATGCTCTGATTGGTAGTTTTCCGTGGTTTCTCCTGATAAGACCAATAATATAATGCCGAAGCATTATCCAACCAAACGGGCTACGGAACGCGCCCGACATTTTCTTCTTCTTTGTCTTATTCTCATCCGTTTTTTACCTACACAATTACATATATCAGGAGACCAGGCGGGATCTTAGAGCTTGTCCCGGCAGGGGCGGTGCCCGGCTTTGGGACATACCTGGAGGGAGGGGAAATCCCTTGCATGGCGACTTGTAGGTAGGCTGCGGTTCACATCATCCAAGGAAAATAAGTCACCATGACCTCGTGAGTTGAAAACATTCCCCACACTAACGGAACTAATGACCATAGCAGTTGACGTGCCGGGAATCATCAATTAATCAATCATAGAGTTCGCAGGTCTAGCGCCCAGAGCAACTGGTGCGAGCTTTAATAGTATGGGTTGTTCAAATTGCAATGGAGTAGCGGTACGTTTCTGGTTACGAGGGCCTTCACAGTCTTTTGAGGAAGTCAGTTGACAGTTATTTCCCCAAATGTAGCACGATTAATTCCCATTTCCTCCACTAAAGCAAATAAATGATCCATTTATAGGAAATATATCATACATATTTAAACTTGTCAAAAGACTATAGAATTGAACATTTTGAATCGAAAGTTTTTTTAATTTCATATCAGTTTACTTCATAATTTCATTAAATGCTTACGTTAATGATAGTAGGTTTAACAAATCTCGTTTCGCTTGGTTTCCACTTCTTGTCTGTTAAAAAAGTTGTCAGCCCGTAAGCGAGAGTAGCTAATTTATCGAAAGTTAATATTTCATATTATTGGTACATACAACAAATAACAGAAAGATTTGTTAAAACATAACAGAAAACAAAACAAGTAAAAATTCGTCATTTAAACTCGAATTTGAACTCGATGGGATTCGCAAGCAGACAAGTAATTTGTGCACCAAAACAGTCAATTCTTGGCATGAAATCTGCATGTCGACGCCGTCTCATCATTTGCGTAATAGACGTTCATTGAGGCTGTAATAGAAGATCTTTTGAGATCTTGAATTTCCTTTCTGGGTCTCTGGCTCTTTGTAGCTCCCTCCGTGCTAAGGATAAGACGTGAAGTACTTCTAAATTCATGATGTTTAAAATCTGTGAAAACATGTTTCTCTATTATATTATTTCCTTCATTCAGATGTGAAGGGAACAGAGCTTTCACATGGGGAGGTCTCTCATGGGCATGTTAGTTAAAAATTGTATTCCACATTAGTTTTCATTTCTGCAGTGTTATGTATTACACCATAATTACGATCAACGAAGATTATGACAGTAATATAAATAAACTTGTAAATTTTTATCATCCATTTAAAGGTTCATTCTGTTTTTCAATTTCACAGAGTGCTAAATGCTATCCCATTCCACTGTTTAAATTATATCTGCTGGTTTCATTGAATCAAGAGCAATATTTGCCATTTAGTATATCAAAATTTGTCAGTACAATAGTATGATGCAAACAAATGTTATGTATACGTGCGGACGTAGGACAACCAATCATCATTAAAATGAAATATAAAACTCAAGGAAGAAAAAAAATTTAATTAAAATTTCAAAGCCGATGTTTCTTAAGAATCTGGTCACATAGTAACAGATATACTGAAAATTTAATTTAAACGCTAAGAACGCTTTAAGCATTTCTGTTACATAGCAAATAATGTTTCATCCGTTCTCAAGCGTCTGATGTTTCACGAAAATCAGCGCTTCGAATGTGATTTCGCAAATGATTCCAAATCAATATCACTAAAGACTGGGTTAATTATAACGCGGTTTTACTGCAATGTGGAAGTTTGCAGTGCACACGCACTGCGTACGCTTGTGAACGTGTTCGCGGTCCATATTGATTCGAATACATCTAATGGCGGCAACGATCACGTTGCATATTAAATAAAACAACGTGGCAAACACTGATTAACCTCAGCTTGGAAATTAATACGTGCCCATTATTCGCGGCGTTGGCGGATGCGGCTGCGGTGATTCGACGCTCCTGCAGCCTTTGCAACCGCCCACGCGTTCGGCATCAGGGGAATTAGCACGGAAGTCCTCACATGTATTGCTAAAGCGGCTTGAATTTTAAGATAAATAAAAATGCGGGTTTCATATTTCTTTTAGTTAATTTATTAACCTATCCATGCCATGAACTTGTTATCAATATTAAGAATTTCCAATGTGCGCAGAAATTCAAAGAAAGCAATGCAGTCTCCGACAATGTGAGAGGTGTCTATGGCTTTGTTAAATACTCAGGATATCAGGGGAAATTTAAAAAATAATGAAACTGTTTATATTTTGACTCAAAATACAAATATTTGGTTGTGTTATTCCGCCTATATTTACAGTGCGCATGTCGATTGAATTGTCATACTCAGTGCGTCATTGATTAGTACAGAGCTGACGTCATGTGACAAGACGGACCCAAGAAAGGGCGCCCGCTATTCGTTCATGAGCAGTGTGGCGCTAAGCTTTGGAAAGCCACTTTGAGTAATTTTCTTCACCGGCATTTTGCTACTGAAGGCCACTAATGATAAATATTTCTCAGTTACTACGTTATAGGTCGGTCGCGTCACCGCCCTAGAATACTCAGAGCTATAACTGTTCCTACTTTAGCCGTTTAGACCAGGAAAAATGAGGGCTCGAGCCCAGACGGGGGTCAATTTTTGACTCTAGCTTCAATGATTTTCGTTGAATGGCACAAAACTTTTCATGTCAACAATTTCGTTCATAGTTGAGCACTTCTTTATAATTTAAAAGATAATTGACGTAAATATTTTAAATATAACTCTCTTTTTTTTTCTTTTTCTCACTTCTTCTTGGAGGAATTAAAAAAGATATTACATTCTTAGCTTCACTTTGCTGTCCTCTCTTGATTCTCAATTGTATATTATATACGATATATACGTATATTTTAACGACCGTTTTTCGAATACAACTGTTGCATTATATCACTCTCCTCGCTCTATTTTCGCTGAACTACACATTCTTGATTGTTCGAAAATATGTGACTATAACTGCTCTTATTTACGAAACGCAATGTTCGCAAAAAGAATGTAATAACGAAATAATTTCAATAAATGCTACAGCAAAGTGAAATAAATGAAACATTAAGGTCACATATCGCCAAAACAAAAGCTTTATTATTTTTGAAAGGTCATATCTTGTTATCGGAAGTAGTACTAACTCTAATAGTTATTTCAATATCGATAGTTGAGGTTTGATAATATCTACGTGATGATATTTCGTTCTCCTGTTGATATTATGACTAAATACCTCATTGAGTGTCCGCGGCCTTATCGCTTGGGTTCTGAGCTAAGATTCTTTGATCGGAAATTTGGCACCGCCGGCCTTCGCCTGGCCCTGGGGGCGGCGGTCCCACCAAGCCATCCCCTTTAGCCCGCCCCGCCCCCGCCCCCGCTGCCGCGGGGGGAGCACCGGGACGTAATTAATTTCTGCAGTTTGCAGCCGATTTGACTTCCACTTAATCACTCTTTACAGGCGCCCGAGCCCCACTTCGACAGTTTTTGTGGTCGCTTGATCGTTTTGAATATGCTCCAGTGTTCTCTTGAATGGCTGCGATGAATGGAGGGAAAAAGTAGCCGCCCCCGTACACAAGATGGCGGGCGCGGAGCGCGGCGCGCCGGGCAGAGCGGGGATGTCGAAAGGCGTTCGCCACTGTAATTAGCGCGAGCGGAAGGGAGATCTCGGCTGAAAAGAAGCGCCTGCCAACTCGAATGCGGATGAAGAGGTCGGACAATGGACGGGATGAGTTTCCATTGATCAATTAAGTGGAGGAGAAAGCCCGTCACTGGGAGACTAACTTGGAAATTTTCGATACCGCTATTGATTGTGATTCTGTTGAGTTAACGCGATTATTGAACATTAAGCAAGAGGAGGTCGAACGCCGAATGATATTAGTAGTTGTCTGAAAATTTCTGAAAATATTTTTATGTAGAAAATGCTTTTCAATATATTTTTTTAGCAGTGCACGAAAATTTAGTTTCCGAAAGAACTTACTAGATATTCTATGAGTCTACGCATGTTTTTATTGTTTTATTGTTGCTGTTGTTGATGATTTTGTTGGTCTCCTCATCCTCCATTGTGTGCAGTCTGTTGGTGGAGGCAGATGATTATCTGCTGAAAGTAGTCTGTATCTTATACAATATAGGGATAGTATTTAGAGAATCTTTCACTAAATTATATTTTGGGAGAATGGCACCCTTTTCACACAACTCTATCTTTCGCGGTTCCTTTCTAGTCTAAGTAATACATCAGAAATGTTCCGTACAAATAGAGATTCTGTATTTCATATTTGTGAACTTAATATTTGTAGAAGTAGATTAATATTTAACCTTTTAAAATTCATTAGATGTTGATGAGTGATTACTTAAGTAGCAATCAGTATGAACAGTGTTTCATCTAGAGTGGATTAATTAATGTGGATCAATAAATTATCTATTAGATTCACGAGAAATATATGCTGCTAGTAACTGCATATATGCAACTTCTGTAACACTACGTCGTAATTAATGCGTGTTTTTTTAAAAGAAAGGTAAACTTCGCGGGAAAGATACTAATGTATTAATGCTACATACAAAACTAATTAGGCATATTTGGGAAAGTATTTTGCAAATCTAAATTTCAGTCAGAACAGAATAAAAATATTATTGATCAGATTAATCATTTTTCGATATTTGGAAATATTATTTTTTAGAAGAAATAATAAATGTAAAACCCACGCACAAATTTAGAAAGTACAGCTTAAAAGCTATTAATAATGCCAATTTATCCGAAAAATCGCTGTGGAGCCAGAGAAAGCTCAGTACACTTTCTTCCTCATAATCACCTTCCTTAGTTCATAGCGCCAGTCACTCCGCTCATTGGATTTTCTGCTGCTGCTGCTCAGACGCCGCGGAGCGCAACACTTGAGGCGGTGGCCCTCAAGCCGCTAATTGCAAGGCCATAACGAAACCTCCGCCCCCGAGGATAAGCGCCGACAAGAAACGGCTCCAACTTCTGACCCCCCAACCCTGCCCGCTCTCCGCCACAAGCGCCTCCTCCCCTCGTTCCGTTCCTATCGTCTTCTTATCCGCGTGTTCTCCCGCGCCCCGCACGCTCGTGAGTGAGCGCGGGCGCCGTCGGCGGAACGGGCCACAAACCGCCCGCGCGCTAACCGGAATCCTGCGCCCTCGCCGCTAAATAACGCTGCTTTCCTGTGCGGGCGACGTGGGCGCGCCTGTCGGCTGCTCCGCGAAGCGCGCGCGGCGGCAGCGCTTGCTGGCGACGCGATGGGGAGGTCGCCGTTCTACGACCAGTACATGGCCGTGCACGCCAAGGCGGAATGCTGGGCTGAGTGTAGCCGGGGAGATAAGGACTGCATGTGATGCCGCGTCAGAAAGAATCTTCAGAATTACTGCGTTATATTCAGATTTGGAAAGAATAACGTGAGGAAGAACGAGAAGCTGTAAATACAATTGATCATAAAAGTCGGTGGTGTCGGCAGACCTTTGAACGATTGTGGTAATTTTTCAATGAATGTAAAATTTATATTTACCAATCAACTATTTTGATACTATTACAAAACTGAACTTTTTAGATTATTTTTTCTTTGTATTTTGGAAAGAAAAGAACACGACAGAATTATAGAGAGCGCTAAGCTAAAAGCACTTATTTCATCGATATCTACATAAAAGTACCGATCACAAGAGAAACGAAACAAAATACCAGTTCTTACTTTTTTACAGAAATTCAAAAAAATTTAAAAGTTAAATTAGTTGAATTACATAGTTTAGCGACAAGAAATCTGTACGTGAATGTAATTATTGTGTATTAGTTTATTGCTCATCTGATTTTTTTATCTTGATAGTATGATCAAATTCAAAAGCTTAAAAAATAACAGAGCAATAGAGCATTTAGAATCGAATTTTATTCTGGAAAGGTTTCCTCCAGCGGAATCCAATTACCCCTTATCTCAAACCACGCATAAGAGATTTTTGAGAGCACATTTGCGTATTTCTTCGACTGAGGCCCACCGTGACACTCCTCAGCAAAACAAGATACCCACAGACTCGAGCAGCATTTTTGCCACTGATCTCGAACTGGATCGGTCATCACCTCCGGCATTTAGTCCACACCCGAATGAATTGACACTTTTTATAACATCTCCACGAATTCAAATCTTCTTACGAAAAGTTTGCCAATTTAAGTCTCGTCCGTATTGAGTTCTAAAATCTAACTAAAGACACTGTATGGTTCAAACTTTGTGAATATTCACGAAGTTTCTTTATTGTTTTCATATTTTATTTTACATATTTTCTTCTTTTCAGGGTGATCCTAGAATAAAACAGGAATCTATTGTGTGAAAAGAAAAATGTCTTTTAATACATAACTGCAAAAATTTAGAACATTTAGAAGATATTCTTTTTATTTTTAAAAGGTTGACCTTAAAAAGTTAAGATCTGCAAAATGTCGTTTGAAATGATGGAAGAAAAAAAAAAAAGATTTTCAGCATGTGAACACTCAAACTTTTTATAGCATAAATTTGTATGTAAATCGAAAAATCAAATTTGATGCGAAATATTCGTTTAAGTATGAAAGCATACCAGGTACTTTTAATCTTGTTCGTGGAGCGATTCACTTCCCATGTAGCACTAATCACTTTCCTTTCGCTCCACTCGCTCACAGATCCTCCGACTGAAGCGAGCAATGTCACCCGCATTGACTAGTCCCCGATTGCCTTTGGCTCACCTTTTAGAGGACGTTTTCAGTTCCAGCCCCATTCAACTCTTTCTAACTGCGCCATTTCGTGATCAAACTCCGGAGCCCGCCGCCGCCGCCCCTGGCGCGTCAAGCCCCGATAAACTCGACCGCCCCTCGGCCCGAATTCCGGATTCCGCCACGGTCCAGCATCTATCTCCGCAGTTGCAGAACTTCCCGCCTTCTCCCTTTTTGCACCAAACTTTGTCCATTTCCCTTTAAAATAGATTGTCGGACACCGCGCGCAGAAAAGGCTGTCTCGAACACTGGGCCGAAATGGGGTCAAAGGGCGCTTCGTAACTTATCATTTCTTGTAAATAAAGAGTAAAATACGATTTCTAACAGCTTACTTGCATCATGAATGATCACAAGTAAGCTGTTAGATATTGTTACGTTTGTAGGTGGTGAATTAAAAGTCTCGTATTATTTTAACAAAAACGTTTATTTTGTTACTTAACACAATCACTGAAAACACTTGATTATTTATTTACACTACACTCCTCTTGCACACTCGCACAGTCCTAAACACTGGCCACTGTTCACTGCACTGATCACAATTCGATGCACTGGTCACAGTTCACGTCACCGACCACAGTACGATGCACTGACCACAGTTCCTTCACTGAGCACCTCACTGCACGGCTATTCACCTGATGCACATACAGTTCAGCTTCCTGCGGACTCAAGACTGACTCGCGGTCGCCGGCCGTCGCGGCTATTTATACCTGTAGACAATCAGAACCTTCCGGACACCGCGACAGTTCTGGGTTAATCCGCCGGTAGGCGATGCAACTCGCGCTCACGGGCATCTCGTGGTGGTCGCCGGCAGATGACGTAACCCGCACCTCGGAGTGGCACCGGGGGATGACGCAATATTCGTTACAATACCACTGAAAAATAATGAAAAATCATTATATTTTTAAATCAAGTCCTTTTTCGTACGACCAATCAATTTATTCACAAAAAAAATTACAATTCACTCCACTATTGTACGTTCCCGACAAAAAGACATGAAATCCTTTAATATTTACTTCATTCTCCTAGAAAAGGCACATCTTGAATGTTTGCAATGATTAGTATTCTATCATCTCTTTTCGTGGAATTGAAAGAAAATGTAAATCTGAAAACAGGAAGCTATTTCATGTTGTTTCCCCACTTAGTGTCGCCGGGGCTTTTCCCCGCTTCCGCCCCGGCGGCGCGCAGCTTCCTGCGGCGCCGCGGGCGCACTGCGCGCCGGGCGCCGCCCCCGCCCCGCGCCGGCGACGGGGCGCCAGGCCATCAAAGTTGGCGAGCGTGTTGACCGAGGGGCCGGGCGGGGCGGGGCGGGCAGGTGCGGCGGAGGAAGTGCGCCGCGCCCCCGCGAGGGCCCCGGAGTAAACGCCCTGACCCCCGCTCTTCCCCTCCCCCCTCACAAACATCAACTTTAATGGCCGACTGGACGCATTAATATCTTATGGGGCGGAGTGTGGCTACGGTGGGGACAGAGGTGGAGGGTTGGGAATGACTTCTCGGTCGGTTTGTTCCGTGGAAGCGGTTCGAATCCCACCTCCTCGCTTCCCTCCCCGCCCCGCCCATCACCGGCTTTCACCGTCGCACCACCGCAATTTTCGCCTGCCGTTAATATCGCATGCGGCGTGAGTGCGGGCAGCGGTTGCTCCCGGTCTTCGAAGCTGCCATTGAAAGACAGTTAGGGGGGATAGGCCAAACTTAGATAGGTTCCTCCCGAGTCTCCTGTTCGCTAAGTGAGGCGAAGGCCACGGGAAAGCTGGGGAGATGGGAAGGTCTCTCCGCTCTTTGGCCCACTGCTTAGCGAACTTCTCGGCGACCAAGTTGGGCGACCGACCTCTCACAGATATTGTGTCATGGTGATGTAGAATCGAGAATTCTGCTTACGTCTGTTTAAACTCTAACTTCTGCACCTTACACCTGAGCTCAAATTCAGGCTCATTTTACAAAGACACAATACACCAGTATTAAAAGTAATTAGTCAAAATGTGAGACACCTAAAACTGTTAAAAACATGTTGTGCATAACGCTAAATGAAAGTCAAGTACTTTCTCTTCCAGCAGTTAATGTGATTGTGCGATGCATTTGGTATTTAAATGCATGTATAAGATAATCATACAAAATAAAAAAATACCACCGATTTGCTAAATACTTCCATTACCATTTTGATCTCCAAAGCACAGATTTCTGTAGAAAGTATTTATTTTTCAGTTTTGATAGAGCCTGTATGTCACAGTCATTTTGTGCACATATCCAAGTCTAGAAGCGCTGTTGATGGCTCGGGAGACATTTGCATAATTTGCGAACAGCGAGTGTGCTACAATTCTCCCGACCAGCTGGCAAGGACGTCGGCAATCCCAGAACTGCGTCCGTCACGAGCCTTTCGTAATATGAACCCCAACTCTGTCAATTCACAAATATGCGTTATTAGTCACCAAAAAGTTTTTTTTCTTTGGCCTTTCCTTGACATATATCTTTAGCGCTTATCGATTCATATTATACATAATATTTTGAACATTACAGAAGAAAAGAAACTTCTGTACAGAAACAATGTTTTTTTCCCAGCCAAATGATATAAGAAATATTGACTTAACTAACTGATGAGAAGACAGTGATGTGTTTTGTCTCACCTTAAATTACTCACTCTTTATTTAGTAACGATCATCTTCATTCTTCACCTAATCGCTTTCATAATGTCATACGTCATTAAAGTGTACACTTTCATAATTTAATATTCCTTATTGATCATTTATTGTTTTTATAATTGTTATTATTATTGTAATTTTTTGTAGAATCCAAAATGAAATACAATATTTTGAAGAAAAATTTAATTCTCAATAGACATTTTGATTCTTTGAACAACAAGAGTGTGGGAAATGTTGAGTGTCTTACCACGATTATAAACTCAAACATCAATTTTGTTGTTACAATAAGCACAAACTTCAAATATTACAAAGTAAGCCTCATTAATTTTGACATTGGTTCTGAACGTGAAAACTTCTCTATAATCAGCGAATTGAGCAAATCTACTAAAAATATGGTATTTAACAGGAGCTATCATATTAAAAATTTAATACAGAATTCGCAATTTAGTGCCCTCTTAAAATATTAAATAAAAAATGGGCCCTATAGAGTCTATTTTTTAGCTAAATATTTCTTTAAAGTTTTATTTTTTGTTGGAATTTTGAATTCGAATATTTAATCTAATATTTCTTTTCCACTCATTACTATGAGAAATAAGTAAATTACTTCATCTTTCATGTTGAAGTGTTATCGTGCATAATTATACCTGCCGGAGCAAATTTTAAACCTTGAGTTTGTATGTCTATCATATCTCTGTTTACGATATTTTTTAAGAAGACCCGATCGTTGTAGCTCAGTGCGAGAAACTTTCTTTCTTTGCTTTACGTAAACTGTAGATCTTTCCCTTTTCTCTTAAAGGGGTTCACAAGTTTTCGGGTGGCGCCCAACTCGAGAGAGATCGGTCGGGTGCCTCGCGGGGGAGGAGAGGGGAGGGGCAGAGGAAGTTGCTGTACTCCGCGCGCGCACTTGAGTCCCGGAGAGTTCCACTCGACTTATCTCGATGATCGATCTATAACAGCGAGAGCGAAGTTCGGCGGCGGGAGGGCGACTAGGGCATACCGATCGGCTCCCGGCGAGCGACTGTCGCGCCGCCCCTCCCCGCCTCGCCCCGTCCCGCCCCGCTCCGCAGCGCCCACGCCCACGCCCTAGTTGTCGCATTGTGTGTGATGCATTGAATTTGTTCCCTCACACGCATATTTCTCCTTCTTCCTTAATATTTTCTTCATCTCTTTTTATTGCTCAACTCTTACGTTTCTTCATCTTTCCCTGTTCTTCTTCTTTTTCTCTTCCACTATTCTCCCTCCACCAATTGATGAACTCTATGGTGTATATACTGATCTACTATCAGATATGAAAGTTCGTCTTATTCATGAATTTTAATCCGCAATTCCTACTTTACTCTCTCTCTCTCTCTCTCTCTCTCTCTCTCTCTCTCTCTCTCTCTCTCTCTCTCTCTCTCTCTCTAGCTATCTATCTATCTATCTATGTATATATCTATCTTCTTTTGATAGTTTACTTTACATTTTCCTTCCCCCTTGTCATCTATTATGGTTCTCAATCACTCTGTAACGTCTTTCCTCATCGTTTCGTTTATAACGTTGCCATACCAATCTTCGCGTCTCCATACGCCTTCGATGGGTCCTCCACCTACGCCTGTCCTCCGGAAGGCAGCCAATCCTTTTCAGCGAGTTTTCATACTAAGAACGCCCACATCGAGACCTCACTCGCCCCATCTGGAAGGACTGCGCGGAACGAATTGGTCGCGGAGCGCTTACTCTCTTACCGCATCCGACTCCTCATCTGCTGGCCGGCTCCTCTCAGCACCCTATTATTCCTGCGCACGTGATGAGATCTCAGAGGTAGTTCTTAAGAATTTAATTATGATAAATGTTTGAAATGACGAATTGTTCAACCGGGATCGATGGCTCAGTGCATCAGCTGATGTTACTGCAGTGTCTCTGACCGGGAGGTCCTAGGGTCGAGTCCCTACAGCAGTAGGTTTTTCCACACTAGCTTGTGAGCTAGATCGGATTCAGTCGCTGACTGGAAGAGAATTCTAGTAGCCGACTGCTCTGTTCGGTAGTTTTCCTTCCGGTGCAGTACCCTAACAAACGGACCACGGACCGCGCGCGATCTTTCCTATTCTCATCCCTTACACACCCACTTACGCTAACATGCACTACACTACAACACATGCCGGGAGACCGTTCGAGGACTTGTCCCGGTTGGGGCAGTGCCCCGCTGGTGGATAGATACCTGGTTGGGGAAATTACCGCTAGTCGATGGTAGGTCACCTCCAGATCTCGCCTTACAGTGAGAGGAAGATCACTGGCATCTCCCAAATAAGAACATGCCCTACACTTACGGGACTACTGATCTCAATAGTTGGCGCGTCCGTAATCGCTAACAATCAAACGAAAAACTAGAAATAATTGTTGTGGATATCTTCATAACTTGGTGTAGCCCGTACAAACAAAACAATCTCTCTACCTGTTGATTGATTGATTTTTGTGTTACCGGGCGCGTCAACTGCTTTGGTCATTAGTCCCGTTAGTGTAAGGCATGTTTTTCTCGAGAGATGGCGGTGATCATCCCCCGCTGGATGGCGAGATTCGGCGCGGACCTAGAAATAACCTGGCACGGGGTTCCTAACCAGGGCCTCACCCATCAGCGGGGCACCGTATGAGCCGGGACAAGCTCTAAACCCCGACCAGTCTCCCGGCATATGTGGTGGTGTAGTGCATGTAAGTGTGTGTGTGTGTGTGTGTGTGTGTGTGTGTGTGTGTAAGGGTAGATAGGACAAGGAAGAGGAAGGCCAGATCGCGCGCGGTCCGTGGCCCGTTTGGTACTTCTCCGGCATTTGCCTAGTGTTGATCGGAGAAACCCCGGTCTCAACATGGTACAAAGTGTGTTCAACGGTCTCAATATTTAAAAATATTCTTGAATAGACTCGCATTACAAGAAGATGAAAAGAGATAGAGCTAACAAACACGTCTGTAGTTTTTGCCTGCAAGGGGAAACACTTTTGTAAATTCAGACATGTCTTGTTTATATTTTTGTGCTGCTATCTACACATATAATATTGACAAATGAACTCTTTTGATCACAATTTCGATAGTTATGTTTGTTTTAGGAGACATACAGAGATCGTTATTTTAAATTCATGAAATGGGATTGATCACGCTATCTTCGTCCAACCCCCTCTGTTAACAAGTATGAAGTTACGAAATTAAAACTTTTAGAATATACAAATTTAGTGAATGCGCACTGTTGTGTAAATTAATGCTTCCGGTGTCACATCATTTAAGTATGAATTGATGAACCCGAGCGTGAGTTGATACAGAGCTATGGAGACTCGTTCGTTCCTTCTCGCAAAAGAGAAGCCGTTGGTGCCAGCCAAGGGTTCCTCAAGACTCGTTCGTCCGCGAGTGAGCCAAGTTAATGATGCGGTGATTAGGGGGCGAGGTATTCGCTCACAGAATCACCCTCTCCCCCAACTCCTTGGCGCTATGATTCATTACTCTGCTTCACTTCTCCTCGCTAAATACTTCGGCGGAGTTAGCTTTGTTGGCGGAATTTTTCCTTGCAATTTTTTTTTCTTAACTGGTGGCTGGAGGTATTTAAGTCCTTTTAAAAGGCTTCGTAATAGGCTTAACAAGCAATTAGATGAACACTTGCGTGCGATAAAGTTTGTGTTGTATCTCACCACCCACGCCGCCTTACTTCTTTCTTTTCTTCTACTTTTATCCTCGGGAACAACAGACTTCCTTCCCTCTAATTCTGCGTAGCTTCCTATTTTCTCTGTGATTCCCGCGTTTATATTACGGGAATTTTTCAGAAAGTCCTCTAAAAACATGAGCACTCAAAGCCACTCTTTGAACCAACCAGGAGTAAGGGCGAACGGGAGGTCCTTGCGCAGCCAGGAGCCCCGCCCTCTGAAGGCTTTTAGAGCCTGGAAAATGTCTTTGGCCCCCGTCCCCACAGAGACCTCCGGGGTTCATAACCAAACAAGGCTATCACCTCCACAAATTTAATATTCGGGCGGATAATCGATGATGTTTGAAATCTGAGAAGGCAGGGGAACTGTTAATTATTTTCGAATATATAGGTTCGCCAAGGAAGGCGTAGATCTCAAACATCATCTAGATAATCACTACTCTTATATTTATTGACGAATATGACACGGAAAATACAACTAGACGTTCTATGGTATTTAGCTGTACATAAATGCTCTGTTAACATTTTTTACAATTTGCTTGTACTTTGCGGATACTGTGAAAGACATTGTAGTAACGTAGTAAAGTGATTCAATTTCTGTTGCTCCGAATTAGAATGTTGCAAAAAATGTTACCTTGTGAAACCGGTTCTTTACCGCCCCTCCCGCTGTTCGCCGTTCTTCAACTGCCTTGTACCCTACCCGGGACGTGCGTCTATTGCCGTATATCTTTACATACAAATCCGAGATACTTGTATCTGAGGCCTCGGTCACCGCGGCGCTACGGGTGCCCTCCATATTGCAAAAGCGTCTTTTTAAAAAAATTGGTTATCCATATTTCATGAGCAGCAATCGTGCGCCTCTAAACCTGCAATAAATATCAATTCATTCGCAGACACATCTGAAAGATTACACGGGGGTACCTTTCTGAAAGAGAGTCAAGTCGGGAAACAAAAGCAATAAACAACGATATCTCGCGACGTAAAGCTCCGGGGCCAGCTGAAGAATGCATAAGCGCTCCACTCTCTGATATGAAAGGAGGCGCCGCCTCCTTCACGAATACGCAACTCGCTGAATTGCTAAGTTGTGTGAAAAGCGGCTGTGAAGAAACCTCTCACCTTTTATACGAATGTTTTGTTCTTCGGCTTGCAGAAGCGTTCTTCGTGATGCCTCCTGTGCCGTCTTGGGCCATTAAGCTGCACCTCGGGCTTCTTTTTGCGGAGACTTTTCGCGAATTCTCTTCGTCGGCGCGGGGTGGCGTGGCGCATGCCTTTAGGCACTTATGCTCCTTGTTACGTCTTTCTTTACGAGATGCGTTTTACGAAAATTGTGTTTCTGGTTCTAAATTTGTGTTCTCGTCATCCTTATAATATCAGACGAGCAAACAGATGCAAGTACTACCGATGTGAACGAGAAAACCTGTCTGTAGTACGTACGTTGGGTGGAGAGTAGCACAGAGTTCTGATGAGCAATGATAGCTGCTTTGCCGTTAGAAGCTAAATGACTCATATAAAAATGAAGATAATTGCCCATTTAAACGAACACTCGCCATGATGAAGTCAACTATGCCACTATACGTCTGCATTCACTGATGAACTGTGTTTATTTTTCATTCCGTTCAATAGACTGATATTCACAATACAAGACCCTTTTCACATTTCCTTCAATATTTTGTCTCTAGACGAGGCGGATAATCAGTCAGTGTCTTAAACAACGACCAAGAACCGAGTGCATCTTTCCTATTCCACCATGTCCACGCTCTCTTTCTTAAACTGGAGGTTGAACTGGTTCTCACTGATGACACAGCGCCACGATTTAAAATGTCAGTTCGTAAACAGAGCAACCTACAAGAAATATATTTCTCTTCCCTCAATGCCATTGGGGTGGCGTCAACTGACTCCCTGGGCGTGCGAACGGGCGTCTCTAACCCCCCTCTCCCCAGCGCGGTGAGAGGTTCCTGCGGACGTACACATCGGAAGGGGTAACGAAAGCTCAGGACTCCACATGGGTTGCGGCGTGTGAGTGCGGGTGGGAGAGGGGCGGGGCAGGTCAGTGGCTGCCAATTACCTCGCTCGACGGGGCCCGCGCTTTGAGCCCCGTCGCCGCTTTCAGTCTTTCTTTCGGGTAACGACGCCCGCCGGCTGCGCCACCCTTCCAGCCCTTCCAGGGCTGCCCAAAGAGCCCATTCCCCACTGGCGCTCACTCGGGCGCGGGGGAGCGCGTATCCAATGATCCTCACTGGACTACTCTGGAGAGTAATACTCGTGCCCACTATTTCAATTTTTTGAATGTTGAAAACTATTTACAGGTGAGTCATTTCAGGCGGTAAAATATTCACCACTGTTTTGTCCTCAATTAGTAGCCTCAAAGGAGCAACGTCATTTCCTACGTCATTTTGCTGAGAAATGCTTCGTTTTTGCACCGAAGTTTCTTGACGATTTATCTTCTTCTATACAATCCAAAATATTGTGTTTATAGTGAGTTAAAGTTATGATTAGTTCTAAGAAGTGTCTAAGAAAACATATACAGCTTTTAAACACAAACAAGTTAGAAAACAAATGTGAGTTGGCGGAATTGGGGCAAGATGCGACGGTCTCGTATCGTGTGCTCCAATTGCGCCCAAAGTTAGGCCCTTGGAAGTCTAGTCCACTACACGGGGTGCAAATGACGCTAATCTTCCAAGTCTGCAACAATGTTTGAGTCTTGGAAGTGTGCATTAAGTTGAGGAGATGTGAAGGTTGCAACGAAAGTGAAAAATACTAATAACACTTTATACAGGACTCTAAGAGTTTAAGACTAAAGACAATGGAATTATTTATGGACAGTATTATGAGAAACATTCTGGTGTGCAGTCAAGGCAAATACACAGAGCAGTCACTTAACTTGGAATGGATGCTCTGTATATTCTTTTCTGACTCTCATTAAGTACCTTTTTCATTGTTTTTCCGTGTAGTGTGTTAAGTTTTTTCATTGTTTACACTCTACACTTAATGTGTGAGTACTTGTAATCTGAAGAAATGCCCTTCCATTCTAATTGTTTGTTTTTTATTTCCTTTAACTTTGTTGAAGTTGTTGGTTTGAATATCCGAGTCAATAGTCTTCTAAAATATTTGCGATAGGCATTAGGCTGTAACTTTCTCAATATCGTTCTTCATTTCGTTCAGCAACATCACATGGTATTTATTTAAATATAAACCTCTTGGAAACGGATTTATATTTCCTTCGCTTAGTACCGTTGATTGAGTATTTGATTAGTCATTTTGTGGGTGAACTAGAAACTGTCATGTACAGTTCATTATCATCTATTAGAAAACATTTTATGTGCAAAGTGACTAGAAAAATTATTTAAGAGCACATAATTATTGGAAACTGTTTCCACAACGATATATAACTTAGACAAAATACAAAGAGTTATATTGTTTGAATATATAGTGTAATTATTCGTCATCTTTAGAAGATAACACCAATCTTTACATTTATGATAAATGTCTCTGGAAGAAACAGAAAATAATAGTCTTTTATATTAGAAAATAATTTTTAATAATTATATTTCTAAAATAATTGGATGTGCCTGGTGTGAATGTCTGATTTACTTTTATGACCGACATTGATGATGAAATAATGATGGAGAAATAGTGCAATGAGAGGCAGAGAAAACGGAAAAATTTAGAGAAAACCTATCGCGAACACATTCTTCACATCTAAAATTTCACATTTCTCACACCGGGAATGGGAACCTCAATACCTATAACTAGAAATCTACAGCGCTGACCGCTTCGCTATCGGTCGCCCTACAGTTGAAGAATAATCAGACTCATCCTGTCGCAATATTTTCACTCATTGAGTGAGAAGTTGTACGTGTCTGTCGCATGCGCCTCTCAACGTGTGTCGTTCGCGAGTTGGTTATCGCCCACGACTCGTTATTCGGCGGTCCCGCACCCCCACCGAGGTTAATTATTCCACCCTTTTGTGGCGGATTTAATTCCTCCTTCCCCGTCCTAGGTCCCATGATTTATGCCGCAGCTGCCTTTATGGCGGTGACATTGTCCCGGGCCATTCTAAGGAGCAGGCAAGTGCACTGCGAGCGACTAATTCATTTATATGTCGGAAGGGAAGGGAGAAGGGCAGGGAATGGAAGGGAAAGGGAAGGGAATGAGAGAGTGTGAGTTCCCAACCGCTTGCGGCGGTGGTTGCAATTGTGTAATCTCTGAGCTTCAGCTTGAGCTCAATCGAGTCTACTTTTACGCCCACAGAAGTTTATTCGCAGCTACAGAAGCCTATTTATGACTGATGCACTTCGTATTCAGCTGTGTGAAAGTATTCGTTGCATTTTCTCCTGGATCCATTGAATAGAAGTATTCTTTTAGTAAACGATATAAAACAAATCAAACAATCGATTTAATTATCAATAATTTTCCGATTTGTGGATAAATATTTGGACATATTTAGAGGGTATATAAGATATATATTATTTTTAAAACTTAAAATAATTAAAAATACTTCCGAAGCCGGAAATGAGATGTATTTAACTTCAGAAATACACTATTTCAACATTTTGTGGAATAATGTAAATAACACTAAAGGAACCTTAAATCGTGTATATATTCGTAAAAATTTCAATTTTCATTATATAATTAACTTTATTTCGCAAATCACTAGGATTCAAATGCATGTTCCTATAATAACATATTTTTTCGCGAATTTGTTCACTGAAATTGTGTAATATACAAACAGTTTGCAAACACAGCTCGGGCACACGCAATATATATATATATATATATATATATATATATATATATATATATCATATATATATATATATATATTGAGACGAGCTCTGATATGCGCCCAGTGAAAGCAGAACCTTCAGGCAGAAACGCCCAAAGATAAATCTTGGAGTGTTTACCGCACCTGAGTGTGGCGCGTTGGTACGTCATCATATGACGTCAGCCACGGCTAATCGGACGTAGTGGCCGCCAATGATTTCTCAGGGCGATAAGCGTTGGAAAATTAAATCCTGCGATTGTACGTTGAAGAAAAACGAGGAACAGTCTCCGAGGAGGAAGAGGTTCCCGAAACCGAACAGTCGGAGAAAAGGCCGCCGGAGAGTTTTGATAGCAATCGCAGCACATTCTGAGAAAAACCGCCGAACAGTCTGATAGAGATCGCCGAAGAAGGAGTCAGTAGACGATCGTACATCGCAACTACGCCGCATCGCCAAAGCGGAAGGCTGAGGCGACATTCTGGTACAACACAGCCAAAGAAGCAAGTTTGTTGGGAACGGAAGACGGGCGTAGAGGCACGGCCGTTCTGGGACGACTGGAGAATATTGTACGCACTTCACGGGCGAACGGAGGGCAGGCCAAGGAGCAGCGCGGATCGGCAGGCGTGTAGCGCAACGAGGGCGAGGTCGAGCGTCACTGCGGCGCGAGCAGCCGTTCGCAGCGATAAGCAGCTGAGGTCAGTCACTGCGTTGGCCGAGGTCCAGGTTACGTGTTCCCCAATCGCCGAAGCGTGAGTACCCGTGCGACATTCAGACCGCGAGGTTGTAATATTTCAAGGTGTAGTTAAAGGGTATAACTAGAGTGTTCTTGCCGAACATAACACGGGAATTCAGTTCAATCAACATGAGTGGAACGAACAGACTGAAAGAACATTTTAGTGCTAAGATCAGTAGGTTTGCATAAACAATTAAATTGCCCGAGTATTGTAATTAGCGGGCAAGATATAATGTTTGAGTATTTAAGGTAGGGAGGTTATTGTTTATTTGCACAAGATGGAGCAAGAATGTTAATCCCGAATTAGGATTATATTATCATAAAAAGAAAATGGGATTGCAATTTGTTTATTATAATCCTAGTGTGTAATATTATGTGCCTCTGGAAAAAGTTTCAGATACATGCTAATTTTACCAGAGCCATCCAAGTGTTTCATTAGATTCGATCCATCCTGATTCTATCCATTGCAAAGCTACATTATTTGCCTCTCACAGGCAAGACAGACGAACAACCTGACAGGTCTGGCGTCGGAACGACGGTAGGCTGCCGCACGGCGCTGGTAACGCCCGAGCGGTGCTTCACACCCCTCAGGGCTAACGACCCTGGTCAAAGACAAGGTTGCATTGTGCGGCGCGCGGAGGAATGATCCACAGCGTGTGTGTTCCGTCACAATATATATATATATATATATATATATATATACCTATATATATATATATATATATATATATATATGTGCGTGTGTGACTGGCACCCGGGAGAGAGGTCACAGCTCCCGATATGCCCATCACTGCACTCTTGCAACTCCAAATTCTGTTTGGCATCCTGAATAATTTTGCACCACGGAAGAGAAAAGCTGAAGGCGCTGAAAAAGAGAACGGAAAATTACGGGAAGTGGTTTGATTGCAGATGCAGGCGGTATGTCAAGAGATAAAACCCAACGCACGTAACATTTGCATCCAAGAAATTCGTCGAAACTGAGGCGCAAGGTATTTTTTTTGTCTTTCGACCTTCTTATCGTCGCTTGAATCCGATCATCGTCTTCAGTAACTTAAATATTCAATTGCGGTATGCCTAACAAGTTAGGCCACAAGCAGCTGAGTGATGTTATTTCGTGATTTGCAACTACCGTACGTTGCCAAGAAGTTCCAACGGCTTACGGTGGTCACTAGCCTTGCGAGAGCTTGGTTGGCGCCCGAGTAGTATCGCATAGAGATAGGGCCAGGAGTCGCAGTATTATATGTAGGTCTGTCATATTTACTTTTAGCTGGATTTAAAACGTAATTGAACTTTGAAAATGTTGTGTTGTAATTATAATATTTGTAAAATATTAAGGGAAATGTGAAATCAAAAGTAATATTAGTATGAAATTCCCAAACTCCAAGATTTTTCAACTTTTATAAATTTCAATAATTCATTATTTATGTAAGAAATATATTAAATATATTCTTTTGTGGTTTCATTAATTACATCAGAATGAAACTATGTATTTACAATTTTACTTGGACCGATTTGCGAATACATGACCTGCTTCTGTACATTTTATTTCTTAGTACTTAATTTTACTGAGTATTTGATTGCAGTCGTACTTTCATATTCTACGTTCTGTACGATCCTGTATCTAGTCTACGAACTGACATTTCTATTCTAGATTCAATCATGAATCACCCCAATTTATGAGCGAGATTGATTCTAACTTAATTCAAACTAATCCTGGGTTTCTAATTTCATTTACGCTTGTTTAACGGTAGTTTTAGTGAAGGGGAGCAAAACAAGTGACTGCAATCTCAGCCTCTCCTCCCCCTTTGCGCCTCCTGGAAATTCGGGCGACGCGACCGGAGCACGGCAATAACGCCATGCGCGCGGCGAAGCAGATCCCTTTGAGGCGTGCCTAAATTAAGGCGAACTTCATTATGAGGCGGCAGGTAGTATGGCAACGGCTCTTTTCTTTTGCGACGCCGTTGCCCGCTGCCTGGGATGCCTTCCGCCGCCCAGTGCACTTCATTTGGCCACCCCGCCCCCGACCCAACCACGCCCCCTGCCGCCTAGCCCTGTTCCCTTACCCGGCCCCTTTCCGCCCAATCCCGTTCTGCCCCATCCCCTGTCGCCCCGTCCCAACCCAACCACATCCCCTACGCCCCATCCTCTATCGGCTCAACCACGAACCCTACCGACGCCCCCTCCTCTACCCGGTCCCTTCCCGCCCAGCCCCCTTCCGCCCCAACCCCTAACGCCACCCCCTGACCCAACCACGTCTCCTACCGTCCCGTCCAGCCCCCATCCGTCCCAACCCCTATCGCCACGCCCTCTACCGTCCCGACTCCCTTCCGCCTCACTTCTTTCCTGCCCCTCCTTTCCGCCCCCAACCTCTCTCCTCGCCTTCCTTTAGACACACCCCGACTTGCAGCCACCTCCCTGCAACCACTGTTCCGACTCCTTCCTGCAGCCTCGCCTCTCTCCTTTCCTATCTACAACCATGCCCCTTTTCCCCTCCCTTCCGTTCCGTCCTCTACCCAGCATCGCTGCTCCCCTCTTCCGCCTCGCCTCGCCATCACTTTGCCCTCATGCCCGCCCCACCCCTTTATTCCCCGCACAGCCTCGGGGGCGGCAGACAATGAGTGCGTTTAATTCCAGCCCACAGAGAGAACCGCCGCGCTCGCGGTCGCTCGCAGCGCGGCCGGCAGCCTCTGGAATTAGTGCTTGTTATGCGAAAGAGATGCCTCGAGAACAAGTCCCCGGCGCGTTAAGGTCCATTTCCAACACGCGGGGAATGGGAACCAGTCAGTTCGGGAAGAAAGTTTAGGGAAGAAAAACCACTAACATTCCTCAAGGTTCACATCCCTAGCACTTCTCACTTTTCGTGGTACGATTCCGTGGTACTATTTCGTGGCATGTTACCTTAAAACTATTTAGTTTTTATTATATTTTAACATACATACTGAAAAATTTCAATTAGTAAATTTGTACAACTTAGAACGCACTTTTATTACACATATCTGTCCAAAATTATAACCATCTAAAGTATTAATGGTACGATTACAGAGAATAATTTGATAAAATCTTTATTAAGTGGAAGCTTGCGGGTAAGTGCAGCCTTGCGTACGTTTGAGAAAATTACTGCCCATGGAATGATGGACACGAGAGCGGCTTTTTCCGGCAGAAGGAGGAAAGACCCTCTCCTCGCCTATTCCAGTGCTTTACAGCGTTGGTTATTTCCTATTTTTGAGAGACTTTTGTTTTTGTTTTACGATGCACACTTTTTTTCATAAAGACTGCCCGGGGATGAGAAATAATTATACTACTGTAAAAGTTACCTTAAAAATACGAAGGGTCTTATGGATCATTTTCTCTTAATGCATTCTTTCTCTTTCAGCATTTTTTAATCGTTGTTTTATCTCTTTAGTATTGTCTCGAATTACAATCCGTAGCTTTGTTTATTAGTAAACTTAACATTTAACTTATTTATATTTTGAGCTTTCTTTGCCATATCTTCTTACCATTACATTTTTACCTTGCTCCATATAACCCTTCAATAAATTAGTTGCTTTGTAGATTCAAGAAATATTATTCCATGGTATATTCAAACAATTTCTTTAGTATGTGGAAGACAAAGTAAGCAATAAACATACGCAAGAAAGAATACATAAACTATTCGACAACGTTAGATACTCCAAAAACCACGCAGGATATCATGGATAAAATATGTTGTACCCTTTTGTTTGACACGCCCTGGAAAAGCCTGAAGAAGCCCCAGCAGATAGGCATGCGTCTGTACAGCGGAGGATGGGGTGATAACGAGGGGGATCAGTTGCAGTTGGGAATAGTGAGAAATTAGGCATCAAACTATTAGCAATTAGGCATAACATTACACTCAACATACAAGTATTGCGAAGGAGCGAAAACATCGCAAATATTGGGCCCCAGGGAAACAAAATACCTAATGAAAAATTGCTCTTGGCTATTATTTTCTGTGTTTTCTCCACAACTCATTAGTGACCATGTTATTTCCTTTTTATCTTTGTTCCTCTATAGATGTAAAGCCACAAAATTTAATAAAATACGAGCTACAAGATAATCATTCCGAAGGTGGAAAATTGAAAATTATAAAAAAAATTGATAATTATAATTAGTTATAATATTATTGAGTTGGAGTGTTTTGTTTCTCGTTTGATCACGATACCCCCGTTTACTAATGTTGTACTAGAAATGGCGAACGACGTGATGAGTTCATTATTATGTTAATACTAATGATTAAATGAAAATCCCGAGAAAACGTGACCCCGACACCATTTTGCCTACTACAAATTATTCATGGAGCGCGGAGGTCCGATATACAGAGCGTTGGCTGCCGTGACGGGGATCGCCAGGATTATTGTTCTTTTTCATTTTGAACCCCATAGAAATTGGTTCTCGCAGGTTTCTCCCAGGGGCTTAGACTTTTCGCGATCCCCAGAGCCATCGAGAATCGGCGGCGGCAAAAGAGCGGCGCCTCAAAGAATGCGGCCATTCATATGCAAGGGGCGGCGGGGGCGGGAGGGCTCAGGCGGCCTTACTCATAAGTACCTCGTTAGCCCGGGGAGCGCGCGGCGTTAGCGAAACAAGTGACTGCGGGCGTAAGTCTGGCTTAAGCGGTAGCGCGCGAGGGGGTCGACTGCTGAGGGAGGGGGCCGACTGCCCCCCTCCCGCCCACTTGCGGAGGCCGTAGTTCCCGCCACTCGGCTCACCTTTCTTCGTCCCACTCCTTTGCAGAGCCATTCCCTTCAATGCATTGTCCCAAGGTTCTAATTTGTTTATTTCACACAAGATCGAAACACTTCTTACTTCTTATTCACTTCCTCGGCAATTTCATTTCACTTATGAAATATTTCTTGCTCTTAATTTTTTTTCTGCTCTGTGTATTCTCCGTTGTTGTTTTTCTTTTCTCATTCCATGCCTTTCTATTACATGTCGTCGTAGTCTTTCTATATCTAGAAGATGCAGTATATTCGTCTTTATATTTAAGTAAAACGTTTTTAAAACGTTTCTAGCCTTCACCATTATACCTCTTATGATCAGTTTATATGAAAGTTAGCACGCCTACGTGGTTTTTTCACGAACAAGATTTTTATGTTGTTGATTTTGTTGTGACTCCTCCAGATGGCGCTGCAGTAGAAGATGGCGTTTCAGTTGAATGTAATTTCCAACCAACCTGATTGTCTCAATGCCCAACCCTCGAAGTTGCCGGGCGTTCCTGTGTGACGCGGAGTGGGGTCGAGCAGAACAGGAGCAAGAGAGAGAGGGAGAGAGAGAGGGAGAGAGAGGGAGAGAGGGAGAGAGGAGAGAGAGGGAGAGAGAGGGAGAGGGGAGAGAGAGGGAGAGAGGGAGAGAGAGGGAGAGAGAGGGAGAGAGAGAGAGGGGGAGAGAGAGAGAGAAATACAGAGACTGCGAGACAGAGAGCGAACGAGAGCGGGACAACATCTGCCGAGTTCTGCTAATCTGCTTGTCACTTATAAAATCAAAATATTCTCGGTGTCCCTACGCAATTTCTATTAGTGCACAATTGCCTAATCTCATATTTTGGTCTGCGGATTTCCTGACTGGAGTACACACTAAACCACTTCATTTCACACACTATTCTGTTCTTGTACCTCTTTCGCTCAATATTTTGAGTTTCATGAGCAAACATGTTCCAGCCCTTCGATTGTTCTTCTTGATCAACGCTTTCGCGTCTAGCCACAGCCCTCCGCTTACCCCTCCTCTTTGGACCTGCCCTGGGGGCAGCGGCAGAAATGAAATTAGGCGATGCAGTCTCGCACGCGCTCAGCGACATTAAAACTGCCTTAACCGCACTGCGACTTCTCCGTCCCCCCCGCCCCGCCTCGCCCTCCCGCGCCTGCCACCCATCCCCGCGCGACCAGCCCCGCTTGGGCGGCGCCGCGCCACAGCGCAAATGGAAAAGCAAAGCCGCCCAGTAGGGCCGAAGCTCTTGCCGGTTCACGTCCTCTGCTGGCTCTTTAACTCTAAAACCCCCTGCATGCTAAATTCAGTTCGTTTATGGGTCAAAATACTCTGGTCTATGTTCCTTCAATACTACCCTCACTCTTGATGTGTTGTGCACTTTGGACAGGAAAGAGCTTAGTCTGAAGAACGAAGAGATTTTGACCGTTAAAGCGTTTCCGGTATAAATCGTAGATATCATGCACCCGCAAATAATGTATCTCAGTGCCTTTTTTACGAGTAAACCATATGTTCGAATCTTTGCTCTGGAGAGCTGCGAAGACCATACTTCCTGAGTGCGCCGATCGACAGAGACGAGCTGGTGAGTGAAAACGAATGGGGTCGAACAAGGGCAATGAGGGCGAGAGAAGGCGAGTGGAGACGAGAGAACGAGTGGGGCCAGAAAAGGCGAGTGAACGCGAGGGAGAGCGAGTAGGAACGAGAAGACAGTGCGACAGCAGAAGGCAGCAGGGGCGAGCGAGGCCAAGCGAGGGCGAGCGGGGCGAAGCAGGGGCGAGCGGGGCGAGCGGGGGCGAGCGGGGCGAGAAGCGGGGGCGAGCGGGGCGAGCGGGGGCGAGCGGGGGCGAGCGGGGGCGAGCGGGGGCGAGCGGGGGCGAGCGGGGGCGAATAGCGTGTAGAATAGGAGCGCGGCGACCGGAGCGCTGTTCCCTCCCTCGGGATTACCTTTGCCTGCGGTGCGCGAGCGGGATTTTTATGCGAGAGGGCGAATCCTCTTAGCTGTTCGGGCGCATCTTCCCGCACAAAGAGCCCGATACCTGGCCACCCACATTTTATCGACCCAGGCTAATTTAGAGGGTGTATTATGTAAAGCCTTATTGAAGAGGCCGCCCGTAGGAATAAATAGAAGCTTTTCAAATTAATACGATTAAAATATGTTAAAAAGCTTTCGTTATAACACTTTATTATACTAGTCTTCGATAACAGCGCACAATGCGGCCGTGAGCTCACAGTATTTTCGTATTGTAACATTTACTGTTATCTGTGTGTAACAGTAAATTCGTATACGTGACTGAAAACGTGATATGCTAGATAAAAATGCATTTACCCATTTGCATGTTACTTGGCAATCTTTACTTATTGAGTCTTCAGTACACTATTTAATTATCAAAAGTTTCGAAGTACAGTGTATCTAGTTGTATAAGCTTGATAACAATTTTAAAATGCTGTTCATTACTTTGAAGATCTGCGGAATATAAAACCTATAAACGAATGAATACTATCGATATTTTAATATATATTTTCTCTTCTTTCTTCAAACATGAGAGGCAAAAATAAAAATTAACTATTAAATACTATTTTACAATACTTTTGTTATTTCGCGCACACTGAGTCTGCTAATGCATGAAGGTTTAAGGTTATCGTCTCCAGATTTCAGGAGACATTCTGGAGATCAGATATTGAATTCGATCCTTGCACTAACTACAAAATGTCTCGGCATCTTTTCAAGAAAATACTCTTTCATCGCTGCAACAAGGCTACGCCAGGGATGGCAAAGAGCTCTCACACCCTATTACGTCTTTTGTCGCCCCCATTTTCAGTCCCTCTGCCTTTCATTTTGTGACACAAGGCTCCAGGAAAACGCCTCCGACGGAAACTTCTCATTATTCTGTTTATAAGAAAAAATATATGTTACTGGGTTGATACGCGATTGTAAATGTGTAATTCATTTTGCCATCACAATCACATTATGATTATAATTTGATTTATTTTGTCAAAAAACAGTAAAAATTCTATGTGACGTTCGGGGGGGGGGATAATCTACACATATTTTTGAGCACCAGAATCACTATTTCTACATAGTTTTTCTTTCAAAATAGAATGATGAATAAAAGTACCAACAAAGAGTGTTTAGAAAGTACTGAAATTACACTTTACTGCATTGTCACTAATGACAGAAATAGACAAATTCAGGACAATAATAAAAATGACATATTGATTTCAGTACGTATGTGAATATACGATGGATTAGGTCGCAGCAGCGTCCTCGAGCGCGAGACCCAGCAGAGGCGGATTTTCGATTCTGGCGAGGGAGCTGAGTCGAACTATACTTCCCCATATGTCGCGGCACCGTCGGAAGTTGGTGGGAGCTTGTCGCGGCACCGGTCGGAGCTTGGCTAAGACAAGCTTGTTCTGGTGTACCGTGTCCTGTTGTAGCTTCTTCTGCTGTAGCTTGTCCTATTGAAGCTTGTCCTGTTGTAACTTACCCTGTTGTAGGTTGTCCTATTGTAGGTTTGGTTTGTTTTTTTCGTGTTTCCGGGCGCGTCAACTGCATTGGTTATTAGTCCCGTTAGTGTAGTGTATGTTTTTCTCGGGAGATTGCGGTGATCTTCCCCCGCTGGATGGCGAGATCCGGCGCCAACCTACCATCGGTTAGTGGGGTTTCCTCCTAATCAGGACTCTCCTACCAGCGAGGCACCGCCCCAGCCAGGACAAGCTCTAAGCTCCCGACCGGTCTCCCGGAATAAGTGATTGTGTAGTGCATGTTAGTGCAAGTGTGTGTCTAAGGAGAGAGTATAGGACAAGGAAGAGGAAGGACAGATCGCGCGCGGTCCGTGGCCCGTTTGTTAGGGTACTGCTCCGACATTCGCCTGGTGTAGATCGGTGAAACCACGGAAAACTACCGATCAGAGCAGCCGGCCGCTAGAATTCTCCTCCAGATAGCGACTGAATTGGACCTAGCTAAAAAGCTAGTGTCGAAAATCCGGCCGCCGTCAGGACTCGAACCTAGGACCTCCCGGTCAGAGGCGGTGCAGTGACTTCAGTTGATGCACTGAGCTACCGCTCCTGGTTTGTCCTATTGTAGCTTGTCCTGTTTAAGTAGCGGTACCCCTTGGGAGGAAACCTCGCAAACTACGAGTAGGTGAGTTCCGCACCTGTAATGTAATGGGGGTAGGAACACCACTATTATTGAACACCATTATTGAAATGGAATTTTCATTTTCGGGAGTTATTGTCAGATTCAAAAACTTGACTCGTGTTTCTCTATGTATGTCGACGCACGAAATCCGAAACTGAAGCCAGAATTTTGCCACTACCCTCCAGTTATTATAATCGCAAAAACCACCCTCAAATTTACAATTTTACAATGTTTTTTCACGATAAAAAACTGGAAGATTCTGGTTGCAGATTCGGATTCAATGTGTCGACATCCAAAGAAAAACACGTGTCAAGTCTATGAATCTGACAACAACTCCCCAAAACAAAAAGAAATACAATTTCCCGGTAGTTTATCGCGATTTTATACAATTGGAGGGTGATAGGGCAATTCAGGCTTCAGATTCAACACGTCAAAATACATAGAGAAACGTGTCAAGTCTTTTGTCCGGACAACTTTTTTTGTGTTTGTGTTATTTACAAATGCGGTAGCGTTAATGTATAATTACTAACGAGCACATTTTGTCTAATGCATTATTATTGAAGATCATGTTTAGGACATCTCTCTGACATATTGACTAAGTTTGAAATATTTTTTAATTTTAAGATTATATCATAAAGGGTATCATATTAACTTCAGCAGTTCTTTTCATTGCGTCATGTATATAATAATAATAATAATAATAATAATAATAATAATAATAATAATAATAATAATAATAATAACAAGCCATGTAATACACTCGGAACACGTAAGTAAACAACATACAGAGGCAATCACATAAAATAAAATATATTCAAAAATATTACCTTGCAAATCTTTTATTTTAAGAAAACGCAAGAAAATTAAGATCTGGATGAAAGACTTAAAATTCATTTAATGTTAGAATCCTTTACATATAGATGACATTTATAGGTTAATTATGGTGCAATATAACCAACTGTGCAGAATATTGCGGCAAAAGCTTGACAGAAACTGAGGCATTCATATCTACTTGGATGTGCTCACAGCTCATGCAGTGAAATTGTGAGTTAGTTGCTAATTCGGAGAACAGTTTCGCAGAGTGAATTCCATACTCTGCCCTCGGCAACAACTGGGGGAGGGCAGAGGGCTTCGGAAGTGGGGACCCATCGTGTGATCTCTGGCGCAGGGGATCAGGGCCTGACATCACTGCATTTGCAGCCGAGCGCCCCCCCCCCCGACCACTCCCTGCTCACAACCTCGCTCTGCTGCCTACCGCCCCTGACGCCCCGTCGCCCATTGTTTTCTCGCCCCGACACTCCTGTCCTCTCCTCCTCGCCTCCCCGATCTCCTTCAAATAACCTCCCCTCCCTTCCCCTTCCCCTCGTTTTAGCGACACTCGATGATCAGCGAGGAGCCAGTTTTGCTGAAGCGGATATGGCGTCCCGACTGACCGAGTGGTCGCGCGCTAGTGGATTGGTGAGCGTTATTACGATGCCAGTGCCTAATCCTAATGAATATTCCTGGAACCGACGCGCCATTTATTGGATCGTTGAGATGAATGTCAATGTTATTAATAATGATGAAGCACTGCTGGAATGAAACGCAGGGGAAACGAGGGAATTCCGAGAAAACCTTCCGCGAACTCTCTTTGTTCGCCACAAATTCCACTCGGATCGGGCGGGATTTGAAGCCCGGCGCCGGCGGCGGAAGGCGAGTGGGCGGCCCGCTGCACCGCATGGCGGCAGACCCCGGCACCTGCGGGCGGGTGGACCAGCGCGCCACCGTGTCCGCCCCGGGCGCGCTCTTCCCGCCCGTAGCGGCGGCTCTCATTCCGCGCGCCGTTAACGCCGCGCGCGCCGCGCTCTAATTTCCTGTTTGGAAACTCGCGCGCTGCAGCGGCGGCGCGATCCGGGGGCTGGCTGACCGCCACCCCCACCTCCAGCGCTCGTCCTCACCGCCACATCCCTTTGCACATCGTAGCGCCCCGCCTTCCCCTACCCGCCCAAATCGCCTCGCCCCTGACCCACCGCCGCAGCTCACTGCCCTGCCCCCAGCGCCCCGCCCGCAGCGCCCCGCCCACAGCGCCTCGCCCCAAGCGTCCCGCGCCCTGCACGAACTCTCCCACCGCCCTATCTCGTCACCCCATCACTAGCGCCCCGCCCCAGCGCTCGTCCCCTCCACTCCATCTCCATGACCCACCTCCCGGCCCACCCGGCCCGCCCCTATTACCCCTCACCTACTGCCCCGCATGTCCGCTCCAACCTCAGCGTCATGCCCTACTTCCCGCCTCCACAGCCCTGCCCTAAGCGCCCCGCCCCCGCCGCCGATGCAAGCAGCGCGGGATTTATAGACGGTTGCAGTGGCAGCGCCGGAGCGCACACGAGACCGCACGCCCCGATCAACATGTCACGTGAAGCGCTCTGCAAGACGCCTTCCGCTCAGGAGGGCAACCACGAAATGCTCTTGCTCCGGACGGACTTAAAAAATCGATTAGGTATCAAATTTTTTCGAGTGATATGGTTTAACCAAGATACAGAGGTAAGGTTGGTAAACTCATAATGCGAAACAATCAGTTTTTGGTCGAGGTGCTTATCATATGTTTTGCACACATATCTCTGATTGAAACCAACACCATTATACGTACCTACGTGACCCTCGTACCGCAATAAGAAACTAGTGGTGCCTAAATATCACGTACTCTCTCGCCCGTATTTTGACGCAAAATGATGCGAAAAGTATTCAAATTTTCGAAAAAGTGTACATGAGCGTACTTCAAATCTATCTTTAAATAACAGATTTCATTATGTGAAAAATCTGTATCTTCTTAATTGTAGTTGTAAGAAGTCGACAAAAAATTTTGAATTTTTGCAATTTTCAAAAAATGAGAGTTTTCAACAAAAATGAGATGTACACCATTCTCTTAAACGCCCTTCATACTACCCAATAATAAAATTTAATATAAAACGATAGACACATTTTTTAATTTTGAAAAGTGCCAGGGGTTTCATGTAAAGTACCTGTCAAAATTAAAAAATCGGTTACAAATTCAAGGGGGTCTGAACGGTTTAGCCGCTAGCGTTGTTCACAGACGGACAGATGTACGGTCAGGCAGACGTTTAACCATCATTCGAATTTTCGGTATCAAGGACCCACTAAACATGGATTCTGGCTTCGCCACTTGCTAGAGGATTTTGTTCTAAATTTAGCAACTGGATTTATCCATTTTTTCGTTTCCAGAGCCCTGTAATAAAAGTTTTCTGACCGAAAATTCGCCATTCTTCGCGCAGCATTACTTAACTCTCTCCCTACTCTGTAGAGAGAAAGTGAATTAGCAAACTGGAGCAACGTACGAGAGTAAAGTTGCTTTTCTATCCAGCCTCTGAAATTAGGTATAAAACAAACCCCGAAACGTTACATTTGGTAATGTAAAACATTATATTTTAAATATTAATATTTAACATTAATAGGACAAAGTAAATTTTCTAGTACTTTCATAAGATAATTCATTATCACAATAATATATTGTATTATGTTCAAATTCCGTACAATAATTTGCTTTGTTTAATGTTAGTGAATTTCGTTGCTACTAAATTGATTTTGGGGGGTGCAGGGGAAGAAATTACTCATCATAAACCGAAAATGCGAAGATTTTTGTTTTATAAATATTTTATGATATCCAACTCCAGAGGTGGATGGATCTTCAAAGGATATAACGATTCGGCCAGTTTAAATTATGTGCGACTATAATGTAACAATAGGATATCAGGATGTGAATATGTAAAACAAAACTCTCTCCACAGGGAGACTTTTTGGACTGTTCAATCTTGTAGCAGCTTATAATATTCCTTCTGTTGAACATGGGCAGCGATAATTATTTCTTATTTTAAATGTAGTATGAATTAGGTTTGTTGATCTATTTTTAATATTCTTGATGATCGATGCGTGGGAAAATCTCTTTAATTTGTGAAGTGAACAGACCTCTTCCACGCCGCCTCTTTTTCCTACACTTAATCTATAATAAGCAAGTGCATTACATGCTCCCTTGTTGGTGGTTACACTGGCTATGGACCTCCCTTCGCCCTTTAATCCACTGCACTTCCGCGGTCTCCGCTGCGCTGTGTATTGCCTTCCCGTCACGTACATGTTAATTCCCTCCCGCCGTGCGTGCGGTTTCTTCTCTTGGGGCTGCAGACCTTCCCCTCTCCGCTCACTCTCCTCCTCTCCTCTTCTCCCACCGGCGCTCTCGCTCGCTCGCTCTCCCGCCCCGCCGTTTCAATTCGCGCAGACCCTCTTATGGCGCATTAAGAGCGGGTTATAATGCTGATAAGCTCCCGAATATCCCCCTCCCGGCGTAAATCTCCTGCGACCAACACGGCCCGCCGCCCCGCGCCGCGCGCCGCGCCGCGCCGCGCCGGGTGGGCGGGGCGAACCCCAGGCAGGTGACAACGGCGCCACCGCCGGCGCCCTTATCTTCGAAGCGCCCTCCATCTTGGCCTTCCTCACAAGGCGCACTAGCGCTCCCCGTGTAATTTTCTTTAAGCACTAAAATATTCATGGTCCCCTGCTCGCGGAGTCGCCTTCCCAGGCGCAGGGCTGGCCAAGGCGCCACCGGCGGCGCCAGCGGCAATGCGGGGAGGAGGGAGGCAGAAACGACGCGCAGCCACGAGAGCGCGTGCGAATGCGGATGCGACCTCTGTCGGAACACGCAGGAATCACTTGCTGACGACATGTACGGGAGGGAGATCGTGCTTGGACGAACAAACCACAAAAGACAATTGATACATATTGGGGTGTAGATGTTGAAGACCAAACAATATTTACCTTTCTCAGATGGAAGTATTGCGATATTTTTAACTCACCCATTCACGTCTTATAGTATTTTATTTAAATTATCTAATTTTCCAATTCCCCCTGGGAAAGTGAATGAAAGTACCTACTTTCAAAATTCATATTTCTAATATTAAAATGTTTAAATAAAAATTGTGCGATGTTGTTTTAAAAAAATGAAATGGAGTTTATTTATTCATCCCTCTCCTTTTGTTGGTTCGTGCACAAATCTGAAATATGTATATGTGGCTGATAATTAGACTAGTCTAGAATCTATGAAAAAATCATACGTGGGGTCCTATTTGAATGTTGTTCACTGTTCGAACTTGTGAAATGCAACTGATAAAATATAAACAATCGACTAAAATGAAACGCAACGTTTTGCAATCAAATCATATTCTCTATTTAAGGGATAACATTACTTTTCATGTTGCTGGCGTACGCAATACGTGTATGAGAATAGCAGTTGGCAAAACACCAAACACCCTTCTCTTTCGGCGTTGAGCACGTGGTTCGGCGAAGTGCCGCGACGCGGCGCCACTAGGCGGGTGCCCGCAGCGCCCTGTGGTCGGCGACGTCCCGCAGCCCAGGCGCCAGCGGCGTCCGCCGGCCTCTCCTTCACCCGTCCCACTCCTCCCGGCGTCTTTCGACTGCAGGGCATTCAATGCTAGAGTACTCGATGTATGCACATTTAATTTCTTTTACATCTGGATGTAATAGTTTTCAGTTATTACACCTGCCACGTCGTCTCTAATATTTCGTCTCCCAACATTCATTGTCATTTTTGATACACTATTTGTATTTTTTCAGTTAATTCTCTTTTACCCGATAAACACAGCTTGCTTACAATAAACGCAATGTTTTCCAATTTTTAATTATCATAGACTCCCTCTTCCCATGAACCGAAAAAAACGGATCCCTCTCAACTCAACTTTAGTTGGGTTTTATGGTGGAGAGGTGGTGATTGAGAAATTTTTACCTACACGTATATCTTACCTCTTCCCATTTTTTTTTAATGAAAAGAGGCACTTTGTGAATTCGTGTGCATTGGCGTATTACACTAGTGATCTCTTACCTCGATCATACCATTAAGTTTCAATTTTGTTTCTATCATTACTAAAGTAATATAGTCAACATTATATTGTTTCTTTACAATTCTCTGTCACATTTTTATATTTGTATTTTTATTATTGTAAATCGTATCTTGCGCAATAAATTTCACATTTAATCAATTTTTTTTAAAAGGAATTTTTCATCTTTCAACAAGGCACCTGCTTCGACAAGTCTGGTTATTATACAATAAATTCACCAGAAAAAATGCAAACGTTATTTATATTCTATACCAATGAAATTGGTAGTAAATAAAGTCGAGAAAACACTTGACCGCAATATAATGGAACTAATAAAATAATCATCATTCATTTATTTATCGTATTTTTCAGATACAGCAGATTCATATTAATTAATTACTTAATTTAATCACGAATTTTAGGAGGTCCATGTTAATTTGATTCCACATCACTCTTGGAAGCGCTGCAACCCGCAGTACACGAGTGTGTTACACTGTGGTGGAGCCTACCAACGCCTGCACCTTTCTGTGATGCACGTGGGTTTTGCGTGTAATTCCGAATGAAAGTAACATTGTTGCAACAGTAATTTATACAAAGGAAGGAGAAGAAATTTACAAAAGTTGATTTTAGCACATAAGCAAAATTGGTATAATTAAAAATAATGTAATATCATAGTTATGAGTGAAATAACAATCGTTATGAAATTTAAGATGACACCCATCATTTATTTTAAAAAAGTGCCGTAATTCACTTTCAGACCCTACTCTTTTTCCCATACTATGCCCACCCCCTCATTATTGCCGTTCACCCACAAACTTTCAGAGTCACCACACGTTTTGTGGCCATCCGTGCTACATTTCTGGTAGCTACAACTTGTCAGAAATAATGTTCATTAATTTTCTTAAAGTACAAAACTTTAAGAAAATTAATGAACATTATTTCTCGCATTCGGGACTAAACAAATGTGCAGATCGCCTGATGATGATATCAGAAGATCTTTCAAACATCGTGCTTGTAATTTGAAATTTACTTAAGGGAATAAATAACATTAACAAATGGGGAACGTAAATTGTTTAAAACCATAATATCATAAATCATAATAAACTGTTTTCGCCTTATTTTGATGATCTCAGTGGATAATAGTTTTTGCGTTTCCGGGCGAATAAAATTATTAAACAATTTTATAAAAGGAAAAAAATAATGTGAATCCCTTTTAAAATATTATTATGTCCCGAATTTATTAATTTTTTAATGTTTGAAAAAAAACTTCAAAAATGTATTTCTGTCTATCCGTCAGTTCATCTCCCCGACACTAGTGCCCAAGTGCCCTTTTAAGGGTTAAGAGCTCTAGAGTATTTTTGCTATGACAACGATTGTTGTTTAATGTAATTCAGATATGTACGATAAACGTAGCAAAAATATCAGTTATATTTATAAAGTGTGCTTAAAAATATTAGACAACTGTCGTAGTGTGTTTCGAGCAGTTTTATGAGAAGTGTGCATGCAATAACAGATTGAAGAAATACCCAATTTGCCATAAAATTGCCTTAATTTTACCTCACGTTACAAATAAACGAAAAAGTCTAGACGATATTAGAATACAACTGATTTATTCTGAAACCTTGAAACCGCGAACAGAGTGAATTTCTCAAAGGCAGATCCTTAATATGTCCTGTTAACGTTGACACCAATATCTGATGGTATTATACATTTTTACCCTCAAATAAAACCTTCTTTTATCACAAGCATCATTATCATGTTAGTAATTGCTACATTTTAATTTACCCAATGGGGAAATCATTCTAATCTCAAATTATTTTAACCTCCAACTCATATTTATTAAGATACAACTCGAGAGGAAACATGCGATATTGAAGCAGTTGTACTCACCTTCTGGCGAGTCGCTGCACCACTGCTTCCATTCACTTCTCAAAGAGGTCGCGTTGTCCTGGTTCCCGTCGTCACCGCCAGATAGTAGGCGTGGCGCCAGTGAGAATTTAGGGGCAATCGTGATGTGCAACTACAACAACGAATCATCAAGCTCCGTAGTCCTCTACAGTTTATAATAGCGGGTTCAAGAACAAATCAACGTTTACACACAAAAATACTTATATAAATTAATAAAAATAAAACTCGTAGAAACTTTGTCTTCTCACTTTACCAAAGAAAATTATTACTCAAAATTTTTAATTGAGGTGAATTTCAGAATAGAATCAAACATGAACACATAAGGTATATAAAATATTTCTACCTCATTACACTCAAGTTAATACATTATTGAGCCCTGATTTCTACTATTTTTCCTAAAGAGATTTAAACACGATGATAAGGGTAACTTCACGGATGACACATTAGAATTCGCGAAATTTCTTTTTAAGGAACTCTTTGGCCAATCCCGGGGCAGTACGTTGGCGCTATCGGTGCACGCAGCCCTTGGCGTTCGATGCCGCCGGGACCGGCTAGAGATCGGGGCGCGGATGGCCGGCTCCCAAGTGTCGCTATTCCTTTCGCTATCTCCACGGGGTGTCGATAAAAATATCCACCGTTCTCCCTCCATTTCCTTGTTAATGGTCTGTTCCCAATGCGGTATTCAGATTGGATTGAATTTCCGAATTATATTACCCCTACATAGGTTACTGTGAACGTATATTCCTTTCGATAAATATTACCCGCATTCGTTTCCCTAAATAAAATTTTTACGATTGTAACATTTTTTTTCTAGTACTCAATTTCTTCGCATTTTGTAATAATTGCTTCTTTTGGTATTTATTAGACGTTGAAACACTTAAGAGAATTCTTTTGACTCGGTGTTTCCAATTAGTTTTGTAAGCATTTTATTCTACTTTTCGTCGTCTGTTTTAATGTTTAAACTAATATACCTTGCTTACCTATTTTTCTAAAAAACATACATTTTTCTTTCCGTTTTTCCTTTTCAGTTCTTTCATTATTTCATTTTTCACCATTTGTTTCTTTCGCTAAATCTGCCTTTCTCCCCATTCTTGCAAATAGAAACTGGTGTCTTTCTTCAGAAGGAAACGAATTGAGCGAAGAGCTCAAACGGACCCAGCTGTCAATTTATCCAATATGTTACGAGAAGAATAGTTTTTCTCTGCCTCTCCGTGAAGGTGACTTTTTTGTTGAGTGTAGTGGTAGATTTATAATTTTATCATCCTAAGGAAAGTTTTCCAGTAAATTTACAAGAATATTACTTATATTCCTTAATAAACTCCATTAAGGAATATTTTACAAACTATGATTTTAAAAAAATGAGTTTATGAAAATATAAAACAATACAGATATGCTACATTCAATTTTATCGACTAAAATATCAATTTTTAAATGTTTATTGGTTTCAAACCTTCAAAGAAAGTGTGAAAAAACGTAAAAATCGAATAAACATACTTTACTAAAATGTTTCCTGATAGAATGTGCAACGTTCTATTCAAAGCCATTATTATATTGTTCTTGCATTTTGCAAGGCTAGAATCAGTTTCTACAAAAAAACTGCTAAAATTCAAGTTATAAAATTTAGAAAAAGTCGTAAAAGATTGAATTTGATGATAATAACCGGAATGCGAAAGAATGTAAGTGACAAAGGTAATATTTAGAAGGCCATTTGTTATCACATTGAGCACAATTATATCTGTTCCTCTTCCTGTTACGAACTATTTGTTTTAATTTTTATTAACAACTTCTATCTTACATATTTTTATTTACTCAATTGAATAATACTCTACACGTTCGTCACGGTATGTTCACCGTAAAGAAAATGTATTCGTGGGCCGACAGAGATGTCCGTACGAAATTAACGAAAAGATTTTTTAATATTAATTAATTACTTGGATTCTAGGGATCCTATCTACCATTATGAAATTAAAAAATACATCCTTGGAAACAAACAGAACGTTATAATGGAGCTTCTTGGCTTGAAAATAAAAATTATACATCACTTTTATAACAATCTCAAATACAAAAACAATATCAACACACGAAATATCTCCATTTCCAACCAACATCTCGCACTTGCACTTTTATTTACCACAACCAACATACTTTTTTAAAATTTCCCGATACATACTGGCCATTTTACTTTAGTAAACTACTATGCATCACTCAATTCTGAAGGGAAAACTTGGACTTCTTACAAATATAAATTATTATCACTTTTCAGGTTTTGTTAATCTTCTGTGCTCTTGAACGCCGAGTTTTGGTCGTACTCCCCGGTCGTCAGCAATATGTTCGCCAGTCTTATCCCAGCATCGCCAGTTTTATCCCGTTTTTGCCATTCCCTTACTATCGCTACCATGTTTCGCGACTTTCTCTTGATAACACGAATTGGCACATCCGACTGTTACTGCAGTAAGATAACTTTTTATCACCTGTATCTATCCATCTGATTGCCACCACAGTTCGAGCAATTATGCCGCGGCAGTTCATAGCGTGTGCTGTTTACTTCTTATTTTCTAATGCGCACTATTAGACCGATTTCTTTTCTTCTTCGTACTTCTGCGTCAATTTCCTCTCACCTCTAATGCCTACCTCTCTTCTGATCGGATACTCGCCCTTTGACGTCTAATACTATTTATTCTTTGACCTTCGGTTTTCCCATACTTTTATGATTTTAACAGTTCCACAGACATTTCTCACGTGACCATTATACGTTTATTATTAAACCAATTTACACTAGTTTGCTCATTTATTTATTCTACGTTACGTTCCTTAAACTCTCGTTATTTATGTCTTTAAAATTTGTCTACTACGACTCCAATTGTTGACATCGCACATATTTTTATAACAGGTATTTTATATACCTTTGTTTAGCTCTCTGACCCATCACAATACTACATTTCCATTCTACATTTCTAGAAATTCCATACAGCACATTTCTGACCTATTGGCCAACATACTATTCTAAAATGCATGAAGAAGCTGACGAACAACGCTAATATCGGCAAAGCTAGAACCAAACAGAAGGCAAGCAGCAAATTATTAAATATTGTGAATAAGTAAATAAATTCTAATTTCAGGTCTGTTCAAATTTATTTCAATATCTACGATTTTACAATTTCTCAGTTCCAAATTACTAAGTTCTAACACATTAATATTTTTTCGATTCAGGAAACATAGACGTGTATGGTTGAAGCGGGTGCATTTTGAGAAAATTCAACAGAAACTATATCACCGAAAAGCATGCATATTTTATACAATAGTCGGACTTTGAGAGGTATTTTCAGGGCTTAAAATGGCGATCATCAGCTTAAAACCGTAGGATTTATTTTCTTCTCTTGTGTGATATCCACTACAATGAAAGTCAACATCAGTCAACTGAAACATGCAGTCTTGATGTTGTGAGTGTAAAAGAATGTACACGCGTGGGTGCGACAATGCAATCTTATGACCACAAATGAAGGGTGCCTAGGTCACAATCCTGTGGCGCAATCCTGTTGCAAAATTCTGTCGCGCATTTTTTTCACGGCTGAAGAATGTGAAAAAATGGAAGATGTGTAGAATAATAATATTTAATGAATTAAAACTACTCGAGAAGCGGTTAAACAAGAGGAATAAGACAAGAAAAAACTGATATTATTTTGATACAAAATATGTTGAAATTCTTGCATAGACGGGTTTAAACGCATTTTTGTGAATCTCAAAGGCCGAAGCCTCACTGTCGACGAGGAAATGCGTGAACGAAGCCTTCAAAATGGGTCTTCCTATCACGTTCAACAACTTGAATCACTACCCTTTATACACTGCATTCCATGCGTGTCCCATTTATTTAACTGTTTAATCTCTTTATCAAAGAATACTGGGATTGAGTAACATGACTGCACAACTGGAGCAAGGGGCAATTCTGGGTGCCAGCAAAGGCGCACTCCTCACTCAAGGTTCCAAAGAGGTCTACGGTGATTTCTGCGTGATACAAATGGACTTTTAAGACACAGTTTCTTCCAGCTTTACAAAAATACTAGAAGCAATTTGAAGAGTATTTTTTTCTATACAGGCAACACTCATTGGACAACTTTAACACTGACCTTTCTACAAGAAACTTGCAAATGTTGTCTATTTTCTTCGCACCCTCTATCCAAGAACATACTAATTTTGTATGACGATTGAGGAATGTCTGCGTGACCAATTGTATTTTAGTTGGCCTCTTCCTATACATCAGACATTGTGTGCTAAAAGCAATTCGTAATGAATAGGTATAAACGCTCTGAATAAATGAAATCGATGTCAAAAATGTCAATTGATATTTTCAAAAGGAAAAATATGTTGATAAGTTACTGAAATTTTTAATTTCCGTGACAAATAGTTCTTCGGAATAAATTAATAAACCTTAGAAAATGATTCTATCTTCTAGGCCTTCTTTTATCAAAATGACATATATGTCAGATTTATTGCACCACATACCATGAAAGTCTTTAAAGCAAGAACATTTTTTCTGCTAATGTATGCGATATGCATATAAAATAGTTTAATCACGTACAATGTTTAAGGTTATGACCCCGAATATTTACATATCTGGTAAGTGTATTGCTGGTGTGTATGGGAGTAAATTAAGTTAATTTGTATTCTAAGTATTTTTTCTGTTCTTTTATATTAGTGCTTGCTACAAAACTAATGAATTACAGATTCAATGACGTCTTATCGATTTTCAAAGATTAATTGTGTAGCCGAATGTAAAATGTAGTCTACGAAGTTCTTCCATTACCTGAAGGTCCTAGTACAAAGAAAATGGTCAACATACTCGTATATTATTATTGCTCCGAAATATTTGAAAGAGAATTTCTGGAATGTGAGGAATCTCAAAAGTGCCCATGTTCATAATAGTCAGAAGGAAATCCATGGCGTGATCGAGTGTACGGACAGGAGGAGGAAGGGGAAGAGGAGGGGAGGAGAGTGGGTATGCAGAAGGATATGAAATGAAAAGGAGGGGGAGAAAAGTGGAAATGATGTGAAGAGGAAAAGTAAGCAAAAGGAAGGAAGAAGAAGCAAATGAAAGAGAAAGAGGAGGAAAGAAGGAAAGGGGAGGAGGAAGGGAAAGGGGACATGAGGTGATCAGGCGAGCATCTGTGCTTGGCGGGTGGTGGAGCGTGTTTAAAAAGCACTCGGCGGGGGCAGCGGCTCTTCTAATACGATTCCCTCTGCTGCTCTGGGGACCCGGTCCCAGCTGCAGCTCCCGCCCGCCCACCTCCGCATGCCCCGGCCGCGTCGACAATGGGAGCCCGCCGCTGGCTCGCTGGCTGCCGCTCTTTGTCCTCCCCACAAAGCCTTCTCGGCCCCGCCCCGCCCCGCCCCCCCCCCCGCCACAGCTCGCCACGCGTGTTTGCTCTGCACGCGGGGCGCACGTAATTGTTGGGGGCGGCAGCGGCGAGGCCGGGGGTGCTTTTTGAATGCTCGCCGGACGGCTTCATTCCGCTCCTCTTCAGCGCACGTCTTTGTGCGCGGCCGAGAGTTTGCTTGGAGATGCAGATACTCCCCGAGCGCTGGGCTCAACTGCAACTCCACTCCAAAAGCGGCTCAAATAGGGATACTATGTTTATTTGCTCAATAACGAGGAATTTCTGTTTTTTGGCTATTAGCGGACTTCAAAATAAGTAACTTAAAGGGGCCGTTTACAATTTAATAAAATTTCATTTTACGAAACCTATTCGCAAGTACTTAATGTGCTTATTTTTAGCAGTAAAACCGTCTCGTAAATCAATGAGCAATCAATAAGCGAAGTTTTTACTGCTTTATCAGAAAATCTTCGTGAATATTGCGTACTATTATTGTCATTAAAATATAACTATTTGAAAGCTCATTTCTGTCTCGCGGGCAATGCACAATTAGTCGGTGCAATTACTCTTCTATTAATAAAACACAATTATCGTCCGTAATTTGGGCGGAGGGAAATACGAGAGGGACACAGACGTTTAAGTCACAAAAGAATAATTTCATGTTATGAGTAATTTGGATATAATTGCAATCATTTCCAAACCTGTGTTTATTTATATCGAAAGATAATTGACAGTTTAATCCCTTGAGATAACACTTGACACTTATTTCAATATACAATAAGACAGATAAACTTGTTTTCATGAAAATGAACTCTTTCTTCGAAATGATTGCATCAGTAGTGATATAACTCTTTCTCTTCTCTCTCTCTCTCTCTCTCTCTCCTCTCTCTCTCTCTCTCTCTCTCTCTCTCTCTCTCTCTCTTCCGTCAAATAAATTTAAGTTCTATTAACTTTACATCTCTGTGATGATGACGTAACGAATTTTCTACGATAAGGGAGGGACATATGACGCGAAACCTTTTCCAATTAAAATCTTAATGAAATGTTTCGGAGAGCGTATTTAAAAAAATAATGTCGGGAAATGGAAGAAAAGAAATGGGATAAGACGGACAGAAAATTATTTTTGAATAAGCGCAATAGCGACAGAGAATGGCCTTTGGTTGTATTGTTACCTGCTTTTTGCTACTCCAGTATACTTCTATATAAATTATCTGCAATTAGACACTGTAATTTCCTCCAAATATCTTAGACAAATTCTGCAAGGATGTCGACAATATCACTAAATGAATGAAATGTTATCTATAGAGGCGGTTCCGTAAGTTTCCGGCGTGATCAAGATAACGCTCATCAATGGGCAATTCTTCTGAGCAATAGATAGTCTGGCCCTTTATTGTTATTCTGTACGTTTTCAGCCGACATCTCAAACAGTTTTGTGGAGATAGGTACTTCAATATGATGCGGTGAGTGAAATCTCATGGTGTTTAGCTTCTTTACGACAATGCTTGACAATGCTTACTCTTATTGCCCAGCTTGCAAAAAATGCTGTTAAGGACTGTGGTTTCAAGGAGTTGGATCATTCACACTACAGTCCAGTTTGGGCACCCAGCAACTACGAATATAATAACTAATCGAATGCCAGGAAACACTTTAGGAGAAGAAAATTTTCGATGAATGTGAAATGAAAATTTTTTTTAACATATTACGAACAAAATTTCGTAGTAATTTTTCGAAAACATCGAAACATTAATAAAGGGATTTGAAAGTTGTGTTGGAGTAAAGAATGATTCAGTTGAAAAGTTACATAATTTGTTTGTATCACATATAGAAGTTAATGAGGCCAGAAACTATGGAATAAGGAAAGTATTTCTTATAGTAGCCTTATACGACACTTGTTGCACGTGCGTTTTCATATACTTACCTTACCACGAAACAACTCAGAAAACTGCCCGTGTAGCCTCAGTAACGACAAATCCAGTACTTCACCAAACGGTATGGAGTACATTTCACCTAGGCAAGAAATCTGAAGTCGGCCAAACAAGCAAATTGTGCCTTGCGAGCGAGACGCAAGTGCAGCTGGGTGCATGGGCGCTCCGGGGCGCTCAGGACGAGGGCGGCGCTCGCTGCAGCGTCACAAGTCTTTCGATTTGTACGCCACCAACATTGCTGTGCAGATCTTGCTAAAACAGTTAGTTGGTGTTGTTTCTGATGACCTCGCCAATTCGGTTGCAATGCACCTCCATTTTTGTGTTTATAATCTTAGTCCCTCCTGTATTTATCTTCAGAGTATTCCAGGAAAATGTATTTCCCACTCTTTGGCTGCATTAAATGAGTTTACTTTGACTTTCAGCTATGCATCCACTTCATATCAGATCAAAGAAAAAATGTATACTCCTCCAAAGTGTGGACTCACAATAATTCTGTTCGTTTATATGAAACAACCTCTTGTTGCAAACAAGCTCTTGTCGTCTTATTGCAAGGAATCGTGTCACCTTCGACAAGTGACTGCGCTTTAGGAAAGTGAGTGCGTTGCTTAATCTGCTTTGGGTATCTTGCCTGTCCAATTGCTTTCCTTCCATCCTGTCCGCGGAACTTCATAAACACGCCAACCAGACTTTCAGGCAGGGCGTGAGACGGAATTTTCATTTTTGATTGGAAAGTTATTATACACATCTTATACAGTGCATTTCTAATGTTTTTTCATTCATTTACTCTTATGCATTAGTGGATGCGTTCAAAAATTACCTTTTAGATGGAGATTTATTGTGATTTTTTTGAGTTCAGTTAGATAGTGATTACAATAAGAGTTAAATAGTTTTGTTCTCAGTGTCATTAGATTTTCCATTCAAACTTGCACTTTTCTAACGGAAAATGATTTATATCTTTATTTATTTTACAGTTGGTATTACTTTACAGCCAGTATTGTGTTTGCCGTCCTTCAACATCGTGTTCAGAATTTTCTTGTGCACGTAATTCGATGCCCTTCGATGCGGTCAAGGGAGTGGTTGCGAAGGGAGGGGTTTGAGGTCGTTCTCGATAGAGGGCGTTTGGTGCGTGGCATCTCGTGTCCTTGACGCCACTCGCCGCTCCCTCGCCTCTCAGCGTGACCTGCCTCGCCCTTAGTGGCTTCCATCCTCCCCCAACCAGCAGCACCGCAGCTGCAGTAGGCACGACTCTTCAGATCGCACATCCTGAAATGTTTAGCAAACCAATTTTAAAACATATCGAACTGTAAAGTGATACAACTTTTAAACTATGCTCATTCAGATGCATGTTTTGGCAATACTTCTTAGGTGTGAATACATATCACTGTTTATTATTAACTATAGTAACTCTACCCCTAAGAGCAGTGACCTCAAGAAAATGTGTTTTCACTCTTCTAGCGAATGGTTTCTTTCCTTGCGTCGCTAAACGATAGAGATTATTCACTTTCTACACGTCGTTAATAATAATATAATTATTAATAAATTATTAATAAATTATTAATAAATCCACTTGAAGAAAATCTATTTGAAGGGAAAGGGGCACCCATCACTCTGTCATCCCCCTTTCTTTTTCACCCATCAAATTTTAATCTCTGCCCTGGTGTTCACTTGTCATCGTATCCGCCTTCAGTAGATCTCCGTTTGGCGCCTCCCTCCTCGTGCTCTTGTGTATGAGTGCGCTGCGAGCTGTTGTGGCATCTGCTCCAGTCTCAGCCGCGCGGCCGTTCAGCCCAGCGAGGGCCGAGGGGAGGGGCGAACCCCGTCCAGGTGGCCGGCCGCTTTTGATCCCGCAACCCGCGCTACAAAGGGCGCCGCGGGCGGACGGGCGGGAGTGGGCGACAGGAGGCGAGATCGCTTCCTGGCGCGGCCGTGGGTGGGAGCGGCTGAGGCCTCAAGCATCACGGCTCCTCCACTCCAGGCGCCGGACGAGGGTTGGGCCCCGGCACGCTCGCCCTCCCGTGCGTCCACCTGCGAGCACGCCGGCACGCCCCATGGCTCTTCAATACGCCTGCACGCCCGCACGCCGAACGGCTCGTCAGCACATCCGCACGACCCACGGTTTGCCAGCACGCTCCGCGGCTCTCCCGAGACTCGCAAGATCGCCCGCACGCTCCCCAGCTCACCCACTTGCCTCATGGCTCATTGCTCGCCTGCACTCCTTACGGCTACCGCAAGTCCCACCGCTTACCAGCACGCTCGCACAACCGGAGGCTCCCCCTAGGCTCACCAACTCGCCCGCACGCTCCACGGCCCACCCACTTGCATCACGGCACGCCCACTTGTCTCACGGCTTCTCTGCATCCCACGGCTCGTCTGCACACCCCACGGCTCACTAGCACTCCCCACGGCTCCCCCACATCTCACGACTTTCCAGCATGCTCGCACACACCATGACTCTCCCGCATCCTATTACGGCTCTCCTGAAATCCCGCTCACCGCACGACTCGCCAGCTGTACCACATGCAAGCACGCGCGCCCGTCGAAAGGAGCCGGCCGCCTCTACACAGGGACCACTGCCACCGCGTATGGAATCTTAGCAATCCGCAATTTGCTCTCGCAAGAACTGCTATCCCAAGAATTTGTGAAAAATGTTTCATATCATGAGTCAAAAGCTTTGCATAGTTCATCCATAAATCAGGAAGGTACGTGGACCCCAGCGTGCTTACGCACAACTACTTGAACACGCGTTAAAAATCCCTAACATTCCTACTGATTTTAGCAATGAGCAGGTTCAATCTCTATTCACGAATTCTCGCACATCATTTGACTCTCATTGTTTTTTTCTCCACATTTCTACTCTCCGACATCGTCAATTCATCACGTCATTTACCATTAATGTTTTCAGTAATTTTGCATTCAAACTTTTCAGTTTTGCCTAAGTTTTTTTTTGTTTTGCCTAAGTTTGCCTAAGTTGTACAATTAGTGGACAAACTTCGAGGCCATTGCTTTAAAGGATGCAGCATTACCATTTGAGTCCGCCTTTGTAGTGCGTGTTGCTGTGAGAAACAAAGAGTCGATTAAGGCGCTAAGACCGCTTATTGCCGTTAATCCTGGGTTGGATGATATTTTTGCTTCGAAGGAGGCAGCACCGCCTTCTGAGTCCGCGTTCGCAGTGCACATACTACGTTAACTTCCTGAATTCAACACAGAATCTCGCTCTCTGCGTGCACCCTCTGCGCCAGCCTCTTGACTTCTTTGAGCTCGCCCTACGCCCACTTCCTGCGATCGCATCCTGAATTGGCTTCTGAGTGTCTCCTTCGCTTTCTATGTTCTGGGTTCCACTGCTTTGCTCGCCTCGTGAGTTCAGGCTGTCCTACTTTCGCCTCCTGGATTTGCTTCTGAATTCGCCTCCTTTCCCATGATAAGTTTACCTCCTAGATTCGCATTCTGTTCACGTATTGTGGGTTAGTATTGTTGACTCCCCGCCTGAGTTCAACTTCTGAGTTCGCTTCTTTAGTTCGGTAGTTCGGGTTCTGATTCCATATCTGACTGCATGGTTTCACCTCCTTCGCTCGTCCCTTGAATTTACCTCCTGAATTTTGAGTCCGTTTCTTTAGTTCGTCTCTTTATTCGACTCCCTCGTTCTCATCTTCAATTTATCTGTTTAGTTCCTCCCCTGGGGTCTCCTGTGTTTGTATCCTGCCCACGTCCGTAATTTTGGCCTTTCAAATCGTTTCTTTAGCTCGCTTCTTGAGTTCGTCTTCCAAGTTCTTGGGAGTTCACCTCCTTCGATTGCCTCTGAGTTCGTTTTCTAAGTTTCTTTGAGTTAATCTTCTAGGATCGTTTCTTCAGTTCCCTTCTGAGTTCTTCTAAGTTTGTTTCTCTCGCTTCCATCTTGAATTTTCCACATAGTCCTCTCCTGAGTTTTCCTCTTGCGTTACGCCCCTCTCATTTTCAATTCGCCATTCTGAGGTCGCCTCCTAAGTTCTCCTGGGGTTTCCTTGCTCTCTGTAGTTATTAATCTGCGTTGGTTGTGTAGTAGGACATTTGTTTACTTCATTAGGAGAATCTTTGGCTAACTGGAGATGGGTGGGGTACTGACTACCACGATGCTCGGTTGACTTGCACAAGAAGAAGTGCAGGGAAAAACAGCATATCGTCAGTTGTACGTAAGATTCTGAACTTAGTCCCTTCATATTGTGTGAGGAAGATTTTTTATCATCATTTATATATGTCTCTTCTAGAACTCATAATATGGGATAAGCCAGGGTTAAGTACTCGTATTCCAGCTTTTATGAACGAAAGTTCGCGATGAATTTCGGTTTCATTTGGTGAGTTCATGTGCAATTGTGTCATGTGGTATTACGAGACAAACGTTTGTAATAATTACCCTTTTGAGTTTATTGATAAGGGGAATTACTCTTGTCACCTTCCTTATTCTCCTCTTTGATGCGAGGTTTTTGGACGAATGACTTGATCAGAATTTTAGATTTGCTGAAAGACTGGCAACCGTATTAACAATGGATGTCACTACTTTTATTACAGATGAAATTCTGTTTCTACTGCAATGCAGAGTATGGAGTCGTCTTTCGATACCAAAGAAAAGAAAGATCATGTGCTTTTGAAAAATTATCGAGGAGAATATATTCTTTCTTAGAATTACAAAAATTTCAAAAGAATGGCAGTAATCGTTGAAATTGGATTTCATCACACGCTAGCTCTTGAGACATAAAGATTAACAAATGATTATACTCTAAGCACAGTAACAAAAAAAAGACAGTATCTGAAAAGAACATACATATATACCCTAATGTACAAAAGTGCACAACAAACAAAAGAAAGAAAAGAATCAGGAAAAATAATTTTCAAATAATTCCTATACAGCACGTGACAACTCATCTATAAATTAAAATGAACTTCCTCAACTTATTTACAATTGCATGAAATTCTATAATTCTGTTAATTAAAAACGTTTCAGTTGTAATAATAATCTAATACCATTTTCAAAGAAATTTCACAAATATTTCGCCAGTCAATAAGTAACTAGAATGCATTCTTTAATGAAATAAAAATGTAAATTCGATATTGCTAGGGTACAGTTCAGGACAATTTTGTATCACGTCAGGCCCTTGCAAATTGACCCGATTTTAGACCGTCAGAACCGGTAGTCGAACGTCAGAATTGCAGTGCACTTGCTGTTGTGCATAAATGGCACTAATGATTGGAGGTGTACAATAGGGCATTGAGTCCATTAAGTTCGGGTGCCACGGAGGTCTTGAGATCTATAAGTGATGGCATAATGAGCAGTAGATGTTAGAAATTATGATTAAGGGGTGAATGATTATGTATAAATGTTGGAAGGAGAGTCTAGGGAAATGAGAGAACCCCTAAGAAAACTTACAAGAACTCAACGATTAAGGTGACTCAGGGCATCAACTGATGGTACTGCGGTGCCGCTGACCGAGACATCCAGGGAACAGAGTCCCGACGGAGGCAGGAGTTTCGACACATCCTACGTAGCTAGTCTCGCTGCTGGGTGGACGAGGATTCTAGCGGACGCATGCTCTGGTCGGTAGTTTGCCGTGATTCCTCTGATCAACGCACTGCAGCGCCTCTGACCGGGAGGTCCTAGGTTCGAGTTCTGACGGCGGCAGGATTTTCGACACTAGCTTTTTAGCTAGGTCGAATTCAGTCGCTGTCTGGAGGAGAATTCTAGCGGCCGGCTGCTCTGATCGGTAGTTTTCCGTGGTTTCTCTGGTCACCACCAGGCGAATACCGGAACAGTACCCTATCAAACGGGCTCAGACCGCGCGCGATGTCCTTCCCATTCCTTGTCTTATCCTCTCCCCTTACACACACACTTACACTAACATGTAGTGCATGTTACCACATGCACTACACTACCACATATTCCTGGAGACCGGTCGGGAGCTTAGAGCTCGTCCCGGCTGGGGCGGTGCCCCGCTGGTGGGAGAGTCCTGGTTAGGAAGAAACCCCACGAGCCGACGGTAGGTCGGTGCCGGATCTCGCCATACAGCAGGGGAAGATGACGGCACTCTCCCGAGTGAGAAAAACCTGCACTACACTTACGGTACTAATGACCAACGCAGTTGACGCGACCGGAAACACAAAAAAATCAATCAATCAATCAATTTGATCAACGCCACGCGAATGCCGGAGCAGTACCTCTAATCGGTCACAGACCACACATCATCCTTCCTCTTCCTCGTCTTGTCCTCACTCCTTACTTACACCACACTAGTTCACGTGTAACCTTTCCCAAATATATTGAAGCACAGAAAATCATAATATTTTATGTCATCAACGCCGTTCCATATTGGCATGCTGACAGGTTATTTACCAATCTGTAACATCTTCTTTCAGAACTTAGTTATGGTGTGATTCCGCTGCCAGCGTGGCGAGGGTTGGGTTGTCATTGGAAGGTCTCTTTTCCACGGAGGACCAAACTAATTGGATTCTCGATAACGCACGGAAGTGCATTCAATGCTGTTGACACAAAACTTTGCTTCAATTATTATAGTGATACACCTTTCATATTTGAGCGTAAAAATAAAAACTTTTTTACTTTGTAGTGGTTTGTAGGAAGAAGGTGAATGTTGAGGTAACAATAAATTAATTAAATTAACAATAAATTACTTTTCTCACTCAATTTACTTAAGAATTTTTTGTTGCGAAAAGAGAAATTCATATAATTTTGGATTTTTTATTCTAAAAAAAGTCTCTGGTATGCTGTCAGTCATTAATTGAGTTTTCTTAATTTATCTGAAACATTTTACGCTTGAAATAGGATTGAAATTGCTTGCTTTGAAGTTGTTAAGTGTGTGCCAAAGCATTTTGCGCGAACCTCGGTATAAATTGCATTTCAGTAATCTACTACCAATATTTCACTTATTAGCCCATTTTTACTAAATACTACTCATAAAGAAATATTATTGTTTAACATTTTGTAATACTGTCACATGGATAATAAGTCATCCATAAATATTCATAATTGAATTTTTGGAATACTGGGTACAGTTTCCTCAGGATTGAGAAATCTTTCAAAAGACGAGGAGTGAAAATCCGCTCAAGGAAAAACAAAATAGAATTTGTGATGCTATCACACAAGGAAGAAAAACCGCAAAAAAGCCTGTTTCCTCTCCCAATTTTAATTCCTGTGAATTTTTTATTCTGTACGTGGGGTGTATGGTTTACAATTCCATTTCAGGATTCATTTTTTTGAAAAACGTGCTCCCCGGCCCCCTTACGGGCCACGCCCCTTGAAGGTCGCTCGCCCAGATGCTCCCGACGGAGCGCCAGGCAGGGCGGAGGCGCCCTTTGCCTCCTCGAGGGCGTCGATTCCCTTTGGCCGACCGCACAGGGCGCGCGGCGTGGGGCGGCGCCAGCGGCGGAGGGAGCGCTCACCTTGGGCCAGGCGGCAAGACACGAAGAAAGAGACAGAGGGGAAGAAGTGATGAGGAATGGGGAGGCGCGAAGAAAGGGGATACAGCGAGGAGAAAAGAATGGAGAGAAGAGCGGAAGGCAGAGGAGAATGTAAGAGGATTGCATCTCAGGTGAAGAGGGAGGGGAGAGAGGAAGAAGGCGTAGAATGAAGAAGTACGGAACAGGATTGAGAAGGAAAGATTTAAAGATGGAACGATTGAGATGAATCGCGATGTGAGGATCAAGTAGTAATATAATAGGAAAGAAATGAGGTAAAGAGAGAAAGATTGAGTAAGAGAATTGGAGGAAGAATCTAGCCGGGAGGAAAGAGGAAGGAGACAGAGGAGGATTTGTGTAGGGGTTCAGCTGAAGGTGGGGTGGGGCGGGGCGGAACGGAGGACAAGGGGTGGGGCAGGGGCCGACGTGATCACAGGGCTGAGGAGGGGAGGGGAAGAAAGGGCAGCCTCTCGGGAAAAGAGGTGATAGCGCAAGGCGGGAGGGGGGATGAAAGGCGACTCGTCGGGGTGAAGAGACCGCAGGCGCAGACGGCGTGAGGCCAGGCGGGGGCGGGGCGGGGGCAGCAAGGTGCTCTGCGGCGCCAGACAGCTTGCGAGGGCCGTCCTTCGGGCGGCCGACATGGGTTTCAGAGTTCACTGGACGACAAGCACACACGCACCCTTTGGAACATTACACCTGGCCCTAACCCTCGAAATGTACACAGTTCAGGGTGGTGCTTCACTTTAAGGCAGTTTTATAGTATGGAGGAAAGAACAACTCCCAAAATTTGATTAGATTCAAAAATATGAATTGTGTATTCGAGTATTGTATTTTATTTTTTATATGAATTTTTTTCAACAATACCAATGAACAAAATATGAAAGATGGAATGAACCGGTTGATATCAGAATAAATATGTCACTGATTATTATGAAAGAATTATAATTGATTAAGGTGTTAAATTAATAAATAAACTAAATTCATTGTTGAGTACGAAAAATATAAAAAATTAAATAATATAAAGCATCGCTAAAAACATTTACATAGTAGTCACATAAATAATATAACGATTATTGATGCCGTTTGTCTTTCTTTGACAAAAGCACATCATACTTTTCTGGCAACCTTAAAGGTACTGCAGTAGAAAGAACCCATCAATAAAAATAGATTTTTTAAGGTAGTTTTGTGCCACAAATATTACTTATGATGTGTATGTTAGTGCTAATTCCAAAATTTTATTACTCCGCAGATCAACTGATTAATGGCAACATTATTCAAAATTAGTATAAAATGCCAAAGTATGATTAGCTGCAAAGCATACTTCGGGCTTCAGCCAGACGAAGTCAACATCCACCATCTCCAGAAGCACTTGAGTTGGTTAAGTTTGTTACAGTAACGATTAGTTACAGATATTTATAAACGGCGATCTGACTGCTGATAAGTTTCTAAAGCTAATGGAAAGCATGGTGTGTTGTTTCGAGTTCCACCCTGTCAGTCGTAAATTTCTGTGTACATCTAACCCAACCTTCCCTGATTACAAACCTCGATTTTTGCTTCGCATTTCCAAGTTGGCGTCGCGGCTTCGGAATTCGACGTTCGCGATTTACATAGAGTAACTGCCACAAGTCTGGCTAATAGTTATCTAATTAATAGAGAGCTACACTACTTGCTAATGAGAAGGATGGGATCTACTACATCCAAGGATAAGAAGCCCTAGTCTTGGAATTTAACTGAGAAGCATGCACTTTACTTATTGTTATGACATTAAGTATTCTAACATTAATATATAATATAATTGGTCACCTAAATGTGCTGAACGTTCTACCGAATGGTACTTGTTCTCCACCCTCATGCCGTAGCTCCCATCTTCCATGGCTTCCTCGGTGACAGGAGTCGACAAGAATTTGGAAGCTCAAAGAAGAAGGTTCCTAGGGCGCCATGGAGATTATATGAGGTGGGGTCAAGTGATCTTCGTACTAAGGAGCGGGTCGTTCACCGCCTCTTGCCCAAAACTGTTCCTGATGACTGTAGTCCATTTAGTCCTGTTAACTGCTGAGTCATCAGCGAGTCGCCCACACGCAGCCATCTGCACTACCCCCATGCGGTTTCCGTGACCCGAAAGGCTCACACTCATGGCGTCCATGAGATAAATTTTCGATTTTTTTGTGAGATTCCTTTATGTGATACAACCTTGAGTCTGAGAGCATAGGTTTCCGCGCCCGGTGTCAGTAATTACTATGTTGTATGCTGTACCTAGGACGCGGCGTCTCCTAGACATTCATGTACTTACAACCTTGAGTATGTTCAAAGAACATTTTAACGCATAACTATCACTAATATATAACACAGTCACCGGGAGCGGTAGCTCAGTGCATCGACTAATATCACTGCAGCGCCTTGACCGGGAGGTCCTAAGTTCCCACTCCCCACGGCGGCAGGATTTTCGACACTAGCTTTTCAGCTACGTCGAATTTAGTCGCTGTCTGGAGGAGAATCTAGCGACCTGTTGCTCTGATTGGTAGTTTTCCATGGTTTCTTCGATCAACACCAGGTGAATGCCGGAGCAGCACCATCACAAACGGGTCACGGACCGCTTGCGATCTTTCCTTCCTCTTCGTTGTCTCATCCACTTCCCTTACGTACACACTCTTACACTAACATGCACTACACTACCACATATTTCGCTCTGACCGGGAGGTCCTAGGTTCGAGTCCTGACGGCGGCAGGATTTTCGACACTAGCTTTTCAGCTAGGTCGAATTCAGTCGCTGTCTAGAGAAGAATTCTAGCGGCCGGCTGCTCTGGTCGGTAGTTTTCCGTGGTTTCTCCGATCAACACCGGGCGAATGCAGGAGCAGTACCCTACCAAACGGGCCATGGACCGCGCGCGATCTGTCCTTCCTCTTCCTTGTCCTATCCCCTTCTCTTACACACATACTTACACTAACATGCACTACACTACCACATACTTGCGGAAACAAACGGCGAATTTCGACAGTAAAACTCTTTTTAAAGGATCCTGATTACAAAAAAGTCGATAAATCCAGCTCCTAAACACGAAAAAAATTCTCTTACACGTGGTGTAGCGAGAATGCATATTTTGTAAGCCCTTTCTACAGAAAAATTGATTGGCGGTAAAACGTCTGTCTGTTCGTTCGTCCGTCGGTCCACAACGCGAGCAGCTAAACCGTTGAGTTGATTTTCTCCAATATCCAATCTCCAATCAATCTGACTGATGTCGGGGTCCTTTGAATTCCAAAGCGAAATTTTAATTTTGGGTGGTACTTTACATGAAGCCTCTCAGACAGTTAAAATTTTTTGAATACATGATTCCAACGTTTTTTTAAATTTAACATTTGTTATTGGACAGTGTAAAGGTCGCTTACGGGAATGGTACAGGTCTCATGTTCATTGAAAACCTGATTTTTCGAAAATTTCAAAAGTTAAATTTTTTCGGTATCTTCCTACATCTATAATTATGAAGATAGGGATGTTTTTCTTTCATAAAGTCTGCTACTTAAAAATAGATATTGAAATATGGTCATGAACAATTTTTCGAACATTTGAGTATTTGTACGTATTCTTTTGTGGAATAAGGTAATTTTCAATTTTGTTTAAACTATTTTTTCCTCAAAAACGCCACCAACAATTTTTACTAAATTTTGACCTTAGATAGCATTTAGTACGATTAAGAGAATAGTGCAACTTTCATGTTCGTTGAAAATTCTGCTTTTTGAAATTTGCAGATATTCAATTTTTTTGTCGGCGTCTTTCTACAACAACAATTATGAAGATAGACTTTTTTCTTAATGAAATGTGTTCATAAAAACATATAAAATAATGTCATGTTCAATTTTTCAATAATATGATTATTTTGCGAAATTTTGTGTCAAACAAGAATTTTATGTCAAGCAATTTCAATTAAAGATTACAAGCAATTGATCTTCATTAATTCACATAAATTAATTAGTTGTTTTCCTTTAGTGATGCCTTTCATTATGCTTGAGTTTATAAATATACATGAACTATTAGAAGGAAAGAAATTGCAGCTAGCCATCCACAGTTAACCTCAAAGCTATTTTTGTTTAGTTTTTATTTTCCAATCTGGCATAGTTTCTTTCAACAATGTAATCGTTTTCCGAAAACGGCAAATTTTCCCCATAAAAACCTATTGCCGTCCGAAAAAAATGACAATATCGTGCCTAATATGTAGAAAATTACTTCCTTTAACACGTTGTGTGGTCAAAATCCTTTTCTTTGTGGGTTTTTGATACAGAAAAATCTATTGACGGTAAAACATGTCTGTTCATCAGTCCGTCCGTCCGCCTGTTGTCAAAGCTTAAGCTAAAACCGTTAATTTATATTTAACGCACTAAGCCTCAAAAACAATTTCAACATTTTCTAAATATTTATTTCAATATTTTTATTAAACGTTCTCCTCGAATAGCACCATTTACATTTCAAAGAATTAAGCAGTTCTAATTTTCGATGAAGTTCTTGATTTTTCTAAAATTGCAGAAGTTCAAATGTTTTCGGCGTCTTCCTTCAGTTACAATAGTTACAGTTGTAAATAGAGATTTTTGCAGAATGAAATCTATTCTTTCAAGAGATCTTGAAATACGATAACGTAAAAGTTTTTTCCTAACATGAGGAGTTTTCATGTGATTTTCATGTAAAGTATAGAGAATTAATTTTTTAAACAATTAATTTCTCAAAAATTGTTCTAATTTTTACTTTCTCGCCCTTACGAAGGTAGTTTGTAAGAAGACACCGTAATATAATCGTGAGTCGCAAAATGGCGAATTTTCATCAGAAAAACTCTTACCTAACTTACTCACTACAGGTCAGTAGCGGTGCATAAGATGAGAAAAATTCATCTAAAAGTGATGTTTTGTAAAATAAAATTAAAGAAAATTATAGTATTTTCTTAAAATTTGAACCATTACGTTAAACATAATATTAAACACCGTAGTTCACATAAAATTGACCTTCTCCCTCATTCGTAAGGATAGAATATGAAGAAAGCCCAGGCAACGCCGGGTATTTTGCTAGTTTTGAATAAAAGCCGATCTCCATCAGGCTTTTCGTCGTTTCCCTGATCCATGGAGCAAATGCTGAGATGGCCCCTTGTTTTGCTTCTGGACATAAATGTAACTTCATTTTCTGTGCACGTCTTCTAGAATTCAGTGAGAAATATAGTTATTCAAATTGTCGTTTCCATGTTGTCTCGGCAGGAAGTATTATACCTCGGCAGGATAAGAGCCCAAAATCTATTGCCGATTTATCTTTGGAAATAGATTTTATTACATCGGAGCGATTTTTCTTTTTTTTCAAAATTCAAGTAGTATAGTGTAGGGATAACAGAATTTTAAAAACGTGCACAATATTTAAATATTCACTTCTCCCCATAGAACGTCATACACAGTTTTTAACCGTTTTCGACGTAAATAAATAAATAAATAAACAGAAAAACGTATTCATTATGTTTAAGTTTAATTTTAATATTTATAAAATATTGAAATTAAACTTAAACATAAGCCTCATATAGCCTCAAACATATATCCCTTTAACAACTATTTCCCAACTGATAACTCCATGAAATTAACTGCCGTCCTTCTTGGTCTCTTTTTCCTTGATTTCCTCCCCCGCCCCCGCCGCCGCTATGGCGCGTGAATATCGATGCGGGGGATCCACTTCATTGGCTATGCGCGTCTGCGTGCGGACAACTGACGAACGCGCTGCGCTGCGCCGCCCCCCTGGGGCTCCGCGATTCCCCGCGCATTTCTCGCGGCATTTGTTTTAGCCCTCCGTCTTCGCTCTCTCGGCCGGTGACGCCGCCGGCGGTCGCTGGACGAAGCGACTCGCTCTCTGCCGCTGGAAGGAGCACGTCTGGCTGAAATGGATTTGGTTCTCATGAAGAGAAGTAAGTCAGTTAAGAAAATGTAATGCAAGAGAAGAGAAAAGACATTTTGTATATATTTAGCATTTTTACAAAATAAAATATTACTATTTATTTTTGCTTTTTCTTTTCACAATTTATAAACTATCATGAATGTTGTGATTATTAATTGTCAAAAAACTTGAAATTGCCAATTTTTGTTTTAACATTAATTTAGTTATTAAGTCATTTACACTAGGATATCAGAAGTATAGCATTTTATTAATTTTTTGCTTATTTATTTACTTTTTTTTATTAATTTGCTTTTTTACTTATTTAAAGCTCATCATAATTTTTAGATTCTCCAAGTAGGGTGGGTGAGTTCATAATCTCATAATGTCTTTGAACAAAGTACACTCTTGCATAAAAAAAGTGTTAACGAAAATATCCATAGAAAAAATTAATGGGGTCTTGCATTTATATTACTATCGCTCTGCGTGTTTCTGGTTCGCAGAGCTTCCCTCATTTGAGCTGCATTTCCCCATTACAACATAACCGAAATCGCGAGCTAAGCCTCTTCGCGTTTAGTTTAAAAACATAAAACAGACCTCCCGCGGCGTAGTTTCCCACGCAGTGCGTATAAGCCGCCCATTCACACGTGTTATTTCCCCTATTGCGCGCGCCCAGTGGAAGCGGGGCGGTTTGCGCTTCATGTAAATCCTGAGCCCGCTGCCGGGCCTGGGAGTCAATGCAGAGCGCTGCACCTCCGACCGCACGGCGCTCCTGCACAAACAGCCCTTCGTACCTCGTTTCCGCCGCCCGCAGCATCGACCCTGGGAGCACAGCACCGTTCCGCCTCGCCCCCGCCCCTCTCCGCCCCGCCACGCGCCCCCCCCCCTCCCCCCCCCCCCGCCCTTGCCCCTCCCCCGCCCCCCCTCCCGCCCCGCCCCCCCCCCGACCTGCCCCACTCCTGCACCGCCCCCGCCCCATGGCGCCACAATACGCAAATAATTATGCCGGCGGGCGGGCGGGTGGACCTTGTGGAGTGCCAAGGTGCGGTTGAGCAGCGCGCGCGGGCGGGGCGAGGCGGGGCGGGGCGGGGCGGGGCGAAGGCGGGCAGCAAAAGGGAGCGGAGTTGACAAGGATCGCATTGAACAAAGCTCTCTAATGCTACCGGCTGAGATGGCTCGCCACCAACGGCTGCCGGTGCGGCGACGCTGAAAGGGGGATCCCCGGGCTGCAGTTGCGTTGCTGGCGGATTGGATCACCGGCTACAGAGCTAGGGCGAATTCAGGTGCTGGCAACACCTCGAAGGGGAGTGTTGTGTAGGTCGGTGCTGCACCTCGCATTCTAATAGAGAGAAAATTTACATTTCGGAAAATACCAAGTACTACACTCACAGAAGTAATGACTAAAGCAATTAGCATCCACTGAATCACAAAATAATCGGTCAATCAACCAACCTAATGTTTTAAAAACTCTCATTACAGTTTTTCAATTTTCGTGCGGAGGAGTGGATGTCAATTTTCTAATATTCTTAATACATTTACATGTATATTTCAGTTATTTGTCGAAATGTTTTTTTCAAGAAGTATTGAACTATCTCTTATATAAGGCAGAAACTTTGAAATCGAACAATACAACATCAAATTCTTCAAATATTTCTTGAAAGGTTTGCGAAGTTAACATAATCAATGGTTAATTATGTATTTTACATATTATTATTGTAAAAGATTCTACCTCCTTTTTCAGAAATCAATTACAGGTTTCTCTAGACATATTGTAGATTCATAAATGCGCAAGTAAACAATTTCCACCAAATGTCAACTGGCAAAGGCAATTCACCAATAGTTGAAATATTTGCATACTTAGGGACGTGGTAACTACATTTGCAAATAACGGACGTTGACGTTTGTAGAAGTAGTCACTTAGAATCAGAGTCATTAACCGAAATTTTATAATCAACCGAGACTTATTTCGTTATTAGCCGTGTGTCGTTCCAACATATCGTATTACCACCTTATTATAAGAAATAATCATACATATACAGGAACATATATATTTCTATTCTTTGAATAGAAATATTCATATGCCACCTTTTTTAAATTAATTTGTTAAATGTTCTTAATGAACGGCGGCCGTTAAAATACGTTACGAACGCTGACCATTAAGAGGAGCTTTATATCCCTGTGGTTGGTTCCGTTATGTGGATGTAACAGCACAGTATTAGGAAAAATATCATCCACAAGTTGGTTGGGCCAGAAGGAGAGCGAGCCAGCCCGGCGGCAGCGGGGCGGAGGGCAGGTCACGAATTCCCAGGGATGCCAGCGCCCTCCCGAGCCCCGCGCAGCTGCGCCCACTGGAACACTTTGTGGGGCGGGGCAGTGGGGGGGAGGCGGGGCGGGGGAGTGGGGGGTTGGGGCGGAGGGGTGGTTGGGGTGGGGCGGGGGAGGGTTGGGGCGGGGCAGTGGGGAGTGGTAGAGGCGGGAGGGGTGGTTGGGGTGGCGGCGGGGGTGAGGCGGGGGCAGGGCAGTGTGAGGGCGGGGGCGGGGCAGGGAGTGTGAACAGCGCGAACACGCCGAACGTGAAAGCGGATTTCCACGCTCATTGTAGCGGCGCGGCCTTTCACAAACAAAATGACTATCAATAGTCGCCCGCGCGCTCGCAGCGCCGTGCAGCGGCGCCGCGCGGAACCTCGCGAGCGAGCGCCGAGGGTTGAGCCAGTAATAATGCCCTTTTACTCCCCTTATAATACGGCCCGCGCGCCCGGGCCGCCCTGCGAGTTCCTTCTATCTTCTTCTTTCCTTTCCATTAAGTTTGAATCGCTTGCGGTTCTGTTCCGGGGTATTATTACAAGGGTATAAATCATTAGACGGCGCAAATAAATGATATCGGAATGTATGTTGGGTGCTTCCCCGCCTGGATCACGTGGTACCCGCGCTTCCGAGAAAGGGGGATTGCTTTTCATCTTCGGCGGCGGGTCCCTCCTTCTGCTGGAACAATTATTATTATTACGGCGAACATTATTAGCGGGATTGGTGTCGAAAGAGACGGAGGGAGCGGGAAAGAGAGGGCGGCCGCGAGAGGTGGGGGGCGAAGGAAAAATGGAGGAGGAGATGGGAGAAAGGAACGGCGGCGAAAAGACATCGGATTCCATTCATATAAACTTTGTTTGGTGGAAATTCTTCGGAAAGTTGCGGCAAAGAGGGTTGTGGTCGGAGGAGGGGAGAGAAAAGAAGGGGCGGGGATGTGGAGGGGAAGGAGAGGCGGGGCAGATGAGAAGACACCCCAAAAGGACAAAGTCAACCACGATTTCGGGGTAATATGTTCGAGACGGAACTTGCTGCCCGCCTCGCCGCGGAGCGCGGAGTCGATTGAGGAAGTGCAAAGAAAATTCAGGTCTTCCTTCGGAATGCTCCGCGCTTTTTTTTTCCATTTTTGATTTTCGGCTTCATGAAAGATATATGGATTAAATTTTGCAGTTCAAAAGAAATCCGTCCACTACACAAGACGTTTTCAAAAATGTGTCGAATAGCAGTGACATTCTTTATCGCACCCCTCTAGAATTTACGTGAACTATTTGCTCCGTCTAAAATGCAGGAATACCCCAAGCAAAGAGAGAAATGCGCATGCCCTGAATTGCAAATTTGTTGACTTCTTTAAATGAATTTGAAACTTTGTCATCTGAAATTGTCCTTGACAATTACAAGTTTTAAATATTATTAGAAGGAAATTTACACAAATAATATTTGTAAAACGCTTCAGTATTAGGTGAACCTAATGTTTTTAAACAAGACGTATTAGTAATTAGTACGGGAATATGCTGAGGAGATATTTAATCATTCATGCTTAATGGACACTATAAGCAGGTCTATGTGTTATCGTCGCAAATACAGTGTTCTTTATTAATTTACTGAACATAAACTATAAACTTCCTTGGTGTAAATATCACAAATATTTTCTCTGTTGTGAATAAAAATTAAATCATAGAACTTCACAGCATCTTAAGAAAATTACGAGTAATTATACTCCGAAACAAACGAGAATTTTTTCCTTCCACTGAGTGAAAACAAGCAACTTTTGCTAATTTGCAACCGGTAAATTAAACATCAAGCCAGAAATTCTCTACCACATACCATTTTTTTAGGAAAAATCATAAAACATTTTTGAAATAATAGCAAAATTAAATGCTTTCGCAAATGTTAAGCTTAATTTTTTGCATGGGACCGTAATACTACAAGTTGGTTTTAACTGGTTTATGTACTATTGAGGATCTTAAAATGCTTCGCTAAGTGTGTTATCCAGTTTTATTTATTTATTGTGAAATCTTCTCGTGTTGCCCGATGCTTCAGTTTCCAATACCGGAAGTAATAAGGTAATCAACTGAGAGGCCATCTCCGTTTATAGCGTTTTCCAATAGATTCTATATGTTATTGAAACAGTTCTATTTGTTTAACATTAACATATCCAAGGTTAGAGGGAAAGAAATTTATATTTGAATGTAAAAAAATTTACTTTCAAAGACCTATTACATCCCATAGTTTTATACGTTGTAATAATGCGATTTACGAAGTAAGAGTAATTTTCAGCTCTATTGTGGCCCAGAAAATTAGTACAAACAGCCGAGAATCTTGCAAAACATATTCTACTACCAATGCTTCAATGCAGTTTTTAATGTCACAGTCAACGAGTTTATCTTACATAAAAGAAAGAAAATTTAATTTGAAGTTTTCTGTACTAGATTGCCACTTGTTCCATACGTCTCCTTGTAATTTATAACAAAATAATAAAACCTTGTCCATAAAAACTATTCTTATTTAACTTTATTTCCGAATAACGAGGTACATCCGTGTAATTTAATCGCTGGAATGTCAAGTAATTAGTTCAATTTCACATACAGTCACATATTTTACAGGCCGAACAATTGGGGTGGAATCGAGAAGCCAGCAAACATGTAATATAATGTTCAAGAAGATCGCATCTTGAAGATTACGGTGTAAGAAACGTTAGTTTATAAGGCCTTAGAACACTTTGTTTACAAGTTATTTAACAATATAGATTGAAAAATGTTGACGAGGGTTGCGGGATGCATGTCATAAATGTTTAAATGCTTTTTTAAACAGATCCTTCATATTTTTAAAGCCAAGTGCAATTCTCTTTCTTTAGAGATGTCATTCATAACGCTTGGGTGCGTGTGAGACCCGCAAAAGGCATCCATATTACTGAAATAAAATATATGTGCTACTTGAGTATGATATCATTTCAGCGCCGAGTAAATGCATGAACCAAGTCATTGTCAGCATACATCACGCTATAAAAGTAATATTTCTAATTTCTCTTGCTTATTTCTCCACGCGTAAAGATATCGTTTTAGGCATTATTAGAAGTAGATGAAATACATCGTGCCAGGAAAGTCTCTTCGAGATGGCGCCAGTGACTGGTAAGAGTTCTAGCGACAGAAACTATGTTGGTAGCGCGAACTGAAGCTTGTAACAAATTAAAACGTAAGTTGGCACTCAACACAATCGTAACAGATGCTGGAAATGTCCCTTTCACTTCTTTCTCAGTCATCTGGTTGCTACGAATATAAATGCAATTTTTTATTCGAACACGTAATTCGCCTAGGTGCGGAGAGACTTTCCTAGCACATATTACAATGAACCCACTGAAATACTTAACGAATGTCAAAAGATGAAAAACTACATCCGCAAACTTTTGCGCAGCTCTCGTTTTCTTCATTTAGATGCTTTTAAATGTTTATTTACACAATATTTAACTTTCATTATTTAATTTTAAAACTTTGAAAAGTTTGAAATCGGGTAAGTATATAATAATACTGTGTAGTAAAAACAATCAGTAGTACGCGAAACCTGAAGGATTAAAACCTGACTCACAAATGGTCACAGGTCACTGAAATGTACAGAAGCTAGGGTGAGTTCAGGGTGGATGCAGGGTTCATTTCCCGCTGGATAGTGCGAATAGCACTCAACGACACGTCGGTTTGAGGCAGATTTCTCCATCCTAGTATCTCCGCTAGTAGAGCACCGTCCTACCCGGAACAAGCTCCCCGACAAATGTTATAACGTCGTGTAAGTAATTGTTAGTGGAAGGGGAGAAGATCCGACAAGGAAGAGGAAGAAAAGTACGTGCGCGGCCCATGGACCGTTTGTTAGGGCACTGCTTGACATTAGCCTGACATTGATCCAACAAAACAACCGATGAGGGCGGCTTGCCACTAGAGTTCTCATCCAGATCGCGTCACAACTCGTCCGAGCAACACAGCTAGTATCAGAACCTGCCCCCGATGGGATTCGAACCAAGGGCCCAAGTCGCTTTAGAGATATCCGTAACGCACGAGACACTAAATGGCTCCCAGCAGCGAGTGAGGTTCGTCGCAATTTCTGGCGGCGTCTTTTCTCCGGAATCAAGTTTCACGTCGAGTTGGAGCTGCGATCGCATTTCGCGCTTTGCAAGCACTATGGTGCCACCTGGCGGCAGGGCTGAGAAGCAGAGCGCCACCCTTTACGACTCCGTACACCTGAGTTAGTGAGCTTTCTTTTGCGGTAGCCACAAGGGCTACCTAAGAGCTCGGAGGGGTATTTCCGCTATCAAAACGAATGTTGCACCTCAATTAACATTTCCACTTTAAACGAAACCGTATTAATCGAATGATTAACGGAGTAACTTTTTAAATTCATGAATCTTACAGGGTAGGCTTATATTCCCTAAAAATTAACATTTGATACTACACATTCTCTTCGTTAATTTTGAAAAATGCAATTTACAAGAAATGAAAACCATTTTTAAAGACTTTATTAAGACTAAGAGAAAATTTACTATTGATAATCAAATCAACCTCTCTTACTGTGAATAGCTTTAAGGAAGTATGACTTCAGTTATCTAATGTTTGTATAAATGTGCCGTTAACTTTTGTAACAATATTTAAATATAGCAAATTACCTTAACTTACAAACAAAAGCAAACGTGCAATGATTTGACCAAGGATGGTCAGGTCTACATATTTATTATAACATCAACAACAGCGACAACATCATCTTAACTAATTCTGAGAGTTCTGCTGTACTCGAATAAAAAGACAACAAAACATTTTCATTTGCAATTCGTGAATGTGGGTCCAAACTTGTTTTTTTTTATCACAAGGAAAAATACACAGAGCGTTAAGGTTAATAAATTGAATGAATTGTACGGTAATGATGAATAATTCACAAATCATAAGTTTTAGTAAATTTCTAGTTTTGTAAATAACGAGTAATGAATAGGGCAACCCAATTGGGTATTTTCCAAGACATTACATAAGTCACTATTAATTCTCTAGAAGTCACGAAGCTGACATTTAATCAGATATCACATCTTATGCACTTCCTCGTAATGTAATACGTCCATTAAGAGAAACGGTCTGAAAGCCTTCCTTTACAATTCGGGAGGCAGACGCTTCTTCAGGCACTATCTCGTACTGATTAAGACATGGCCTCCTGCAGCAATGCGGTCCGCTCGTTGTTTTGCAACGCCGCATTGCTTCATGAAGTTAATGGAATGCAATTACTCCCACTCTTTCCTCCCGCGCTCGCGAGAATGCAACAATTATCGGGCGGACAAAAGATTCGTTAATGGAATTTCCTCCGCTTGCGGCAAGTTTTAATAGACGCCGCCAGCACTCCTAACTCCCCCGCGCGAGTGGCAAGTCTGTGTTATTCCGACACGAGATGAACAACGGACTGCGCCTTGATGACGGTGAAATCGAATCAGTGATAATTTTCTGATAGCCTGGATTTTTTGTCTTTCGCGACAGAAACTTCACAAAGCAAGGAACAATGCCATTGAAAGATGGCATGACACAAAAAAATAATAGTTGTTCATCAATCAAGTGTTTGGACATTTCTACTAGCCATACTGAACGAACAGGAAGATAATGTGCAGATGGTTACCAAATGTCGAGGGCGAGGTGTCGGCAAGGGTGACGGTGAGTGATGCAGATGGAGAGGCGGGCAGGTGAGCAAGTGAAACGAGAGCGGAGAGGCAGATGAGCGGGTGAGCTGGGTGATGAGTAAGCAGGTTGACGGGTGTGCTGATGGGCGGGAGAGCTGCAAGGTTGTTGAGCTGGTGGGCGGGAGAGCTGCAAGGTAGTTAAACTGGTGGGCGGGAGAGCTGGTGGGCGGGAGAGCTGATGGGCGGGAGAGGCTGGTGGGCGGGAGAGCTGCAAGGTAGTTGAGCTGGTGGGCGGGAGAGCTGCAAGGTAGTTAAACTGGTGGGCGGGAGAGCTGGTGGGCGGGAGAGCTGATGGGCGGGAGAGCTGCAGGTAGTTGAACTGGTGGGCGGGAGAGCTGGTGGGCGGGAGAGCTGGTGGGCGGGAGAGCTGCAAGGTAGTTGAACTGGTGGGCGGGAGAGCTGCAAGGTAGTTGAACTGGTGGGCGGGAGAGCTAGTGGGCGAAAGAGCTGGTGGTCGGGTGCGTGACCTGCTGCGGGGGCTGCAGAACGGGTGCTCCGTAGAGGGGGGTAGAGGGAGGGCCCTTTGGGAGTGAGCCTCACGGCACACAGCACGCGGACGGACGGCGCCCGCAGGGGGGGGGGTCGACCCCGCGCCTCAGGCAGGGGAGAGGTCAGTGCCAAGCTCCCCGCCCGCCCCGCCTCGTCGACCCCCACCCCCCGGCGAACACGCGCGCCCCTACGTTAAATTTATTTATTTTTTATCTTTTATAAACTATTTGTATATTATCCCGTTCAGCATTTGACATCAAAATGAACTTTTTTTAAGTTTCAAACGTACATGTCAAGATATAAGGTTGTTTTAAAGTAAAGTAATATTCAAAATAGATTACGTAACCCATTTGTAAACAAGATACAATAAAAATAAATGAAAAATGTTTTTGAACAGCCAAAATATAAGGAAGTTAATGTACAAAAATATGAATTTTTTCGCGATGGTCCAGCGACCAGTGCTGGACCACTTAAAATGGATTGACCACTTATTTTAAAAAGTCTAGAAGTGCATTTCACTTGAGAAGAAGAAAAGTAATTCCTTTTACAATAGACTTGTTTGGCAGGTTCACGAAGACTCTAACTGGAAGAGATGTTCCTTAACCAGGTCTCACCTACTAAACAATATCTTACAGCTTTCTGATCCTCTATGAATGAATAAAGTTAAGAATTACTCAAATAGTAATTTAAAATTGTTAAAAGTTAACATTAACTAATAATGTTAATCTAATGAGTTATAAGTCGGATTACAAATATCTAAAATTCAATATTTTTAGGAGAAAATACTTTTCGATTATGAAAATATGCACGAAGATTTAGTGTAAGCGGGTAGTTATTAAACTCTTCAGGTTTCAAAATTTACCACAACTTACAAACTTGTAATATTGCATGTGATTTGTTCATAAATCCACGCAATACGTGTCTCATTGTATAAATTTTCCTCAGTTGTTCCACGTGTTCCGTTTCCGTGCCCTGAAGAAGGGCTGCTTCGCATCTCCAGCGCTTGGAGGCGCCGCGAGAGAGGTAGGTGTCAAGTAAGAACGGAAAAGTATGCCTTCCCGCCCGCGAGGCGATAGAGTTGTAGTTTACATCTAAAAACAAAACACGACGTATTTACGGCAAGGATGTCACATAAAACCCCGCGAAGAGAAGCGCGCGCGAAGTCTGCACACTGGATTATATTTGGACGGAAATAAAATGTAAGGTAGAATCTCTTGGAGTGCATACAGCTAGAAATAAAAGGTATGGAGGTTATATCAAATATCCAATGATAAAGCAACAACATAAATGATATTCAGTTTTCAAATGGAGAAAAAGTTAAATGTGATATATTAACAAGCTTTCTAAAAAATTTCAAATAGAAAATTATATTCATTTGGTAACTAGAAGAGCTAGAGTTAGAAATTAGCTTTTAAATGGCTGAAAGCCTCTAATAAAGAATACCATACTAATTTACATACGTCGTATTCGCACATATCTTCTTAAGAAAATACTAAGATGCACAGCTTCAAAAAATAAACCACTTGTCATTATTCATTTCATAATTTCTCAACTGTCTTAATATTTTTTAAGCAGTGAGTCAGTGCCAATACCACGTAAACCACACTAAGCGTACCCAACAGAGCTTTGACGTTAAAAATGTCGTTCCTTTCATTTCTCATCCATTCGCGACCTAAACCAGCTTCTTTACAGGCCCAGTCGCCACACTGCCTTCGCGTTGATCTCAGGAAGATGGAAGCAGAGAGTCAAGTCGAGTCTACGCAAATCACGTGGTGGGCAGGGTAAATGCGAGAACAGAATGGCGCGTGTGTTTTGTTTGGTTTGAGCCAACGGAGAACTAACGGGGAAAAAACGTACTGTATAATTACGTGGTTTGGCAGTTCATTCCGGTGGTGAACGGGTGGTTAAGTGGGTGGATGGTAAGCTAGCGGGTGGACGGGGTAGGCGCGGGAGGGCGAGTGGGTAAGTGTTCGAGTAGGCGAGTGCGTAAGGGTTTGTGTGGGCGAGTGGGTAAGGGTTTGTGTGGGCGAGGGGGTAAGGGTTTGGGTGGGCGAATGGGTAAGAGTTAGGTGGGCGAGCGGGTGAGGGTTTGGGTGGGCGAGTGGGTAAGGGTTTGTGTGGGCGAGTGGGTGAGGGTTTGGGTGGGCGAGGTGGTAAGTGTTTGGGTGGGCGAATGGGTAAGTGTTAGGGTGGGCGAGCGGGTGAGGGTTTGGGTGGGCGAGTGGGTAAGGGTAAGGGTGGGCGAGCGGGTGAGGGTTTGGGTGGGCGAGCGAGCAAGGGTTTGGGCCCTTCCGGGGCGGAGTGGTCCCGCTATTGCGCCGTCTCCATAATTGCGCGCGCGCGGGCGCCGCCGGCTGTCTCTGGTTGCAGCCGAGCGCGTGCGGGCGGGCGGCGAGCAGGATGCGGGGCGCGGGGTGGAGGGGGAGAGACACGGGACAAGGTACTGTCGGCAGTGGAATGCGGGGCGCTACGGTAGGGATGAGAAGCGCTAAGGGAGGGTGGAGGAGATGGTGGGCGGAGCCTGTGAGGCGAGGAATGGAGGGACAGGTTCGGAGATCGGGAAGAATGTAGTACTGAAGGAAAGGGAAGGGGAGCGAGAGGAGGGAGAAAACCGCAGAGAGGAGATCTTCAGAGGAGACCCTCAGAGGAGCAATACAAGTAGAGGAGATGTTGCCACAATCTCCGAGAAGGAGTACCAGTGGCGAAAGATATAAGAGACTCGGGCCGTGTACGCGAAACCAAATTCATTCAGACTGATCGTGACTTTCGGAAGTTCCGGACTAAGCGGCATAATGCGGGACGAGCAGAGACGTGCACGACCTGACATGCCGAACGACTGTGCACAAGTGTCGTATCGCGTGTGGACTGAGACTGTCGCGAGGCCGCGAAAGCATAATTGGGTAGCTCCGCCTTGGAAAGAGCGTCTCAGCAATACAAGCCTCTATAACAGCTTGATCTCCGTAAGCAGTGAGACGAATGAGACTCGTGAGCTCGTCGCCGTGTGCACGGACCTTCCACTTCTCCGTGGGTTCAGATCGGCCCTAACTGGCTCTGCCAACACTCCTCCGACCACTAGTTCAGTTAGACCTTCCGGGATCCTACTAACAGCTTCTCCCCCCCCCCACCTGACCGCTGTGCAATACGTGTCGCTAACCCGTCCGATGGCCGCTGCAAAGTCTCTCTTCCGGAGAACAGCCCTTGGAGAGGCCGGGCTACGTCAGGTGCCAAAGTAAGTGACACCACCCCAATAAACTGCTGTTTGCCATGACTGGGGTCATCCCTGTTCTTATTGCTCCCTCTCCTCCACCCTAGGCCATTAGGAGAAAAGGGAACGGCCCAGAGGGCATCTTCTGCCCCTTTCCCCCCACGTGGTGCCAGACCCATCCCTCAGGACAAGACGGGGACGCGAGGGGAGCTAAGCGCGAACGCTAGCACCACCCCAGAGCGCATGCGCCAACGCGCATCCGACCGACGACCCGCGGCCGCCCAGCTGTGGAGGGCAAACGCCCCACACGGACACCTCACGACAACCTCCACGCAGCGTAATACATCCTCGTTCGGGTGTTGTACGAGCAAGGAGCAGCGGCGAAATAAATATGCTCATATCACACGCCATGAGGTCGTTTCAGAACCAGGTACGCCTCCGTGCATTTCCCTAGAGAGGCAACGCAGATATATAACCCCGCCCCGATTCGAGTTCGTCTCGCATCCACGTGTGGAGTGCCGCTGCTGGCGAAGCTGTCGGGGCGAGAGGCGATCATTAGGACGGTCGCTCAGGGGCCGCTCGTCCGTCGATTGGATGCTTCGTGATTCCGGGCGCGTCGGTGGCTTTGGTCTTTATTCCCGTAAGTGTAGTGCATGTTTTGACCTAGGGTGATGGATAGATCCGACGCCGACCTACCGCCGGCTAGCGGGGTTTACCCCTCACCAGGACTCTAACCAGGACTCTCCCACCAGTGGGGCATCACCCCAGCCGGGACAAGCTCGAAGCTCCCGACCGGTGTCCCGGGATATGTGGTAGTGTAGTGCATGTTAGTGGAAGTGTGTGTGTAAGGGGACAGGATAGGACAAGGAAGAGGAAGGAAAGATCGCTCTCAATCCGTGGCCCGTTTGTTTGGATGTTGTTCCAGCATTTGCCTGGCGGTCCGTGGCTCGTTCGGTAGGGTACTGTTCCGGCATTCGCCTGGAGGTGATCTGAGAAACCACGGAAAACTACCGATCAGAGCAGCCGGCCGCTAGAATTCTCCTCCAGACAGCGACTGAATTCGACCTAGCTGAAAAGCTAGTGTCGAAAATCCTGCCACCGTGGGGAGTGGAAACCTAGGACCTCCCGGTCAGAGGCGCTGCAGTGACATCTGTTGATGCACTGAGGTACAGCTCCCGGTCCAGATATAATCATGTAACGTTTCATTCCACCCTCCCTCACCATAATCCTCAGCGTTTCACCTCTCTGTTACCCACTTTCCTCTGACCTGCGTATTCCCACCCGCCGCGAACACCTTGTCTCGCACCACCCTACAGCCGCTCCCTCAATCTTACAGTTACGGCGGCCACCGAAACACCGGGAGGGCGCCACCGGCGCACGGCGACGAGAACGACCGAAAGGGCGCGCCGTTTGGCACCGCGCTCTCCCGGCGCGCGCAAAAAGGAGGATAACTGCCGCATTACCTGGCAAACGGAACCTAAAAGACATTTCCCCTTCCCTCGCTGACGCCACAATAACTCCCACTTTGCCTCTTTGCTCGAGGCCCCAACATCCGACGGCATCCAACGGTCGGGGAAGGCGGCAGATGTTTCCAATGCATCGACGACACCGCCGCCAGAGACAACGGGGGCAACAGCCGTAGAGGAGGAAAAAAAGAAGATCGCGCGGCGTTTCGCTCGCTTTCTTTTACGGTGTCCGCTGGGACGCGCGTCGCAGCACAGTGTCCGGAAGTGCGGTTCTGCGAGACGCTTTGTTTGTCACCTTAATTGAAGGTAAACTCGCTGTTGATGCGTTCAGTTTTGCAGAGGAAAACTCGGTCCTTGGGGAACACCGCTGAAGCTCGGGCAGTGTCCTTCAGATGTTTGTTTGCTTTTCCCTGTTGTTCTTTTTACTTTCTCACCCCACTATATACTTACGTAAAATAGAGCGCATTGTAGTAATGTTGCATAACGATTTTGTTTGTAAATGCCTCTCGCTTCTCACTCACATCTTTAGGGGTGTCTTACCCCAGTGTATTCTTTTTCGTTTTGTAATCGACCAGTAATAAATTTTACCAAGTTTTGTAGGAATGATTTTGTTCCTGCGTTGAAGAGCTAAACAGGAACACGAACACACACAAACATTTCCATCAATGTTTTTGGTATATTAATATTTTTGCAATGGGTACATTTATGAGGCAATGTTTACACCGGCGACGAGATAAATGAGAGTATTACATATAATAAACAAGGCATATGTTTTTGGCATGTGTAGTAGTGTAGTCCCTGTTCGTGTAAGTGTGTGTAAGGGAGGGGATAGGTCAAAGAAGAGGTAGGAAAGATCGCGCACGGTCCCTGGCCCGTTTCTTAGGATACTGCTCCAGCATTCGCCTGGTGTTGATCGGAGAAACTACGAAACATTGCCGATCAGAGCAGCTGGCCTCTAGAATTCTCCTCCAGGCAGAGACTGAATTCGACCTAGCTAAGAAGCTATTGTCGAAAACCCTGCCACCGTCGGGATTCGAACTCAGGACCTCCCGGTCAGAGGGACTGCAGTGACATCAGTTGATGACCTGAGCCATCTCTCCGGGTAAATCCGTTCGACTTGCGTTGTCCGTTACACAGTGATATACAACGCCCTTTTGTACCTTCACGTTAAACATAGTTCTTTCTCTGGACAATCCAGTGTCGTTCGTTGTGCACTTCTCGTTTATCAACTTAGACTTCTTCCAAGCTAGTCGCTTAGTATTCAGCTCACCCGCACCGCATAATAACACGCGAGAATGGCCGGAAAAGCTGCCAACTTAGTTCGAGAAAATATATTCTTCCGCCGTGTGTCTTGCCACTTGACCTAAATGGGAAGTTTTCCTGCCGCGCGCTCTAAATTACTCACATGGCGTACACGCACGCAACTGCTCGTCGAGGAAGATTGATGTTAAAATGTAAGCTGCCGGAAACGGAAAAGGTTTCAATCCCGTTTTACTCCTACACATTTTTTTTCATAAATTCTCCGTTCCTGTTTCAAAAAAGAAGGTCGAGCTGTCCGGCATATTGAAGGCAAGAACAAGTCAATGAAATATTATGTGGAGTATATATAAGAAGGGCGAGCTTTTCATGGAAAAAGAGCAAAAGAGATTTGATATATGTAGGTATAGAAACCAGCGCCACAAGCGGTCAATCCCCAGTAACACACGCTCGTAACACGGTACATTAAACAGGTTTTGGCAAAACGAGAACGTAAAGAAGGAAAGAAAAAATCTATTAAACAGAACAACCAGATCAAAAGCTCAGTTTTCCCTTTAATTTTTTCCTTGCTCTTAATTCTCACTCTTCTTTCTGACATAAGACGTTCATCCAATGGAGAAGTCTCATCCTTTTAAGGAGAAAATCTGGTGCTCAAATCTGATCACATAATTTATGTCATCATATCTCTTACTTGTAATCTACGGCAAGAATTATCTTCACTATTTCACTCATGTCTGTCCGTTTACCGTAAATAAGTGATATTGATTTTTGGTAGCATTCTATGAACATCCTTCTGAGTACTAGATCTCTAGAATATTCAGTATTTCCAAAATAATTTAACGGTTCACGTATAGGTTGAATATAAAGAAAAAGATCTACCAGTTGAAACTGACCATATTTTTGCACTCAGTAAGTTATACGTCATTAACAACAAAATGTAGTCCATGGAAGCACCAATTAATATTCAGGAATAATAATTTTCCGTGGGTTTCATTTATATTTATGCATACAATACCAAAACTCTCTTATCATGGAAATTGTTTTTTTTTTTTTTTTTTTTTTTTTTATATTATATTATCTCATATAGAAATACGCTCAATATCCATGGAAATCATTGTTTATATCTGAAGTCGTGAGAAACTGAAAATAAATATGGCATATTTTCGAACCTATCCATTGAATAAGAACGATTCTGATATTATAATCGCATATACAGTATGTAGATGGAGTTTCAAAATTAAGGAATTGAAAAAACAAGAAATGACCTAAGTATCAATCATTTATTTTATATATATATATATATATATATATATATATATATATATAATATTATCTATAATACATCATAGATTGAAGACTGCATCAGTTCCAATAGTTTAGCTGCGCGCCACCAGAGGATGATGTCTGAGATCTACTGATTTCATGAATGTCCAGAATTATTACGAAATTCATTGAAGTTTGATTAAGGTTATGTAATGTCCCTGTGTGAACATTTGAAGGAAAGCCGTAACTGAAGTGGTAAAGAATGCCAATATTCATGCATTACTCTTTGTCCCTGTTATATACAAAGTGGCGAGAAGTCATTGCGAGATTGAAAGTGTTTAATAATTGAGGTAAGTTGAGAGAATAAAAAGTACAATAATATACAGTACAGAATATACAGCAATGTACAATATATAGATATCGTATACAATCTAAACGTCTTCTTTTACAGAAATTTGTGACAACTGAATTTTTTGTCGAAACGAGTGTCACAATTGTTGAAAGAGATTACAAATGCCAAGAGATGGGCAGTTTACTAAAATTTTGAATCGACTACTCAGAGGGACGATCGACTTGCTGAAGTACTCGCTCGTCCCATTGAAAATAATACTGCAAGAAGGGGAGAAATGTGAATAATTCTCTAAGTAGTAAGGCTACTGTTCATTAAGACACTCAATTTGACTATCTACACATTTCGTAGGTTCAAAATGGTCAAATGGAAAATATGTATATGTTTTCAGTAATCCAGTAACATTTTTTCTTCAATATGCGAAGGAATTTTAGTGGTGTGTAATTTAGGAATGATCATTTACATATTAAGACTAATATGTAGAGTTGTCTGTCATATTAATTGCAGTTGTACGTTTTTCTTCTGCATGTGAAGAAGTTTTTTTTTTATTTTTTATTTTTTATTCTTTTATTTTTTTAATTTGTTGCATCTACACCTTGACGCAACGCGTCTCCAGGTTCCTTAAGGAGCGTTGGGCGCTTTGCACTGGGGACTAATCCTCAATTAATGTGCTTTTATTTCTGGAGTAATCCAGTAATCCTCCATTACAATAATCTCAAGTCAAGTCTCGTCACGGCGCAGTCAGTCAGTGCCTTTTATCCCTTCGGCCAGGGGCTCGACGACGTTAGTTCCCGCGGTTCCTGGCCGGTCACCCAACCAAGAACCCGCGAGTCTCTAATTCGCTTAACCTTCGTGACTTCACGGAGCGTAGTAAATGAATTCGGCTAGGGCCGCCGGCGCCGGCGCGGAAGTTTAGTGCAGTGGTTGGTAATTAAGCAGTGTTCATTACAATATTAAGACTAATCTGTACAGTTGTTTTGCATGTCACTTGCTCCTAATGAAGGAATTCTTGTATATATATATATATATTGTGACGTACCGGGTAGGCCGGCTTGTTCTCAGTAAATTTATTTGTAAGGGACAGGTGTTCTTTCTCGTGAATGGGCACGGGGTTATTAATCAAACACCACTGTTCCGTGAACAAAATAAACTGAACTATTTATTAATTCTATACAAATCACTAATGATACAATATCTATGGTGGACTTTACCCTTTTCTTTCATATAACCCAGAATCACTGTTAGTCTCTCGATCTTATCGATCGAAGAAATATTTACTGTTTACTTCTTCCTCTACGAGCGTCGGCGGCTTCGGGGACTCTCGGGTTGCCTCGCACTGGCGTAATCTTCCTGATCTGTGTTACTCCAGATAGCAGCTATCACTTTGGCAATATGTCCGATCGACTATTGATGGTTATCAAGCACAAATTGTCCGTCAATTAATCTTTCTGCACTCGTTCGTTCGCGATACTATTTTGCTTTTCGCTCGCGGAGCAGCTCCAGATACGTCCTTCCTCGCCGGCGGCCAGCCAGACACTGACTCCTCGCGGCGTCGTTCCCACGCTCCGGGCCAACCGACCACCCTTCGCCGCTCGTAACCGTTTTTCGTGGCTAGCGAGCGCCCTCTTGCAACCGTTCTGCCGTGTTCTTGCTTGATGTCTCGCCGTTTCTTTGGGTGGAAACGCGGTGCGTTTCAATATATATAAGAAAGTCGTGTTAGTTACACTATTTATAACTCAAGAGCGGCTGTACCGATTTGGCTGAAAATTGGTGAGCAGGAAGCTTAGAGCCAGGAGACGGACATAGGATACTGTTTATCCCGTTCCACAGCGTTCCTGCGTGAGAACGCACGTTTTCGCACGTTTTCGCGTGATTTCACATGCTAGCGGTCATAGTTGCCTGTTGTAACCAATTGTTGTAACGCCGCACTGATAACAGAAGGCGATAATGATAGCCGCCTTGTAGCACGTTCTCCGTTGTATCTATATATAGTCGTGTTAGTTACACTATTTATAACTCAAGAACAGCTGTACCGATTTGGTGAGCAGGAAGCTTAGAGCCAGGAGACGGACATAGGATACTGTTTATCCCGTTTGACAGCGTTCCTGTGTGAGAATGTACGTTTTTGCACGTTTTCGCGTGATTTCGCATGTTTTCGCGTGATTTCGTGGGTTTTCGCACCTTTTCGGGGTTTTTTTTTTTTACGTTTTCACGCGTTTTCGTAGGTTTTCGCGCCTTTTCGCCTAAGTTTTCTGTGCAGAAGCGTTCTGCAGTGGAGGACAAGCAAGCAATCAAGCAAAGATACAAATGAAGCTAATAAAAGCGTGTTAAAAAGTGAAGTATAATTAACAATGCCTCGACCAAGACGATGGAATCTTTCCCGACAAAGCCGTAATGGAAGAAGGATACGAAACATTGCAAATGAAAGGACTGAAGAAGAACAAGAAATTGCACGTGAAGAGCGCCGCGTTAGTATGGCTCGACTTCGTGCTTCTCAATCACAAGAGAAACTTGAGGCACAAGGATAGTACAGTTTCTCACAGTGAGTGCGACGCGAGAAAAAGATGGGACCGGCTGTTACGGCGGGAGTTCGCCGGGTCAGCTAGTTTTTCAATACATAATTGAAAAAAATTAGTTTATCTAAAAACTAAATAAAAAATCTAGGAGTCCTTTGTTTCTATCATTCAGTATTCATGTTCATATTGGTAAAATGGAAAAAGTTTGTATGTTTTCTGTCCACTTAGTAAAAGTTTTTCTTCAATAAGTGAAGGAGTTTTGAATAGTGGTATGTAATTTAGAAATAATCATTTACATATTAAGACAAATCTGCACAGTTGTTTGGCATATTAATTGCATATTGGTTTAGTGGTGAGTTATAGTTGACATTTATATAACTGAAATGATTGAAGGCGTTGTCATTGTCAACAATACTATTTATTTCAATATGAGCAGCTTTCGATGGCTTAGCCATCATCATCAGTTTTCTGCTGTCTGGAAGTCGTAGGTAGTCGTTTTTGTGACTTCCAGACAGCAGAAAAGTGATGATGGCTAATCCATAGAAAGCTGCTTATTATTGCTTTTATTCATAAAGTGCATGTTTAGAAGTTGGAACTTTAAATAAGAAAAATGTCATTTTTTGGGGAAAAATGAGCGATGTATTCCGGAAATTTCCAATTGGGGGTCAAGAGGACAGCTATCGTGGCGTGGTCTAGCAGAGCATGGCAGGGAGTAGGGCGGAGAAGGGATACAGTGGAAGAGATAGACGTAGGTCCCGCCGCAGGTCATGAAAAGATTGAATTCCTCTTCCTGTATAATAATTTACTGTAATAAATGCCCGAGCTACGCCGGCTACTTCAGATAGTATATAGCATTATATATATGAAATTCCAAATGAGCGGTAATCTTATATCCCGCCCATAAAAACATTTCTATACTAGAAATAATATTTTAAGTGGTGAATATTGATATCTATGTCAATAGTATTCAGTATCTCAAGGTCAATAGTCAACAGCACCACAATTAATAAAAAATAACATTTATTCCCAGAGAAAACCTAATTGTCTTTAAAATCAAGTACTATATTATCATGCTAGTTATCACTTTAAAGTACCTGAGAAAAAGAATTGTTTGCTAAAAATCTACGAAACAACTCTTCAGAGACTCGTAAAGAGAAAATTATACCAATAATCGGAACGTATCGCAATATAACTGGAATATAAACGCTTCCATCCGTCCTGTCAATCCATTGGCGAGCTCTCTCAATGTCGGATGAAAATATTCCCGGAGACAGGCTCTTATGCGGCACCAGCCGATCCTAAATTGATGTTGAGAGTCGCGGCGGTGGAGTACGTTCATTAATTCAGAGCTCTGATTAAAAAGCCGCTGTTTGTTGAAATTGAATGTGGCGTTGTGACAAAGCGTCACTTGGTTACACATTAATTTTCTTTCATTTAGCACTCTCGGTTGACGTGCAGAGAGTGACGGGAAGACTAAAGTCCCCCGATTGGGGCTCTATGAAGCGTGCCAGCCGATCGTAACTCTCATTGGCTGGAGGAATAGGATAATTTTAATATTCAATGCGTAGGGGGTAATGGTGGGAGCAGAATGTTTCATTATCGAGTGTAAAGTCCGGCATACACGGTACAGTTTTCGTGCAGATTCTCATACAATTTCTATTCACAAACTTCAAGATCCCAAACTAGAAGTACAAAAACCAAACGTCGCACAAATACAATCTGTACGTTTTCTGCACGAATCGCCACAAGCCGCCGCTAGGGGTCTAACGAGAAACAACTGAGTTGTGCCGCCCGAGTACTGACAATGGTGGTATTTCTGTGTGTTCGTTCTGGCTATGATCTTTATTTGGAATGAACGATAAGGAGCATAGAGAATAAAAATAAGAAGGCAGGAATTGGGAAAAAGGAAGATTATCACAATATATCACTTCACACAATCCCACTTTGACACGCCTAACCATAAAATCGAAATGGCCGATCACCGTTAGTGAATCATTCTGACGCTAGAGGCGCTTGAATCAAACTGTAGGCTTCCTGCATAAAAAATTATGAACATGCTCATATAGAAAACGTGCAGTCTGGACTGCACGATTTCTGTTCGTCCAATCAGCACGAAAACTCTACCGTGTATACTGAGCTTAATGATTCTCAACATTCTACAATTTCATTTATTCAGGTATTTATTCACATTGACCTTACTACCTTGAAAACTCTTCTACTTTACGTTTAGCAATTCATTTCTTATAGCTTTCTCCACTTATCTTTTTACATTCTGTGCTTTCACATTTAGTCGATCAAATAGTTGAATTTCGAAGTGTGAAACATGCATGAACATGGCTGAATGGAGAAAATAGACCAGAAGGCTCAATAGATAAAGATATGTTGCTAACGGTTTGATTGAGCAATTATTCAGAAAATATGTTTTGATTTTAATAAAAGATGTACTAAAATACGAAATTAGAGACACTGGCTATAGTATATAGTGTACAAAAGATGTAGAAACTGCCATTACAAGGAAATATACAAACGGTATTTTCGACACTAGCTTGTCAGCTAGGTCGAATTCCGTGGCTGTCTGGATGAAAATTCTAGCGGCCGCCTGCTCTGATCGGTAGTTTTTCGTGGTTTCTCCGATCAACACCTGGCGAATGCCGGAGTAGTACCCTACCAAACGGGCCACGGACCGTGCGCGATCTTTCCTTCCTATTCCTTGCCATATCCTCTCCCCTCACACACACACTTACACTAACATACACTACCACATATTCCGGGAGACCGGTCGGGAGTTTAGAGCTTGTCCCGCCTGGAGCGGGGCCCCGCTGGTGGGAGAGTCCTGGTTAGGGGGAAACTCCACTAGCCGACCTTAAATCGGCGCCGGATCTCGCCATCCAGCGGGGGATGATCACTGCCATCTCCCCAGAAAAAAACATGCACTACACTAACGGGACGAATGGCCAAAGAAGTTGACGCGCACGGAAACACGAAAAAATCAATCAATTAATTAAAGGGTCCAAGAGCATTTCTTAGGTGGAATAATATCTGTTTCTATTCACCTCCTACTCGTCGACCTGATTCCAGAGTGTGGATATAATGCAATGCTGTGCAGAATGCGCTTGTATCTCCACCAGGAGGAGTGCACACAGCGATCCACACTCATTCCATAATGCCTGTCAATACTACGGGCAATGAAGCGTAGCACTCTGCATGTGTGTCAGAAGGATACACAAACACGATCTCTACAGAGCAAAATGGTGTTTGAAATGGAAATATAAAAGTCAGATACAAAGCTTTTTAAACTAGTTTACAAACATTTTGTTTACCCAAGAATATTTTTGTGTTTTGTATTCCATTTTCGCATTCGTTGTTTTTATTTTGTTACAAAATAAACTTCAAGTATTTGAGATGCGCGAAGGGGAAAGTACGAAATTCATTGACTACAAAAGATTTAGAAATGTATGACAATCATTTTACATAATGGATATATTGCTTTTTTAAAATCTTTTTTTTAATTTGTTGCGCCCTTAATCTGACCTATCGACGCAACGCGTCTCTTCGCCCCTGGTCGAGCGTTGAGCGCGGAGTAATCCTCCATTATCTATCCCTCTAGAGGACGCTGTATTTTTGTCTCGTCTCGTCTAGTCAAGGTGAAAGTTGTCAATGAGGACCGCCAGGTAGCATCTCCGCGTACGCGCCTCTTACTCCACGCGCCCGTGCGTCACTCCAGCGGCCATTGTGCAGGAATAAGGATAGGGGTGGGGTTTAGGACACTTCACGGGGGTGGACTAGCCCTTGCGAAGCAGCCAAACTCGTTTTGTTGGAACAAATTTCACAGGAGATTCGACGGAATCGAACCCGGACCTCAGTGGTGAAAGGCAAGCGACTTCGCTATGTGCAACGAGCGTGCCGTTTTAATTTTTAATGGTCTCAATAAAATTCTATCTTCATTTCCAAAACAAAAAGAATATTTAATGGGTTGCTAAAAGCATATCGCAGTACTGGAAAGTAGGTATCTATAACTCCAAAGACAAAAATGTATTCTTATGTATTGTGTACCGAGTCCAAAGTGAAAATTGAGCTCGTAGATGTGTGCTCGTGGATGTCACATGTTCGCTCCGAGGGTCCATCCCCTTTAGAGCTTCGGTCGGTCTCCGCTCTCGCGATCCGCCGCTGCCGCCCGAATATCTGCGCAATTATTTGAAACGTCGCTTCGGAAGAAGAATATCTGCGGGAGCCACACCCGACAGTTGACGATCTGTGAAAGAACCCCTCTTTCGCCGGAGAAGTGTTTCCGAGCAGTCAGGGCATCGTTCGAACGCCCAGACAGACCATCCTCTGAAGATCATTCTCAGCCATCTCTTAGCAAATTTCTCAAAAGCATACAAACATACATGTAACACAGAGTTGTTCTTACAACCAATCTTTGTTATAAAAATAAAAATTTGTATTTTTTTCACGTTACATTTGAAAGCCACTATAGGAAAAATATATTTTGGGTGTCTTCTTCCTTCCCTAAAATATAATAATAATAATAATAATAATAATAATAATAATAATAATAATAATAATAATAATAATTTGTTGAAACTATATAACAGGCCTTACCAATTACAGTTACCGACAGTAAGTGCGGTCATTTACAGAGTAATTCTTACAATTATTTTTGGTTGGTAGAAAATGCCAATAAAATAATGGCACACTCCTGCTCTCATGATAAAAATCTAAAGAAAGTTTCACTAGTACTTTCCTAAAATATCAAAGGAATCAAATTAAAAACTAGAGGTGCTACAACAGCACATACGTTCTCGAATTAAAGGAAATGATTCTGTAACATTATTCTATTGCAATTTCTGCTTCACTAACACTTGAGTTGTAACTTGGAAAAGTCCAGACTAATTCAAACAAAGTACCTGTGGTGCATATCTTCATTTATTCCGGTTGTCAGGAACACTAGTTATTTCTTACTTCTACCAATGGAACACACATGAATGAATTTAATTGGAACAGTATTTGTAGCACATTGTACAGAAAACGAAATGTAATTTCACACAAGCCTGCCTTGATTATATGAAAGTTAACTTCCATGTTTTGAATACCCTAATCAGCGATCAAACCTTTTAAAGTGTATTTGTTAGCTCTAAGTTAATTCGATAACCTTTCTTGAATATATTTCCTTTAATAAGAATATTATCTCCAACATTACATGTCCAATTTTAAATTCCCCCAATATATCCATAGCATAATGAAACAGCATAATTGTTACTGCATAAAACGAATACTTTCCAGCATCTGTGTAATTCAACTCTTGAGCACCGTCTCACTGCGTGGGAAATATATTCAAACTGTATATAACAATGGTGTTTTTACGTATTATCAATCTCAAAACAGTAACTTGTTTTCCTTTCACATTCTTCTACTTTATTATATTCTTCCTGAATATAATGACATTGAATGAAATATTTTATTGAACATAGACATAATGACATTAAGGTTAAATAAATGAAGACTCTTTTTCGTTCTGCTCATGTATATCGCCAACAATAAGAATTCTAAGAATTTCAAACCGCTGTGTTGCCATTTTGCAATCTGACAGCGCAACAAACGTGGCCCGGGAAATTCGAATTTGCAAATTAGATTTTCTTTTGCAATTTTCAAAAATACACGGAGTTTACTCATAATGATGGCATCACTTTTTAATCGTATTTTGCTACATACGACAAAAAATTAAAGAAGAAAATGCGGAGACGGTTTTGAAAAACATAATTGGTTAAAATTTAAAATTTGCCTATGTTCCATGCAAAATTGCACGAAACCTACCATATTTTCGAAAACTCGAACTTGAACTTATTTTTAGATACGTTTTTGATGAACATATTTCATTAAGGAAAAAATGTATATCTTCATTTCTGTAATTGTAGGAAGACGCCGAAAAAAACTTCAACTTCTACAATAATCGAAATTTCAGGGACTGACAAAAAACTGCGAACTACGTCTTTAAACCTCTTTTGCACTCTCAGAGGAAAGAGAACGTTAAAGAAAACGTTTGCAGCCAATTTTGAGAAAAGTTTGAAAATATTGAGATAACATGTAAAGTACCGCCCAAAAACAAAATATGCGTTTCAAATTCAAGGGACTGCGACATCGGTCAGATCATCAGTCAGATCGGGATTGTGGTAAAAATCCTGCTACGTTTTAGTCACTGGCGTTGATCACAGATGAACGGACGGGCAGGCTGACGAACAGACAGACACACGTCTGGCCGTCAATAGATTTTTCGGTATTAAGTACCCATTAAGGGAGACTCTGACTATACAATGTGTTGGAAGAAGTAATTTACTACATATATGAACAAGATTCACTTTTTCGTCTCCAGGGTGCGGAGCGTTTCTTTTAACGAAAATCAGCGTTTTCCTAATATAGACGGTCTGATAACGAACTTGATTTTAAAAATAATTATCTCATCCGTGATATATTTAATAAATTATTCATTCCACTGTCGGTGTTAAATTTATAAGTGAGAGATAGGTTAAATCTAAATATTATGGGTAGATTTTCCTAGTACACCTTCCATCACTATGTCAAGGAAGCGCAGGAAATTATGTTAGGAGATACCTCCCATTTTGAAATAGGATCTAGTTTTTTGACTCGATTTCACTCTAATAGTTGTGTATAAAAATTCTAAACAATGGTAATTTTTGTGTTTAAATTCTGACAATGATATGAACGTGATACTGAATTTAATAATAAAACAAATTTTTCAGACCGACAATAGAGTATTCTGCTGATACATGAGGTTTATTACAACATGCGAATAATTTGGCTGTGATGGGGTAGGAATTTCTCATTTGAATTATTAAAATCCTTGAGATAGAAACTTCATACACTTCAATAGTTCAAATAAAAAATAATCCCTTTGTTTAAAATAAAAGTGTCCTAATGAGAACGATATCTTTCTGGAGATGACTTTAATTCGATGGGAAGAAGATTAACTACATGAACAACTCACACCCGAAAAGCATGAAAAGCGAGTTGAGTTTTTATATCTTAAAATGTCAAACGTTCCTGCGATAATTTCGTCTGGCAATTTCTTTGAAATCATTTCTATTAAACAAAATTACACTCTCAGAAATGTCTGCATTACTTTTGATGTAAAAGTACATGAAAGTAATTTTTATGTACGTAAATTAAATTTAATATACACAGGTCGTACATTACATCTACATTGATTTTAATTTAAGCATTACATGTAATGTACACCTATATTAATCTCCCTTTAATGTGCAAGGTAGTACATTAAAATGCATGTACAATGGTACATTGAATCTACATTAAATTTAATGTAATTTCTTACAGTGTAATTGTTCAAAGTTTGCTTGAAACCCTTCACAATCACCAAGAGGAATACTGACAGACTTCAACATTCGATCAACATAACAAACGGTTCGAAGTGCACGACATCATAAAATAGCATGTTCTTGAGCAGCGAGTAACGGGCCAATCCCTTTGGCTCTCGGCTCTATCCACCGGTCCGCCGGTAGCGCCGACTACCGGCGAGGCCGCACATTACGATATCGCTCGCGACCACCCACCCTTTCACGCAAAACGTTCATGAGCACGGCTTTCCCATTATGGGGCGTACGTTATGGGCAGCGGGCGGCGGCTAAAGGACTGTAAGTGAGCGTGACAAAGGGTCTGCAACAAAGAACCGATCTACATAATTATCCCATCGCGGAGGGCGCACCGCCCAACGCCAGCAGGCTGCGCACAGGCCGAAACCCACCCTCCCCCGTCGCCACTCTCCCTCTCCCGCTCCTCCCCGCTCCACCCCTCCCCCGACCCCACCCTCCCCTGCCTCCCGCCACTCCCGTATTTCCTCCGCACCCCTCCCCTGCCCCAAAGCCTTTTCTATAGCGACCAGCCGGGTGGGCATTCCGTGCGTGCCTCGATGCAAGGCGGCTGACCCTCCAAAGGCGCAAGCATCACGAGTTCGGAAAAAATATGCGCGAGACGGACGAAGGTCAAAACGCTGCTTGCTAGCCGCTCTGTGCGAGCACATCGCAAATTATGGCAACGAAGCAGGTCTACTTGCGTAATGGGATTCCTGTCAGGGATAAATGGTCGTTAACTTCCTCTTCGTTTAATATTACCGGAATGTTATAACACTTAGTGAGGCAAGAGGTCTACAAAATTCATTTATTGCAGTATTTATTTTATTGACAAGTGTATTTTAAGTACAAACTTGATATTATTTGACGAGTTGAATTTACATTTGTTATTTAAATGCAAACTTGTGGATAACAGATGTTCTAGTGCTTTTTGTCAAAAAAATATAAATTTATGGAGAAAAAAGGTGATACTCCCCCAAAACCTTTTCAATATCTATGTATGGATCGTTTGACTACAATTTACTACCCTTCGCCATATGATACAGGGTATTTACTCACTTTCACTAAAAAGCAGTAGCAAGTGGATTACAATAGTCCAAAAACGCATTAATTTTTTTAAATTCTGTCGGTAATACTTTTAAAATTTCTCTTTGCATTTACTTTTGTTTCATGAAATAGGTTCGAAATTCAAGTGGAAAATGCAAATTATGAGCACGGTTTATTTGTTGACTTAAACTGAGAAAATCAATCTTCATATTTACTTCTGAAAAGTGAGTATACATTTCGAAATCCAAGCTGAATGTGATGTGTATTGCATTTCCAAAATATAATGCAAACACGAATATGTATGCTGTAGGAGAAAAGCAAAGCCGTGCGTCCGGATGCGAGTTTTATAGCCCCTTTTTAGAAATTCCCATTCACATAACACAAATACTGTTCCCTTTTGTACTCGCGTATTAATTCCTGACAGAAAAGGTTTTTAATCCAATGCCTGTAACAGAAATACACACGTAGCTTCAAATAGGGTTCAGCACCATTATTTTCCTGGCCAGAATAACAAGACCCTGTTGCATAGGCTGAGTGTTGCGAGTTAACAAAGACCGCGATACATCGTCAAACACCGTGGTCAGAGGGCGCAAAATACTTCGAAAACAGACGAATTCCGAGCTCTATGGTTCTGTTAAAAATCGATGTTTATAGAATATATTCTTCTTTCGTTTTTGCATTTTGTATCAACGTTCGACACTTCCATAATCCGTTATGTGAAATTTCATCAATGCAGGGCTACTGCAATAAAAAAAGCAAATTTTAAGATCATAATGTATATCCACTGGTAACTAGTTGTAAATATCTGGGGATGATAATTAATGAACAACTTGGATGGGGGAGCACGTCAACTTTACTGTTGGGAAGGCATGGCAATCTTTACACTTTGTAATGCGAGTGTTATGGAAGGGAAGCATTAAATCGAGAGAACTAGCATATACAACCATTGTGCGCCCGGTGTTAGAGTATGGAGTAGCGTGTTGGGATCCATACAGAAAGGGCCAAATAAACTCCATCGAAAGAGTTTAGAAAGTAGCAGCAACATTTGTTAAAAAGGGAAATTTGTTAGGAAATATTTCTAATGAAGTATCGTCTTGGAAATCATTGGCGAATCGTAGGGAAAAAGCAAGGTTGTGTATATTTTACAAAGCGTTAGGGAAAAATCCGAACCCGTCTACTTAGCACGTCATGACCATATTAGGAATATACGTCCAAGGAAACAGAGAACTGGAAAATACTCTTTTGTAAACAGGACTTTTGAGTCATGGAATAGCTTGCCTGTAGCACTAATGGAGACTTTCGTAGAAACATCAACACTTTTAGGTTAAGATTAAATTCTAATAATAGTGTAAGCGATAGGATCAGTAGTCTGTGAAGGGCCTCTGGATTTAGTAGGCATGCCTTAAATGGAGTAATTTTGTTCTGTATATTGAATTGTATGTATTTTTAGTATTCATTATATTATGGTATTAGATGTATATGGTATAGATATTATGTAAGTGTAAAGAATTTGCCACCGGGCTTAATGCCCAAAGCAAATTAAATAAATTATCTACCTATCTATCTATCTATGAGATATCATTGTCAAAAGAGTATCAATGATAATGCAAGCATTAATGCTAGTATTTTATACCAATATCAATATGATTAAACTTCTTAAAACTTTCGTTTCATAAACATACATGGAAAATGAACTCGCATTATGCATTTTATCTTATTTTAGAAAGTAAGTCTAGTCTTATAACATGTTTTCCAAGCCGTTCACTTGGTGTCATTTTTATTGTCAACTTCCTTCTAAATTAAAATAATTAACAAATAATTTGCAAATAAATATTCGGCTTCTTCCATTGACTTTTTGGTGAACAGCCTGAGGAAAGCGGCTTGTCTGAATGATGCTAAGAGTAGCAACCATTTGCATGCTCGCGCTTTGCGTCCGTGACGTGGTCTGAATAGGAAATGTGCTATTGTGATGGCGCGGTGGTCGCGTTCGTTGGCAGACGTTTACAATTCAATGCTGCGAGGCACGCAGGGGTTCACAGGACGTGACCTTCCTTGAATGCTGTCGGAAACACCCACTTGCGAGCCTTTGCCTCCGCACCAAATTTAACTTCACGTCTTTAACGTGACTCTTCTTTACAATTTCATTCATTGGTTTCTCGTCATCTGCCTCGTTCTACTTTCAATGAACTGTGAATATTCAACGTTTGAACGAGAGTTAGCCTAAATCCTTTAAATCTATCAAGAATACTAGTGATGGATAAAATTCACTCGCTAACATTTATTATTATTATTATTATTATTATTATTATTATTATTATTATTATTATTATTATTATTATAGGTGGCATTCCCGAGGTGGTGTTATGAAATACTACCTTCTAGTAGGGATATATTTATTCTGTTAACGTTTATATACGCGTAATCTCAGTGTTATTTTTACAAGCTCTAAGCTCAAAAATTAGTCTTCCCCCATGAGTGGTATTGCAGTGCATGAAAATGTGCGTGTGGTTAAATAACAGGTGAGGATAAAACAATGAAGAGGAAAGAAAGATGGCGCGCGGTTTGTGGTCCGTTTGTTACGGTAGTGCTCCAGCATTCGCCTGATGTTGATCGTAAAAAACACAAAAAAATACCCATAAAAGAAAAACTCAAAACAGCGGATGACATCGAGGAAAAAGGGGGCAAGGGTAGAGGGCAGAAAGGGGGAAAGAAGAGGAAAGATGCGGAAAAGAGGGAGAGAAGAGGGAGGAGGGGGGGGGGAAAGAGAAGGGGGTAAAGGAGGTGGAAAGAAAGGGGGAATTGGAGGAGGAGACGTGGAGATGCAAAGATACACAAAAAGAGATTGGGAAGAGTGGGGGAGAGAGATATCATACATCACCTGCTTGAAACGGCAAGGAGTTCGCTGAGCCGCGTAAGTGTCCCCTCAGAAGAGGCTGCTCAGTCGGGGAGTCGGGGGCGGAGGCGTCCGTTGGACGGCGCGAGTCCCAGCTGCGCCTTCAGCTCCTGTCCAAGGCATTTGCTTTTACATGCCAAACAATCATGCAACTTTTATTTCACATGTCTCTCTTTACATCCTGAATGGAAACAAGAGTAAAAGTTGAGTGTATTTGTACCGACAAATTCATCAAGTTTTATGAAGAAATACGTTTTCGTACTGTTTTTGTATAAAAGCTTTGTCTTGGAAGGATTTGCCATTGATTGAATTCTTTGTCAGTACATCAGATGCACATGAATATTATATTGTTTTATCTATTAATATTAACAATTTAAGCCTTCAAAACCGTCACGTCTATTTCACGTTTTATCTATTTATAATGGTAAACATATTTTCTTTCTCGTCCTTACTTTCTTAAGAAGAGAAACCGATAGGTCAATGTCCTCCAAAACTGATATTCACCGTTCCACTGAAAGGAAGGCAAAGGACCGGCAAATTTGAAACGGATGTTTTTGTTGTTTTTTTGGAGGAGGTCAAACATTTCAAATTCAGAAATAATTCCACAAATTATGTGCTGTGGTTGAACCACAAGTCTCTCAAACCCTGCGAGTCCGGCGTGTCCACGTGACCGATGTGCTCATCTATCAACATCGCTAGCGACTAAACTGTTAGCAGACTTTTCATTATATATATTCCCCAATCGATCAGATTGATGATGTTTCCCCTTGAATTTCAAACGGATATTTTCATCTTGTCGAGTACTTTACATGAAGCCTCAGGAACATTTTCAAGATTTTCAAGAAAATGGCTCCATATTTTTCTTTATTTTTTATGGAGCAAAAGACGTATAAATAAATGAATGGCGTTGGCCACATTTTCTTTGCCCTCCCTAAGTTTAGAAAATTGCAAAATTTTAATTTTTTTCGGGATATTCTGGCAATTAAAATAATGAAAATCGATTGTTTTCTTAAGGTGATCTGTTCACCGAAGAGTCTTCAAATAAACTTTGTTCAACTTTTCCAAAATATGAATAAATATAAATAATTATGCGTTACACAATAGCCATTTTGTATTCTAAACAATTACCTTCTGTAAAACAGATACCATTTTTCTTGAATTTTTTCCACTGCTGTAGCAAAGAACGGAAAAAGAATGTTGTGCTGATTACTTTGAAAACTGCAACGAAATTCGAATTTCCGAATTCGAATACACATTTCATTTGGCGCCCTATCCGTTCCTAAAATGGCTACGCAGCAACCCGGCGATTTAAAATTCTTAGAATTCTACCCATTGATGGCGTTCGTGACAATTGCATGGTGAATATAATATTCTTATGATTGAAAATAATTAAGTTAATTTAATTCAATAAAAATTTTTTTAATATAATTTATTTAAATACAAATACATATATATTTTATTAAAAATTTTTTCATGTTTCATTTGCGGAAGTAAGAAATTACTAATATTCGTGACTATTAAAATAAATACAAATATCCACCCAGGCGCTTCATTTGAATTTGTTGAAGTGAACTTTTTCAGGTTATGGCTGGGATGTTAGTAAGGCAGAAATTGAAATATTACAATATTAAGTAAGCGTTTCCAATAATGCGAGAAAATGAGTGCTGCTTGAGCACTTCTAGTTTCATTACATTTTCCCCTCGTATGTATCAAAGGACCTTAAAAAAAGCGTTTCCCTTCATGTATTAAATATCGTATGTATGAAATGAGAGTGCTACTCTCATGTTCGGCAAACTCTGTAATTTGGGAAATTGTGCGAATTTTACATTTACATAAAAGTTAAGGATTACAGATAGATTTTTGTTTTAAATACAATCAGTTATTTAAAAAATGTTTTAAAAAAGGTTATGTAGACTTTTTTTTTGAAAAAGCTAGTTGCTTCCGCGTAACGTGTGCTTGAAATTAGTGCAACAAAAACATTTTACTCAAAAACCACTCCAATTTTTTTCGATTTTTTTTCCATGGATTGTCATCCCCTGTTGGTTGAAAGAATTGGGCACGTCTTTTTTTCCCCCGAAAAATACTTGTTGGAAATAATGGGAGAGACAAACAGATTTTAAGCGTCAACCTAAGTGACTATGCTAGAGTAACTGTGTGGTGTTGGGGTAAAGCGCACAGTAACTTAACTTAATGCCCCAGAGTTTGAATTTCGACGGGGAAAAATCTGCTTTTTGGAAACACTTTTGCAGGTTCATTAAGTATATTACAGGTTTAGCCACTAGTGTTGTTCACAGACAGACGGACGGGCCGACGGACGGACCGACGGACGAACAGACGGACGAACAGACGGACGAACAGACGGACGAACAGACGGACGAACAGACGGACGGACGAGACAGGACGGACGACGACGGACAGACGGACGACGACACACGACGACGGACAGACGACGACGCGACGACGACAGACGAACGACGGACAGACGGACGAACAGACGGACGACGAGACGAGACAGACGGACGACAGACGGACGGACAGACGGACGACAGCGACGGACAGACAGACGGACGACAGACGACGGACGACAGACAGACGGACGGACAGACGACGGAGCAGACGGACGACGACGGACGACAGACGACGACAGACGGACGACAGACGACGACAGACGGACGACAGACGACGACGACAGACGACGGACAGACGGACGGACAGACGAGACGGACAGACGCGGAGCAGACGACGGACAGACGACGGAGCAGACAGACAGACGGACGAACGGACGACAGCACGACGACAGACGGAGACGAGACAGACAGACAGACGGACAGACGGACAGACGGACGGACAGACAGACAGACGGACGACAGACAGGACAGACAGGAACGGACAGACGAGACGACGGACGCGACAGACGGACAGACGAGACGGACAGACGACGACAGACGGACGACAGACGGAACAGACGACGACGACGACAGACGACGACGGACAGACGGACGCGACAGAGCGAACGGACGAGACGACGACGACAGACGACGGACAGACGAGACGACGACAGACGACGAACGAGACGACGGAACAGACGACGACGGACAGACGGAACGAGACGGACGAACAGACGGACGAACAGACGGACGGACGACGGACGAACAGACGGACGAACAGACGGACGACAGACGACAGACGAACGACGACAGACGGACGGACAGACGGACAGACAGACGGACGGACAGACGGACGGACAGACGGACGGACAGACGAACGACAGACGGACGGACAGACAGACGTTTCGCCGTCATTCGGGATTTCGATATCAAGGGCCCACGAAATATGGATTCTAGCTACACCTCGTGTTAGCGGAAGTAATGTACCTTATATAAGTATCGTTACCGGCCGTGCGCGTTTAAAGGAGTCGCCGCCGAGTGACGTCAGCGGGGCGTTACCGCTCCTGACGAGAGAAGGCATCCGGTGCGAGCTGGCCTGGCCTGTCCGCGCGCGGCCGTCGCGCCGGAGCAAGCGGGTAGGGTCTCGCCACCGCTCCTACTCCGAGCTAGTCGCGGACCGCTGGCCCTTAGCGGGCTATAAGAGGGCTCCGACCCGACGCTAGGGCAGATAGCAAGCGACGGTGTTAGTGACTGGAGCCTGGCGACTGACTTGGTGAGCGAAGAGTGGAGATCAGCTACGACCACGACCTGCGCAACGATAGTGGAACTCTCTTGTGGATATTTGACGACTCGGCTGATTTTAGGACTTCTTCTGGACTATAATAATACGGCTTCGCTTTTGGTACTTTCTTCTTGTGATTCAGAACTTCTGCAATTGTATCTGGTCTTGAATAAAAATCATTTTAAGAATTCTTGTCTTTGATTGTATACTACAATAAGAACATGATTTTTTGACTTTTTCGTTACCAGGTCCCGAACATGACTTTTTTCCGTCCAAAATTCATCCGTTTCCGGCTGACGATTACAATGCTTTATATGAGAAAGTAAAAATGTGTTTGTGAGGGAACCGCAGAAAAAGTTGACGGAATAATTGTAATAAAACAAAAAATTAAAAGAAAGAAATATCATCCATAGTGCATTTTCTCAATATTGTGTTTTATTCATTAATAACACGAGAGAGAAATCATCCTGTTATTTTTGACTGATTACTCTGTCATTTACGCTTCCATAAATAATTTAAATTATTTGTGAATTGTATATGATTCTTGCTTTTAAGTTCGATTTGGCTTTCTTGTGTTCATGAATGAATCGATAATAATGGTATGAAATAAATGACGATGAAGCCAAAGTGGAAATGATAAAGAATGAATAGCTGTATATGAGATTAGCCGTTTTATCAGTGTTTGCCTTTTATCATTATTTCTTTATTTTTGCACGTGGGCCTTCGTTTCGTGAAAGTGTCACCTACCGTCCTGCCCTTCGCGAGCCGGATATTTCCCCAGGCGCCGGGTGTGCGTGCGTGCGTGCGTGCGTGCGGGCCGGCCCCGTTGTGGACGCAGAGGGATCCGATCCGCCTTAACACCCCCCCCCCGACTACTTTCCTGTAGACTGCGCAATGCCTTCTTCAGATACACCTTCTTCAGTCGTCTTGACGTTGGCCGATTTTTACTTTCTCGCTACGAAGTGGAGAGAAAGTTATGTAATGTTGCGCGTAAAACCGACGAATTTTCGGCAGAAAAACTCTTATTGCACGGCCCCCGTAACGAAAAAGTCGATAAATACATTTTCTACATCTAACAGAATCCTCTAACAAGTGGTGTAACCAGAATCCATGATTTGTGGGTCCTCGATACCAAAAAATCGAACGACGGCGAAACGTCTGTCTGTCTGTCCGGCCGTCTGTGAAGCACGCTAGTGGCTAAAGTGTTCAGCCGATTTTCTCCAAAATTGGTATTCTCCAATCGATCTGGCTGATATCGCGGCCCCTTGAATTTGAAAACGATATTTTGATTTTGATGGGGTAGGTTAAATGAAGCCTCTGAGACATTTTCAAAATTGAAAAAAAATGGCTCCATTGTTTACAATTACTTTTTTCTTTGAATAGTGTAAAGGACTTTGAAGAAACTGATATAGGTCACATGTTCGTTAAAAAACCTGATTTTTTCGGAAATTGCAAAGCGTTAAAAAACTTTGGAGACTTTCTCCAACTCAAATGTTGTATATAGTACAAGATCAATCGAAGTACGTTCTTGTTTAGCACCACTAGTTGACACATGTATCTGAGACGAATTCAACTTCTGTACGGAGGAGAATGCTCGCAGCTCTTATCGGCAGTTGTCCATGGTGTCTCCGATCAATTTGAAGATAATAACGGAACTGCACCTTAACAAATGAGTCACGGTCCGCACGCAATCTTACCTTCCTTATCCATGTCCTCTCCTCTTCCCTAACGCGCGGGCGCGCGCACGCACACGCACACGCACACACACATACATACACATACACATACACGGCACTACCACACATGACTGCAGAGTAGTCAGGATCTTAAAACTTGTCTCGGCTGGGTCAGTACCATGCTGGAGGAGATACGCGTCCTTGATTGGGAAAACCCACTCAGCGACCTCACATGGATATGCAATGGATCTTTCAATTCCATGAGGAAAGTACAACGCCAACTCCCGGGACACAAAATGTACAACACTTACACCATTAAAGACCGTAGTAGTGGACGTGCTCGGAAACGTCTTAACCAATCAGTCAATCAACCAATCACAGCGCGGAGGACATAAGAATGTTGCAGATACACGAAGATTGTATCCAAACGAAACAGTTCTATATATGTTTTCAATGTGTTTGATTGGATGTTATCGTTAATGGTGAAATTTTGGTTGCAAATTTAGAAGAATAATTTTCATTTATTTCGTTTCACAGGGTAATTAAAGTAAACATACTTCACGCAAAACGTCCTGGAATGTAAATACTATTTTGTTAAAACAAGAAAATTGATTTCTTCTCTCTCTCTCTCTCTCTCTCTCTCTATCTATATATATATATATATATATATATATATATATATATATTCTAAAGAGAATTTATTTGGCCTTTTGTAGGTGCAATATTTTTTTATTAATAATTTGTTGAAAGTAAAATTCTCTTATAATACGGGCTGACATACAAAGACAAACATAGAAGAGATATGTGTTCTTAGATTCATCTGCTACAATGAAACTCAAATGGAAGCAGCGAACCGGGCCTACACTCGGGTATTAAAGTTGTGAGAGAATCGGCAAATGCGTCTTTCACTATTTTTAGTACGTGTTTAGTTAAATATTAGATTAATCTTTGATGATCACGTGGTACGTTTTGATGAAATATTCTATTAAAAATGTATTTAGCAAAATTCGTGATTACATGAGATTTGAATCTAGAATATAAACGTATTGTAAAGATTCACTTTATACACAAATTTTAATAAACTATTGTTATATCACCGATCCGTCTACGAGATTTTAATATTTACAAAATGTAAAAATTCAAATCTCAGGTTTTTAATGATAGGTCGTATTCTTTTGTAAATTCTCAAATACCTCTTTATAAAGTATGGTTTGAACTCCCAATGTGATCAATTACAAAATGTTTGAATATTCTGTCTTCTTAACTGGCCTTCACGAGAGGCACAATATATTTTTATCCAAACACAATTTTCTCTGATTGCATTGCAATGCGCACCTTCTATAATATTCCCTCGTGTTGTTTAAAAACAGACGACCCTTTCTGGCAGAAATAATTTTTAATTTAGATTTACTTTTGTAACCAATTTTGCATGTAAACTCAAAAATGTATTTTAATCGAAATCCATTTTATCTCTGACATATTTACACAGATGTGTGAAATTAAAAAGAGAGATTTGTTTAACCGACCCGTCACTAGCCACGAGCTTGAAAGTGCCAGCAGCGTTCGAAGCAAATTGAGCCAACCGACCCTCGATTCCTTGCTCACGTCCTGTAAAGCAGATGCCCTGAACTTCTCGGAAAGACCGTCAGCCATGTTTATGTAATTACTTATTAATGATTCATGTAATTACTAATTAATGTCGTAGTTACGATTTCATGATGCCCGATCTTCTAATTAGCTGCACAGAGATAATTTAGAAAAGAAACGCATAATCTGCTGAAACCTATTACGCAGAGAACGCTTTGAAGACTCCTGCGGGTAATATGGTCTTAAATGGCTTATTTCTGCAGAGTTGTTGATGAATTTCTTAGCGAGAGTCTACGCATTGGTAATGAATACATAGTACATAATAACAGATAGTAGAGTCACTTGTCAACGGTTTACGGTGTAGGTATACGATTATATTGGCATAACAAATAACTGCTTATAAAATATATTTACGAATTAACACCACCTTGCACTCAATACAACTCTCCAAAATCAATAAAGTTCACGATTGTAATGTGTTGTTCATACGTTTTGTTTTTTGTCTAGACCCCTGTCACTTCATTTTAGTTGCACCCTGCGTGTCGATCAAGGAAGCAGTTGAGATTTATGTACTGCACGATTCTTCTATTTGTTGCGTTTTAATTTTTGTACAAACAGATTCCCTGCAATACCGCGGTAGTTAGCTTGAAGATACAGGCAATGAGAAGGCTATGCTAAGCTCCTGATAGTCTGGTTCGCCTGGGCACCCACCAGTTGGGCCTATGGCGCATGGAGCAGGATTGGGCGAAGGATGCTTTTCGGAGTACTCCGGATCCCACTTTAAAGTCCGGCGGGAAATACAGTAACCGCCCGTCAGGTTGTTCTGGTACCGGCGATTCCCACGTCATGAGCTGGCGGTAAGCATTGGGGGGACAGGATTGGGCTCCGAGCCGCATCGACCTTCGTTCAGGTGGCCCCGAGTTAGGCTCTCGGATTCGTCGTGGCAGTGGCCCGATACTCTGGGCTAAGAGGAGGGAACTTGTTCCCGGCGCATGTGAGTGGCGCATTGTCGAGACTCCAGTCCTAGCCTGGATAGCAAGGCGGCCCCCACCCAGGCATTGTATGGGGAGGTTACCGTGAAGGTAAACTGGGTTCCGGCTGGATCTGGACGTCAGCCCGTCGGCGTTAACGCGTCGGTGGGGGGTGCGGATTAGACCCCAAAGAGGCCAAGGTGCCCACCCCGGTGACTTGTCCGCCTAATGAAGAGAATTGTGGTGTTGTAGACCACACAGAATTTCGTACCATGATAGATCCAAGCAATTTCTGTTATGTGTGTAGTGAGGGAAGTTTGAAGACTCAAAGGCGGAATATTACTTCCTTAAGAAGAAAGGCATAAAAATTGTATGTCTGGTACTAAATAGGCGATCAGTAGGAATCACGAGTCCCTCATATTTGCAGTGCGCCTTATGTAACATTACTTAGTTCTTGGCTCAAGGGAAATTCGCGCCATCTGCCCTTTGCAATTGCCATGACACGGAGGAAACCAAGGAACCACCCTATAGGGTTTTCTTCATTAGCAACGTTGCTGGAATCACGAACCAGACCAAGAAGACCATTCAATACCGCAACCTTCCTTCAGCTATCAGGCTTGCTCTCCACAGAGACGACCTTCCAACCCCACCTCACCGGACAATTGGAGGTCGCGTTCTGGAAACCCTGGCGAAGAAGATTTAAACCCAAGTACAGAAAAGGATATTGAAGGCCCAGATTTCGGTGGAATTTTTATAGAATGTCATAGAAACAATCATCCAGAAAAAAGATCTAGTTTGTGATTGAAACTTGTTCAAGAAGCAGGCAGAATTGTTGGCGACTCGATTAAAGGGTTGGAAACTCCTTCAGAAGTTTTTGCTGATTGAAAACTCTCTTTCAAGTTTATGTAGTAGTATAATAAATCGGAACAGTAAGAAACAGTGAAGCATGTGCGAGAAAGCATAGGAATACAGGCGACATAATAATTCAGATAATGTGATGGACCAACAAACGATGTATTCATTTCTTTGGACACTCCTGGGAGCGCGAGTTCCTCTTTTGACGAAGGGGGCAGTGATGACGAGTGACGGTCAGCGCGATCGCTGCGTCTTGCAGTCGCCTCTCCTTGTCGCCTACGCGCTTCCTCATCGCCGAGAGGGGAAATCTCAGATGCCACAGGGTGGGGGCAGCCTCTAAGACTTTACCAAACGTCCGCCATGATGGTTGTTTCTTTTGGGGGGGGGGGGGCGAGCGGTTCCGCTATAGTGTCTCTCACAGGCGTAAAATCAAAGGTGGCGTCAATGTCTTAATTCTGATTCGCCTACATCACACTAACCCGAATATGTTAGAATTATCCCCACCCGAATTCCCGGCGGTGGGGGAAGTCCACCTATGGGAAAGAAAAATAGGCCCACCCTCGGGGGCTCCAAAAAAATCAAACCATTCAGTCGCCCGTCCGGGAACCGCACCCCCTCCCCCTGCAGCCCTCCAGCGCAGCGGCGCGGCTGTCGCCGGAAATAAAGGGCGCGGGCGCCGTGACGTCACAGGCACGTCACCGCCGCCTGACGCGTACAATGGCTCCGCCCCCCTTGCCCCCGGGCCAGCCGCCCCCGCCGCCGCCGCCGCCCCCGCCGCCGCCCCTGCCGGCCGCCCCCCGCCGCCGCCCCGCCGCCCCGCCGCCGCCCCGCCGCCGCCGCCGCCGCCCCTGCCCGCCGCCGCCGCCCCCGCAAGCGGGCGCCCCGCCTCCACGTGTTCGACTCCCGGCTGCCGCCCCGCGCGGGAGGGGGCGGCCGTCAGAAGTTGAATGGAGGGTTCAATATGCGCGGGTGTCCATCATTCGCGGGTGACGGCTGGCAGAGACGGCCCCGCGCGGGGGGGCGGGGGGGGGGCGACGGCGACCCGCAGAGTCCGCGGCAGCGGCGCTCCAGCCACGCTCCATCCTCCCGCCTTATTAAACACACCAAACCGCTCTCCTGGCGTCTCAAGAAAAGTCATTTCAGGCTACTGAAATAGTACTAAAATGTGTGCATCAAAAACGTTCAAGGGTTCTGATCATCTATCGACGACAAAATGCCGGAGGCTTTTTGGCCGCCCGATATCATGAGAAACAATTAACGTCCGTGGTACATACATAATCCTGTTTTGTACCTAGTTTTATTCATTCAGGTTGACTTATTTACTAATTATCTTGGTGTTAACTTGACTCGGTTTGTCTTTTCATATATTCCTCTCATAATTGTCGTACATAATTTCCTCTCAAATTGCCTTTCATAATTCCATCTCATAATTGCCTTTCATAATTCCCCATCATAATTCATTATAATTTCCCCATCATAATTCCCCCTCATAATACCTTCTCACAATGCCCTCTCATAATTCCCCCCATAAGAGAACATGAAGCATCACTCAAATGTTTTCATATTTTCCCTCGATGCAGGTAAATTATGCAGTCAAAATCGAGCTCCGTATCGAAGGCAGTAACGAACTGTGAGGTATTACTAAAAAAACAAATACTTTTAAAACGCCGTGTTCAAACACAAGTTCTTCATGCTTCTTTTTCATAAGCGCAAAAGGTACTTTTGTACTTCATCTCGTACTAGTTACATAGTAAAGAGAAGGAATTGAAATATTGTGCCGAAAAGGCGTTATTTTTTTATTTATCCCTGCTTGCCTGAATGCCCTCAGCATCCCAGTACGACACAACGAGGGTACATTGAATTATATTAGCATTGTATAAGAAACATTATTGACAGATGAATACATTGACTTCACGCGAATTAAATGTGCGAAGCCACATCGGGTAATGATGGTCAGGGAGGGTCGATGAACTGTCGCGGTAGTTTCCGCTTTAGTCTTTGTGGGAAGGATTTTGTTTCCCTATTTTGAAATGTACAGCTGAGTGAATAGAAGGCGATTCTTAGACAGAAAAATTCGATGGAGCTCTGATATCGAAAAAGTGGATATATTTTGTTCCTATGCATATAGTAAATTACTTTCGCGAACACATTGTTTAATCAGAATTCACGTTTTGTGTGTTTTTAATACCGGAACGTGTGTCTGTCCGTTCGCCTGAGGCCTAAAATTTCCGATGATTTCCTCTAAATGTGACACATAGATCTGGCCGACATGCAAACCTCGCGAATATGGAACGGATATGTTTATTTTGGAGGCTAATTTACTGGAAGCTTTAATATTTTGAAAAGTATCTCTCCAATTAAATTACTGTAATATTGCCCCCCGGAAACAACAAAGAACACCTAAAAAAGACACGACTCACTTTCGTAAAACTCTAAATGTTCGAAATTTTCAAAAGTTACAAATAATACGAGAAAGTATGTATTGTTGAAGCACTACAAGTTTTATATTAACTAATAGTCTACGAAACGTAACGAAGCCTGCACGTAAAATTGGGAACAGTGTGAGATACATCATTGGCATACGGCTTGTTGAGAAATAATATGCGCAACACGCGGTGAGTTGATCCATGCACTTGTTGCGCAACTTACAATTTCAAGTTCACAAGACTCCGCTACGTACTGAGCTTCAAGTTTGCTCAAAAGCTTTATAGAGGATTATAATGTTTTATTGATGTTAATAACAGTTAATAGAGCTGCATACTAATCGAATTGCTTGCAATGGCATTTGAAATTAATTCATTAGCTGGTAATGCAATACATGTAATTCAGATTGATAATACATGACAATCACGACCACCAATTTCATTAATAAAATAACAAAGTTTTGCTGAATTTTAGGCTGTAACGAAATTATACTAGGGATGTTAAAACAGCACACACATTCTCGCAGCAGTAACAATTACTAAAATTATAATTCCACAATCTATGTCCATATTCACACAGCCAGCACTTGTAAAACTCATTATCAATCGTAGCTCGTTAGGCGGGAAAATTTAATTTATTAGAGCCATATATCGACACAAAGTCGACCATCCAAAACTGCTTTCATACGCAGAAACACCACCCAAAAATGTTACTCTTGAGTACTTCAAACTGCCAAATAGCGACGTTCCTCTTGTGGTATTATAATCTAATTGCATTCTGAAAGCTATCAGTGAAAGATGTGAGAGAGATATGAATGTGCAATTTCAAAAATTATCAAAATTTACGCAAAACTGCTCATATCTTTTTAAAAAACTGTACATGACGTTTTTGCAAGATGTCTTTAAATAAAACATTTTATTAAGAAAAGGCTTTGTATTTTCCGTGACGTGTGAGGTTGTGTAGTTCTTATAAGTGTAAGAGTGTGACAAGTATGAAGGAAAGATTGCGCTCAATCCATGGTAGTGTTCCGGAATTCACCTGGTATTCCCGGAATTCGCCTGGTAAAAGAAAACAGAAACCTACATATCAGTGCTGCCAACCCCTAAAATTGTCTGTCCTACAGTCATCTGATAAATTCGACGTGGTCATAATACTAGTGTGTAATATCCGACACTGTCAACACTAGAACGCCAGGGCCTTCCCGTAAGAGTTGAGGCAGAGACTAAGAGAATGGTGCCTTTTAGCCAACTCAGCAGGTGCAGAAGCTTACCAGCTCTCGGAGCACACGTAGCTTCCCAGCCGTCTCCCGGATATCCGGCGCTTGTGATTTTCTGGATTATGAGGGCGTGGCCACTCCAGTGTTGGCGATTGTTCAGCTCGCAAGATGGGGCGGCACAGAGAAGGTGAGGACGGATCAGCGTTCTGATGTTCCGATTTAAACAAAGTGGTACTTGAAGTTCACGAGCTGGAAAAAAAAGGGGGGGGCATTGTCATCCAACCGGAAGCCCCAGCGTCTGAACCTCATCTGAGAAGTCTACGAAAGTGAACGATCAGAGCAGCCAGGCTCCGGGGTTCTAGTCCACAAAATAATCGACGTTTATTGTCCGTCGATATGTTTTGAATGGATTCATTGCTGATTAGGGCTTTGAAAGAAATGGCACGAGCGTTGGACGGCACGACACAACAACTCACCGATAATTCCATCTCTCGCGAGTTGTCGCTCGCCCATTAGAAGAACCAAAGCTGCTATTAAACTGTTAAATTCTTCTCAAATTCTTTCTAACCCTTTTGTTTTTCCTAACAATCAGGTTTAGAACAAAGCGGGAAAGAGTTGGGCCCATTATTGTTGAGGCATCAAAATAAATCAATCACGTTCATTTCATGCCTCACGTCGGAATGATGTCTGTTTCACAAAATGTTCGCGCATCTCGTTTCCTCTCCGCGATCACCCGAGGGCGCGCCCTTCACACATGGCGAAACAAAGCAAAACTATACGCGCGTAAAAACAAAAGCAAACCATTCCATTGGAGGGAACAGTTGACAGTTGCACATCGCGCCGCGTCATCACGAGACGTTACCAACGCGATTCGCCCAGCACGCAGGGCCACGCGGGCACGGCGCGAACGCGGCCAATGAGGGGAACGGTCATAAAAGCCAGCTGTCATCATCGCTCTTACGAAGTCAATTGTTCGTGTCCGATTCCCCGGTACAATAACTAGCCGGCTCAGCCAGAAATGACCCGGCTATTCGCACGACCTGGCCGCCGATCCAAGCGTGCAGTATAACACTCGTATTGATGGTTACCATGTAAAGAAGAATTAATTGTTTGCAGCTAGTTAAAATGGGGCACCGGGTTTGTGGAGGTGTTAACGGAAAACAAAAAAAAATCGATCGGTAAATGCTTGCACGAAACAGCGTTATTGCCACAGAGGCATCGATGTATCATAGGGAATGATCAAAAGGAAAACAAGGCTTTAGGGCGGGTATTTATGAAGCGCCACAAACTACAGCATAAAGGGTCTCAGTTAACCGGGTGGATACCTGAAGCGCCAGTCCTGCGAGCACATAGTCCCGACGCGTGTAAACCAGCAGGCGGATATCGCCCCCCCCCCCGCATTAGCTGGCGTCGGCTTTTCACTCCCATTAAACGTCAAAGCGCGGGTTAAGTGAGAAAGGGAACACGACTACGTTAATACTCGCTTGGGACATACGCGCTCTTTGACAATTCATTAGGCAATGATTCTTTGAGCTATTGCAGAAATTCGTTTAAACGTGCAAATTCTTTGGCAATGCTTTGTAAAATTTGCGCCAGGATTCTAGCGACAAACGTGCAATTTTCCTAGAAATACAGAGGTAAAAGGATGTTGTTCTTTCATTATTAACATAATGAACGCAAATTAATTACGCATGTGTTTCAAAAGTGTTATTTTTATGTACATTGTTATGAAAGGGTTTTTCAGATGAAAAATATCAATTTAATTCTTAGAGAGGGTCTCAATAAGGGTGGTGAAATGTAAGAGACAAGACATTTTATATTAATTAAAAATATATGCAAACGACTTTAGATGTATCACTTAAATAAAAGATGTTGAAATAGCGTAACAATTTAGTTCATTAAATACGTAGTTGTTCTCTTCAGAACACACGTCCCCCTATTGATTGCTTGTTAGTTAGTGATCCCCGGCGCGTAAATTACTATGGTCATTAGTCCCGTACGTGTAGTGCGTGTTTTTTCTCGGGAGCTGGCGGTGGTATTCTCCCGCTGGTTGGCCAGATCCAGCGCCGACCCACCGTCGGCTGACGGGGTTTTCCCCAATCAGGTACCTCTCCCCCAGCAGGGCACCGTCCCCGCCGGGACAAGGTCTAAATCCCCGATTGGTCTCGCGTCATGTGTGGTAGTGTAGTGCATGTTAGTATAAGAGTGTGTGTGTGTGTGTATATATATATAAGGGGAGAGGATAGGAGATATAAAAAATCGCGCGCGGTCCTTGGCCTGTTTGTTAGGGTATTGCTCCGGCATTCGCCTAGTGTTGATCTGAGAAACCACGGAAAACTACCGATCAGAGCAACCGACCGCTAGAATTCTCCTCCAGACAGCGACTGAATTCGACCCAGCTGACAAGCTAGAGTCAAAAATTCTGCCGCCATCGGGACTCGAAGCTAGAACCTACCGGTCAGAGGCACTGCAGTGATATCAGTTGATGCCCTGAGCCACCGCTCCCGGTGGTTCCCACGAAAAGTGGCGACGTCCTGTAAAGCATCCTGCTCCGCGTCGATCGAGGGGGAAAGAACGTCCAATTCCGCACAGACGTCACGAAATCTAAACCTATCACGAGCGACACTGTTGGGTTCGCCTCTGAAATGTAAGAGCAACGGATTGATTCGTTCCGATGAGGACTGGAACTTGGCGAGGTGCTGCCAGCTTTCGCGAAAGAGGAACGGCCTGCACACTTCTGACGAGTCCGCCGGCATGTAGCGCATGCGTGTTTTGCAGCTAGAGAAAGCACAATTCAACAAGATATTATTCGAATTTCTGATAATTTTCGTAACTGTTGAAGGAGAATGTAGTCAGCCACGTCACATTTAACGGGTGGCGCCCTTCTCGATCGTGTAATTAAAAATTAAGAAAATGTTATCATTCTCAGCTTTTACTTTACTGCCTATTCTGAAGATTTAATTTTAAGTTTCCTCTGAGCGGAAGGTCCTTAGTTTCGAGTCCTGACAACTATAGGATTTTCGGCACTAACTTTTCAGCTAGGTCGAATTCAGTCGCTGTCTGGAGGAGAATTCTAGCGGCCGGCTGCATTTATCGGTAGTTTTTCGTGGTTTCTCCGATCAACACCAGGCGAAAACCGGAGCAGTACTTTACCAAACGGGCCACGGATCGAGCGCCATCTGTCCTTACACACACACTTACACTAATATGCACTACACTACCACATATCCCGGGAGCTTCGAGCTTGTCCCTGCTGGGGCGGTGCGCGCTGGTGGGAGAGTCCTGGTTAGGGGGTACCCCACTACCCGATGGTAGGTCGGCGTCGAATCTCGCCATCCAGCGGGGGAAGATCACTGCCATCTCCCGAGAGAAAATATTACTATGCTAACGGGACTAATGACCAAAGCAGTTGACGCACCCGGCAACATGAGAAAATCAATAAATCAATGAATTTTATGTTTTAATTTTGATTTGGAAAATAAATCCAACTGAATAACAACTTTTGCGGAAAATATTTTTTGCGGATTGAAACGTCTGGAAGGTTGGCGCATGTGGCACCCAAAATAAAGCGAGGAGCGGGCGGCGAGAGGAGAGTTTGACTGAGGCGGGGTCGGGAAAACATCGTCTACCTGCATCGGAGAAACTTTAGGAAGAATCGGCGTTGTTGCAGCAAAAACCGCGTGAAAATCAGGCACTCGGCCCCCTAGGCTAGGAAGTCCGTTCGTTCCGGCCTGGCCGTCGTGATCTCTTGCTGAGGGCTGCGGGTGACGTGACCCAGACCTGTTCCGCCAATCATAGAAACGTGTTGATTGGTTTTGTAGAACTACTGTGACGATGCAAGCAAGCGAGGGGGCGCGGATCTGATAGGGTAGGGGCAGCTCAAGGTTGTGAGCCAGTGTTAGCAGGGCGAGGCATTTAGAAGAGTTTGTCGGTGGGGATAGAAAGGAAACTAGGAACTACACTACATATTTGAGGTAACTACAAGAAAATATTTATATTTTCAATTACAGATTATTACCTGTTATTACATTCGAAGTTCTCTGCATAACTTAGTTGGATTGAGAGGCTCGTGGGTACGAGAAAAATGTGTAAAGAGTTGAACGATTCTCTGCCCACTATGCAGTGCTGAAACTTTATTATATACTCCGATTTATACGTAGTGTCCCTTCAAGATCAGGAGTTGGAACGAGAGGGGTCACAGTCATCCAATTGGGAACTCCAATAGCAAACATTTAAGTAGCAACCATTGGATGGCAGTATCCTCCTCCTTCCAGCTATGACCTCGAAAGGACGCTTCGTTTAAATCGGGGTTGAATGCGCAACCTGTAGGAACACGCTCTAGTCAGAGGTCGAACTCTGGGCCACCGCCCGTCACAGCCTCTGATCTGCGACCTCGAGTCCCTCGCCACCCGCAGCGCCCCCACCCGCGCTTCAACTGTCTCCCTCCGCGCACTGTTCTCACGAACCTGATTCAAATCTCCTGCCAGACGCCAATATCGCTTTGCACTAGCAAATTTCGTGGACCCATCACTTGAGTTATAGCTCTGGTCCTTCATTTGATCGAAGGATGACGATAATCTCGAATCCATTCCGGGTCGCCAACTTCAAATTCGCGTAAGCGTTCTCAAGTCTTTGAAAGCCGTGCACTCTCCTGATTCATTGAAACTTATCCGCAACTAATCATTGCAGAAAATCCCATCGAGAACGATCTGTGCGAGCGGGCAATAATTCGGACGGCGTTGAACCCGTTGCAGCGGATGGCGTCGTACGGTTGAGCGTTTGCAAGCACAGACCTTGACAGGAATTTCATCTCCTAATTCTGAACCATCTCCTCGCCTAAAAAAGGTTTTAATTGAATTGTCCTTTGCGGGGATGTATGCCAATGCTTGAAGACTTTCCAAGTGTTGGTGAACCTTTGGGAAAAAAAGTTTGCACCTGTGTACTTTTTAAAAGCTTGCACTAAAGAATTATGTTTGTTCAGCAAATAATCCCGCCACCAACATAAATACAATAAATACTAATGCGGTGACGCCAGCTTCTTTTAATGAAATGTGATGGATGGATGGTTTTATGAATTGGATGGTATGGATGGTTGGACGGATGGTTGGCGTAAACATGCCCATTCTAAAGGAAATATAAAGAGCCAGTCGCGTCAAACCAACGAAGGATATCTCGGTGCACGGACCACCAGGATTCGTCCTGTAGCGAAACGCCGTTAACGCGGACGGTAGTTTGCAACTCACCTATCTCCGGTAAACTCTGACCACCGTAAGTACTCTGTCTAATTGCAGGCGACCATAGTTTCGGCGCGCGCAATGGCCGGCGATCCGACACGTTTAGCGGGAGTACGTTCAATGTCGACTTCCGTCTCAATGTGTTGAATTTATCAAGACTGAGAGTTGAATAAATCAGCATTCACTGAATAAACCAATCATCACAATAAAATGATGATTGCAGTCAAATTAAAATATATATTTGCAAACGTTTCGACCTACATTGTGAGGCCCTCTTCAGTGTTATTATTTTTTATATCACGATGCAAACATCAACTCGCAATTTTACAGGTAAAACGTCTGTCTCACTGTTTATATTTTATAACAATTAATATCCTTGTAATATATTCTGTAATCGATACTTGGTTGATAGGTAGAAAGTTCTTGAATCGTATCTCATATACGAAAAATAGGCAGATAGTAGGATCGAACGGACCGGGAGCGGTAGCTCAGTGCGTCAACTGATGTCACTGCAGCGCCTCTGATCGGGAGGTCCTAGGTTCCCACTCCCCACGGCGGCAGGATTTTCGACACTAGCTTTCCAGCTAGGTCGAATCCAGTCGCTGTCTGGAGGAGAGTTCTAGAGACCGGCTGCTCTGATCAGTAGTATTCCGTGGTTTCTCCGATCAACACCAGGCGAATGCCGGAGCAGTACCCTACCAAACGAGCCACGAACCGCGCACGATTTTCCTTCCTCTTCCTTGTCCTATCCTCTCCTCTTACACATACACACTTACACTAACATGCACACTACCACATATTGCCGGAGACCGGTCGGGAGTTTAGACCATGTCGCGGCTGGGGCGGTGCCCCGCTGGTGGGAGAGTCCTGGTTAGGGGGAAACCCCGCTAGCCGTCGGTAGTTCGGCGTCAGATCTCGCCATCCAGCGGGTGAAGATCACCGTCATCTTCCGAAGAAGAAGCATGCACTACACTTACAGGACTAATGACCTAAGCTGTTGACGCGCCCGGAATCACTAACCAGAATAATAAGTGCTGGAGAGAAAATGTTAAAATATGTGTGTGTGTATGTGTGTGTTCGAATGTGTGTGAGTCAGAGAGAGAGAGAGAGAGGGGGGGCGTGTGTGTGTGCGTGTGCGAGGGAATTCGGCAACGCACACCTCTCCCAGAGCGAAAGGAAAGGAAAAGTTTATAATATGGGAAATAAAACATAATGAAACCTATAACAATAAATTAATAATTTATGTTTTTACGAAAATTAAAAACTCCATTTAAAATACTAATGGATTTGTTGATTTTCAAATTTTCATTGCCTAAGGCTATCCTCTTACTCAATTGAATTTGCAGTCATTTGATATTATTGTGACATTATGATTATTCAGTGCATTACCTTTTTTGTGTATGAACAAATAAAAAAGTAGCCAAAAACAAGTACTTTTAAAGGCCACTACAAAAATTGGTGGTGGAAGTAAATTTTCAAAATTGTAAATTCCAAAACGAGATAATAGAATTTTATTTAAACATTTTCAATAGAATTTTCAACAAAGATACTCGTATACGTATTGAATGAGTATATAGTATTATATAGTATTGAAAGGGTTATTTCAGGAACGTATAGTATTAAATTTAATATTTTAAGTAAAATTAAATGTATCTGAAAAGGAAATATTTCTTGGAAAGTATCATTAATAAGCTATTCAAATTGCTTTCAGAATGTCCCCTTTATTATCCTGGAAAATATATTTAACCAAGTTTCCCCAGCGATGACCAACAGTGGTGGCTACTTCGGAAACACTAAATGGTAACGTATCGGAGAGTAGAGAAAGGTTTTCACAGATTATTAACGCGAACTCGAATACCGAAGAGTGCTCTCATTATGTACTTCATTAGGCGACAAAGCGCGCCTTTATGAGTCCCCGTCTTTGACGCCCACCCGCTGCTCCCCATCCCCACTTGCTCTCCCCGCCCCCTCAACCCATCCCTTCTTGCGCTCCCCGCCCCACCTTCCCCCCCCCCCCCCACCCCTGCTTACTATCCCCGTCCCGCCCTCCCCACCTTCACATGCTCTCCCCACCCCACTCCCGTCCCCTCCCTCGCACCAGTAGGTAGCGCTCCCTTTTCGGTGGAAACCAGGATTATCGCCAACATCAGCTCTCGTTTCGGACCAGCGGCTGCTTTAGGCGGGAGACATTTTTAACCCCTTCTCGACTCGCTCACTTTGTTACCTCCGACTGGCGAGGGCTTTAATGAAAATAAAGGCAGGGAGGGTTGGAAAAAGCCGCGCTCGTAAGTGCATTTAGTTCATTACTGAAGCCGTAATACGCGCGGTCACAGCGGGGAGCAGGCTGCATTCCTTTCGACGGAGGGAGGAAGAGAAGATCATTAAAGCCGCATTATTCCCTGCAGTAAAACAATCCAGGCTGCATTCCATCACTCCCCGACGTGCACAGTCTTCAGCTTCCTCCCGCTTCCCTCGCCATCGTTTCTCCTGTTTTCTGCTTGTCCTCCCCGGCTCCGCTTCCCTCCCGTTCCTCGCGAGCACCGCTCGTCGCCCTGCGCTCCAAAGCCTCCTAAACTTGCGAAACCTCATTTTCCAAAGTCCACCGCGGCCGCCGTCGGCCTCGCAGTCCCCGCCACGCCCCCACACGGCCGCGTCGCCGCCTCGGGCGCTCTCGCCGTCCACAACTTCCCCTGCCCCCCTGCCCGCCCCTCCACCTCCCCCTCCCCACCCACCGTGCTCCCTTGGCCCTTTGCGCGCCAGGCGGACTGTGCAGGCGATTCTCCTTCCGCGGCCGATGCATAGATCATTCGCGTTCAAAGTTGATGTTCTCGTTGAAGAGATGTCGAAATAGTTCAGCATTCACAATGTATGTTCCTCCGACTGCTGCACAGCCGAGAGAGGTGGCTCAGGGCAACCACTGCAGCGCCTCTGACCTGGAGGTCCTCGGGTTTCACTCCCGGCGATGGCAAGGTTTTCGACACTAGCTAGGTCCAGTTCAGTCGCTGTCTGGGGCAGAGTTCTAGCGGCCGGCTGCTCTGATCCGTAGTTTTCCGTGATCTCTCTGCTCAACATCAGGCGAATGCCGGAGTAGTACCCTAACGAACGGGCCACGAGACGTCCGAGATCTTTCCTTCCGCTTCCCTGTCATATCCTTACCCCTTACACACACACACACACACACACACACACACACACACACACACACTTACACTAACATGCACTACACTACCACATACTCCCGTACACCGGCCGGGAGCTTAGAGCTTGTCCCGGCTGGGATGGTGCCCCACTTGTGGGAGAGTCCTGGTTATAGTATAGCTACGTTATTTACATGTATTGAGATGAAATTACAGATAATAATTTCTGTCTTCAGAGAAACAGAGAAGGACAATGGAGATAACAGTTTCTTGTTATGGAAGTAAAGAGTCCTTAATACAAAAAAATAGCACATTTACTTTCATTCTCTTTAAACTTGTTCCTCTTATAGTGAAGCGAAAATAAGAAGGAAACACAAGACTCCCCTCAAATTCACCTTTGCTTCGCCAGCGCTCCCAGGCGCGCGTGCAGCGCTCGTTCCTAAGGAGCGGTGGGCGCCGAGCGCACAAACTGCAAGGAATGCCACTCGTTTTAAAAGCGACAAGTCTCCCGCGGAAACAAAAGGACTCCGGAGCATGGCGCTCCTAGGCAGAGATAGATGACAAGCCAAAGGATGGAGTAACAACAAAAAGAAACGAAATGCCTGTCTCTCCACAAGGTGGGGTGCGTTTCCCCCTCTCCCTGCCTACGCGTGTTGGCGAATAATGAGGCGCCTGACCGCCACGCCTCCGGTGGCGCTGCGAGGAACTATTCAGCCACTGTCGCGGAAAGCGTGTATCACTTGCAGGCTGCTTTGCGTTAATTAGAGCTGCTCTTACACGCATCCAGCAAGGCTGAGATCAGAGGTCGTGGTTTGAATTCCGTTCTCTGCGTCTGGTGCACTGGGAATTTCGAAGCGAATTTTCTCGTCCCATGAACAGGAATGGCATTCTAAGACAATCCTCACTTCGTTCAACGTGCAGTACATACCTCTAACAAACGCACTTCACGAAACGCTTGTTGAATATACGACGGAAACTCTCCTGTAATTTGTCAGAAACGTTCTCTACAGTTCTATAAAATTCCTCACACAGGTACGTATATTTCGTACTGGCGGTGTCTTTGGAATCTGCCTTCCTCACCCACTGCATTTCCTGCTCGAGAACATTTTGTGATTTTCTGCCCTAAGATCCTAATTAAGAAAAGCTCAACTAAAGACTGAATGACACCTAATCACAAACATCGCAAAGGGTTATAACTAATTACAATAACCAACAATATCACAATTTAAATCAGTCTTTCAGCACTAATAACATCCTGAGACAACTTAAGAATAATCTAAAAGAAAAACACCAAAACTCTCATAAACATATCAGGCAAAGATTTAACATTCTATAGAAAAATCATAACTAACAGTTTATTTCACAACATTCACTGCCAAAAAGCTAATTTTCATCCTGAACATAAAATCTGTAAAAACATGTTTAATACGATCAACATCATAAAATACAATATACATCACCCAGTGAAATTATTAGTAACTTACCGCCTAAAAAGTCATCTGTATACGACTACATCAATAATCTCGTTCTAAAATCTTTACCAGCACACGCACTTGCATCCAAAAAGAACACCTACAATTCATGTTGCAAACCAGGACATTTTCAGCACACATGGAAACAATAATTATCCCTGTATACAAACCAAAGTACAGCAAATTGTGACAATTACGGCACAATAACCTTTTTTGCCAACTCTAAGATATCTGAAAAAGCAAATTTTAAAAATATTAACCGCGCACTTGCGGTGTTTGGCCGCTCTCTGAGCGCTTTTGTGTGCAAAATCTGTCGACTGTGAAATAGGGAGTGATCAGGTATCCTTAAGACATGCTTATCAAATAGCGTTGCCTAAGTTCTTTCGAAACACTCGAGGGTGTGTCCTTGGAGAGTGAACGACTTGCAGCAGTGGTCTAAACTCCGACGCACACCTACTTCCTGAAGCGAACTCTACAGGACAAACAGAACGTTCGAATTGTGTACTAATGATATTTCACAGACATATCGTCTCCTATTTTATTTCAGTAGTGTATATTAAGATATTATATATATATATATATATATATATATATATTAATATTTATATCAAATGCAACACGCGACACTCGGGCAGCTCTATTTTGTTGAATAACTTCTTAACGAAGCGTTCTAGGGTCTTAAAAATCCGGAATTTTGAAGCCGAAGGCCACAAAGAAACGTTTCTCCCACCGTAATCTATCAGTCGATAGCTTCTTGAACATTGTTACATTTTGTTGTTCCGGCACTTCTCGATACTACCACACCTGTTTAGAGACGTGCATCTGCAGCTATATGTGAAATTAAACTATTTACTTGATTACTACGCGGTTGAGTTGCACGGATGTACCTCTCATTTCGGTAGTAATGTTAAATAATATTCTAAAGAGTAGGGTTGTACGTGCTCGATCCTGTATTTTCGTATCGACAATTTTACGTAACTTTCTCGAGGGTAAAAAGCTTTTGTAAAATTATTTGACTATCATTGAAAGCAAAAACCTGACTGTCAAGGAATATTGCATAATTACTTTAAATGGTTTTAAGAACGTGTTGTGAATTGTTCCAAAAACGTCTAATATACTGAACCTTTATTCAAAATGTGTTTCAAACATCAATTTCATTTTTGTTTATTTTAATTTTAAATCCTTTAAGTACATTGGAAGTTACTTTTTTAATTTTTTAAACACATACATACATTTCGTTAAGTACTTCCTCTTTTAATGCGGAAAAAGAAAGGTAGGGATGAGGGTGGAATTTAGCATGCCAGAGTTTTCGCACGGGTGCGCTAGTCTACTGTTATTTCTTTAACTGCATTATATATTTTAATATTGGGTATATTATTCTTGTCATCATCATCTTTAATTAATTTTTCTATGACGCTTACATTATTTTAAAGTAGATCTCGAAGTATTCTGAAGAATTATGAGGGTATCTTACTTTTCTTCAGTTTCTTATGATACATTCTACCAAACCGTGTGCAGAAAGCATTCATAGACATTGCAGTCACATGTTATTTATGTAGTAACCTTGACTCAGAAGATGAAGACTGAAAATATGATAATTTTAAGATTCATATTTATTTATTTTAAAAGTCCATGTTGTTAGTATTTTAATAATTATTGATAAATAACACACTTATTTCATTATGTTTTGTCCTTATTTAGAATTAGAATAATATTACATAAGGTAAAACTTAAAAAGATGTAAAGAACAAACCTGAATAACCAAGAAAAAATTGTGAACTGACGCTAGGTTAGCAGCGTCGAAATGTGATGCAATAGTTCACACGTGGCAAAATATCTTCGCGTTGACAAACGCCTTGTCAGAATGTTTCCTTTTGCATAACTGATAAGAGCGATGAACGGTGGCACATCTGAACAGGCATTACCAGACGAACGCAAAGATACGCAATGCTACTTAAATAAACGTAGAATTGTTAGATTTTTTGACAACCGGATAAACCGCTTGTTGTGTTTTATCTTTTAATATAAGAGTAGAATGTTCACATTTTGATTGTTCCACGTTAGCATGAATAATTTGAACTATTAAGTTTTTAAAGCAAAAATGGTTATGTTGGTGTTTTTTAGAACTTATCTTGTCAGATCGTCTCCTTTCGCGATAAGAGCGACGAACGGCGGCACGTCTGCACAGGCATTGCCCAGTTGGATTCAGCCTAACTGGGTGAAATACTTCACAAATCGAAAAAAAAAAAAAAAAAAAACGATCAGCAGTCTAAACCCCGCTGAGCGCGCTGAGTCGTTACGACAATAATTGGCGCCCGAGGTGCAGGGTAAAAGACATCTACACCTAATGAAAACAATTTCAAGGGAACAGTTTAGATGCACGAATAAAACATTCACACAGCAGCGGTTACTGCTCTAAGGATCTCTGAACACATTTACACAGCCTTTCAGAAAAAATACTACACACTAGAAATATTCGCAGATATCGCCCAGGGATTTGACTGAACATGAACCAAGCCCTAAGATTAACAAAATTGACACACTACACTCTCTCAAATCATTTATAGCAATGTAACTGTTTCTGTAAACGGAAATAATCATCAAACAAATCCAAGAATAATAAAAGTAGGGCCCCATTAAGATTCTCCTCTTTCATTCATTTTATCTCACTATGTTAAACAAATTGACGAATTTGCAGACGATACAGCAATGTTCATCTTTGGTAACTTTCGTACTGACGTCAGAAATAAAACTCAACAATACCTCAACTTATTCGATAGTTGGACCTCCAATCTAAAAGCCTAATTAAATCCAAATAAAACCGCAGGAACCATTTTTACGCTCAGACCCTACAACCCTTCCACCCTTAACAATAAAAAAAATACAATCTTTTAGCAGCCTCCTAACAAATCTACCTAATACTTCGAACCAAACTTAAACACGAAATTAACCTGGAATCAGCACATAGACGCAAAAATACAAACCAACATAAAATGGCTACAGTTAAAATCTAAAATTTTCAGAAAAAAAAACATTGCCATTTAACTCCGCAATCACAGTACATAAAACTCTCTAAAACACTTACTGCCGTGCGCTTGCTAATCTATCGTCCTGTTTGAAATGCTTTTTTCTAAGCATATTCCTTCGTGCGTAAAAGTTCATATTCCTGGTATTTAAATGGCCCGCAGTGCACATTTCAATAGCATGGCAGCGATGATTGATTGATTTTTTCGTGTTTCCGGGTGCGTCAACTGCTTTGGTCATTAGTTCCGTAGGAGTAGTGCATTTATTTCTGGGGAGATGGCGGTAATCTTCCCCCGCTGGATGGCGCGATCCGGCGCCGACCTACTGTCGGCTAGTGGGGTTTTCTCCCAAATCAGGACTCTCCCACCAGAGGGGCACCGCCCCAGCCTGGACAAGCTCTAAGCTCCCGACCGATCTCTTAGGATATGTGGTAGTGTAGTGCATGTTAGTGTAAGTGTGTGTGTGTGTGTGTGAGTGTGTGTAAGGGGAGAGGATAGAACAAGGAAGAGGAACGAAAGATCCCGTGCGGTCCGTGGCCCGTTTGTTATGGTACTTCTCCAACCTTCGCCTGGTGTTTTGATCGGAGAAACCACGAAAAACTACCGATCAGAGCAGCCGGCCGCTAGAATTCTCCTCCAGACAGCGACTGAATTCGACCTAGCTGAAAAGCGAGTGTCGAAAATCCAGAACTCGAACCTATGACCTCCCGGTCAGAGGCGCTGCAGTGGCATCAGTTGCTGTACTGAGCTACCGCTCCCGTTTTATTCTAAGAGTTCGTGCGTTAAAGTGCATGTTCTTGGTATTTGAATGGCCTGGCAGCGAGAGGAGCCTCGCCCTCGCCCAAGCGCTGCACAGCCCGTCTCTGCCCGTCGCCTCGGTCCATTCTCCTCCATCTAGCGCGCAGCCGCCGTGCGCCTGCGGTTTGCGGTGGGGCCTAGGAGAAGCTCCCCGGCGAGGGGGCGGGGCTTGAGCCGGGTGCGAAGTGGCTACCGAATGAATGCTCCGAGGGCGGCGGCGGTCAGGGCATTACAGCGGAGCTTAATGGTGGAACCATGGACACCAGCGAGGACTTCCCGAAGCGGCTGGGCTGACGGAGCGAGGGGGCCGTGGGGCGACGTGTCGGCGGTGGAGGGTGGACGAGAGCATCCGGCTGGGAGAAAGGATAAGGGACAAGGGAGAGCGGGGGATGGGGGACGGAAAGCCCCGGAAGGTTAAAAAAACGAAAAACACAAGGGATGCAAAGACATGGCGTCGGAACAAGGCGTCGAAACGACAAGGCGTCGGGACGACAAGGCGTCGGGACGACAAGGCGTCGGGACGACAAGGCGTCGGGACGAGATGGCGTCGGAACGTGGTGAAGAAACGAGGTTACAGAAAGGCAAAGCAACGTAACAGGTGACAGAGCGACAAGGACACACTGAGCGTGCGTGAGTTCATGCGCGTGTACGGAGAACACCTGGGCAGTCGCTGCTATTCAGGGGGAAGGGCATTTGCTATTTATGGTGGAGGTGACACAGGAAAATGATCGTTTTCGTGGCAATGAAGGCAACAACATGTATAACTGTCTGCTGTACAATGGAAAAGAATGTTGTACTCGTGGAAAACTGAAAGTTGTACTTCTGGGAATGAAATTTGTTTTCCTGCGACTTCTAAGGCGTATTACACATGTGCAATATTTAACGAACTTGACATTATTATTATTACCATATAAATATTGAGGAAAAATCCACATTATGCTCGATGAATATCTTTTAGTGAAAAAGCATATTTTTAAAAATGTATGAAAGAAATGGAATGTTTTTTATAATGGTGTAATATCTTGAAGAAATGTCTTTATTTTTATTTATATATTTATTACTTCAGTTCTTTACTCGTCCATCTCTAGATTTCTTAATGTTGTTATGTTTGTATGTTTTTTAGTTTACTTTTTTAAATTCTTTCTTAAATTGATTGCTGAAAATAAAACAGAAAATGATTGAAGTATTTTAATTACGCGACGCAGACGATAATTAATTGTACAAATGTACAAATGCAATCCAAGTTTACATCACTTTAAAATGTACCCACTTTGATATTTAATACGAATCTTTGCAGAAATGTGTTACTAAACATATTTTTCTCTATCTAGATTAATCTACATTCTACAAGAAAGAAACTAATTTTTACACCAACTCACATGGCAACGATTTAATATGCATAAAGTCACATTTGTTGCAAATCAACTATTTAACTAATGGAAAATATTAGACTTAATAGCTAGCATTGTGCAATGGTAAACCTGTTGCAGTTTAAAGACGATCACGGTGAAGTTAGAATTATTGTTGATGTTAAATACGCACCCAGAACGTATTAGGAAATGGTGAGGAATGACGGTGAGGATTATGGATTATTAAGGTTTCTGCGTTTGCTGAGAAGGAACACCCAATGTCTGCGCCACCCTTCCGCGCAAGAATGGTAAACAAATAGGGCTGAAAGGTAATATCCACTAAATGAAGTCGTAGGCTTCCGCGGCCAGAGTCAATATTACATTCTTGGCTGTCCGGGTGACGCCGCGTTAAGTTATCTGGTGCCGACGTTTCGATCAACATGTCGTGATCTTCATGATTACGAGCCCTGATGAAGATCACATGTTGATCGAAACGTCGGCACCAGATAACTTAACGCGGCGTCACCCGGACAGCCAAGAATGTAGTAATATCCACTAGTTGGGAGAGCCCCGCCATTACACAACACAAGAAAACATCGCCAACGGTGGCGGAATTGGATCACGTGATCGTTTCAGCGGAAACGTCTTAAGTGGCGTCCGTCTTCGCGACCTCGGCTGCCTTGGGCGAGCACGCGCACGTCAACGATGTGGGCAGCGAAGCGAGCGAGGAGGCAACTCGCAGTCCAGAGATGGCAACGCGCGCCCTCTACCCCCCCCGCACGCGGTGCCTTCGCATCAGCAGCAGAATGGTGATTCCCGTGGGTGGGATGAAGAGCGAAGATAGCGGTGTCCTTCCCACATTGCAACTTGAGCTCCGGTGCTGCCCTGTTCGTCGTTAATTGCTTGGTTGATTGTTAGTGATTCCGCGTGCGTCAACTACTGAGGCCATTAGTTCTGTAAGCGTAGTGCACGTAGCAGATCTTCTTCCACTGGATGGTGAAATCCGGCGTCGACCTATCGTCAACTAGCAGGGTTTTCACTCAACCAGGTATCTCCCACCAGCCGCGCACCACCCCAGCCGGGATGACCTCTAAGCTCACGACCGGTCTCCCGGTGTGTGTGGTTTAGTGTAGTGCATGTTAGTGTAAGTGCGTGTAAAGGGTGAGGATAGGACAAGGAAGTGGAAGGAAAGATAGTGCGCGGTCCGTGACCCGTTTGTTAATGTACTGCTCCGGCATTCGCCTGGTGTTGATCGGAGAAACCACAGAAAACTACCTATCAGAGCAGCCGGCCGCTAAAATTCTCCACACAGCGACTGAATTCGACCTACCTGAAAAGGTAGTGTCGAAAATCCTGCCGCCGTCGGGACTCGAACCTAGGACCTCCCGGTCAGAGGCACTGCAGTGATATCAGTTGATTCACTGAGCCACCTCTCCCGGTTGTATGTAGTCATGTGGGGTTACCCGCACCAGGTATCTCCTACCAGCGGGGCTCCGTTCCAGCCGGGATATGCTCTTAGCCCCCGATTGGTCTCTTGACATGTGGTTGTTTAGTGCGTATATGTGTATATCTGTGTGTGTGTGTGTGTGTGTTTAAGAGGGAGAGGAGGGCACAATATCCAGGAAGAAAACATCGCGCGTGAGCCTTGGCACGTTGGTTAGGGTACTATTCTGGCATTCGCCTGGAATTGATAGGGGAAATCATGGGAAAGTACCGAACCAAAATCCTCCTCCAGAGAGCGGCAGGATTCGACCGAGCAGTGCAGCGAGGGTGGAAAATCGCCCCCGTCGGGCTGCGAACCCTAGCTGTGCAGCGGCAGCCTTTGGGATGGCGCCTTCGCCGGAGCGCCGCCTGCTGGGCCGAGGGCGAGGGCCAAGGGTCATTCCGGGCGGCCGCGTTTCCCCAGGCGCCCTTTAAGCGCCCGCTGAGTCGGAGGGCCCCGCCCTTGACGAGCGTCGCCAAGATTATCGGTGGCATTCACCCGTCAGAATTGCCCGCGCAGCCCTTGGCCCTTCGGACGGGACCTTCAGCGAAGGGCGGTGCTTGGATATATCGTTAAGGTCGGACGGCGCTCACCACGCACCTGATAACTAGCACTTCTGGGAGTTTCACAAGTTATTATGACTTTCCCCATATAAAGTAGTGATGAACTACGAAGCTCCTGTCGTAAAAAAGAAGAAAAACCAAAAGGAGGAAAGAGAATATGATTTGCCGCTGTCGCGAAAACATCTTTCCCCAGGAAGCGTGACAGTTCTGGAGAACTGTTTACTAGTAAAAAAGACGTCCGTACTCCCTCAGGGTGCAGCCCAGAACGTTTGTTTTCTGCGTTGATGTCGCATTAATATTCAAGTCTATTACGTCCCCGAACTTTACGTCGAGTCGGCACTCTCCGATACATTTCCGAAGAAAGACAATTACTTTCAGGAATGAGCAAATAACTGTACTTTTGGCTATCCTCAGCCAACTAATATTTTTTTTCTTTTGTGCACACAGTTCTTTAAACCAAGAAGAAGAAGAAGAAGAAGAAGAAGAAGAAGAAGAAGAAGAAGAAGAAGAAGAAGGAGAAAGTACGTTACCTTTCAAACATTAAATAAACCCACACAAAATGCGTAAAATATTTATTCAGAAAATGTATACACAGGTTTGTAACACTGCTTATTGAATGTACTTGATACAAAAGAATAATAAAATGATTTCACGTATTTCCAGGATTAGTAATTTAAATTACAAGGCGTATTTATTGGATGCGCAAAGTCAAGTCGACGTTTGATTGCATACTTCACCCCAAGTATTTTATGTCAATTCATAATTTTGAGATAATTTCAATAATAGAAAACAAAATATTATATAATTCATTTACACATCCTTTACTTAATTATCAGTACAAAGTATTACATCTATTCTATTGTTAAATATAAAATTATATTATTTTAAGTATTACAATCTATCAGCAATTTTTCACACTGAAAGAGGCCCACTGTCAATTGAAATATTTCCATCCATTCAAGAATGTGAAGGTCGGTTTCAACAACACGCACCCATCGAGACTTCAGTAGGCGAGTCATTAAAATGTACGTGTTTGAGAATACACCTTCCGTTTCTTTAATGCTTATCTCGTCCCCGGTTGGTTCCGTCAGATCGACTTTCAAGGGTGTACAAAATGTTTAAATATTCATGCTCAGAAAGCTGAAAATTGTAGATTATGAACATACGTTTACACTCTGAAGAATTATACGAGCTTGCACCAAAACATGATGTTTGAGTCTCTTAAAAATAAATCATACCAAAACATGAAGGTCATTTTCAGATACATGTTACGTAATATACATTGTTATAATACTTTAATAATGTTCAAAGTTGCTTTACATAAATATGTATACATTTATTTCTTTTAAATATTTGGAAATTAATTTCAATATTATCACTCATCAATGTTTTAAGGTCATTAAGTAGTGTGATTTTTGTAAGATTGTTAAATCTGGTTCACTGTAATATACTACGCATAATAGTTATTTTCCTGGAATCGCGTAGTTTTCTTCCTTTGTTATTAAATATTGGTTTATTAATTGGTAATATCAATTTATTTTACTGTGTTCATTATGTCGTTTTATCCCGAATATTCCATTATTTTCTACCTTCTTCAAACTTTCTGAGACAAACACAACTAAAGATATTTCGACTTTCAATAAATATTTTTTTGCGCTATCACAATTATGTTAATGTAGAAGAAATAGTAATATTGTTTATTGCGTAAATATACAAAAGTTAACTTTGGCAATTCCCACTCGATGAAACACAAGAAAAATAAGTTCAGAGTCATTACAGGCTGCCTTCAAAAAACCAATTCGAACCAAAGTTAGCAAATTTTGCTGTAATATCCGCATCTGAAATGAAACATGGAGATACCGACATAAAAATTCAAATATTTCAAGTTTTCTCCATATCTTATTATGTTCATATTCCCGTTGGGACACTGTCTAATAAAGACGGTCCTAACTGATCAGTTAACTAGGTTGATAACGCGCTTTAAGTTTAACGGAAGTTTATCGAGTTTTTAATTTATAGTTTGAAGAAACGCAACTTTTCTACGAAAGACCGTTGACAGCGCCAGTCTCGTTTGCATTAGTATGTTAACAAATGCTGGTCATCCTTAAGTGTTGAAAAAAATAATTTTTTAAAGAAAATACAACCATTCATATTGCATTTCTATACTTTACGGATACAAATTGCTATCATTAAAGCCGTACATACCATTTCTACGTTCCTTAGTTCAGGACAAAACAAAAGTTCTTTTAGAAGTTTCATTAAATTTCTCAAACACACAACGTTTAGCCACAGCCCGAAATTGGACTGGCATACCGGTCTAATTACACAAATTTCAAATGAAAGAGGAAAGTTTGCTTTCCAGTTTTCGCATCGCATCAGTTCGAAAGAACGATATTTCGATATCTCGATACGCCAACTCTCCCGCGGCTTCATTTCAGCTGCTGCCTCTCGATGTATTTATTTCCCGAGAAAGTTTCCGCACCTAATATTTTAATATCCTCCGTAATCCCAGATTTCAAGTCGGACGAGCGTCTGAAATCTTGAGCAGGAAGAGATAAAATGTTAATAACGAGACGGCCCCAAACGCATCGCCCTGCGAGGAGAAGAAAATAAGTTCATTCACTAGTTATATATTCGCAGCTCTAACTACTTGGAGTGGGCATAAAGTCTGCAGAATGGACTTTTAAGCGCAAGGCGTTCCCAAGAAGAGAAAAGGGTGCCGCGCATGAGGAAGTGCGCGTGCGGGTGACCCCGCGCTCGGATGTAATAAAAGGGAAGTTACGGAAATCCTGCGTTATTTATGTTTATGGATGTGTCGTGTCGCGGCCGTCCCCGCGCCGGGAGGTCTCGTTACCCCCGACGGCCCCGGGTAATTTTAGTGCCCCTTAAACACGCGGCTCGTGCCGCCCGATGCACGTCCCCCCCCTGAGCGACGGCGGCGCTGTCCTGCGGCAGGAGCAGGAACGTCGGGGGAGGGCAAGCTTGTTACGGCGATTTCCCACCTGTCCACATCGTTGCACGTTGTTTGTGGGTGCTGTACCTGGGCAGTCATAAACAAGAGTATTGCGTCCTTAGGACGTATAAATTTCCAGTGTTGGGGAGCAAGTAAACAATTAGATGGGGTTGGACCCCACATCGCCTTAACCTGCATTCCATATTCGATATTTATTACCAATCTGGGTTTATGAGTTTCGCTTTCCCACCTGTCAATGATAACATGTCGAATAAATCAATAAGTTGATTTCCTGATTAAACTAATTAGTCTCTTAGCAGAGGATAACTTATTCTCATGAACTTCCAAGGGGCTTGAAATCTAATGGTTCTGAGCGACATTCCGAAATTTATCTTCTTCTTAGTGTTCTTACTCAGATTTTAAGATGAAGTGCATGGAATTGCTTAAAGATCTACAATTGAATTAAATTATGAAGAAAACATTTAAGTCATAAGAATCAATAGTGTAGAAAATGGGTTGAAAATTTGAGACTTATCTTTAAATTTTGTGCAGTAAGGATCTATGACGAATATTAGATATGTGTGGGATGAAAAGTTAGAAAACTTCACTATATTCATTAAATGGAAAATGGAAAAGACCCAATTATTTTCATGGTATTTAGTATTCAGCCTCAAAAACATAATGTGAGGGAGGTTTAGGAATTATGGAACAACAGACTTTTATCAGGGAATGCAGTCCAATAAATTTGTCCCAATGTAATAGAAATATTTATTTATCAAGATCTACCTGGACTTCACGATCTCTACGATCTCGTACATGCAATGTTGTAGGGAAATATGCAAAGAAAACCTGCGCTCATCTTACCATAAAAACATAATGCACCACATAAGAATGTAATAATTGATTTTTTGGTAAAAGGACATATGAGTCAGATAATTCCTGGACATTTCTTTTACTAACCCTCTACAAGACTTGAATAATAATCTTTGAATTTAAAAACACTCTTCAAATTTAAAAAAGCTCGCTGTATTATATTCTCTAACAACAACCTACCCCTTACATATTTTCTTGAAGGGGAAATATCAAATGCTAAAAACGATAGATCACAACTCACTCAATGAAATAATGAAGAAATAAAAGTACATAAGCGTTCATTATATTAGTTTTATGATATTATTGAAATTTAGTTTTTATATTATAAAACCGGTTAATAAAAACAAGCAATAAAACATTTGGGGTCCAGTACCTTTCGGATAATGCAAAAATCACGATACTCTGTTGAGGGGAAAGCTCAAACCCCATTCTAAACGAAATCTCTTACAGATTTAAATACAAATATTGATGTAATTTTCCACGTTTTAATGAAAATCAGAACTATACCATACTTATAAATGCCGTTAATGAAAGAATAAATTGTGGAAAACAAATTTAATTAGAAGAAAAACTGCAAACTTCAATATTTTAATTGTGAGAAGATACCCAAAATACTTTTTTTACATGCAATTTTCGAAAGTTGAGAGTTTACCGTAAAAATCGAATTTATACCACATTTTTAAGCGTGTTTTACTATATTATGTAAAGACATTTAAAGAAAAAGTACGGAGCCATTTTTTTAAAAAAATTGAAAATGTCCCAGGGGCTTAATGTAAAGCACACCTCAAAATTAATGATTGGTATTCAAAATCGCAGAGCTTGGACTGGGCCAGATCGACTGGGAAGTATTCAGTTTGGAAGACATTCTACGCATAGATTAGGCGCTAGTGTTGTGTACAGACGACAGACTGACTGACAGGCTGGATGGACGGATGAACAGGCGCAACTTATAATACACTCATGCGCAATGTATTGAAGATTGATGCTTAGCCAGATAGATCGACTGACGGATAGATTTACTGACGAACGTTAAAAAATAGTTTTTTTTGTTTAATGTTCAATAAATGTTTACGATAAAGATAAATTCGTTAAATGAAAGGTGTGCTTAATTCTCAACCATTGCTAATAACTCCACCATTCCTAATCACATGATATTCTCTCATTAGATAACTTAATAACAAATATACGGTGATTAATATTTTCTTTAGTCATTATTTATAGTAAGTTTCTATGCTCTTTACTTGAAATACAATTTTTATACTGTAATGTTTGAAACTAAATTTCCAGAGTCCACGGGGCTCCGCGTCGGCTATGGTGTGACTGAATTTCTGCGTCGTCAGCTAAGGGTTAACTTTTTTGGAAGCAATTACGCTCGTAAATATGTCCCGAAACAGTAAAGAAATCCAAGTAACGACCATGTTACTGAGTAACAAATTCTTTGAACTACTCTAATTTAAAAATAACATGCCCAATTTTACTTCCGGAAACCTTCAGTATCGAAAAAAAAATGGTGAGATTTTTCTGTGGGCGGAATAGATACGGAATAGAAGGCGCCCGGAAGTAAAAAAGAGGTTCCCTGATATTACGTTTGATGTCGAGATATAATAAAAATAACAATAAATATCGCCTGTTTTTTTTAATTTCAACGATTCCAATCTACAAAGACGAAAACTCGCTTTTGATTCCTTTTGAAATACTTTCAAACAGAAAAATCAAAGAGCCGGTATTTTACGCTGAATAATCGCCGCTATCACTCCATTGCTTGTGTGTGTTATGATGCTTCTTTGATTTACTACCCCTTCTACACCCTTTCATGTGTCACAGAAACGCTAAAAGAACTTACCACTATTGCTCACATGGTATTTTACAATTATTCTCAAGCTAAATATTTAACAGTGGTTTTCATGCCCGAATATGACAAAATACGAAGAATATGAAACTCGGGCAGTTTACGCCGTGAATGTCCCTTGTAATACAATTACCAATGGAAAAAAAACTGAACCATCAGTACAACAAAATGTACTGATGGTTTAAAACGTAATTTGAATCTAATCCCTAATATCCATATAACATTTCCTATATAACTCCTACATCATTCCTTTTCACAAAAACTTATCATTCTGAAACGCCGAGGAAACTACAACGGCTGGTGTTAAAACAGCACGTACTTTCTAGCATTATTTCTAAATATTCGAAAATTCAGTGTTCAACGGAAATGAGACCTGTACTGTTATTTTAAACGTTCCTTCTTCGATTCGTTGAAGAAAAAATTTTAAGCGGGTTTTCAATTTTTTTAAATAAGTTGCATTAATTTTAAGTGCAAATTACGCTAAAATTATTCGTTTTTTTTTTCAAAAATGTGTACTACATTATATTGTTTAAAGCGATAATTTTTAATAACCGAGTATCTTTAAAGCAAATACCCCCATCTTCAATTTCATAGATTTGAAATGTTAAATTTTTGCAATTATCGAAAATACAGAGTGGTAATCAGTACCTTTTTTATAGTCTTTTCATAGGTACGAGGAGAAAGTTTAATCAAATCTGGAGCTATTTTTTGGGAAATTTTAAACAATTTAAAAATTGCCTATGTTTCACGCAAAACTACGCTGAAACTACACATATTTTCAAACGTTTGGACAAGACCTTATTTCAAGATTGATATTTAAATATGTTTTCATCTATCTTCAGAATTCTAGTTGTAGAAAGACACTGAAAAATACTTAAAAAGTTGCAATTTTCGAAAAATCGGGAATTTTAACGAAACTGAGACCTGCACCATTCTCTTTTTAGAGCGTGGGTCCTTTATGCTATTCAAAGCCAAAGTTAAATGCAAAATAATGGAGTTATTTTTGAAAATGTTGCAAAATACCCCCAAAAATCAAAATGTCCCTTTGAAACCCAGATGGCTTTGAGATTTTATTAAATTTATCGGGGATTATCAATTTTGAAGGTAATGAGTTGAACGTTTTAGCCCTAGCTTTGACCACAGACGGACAGGCAGACTTCTGCCGTCAACGATTTTTCGGAATCAGACATCCACAAAATATGGATTCTGACTACTCCACGTGTTAGAGGAAGAACTGCACTGACGTTAGAGAGGATGTCCCACCAACTGCTGGCCACCCCCATAGCTTCTAAACGGTTGGCGGCATCGAAATGTAGATTTCGCTCAACAATGCAGAATCATGGGGCAAGTATTGTCTGTTGTAGGTCTGTTGGTGACTGTTAGTAATGTGATATCATCTGAGTTAGTGTGAGTTAATTTCGTAAAGTTTCCTCGATTGTTGTACTGCAGAGGTAATTCAATGGGATAGTAGTTCCCTCACTAAGCACCTAATGATGTAACAAAACTAGTTACGAAACGTTGTGCAATTGCTGAAATAAATGATTGTCATAAAAAACTTTGGATACTTTTATTTACAAGTATTGTTCTGTTCATACATTGTTCGAAATATTTTTAGTTTTTCAGAAATTTAATCATCTTTGATTTTTTAAATGGAATGACATATTTTCCTCGACAGCAACGAATAGACCATGAAAATAGAAATCCAACGATATATAACATGTTAGTATTTTATTAAAAATTTTAGTACAAAAATAGACTCTCTGACATGTGATTTTAAATTAAACGGACAATATTTCCCCTTGCAACTGTTGCATTTAGGGAAGTTGTAGGAAATTAGGGAAATGTAAATTCATTACCTGTGCAGGTCTTCAAGAATTCAGTGGGAAATATAGTTATTCAAATTATCGTTTCCATGTCGTCGCGTCAGGAAGTATTATTCCTTGACGAAGGACATGGTGGATAAGAGCCCAAAATTTATTGCTGATTTATCCTTGGAAATAGATTTTAATACATCAGAGCGTTTTTTTCTTCCAAATTCAAGTAGTATATGGCTTAGTGTAGGGATCACAGAATTTTGAAAACGTGCACAATATCCACTTCTCCCCATAGCACGTCATACGCAGTTTTTAACTGTTTTTGACGTAAACAAATAAAGTTGGTCTTCGCGGCGCCGAGCCTGTTCCGGGCGCACGCGCCGCGAACCGAAGGCGACAGTTTTTTTTAATTTATTTTACGTCAAAAAAACAGTTAAAAACTGCGTATGACGTGCTATGGGGAAAAGTGAATTGTGTGCACAAGTTATGAGGGATACTAAAAGAAATTACGTCGGTTTTATTTCAAATCACACGTTAAAAAGCCTACTTTTATACTAAAATTTCTATAAAAATACTAACACCATTGGATTCGGCTTTTTACGATGTATCCACTGCTGACGAAAAAATATATAGTTTCATTTAAAGATTCAAAGATGATTAAATTTCTTAAAAATATTTCAAACAATACCTCTTCGGCATATTACTTGCTCCATGATTCGGCATTGTTGAGAGAAAAATGCGTGTCGTTACCGTGAACGGTTTAGAAGATGTAGCGGTTCGCTCATAGTTGGTGGAACACCCAGTATATATGAACAATATTTATCTACTTTTCCGTTACCAAGACTCGGCAATAAGAGTTTTTCTGTCAACAATTTGGTTTTCCGGCGCACGGTTTCAATACTTTCTTTTCTTACGAAGTAAGAGCGAGAAAGTAAGAAAATAAAGTAAAAATTATGAATCGCAATCATACACAAAAATTGGGATGGACGTAAAATTAAGAGAATACTTCGCAAATGTCCCTTGTCATTTCAATCGTGAAAGAAACTCAAAATTCACTGATTGTTTAAATAACGTAATTGTAATTAAAATCCTCCAAATGAAATATGAAGATAAGGTGGGAAACAGAACAACGTATATTAGTCGCTTACCATAATATAACTTTTCCTACGTGTCTCCCATGTCGTCCTGTTCATACCGTGAAACCAGGAGCGGCAGCTCAGTGCATCAACTGATGCTACTGCAGTGCCTCTGACCGGGAGGTGCTAGGTTCGAGTCCTGACGGCGGCAAGGTTTTCGACACTAGCTTTCCAGTTAGGTCGAATTCAGTCGCTGTTTGGAGGAGAATTTTAGCGCCCTGCTGCTCTGATCGGTAGTTTTCCGTGGTGTCTCCGATCAACACCAGGCGAATGCCGGAGCAGTACCCTAACAAAAGGGACGCGGACGGGCGCGATCTGTCCTTTCTCTTCCTTGTCCTATCCTCTCCCCTTACACACACACAAACATGCACTACGTTACCACATATTCCGGGAGACTCGTCGGGAGCTTCGAGCTTGTCCCGGCTGGGGCGGTGGCCCGTTGGTGGGAGAGTCCTGGTTCGGGGAAACCCCGCTAGCCGACGGTAGGTCGGCCCCGGATCTCGCCATCCAGCGGGGGAAGATTACCGCCATCTACCCCAAAAAAATCGTGCACTACACTTACGAGACTAATTACCAAAGCCGTTGACGCGCCTGGAAACACGAAAAAATCAATGAATCGTATCGTGAATCTTTTCACGCTGAGGGCCGACGAAACGCGCTCCGCCCGAGTTCATCTTCGCCAGACGCCCTGCGCCCACGAAGGCCCCGCCCCGCGCATGAAAACGCAGGGGTCGTTAAGGGAAAGGTTCAACTTAAGTGCGCCAGAGATGGGGATATAAAACGCGGAGGCCGGCTCATTTCGAACCGCGAGTTAGTTGTGTGTGGCCAGGGAACTTTCCAGCTCCCTTGTCGCATTATATTCGCTCCGCGTTACGACAAGGGAACCTGCGAGGTATGAAATTGCTGTGGCGAGACGAATGCCTCGACTCATGTTGCGTAAATGGGGCAAATATTTCACGTGTAATGCTTTCTCAGCAATTATACGAGATATGTGATATTGTTACGAGCATGAGCGTTGGATGAAATGTAGTTGAAAACTGAACTCTGCTGCGTCGTAATGAATGTAGTGATTCCAGCATCCGCAATAAGTTGCCAATGATCGCTGTAGTGAATGCCATATTGCATGAAAGTTAACACTGACCATAGAGTTTCACTATTTGCTATTACATATATTGATACACACAAGTGAATAGAGGAGATGGCGATTTTATAATTTTTTTCTGTTTTATAAAGTATTTTTAAGTACGATTGTTGTTACATTATAAAGGAATACATATTTCAGTTGTAATTATATATTTAAGTCTACGGTCACTGTCCAGCCGAAATATCGATCGTTCACAACCGGACGACTACGAACAAAAACGTCCGACTTATATCATTCGAAAAACATCAGAATGCTGCCTCCGAAATATCCAACTATTCCCATTGTTTCATTTATGAAACATTTTGCGAAAAGCACGCTCAAGAACATCCAAATGAATTGCCGACACTAGTCTTGGGGTTGCACTTCCTACTTTGTAGCTGATTTCGGGCGAACGAAACCGACGAAACGCAATGAAACAGATCTTCGTTCCACAGCGGATGATTCTGGAGGCCGTGGGAAGAGGTCCTTTGGGTTCACTAAGTCCACTGTATTTCAACGCATCAGAAGAAAACATGCGACGCCGGCCGACTGAAATTTCGTCCAAATTGTCTTCGCTGTGACGGTCACCTATGAAGGATAAATTGAATTAATTAGCTTACGGATAATAACCCTCCTTGTTATGCAGGATCAGCCATTAAAATCGTCAATATACTCTAAACGTGTTAAGATATTAAAATTAAAATTATGTTTTTTAAACGAAACATCATACATTTTTTACACTAATAGGTGTTGAAAGGACTAATTCAGCATTATATACGTTGGTATTTGATTAATAATGAACAGTGCACTAGAGTATCATATCCGACGTGCGAACACAAGTTCACGGAAGTTGGAGGCGGCGCCGAGGAACCTAGCGATCAAGGCGCGGGGCAAAACAGTGAATTGGGTCACAACATCGGTCGAATTTCCCTTTCAAGAAATGGCCTGGCAAAGCCTGCGTGCGATTTAAGGTACTTAGGTCACTTTTCTTCCAATAGAATCAATCGGAGAGACAAAGAAATCACCGGTAAGTTCTAATTTATTTCATCGTTCATCAGGCAGATTAAAACAACTTCGGTTTAAAAGAAACATAGTGGAAACACACGGGCGTCTTCCTCCGGCGCACCGATTTTTGCTCCTTCTGCGCATCAACAGTTTGCGTCACGAACCACGTGGCCACAGCACGGGCATTGCCTTTGAAACGCCTGTCCAGACGCTGGCCGCCTGTTGCATGGAGAGGGAGAAGTGTTGAGAAACATTTGAAAGTGATAGAAAATGACAGTTTTCAACAGTAATCAACCAAAAATAAAATGATGAAGGTGTACAAGACACAATGTTTAAAAGAAATGATTCATAAATCTGTTTGAATGTCTTTTAACGAGGTGATAATTTTGGTATCTGGCCGCATTTAAAATTCCCGCTAAAATTGTGACGCAAACTGGTGTCTGAAGCTCATTGGCTGAAGTCGAATACAACACGCAAAAGCCCCCCTGCTATGACGTTCTGTAGCATTACTCTTGAGGTAAACCTCACGGCAAACCGTATCCAACGTCACTGCATTTTTCCCATCATTGTATGTCGAACTGCCGTGTGAGCATCTCTGCTCTGAACGGTTTCGGAAGCTCTCCGAAAGGCAGCAAAAATAAGAAAAACCTTTTGTGCTGCACCGTAAAAAAATTCGCTATTTCCGTACAAGGAAGTTTTCAAGTGATATGCAACTACTTCAGTAACAGTGATATTGACACTATTTTTTTTCATGTAACTATCCAATTTATTTCACTATTTACTCACAAATTTGGCTTAATACATTGAGAGAACAAAATAACTTAAATGAAATTAATTAAATAATTGAAGTGTAGTAAATATCGACACTGACATTTTGCTGAAAGTATTTAATAGCATTTGCTAAGTCAGGGATTAGAAACGACCAAACAAGTAATTCTCAACCAGTCAGACCAAATTAACACCTTCCTCCCCCTTGCCAGATGCACCAATAGCTAGGGAAATTTGCAATGTGTGATACGAGCAACAAACCTCTACCTCCGTAGTTAGCACAGAGCAATTACCTACATATTGCAAAGTATGGACATTTACATTCAATAGTTGTAAATGAACATCACAAGTTTCAGAAGTGCAGCCCGAGGCATGTAGTACATGAAATGCAAATAAGTAAGATAGCTGCTGCTATGGACATGACAACTGTTCTAATACATGACACTTGAGCTCAATAATTATTTGAAATAGTATCATTTCACCATGAACAATTCGAAACAGTGATAATTCCTGACAGAGAGCTTGCTCCATCGACCGAGACGCGGCTCATCTCGGGCAGCCAAGAATACAATGCCTCCGGCCACGGAAGCCCACGAATCCATTCCTGGCATTAGCCATAGCACAGCATCATGCGGCCGAGCACAACTCATGAACTCGTAAAATGATTTTACCTAACAAATGTTCTGCTCTCAAAGCAAACGAGCTTTGCTCGATAGGCGAATGTGTTTTCCTTACCCGTGTACGCACTAGGCACCCCTAGATGACTAGGGCGTCATTTGTCAGACGACGCAACTAGTACCGAAAACTTCCCCACCCCCATTCCCCGTTTCTGAAACTCTCGGTGCCTTAATTGCGTGACTAGCCAGGGAAATGCACGAACCGTTGTGCGCCATTTTAACACGCATTTTGATCCATGGATGAAGCCACATCTATATATGGATGTTTACTTAGGTTAGAATCTTGGTTCTCATTCGAGTATTTTAGTCTATGGAATTAAATAAAGTACGGGAAAAGCCGTTAGCATTTTCACAAAAAGGAGGCTCAGACCGACAAATCAATCACGAGTGTTGAATGTAAATTATATATTATTAGATTTCCCCCTATTTTAAAACTTGTTTTGTGGCATAGTGTGTGTTTGAAATCTCTGAAAGAGGAAGATCTTCATATGAAATTCACGGTCAGAATTCACAACAAGTGTGTGCAACACAAAATTTTGAATATCGAAGAACAACCTTCAACAATTCTTAAAAATTTGAACGGAGAGAGAATTGACTTTAGCTACAGTAAAAATTAATGACTCGCCTTTGTTCCACAATCAGAAAAACATAGGCAATTAACATAAAACAGTATTTATATCTATTCGGATTTCGGGGTTAGGGTATGAAGTGTTATGTTGCAAAATGTGTGCAGGGTAGGGCGCTGTGTGGCCCTGAGCCCTTCATTTTTAGTAATAAAATGCTTTGGGACGCGTTAAACTGTGTCCCCTATTAGGTTAAACACGAAGCTCGAAAGCCGGGGCAGACCGCACAATTAGCAGAATGAATGACTTACAGCTTGAAGGACGCGTTTATTAACAGGTTAATTATTGGAGTGTAACGAGGCGAATGTTTCAACGGGGATTACCTTGATGTGTTTACGAGCGGGGTCGACGAGTGAGTGATTCGCTCGTTAACATTGGCTGCAACCGAAAGTGGTCCACTGCGCGACCATTCGGCTGCAAACTGCAGGGGAATTTCATGTTTGGTAAGTTAGGCGGGCCAAAACGCACAAGTTTCGGATGTTATTCGGTGGGAAAAGTGTTTGCTCTTCTACTGTTCTTAACATTCTGGTGGTTCGGAAGGCCGCCGCTAGCATTTTCAGAATATTTATTATATGCACTGCTCCATTAGGCTGCACGTTACTATTTCCTTTTACGTTTTTACTTTTCCCCCTAATGCTTATGCAGCATGGAGGAACAGAAACTATTTTTTCTCTCGTAGAGCAAAAGGCGCATAAAGAAATGGCATAAGTAGGATATTCATTGCCTTCCATAAATTATCGAAAATTGCACAGTTCAATATTTTGGGCACCTTCTCACAACTACAATAACGATGATAGATTTTTTCCTTAATGAAATCTGATTATCAAAAACGGATCTTCAAATAAGATCATTTTGAATTTTTTTAATGTTAGTAGTTTTTGCTTTACTTATTGACAAATTATACATATTATTTTCTCAAAAATGGTCCAATTTTTTCGTTAATTTTTTTTCATCGTATGTAGCAAAGAACGGTAAATAAATTGGTGTTGGTCCCATTTTGGAGGAAGACGTATTTTCTAAAATTGCACAAATGGACATTGTACAATAAAAGTGCAACATTGATGATAGAAATTATTTGTTAAATGAAATTTGTTATAAAAATAAGTTCTTTAAAAATGGTCATGTATTTTTTTTAATATGAGACGTTTAGCGTAGTTTTTGTAAATCTTCGAAATTAGCAAATTCGAATTTCCACCGCTTCATTTGTTGGAGTCTTTCAGGAGAAGAATTGTTGAATTGGTATTGATATATTAGATTTAAAAGAATAAAATGTTCTTTAAAATCATTAAATGATCATATATATTAGCTTGAAAAGAATGTAAGTTTTAGGATTTCTAATAATTTTAACCATGGGGAATAAGACATGTTAATTTAGTCAGAAATTGCGGTATTGCGATAATAACCGTTACTGGAACGAGAAAGTACGTGCTGTTGAAGCGTCTCAAGTATACTATATACCAGGCTAAGTGTCATATACTCAAGTACTAGTTGAAAGTGGCGTCGCCGACGCTGAAAACTCTTATAAAAGTATTTTCATGGGTTGAAAATTTCTTTAATACTTCATTCCTTTCATGCTTAGATTTGTTCAAATAGGCTCTTACAGTACCTGGCATTGAACTTACCAATGAATCATAGTAAATGTTAAAAAGTTATTCTTCCGTTCAAAAATTCCAACACCCAATAGCCTTGTATATTACAACCATATGGGATATGAACTGGTAATATTGCAATTTCAAAATTATAATGGCCGTAAAAAATACTTGCAGGAATGAATCATGCGAATAGTTGGAATTTAGCACAGCTATATTTTTACGTTTTGTTTTCTAAAATGAACGTAAATGATTACCTGAAACCTGTTCTTCTGTTATTCTCTATTCCTATTAAGAGACCTTTCTCAATTAATTCGTAAGATTCTTACGTAAAAACTTCTACAACTACATTGGATTACCCTGATTTGCTTTACACATTCACACTTTTGTCCTCAATTTTTTTTTATATTTTAGAACTCCACCAACTTAGTCTGAATTGTGTTCTGTAGACAAGTATAAAAGCATTAAAAGGTTATTATTTTGTATGTTTATGCGAATATGGTGAATAAGTTTTAAGTCAAAGTAAATTGAAAATCGATCTTTGCACTCTTAAGAAATGTATTTTCTCTAGTATTGTATTTACATTTCTGATATTCTTCTTATTAAGTTCATATTATTCAAATTCAAAGTTCCAAGGAAATTTGTAAATTTATTACGAAAAATAGCCATGAAATATTTCATATCTTAGAAATTATGCCGCGCGATTTTCTTTTCATATGGCTGGTTTGTAAACAATCAGGGTGCCAAGCTCGTGGAAACAAATTATGGTGCCGTGGACTGAAAATAACCACGGAGTATTAGGGCTTAATCAATGCCACCTATATAGATATATTTTAGTGGCGTTAGTGAGTATGCCCAGAATTAAACCAAGAACGCAGCGCCAAAACACGCCAAAACATTTTTTGGAAATTTCTGTCAGTATTTTGGCCGGATCCAAAACCCAATTTTAGTTGCTCGTGAGGAGGCCGAGACGCATTGAATGCCATCCTATGTCGCTATTGGTGCGCGGGAAGAGGTCTAGTGTGTGTGACGGAAAACCACACATCTTCACATCTGCACACTCGACGAGTTACTCAAATAATATAAAGGAATAAGAGGATTGATTAATTTTGTGAGGTAAAACGCACTTAGGTTTCTTAATAAAAGAAAAATTCCCCACCACTCAAGTACACTTTCTGAAAGATATTATATAATGAAGTGAAGCAACAAATTCTTTTTTGGGGATAGTCGCCTGGGGTGCCGCAAGGAGTCGGATCCAAGTGCATTACTCACATTTTCTTTTCTTCGCAGGTTCCATCCACGGGTCTTGCGATCTATTTAATTCACGACGTAACATTATGCTTTCACCCTATCCATTATTTATATTTTATTGTTATTGTGTACAATTATTAATCCTTTTTTATTTGTTGCGTCTACTTTGACGCAACGCGTCTCCAAGCCCCTTGGGGGGGCGTTGAGCGCTTTGCGCTTCTCGGAGTAATCCCCCATTACTAACAGCGCTTTTTTTTATAGTAATCCTCCGTTAATATTATGTCTGTCGCAGTTGGTTGTCAAGAGGACCGCCAGGTAGCATCTCCGCGTACGCGCCTCCTCCTACGCGCTCCTGCGTCACTACCCAGCGGCCAGAATTAGGAAGGAATAAGGATAGGGGTAGGGTTTGGGACACTTCACAGGGGTTGGACTAGCCCTTGTGAAGCAGCCGAACTCGTTTTGTTGGAACAAATTTCACATGAGATTCGACGGGAATCGAACACGGATCTCAGTGGTGAAAGGCTAGCGACTTTCACCGACTTCTAATCTTTTTTAAATTATATACAATAAGTTTTTATACTATTATCATAATTATAATTATTCTCAAAAGTTTAACGTATTTATATAATTTTTAGAAAAGCATTTCTTTCAATTATCAACTGTTGCATAGAACAAATATTTATAAGACGATTTTGTAGATATGTATCGTTATTTTTTAAAGTACAAGTTATTCAATCAATGTATATTTGTTGTAAAAGTAGCATTTGTTATTCTTACTACTATTCACAGCTCCTTTTTCTGGGTCCATTTCCTGAGAGCACCAAACACTACGTCAACAAATGTTAACAAAAGTTTATTTCATTTTGTATTTAATAGCAAAGTAAAAGCTGTGAGTGGATTAAATCGTCGTTAATCATAAAGTAAATACCAATATTTGAACTAGAATATGTTTAATTTCGCCCCTTCCGAGTGTTGATCAAAGAGATTTCGCCGTGTTCGAAATAAATAACAGGCTTCAGCGGGAATGAGCAGCATCAAGCCTCGAACAGCCCGGTTGCAATCCTCAGCTTGCAACGCTCAACAAGCTCAAAATGTTTGAATAGAAACCCATTTTAGTACATAAATGAAGCAATTTGGTGCGTGTGTAATGAATGTGACCATCTGTTGTTTTGGGGATCCCTTAATAAGATTTGTTACACGCACCGCCAAATTAATATTTATTTTTTCGCGGGTAGAAACACGTTTTAAAAACAGGCTGGCACAGGATGTACTGGGTTCTCTCCATGTTTAGAGACATAACGAAACCAATTGGAGCCAACGGCAGTGAATACGTCAACCTATCAGAATTATTATTCATATCCACATGCATAAACCTTAATATGCAATCCGTGGTATTGTCCTAGATTGGTTAGGTTCGTATCTTAACGATCTCGGAGAGTAAAAATACCTTACTGGAATGATGGAACATTATGTACACACCTTTCTCTTTGTCAATGGCACGTGAAGTCCCTCAGGGATAGATTTTAGGCCCTATTCTCTTCCTACTATACGTAAACGGTATGCCCTCGACGATTCAAAACGGAAGAACAGTTTTCTTTGCGGATGATACGAACATTCTTTGCAATAAAGAAACCGTAAATAGTGCAATATCAGATTTTTAAATTGGTTTCAAAATAAAAAATTAATAGTAAATGAAAGGAAAACGGTTTTAATGCAGTTTTCCAATTTAAATAAATAATTCTGTGCTCCATTGGAAAAGAACGGTGTAGCATTGACTGATGTTAAGGCAACAAAATTATTAGGTCTCTCAATTCACTCAAACCTCAAATGGAACGTCCATTTAAATGAATTGAACACAAAATTAATTCATTTTCCTTCGCGTTCAAAATTCTTTCAAATTCGGTCATCATTCATACTGCTAGTTGAGTATATTTCGCGAATGTTCATTCACGCCTGAGGTAAGGCATAATATACTGGGAAAATACATCTTATAGCTCCCAGACTTTTAGATTACAAAAACGAATTGTACAAATAATCACCAAATCCCACCCACGTGATTCTTTTAAGCCTGTCTTTATTAAACTAGGATTTTTCCATTACCTTGTCTCTTGATTTACGAATCAGTGGTTTCTGTCAAAAACGACTTGCTTATGGACGGGAATATATTTTCAGAAAACGCCGATGTCTACAACTATACTTGACGTAGTAATCATATTCATCAGGTAACAGTATCAACAGCAGAACGCAAGGCCCTCCGCGACAACACATACAAAGTCAAGGGACAAACAACCATGCCCAAGGCGGGACTCGAACCCGCGACCCTTCGGACCGAAGCGCTGAGTCTACTCGCTCTTAGCCATCTCGGCCATTAATAGGTTAACAACATTTGAAATTCGAGAGTTAAAGCAGAAGTCATGGCACCTATTTTTTCCGAAAGAAATGTTACCGGATCAGAAAAATTTATTTGCCATGTGAAAGAAACGCAGCATTACTGTGTGTTCACAACAACAGATGCGTCTGTGAGTGTCTCTATTAGGACAGAGCAGTGCGAAATCGTGTGTCTGACTGCCGTCGTGCGTGATGAATGTAACTCGTTTATGCACCGGCTCTCATGCACAAAGATAGTCGTTCTCCACAGCAGAAATGCCCGAGAATGACAAAAGCAAATTGGTGGAAGCTCGTGGCTATCATGTTTTTTCTGTACTATACAGTCGTGAGATGGACAGGAAAGTTTCTATAAGGACCCGTAGCAACCCGTGTAAGAATGCGTAGCAACGCACGTGACGTCCTGTGAGAAAGCGGACTGATGTGGCACGTGCAGTCCGTCTCTCCGTCCGTCCGTCTCTCCCTTCGTCCGTCTCTCCCTCCGTCCGTCTCTCCCTCCGTCCGTCTCTCCCTCCGTCCGTCTCTCCTTCCGTCCGTCTCTCCCTCCGTCCGGCTCTCCCTCCGTCCGGCTCTCCCTCCCCGTCCCTCCGTTTGTCTGTCCATCTGCGCCCAAAGCTAGCGCCGAAACCGCTGGTTTCCTTTCCCAAAATTGATATTCATTGATCAATTTAAAGAAACTGAGAGCCATCTGTGTTTAAAACGTATTTTGCTTTTTACGTCTAAAGCCTCAACATTTTCCAAATTTTCGCAAAAATGCTTCCACTTTTTGGATAAAGCATTGAGCTCAGAAAGTGTAAAAACGGTGCAGATCTCATTTTTGTTGATACCCTGATTTTTCGAAAATTGCAGGAGTTCTTCTGTTTCGGCGTTTTCCTACAACTACAGTATTTTAGACATACTTTCTTTAATGAAATCGGTTTCTTAAAGACATATTGAAATAAGATCGTGTAAAAGTTTTTCTAAAATATGAGTTATTTTATGCAATTTGGTATGAAATATAGGCAATTTTAAATTTTTATAACATTTTTCTCCTCCAAAACCGCTTCAATTTTTTAAAAAATAAATATGTAATTTGCTTAATGTGTAACAAGAAATGCAATAAAATAGTGCTAGTTTTGTTTTTGGGTCTCTTTCTTTTTCGGAAATTACAAACAACAAAAAATTAATATTGCCAAAGAACAATATTGATGACTGAGTTTTCGTGTTGAATGAAATTTGTTCTAAAAATAATTTCATTAAAAAGGTCATGTACTTGTCAAAAAATGTAACAAGTGTAATTTTGCAGATTTTTGAATTTGCAAGTTTGAACGGAAATCGACAATGGCGCCCCCGCTGCGTCATATAAGTAGGAATTTCTGTTAGTTTCTTCATTGTTGGGAGATGTAATAGCTGTATAAAATGCAGTCTTAATCGTAGAATTTGTGTTGATACATTAGCTTTGAAATAGAGTTTTCGCAACGAATATTCTATGATTTGTACTGAGTACAACTGATGACTGAGATGTGTTAATATTATAATAATAAATAATTGGTTATCATAACATTATAAATTATTATAATAATTCGTAATATTAATTATTATAATTTATTGATCAATATATTATTATAATTTCGTAGTCATATTATTAGGAAACCGTTTGCTTCTTAAATTACGTAATCGTTAGCTCTCGTGATTTTGAGAGACCTTTACCAAACATTATTACAAAGGCGTATTCTGACAGACGACTTTGGGTAAGAGTTTTTTGAGTTGTTGTTCCTCTTCATGATGGTCTAAGATTTTTTTTCTTTTTGGTCTAAGATTCTCGAATATTTTCTTTCTTAGCAGAGAACTGTTAATCATGCTCTCAAAGTAGAATCAGTGTTTGCTTATGCTTTGGTCCTGCCTGTCCTTCCCTGTTCGCTGCAACTCCTCCCCATCAACCCTGCTTAATTTCAACTACCGTCGAGAGCAACACGTGTATATGTCACCCGCTAATGTTTGAACAAATGGTCCCACTTTCCGTCGAATTACAATTCCAGACTTGAAAAATGGATGCCATTGATATGTTTTTTTATTTCCTCCTAGAAAGTCAATTTGCGTAATTTATTAGCCTCTCTTTCAATTTTTGACAACTATCCCAAAAGCACATCAATTGTGTGTTGAAAACTTCAGTAACGGAACAATTTCACATTTTTCTTCTTCTAGATTGAAACCCAAGCGAATACGACAGAATATAACGAATGACTAACATAAAATATCACATGTTCCGGCCTTCCTACACACCTCAATTGTGAAGGTTTTAAAAACATCCATGAACTCGTCCGATTGTTGTCTTTGCGCGTGAGTATAAAACTCTTTGTAATCCACAAAAATATCGTTATTGTTGAGATTTATAAACAGAAAATGAAATGAAAGAAGTAGAATTGGAGCTGAGAGTTAAAATTGCAATTTGAACATTTCTATACAGAAGTGATTGGTAGTCTAACATAAGCGGTAACTAGTGCATAAAGTATTATCCGTAATCTTGATCAAATCTTGTACGTTTCAGAATAATATTTAATGTAGGATACTTTTGTATTATCGTATATTACCGTTTAGTAGTCTGTTGTATTTTCTCCCTAGAAAATAATGAAAAATACTTCTTGCAAAAAAAAAAAGGTACTGAAAAAATGATATCTATTTTATTTAGTAGTATATTGTATCTTTTCAGAAAACGTTTGCTGTATGAACAGTTCTGATGAATAATACCTTTATTGTTTTCTTTTCCGTGCAGGAATGCGAAGTGATACTTACATCTCTTCATGCTAATAGAGGCCTAAGTCAGAGCTTGAGTGCTCTCATCTTTTTTTGAGTTAACTGTTTTCCTTTTTGATTGTATTTGCGTAGTTCAGTTTACTTTTCACTGTACATATGTTTGTTGACTTATTAACTAAACTAAAATTAAACTTTTTAAAATTAAACCCCTTTTCGAAACTTTCCGGTCTACCTCGCTCCCTTTTTTTCTTCTATTGCATTAATAAAGAAAGATTTGAAATTAATCAACTCGTCAACTCGTAACCTTCAAGAGATTTACTGCTTTCAGCCGAGTTTAACATGCAAGAGTTCTCGAACGGAGACGCTAGAAGATAGAAACAGAATGTAGATGTAGATGCCAAAGTGTAATTGACGAATCATAATCATAAAAGTACATGAAAATATCCATGCTGATACGTAATTGTTTGGTTTATTGGGGGGATTATTGTTTTTATTTAATATTTTCTCGTAAAGTGCCGTAAATTGTACGCCATATAATCAATTGTAAAACATATACAATCATAATAATGTAATAAATCACTAAAAGAATATATTTTCGTGGATTGTACTAAGCACAATCATTTTATTTGTGTTTTTCAGGTTTTGGGAGTATTCACTTCTTTTAACTTTCCAAAGTAAAAAGATAGTTAAAACAGTGCGTAAATTATGGAAATAGTAAATTTTCACATCACATCCGCAAATAACAAGGATTAATCATTTTTGAGCAGTCAGTTACTTGGATTTCTAGAAGAGTTGTATCCAGAGGGGTCTTACATGCACATTTACACAACTTCACAAATATCTCATCAAGCAAATAATTTTCGACAGATTTGATGCAGTAATGTCTTATGATAATTGAATAAAAGTTCTCGAATAATTTACTAAAATTTATTTTCTCTGTGAAGCGATGAATCCGGGCAATATTATTTCGTTCAGTTCTTATGGCTTGGGAGTGCGGTTGTCAATTGCACGACAATTAAAGATAGAAGAGGGTGAGTTCTCGAGCATGGTGGAATTTATTTCCTGTCCAGAACAACGGAAAGCGCGGCAGTGAGTGATCAATGCTGATGGATTGGCGCTGACTACCATACATCAACGAGATATTTAGATCTTTCGCGTCAAACATTTGAAGATTTTACTCAGAGTTCAAAGAGCACTCGCGGCTACAAAATCAAAATTAGTAATTAACGAAACGATTGCATAAAGATGGGGATAATTGCATACATTGTGTGTTCAAGTAAACTAGCGACGGTAGGAGCGAGTTTTCGTATGTGGATGCAATTATCCTCTACTATACACACGTTACGTTTAATATTTTTTCGTTTCCATTTACGGAAAATTAACATTTTAAAACATCCAAACAGATCTTTACCACAGGCGTCATGCATTTCATGACCTAGTATTGCTTCTGAAAAGTATCAATTTTAATTTGTCTTGCACTTTTGTTTCTACGAAATATTTGCAGCATATTACGAGCATATGCCGATAAAATACTAGAAACTGACGAAGTCATGAAAACATCCCACGAAAAGTAAAGGCAGGTAAGAGAGAGAATACAACATGAATAAATATGGGGAGGGGAAACTAGTCACAACGTTTTGGTATAGCACACTTTTTAGAACTGGTAAACACAACTGACGTTTACATTTTTTACATTCGTAATTCTAAGATCAACTATTTTACATGTAAAACATTTAATATATTCACGTTAAATATTTTATGCTGTTCCATTAGTCAGCTAGCTTAACGTTTACTCATCCAATTTAGTTTATTCATTCGTAGTTAATATGTAGATCTAGGTACGTAATATGCGATGTATTTTTTCTTAATGTTTCATGGCCGACTGCAAATATCTTTGCTAGGTGTGTACTATAGTTTCTTAATAACATGATTTCGCTCCTTTTCTGAATTCTGATTGGTAGGTATGAACTTTTATTTGCACGGTGGAATTTTAATTGCACGCATGCTCTTAACATACAGATAATTAACCATTTTTCATGAAATTAATGAGCATGTTAAGTTAACTAAACAAAACAATATGTTAATTCCAATAAGAAAGCAACGGGACGCTGTGATCAAATTTCAGAGTATGAGATTTGTTCAGAAAAGTGGATATTAAAATTTTAAAATCGCTGCGATTAAAAAAGGACAATTAGCACAAGTAATCCTATGTAACCCTGGCATTTTTTGGTATTAATTTGTCAAACAGAGAAATAAACTAATTATATAGTGGAAAATTCAAGTACATTTTATGAGCGCATTATCAGAGTTTGATTTCTGGCGGAAAGCGACGGAACGGCATCCGTAACTGGGGAATAATTATTAAATTATATATTTCGGGAATTCTATTAAATTATTAATTAATTTGAGACGCGTTCCGGGACTCAAAATTTTAAAAAGCACGTATTGCGTATTTTAAATAATTGACTAAATTGAGCTGATTTTTTATACAATTATTGTATAAAAGTCCGCTTTGCTGATTGTCGCTAATAGGTGACTGCAAATATCTTCAAAACGGTTTGAGGAATCGAGATTCATTTTCAGCCAAAGTTATTTTAAATGATGAGGGAAATAACATTCTTTATTTTCTTTTGTAAAACGTTTCTAATTTTGCAGGTGTTGACATAACTGTTTCTTCAATGGAAATATATATTTTTTCAATGGCATTACAAAGTTCTCAATCAGACTAAAACAATATTATATAAGTGGTGTTAATATTCGGAAAGAAACTAGAAAAATGTGTCTCAATAGTTCAAGTAGATATTACGGATTAACATCAAATATTTGCATTTTTAAATCAAAATTGAAAATAATACTTTTTTATTATTCCAAATTTCCTGAGTTCTAACTAAACATGACATCCTTCACATGGCCAGCGTCTGCCTTCCTTTTGATTGTGCGTGAATTCGAAATTAGTACCGGCAAAACCTTGCCCAGGGCATCAATTAATCTCGCACTCGCACTCTCATTCGCATTCGCACTCGAGCACTCGCACTTACACTCGTACTTTCATTCGCACTTGCACTCGCACTCTCATCCATTCGCATTCGCACTCGAGCACTCGCACTTACACTCGTACTTTCATTCGCACTTGCACTCGCACTCTCACTCTCATTCACACTCGCATTCGCACTCGAGCACTCGCACTTACACTCGTACTTTCATTGGCACTTGCACTCGCACTCTCATTCGCATTCGCATTCGCACTCGAGCACTCGCACTTACACTCGTACTTTCATTCGCACTTGCACTCGCACTCGCACTCTCATTCGCATTCGCACTCGAGTACTCGCACTTACACTCGTACTTTCATTGGCACTTGCACTCGCACTCTCATTCGCATTCGCATTCGCACTCGAGCACTCGCACTTACACTCGTACTTTCATTCGCACTTGCACTCGCACTCTCATTCGCATTCGCATTCGCATTCGCATTCGAGCACTTGCACTTACACTCGTACTTTCATTCGCACTTGCACTCGCACTCTCATTCGCATTCGCATTCGCACTCGAGCACTCGCACTTACACTCTACCCCACCTCATCGCCTCCCATCTTCTCTCTCTCTGCTCGGAAACTTAGCCGAGTCCTAATCCGCGCCGAGTCGCCGCCGAGCAGCCTGCGAGCGCCGCCCGGGAGCTGCCACGATGTTCCGCGGGCTCCGCCCCCGCCGCCGCACAACCACCGCCTCAGCGCGTCCCTCTCCACCGGCGCCCCTGCCGCCCCCTTTTATCGCCCCCGCCCCAACGCCCTGCCGCCTTCCCGCGCACCGGCTTTCGCCTCTGGGCCTCCGCCGCCTGCAGCGGCCTGCGCCCCGCACAACGACTGCTCGCAGGCGCCGCCGCCTTGACAGGGAGTGCGCATGAACAGGTTGCTCGCAATACAAACACATTTAAAGAGCATGAAGGAAGATCGTAAATAACACCGGGAGCGGTGGATCTGTGCAGCTACTCATACGATCTGATCGTATACGATACGATACTGATCGATACGATACGATACCATAGGATCTGATCGTATACAATACTGATCGTATCACTGCAGTGCCTCTGACCGGGAAGTCCTAGGGACGAGTCCTGGCGGAGGCATGACATTCCACATTAGCGTATCTGCTAGGTCGAATTCAGTCGCTGTCTGGAGGAGAATTCTAGCGGTCGGCTGCTCTGATTGGTAGTTTCCCGTGGTTTCTCCGATCAACACCAGGTGAATGCCGGAGCAGTACCCTAACAAACGGGCACGGACCGCGCGCGATCTGTCCTTCCTCTTCCTTGTCCTATCCTCTCCCCTTACACACACACTTACACTAACATGCACTACACTACCACATATTCCGGGAGACCGGTCGGGAGCTTAGAGCTTGTCCCGGCTGGGGCGGTGCCCCGCTGGTGTGAGATACGTGGCTTCGAAAAACCCCGGTTGTTGACGGTAGGTCGGTGCCGGATCTCGCAGTCGACCATCCTGTGGCGGAAGATCTCCGCCACAACCTGATGAAAAAGCATTCACTACACGTACGGGACTATTAACCTCCGTAGTTGACGCGCTTGTAATCACTAGCAATCAATCAATCGAAAATAAACACAGTTTGGCAAAGAACGCGAGGTGAAATTTCGTATAACAAAATTGATGATCTGATATTTGCCCCGGGGATTGAAGCAGGTCGTCTTACGCTAATGTTTGCCAGCTCAGATGTGAGGCAGAGGAATGGATTTCATGTACCGGCTGTACACCGATTCACGCAAAATGGCCTAGCAATTAGGGACAAATGTGATGTGAAATTTATTGCATGAAATTTACAATCACATGTTTACAGTAAAAAATATGATAATCTTTGTCCCCTTTATACACCCTAGTTGTTTATAACATTAATTCTGAAACATCTGTATGCCCCAACCACGTAGCACAGAATATGTTCTCGTCTTTTGTGATTTAAAGTCGAATTTTACGAAACGAAATATCAGTTTCGCGATAAAAATTAACAGAACACATGAGTTCCAACAACACATCGCCCTCTATTACAATTACTATGTTATACTACAGCATATTATTCTACGCTAAGGTCAATGACGATTTTGTTCCATTTGTAAGAAATCGTTGGCACAAGACTTCTAACTGACCTATTGCTGCATACAGATGTTCCTAGACCAACATCAAGTAGATCTTTTAAGCAGCCGGATGTGTCTGACGGGGAAGAGGCCTGCATGCCTCCAGCGTCGCACATTGAGAGCCAGCGCACACACAACACGGAAGCGATACGCGCCACGCCCTGAGTGGCGGTTTCCGTGTCGCGGCACGCGGATTTTGTTTCTTGCCCTTTTCAACAAATTCACACTTTCGGGAGGAGCTCTTATACATACGTCCATTGCGTAGAATGAGTGGTGTGGCACGAGTAGAAATTTTAGATCTATGTAATATTATTCTAGCGTAATAATCATAATAATCAGAAATAATCATAAACAGTACGATTTTCCGGTCACTATTTGATTTTATATACATTTTAATTTCAACGCTTAGTAATATTACAAAATATACTCACACACAGAGAGAGTACCGGAACTACAAAGCTGTACCGTGCGTTTAAGGGCTGGATGTGAGAAGTTGACTTCCAGTGTGAATATATTACTCCCTTATAAAAATAGAGTATACAAAGTGCATAATGTTTGCAGAGGTCTAATTATTAGCACTTAACTACTGGCATCTGGTCAATTTGAACCGAAGGCATCTTCTCGCTTTACTTTGCAAGAACGCGGCAAACAATTGATGATGCACGTTCCGTGAAATCTTTGCGGCGCAGTCCCTGTATTTTCGAAAATTGACGAAAAATCGAAATGTTAATTCGAATTTCCCGCTCTGCATTTGAGGAGTTGTCAATTTCTAAAATGGCAACACAGCGGTTTCAAAGTATATTTGAATGCTTCTTTTATTGATGGTAGTGATGATTGTACGATGTAGATAAAATTCTTACCGAAGGAAGGTAATATGTTTAACCTAGAATGGTTAAATACATTCCTTTTTCTACTACCATTGTATAATTCAGTCTTCAGATGGTTGCAAGCCGTTGGATAATGATACTCATTACGATACAGATTTAATTATGATGCAGGTTCTTGACCAATCACCCACGATCAATTTAAAAACTAAATATTGACATTTAATTAATCATTGAAAATCTTTCTAGTAAATGTTTCGTTCGATTGTGTACTTTAAAATTGCGTTTGATATTATATTATGCTAGTTAGTATTAAATTCTTTTATTATTAGTTTTTTTCATGGAATATTATTTAAAATAAACGGGATGGTAATTTCACTTTGATCCTACATGACTAGCGCAGTACTCCTTGGCAGGCGGATTGGTAACCACAGCCACCTGCGGCAGCATGCGAGGGCAGGGTAGGGATGTCTGCTAGGTGGCCTTAGCTGAATCCTGCACGTGAACTGCCACGAAAGGATTTAATGTTTAATTTAATTAATGTTCAATTTAACTTAGAAAGGTCGTAGAAAAAGTTCCGTATGAAACTCGATGCAATAGGTAGTAAAACACTCGTGTAAAGTTTACGATACTCGCTCGTATAGCAATATCACACTCGTTTATTAATATCCATAATTAATTCGTCGTTTAATAATGTACTATTTTCTTTGAGAAGTTCGATTGCCGATTATGGAATTCAGAAAGTGTTAGCTACTTCAATGCAATCGAGGAAGGTCTCGCAGAGGGACCCTGCCTTGCCGTGGCAAGGCAAGCGGCTCTTGGTGGAGCTTTGAACGCCTAGAGGAAAGGGTTCCAAGGCTGTCGCAGGTAACTTCTTCCAGTCCGTTATTGTTCTATTCGTTATCGCCTGTTTCTCGGCGGGACTCACGTCGATAGTGGCCGCAGAGAGAAGGCGAGGCGAAGCTCCGTGCTGCCGGTGTCGCCCGCTGACCCTTCAGTTGGGTCCCCACGCGCCGACGTTTGGGTAGGATGGGGCGAGAGTCTCGCCCCCAGACCCACACAAAAGTCTGAGGGGAGCACGCGTCCCCCTTCGGGTTGCCTAGATTCCGGCGGTACTCACGTCGATAGCTTCAGGGGGGAGGCAGTGAGGAGCCGGGTTGAGGGCCTCAGGCCATCGGACTCTTGCCTTCGTCTTGGCAGTGCCCCCCCACTCACGGGCTACTGAGCAGGCATTTGTCTCGGCGAGTGGAGCTTAATGAGACTCCAGAACTAGGCGTCACAGCTAAAGCTCCGAGAATGGGTCCATCTAGGTTTAATTTGGGAGGCTCCCGATGGGGTATCCGCATAGTAGCCCAACGGCGCACTTGGGCGCCAGGGGGAGTGCGGATAGAGGCTAAATACCCAGGTGCCTGCCGTGCGGAGAAAGTCGCCTGAGAGAACAAGATTGTAAGTAGATACAAGTAGAACAAGATAAAGTAGGCTGCACGGTATACACATACACAAATACATTTCTTTTACTTTAAGAAGTGTTGATCGCTCATTACAGTACTCAGAAATTGTTAGCTAACTTCGATGTAATCAAGGCAAGCTTGTGTGAATATTCTTCTTCTTTTCCGTATAATATGCTGTAAATATTGTATCAGTTAAATTAATTTATGTTTCATTTGTAAAAGTTAAAAATGACTACTATTCTTGGCTATCAAAATAAATCCACAATTTCATCACAGGCACTTTCTTGAATTTGACTTTTTTCATGTAACAATTGAGTTTTTAGAATACAGAAAATTCAGCCATACACATGTTTCGGGACTTCATTCCATCATTAGTGGCTTAAGGTAACAAAAAATGGCGCGATCTTAGGACCTTCTACGTGTTTAATCTATCTGCCCCAAAACACGTAGAGTTGAATTTTCTGTATATTAAAATTCATTTTGTATAAACTACTTGTACTTGAAAACTATGCTATTCTGAATTTATAACTTTTCAACAATCACATTCTCAAAAAATTCTGCGAATTTTTTCTTTAGTTTTTTTCTTTATGTGTATCAAAGCACGGTAAAAAAGCGAACTTGTTTCTACTTCCATCAAACTTTGTATTTTTCATTATAATCGCAATAATTTAACATAGCAAACATACGATTTTGAAGATAAAGAATTTTTATTAAGTAAATTCTCCTTTTGAAAATTAGATCTTTTCAATAAAAAAGGAACTTTTTAGTACACAAGAATAGTTTTGCATAGTTTTTACTTAAGTTAATGCAATATATTCTAACACGCCCACCTACTACGTTCCAGCACTTAGGGAGAGCGTGATAGTATGAATGCTCGTCAAGCGAGCTTAAAATTCTCAGGAAGCAGGACCTTTTGGGTATGAGAAAGGTCTGAACCTTTGACTCAATGAATCAGATAAAATACCAATAAATGAGCATATATTCCGCGAAAAATTACAGTGGCACAACTATATAACAGGATTGTGCACTTTAAATAGTTGGTCACTGAATAAAAAAACAGAAAACAAGTCACCTCGACTGCCTGAACACACTTTCACCAATTACAATTCACAAATTGCTCATTCCTCTTTCTGAATTTTTATCTACCACACTATTTTACTCTTTCTACTCTCTAGTTTTTCCGTGCACGGCTTTTAAAATGAGTTTTACACGTGTTCTAAGGTATCCCGTTCAGAGATGCTAGCCTTCGGCTTCGCACTCACTATAACACTGTGAACTTTAAAGAGAAAAAACAATAAAACGTAACATACACGTTACATATCTGATCACTTTACATCTCACAGAAAGCACTTACTTTTAACACAATACAATAAACTATGACTTTTCCAGATAACATCAACTGCACAACATGTGAAAATCATGAATTATTTACGTAAAATCGTACAAGGTATGGCCTCTTTGAATGAATTCAATAACACGCGCAGTAAATTAACTTGAAACTGCCACTCACATCGTTTGGAATACTTCGCCCACCTATTCTGAACTTTTCACCCACTTTTAACACGAATTGTCGTGTATTTACTGCTATTCTCTTTCCCCAACTGATCGCCGCATAAAAGTCGCCAGTTCTTTTACCTTAACAGCTCCGCATCGCTCACCTGTAGGTAACCTTGTGGATTTTCTGCCGCTCGCAGCCCCGCGTTGCAACCCGTCTTCGCTCGCCGTCCCTCGATGTTACCAGTTTCCTTCCCTCGAGCTCTGGACTCCGCCCGCTCTTCTCCCTCTCTTCTCACGTCGTTCTTCTTCTGCCGCGCCTCGTACAAGTTTGTTCGCGCTTCCAGCCTCGAGTAATTAATGTCGCTGAAGTTATGCTTTAAATGTTCGGCCTACCTACCACACTTTGGGCGTATGTGGTCTCAGCGTGCAATATGAGATGCAGGATTTAGTTAATGTCCTACTTCGCGAATTTTACAAATTTGAAATTATTTCGAAGTCAATCACTTCACTTGCTCTCTCAAATATTGTGAATGTTAATGTGAAGAATGTTCGAGCACTCCACTTCTTAATTACATCACTTTCGTTGATACGCTTCTCAAGCTAACTTTTAACTACCAAGTTAAAATAAACTCCTATGCTATCAAGTTACAATCGCCTTCAAAACTCAGTCTAGTCGCCATCGCTCCTGCAATCATAGAGGCTGCTGCAATCATCGCTCCTCCGAGGCGCGCCGCGATACATATGGTACTTGCGCGTGGGGAAATTTTTGGAGGGGTGAGTATTCTCCTCTTTTTGTGACCTCCCGGAAAAACATTCGCTAGTTCGGGTGACAGGGTTCGAAAAGCTATGGGTAGATGGCGCGTTTACAAGCCATCGTTCCGCCGCGTACTCGACTTCATTCTATTCGCGGGCTTCTTCTCGTAGCTGATGGTGGCGTTATGGGGTTGTCTAATCCCATGATGTCACAGTATATATATATATATATATATATATATATATATATATATATATATATATATGTATATATATATACAATATTTTCTCAAAAATTGCTGGAGAGTTTTCCTTTATTGTTTAAATTTATAGAGCAAAGGGAACTTAGACAATTTCTTGTGTTGCATGTTCAGTAAACACTGTGAATTTTCAAAATTTTAAAAGTTATCAATAATGCGAGAATGTTTGGGGTATGTAGCACAACTAGTAAACTACAGATCTTTCCGTTTTAAAAATATTTTTACAGCGGACAATGTTTGTCATAGAAGTAGAAAACGTCATTCTCGCATTTTGTCAGTGCACGGACTTTCCGAGGCGTGTGGAGACAAGTAGACGTTAAGCGAGGAGAGAATAATAGTAAGAAAGACAATGTTCGAACTTCATATTTTCGTATAATCTTCATATATAAGCTTCTTCATGCATTGGAACTGAAACTAAAACATTCACGTTCCCTTTTTAAAACGGTAATGAGAATTTCTCTTATCAAAGCCGGGAAAAGCTTCATGCAGCTCAAAAATTCATTTCAACAGCTCGTAGCTCCCCAAATAGTTATGACAATTTAAAAATTCTAAAATATTTTGTATTAAAAATTAGATTTTTTGGTTGGGTGGTTGGTTAGTGATTCCGGACACGTCAGCAGGTTATGTCATTAGTCCTGTAAATGTAGTGCATTTTCCCCCTCGGGAGATGGCGGAGATCATCCCCTGCCAGATGGCGGGATCCGGTGCCAACCTATCGTCGGCTAGCGGGGTATCCCCCTAACCTCTCCAAGCAGCGGGACACCACTCCAGCCGGGACATGCTCTAAGCTCCCGACATATTTCCCGGAATATGTGGTAGTGTAGTGCATGTTAGTGTAAGTCTGTGTGTGTAAGAGAAGAGGATAGGACAAGGAAGAGGAAGGACAGATCGCGCGCGGTCCGTTAGGTAGGGTACTGCTCTGGCATTCGCTTGGTGTTGATCGGAGAAATCACGGAATACTACCGATCAGAGCAGCCGGCCGCTAGAATTCTCCTCCAGGCAACGACTGAATTCGACATAGCTGAAAAGCTATCCTGCCGCCGTCGGGACTGGAACCTAAGATCTCCCAGTCAGAGGCGCTGCAGTGACATTAGTTGATGTACTGAGCTACCACTGCCGGTATTAAAAATTAGACATTTTCCTATATTAGTAGTAGTTGTATCGCTGTATTTTATTGCTAAAATCGTTCCTCGTGTGTTTCCAATTCTTTTGTCCCGTCTGAAGCACCTGTCACTTTCTTCTTCATCTCCTTTAATAGAGGCGTCGCGGGCAGGCGGCTCGCGCAGCCATCACGCAAGCCCTCGCGCTCGATTGGCCACGGTATTTTTCCAGGCGCTGCAGTCGCCCCTGCGCCGAGGCCTGCACGCGACACGCTCCCCCCCCCCGGACTGACGCACAGCGCACGCGCCGGCTTAGGACATTAGCGGATGCCTCTGCAGCGCCTCTCGCAGTCAACAAGGCTTTATAGAACTTACTTTCTAATTTTTTATTTAGTTTACGTCAAAAAAAGTTAAAACTGTGTTTGACGTGCTATAGGGAGAAGTGAATTCTGTGCACGTTTTCAAAGTTCTGTGATCCCTACACTAAATCATATACTACATGAATTTTGAATTAATAAAAAAACGCAATTCACTCCCATGTAATAAAATCTATTTTCAAGGAGAAATAAGCAATACATTTTGGGCTCTTATCCATGATGTCCTTCGTCAAGGAATAATACTTCCTGCCGCAACAACATGGAAACGATAATTTGAATAGCTATATTTCCACTGACTTCTAGAAGTTGTGCACAGATAATGAAGTTATATTTAAGTCCAGAAGCAAAACAAGGAGCCATCTCAGCATATGCTCAATGAATCACGGAAAGTGGACGAAAAACCAGATCGAGATTGGGGTCATTGACCCAGAAGCTTACAATATTACATTTAAACATGATGGACAAAATAATTTGGGATCCCCTAGAAAAAAGTGTGTGGGATCTCCTTCACTTTTGTGCTCCAAAACAAAATTGTCAGCAGCGATAGGCAGCTCGCTTACTCGAATTACTCGCTTACGCAAGAATAACAAAACAAAGTTTTTAAACATAATACTTCTGTATACTAACAATATAACAAAAAAACATTCAGATCTAACCAAACACCACAACACTAACGAACTTGATACCAGAAAAAAGTATAATATTACTGTTCAAGGGTAATCAAATAACATTTTTGGATTATTCAATATTTTTCAAGAACAAAAAGCAATCGAACAAAGTATTTCATAAACTATCACAACAAAATCGTCAACGTTTTGCGAAAAAAGCCATTTTCTTATTTTTTTCAAAAACTGACCGAGTGTAGTAAAAGCACCTATTTGATTGCTCACAATATTAAACATTCTTGGTGCTACACTACTATAAAATATTTGATGAGCTGTTAAATTTGATTTTGGAGGTTCCGGAGCTTCGAGTGACGACGGTGGCAGGATTTTCCACACTTGCTACGTACCTAGGTCGAATTCAGTCGCTGTCTGGAGAATTCTAGGGGCCGGCTGCTCTGATCGGTAGTTTTCCGTGGTTTCTACGGCCAACACCAGGCGAATGCCGAAGCAGTATCCTACCAAACGGGTCACGGACCGCGCCCGATCTTTCTCTTCCTTGTCCTTACCTCACTCCTAACTTACACCAACTTCCACTCACTCACAATCAATGAATTCCGCCGCACACCAACCCGTCCCCAATACCTCCCCTTGCATTTCTCTCCCTATTGTCTGTACGACCCACCCCGCTGGCTCATGCTTGTTACCGCAACATATCTAGAGATGGCAACACACATCGATGTTTTTAAAGTTATTTTCGAGCAGTATTACTGATATTTTGATTTCTATGTTTTCTTTATATCGATATATTGCTTCTCAAACATCGATGTTTTCAAAAAAATTATCATGTAAATAAAATCTCCAGAATCTAGTTTTTTGTGGATTGCTTGCAATTAACAGCCATTCACAACTGTTGTCGATCCTCAGTCTGGAAGAAACCGTTTGCTATTCTCAACCTTTCTCCAGTGTTATTACCTTTTCGGGCTACTCTATACGTGGTTTGAACCTAGGCTGCATACAACATTTATTAACATATTAAGATGACAGTCAAATTTAAGGCACAATATCCATTAAAGTAGTATTGGCGCTTTACGTAAAACATTAGAACTAGGACATTTTACTTCGATATATTTTATCATATTTTAAAACATTGAAACACAGATGCTTTAAACATTGATGTTTATGTTGGTGTTTTCATCGACATCAAAAACTTTTGTTGATATATCGATGTTTTGCTGAAATTTGCCTTCACTCAACACATCACCCGCCCCCTTCCTCCTCTCCCCGCCCCCCCGCCCCCCCCTTCCCCGCTTCAACCATAGAGTAAAGAAGTATACCTCGTTCGTCTATGCTCCAACGCACCGCGAGCGAAGAGGCAGCCGAACTGCGCCCGCAAGCGCCTCTTGCCCAGCGCTTCGGCCAACGCCCCCTGCCTGCGCTCGCACTTCCCCTCCACAACGGACGAGGGGCGCACACGGAAGCGAACCACGAGGCGCCCTCGGCGGACGGCTCTTCAGCCGAAAACATATTTTCTACTGCGATTTGACATTATACAAACACATATAAAAAGTATGTGTATAATAAAGTAATAATACTGTATTATTTATTGCTTTATTTCATGTTTATTTTCAGTTTAAATTTCATCTTCTATAATCACTTTTGCCAAAATGCATACGTGTGTTTGAATGGAAAACTCTTTGCCTACTTTCGTTTTGTTATGTTTTACTAAATTAGTTTGATATTTGCAATGGATATCAATACTATTGATAAATTAATAAGTTTCTATGTAGCCCCTTTTAGTAAACATTCTCTTATATTTATTAAATCACTGTTACTGGTGGACAGCTTTTTTAAAAGGAAGAAATTTTTGTTCCTAATTTCAGTGTAGGAAGTTACTGCAATTATCACACACTTAATGATGATTACGAAATCAAGATCCTTAAGATTCAAGATATATTAATTACACTCTTAAATAAGTTCATATGTGAGTGATGTATTTTCTATAATGGATAATTTCATTGCTTTGGTGGAGGAAGTGGGAAATAATATCGCTAAATTTGGGGTAATAACTGTCAAGTGTATTCTCCGAAAAACTGCCTTGAGACAAGTAGCCAGCGTCGTACTAACAACCTAAAAGGATCCAGTGCTTTTAAACTTCGCGCTATTTGCTCTGGACACACTGCTCGCAAACTCTAGTTAGCTGGTTCCTTTCCCCTCCCCTTTGCATGACTTTGTTCCAGGGATTTCCTTCCTAGAGTTTAGATAGATAGGTAGGTAGATAGATAGATAGATAGATAGATAGATAGATAGATAGATAGACAGATAGATAGACAGATAGATAGACAGATAGATAGACAGATAGATAGACAGATAGATAGACAGATAGATAGATAGATAGATAGATAGATAGATAGATAGATAGATATTAAGTTCGCTGTAGCTAAGCTCGGGCAAACATGATGACAACTAGATTTACAATTACAAAACTATTACGAATATTTACAAATATAATTACAATTGATATCCTAGTTCTAATTAATTTTTAGTTATGTTAATTGACTTATAGCTTGTTTAACACTTCACTTCACTATAGGAGGGAGGGACATGACCATACTAATAATAACAATAATAATAATAATAATAATAATAATGTAACCAATAATAATAACTAAAAATACATCAAAGCTAATAAGTTTAAAATTATATAATCAATAATAATAATAATAATAATAATAATAATAATAATAATAAGATAAAAATCTTAAAAAAGCATTACTAATGATGATCTACATGGAATTTAGTGTATTTTTAAAATTTCACTACATTAGAAGGAAGAGCCTCGAGTGCTTTTGCAGGTAGTTTGTTCCAATCTACTATAGAACGATTCACAAAGGAGAACTTGCCTCGTATCATTTTTTTGCTTTCTACATCGTATTTTCCAAGAATGGTCTCCTTTGCTTTTATAATCTTTTGTTTTGAGTACCGCCGAGAGTGATCTCACACGCTGACGTCAACGTTGGGAGAAATAAGAATATTTTAGCTGCGCGCAAACTCTAGCGCCTTTTGGAATACAGCTTCATCACCTAGTGACAGTTGTATTAAGTTCAACGTTTACTGGGGGACATGTGTCTCCTTCCGCAAACGTCAACCATCGGTGCGATCCCATAGCTGCATACTAGCATTAAGTATAGATATAGCATTAAGTATAGATTGTTGTAAATTATGTTTTAATGTTCAAGGAATTGACTTTCCCAGTCGGGACTCGAACTGGTATCCCTCGATAGACGCCCAGTTGGTCTAATCCCTGACCTACCATGACAGTTAATCTTCGAACAACCTTTGGGAGTTAAGAGTCGCAGAGACGATTATATTACATATTTCACTTCCTGGACACAGTTTTAAATTTGAACTGTCAAAAAGATCTTTCGTGGCCATCGGCCATCATTTAAAACAATGTTTTCTTATTGCTACAAAGACGATTTGCTCATCTCGAGGTCAAACTGCTGAGAGAAACATAAACTTAGACAAGTATACAATAGGATCAAATATTACAGTCCAGAATTATTATCATTAACAATAAAAAATAAATATTTTCTGATCATTCGTGTGTGGTATGAATTCGATAATTAACATAATAAATATAAGTACGATAATTCCTTCGTCGCTTTAATCCCTTCACCCATCGAACGCTCTTGAATCATCCAAGAAGATATTGGACTGTGCACATCTTGATCATCCCGTACAAAGTATTAGGCATATCATTTTGAGATTTTATATTCACGGACGCTTTTAACTGAGAGTCAGATCCCAGAAAAAATTAGTAAATTTGAGTATTCAATAAAAACACCTAACTACCGCCGCCAAATACCGCAAATCAATACTTATTTGACCAAGAATGAAGAAAAAATATGTAAGAAATAATATGTTCTCATGTCTTTCCCATTATGTTTTTTGTATACATCTCTTATGTCATTCAAATTATTGTATTCTAAAATGTATTACGACCTATTTCGGTTTTCTACTTTCTGTTATATCCAAGATAACTAAACAAATATATAACTGCAATTTATATTAATTTGGATTTATAATAAGTATCACATTTCTCACGAAAGTTTCTCCCGAGATTCATTGCAGTCACGTCAGAAACATATCCCGCCATCAACACAGAATGTACGAGATACTCTGGCGAGAAAGTATTGTGAACATCTGAGCGTCAGAAGGAAAATCGTTCTAGCCCCGGAGCTTGTCCGGGGTTAGCATCGCTGATTTTCGCGCCACTGATTCGAAACAACAGAAATTTTGCAGTGGTGGCCTCTGCTTCGAGCCTTTCGCTTCGTCGCTTTTGCACCGACATAATACCGATAATATCGGTTTACGTTATGTAAGCGAATAACATTCCACGGTTTTTTCTGTAATTGGGAGTTATATTTTTATTGCTGCGGAGTAACCTCGGATCAAAATTCAGCGCCGATCGCATCGGGGAAACAAATGTATTCACAAGGACAGCAATAAAACTTTATTACAATTTACATTAAATGAAATGAAATGAGAAATATAAATATTAAATATGGTTTTGCGTATCGTAGTAGGTTCTTAGTGAACTCACTGTTTCCAGTATAATGGGTAGGCAAAGAAAAGTGAATAAAGTTCATTAAACTTTATTATTACATTTTAGAAAACGGTTTTGTAAAATGGGGATGTTGAAAGTATTTCCAATGTTCGATGTGTCATAACGTAAACCAATATTTATTGTAATAATTTTCCTATTTATATACATACTGCAAGTATACATTAAATTGATAAGAAAAGGTACTCGCATTTGCTGAAACTCCTCGCTCTCTAACACCCAAAACATTTGAAGGCAGAACATTTGAAGGCAACTTTCTTTGCATCATTGTTTTAATCATTCATGAGTTTGATTTTTTCGCGCAAAAGGATGTGCTTTCCTAGACACCATTTTGCTGCTTGGCGTAAAAACCGAAACAATAATGTAACCTACTTCACTTGAAAAAAGAATAATATAGGATACCTAAAACAGATAAATTGTAACGCCAATAGATGTTCACTTCCCATTACTTTCATAAATTATCATTTTGTTACCCAATTTCGGTGAATGGTATAAAATAAATGCTATACAGAATGATTCAGTCCTCATGACTGAATACAAGACCCTGTGACAGAGTACAATAAGTTATTCAAGCGTGCAAAAGAAAATAATGTAAACCCTACTCAAAATTTTGAAAAAAAAAAGTTTTTTATCATCGGTCATTTTGTCCATAAAGTTAGTCCAAATATTACATTAAATGTTGTACTCTGTCGCTATTATTACCTACTAATTTAATAAATATGAAAGGGGAGAGAAAAAACATTTTAAGTGTTATTTAGGATGCTTTATTATTTGTGTATATAGCCCAAATTTCGCATCGTGTAACAAGATATCCACAAGCGGTGATAATGGCCTCTTGTTGCCCTAAGGCAAGATAGGCATCTGTGCCACACGGCCTCCATGACATGCAGAACTCTGCCGGGTTGCCCTTTTATTTCTGACGCCCCTATTTTAATGCACCGAAGAAGGTCTTCACAACCCACGACTTCGATAGCATAAACGCGGTCTTCTATTTACCCCGAGAAAGAAGTCAAGCAGATTCAAATCAGAAGACCGAGGGGGCATGCTATTGAGGCCTCTTGCCCGATTCACCAATCCAGAAATTGCTTTCTATTCTCGATCTCCGCGATAATTATGTGGATCTGTGTCATCACGCTGGTACCACATCTGCGCCCGTACATTCACAGGGTCGTCATCCAAAAGCATAGGGATTAACAAAGTTATAAAATTCACAAACTGAACGCCACTCAAACACTCGGGTAAGAAGTGAGGGCAGACGATAAATTGATCCACAATAGGCAACCCACCCAATTAGAAAGAATCATTATTGGTGAGTTAGGCTATGTGAACATGTGAATATTCCTCACCCCACACTTACAAATTGTGCAGATTAATTGTTCCAGTTCTTTTAAATCACGCTTCATCTATCCAAAGAACGTGTTTCAGAAATTCGTGTTTTTCTTGGCATCTGCGCTGGAAATGCGTAGAGCAGACACGTCAAACCGCAGCCGCACCAGCTTCTTGCCCGCCTGGGGAGCCCGGCGCTCCTACGAGCACGGGCAACTTCCCCTAAACCCCGCACTCATTTCCCCTTAAAATGCATAAAGGGGTGTACATTCGCAAGTTGGGGTGGTGCGAGGCAGTGCATAGTGGCTTCATACGAAAATGTCTTTGCCAGATTTTTCTATCAAATAACAAAGAACTGTATTACGTTTATATTCTTCACTACTTATTACTCTTTGATGTTTATTTTGTTACTAAATTCTCCCTTGTATAAACATCTTTGTTAGTGATCGTAATGTATTTGAATCGCGGCGAGTTCTCTCCTTGTTTTCATTGGCCAGGTATCCAATGACGTATCGCCTCTCCAGAGGAATTTGTACAACCTTTGCCTTAGTAGCGCTAGTTAGGTTGTTAGTAACCTTGCTCGCGACCTTAGCATGCCTGCTCTAGAGAATATTGACCCTAGCTTTCAATCCTCAACTGGTGTCGCTCGTAAGCAGACCGCGCCAAGTGCTGTCTTCTTTCGGCTTGTGACTCGTAAGCAGACCGCGCCAAGTGCTGTCTTCTTTCTGCTTGTTACTCGTAAGCAGACCGCGCCAAGTGCTGTCTTCTTTCGGCTTGTTACTCGTAAGCAGACCACGCCAAGTGCTGTCTTCTTTCGGCTTGTTACTCGTAAGCAGACCGCGCCAAGTGCTGTCTTCTTTCGGCTTGTGACTCGTAAGCAGACCGCGCCAAGTGCTGTCTTCTTTCTGCTTGTGACTCGTAAGCAGACCGCGCCAAGTGCTGTCTTCTTTCGGCTTGTGACTCGTAAGCAGACCGCGCCAAGTGCTGTCTTCTTTCGGCTTGTTACTCGTAAGCAGACCGCGCCAAGTGCTGTCTTCTTTCGGCTTGTTACTCGTAAGCAGACCGCGCCAAGTGCTGTCTTCTTTCGCTTGTACCCGTAAGCATGCGCTTTCTCCGCCAAGTGCTGTCTTCTTTCTGCTTGTGACCCGTAAGCAAGTGCTGTCTTCCTTCGGCTTGTGACTCGTAAGCCCTCGGGGCTGCTGAGAACTTGTAACGAACTGGCCGCTTTATAGGGCCGCTGTCTCTGCACGGATTCTGACTGGAGGGGCCTAGGTTTCGAGTTTCGACGGTGGCGAATTTTCCACACTAGATCCAATTTCACCATCCAGTCAGGAAGAAACACAGCGTCCTCTTCGTATAAAAATAACTACACTAACGGGCCCAATGACCTGAAGCGATTGATGTGCTCGGAAAAATCAATCAATTCATCATTTGGGAGGTTTGGTGACGAACAGGTGGTGTCCATGGCCTCTGAGATCCGTTTCGGAGGCTAGGCTTACTAGACTTGTTACTAACTTCCGCCATTTCCTGTACGAGGGAAACCAACAGAAAAGCTCGGTCAAGATAACGTCAGGGAACAGTTGGCAACACTCGTCTGTCGGGAGTCGGAATTGCCAAGAAACCGCGCTCTGTCGCCCGTTATCGTGCGCGTGTCTTATTCCCTACATCCCGTTTATTGTGTCTGGCGTGTTAACAGCGGGAGGTCGACATAAATAACCTCGTGACGTGCGTGCGCGGGAGTGAGTGCGGCGGCGGGGAGTTGGCGGGGCGGTGGAAAGGCGGTGGCGGGGACGGGGCGGGGCTGGGACGGGACGAGTCGGGGACGGGTCGGGGAGGGGCGGGGACGGGTCGGGAGGGGCGGGGACGGGGCGGGGCAGGGCGAGGTCGGGGCGGGAGGGGCGGGGACGGGCGGGCGGGCGAGGAGGGGCGGGGATAGGGCGGTGGCGGGGCGGGGCTGGGACGGGGCGGGGGACGGGGCGGGGAGGGGCGGGTCGGGGCGGGGGAGGGGCGGGGCGGGGCGGGGCGGGCGCGGGGCGAGGGAGTGGCGAGGGTGGGGCGGGGGCGGGGCGGCGCATGGCTGGTGCATGGTGGTGTGTGGGCGTGGGATAACGGCGGAGGCGCGCTGTTACATTCGCGCGAGGTGACTCCTTATTGGCTTTTTAAAGCGAGAGTGCGTTTCCACCCGAATGATATTGAGACAGGACGTGATTTATTCAGCGTTTGAACGCGTTTGTTTTAATTATACAGCGACGTTCGCTTTCATTTTCTGCGGTTTTTGGTTAGAGAGTGGTGAACTAGGACAATGTGGATGTTTGTTGTATGTGCGTTTGGTTCGTTTGCTCAATGAAACGTCCGTAATTTGAATAACTATTTGAAACTCATAATTTTTCCATCACTTCGCGTTTCTGATCCAAACTTTGAACTGCGAATTCCATTACATCGAAATATTCAGTCGCGAATTTTGACAAGCAAACACATCCTACGTCCGTTTCATAGGGCGTCCCGCTCTGGCAGCTTCGACACGTTGAGGGATTCGTGTGCACAACATAAATACGACTTTGAAAAGACAAGTTTTCTAGATAGTATTAGCCGCTTCTGTTAATCAGTAACTAGTAACTAATGATTAAAGCAACTTGAAAATACAAACGCCAACATTAAATTTAACAAATATTTACTAAAGTGGTGCATGGTACAAAGTCACCCTCCATGGTCTAAAGTCGCTCAGATGACTGTATTGGGCCCATTTTTACTAACAGCATGTACTACGGAGCAGGCAGGCATCTCTTTGGTGCAAAGAAGAGCAGGTAGCATTTAAGCAATTCTTTACAAGGAGCGCCAGCCGCATTCGCTCGTGTATGGCTGCGGGCAGAAACATTCTTCGTTTGGCCGCACCAGAGCAAGGTAGAGTCCTGTGCGGCAAGCAACAAGCCGTGACGCGGAGGGGAGTGAGGAGGAGGGCGAGGGCGGTGCGAGAGGAATGCGATGGCGGGGCGGGGGGGGCGGGGGGGGGCGGGCGGGCGGGGGGGGCGGGGGGGAGGGCGCGGGCGGAGGCGGGGGGACAGCGGGGGCGGGGGCAGGTGCGGGGCGAGGGCACGGGTGAGGAGGGGGCGAGGACGAGGGTGAGGGGGTGGCGGGAGCGAGGTGGGGGGGCGGGGGCGGGGGCAGGTGCGGGGCGGGGCCGCCAGGGAGCTGCGGAGCGCGCTGTCAGGTCTGGTCCCAAGGGGCGTGGGCGGGGCGAGCATGAGCCGCGGGGGGCGGGCGAGGCGCTGTCGCCGTCGGAAGGCGCCCGCTGCGTCCAAACAAAAGAAAGCAGACAAGCGCGAATCGGAAGCGCGCGGTGGGCGGCGTCAAAGCCCAGCGGAATTCCTCGGCCGCCAGCGCCGCCGAGATTCGGGTTCGCCCCGCGGCCCAAGCCGCTCCGCGCCCTGATCCGCGTGGCCCGGGGGCAGCTGCGCCCAATTTTCCTTCGCGGGGCTCTTCTTCGCCACTCGCCCGCACATTTGTTTTTGTTATCATCGACGCTTGCTCGATGCTAGAGAACTGTATTGCCCACAAAAATAATGGCGTAAAATATAATGATTTAGAGCGCATCATTTAAAAGAAAAATAACTGATATTACGTAATCATCGATAACCACGGCTCGGTGAAGAGAAAAAATGAAAAGAAAAAAGTTATTAGATCCACCACCAATAGGCAACAAATCTATGAACTCATCCACGTCAAGTTCGTTTATTGCGTTTCCACATCCGTATTATACATTCAGTTCAAGCCTAGTGACGTAAGAAAAAAATAACGCTATTGCTCTGATTGGGATGTCCTAGGTTAGAGTCCCGACGGCTGCAGGATTTTCGATACTGGCTTTTCAGGTAGGTCGAATTCAGTCGGTGTCAGGTGGATAATTTTAGCGGCTGTTGCTCTGATCAGTAATATTCACTGCTTTTCCGATCAATACCAGGCGAATGCCGGAACAGTACCCTAACAAACGTACCGCGCGCGATCTTTCCTTCCTCTTCCTTGTCCTATCCCCTCCCCTTACACACACACTTACCGGTCGGGGAACGTTCCCCGAGCCGCTTCTTGCCTGCCCCCATAGGAGGATTGGGGAGGCGCGTGTTCGCTGCCCGCTGGCGCGCACGCCGCCCGCCGGTGCGTCAGCTGCGACGTCGCCGCTGCCGCCTCACCCCTCTGGTGGCGGGGAACCGAGCGACCGCCCTCGCTGGGGCACTGCTCCAATCGGGCCTAAAACCTGGTCGGAATTACCGGGAGCGGTAGCTCAGTGCATCAACTGATGTCACTGCAGCGCCTCCTACATTCGAGTCCTGACGGCGGCAGGTTATTCGACACTAGCTTTTCAGCTAAGTCGAATTCAGTCGCTGTCTGGAGGAGAATTCTAGCACCCTGCTGCTCTGGTCGGTAGTTTTCCGTGGTTTCTCCGATGAACACCAGGCGAATACCGGAGCAGTAACCTAACAAACGGGTCACGGACCGCGCGCGATTTGTCCTTTCTCTTCCTTGGCCTATCCTCTCCACACACCTCCCTTACACACACTTACACTAACAATGACTACTCTACCGAAAATGCCGGAGGACCGGCTGGGAACTTAGAACTTGTCCCGGCTGGGGCGGTGCCCTGCTGGTGGGAGAGTCCTGGTGAGGAGGAAATCATGCTAGCTGACGGTAGATCGGCGCCTGACCTCGCCATGCAGCGGGGGAAGATTTATTTATTTGGTTGATCCCGGGTTTAGGGTGGCATGGTTCCTTTGGTTCCTTTTATGATTCATTATTTCTCGCGATTCCTATGTTTATAGTTGCGCGGTTCACTACAACAACTTAATTATTTATGTTCAATGTTAAATGAGAAGAAGTCACCTGATAAATGGTTGGCGTGGAATTGTGTGTATTTTCGCATTTCAAGTCTTCTTCAAATAGGTTTGTGTGTGTACTGAGACGGAAGATATGAATTTTCTTAAAAGTGAGAGATCCCTTTAAAATAAATTCTCTTAAAAGTGAGGGAGGTATATAATAATACAGCGTGAGCGCCGGAGCGACAGCGGAGGTGCGAACCAGGTCTCGAGAGCGAGGGCCGGAAGGCTCTCGCGAACGTAGCACGTTCGATCCGTCGGGTAGCGACGTGCGGTAGCACGTCGGGAACCACTTGGTGAAAAAAATGCGTTGGTTACAACTTAAATTTGTAGCGTGAAAAATACAAATAATCAGTTCACTTAATGAGAGTACGTTGCTACGGAGTTTTATACGTACAGGTGACTTTGGAGCACGGGGGTAGCTATTCTCCCGATCTACCTTTATTTTAAATAATTATATTTATTGCTGTAACATCATGAACTTAACTACATGCGACTACTACGTATAAACAAGGATTCATCTCATGGAGTCTATTCTCTTCTAATGAACCGAATCAGTGAATCAAAGGAACCGTGCCACCCTAAACTCGAGATTTAAAAACTGTATGTGACGTATGAGGGAGAAAATCATCTGCGTGCAAGATCACAGTCATCTCCCGAGGAAAAATCATGCACTACACTTACGGCAACAAATGACCCTAGCTGTTGAGCGTCCGTAATTACTAACGAACCCGCCTGGTCATAATTTCCAATATGAGTAAATTTGCGTAAAAATGAGTATCAATGGGGTTTTGAGGTTGCTGAATTTGAATATCATAATTAACTTTAAAATTCAAAATGGTGGTCAAGTATTCTCATTTACAAACAAACAAAAATGCATAAAAATATACAGCCGGTTCTGGAGATCACTGATTTCGATAACATAATGAAATTTCAAAATTCAAAATGGCGGTTTGGAAATGGCTAACTGGCTTATAAAAATAATGATATGTGTAGTAATATAGATACAAAGTTCGCGGGTTAATATTGTTATCGTTCCAAAAATTTATATCAGTAATTTTCTTATTAAATGTAATTATATGAAGGAGAAATCGAAAAAATATACAGAAAAAAAATTCGCATTGGTGTAGAAGACAATTCCGGGATATCTAGTGTTAAATTTTACTACGTAGCGTTGGAGTAAAGAGGTTATAAAACAAAAAGGTGCAGATATGTGCAGCTACATGTGTATAATTCTGATTAGGATCATTCTACTTGATAAATAAAAAAATTGAATGAGGCAGGAATACGCAGGACAAAAAATATAATGCACAATGCACGTGACTAACATTGTTACGCTCTATACGTTACGAATCAGCCTTATTATACATAAAATTATTTGATACTTTATCTTAAAAAATATACCTAACTTATCGTCAAAAGGGTCTTCTATTCAGAAATACAAAAAAGTATTCACAAAACAATTTAAACACTTTGTTATTTCGAATACGTTGAAAGGTAAAATTCGGTTTCCTAAGTTTAGAGCCGTAGAAAAAAATTTAAATTTTAACGAGATTTGCTAAGTCCCAATTCCGATAGCGTACTTAAAAATTTTGCCATTATGGCCAGGTTTCTGGTCCGATTCAACCAGTGTGTGGCGCCAAGCTGTTACAACACAAGTTATTTGTTTGAATGAAAATTTACGAGAAATGTCACCTAATAAAACATCTTATTGCATCACATTTTTAATCTGTGGTTTGACATTCATTCATAGCGTTTATAAGCATATAGCATTTGTAAGAGTACAGGGTGATTAAGCCTCGGTGGTAATACGCCAGGGTCTCATTCCATATGTAATGTGCAGACTGAATTTGCCAAAATTCGTTACTCCTCGACGTTTAATTTTGTAAATAATTAAGGTTAAACTTTAGACTTTGCTCTTGTGCTCGTGTAACACGGGCCACGACAAGAGCAAACGGCTTGCCACTTCTCTGGACAACTCGGTTCTTCCTGCTACCCGATGAGCCCCGGAAGCGAGCACGACGCGAAATGCGCGCGAGGCCAACGCATCACAGGCCGCCACCTGGCGAGAAATTCATGCAGAGCGATTGCGACTTTTCCGTTTCCAGCAGGCGAAGCATTTCTGCAGAAAAGACACGCGTCTCTCTGAATTCTCTAGGCCTGGTGTGTCAACGTCGTGGACAAGGTAACTAGAGCTCGCGGGCACTACACTCAGAGAAACTGGCGAGAGACCTAGAAGTAAAGATTGTACCAATTACTCGAGAGTAGCGCCGAAAGACTGTCATGTGCCAAGTTTCGAATGATGTATCATTCGAAACTTGGCACATGACAGTCTTTGGGAGAAGTTACTTGACAGTTATTGTCACACATTTTTCTGTGTTAATTTCTAGTTTCTCTTTAAGGCAAAGAAATTATCCATTCAAATGAAATAGTACATCAGTCCGATTTTAAATTCTCAATTGAAAGTAAAATTTAAAAAAAATGAATAAAAAGTATTCTGATTTTGTAATACTGTTTACTTAAGCATGAGATAAAAGTATGAACTTTCAGGTTAAGTTCAGGTTAGAACTTAGAAGGTTTAACAAACAAAAATCCTGGTCTGTTAAAATACGCTGACCGTCAGAAGGCGATATATGTTCACTTACAGAGACTTGTTAATTTATTTCACATTATTTCTAAAAATAATAAATAACTGAATGATTTAATATCGGAACACAAAACTCAAACAAGGAAAGAATTTTCCATTCAAAAATATTCCGGTCACTTAGCGAAGATGTTTATAAAAGCGAGAATTGAGTAAGAAAATAAACATCAAATAGTAATAAGTAATGAACATAGCCATAATACAATTGGCGGTTGTTTGATAGAAAAACTCACCGCCTCGCGCCGCTTCAGCTTGGTACTCCCGTTTCTGGATTTGGTGGGGATGGGAGGGGATCCAGAGAACGATGCCGTGCCCGTAGGAGCGCCGGGCTCCCCAGGCGGGCAAGCAGCTCGTGTGTGCCCTAGAGCATCAAAAGACAATGACATATCATTGAGGGCGTGAAGATTCAACTCCTAACTGAAAAATTAAAGACGTATGGTGCCCAATAATAACTATAATTAAAAAGTACCTTTCGGCTGATTTCTCTTTGTTTCTGGAGATAAAATGTACTTTACTTATACCGTGTAGCTCTGAGTCAGAACTAATTTTCTACCATCCCCTGAGAAAATGTTTGATAAAATAGTTCTAAGGATTTTTAGAAAAGAATATTATAAATTAAAAAGTGAAAAGAGACGAAAGTGCACTTACATTTTTATAACTCTTAACAAAACAACAAACAAAACAACAAATGTAAACAACAAATATTTATTTTCTGTAAATATCGACCTAAAAACGATAAATTAACTAAAACAAAATTGAACAATGTAAGTCAAAAACTTTATTTTGATATCTTGTAGTTGGCAAAGCTGATAACACCAGTCGTCATAAAAAAATTAGCAAACGCTAATGACTTTAATATTTACATGCAAGGGTTAAAAATCAATATTTTAGTTTGTATATTGCACTCTTCAAACTAATTTAACATGTGCAATAAATTGTGATGCGATTTTTCAGGACTCTGAACTTCCAATTTGTTAAAGAAAAGTTGTTGTAGAAATATTTTGAATTCCCTTTGGAATCACTGATTACTCAAATATGAATAAAACCTGTTTCAGCCAGAATGTTAACATAATAGTTTTAATAATTTTAATAATAGTTTTAATAAGTCTAATAATTGCCTCTAAAATAACAGCTATTGTGTATTTCTAAAATTTAATTTGTTTGAAGTATCATTATGAAAAATTTAGGCAAGTTATATCATTTTACATGTGTTCTTCTCACATAATAATTACTATTATTATTTTTATGGATAGGGCTAATTACTTTCAGAAATTGTATTTAGAACAATGATTCATAAAATTTTTGATGTCATTTTGGATTATAATGTGATGCAATCTACCCTAAGGGTTCTATAATATTTGAGTTTTTACCCCTTTTGTGACTGTGGATAAAAAATCTGGACTATTTACCATTATAGTTACAGCAATGTCTTTATTTATCAAAATCATCAAAGCCTTAATAAAGCCAAAATTTGAGCGGTGGGCTCCAGAACTTCTCTGCTGGTTCATTCAAGAAAGCAACACCTTTGTATCGATAGGGTTAAAGGAAAGTAAGTTAGAGTATACTGAAAACTGAATGTTTAACGCCCCACTCAATATCGACACATTGAAAATTTCAACTTAAAAACCCTTTAAACGTAGCTGTCACTCTCAGGCAAGCAATACGAGTCATGAAGTTCCCCGCGCTAGACCACAAAAGCCGAGCATCTTCCTCTTGTTATTTATGGCATCTTCGCCATAACAGCTTTTCGGCGCAAGGCCTTCTAATAGAGCTCGCCTTAAGCACAAGAAAGAGATCCACGCTGCAAGAAAGAAGACAGCTGAAAGCCCACCATTAATCAAGGCCACATGACATCTTTATGTCACGTGAGCGCGGCCATCAAAACCACATTTTTCAAAGCGTCATAGCCCGATCTCGGCCACATACAAGCGCCGTACCACGCCAGCAGATGGTAGAGCAAGGCAGACCTCTGTCTTGGCAGACAACACAAAAACGCTTGGATAAGTCAAACTCCTCCGACGGAAAAGCACGTGTGGCGGTAATTTGAGGAAGTGAAACTGTGTAGCTTCCGTGAAAAAAAAAAAAAAAAAAAAAAAAAAACAAGAAATTTCTAGTGTACGGAAAATGGAATCCACCTTTCAAATTAGCGACCATATCAGTAAAGACGCGAAAAAAGTGCAAAGTGAAAACAGGAAGTAAAAGCATTTCGCGTTCAGACGCTGGGTCTTTTTTCCCGTCTCTTCTTTCGGTTTCTTCCGTTCGTTAGATCCAGCGCCTCCACTTCAGAGCCAGTTGGAGATCAATTTAAACAATCTTTCTGACACTTCATTTTCGCTCGGAGAGAATAAAAAACACGCACGACTCCCTCGCCTGCCTCAGACGATCGCCCTGGATTCGCTCAGCCCCACCCTTCGGCTGGTCATCCAATATCAATTTAGATAAAATACTTTCCACTGCGTAAAACGGAAAGTTAAAGGCACGAGGTGGGGAAGGAGAAGGAAATGCATAAAAGAGGGCATTCTCCTTTTGGCTGCAGGAGTGAGGGAGGCGCTCGGAAATACTTGGCACGCGCTGCGAGGGAGGAATTTAAGGTAAGATGTTCCGTGAGCGAGAGAGCTATTGAGTTTTAGTCGCCCGGAACATAATCTGCCCATCAACATGTCCTTAACCGCCGTCATCCCCCGCCCCCGCGCCTCGCCGCTTGAGGGCCGCCCAAGGAAGAAGGTACGTCGTTCCACACGTGCGATCACGTGGCAAAAGTGCCCTTCACAGAGTCAAGGGCTCCCTCGCAGATGCGCGGGTACTTTCTCCCTCGCATTGACACGGAACGACGGCGTGTTTCGTTCGGAAAGCCGACGCCCTACTACAACTCGCACGTAAAATTGTTTCCTGGATATCAAGGCAAGTCGACATCGCGAAGAAATACTTCTTGGAAGAGATCAGGCTTTAAAAGTAGGTGGAATCCGCGCCATACGGAAACATTTCCTTCTTAATGAGTCACTAGAATTCACTCAATAACTACGCACATTTTGAAAAAAGGGGCATGACTTAATTTATCCCGACAGTAGACGAGTCATGTTTCGAGACGGGTTGAGGCGCGGCGTAAGTCAGTCACACCGCAGTAAAAATCATTATAAAATTGTAAAGAATATACTCTTTGCTACTACTACGAGCAGACGGTGTCCACGAGCGAACGGTGATGGCGAGCAAGGTGAGTGCTACGAGCAGGACCGAGTCCACGAGCTGAAGGGATGGCGAGCAAGGTGAGGGCTACGAGCAGACGGTGTCCACGAGCGAACGGTGATGGCGAGCAAGGTGAGTGCTACGAGCAGGACGGGTCCACGAGCTGAACGGTGATAGCGAACAAGGTGAGGGCTACGAGCAGACGGTGTCCACGAGCGAACGGTAATGCGAGCAAGGTGAGTGCTACGAGCAGGACGGGGTTAACGAGCTGAACGGTGATAGCGAACAAGGTGAGGGCTACGAGCAGACGGTGTCCACGAGCGAACGGTGATGGCGAGCAAGGTGAGTGCTACGAGCAGGACCGAGTCCACGAGCTGAATAGGGATGGCGAGCAAGGTGAGGGCTACGAGCAGACGGTGTCCACGAGCGAACGGTGATGGCGAGCAAGGTGAGTGCTACGAGCAGGACCGAGTCCACGAGCTGAATAGGGATGGCGAGCAAGGTGAGGGCTACGAGCAGACGGGTCCACGAGCGAACGGTGAGCGAGCAAGGGGTGTCCACGAGCGAACGGTGATGGCGAGCAAGGTGAGGGCTACGAGCAGACGGTGTCCATAGGCAGGGAGGATGCCATGAGTTGGAGACTGTTCGCGAAGTGGCCGAGGAAGTCGCTTCGGAAGGGGCAGCTGCGCGGCGCAGTGCTATCGGCATAATCCCCGAGAGAGATCCCGGCGGGGCGCGGTGCGGGGCGCCAAGCAGCGTGAGGCAAAGCAGATGCACTCGGGAGCCTCTCGCTCAAGGGGAGTGGCCAAGGACACGACACTGTGTTCTTGTTTCGACTCGCGCACACACAATGTGTTGGTTATTGACTGGGAATAAGAGCTGATATATCTATATAAATAAAAATGTATCACCCAACTGTACATGAGTGCATAACTTGCGAACGACTGCGCCAAATTGGATAATTCGTTTGTGTGTGTGTGTGTCTGTTGTGTGTGTTCATATTTGTCAGGACAAGGTTTGTATGTTCGAGTATGTTCGAAATATATCTAAAGCACGAGTATATAATTGAAATATAGGAAAGAAATTATGAAATGTTTTTTACAAAATATTCCGTTTTACTTTTACTTTAACACATTTTCATTCCGTAACATATTCTACAGATTTTATATATATAAATCTAAAAATGTATTTCAAAAAGCAAATGTTTTTCCGCACCGAGACTCTAACTGCTGACCTACCAGTTAATGCCATGAGCCTTACCTCTACGCTATGGAAACGATCTGTGTTTCTAACTCGGACCGATGCTTAAAAATGTAATTGTCTAAAACCAATATCAAAGGTTCTATTTTCTGAAATTCAGAGAGATCAACTAAAATGAGATCTACACTTTTCTTTTAAGCGTCCCTTGTTTAACTCATGTTAAAAAATTAAAGAAAACATTTTGAGCGTTATTTGACAAAATATATTTTTCAGAAATTGCATAAATTGTAGATACAAATTACGCGAAATCTACTTGTTTTTTCAAAAAATTGTACTAATGGTTTTGACAATTTTATCTTTAGAGACTTTATTTATGAAAAAATACTTTATCTTCAATTTTTGTTGTTTTGAAATATCAGCAATTTGCAATTTTCGAAAATACGGAGATTTTGCCGATAATGGGCCAAGCACCAACTTTTTATCGTTCCTAGATACATACGAGGAAAAAAAATTAAAGAAAACATTTGTAGCGGTTTTTGAGGGGAAAAATAGCTTAAAAAATGTAATTGAATATATTTCACACAAAATTACAGACAACTACTCAAATTTTCAAAAAATTGTACATGAACTTATTTTAAGATCTGTCTTTAAGGAACAATTTTATTAAAATTTCACTCTAAAAGACACCTTTTTAAATAATTGTTTGGATAATGAAAATAGCTTCACATTGAAATTCGATTTCCAGCATTTCTGGCAATTCCGTTTTACGAGGTGATGGAACCTTCCCAAAATGTAATAGAAGATCCAAAATGTCCCATTTTCTGAATTACGTCACACAAAACTTGGATGGGGTCCCTTGCAGGGAAACGCAAACCTATTTTTAAGGCCTTGGGACCAATCGATTCCGATTTATAAACGTTGGTAAAGAGTCACAACCTAATTGTACTGCGGGTTGCACGCGCGCCTAAGTTCCCAATATGCCATAATCTGATAATTTCTACGTTTTGTGCACTTCAATCTCTTTGACGCAGGGATGGATGTTAAATGCATATTGATACATGCCCGACGTTGACTGGCGCCAATTTGAAATAAGCCCCGTATTTCTACTTTAAATCAATCCCCCTTGGAGCAACATTTTGAAACATAATTATTACAGAAAAATGTGATTTGGGCACCAGAAAAAAGTTACACTTGAAACCTAATGATTCCTACGTAATTTAAATGTCTTTCATTCCAAAATTATGTTGTGCTATCTCAGTTAATTGGGGTTCGAAGATTATAATTATTGCTACTTTCTCTGCATTCGTGGGTCTTCGCGCGCTCTTTACTTCTTCGTTGGATGGCGTCCCGTCGAACCTTCTCCGTTGACGCAGCAGAATCTTGCTTCTGGATAAAGTCCTCGTCAAATGTCCGTGATCTGGTTCCAAATTCTTCCGGCGATACTATTATAATCCGTGACTTCTCTCACTTGCGTCTCGGGTGGACATCTAGAAACGTATTTACTTCGTACAAGAACGCTCTATCCTAATATAAGAAACGATAGTTAATTTTATACAACTGTCAATTACAGTCTTCCCTCGACCAGGTAAAATATACAGGAGCCGACCCACTCATCACCGCGTTGCCCGAACGAATGAATGTTCCTCTAAAATCTCGGAAGCATCCGAATTTTATATATTTTTCTTTTGTCTCTCACAACAATGCTTATTTCACCTCTGCTCTGTCATTTGAACATAACAAACATGATACTTAACGCCAGTTCTTGATTTGTCACATAGCGACCCCCTTGCGATCGTCTATTGACATCCCTATATTCTATGTCGTATAAAATGACATTTCCATAATAAAAATGGTTCGTCATGTTGGTATATCACACTATCCTGCTTTGGTACACTAACACGATATGTGACTAATATTTCTGATAAAGTGTAAAAATTGTCTCGTTTTCTTCGTGCATTAAAAATAATATGGACGGGTATAATAAGTGTCAAGAATTTTAAAACGACAGAAAAAATTTCAAAAACAATCCACACAAATATAATACAAATTAACGTAGGATATGAATCGCAAAAACGTCATTTTTGACGATTAGAACATATTTTTTAATGTTGAATACCGACGTGTGTGATTCGATGAACGAATCACATACCCATAGCGCACATTTGCGTCAAAATTAGCACAACACCAGGCGATCAAATTGCACGAGAAAGAACAACTGTAATGATTATCATCATTTCCGCCACTCTATAATATTGTCAGAGTAATTGCTTCTGCTGGTGCTGTAATGTTAATTATCCGTTATTTACCGACGAATTATTCCCCAATTAAAGGACACGTGATTCGCAAATGAGGGCCCCGCCAGCGTGGGTGGGCCGAGCATAAACGCGCGGGAGGGGGAGGGGGAAGGCTCGCGCTGCTAGGGTCTAGGAGTTTTAACCTTAGAGGGACACCGAACGATGAGATCCGGCGTCGCCTTGCGTATCAACCTACGAGGGTTTCCTCTCCGCCCCAGTGCGGCACCGCGCGAGCTGTAAAATGCTCTCATCTCCCGACTGACGTCCAGACATGTGTAATAATGTGTATGTTAATGAAAGCATGGGTACGAGCGAGGTGTGGATGGAACGAGGAAGAGGAAGAGAAGATGGCGCGCGGTTCGTGGCCCTTTTGTTGCGTCACTGCAGTCGCCTGTTATTGGCAGAGCAAACCACGAAAAACTACTTGTGAAATCGGCCGGTCCCTAGAATCCTCATCCAGGGCACGGCCACCTAGATAGTTATTTGGCTAGCAATGACGTTCCGCCACCGTCGGGACCCGAACAGCACGGGAAGCTAGTACGCTGCCCATGAGCCATCTCAGAGGCCTCATTTCCAAATACATTTGGTTAACGATGCTGCTTATTATGTAGTCCACTGGGGCTCCAATTTCATGACCAAACAAACGTTTTTGAATTTTGAGACTGGGAGTTTGCTAGCAGACAGACAACAGGCTTCCAACCCATAATTTGGAAGACATCACCTATCGTTTGTAAGATATTGATAAAAGAATGGATAACAGGAAAATAAGCCTATCTTAAAACTGAACAAAGCAAACAGTATTCAAAAAGTATTGGCAAAGAATGAACACGTGGGTTTGCCTTGCAAAAAGAAACGAGCTCGATGTTCTCAATTTTTAGTTAATGACATTTCAGTTGGTGTGCTTAATCACTTCATCTCGCATTAAAAAATATTAAAATCATTCATCAGGTCCTAGTTATTAGAATACGTTAACATCCAACTCGATTTTATTGCACCTTAAGAAGACCATAGATGCAAACAAAATCAGGAAAGGAAGCTGAAATGGAAGTTAGGGGGAGCAGGGAATGCAAAGGGCTGTGAGTGAACGGCTGGATGAAGCGGGAGGTAAACGAAAAGGTTGAAGAAGAAGGAAGGAAAGGAAAGGAGAAGATGAAAACGAAGTTAAAGGATGAAGTAAAAGGTAAAGGTGAAAGGAGGAAGGGGAACGGAAGGCGAGAGCACAAAGTGGCCGTGGACGAAGGAGAGTTAAGGAGAGAAGATAAGTAGACAAAGGTGGATTTAAAGAGACACGTAGAATGTGGAGCAGAAATGAATCGAGGGGAAAGAACAAGAGAGGAGGATTTGGAATGCCAGGGAGAGAAGGAAAGACAAGAGAGACTGGGAGACGTGAATCGAAGAGGGCAATGGAGGTGAAGGGTACAGGTGGAGATGAAAGAAAACAGGACCAGAGAACTTGTCAAAGAACCCAGATGGGCATGCACGTAAGAGGGTTAGTGCAGACAGGAGAGCGTAGTGAAAGGGCAAGTTCGGTTCCGACTGATGCTTATTTTCGACTCATTGGTTTAACTGGGCCGCCTGACTATTTCTCATAATCATGAATGAAGCAGCCTCATTCCCTCCTCAGTTCTGCCAGCATGATCCCTAGTCCTCCCACATTGCACCTACCCCGTCCTGTTCTCTCGCTCCTCCCTGCCTGGCTGTGTCCAGTCCTGTGTAGCAACAATGCCACCACCCATCAGAAACGCCTGACATTGCAGGCAACTCACACTTCCTGATGTAGCCAAATTTGGAGCACGTTTTCAGATCACGAACCATCATTTTCTGTCGACTTCTCAAAAGTGTTTATGCTAATTGTGAAATGAATATCTCCAGTGTTCCAAACGCTTACGTGCCACCAACGCCCCCAAACACGTCTCTCGGTCTATTGGTTTACACCGAGATTCTTTCCTCCGCCCTCGCATTCCTCGGCCTGTTTCGGGCGAGCGCCGCGGAGCCGCAGGTCACGGAGCGGGGCGGGGTAGTGCGGGGCGGGGCAGAGCAGGGCTGGGCGGGGCGAGGCTGGGCGGACGGGCCGGGGGGGCGGGGCGGAGCAGGGCGGAGCGGGGCGGGGCGGAGCGGGGCGGAGCGGGGCGGCGGGGCGGCCTGGCGCAAGTTCCCGGGGGCGGGCGCCCTCTAATTAGGAAGTCTGGCGTTAAGCCCGCCCGCATGATTCCGCTGTGCCGGGTTGAAAGTTGTCCCCGTCGTTGTTTCTGCAATAAACAATTAACATGGGCTTGTCTGTGCATACGCAATGCGCCCTCGCCGACGCCCGCGTTATCTCGCCCCGCGGCGCCCCGGAGGAGAGGGAGAGGATTGGAGCGGAGATTAACAGGGATGGATACGAAGGCGCGGCGGAGGAAAGGGGGGAGATGGGGGCGAGCTAGGAGGGAAGAGGAAGGGGTGGTTCCAAGGGAGGACAGAAGGGAGACTGGGGCACAGGAGGTGAAAAAAGGAAAAATCAAAAGAGACGGGAAAGAAAAGAGGGCATGTGAAGGGAATTGGGAAGAAATAAAAAATATGATAGAGATAATGAGTGAGAGGAGGACGTAAAAGTTGGTGGGCAGGAAGCTCGGGGAAGGACTGGAGAGGAGAGGCAAGTTGAGAAGGATGAGGAGAGCGGACGAGGGTGGCTGACAAGGGGTGAAGGGGTGCAGAGCCGGAATTATCGTTGACCTTCGTGGGAGATGCGTAAATAGCCCCAGGTAAGTGAACTCTGCGGCTGTTGCGGGGCTTCGGGGTAGTTGAGAACGGCGAGGGAGAGTCCGGGGCCGACCTCTCGAAGGGCATGCACCGTAATGTTCTGCCACGCAGCAGCCGAGCGCTCGGGACAACTGCCGTTGCCTTCACCGCAAAGCTTATTGGGGGTGAGAGTTGTAATGTATTTCGAGGAGAACGTGTCAGTGATTAGAAATTGGTTCACAAGGTCGTCATTTATACTGATGTCATTGATACTAATGCAGATGTTTCAGTTACACTTCCGGGCAGCGGATGAAATAGCAGCGTGCATCACAGATATCGAATGTGCCTTATGTCCTCGCGCTAATTAAAGAGAGATGCACTTAGACGGTTAGCAAACAATTTTTTATGGTTGTTTTATTTTACACACACATGTCGCTACTCAAAAATTATATTTCTTCATTCACTTTATTTTGTACAGTAACAACTTAAATTATCTCCCATCAGTGAATCAAATATACGCATTGGCGTCAGTAAAAGTATCTCCGTATTTTAAAAATACTTAACAATATTTCACTCGCACCATATACCACTTCTTTTACGCTAATCTGCGAGACATTCCCCATAATAGAAATCAAACAACTTAAACAATGTAATTAAATACCCAAATTACGTATTGTATTGAACAACATACGTAATTTTATAATACACTTTTTCTGTTATTTCAACTCCAGAAAGTTTTCTTTATCCGCCTTTTAAATCTTGTATAACGGTTCATCTTCTATGTTTCATTTCATTTTATATTTGTCCCTTCTATGAATAGAAGATTTTTTTAATATTAATGAGACAATATCTACAATAAAACATAGTAAGGCGTATTTAATTGAAGGAAAAATGTACCACGCCCCGATTTTGGTATTACAAGTAGAAGTGAAGATTTGTTTCCCCCTATAAATATGATGTGATATGCGGGCTTCATTATGCAACTGTCACAATGATCCTACATTCCAATAACGAACTTGTAGGAAAACACAGCAAAATTAGCTTTGTACACAGTTTTATTTACATATTACTTCCTATTTTAATATAAATAAAAAATATATTAGCTTCTGACCAGGCTAATTCTATTTTTCGTTGAGTAGTTATACAGAGCATTTATGTGTAAAGAATAAATACTGTTTTCATTCCAGGAAAATAATATAAAATGAATCGTGAATGAATGAACCAACATTATATCCTGCAAACAAAGGATGTACTTTGGAAACTACCATTTACCATCAAACAAACAAATCGATAAAAGACTGTGATTATCTCCAACACATAATGAGATCTCACACACTCACGAATAGTTTAAAAACTCAAAGTATTTTCAAAGACCTCTTTGTGTTAAAAAGCAAAACCCTTGAGGGCTGATAGTGCATTAAATGTGAGCAAAGCCGGTCGAATATCACAGACTCTGCACCGGGAGAGGTGACTCAGTCCATCACCTGATGTCACTGCAGTGCCTCTGACCGGGAGGTCCTGGGTCGGAGTCCCGACAGTGGCTAGATTTTCGACGGTGCATCAACTTCACCGCTCTTTCAGCAGAATAATTCAGTAATCCAAGCGTTGAAATATCTCTAGCTTCTTCAAAAGAAGCATTATTTTACTAAAATCAACAGTTTTTCATTTCAATTAACAGTCACAACGTCTTTTATAGTGTTTTGAAAATCAACAATTATGGCTTCCGTGCGCTCTTTCCGCTTATTCATACGAATTCTTGGAATTGAATACTTACTTATTTACTTACTTACTTACTTGAAGAAAAAGCACGGAATCTCTCCTACATATAGAAAGATTTTCCTAAGGATGAGCCAAAGTGACAGCTAGTGCTGGCAACATAACTGAAGGTTCTGTGATCGTTGTGCCCTCGAGCCCATTAAACTCCCCACCTGCATTCGATCGTTTGCAGTTGGCTAACTTGTAAATGTACCCTGACTGTAAAACGTAGAATTTATCCTGACTGTATGTATCCCGTTGTATCCTGACTGTATCCAGAAGAAATTATCCTGACTGTAAAACGCAAACTCTGAAAAGAAAATTGTAAAAATAATATTTTCTAAATATGTAATAGATATGATTTGGACATATTCGTGCATTATTTACAAAATAAACCTCGAGTTTTAGAATATTTCCTTATTAACTCTGTAGAAAATGAGCTTCATGTCTTAAGTTTAGCATCAAGTCGACACGGGTGTTCCTTATCCAATAGCAATAATATTCATTATTTGAGTGTTTTAGGTCCAACAGAAATAATGTAGAGAGCATGCATATCAGATTTCGCGAAAAAATTCTCACTTGGGACACCTGTAAACCTGAATTCAGTGGCAAAAATCTGATTTCCTTTATATGTTTGAATTTAAAACATATATGTAGAAAACAAAAACATATATGTATTTCTCTCTTCTTTTGTTTAAGAATTTTTCAAATGGTAGTTGAAATATTAGACGGAAATTGTCATTTTCTAACATTATACAGCCACTAACAATATTGCGAGGAAGTGTAGGCTCTGGTAGCACCACTAGATTTTTGTTCAAGTTATATATCTGGTCTGGTCGCCACTCTTCTTTACTGGCGGCAAATGATTAAAAATGACAGTGTAAAGGCTGTACGTAAGAGCGAGAAAGTAAATATTGATTTCACTTTCAGAAATGCGTTCAACCCAGTGCTCACAGCGATAATGGCTGGATTGTTCCAGAATTTGTAAAACTCCCTCAGTTCATTAGAGACTGAGAAATATGAAACAAGAGTTAGGGGGGTTCTATTTTACGTGTAGTGATGACATTATACTTTTCTACACCGGCATCCCACATCTAATTTTCGGCGTGCATGCTTGCTGCTCAAAACATTAAGATATGATACAACTCTCCAAAACATTTGCAATCGTATTTATTCTTGTGGCTAGGATGTTTTTTTGCGTAACTGTATTCAATTTTCAAAGGATGCCGTGCACTTATAAAACCATCTAGTAATTATTGAGTAACAACATTGAAAGAATTATGAACGTCAGTAGGTCACGTATTCCTACTAGTTTTGTTGTTGCTTTTTTTTTTCTTAAATTATTTTGTTCTTTTATTTTCCTTGTTTCCTTCGCATCTTATTTTATTATATTAATATTATATTATCCATTTTGCAACAGTTTTGAGACTTTTTTATTTATTTTCATCTTTAGGCTGCACTGTATTGAAATTGTCAGAACAACACGATCTCAAACTTTCGGTCATAAAATCCGTATTTCAGGATCTTTAAAAAATATAATTCAACACATCATGATTAAAGTGGGTTGTGCGGTTGCAAGGAAGGTTGAGATGGTGGCTGTAGTTTAGGATATTAACGGAGCTTTCAACACAAAAATAGATATCTCTGACTGAATGACCTTATGTACATAACGCGTAACCATGACGCATTAGACGCTTTCAAGCTGAATATTGGAAAGCAGGTCAGGAGGAACTTGAGTAACACCGCTGAGACGAGGTAAAGCTTCGGCGTGCCGTGCATTCCTTTTCTTTTTATTTATTTCTGCTTGGCCCGAAGGCTCTCAGCATCCGAGTACGATTTAGTGATGGTACATTGAATTACTTTAGCATTGTTTAAGAAAAATGATAGACATGAATACATTGAGTACATGCGAATTAAATGTGAGAAGCCACATCGGGTTCATACAATTAAGGAGGGTCGAAGAACTGTCGTGGTAGTTTTCGCTTTAGTCTATTGTGGTGAGGATTTTGTTTTCCGATTTGGAAATGTACGGCTGAGGGAATCTGGGGAATTTCGGGATAGATGCGAGAGGATAAGAGGGAGCAATGAGCGGAGATAGGAGTACTGTCGAGTTCGTTAAGTAACTGGGAGTTAGGTACAAACCATAGAGTTTTAGTGATGGTTCGGAGGAATTTATTTTGGAAAATCTGCATTTTTTGGATGTTCGATTTGCTGGCTGAGGCCCAGATAGGAGAAACGCAGGATAAAATTGGACGGATCATCGATTGGTATAGGTGAGGAGCCACATGGAGTTGCAAGGGTGATGACTTTTTGAGTATGGGATATGATTGGTGTGTTCTACGGGTTGCCAGGGTTATTCTGTGAAGAATATGTGATTTCCAGGTGAGCACGGTTGCAATCAAGCGTGCATTCCTAATAGTCAGTTAGCTTAGTTTTCCAGCGCATCACCTTGCATGAGAGCGAGGTATCCAGGGACAACGACTGCGGTGACTTCATGGTTGACGGGGGCGTAACCCACCCTGCAGCGCAGCGGATTCGGCTACGTAATTGAAGCCCAACCCCACGGCCGGGGCGCGCCTTTGCGGCCCTTGTGATGGACCGAATACTCTCCGTCGCCAACGAGAAGGCGACGCGGGGCTGAAGCCCGGCACCCGAGCCAATTAACGTGTTCCTTTCTCAGTGACACTCGATTATCTCCGTAATCCATAGGGAGTTTCAATTCGCCTGCAGCGCTGGGTTTGATCCCTTGTCCGCCGTTTCCCAAATGGAGTTAACCTCCTCCTGATTGAGTTTTAGGGGCTGGCGGTGGTGCAGTATGGCAAGGTTGTGGAAGAGGCGAGGTGTGCGGGGGTGGCGGCAAGGGGGGGGCGCCAGCGGTGGTGTCTGGAGAGACGGCGCAGGCGACGGTGGCGGTGACAGGGTTGGTTGCCAAGGCGACGGGGATGTCGGCGGTGTGGGCGACGGCATGGGGGTGGCTGAGAGGGCGGGGGCGCCAGCGGTGGGGGCGGTGGTGACGCGGGCGGCGTTGGAGGGCGCGGGGGCGACAATGGTGGCGGCTGGGGCGAGGTGGGCGGTAAGCCTTTCCACCTCCGTGTTAGCGCTTGCGAAGAATCGAATTGCTGAGCTGCCCTCTTTGTGCCCTCCCCGTCTTTCCGATGACGGAGAGAATTGCAGTCATTCGCCTTTCAGGGGAGTAGGCCTACTAAGTTACCTATTTGTAGTAAAGATTCCAAACTTCGTGGAATTGAGTGAAATTTATGTGGGAGGACAAGAATAATGTTGTAGATTCAGGATTGGTGTTCAATAGAATTACAGAAAATCATATCTGAAAACATGCACATTAATTATGATATCGTAGGCTTCCGCGGCCAGAGTTATGATCTGGGCTGTCCGGGTGACGCCGCGTCGAAGGCTGGGGTGCCGACGTTTCGACCGACATATCGCGGTCCTCTTCAGGGCTGTACTGCGCCAGGATGTTGGGCGCTCTGGTTTATATAGAGAAAGGGGCCGGCTGTGAAGGCCGATGTGTAGGCCAATCGGGCGTGACTAGGTGAAAGGAGGCGGGGGGCAGCGGACGGACGGAAGCGGTCCGTGGTCGGACGGCGTGGGGCGGTCCGGTAAGCTCACGGGTCGGACGGCGTGGTGCGGTCCGGGCGGGCGGCCTCGCGCGACCGCGCACTCCGCAGAGGTGCAATCCACGCATCGTGGAGGCGTAATCCCGCGTCCCCGTTGATGTTCTGGGGATGTTTCGCGATTTCTAAGGCTTCCTTTATCCGTCTTGGCCACCACCTATCCTCTCTCGCGAGCACCTCGGTCTTGTCAAACAGGAAGTCATGGCCGGTTTCCCATGCGTGGAGAGCTACCGCGGAGCGGTGTACCTTCTTAAATTTGAAGTCTCGAATGTGCTCGCGTAGTCTCTCCTCGATGGTTCTTCCTGTCTCCCCGATGTACGTGTGGCCACAGCTGCAAGGGATGGAGTATACTCCGGCGGCTTGGAGCGGTGGAAGCTGGTCCTTGACGCGCATTAATGTTTGGCTAAGTTTCTGGTGTGCCTTGAAAACAGTCTTGATATTGAACCGCCTCAAGAGTTTTCCTATTCTGTCGGTGACGCCTTGTATGTATGGAAGTGTGGCAATTCTCTTGTTTTCGGTGTCGTGGAGGTCCTTTGGTGTAGGCGGGTCTTGTGTAAGTTTCAGGGCCCTGTTGATGGTGAATTTAACTAACAAAATAAATAAACATATTAGATCAAAAAGAAAAATGAACCCAGAAATAATAAAGCACCCACTTAACACAGATCGACTTTTTTTTATTTCTCGGTTAATTTTTCTTTCTGAACTAATACTTTCATTTATTTTGTTAATAATAAACAATTTACACGTTTGTGTAGTGGCCTTGAAAACATAAATTTTGAGAGTAAGATGTGATGATTATAACGTCAAAAGCTTTCGAATGATCTAAAAATATCCCAATGGGTTCCTCATTTTAGTCCATTGGTGAAGCAACATCTTTATGGAAAGAAAAAAATGGCAGTTTCCGTACATTTTGACTTTTTGAAACCGTGTTGTGAATCTGAAAATGCTTCGTTTTTCCTGAGAAAAGTTTCCATTTGCGTGTAGAAAAGCCTCTCTAATATTTTTGAGAAAACTGACAAAAGGAAATTGGCCGGTAATTTTGAATTTAATTTTTTTTTTTAACAAAGTGGCTTAATTTTTGCTGTTTTGAAAATATCTGGAAATATTCCTGTGCACAAGGAAGCATTGAAAATGTGAGTTAATGGGTGTATAATGGCAGATACATACTTTTTAATAAACAATCCGAAAATTCATCTAAACCAGATAATAATTTATTTTTTAGTTTCCTGACTATTCTCAGGATTACGTTGGAAGAAGTTTGGTAAATAAACATCGTGCCGAAGTTTTTGTGAGAAGCATATGATGTTGAATGTTGTGGTTTTAGTCCCTTCGTGAGATCAACCGCAATTCTAAAAAGTGTTGGTTGAAGAGATTCGCGACTTTTTCCGGATTACTTGTTTCTGAGAAGAAACACAATTCCCAAACGTTTACGTCTTTCTCTTTCATTATGCTTTAAAACAACATTCTCTACAAAATATCGTGATGATGTGGTCGTACTTTTTTTTTTTAATTTGTTGCGTCCACTCCTTGACGCAACGCGTCTCCAAGCCCCTTAAGGGGCATTGAGCGCTTTTGCCCTTGGCAGTAATCCTCCATTAATGGGCATTATTATTTTTTAATATTAGTCCAGTCTCGTCACGTCGCAGTCAGTCAGTGCCTTTTATCCCTTCGGCCAGGGGCTCGACGCCGTTAGATCCCGGGGTTCCTGGCCGGTCACCCAACCACGAACCCGCGAGTCTCGAATGCGCTTAACCTTCGTGACTTCGCGGAGCGTAGTAAACGCATTCGGCTAGCGCCGCCGGCTAGTACTTTTTACGATATTCCACATTGCTTTAGTTTTCTTTCTAGCGTTCAAAATATCCTCATTATTTTTCATTATTTTTGTCTGAACTATTATTTTTCTTAAATTCTTTTATATTCTCGGAAGTAGACATGGCAAGCGGGTGATACGTTATGATGTTTATAAATAATGTAGAGTGTACGTTTGTTTTTACACGATGTTCTAAATCCTTGTATGATCCAAGTATTACATTTCGTGAAATGTTTAATTTCCTCTTTTTAATAGGAAAGCATGCGTTAAAGTGAAATGAAAGCTTTGAGAAAAATAAATTATATTTTTCATTTGTGCCAATAGCGTTATAAACTGCCTCCCATAGTTCCTTCAACAAGTAGTCCGTAAATAATTTTATGTTAACTTTAGCAAATGCTCAGCACATGCGTGTTTTATTTATTGTGTGGGTATTCATGTTATTAGTAATTGTAAGAATTTGTGCATCGCGGTCACGGGAACCTAGATTATTCGTTATTATTTCATATCTAGTTGTGGTTTTGTTAATAATAATTTGATCTATTGCTGTTTGTGATGTAAGAGTATTCCGTGTAGGTACGTTCACTGTAATATCTAAATTAAAAGAATGAATTAAATTGAGAAACTGCTCTTTTTCGTGGGATTTGCTCAGAAAATCGATATTGAAATCTCCACATACAACAATGATACAAAAGAGAGATTACTAATTTTGTGCAGTTATCTCTAGTTTTTCTAAGAAATTGAAATAATCTAAAGTTTGCTTTGTTGTAGATCTGTAGATGCAAAGTAAGGCGATTTTGAGCGTAGTAAGATGTTATTTCAAAAACTTTTTCAACTGCATATAAATTGAATTGTAACAAGAAGGTAGAATCAATATTATTTCTTACGTAAATACACGAACCTCCGTAAGCAGGGCCTTTATTTGATTCCCTCGCCCTACAATAAAATCCTGTAAGGTAAAAACTAGGAATTTTGGGGTGTGTTTAGATCATTATGAGATAACCAATGTTCTGTAAAGGAAAGAACATCTATACTAACTTAGATACTAAACTGCTTCACCTGAATCTTCATTTATCCACTGTTCAAAATTGCCAGTTTGTTCTGCAGGTAGATAGAGCAAGGTTGCAGTCTTTTTCAAAAACAGTGGAGCTAAAGTTAGAATTGGGGTGTGGTCGGAGCGGAGATCAATGAGTTTATTGACACTTAGTTTTTTTAAGTCCCTTGGTCACAAAACATGGATGAGATCCGGAATTTCGTTGCTATCTTCGGGCCAGTAAGAAGGAGAACCTGAAGAAAAGGGTGTGAGTTGTAGTTCTAAAATAGTTTTCTGAAGCTCGCGCCTCTTTAGTACAGTAATTCTGGATCCCCACAATTCGTTTTTTGCATTGTAATCACCACCTGCAATGAGTCGTGGACCTAAAATTTTGAAAAATTCATTAAATTCGTTCTTTATTTTATATTTGTGGAGGGCAGTATATTCATATTCATAAAATAACATATTCTTAAAGTCATCATTAGCAAAAATTGTTCTGAAGACTAATGTGCTAAATATTATATTATTTAATTAAAATTATAATATTTATACATTTCAAATAAAACTAGATAAAAATTATATCCAAATATTATTCAGGTCTTGCAGATTTCATTTTCCTAACAAAATAGGCTCGGCGTAGAACGTGCGCCGCGCGGGAACTTGTCTGACAAAACACAGCGTGAGTAACGAAGGATAATTAACTATAGTGGCACTTCAAGGTCAGGAACTGGATGGTGATAAAGACACCGTCTTCCTATCGGGAGTTTCATTACGACTAGAATTTCTTTTATTGGAGCTCCCGATTGGATGGCAATGTCCCTCTCTCCTTCTTGCTTGTGACCTTGAAGTGCCACTGTGTTTAAATCGGAGTATAAGCGCGATACTCTCAAGATATGCCCTTCTCAAAAGACGTGTGAACCGTAAACGCACGAACTCGCAAAATCTCGCGCCAAGATGGCTGCACCTTAAGGAAACTGTCTTGTGCGAAAGAGACACCGGAAAATGCGAAGAAGGAAAAGTAGGAATACAGATTATTTTGGCATTCTCAAAATTTGAGAATGACGTATTCTTTTTAAATAAAGAATAGCTCGCAAAGTTTTCTCACTCCCGTTTGCCAGGTTACTGTTTCAGCAATATCCTCCAAGAACCAAAAACACCTTTTCTGGAAACGAAGTTCTGAAAATCGCATAAAAGTGTGTCAGCTTCGTAGATTCCGTGGCCTGGTTTAGTAACAATAAAATCTCCCATTTATACAATTTTGTCTAAGATGTGGACATCCGTGACCGAGGACAATCTTCTATTTAAAAAGTATGAGATATACATTTCTGAGACAACGCAACATTTCAAAGAAGAAACCGGTCATGTCGTTGAGAATGTCTTAAATTGTGAACACTGCATTTCCTTGCTTGTTGTCAGGGCCCATTTCGTACTTCATTATTCTTTTTTTCAGGCAGTTACCTTCTCTTCAAAACAATCTAAAAAGAATAATGAACAAATATGACTAAGGCATTATGACCACCTTTGGTTTAAGGAAAAAAACGTATTTCCCCATTTTTATTGTTAGATGTCATACATAAATTAATCAACCAAATAACAAAAAGGAGAATGAATTCGTTTTCAAAGCTATGTACTTATGAGGTGGTATTCATGTTTCGGCTCTTGTAAACACAAACAAACACGTAGAACATTTCAATACGAGCGTTCTCCCATCTCATTTGTTTTGGTGCTGTCAGGCTACGAGGTGACGCGTGTTTTTAAATTTTCATACAACTGCACGTCCATTTTCACGTAATGTAGCGTTTATGATTCGATATACGCCGAAAAATTAATATCTGCTTTTGCATTTCATTATTGACATTTGTGAAAGCTCTATTGATTTACAAGCGAGAAAATTATTTATCAAAGTTCAGAAAGGAGTGTGAGAGAGTCCAGTGTGAAAAAAACCACCAATGTGAAAAATTGGGAATTTAAAATCAACACGTGGTGTGTATGTTAACTTGTCATATTTTCAAGAACATTTGTTCACTGAAAAGAAATAGGTTCATTGGACAAACAATAAAGCATCGTAATCCTGTCTTTATCTAATGTGAATAAAAAATAATGAGTCAGAGGAAACTCACAATAACATATTTCAAGAGATAGAAAACGACAAATGGTATTATATAAAACAAGGGGTTTTTTTTCCTTCTTCCCAAAATTAAATTTCCGTTTACTCTTTCATAATGTAATCTCTTCAATAAATGCGTGCTTACAACTCAATGTGAGTAGTGATAATATTTCCGTCTGAGTCAGTTTTATTAACTTTGCTGGTGTCATTGCATCAGCAAAGACATGGAACACTTCAATAAAATTACGTTTGCTTTCATTCAAAATTACTTTGCAAAATTGAGATCTGCCTATTTCGTCGTTCCAGTAAAACCTCCTTTCTCCGCTAGGTGGTGAAAGGAGCCTAGTGAAATTTGCGTGGTCAGGCGGCAGAGCGGGCCTGATGGCCCGAGTCTCACCACGTAAAATAAGGCATTAACTAACTAATTCAGGTGATCACAACACATTCATATCTCGTTTAATACGTTCTGTAGTCGGAATACATGTGTGGAGAGTCCTTGGCACTGAAAAATTGGTCTTCTGCTTCTTCTACCTTTGCAGATTAGATTCGCACTGGCTTCTCCGCCAATGATTTTCTCGGTCTCTCACGATCACTTCAGCTTTATCATTTAATTTTAGTTTGGACAATCTAGTATTTGAAAGTATTTCGACATGTGCAAGCCAATTGTCTCTGTTATCTCCGATACGTAATATTAAGTCGAAGATAGTTATTTCTTACATTGTGTCGTAACGCTGAACCAAACGGGGATTCCCGACGGGGGCGCCATCGATCCCCTTGCATTCCATGAAATTTCCCATCTGAATAGTTAATCCAGCGCCAACCTACACCGTGGGTTTATGCTGTTTGAGCGGTTTTCCCACGCCAGGTATCTCCCATAACTACAACAGGGACAAACTAAGCTCCCAACTGGTCTCCCGACCTGTGTAGTAATATAATTCGTGTGTGTGTGTAAGTAAGGGGTGAGGATGGGACAAGGAAGAAGAAAGAATTTTCGTGCGCGGTCCGTAGCCCGTTTGTTAGAGAACTGCTCCGGCATTCACTGGTGATGATCGGAGAAACCACGGAAAACTACAGCTAGAGCAGCCAGTCATTAAAATGTTCTTCAAGACGGCAACTGAACTCGGCCTAGCTTTGAACCTAATATCTGAAATGCTGCAACCGTTGGGACTCGAACTCCAGACGCTCCCGATGAAAGGCAATGCACTGACATGAATGATGTCCCCCTCCCCTCACGGACCCGCCCAGCCCCGCCCCTCCTCACATACCGCCCCGCTTCGCTCCACGCGGCGCCTTGCTACATTGAAGGTGGAGACTTTTTCCTTAATGCACTCTACGCTTTACAGCCAACTTGGATGTACAGTTGTTTTTCTTAAACATTTGCTGAAAATAAGCAATTTTTAAATTTTTAATCAATTCTTTTAAATGACATAGAATGTCTTCTTTAAATGTTCGTCTCATATGTATCCAAGGTCTGTGAGGCCCTTTCATTAACATCGCCCCACTTCTCATTTGCTTCTTTCGCGCGTGCCCACTCCAAAGTAACGTTTCCTAACCGAAGAATAGTGACGGCAGCGGTTCGTTTCTATGCAGAGCGCGGAAAAGGAAGTCGGGGCCTCTGCCCATGCACTCCAGGCTGCAACGTCGAAGCACTTCTCTCCGGTTCTTCCCTGAAGGAGAAATGGCGACGTCCGGCCACCGGGTAGGAGGCGGCCGCCGCCATAATGCAAACGACGCCGCCAGAGCGCGCCCGCGCCGCGGCCCTCAATTTCTGCGCACTTGGCCGCCGCCGCCGCATATTTCAATATCGACTTGCGCCGACAGGTATCGACAGTCTTTCAGTCGCGAGGCGCCCAGCATTCAACAGCTATCGGACGCTGGCTATCAGGAGCGGCGCCCCTTTAATCATTCCCCCCCCGCGCCCCCCCGCCAGCCCCGCCCCGCTCGCTCTACGCGCGCCCCTCTTCCCGGTCGCGGCCCCGCCGAACCCCTCGCCGACCCTCTTCCTCCGCCCAACTCCTCTCCGCTCCCCTCCGCCCCGCCATTGCGTTCCTCACCAGCCCCGCCAAAGCCCCGCCCCCAGCCCTACCCCCAGCCCCACCCCCACCCCGCCCCCCCAGCCCGCCCAGCCCCACCCCCAGCCCCCCAAACCCCCAGAAGCCCCGTCCCCAGCCTCACCCCCAGCCCCACCTCCAGCCCCTACCCCAGTCCCACGCCCAGCCCCACCCCCAGCCCCTACCCCAGTCCCACGCCCAGCCCCAACCCCAGCCCCACCCCCAGCCCCGCCCCCAGTGAGTGTATGTGTAAGTAAGGCGTGAGGATAGGACAGAAAAGAGGAAGGAAAGATCGCGCGCGGTGTGTAGCCCGTTTGTTAGCATAGTGTCCCGGCATCCACCTGATGTTGATTGAAAAAAAAACGAATTAAAAATTATTTTAATTTATACTTCTATACTTTGTGTAGAAGATAATGCTGCAACAAGGCGATTTTTGGCAGATAAAGCGTATTATAGATCCCTGATATCGAAACACTAGTGTATACAGCTAGTTTACAATATTACGCTTTATTCTACGAGTACATTTTTGAAAACGAGCGGCGTTGGGAGCAAATTTTCACATTTGTGCGAATACAATAAACCAAACTCCAATATCCACACCGTTCTCCCGTTCCGGATTCGCACGATTTTCGTTCTCACCTACGCTTCGCTCTTCCTGGGGTCGTCCTTCTTCTTCTGCGCCTCGTACAAGTTTGTTCGGGTTTCCAGCCTCGAAATTATTAATGTTGCTGAAGTTATGCTTAAATGCTCGGCCGACCTACCACACTTTAGGCATGTGTGGTCTCAGCGTGCAATGTGAGATGCTGGATTTAGTTAATGTCCTTCTGCGCGAATTTTACAAATTTGAAATTATTTCGGCGTCAAACAGTCACTTCGCTTGGTCTCTCAAATATTGTGAATGCGACAAATGCTTGTGCACTCCATTTCTTAATTACCTCACTTTCGAAGATACGCTTCTCAAGCTAACTTTTAACTACCAAGTTAAAATAAACTCGTATGCTATCAAGTTACAACCGCCGTCGCTGCTGCAATCGAAGAGAGCTCAGTGTACTCGCCGTCGCTTCTGCAGTCAAAGAGAGTTCCTCCGAGGCGCGCCGCGATACTTATGGTACTCGCGCCTGGGGAAATTTTGGAAGGGTGAATACTCTCCTCCTTTCGTGACCTCCCGGAAAAAACATTATTCACTAGTTCGGGCGTCATAGTTCGAAAAGCTGTGGGCAGATGGCGCGTTTACCAGCCATCGCTCCGCCGCATACCCTAGTCCTCTCTATTCGTGGGCTTCTTTTCGTAGCTGATGGTGGTGTTATGGGGTTGTCTAATCCCGTGACGTCACTATATATATGCACACACACACACACACACACTCGTCGACTTTAGCTACCACTCATGTCTTTCGATTCTTTTTAACGGACGCTCACCGTTGAGAGAAGCCAGCTTCCCTCTCGTGGTAAAACCAATGATCAGTATAAAGAAAACACCTTTACCACTTTCCAAAAAACGGCCCTCATTTAATTTCTTGAACCGAAAGTATTTATCTTAAACATGAAATAATTTCTAGTATGCAATGGATATAATACTCTTTAGCACATTTTTCCTTTTAACTTTCTTTTGATACACAAGACATCGACTTCGAACAGCTCAACGAGAGTAAAAGAAGATGGAGTAAAGAAGCGGGAAACAACCCACGAGTCACAAAAAGAAGAAAATAAAAATGGTAACAAATAAAATCGCAATATTTTCGTATCACCCTTTCTTGAGTAGGACATGAACTCAACTGAAATACATCGTTTGTTTTCTAAAGCTTGTCGTAAGCACTAGCTGATGTTATATTTGTTCGAAGCATCTTCGAAACAAATTTTACGACTTAGCTTTTCAAGTTCATGTATGAGTTAAGAACGTCATGAGCTCCGCGTTTCTTACTTTATTGGATTCTATTACTATTATATAGGTACATTTTCTTCTCCCAACGTGTGCTAGGCTTGAAAATCTAACATAAAATAAAAGCGCTTTTCTCTGCCCTCAAAAGTTCATAAAAATGCAGACGGCTTCATTCTCACTCGAGGATGAGTAGTCGTTTATTGCTATGAAATTTTGTATTGGAAGAAACGGCAGTAAAGAAATCGCATGCAATATATAACTCTGTGATACATGTTCTAAAATAATTGCATAAAGCAGAAAATGTTATACCGGTGTTACCCGGGAGCGATAGCTCAGTGCATCAACCGATGTCACTGCAGCGCCTCTGACCGGGAGGTGCTAGGTTCCCACTCCCCACGGCGGATGGATTATAGACACTAGCTTTCCAGCTAGGTCCAATACAGTCGCTGTCTGGAGGAGAATTCTAGCGGTCGGCTGCTCTGATCGGTAGTTTTCCGTGCTTTCTCCGATCAACATCAGGCGAATGCCGGAGCAGTACCCTAACAAACGGACCGCGCGCGATCGTTCCTACCTCTTCCTTGTCCTATCCTCCCCTTACACACATCCTTACACTAACATGCACTTCACTGCCAGAAAACCATGCACTTCACTGCAGAAAACTAGTTTTCTGTGGTTTCTCCGATCAACACCACGCGAATGCCGGAGCAGTACCCTACCAAACGGGCCACGGACCGCGCACGATCTTTCCTTCCTCTTCCTTGTCCTATCCTCTCACCTTACACATACACTTACACTAACACCCACTACACTACCTAATGTTCCGGGAGGCCGGTCGGGAGCTTGTCCCGGCTGAGGCGGTGCCCCTCTGGTGGGAGAGTCCTGGTTTGGGGGAAAACCCCACTAGCCGACGGTAGGTCAGTGCCGGATCTCGCCATCCAGCGGGGGAAGATCACCGCCATCTCCCAAGAAAAAACATTTACTACACTTACGGGACTAATGACCAAAGCCGTTGACGCGCCCAGAAACACGAAAAAATTAATCAATCAAAAGTGTACAAAAAACGATTGTGTTCATTTTCTTTTCATTTCTTGCTAAGTATTGTAAAGCTACTGTAAAAATGGCGATTATTCAACAGGAAAACTCGTTTTGTGGGTTGTTTATACCAAAACTGTGCATAATTGTTGTTTACACTTGTGTCAAATCTCTTCTTCTAACACGTCGCGTTGCCACAGTCTACGTTCTGTCAAACCTTGATGCCGAAGAATAGGTGTATAGCAACACATCTGTTCTGTGCGGAAAGTCAGCGATTAAGTGGTAGTCAGGCTTTGCACCGAAATTTATATTTCCGTACTGATCTGCTTGTAATCGCGGGTCCTTGAATTTGAAACGGATAAATTTTATTTAATTTTTTTTCTAAAAATAAAGTGTTTTTACAAAAATGGCATTGGTCCAATTGGTGTTGCAATTTCTGGCTTTTAAACACTGAAAATGTTTAAAACTTTTTCCGAGTCTTCCTAAAACTACAATATTGGTGAAGCTTTTTTTAATGAAATCTGTTCTTAAACATTATCCGACTTCATGAACATTTCTTGTAAAATATGATTATTTTTGTGTAATTTTGCGTGAAATAAACACGATTTCAAAAATATTTTCTGAAAAACGGCTGCAATAATTGTAATAATAATTGTAATTGATTCTCGGTGCGAAATGCGCTTATAAAAACAGAGCATATCCGAATTTTTTTAACATTTAAAATTTTTAAAAGTTGGGAAAGATGCAAAACGCGAAATAGCGTGTGTTATGTAAATTGGAAGTTAAAACGATATGAAAGTGTGGTATTCCATTTTAAGCACACGCAGTCTTAACTTGTTATCCAAGATTTGAAAGATCACTTGTTTTTAAATTGGTTCTGTTAGCATCTTCAGGGACTGTCATGTACCAAATCATATAAAAAAATTCTGATTTTTTTAAATTTGCAATATAAAATAATTTAGAGAATCATAAAATGTGTACACGCATTAACAGAAATACAACACTACGTATAGAATACATGTGCCCCACCTGGTATGTTAAACTACAGTTTTACGAAAAATACTTGTGCATGTAAGCATTTTATTAAATTGCGACTGATAGTTTTCCTTATAAAATAAGTAATTTTATGTAGTGTTGTATATATTTTCGCCTATATAGTCATGTTATAATTATCTAGATTATTTTATGCTATTCTGAATGGTTTTTAATTTTTTATCCACTATTTATGTATTTGAAGTAAGTTAAAGTGCCTTGGGATGAAAACTGAACCAATGTTTCCAAAACGTCGTATCATGATGTTAGTTTTTAGAAGATGCTTAATTTTATAACACAATAGAAAAACTGTCTATAAGAAAAGGGATCCTTTAAATATTAGAAAATAAAAGTGCGGTAACTTAACATATTAGCTGATTTCAATCACAACGCTATTGAAACCGAGTTGAGACAATCTACCATCATGCGAGTTCCATTCTTTCTACACGGGGGACTTCAGTAGCATTATAAAACTGTTAGATTAAGAAAACAGAAACATTTCTTATGGCACATTTTACGTCTAAAAACTTCACATCAACTGATACAATCATATTCCAGGAACATTGTTGGAAATGCTTAAGTTAAAAAGTGAAAGAGAAAATGAAAAGAAAGAAAGAGAAAAATTTAAGTAACAATTTATTGAAAAAAAAATCTCTACATAGTTTTGTTTTCCCCACAGACCAACTATTAACATTCTCATTTGTTTAGAACATAAATATACTCGTTTTTAAATATATTCTAGAACACAATCTCGCAGCTAAGAAGAGGAAAAAATAAACCGGAAAGATCTAAAGTGAAACACTTTTCCACTGATGTGCTCCAGGTAATTCATCACATCACGTGCTACAATACAACTCGCATTACTCCTAAGCGAAAACCTATGTCTGTTGGAAGCCATTTTTGGGGGATAATGCGAGAAGGAGGTAGGGAAAACAGAGGCAGAACAGAAGCCTATCGAGGAAGGAAGCTGCACCGCGAAAGGACACGGCCCCCCAAAACCGCTTAGTATTGCACGGCAGGAGGCGCCGAATGCCTCTCTTTTGTTTCTGGGCTTCCATCGGATGCCGCTGGGAGCTCTAGTGCGCATCCTTTCGACTCGAGAAGGAGGAGGAGGAGGAGGCGGCGGCGAGGGAGGAAGAAAAAAAGCGGCTCCACCCTCTTGACAAGCGACGCATATTTCAAAGAGGCTGCAAACAGACATTCCACACGCGTCTCCCGCCTGCCACCGGTGAAAGCCGAACGACGAGAAGTTTGTAACGATATTACGCGAAATACAAGAAAAATGTTCTCCGTTAAGTTATGCTAAGAGGAATCTCTTGTGAGGCCTCTCTCGCGCCCGCCTTGCGTTCTTTTGTGACACGAAGCAGAATTCCGGAGACAGCTGATCATAGCGATATGTTTCTCGAATTCTGGAAAGCGTCTCGATGACGATGCTTGGAGCTAGGGAGTTCCAAAGTGGCAGTTCTTAACTCTTTCAAATGCAGCGCTCTCCGTGTGTATGTTCATTACTCCATCGCCTAAGTAATTTTGTAGCGAGTTGTTCATATGAAACAATTTGAATAAAGTGTAGAAAGGGGAGATTGCGGATGAGATAATGATGATGGCTATAACAATATAAAACAGTGAAAGGCAAAAGGCAGGTTAAAGAAAGGGTGAAGAAGACGCAGATTAAGAAATAATTAACTTCGCATTTACTTTCTTTGAACTACGACGTCATGAGATGTCCTTTGCTTTTTAGATAATCATTTTATTTTCTTCTGACAGTTATCATTGAATAGCCACAATGTTAAATTGCAAAATATTCATAGAATCTCCTACCCAGTGAGAAGCCTTACATGTTTTAGGGATCAGGTTTTCAACCGAACATCGTACAACCAATGTATACGGAAGGAACCAACCAACCTAATATACAAGTTGAGTAATTTGAGGTAAAAATCACACCAGAGTGTTCCTCATAATATGTATTAGCAACAAATCCTTTTGATCTCTGAAGTATACATTCTCGTAGAAAGAATTTTTTGTAGTTTTTCAATTTAGGTCAGGCTAAGATCAGTATTCCCGTAAGTATAGCGCATTTTTGTCGCCAGAGATGGTGGCGATCTTCGCCTGCTGAGGATGATCAGCGCCTATCTCCGTTCCCAGGGCACCACCCCAACCGGGGAAAGCCTTTAGCTCCCGGCCGGTCTCCCGGCATGTGTGCTAGTGTAGTGCATGATAGTGCAAGTGTGTGTAATGGGAGAGGATAGGACAAGAAAGAGGAAGGAAATATCGCGCGCGGTCCGTGGCCCGTTTGATAGGGTACTGCTCCGGCATTCGCCTGGTGTTGATCGGAGAAACCACAGAAAACTACCGATGAGAGCAACCGGACGCAAGAATTCTCTTCTAGACAGCGACTGAATTCGACCTAGCTGACAAGCTAATGTCGAAAATCCTGCTGCCGTCGAGATTCGAACCTCGAACCTCCCGGTCAGAGGTACTACAGAGACATCAGTTGAAGCCCTGAGCCCTCTCTCCCGGTTTCAAATGTATTGATTGATTATTCTGGGCCCTTGAGCTGTTTTGGCCAGTCGCATGCACTCCCTGGGAGGAGCTGGGGTTCCTCCCTCGCGAGGACGGAAGATCCAGTCCACGGGCCGGCTCGCGGAGGTTTCTTCTTCAGATATCTTCGCCAGCAGGTCATTGACAAGTTCTAAGCCCCTGACAGGACTCTGACAGGTGACGTAGCGTGGTGCATGTAACTGGGTGTATGTGCAAGGCAGAGAGGATGGATGTTAAGGAAGCGATGAAGTTGGTGTCGAAAATACGCCAACATAAGGACTGAAACCTTAGGACAGCTGTCCTGTGCGGTTAAAGGCATGTAGAAGGAGAAAGCATGTGCGGGTGGTAGAGTCGGCCATCGCGTGGGAGTGGAACGATTGCGGAGCCATTACGTTTAAATTAATTTAATTAATTTCATATTAAAGCAATTAAAACTATTATTATGTTAAAGAATTAAATTATATTAAACTATTAATTATTAAGTATTAAATTTATTAAAGTTTAAATTTACGTAGTTATTAATTACGTTATGTATAACTTACGTTTTTGTTATTAACTTTACGTTAACGTTATAAACTTTACGTTAACGTTATGAAATTTACGTTAACGTTATGAAATTTAGGTTGAAGTTATTAAATTTACTTAATTTACTGAACGTATTGGTTATTGAATCTAGCGATAAGTGATAGCGCAAATGACAATGAGGGGGAGTAGCGGTGGAACGAGGCTTTGGCGAGGCGTGCGAGCGGCGGGGCGCGGGGCTTGGGCGATTCGTCGCGTCCTTCGGAAGAAAAGACGCCGCCCCCGCGAGGTCTCGTTAGGGCTCCGAGTGTCGAAAGAAGGGGTTCGGAGGCGCGCCCTGGCGGGCTTTTTGGTCGTTAGGCCCGCGGCGCGAGCTTAGCCATGCATGTATCGGCGCGCCGACGTCGTCATTTGTCCGACGGAGGGCGTCTTGTGACGTCACCGGACCGGAAGGAAGCGCCGACCATCAGGCGGAGGGAGGGGCGCTGCTGTGACGGATGCACAGTGCTCCACAGCGCGGTTCTGGACGCGCGACCACCCCCGCACCGCAGCAAACGCTATGGAAATAAATTTAATTTTAAAACTACTCGATTGTCATACAATAAAGTACTCGTACCTTAATGGTTGTTGTTTTTAATTTTAGCTGAGAGGCTTTAAAATCGAAGTTTGAGCAAAGACTTCTATTATTTTATATGGACATCACAAGACTTTTTTATCATTTTGGTTTAAAATACAGATGTGAACAGAATTTTTTTCACATCACTAATATGTGAACGAAAGGAAATAAATTGTAATGATATTTAATAATTATCGTTGCATCGTCTGATAGTTAGATCGATCTAAGCCTGAAAGAAATCAGGAGTTTGGTACAAGCTGGTTTTCAATAAAAGGTTTCAATTGCGTAATTCTTTAAGCAAAACTTACAATATTATATATGCTTATAATGTTTATTAATGACAGTGGAAGATAATATTCAAAGTGGACTCCTTTCAAAAGATAATATTAAAATCGTATCCCTTCGTCCATCGTTTCTGATAATTTCTTATCTTTGAAATCAAATTTCGTCATCACGAATATTAATCATTCATGTTCATCAATTTATATTTCATATATTCATCATGTATACTGAGTGATGGAAAATTTTAAACGCTACCCAACAATACAAGAAATCTTGAGGAGAAAGATTTAAGGTCGCCCACTCGCATTGTCCATGTATCTCGTCAAGCGTCGTCCCTTTCCCCAATGGACGTGCGGTGGGACATTTTCTCTAACGGAGAGACACTTGTGCCGTGTCCCCTGATTGGAAGGCAACTCGTCATGCATTGTGTTTGGCAAGTCCTGTTCTGATGCTATCCACAAGATTTCGTGTGCCCGCTAAACACCAACTGGTTTTGATGTATGTGAACAAGCACTCTGGTTCTGATGTATTTGTGCCTTTTGCTTTGCCTTCTGATGTCCGTGCCGGTCATGCGTCGAAGCACCAACTGTAAATAATTGGGTTATTGATATTGCATAAAATACACAAAGGAAGAATAAACAACGATCATTTCTCATCTGTAGTTAATAAATGTGGACAGTGGAAAACGGAATAACAGCACTCTCGTATAGGAGGCATTGTAGTAGCAGCGGTGGATTTCTTACAATTGCGAAGTAGCCAACTCGTTACCGAGGTCGATACCGAAAGAGAATGTAATCTTGATGCACAGTTGAAACTCAAATGGTGCCTTGAGAAAGAAGATTATTATTACCAGAATTTACTAGAGACACCAACACCCTACAAGGACACTATTGATCTAGACGCACTGTGAAATCTTCAACACAGTAAAAAAAATCTCTAAGGACTTACAAATGCCGTCCCATATTAAAGAACGAGACAGAACCACAGAAAGCTATGGTATAACAAAGAATGTCGAATTTTACGCAAAGAAATGAGAAATAAATTTAAAAATGTGTAGAACTAAAAACTTGGAACAAAGAAATGATTACATTTGATCGAGGAAGAACTACGTTAATCTAACGAAAGAAAAACAAAAAAGGACCAAATCACTCAAAAATCTAACCTTTCAAATATCAAGAATTAGTGCAGGGCTTTTGGAAAACTGTCCGTAAGTTAAGAGGGGGAAAAGTAGATTTGTTCAATTCCAAAAAAGTAATTGAAAATTTCTATGAAAATACCTACCCATCGAGTAACTAGTATAACACACTATATAGAATGTAGACATCCGATTCTAGACAAAGAGATTGCTCCAGAAGAATTAATGATAAGCATTTGAAAACTAAAGAACAATAAAGCTCCGGAACCCATCGGAATATCCCATCTATTCTACAACAGACTTGCTCCAAACTGGTTTAAGCAATTATTTAAACTCTTTAACATGGTTCTTAAGACTGGAAATGTTCCATCAAGATGGTGTGAGTCGAAGTTATTTTGATCCACAAGAAGGGAAAACGAAACAGACCCACTCAATTACCGTGGAATAGCACTTGCAAACTCGATAACTAAAATATTCACATCTCTGATTGCGAGTCGATTGATAATGTGGAGTGAGAATTTCAACATTTTGCATGAATGTCAATCCGGTTTCCGACCGGGCAGGTCTTGTGAAGATAACTTGTTAATGATACAAGGTAAAATAGGGCTAGAGCTAGTTAAACCTAAAGGAAAGGTGTACGCAGTATTTATAGATTTCAGAACAGCTGTCGACTCCGTGATCCACAATATTATTTTGGAATCACTATATGAATCCGGGATAAGCGGCAATATTATAAAGATTCTTCAGAATATTTATAGGAGAGCATAAGTGAAAGTAAGAATTAACACTCATTCCACTACCAATTCGATAGAAGTAACACAAAGCATACTACAAGGTGGTTCGTTTAGCCCCTACACTATTTGCTCTTTTCCTTCGTGACATCGCCAGTTTCTTCGTGGATGAAGGTTTCCCTGACATATAATTAAAAGATGACATTCTCCTTGTCGCTGATGATTTCATTATCCTTGCAACCGATGTGATGGATCTTCAACACAACGTAGACACGCTATCCAAGTATTGTCAGAAAAAATCGCCCCAAGTTAATCTCAATAAAACCAAAATAAATACATTCTAAAAGTTAAGCCCAATGAGATCAGAGAGGCCAGTGAAGTATAGAGGTGAAATTGTATAAATGGTCAAATGCATTTAGGTATCCAATTCACAACTTCAGGGTTATTCAACTATGCAGCTGCCAATGCCATGACCAATGGCAATGCCATGACCACGGTATTGGGCTCAGTCTGGAAAATCTTAATATCAGGGAAAAATAATAGGTAGCACACTGATAGAAAACTCTTCGATTCCATGGTAGCAACTACTGTGCTATACACTGTAGGTAACTGGAGTCTAAGATACCCTAATCAACTGGATAAGCTACAAACAAACTTCTATAAACGTCTTTTGGGACTACAACTCCTGAGTACATGATTAGAAAGCAAACTGGCTCAACTAAAATAGAATCAGAAGTAATTAAAAGATCACTGACACATGACAAAATTGCTATCTCTAGCGCCTTGTTGATACCCACGTATAATTTTCAACACACTTTTAGAATCAAGAACTGCATATCCTAATCCTGGTAAATACAAATGGGTGTCCGTTCTGAAAGAGCTGATGAATGATTTGAGCTTCATAACTTAATTACAGAACAAAATCCTCTTGTATTCAGAGATAGTATTCCCTCGATTGTTGCAACAATTGTAAGTAAAATCTTTATGGTCGATACACATGGAATCATGAATTCATCATATAGATCAAGAAATTAAGGATCAGGAATCTACAGGAACAGAGAAATATCTAACTTTGGCTCTCCTCACTTCCAATACAAGAGTAGTCGCTCAAGTCAGGATGTCCAGTGAAAAAGAGATCGACATCAACAGTAGAAATATGTGGCACAAAATACGAACACTCAAATTCAATCTGCTCGATAGGCAATATAAAAACTGAAGAAAATCTTAATTATATTTTTAATGTGAGTGTCCAATTTATAAAGAGCTTAGAGTATCATATGACAATGATTCATTATCATTTCCCAATTGTTTGGTTAATCTAAACTCTGAAAGATCTAGAACTCTTACTTTACTTCATCAATTCTTAAATTACGGGCATTCATTATAAATAAATATTTCAAGGTAAATTCCACAAGCACTAAGCATTTTTATAACACTGTCATCTTTGACTGGCTGTATCTCCTAAACTATTCGCTCTACGACGCTGACATTTTAACTGCAGATGAGAAGTACTGTTCTCTTTGTTCTGTTGCTGGTACATTGAGCACGGAGGACATAAATAAACGGCGACAGTATAGACTGCATTTTGCTCTAAAATTGCGTATTTTTCGAACATTTTCGCAAATTTGCCGAAAACGAAGACTCGGATAAAAAAAATATCATTACCATATAATTCGGCATAAAATTTCGAGTTAGGACGCTACTTTTCATAAGAATCGATTTCCGGCCGAAATCTGAAAAATTCAACCTTATTATATTTGTAACGCGTCAATCCTCTCTTGATACAGCTTGTTTTGTATATATTTGTATGTTCTGTTCTTTCGATTATTTTGTATTTTGTTATTGTATTATTTTGTTATAGTGTTTCTGTATTATATGTATTTGTTGTGTTTTTTTTATATTGTATCTTATGCTATATGTTCTATCAGAAGTTATTTGTAAGCTATTTATAAGAGGTTATTTGCGCCGTGAATGTCCTCAAGAATTTTTAATGGGTTAATCCTGTAAACAAATTACTAATAAAATAAAATTGAATTGAATTAAACACCAATACATGATGCGTTGGTTGACTGTAAGAGAACTGTAAATGAAACCAAGTGATTTCGCCCAGTGCTTTGCAAACAAAAGTGTTTACAATTCATGTTGTGGTTTTCGGGTTGCAAAATATTTGCTGTAAGTGGGTAATGGTACGCACTTCTAGAGCAGGTGGGAGAGTCATGGATGATCTCTGTTTGCTTAAATACTTGTGATAAGAATATCATAAGACGGAGTGAGAACACAGACCACATGTGAGAATATTATTGCTGATCGGGAGGGAACTCGGGTCATATTTTGCGGAAGCGAGAATTTTATCTACCTGCCAAACAGCAACGTAAGCTCAGTTGCCTATTTATCAGAGACAGGTGTCCATATGTAACTTCGTCGTAACTTATGAAATATTCTTCCAAGTCAAAAATCCATCATGTTTGGACCTCTCAGATGTCTGCAAATTATGAATTCTTTCTAACATTTTTATCCAATTAACCAATCTATTATACAGACCATTATTGTATAATGATTAAAACCGTTTATTATTAAAACATTCTACTAAAACTTTTCCATATTTGTCAAACTTCTTTTCTCAAACAGTAATATATTACCAAAGCTACAATTTGAACAGTATAACAGGTTAGGAGTAGTTAACAAGAGAGAAAAATGTTATATTAGAAACAATTCTAAAATAGTATTGGTAATATTGATAAAGCGTGCGCAGATGATTTTCTCCCCCACACATCACATACAGTTTTTTTTACTGTTTTTGTCTAAATAAATATCTAAATATAACGCTGCTGATATTTTTAGTCTATTGAAACAGCGAAGCAAAATGTTGCGTGACACCCATTGCCTTTTAGTGTTCCGAGTATTGTGTAGACCTCGCTTTGAATGCCACTGAGCATCACAAGAAAAGTAACATTAATTTTAACAATGATACATAATGCATTATTTACCATTTGAACTGTGTAAATGAGTATAAACAACCTGTAACAACTATTGTACTACAGCTTCCGGGTCAATGACCCCCATCTCGATCAGGTTTTTCGTCCAGTTTCCCTGATCCATTGAGCAAATGCTGAGATGGCCCCTTATTTTGCTTCTGGACATAAATGTAACTTCATTTTCTGTGCACGTCTTCTAGAATTCAGTGGGAAATACAATTATTCAAATTATCGTTTCCATGTTGTCGCGGCAGGAAGTAATAAGAGCCCAAATTTATTGCTTATTTATCCTTGAAAATAGAGTTTATTACATGGGAGTTTTTTTGATTGTTTTTTTTCTCCCTTTCAAAATTCAAAATTGTATTGCTTATTTATTTTTGAAAATAGATTTTACTACATGGGAGTTTTTGTTTTTTTCTCCCTTTCAAAATTCAAAATTTATTGCTTATTTATTTTTGAAAATAGATTTTACTACATGGGAGTTTTTGTTTTGTTTTTTCCCTTTCAAAATTCAAAATTTAAGTAGTATTAGACTTAGTGTAGGGATCACAGAATTTTGAAAATGTGCACACAATTCACTTTTCCCCATAGCACGTCATACGCAGTTTTTTTAACTGTTTTTTGACATAAAATAAATAAATAAAAAAATTACAGTAACACTGGCTTCTTCCGTGCGTCGCCGCGTGGGTGGGGCAGGCAGCACTGCGTGGCGGAAGGGGCAGAGGGGGGCAACGTGGCCCCCTCGAGAGGGAAGCCAACTCATGCTGCCGAATCGTATTGCATTCGGTCGCTCCAGACTACGTAATCGAATCATTACTTCTACGCGACGCGAAGTGGAATATAAAAAAGTAATATGCTGACTGAGAACTATGTTTAATATGAGATACATTTGAGTTAGTATGAGAGATATGTGTTTAAAAATAAGTTTGCAATACTCTTGCATTTACATTATTTGCACTCTTTGTACTTATAATCTAAACTAATGCTTACATACTTGCACACTTAACGTATAATAGACTCTACTTATTTACAATATTTACACACACGAGCCTATACAATCCAAACTGACATAACATTGAAGGTAGACTCATGTTTAGAACAAAGTATCAGCAACATATATCGTTGATTTATCCTGCACTTCCTTCACTAATTTACTAGAATTGAATCGAAGGTTTTCCACATGACTTGTTCATAAATTAACTAAACCAATTATTAGTCTATACCTGCGTTGAATTGCTCAGTTTGGAAGAAGAAATTCAACTCATTTTGACACCGTTGTGACGATTCGAAGTTTGCGGGTGTTAGTCAGAAGGTATAAAAGGTAATGAATGCAACTGCGAGAGTTTAAAATAAACGGCTGTAAAATGTGGAGATCACAAGAACGAAATTCGCCCCGGCGTGAATGAGGAATCCGAGGGCCTCAAAAGGAGAAAACTAAGGAACACAGAAGATTGAAGAGAGCTGTGGGGGCGTCAAACAAGGAGGAGAAGCCAGAAGGCGAGCGGCGGCGAGAAATGGTCAGTGAGGGAGAATGACAAGAAATGTCTATTAAACGAAGTATTTAAAGGCTCTCGCCTACTCCCAATATCTCTCGGAAAGGTCCGCTGGCGTGGAGGAGGCTGAGGCAACGCTGCGGAAGGGATGAGAGGACAAGGGTAAGGAATCCGAGAGAACGAGTAGGACGAGGACGAGCGAGTGAAGAGAGGAAGAGTGGCGTGAAGGTTTGGGGGTGGATTTAAAAGGACGAAGACGTGGGTGAAGAGGCGGGAAATGGTTCTAGTTAGTTAGTTAGTGCCCAATGAAACATGACGAGACTCGGGCCATCAGGCCCGTTCTTCTGTCTGACCACATAAATCTCGCAACGCTCCTTTCCCCATCTAGCGGAGAAACGAGGTATTATCTTGGGCGACGAAACAGGCGATTTGAATTTAGCTCAGAGGCGTCTTTTAGCATTGAGGATCTATTCATGCAGTAAATCTATTACATGGGACAGCCGGCTTTACTTCCCATCCGAAGGCGTACGTAGGATTTTTTCACCCTTAAAAATCCACAGCTTCGATCGGGCCTGAACCCGCAAACTTGGATATAGCAGTTCAAATGATGGATGGTTCCGGAGGAAGGGGTTGTTAAGGCCAGGGAGCCCTGAGCACGGAAGCGGTGCCGTGTTGTGGAGGAGGCAGCTGGAGATGACGATAGAATGGTATGAGGGTCGCGGAGGTGATAGGAAAACAAGGCTTGGGGCGCGGCGTGAGATGAACGGTGTGAACGGTGACCAATAGTGTGGGAACGGCCTCCAATAGTGTGGGAGGAAAATAAGGTGTGTAGTGTAAATGAACGGGTAGAAAAGAAGGGCGAGATGAAACACAGTGCAGTTAGAGATGAACCACGTGTGGTGCGAAAGGGATAACGTTGGAAAAGAGCATTGAGGTCGTTTGCGGAGAGGCGCGGAACGGTCAGAAAGGTAACCAGTGGTGCTAAAACAGCACGAACACGCACGCCCGTAACTTCACGCAAAATAAAGCGAAAAGGACTCAAATATTAGAAAAATTTTACATGACCTTAGTTCAAAATGTATTATTAAGGGACAGAGTTTCTTAAGCGGAAAATCTGTACCTTTAATATGTTAATTGTAGGAAGTTGCCGAAAAAATGTTTAACTTTTGGAATTTTCAAAAAGCAACGATCATGAAACTTGCATTATTCTCTTAAACATCCTTCACACCAGCCAACATCAAGATTGAATGAAAAACGATGGAGCCATTTTTTGGAAATTTTGAAAATACCCCTGTAGCTTCATGTAAAGTACCCCCCAAATTTAAATTATCGGTTTCAAATTCAATATCAATTTTTGAGAAAGTTGGCTGAACGTTTGAGCCACTAGCGTTGTTAACAGACAGACGGACAGACAGACAGACAGACAGACAGACAGACAGACAGAGAGACGTTTTACTGTCATTTGATATTTCGCTATCGAGTAGCCACAAAACATGGATTCTGGCTACACCACGTGTTAGAGCATTGTTTTTTTCTAACTTTAGCAACAAATTTAGCATTCACCCACTGCGAATCTTCCGCACCGGTTTGTGGGAGCCCTTAGAGTTGTAGGGGGCCTGGAGGAGCGCAGGGCGCGGAGGAGGGCAGCGATAGCAGGGGTGGGGGCTGTGACGGATCGCAGAAGGCGAAGGGGAGTGACGGTGTGAGAGGTGCAAAGAAGCGAGGGGCGGTTCGAGATGTGTGGGGGGCGCAGGGGGCGGGGACAGGTGGGCGTGAGGAGGGGAGGGGACATGTTCGGGCGGACAGACGGGAGGGCGGACGGGCCGATGGTCTGACGGACAAGCAGTCGGAGGGGCGTGTTTCGTCGCACCATTACAATGCTTACTCTTCTTACGAAGGACGAAACTGTAAAAACATATTAAATTAAATCTCCATGAATGAAATAGTTTGTAGGTAATTTGTCACATGTGTCTATTTATGAAGAGCTCGAAAGTATCCATTGAAACTGACTTACCACTGTTGTCATAATAGAACTCTCTTGTGCTTTTTTGTTTCTGCTAAAAACTATTGAAGCGTGCAAGTCTTCATCAGTTAGTCTTTTGTAAGTATGATTCGCAGTGAATTATAATGTTTCATAATAACCTGTGAATTCACATTTTTTACGTAAATTGTTGTTGAAAAGCTTTGTTCGTAATTGTTGTGGTGTTAAATATATGTATACGATTTCAATTCCAGATGTAACTGAATCCTTTCTATTTGAAATTACTGCCACGAATGCCTTAAGAGTACCAACTCATTGCGAAGTGAATCGTGACTGAAGATATATTCGTACCTTACTTAACGTGCCGTAGTCACTCGCTCCTCTCACACATCTACCATCTGATTTGGGTTCAGCTACCTAACAACACAACTCCCCCATTCTTCTCCTTGTTGTGATCTACCTTAGTAATCATTGATCCCAGAAGCTATTTCAACCAATGGGCACGCGGTCTGTGAGTTCAGGACAAAAGATTTTCACATCTTTTCACAACAGTACCGCGAAATCGCGACTAATTTGCGAGGTTTCCGTTGTCGTCTGCTTTTCCTCTTCTCAGAAACTGATATTCTGTGAATGTATGTCTACCCAAAACCTCTTTTGAGTTGCAGTGAAAGCATTTTTCATTAGTCACTTCAAGGGACAGTGAAGAGAGACATTCATTCATCTTCCAGTTACTACTAATATCGGAAATAGTACCTAAATAACATTTTGTCAATTGTGAAATTGTTATTTAGAACTTTGTTAAAATGAAGTTGCAAGATAAACCCTCAAAGAAAACACGTTTTCTTATTATGTGTAATTATTATATTACAATCACGTGTAAAGCGGTTTTTTTCAATTGCAACGTTTACATTGCGACAAGTTCTCTCAAGCTTTTAGTCATTAGTTTTGCATACATGAATTTTTTTTTCAAATTCAACTATTTGCTACATTTAATTATTTTGGCACTTAATGAAGGGACCACGTAATACCTAACTAACTTTAATTACTTTCTCTTGCTGTCAAGTGTTGCTGTTTCAGTATTCGTTACACAATACAGGAAAATGAAACACTAATTTACATTAAAAGACTAATAATGGAGTTTGTTTACAGTAGTCCAATACAGTTAATTCTGTGTAGTATGTCATTTCTTGTCACATTAATATAATAATAAATTGCAAATATTTAAAAACAGAAAATTTCTATTGTTAATTCATCGTATATTTGTGCCTTTGATCATTTCAAAATCGAACTTTCGTTCAAAACGTGAATAGTTTTTGTAATAAATAATTTGGTGTTCCCTTCTACTTTTTCGTGACATCTTGACGAATTTTACTAATTTAAACTTAATCTTTTTTTATTTTTTAAATTTAGTTTTTTCCTTCCATAAATTAAACATCTAAACGGTGCCAATCACACTTATTTTCAATTATACATATTTTCCCTAAATATGTTTCCTTAAGGCTTTCGCACACTGTAACACAATTCGTTACTGCAGATACGTTTCCTCTACTCCTAAACTGAAGTAACCAACTATTCGTCTCTTCAGCTTCTCCTTTGTTCTTTGTCAAATTCCCCGTTACATATATGTGTGACTCATTCGTTCCTTGACTGCCAATTCTCTTCCTCCGTTCCACTTTCGAATTTTTCATTCTGAGCCCCCGTCCACGAGGACACGCATCACCAGTACTTTTTGCTCTCCCGTCGCCTCCCCCCCCCCCACCCCAGAACTCCCCACATTTCTCTAGCAACCGCGGCACCCGCCCTCCCGCCAGGCTCCTTTCCTTCCCCCTCCCGCCCTCGCACCCGCTCTCCACATGCGCCGCTCCCGATTCCGCGCCAGCTCGCCACCCGCGCCATCAACCCGTCCACGACAAATGCGTTTCCGCTCTTCCACCCCCCCCACCCCTGCCCTCCAGCTGCCCCACCGTCGCCCATTTCACCACGTCCTTCGCTTCCCATCCCTCACCAGCAAATCCATTCCTGCTTCTCCATCTACGCCGCGCCCGCACCACCACGCCCTGCCACACTCCCGAATTGTGTCCCCCGTCCCTGCTGTCGAGTTGCCCGCGCCCACCCTCCGAACCTCCCTTCTCTCTCGCGCCAACCCAATAGCCCACTTCCCTCCCACTCTCACTCCAACTCCCTACTCGGTTGATCGAATTCAGTCGAGGAGTGGAAAATTTAAGTGGCTGGCTGTTTTGCTGGTAGTTTTCCATGGTTTCTCCAGTCAGTACTAGAATGCGCCAGCAGTATCGTAGCAAACGAGCTTGGGGAAGCAACCTGGAAATCGAAATTCCCACAAGCTGACGTATAGGTCGGCGCCGGATCTCATCATTCAATAGAAGAGGAATACTGCTAACCGCCGGATTAAATCCGCTCGCTATACTGTCTGGGATACTTCCCATCGCAGTTGACATTCCTTTAAACTTGAAACTATCATTCTCACCCTGCTGTGCAAACCCCATTCCGCGCTTCCTCCCTCTCCGTCGCTCAGCGCCTCTGGCCCAGACGCCACGCCCCTCCGCCGCTGTTTATTCGGCCACTTGCGTGGGCGGCGGCGCCCGCCCTGGGCGGGCCCGGACGAGGCTCCTCGCCGAAATTGGAGCCCATCGCTTCCCTGGCGGTGCCCACATAAGGCGGTCATTGAATTTGAATCCACCTCATCGCCCCCTCCATTATTCCTGGAGGGGATTTCGGCGCTATTTCTTCCGACCGGGGGCCCCGCGTTCACGCGAATTTCATTCCGCGGCGGCGCTCCCCGCGCTCCGCGGCGAGAGATCACCACGTGACCGTTGAATAAAACAATCGCGCAACGCGGCGCGCGCGATTGCACGGCGATTGCCGGTCCTCGAGTTCTCCACACACGCCGCCGCGATGCGCTTTGTTTTCTCCCACAATGTGTTCGTAATATATATCGGTCGACGTATCGCAGTCAAAAGACGAGTATCGGAATGACGAAATCAAGCAAAAAAATGAAAAGACAATATTTAAGAACAATGACTGTTAGCAGTTTTTAAGTCTCTTTTTATATCTTTTATTTCTTGCTCGGCATTTCTGCCTTACAAGAGCGTTGATACAAGAATTCTATAACATTATAGGATGAACCATCCTCAGGTGTAAGTGAAAATACAAATGATAAGAAAACCAGCAAAAAAGTAATTGTTGGTACTGTTGTGTGTGTGACAGAGAGAGAGGGGAGAGAAAAGGAAGGGAAGGGAGAAATGTGAGAGAATAGAAAAAGGAGTGTGTATGAGAGAGATTATATTTTCAGATAGTTAAGGAAACTTGAAAATGTCCTTAGAGTAGCGAGAGTGAATTCTCAGTGTTTGTCAAAAACAGTTAACTAAGTTTTTTTTAATCAATGAATTTTGATTATATCGATAAGGCTCTGTTTCAAACTTCGACTACTTTCCTCCAATCGACCTCTCGAACATCATTGACCGCCTTTAAAATTTTATTGAGCCCCAGGGTGTCTACGCCTTATGTACAGGTATGATGTTGGCTAAGTCTTCAAAAATTAATACAAAACATTAATAGTTATATATGATAATGAATATTTACATATGTACAATTGTGCAATTGTGTTCAAAAATATGTCCAGTGTGAAGAGTTTCACAACAGTAAACTGTGATGCAAACCAAACATAGAAATTGCTGTTATGACTCAATGGAACACGCCCACTGTCCAGCTACTGCAAAGCTTAAGTCACAACGCTGGCTGGCAGTTGCGTCAGAATGAACATTTGCCAAATTGAGTTGTCAAGACAGAATTGTAAAATATAGAAGAGGTACGTTATAAATTAATATTAACAACTGGTTTGTTAATGTCTACTTTCCTCCTGATGCTGTTTGTTAGGGCTCATTGTAAGATTATTTTATTTAATGAATAATAATTATGTATATAATTTCATAACTTGATGCCCGTGTGGCTAGGTCGGAGGCCTTGGAGCCATTACAATATCGACAACCTAACGCGTTGTACTTTTTCGAGTTCAGATATTCACACGAAATGGCAATTCGCATCAAAGCCTCAGAAAAGAGGCCATAAGGTAAGGAACTGAAGAGGGAAAACTGCCGTCAGAAGACGACTACATAACAATCTACCGGACTTTTTCTAAATTATTTATTTGCAGGCGCGTACATCTCGCTTTCCCCTTGTCACTCGTCAGCTCGTGAAATCAAACCGCGCCACAGATGTTCGCACTGCCCCTCTGCGCCTCCTTCTCTGGTATCCACTGCCAGTTGCTCCCTAATGGACTCGTTTAACTATTCGTTGGTGCTGATTTGCTAATTGATTTACTTACGTATTTGCTCATAAACTTACTAACTTAATTACTGATTAACTTGTTTTTTGTTTACTTATCAATGTATTCATTTCCGCTTCAGTCTAGGTTCTGTTCATACGACTAACCAGTGCTGCCTTCCCACTCTCTTAATTACAGTTTCCCTAATAGCCCCAACCTTTCCTCGGAATGTTCGTAATTTCCATGAAGTGAGACCTATTATCACCTATCATGTTCTGGGCAAGGGTTACGTTTCCATTGGAACAATTAGTACCCCATTTCTATACCTTTTCGTCTCCATGATTTAGTAGCAAATTTCTCCAGATATTATTTGAAGTACTTTGCTCCCAAATGCAATAATGTATTGTGGATTTTGAGAATTTTTTTTTACAATTCGTATTAATGTCAAGAAGAAAATATGCGAAACCTTCTCGTTCATTTTTTGTTTTTACATATTAGATTTTTTAAAGAGGAATGCATTTAAAACAAAAATCTTCTTTAAATTTGTAGTTTCCCAATGATGCCTTTTTGCAATTTTCAAATATACAGAGAGTTTGCCGGAAATGGGACTAGCACAACGTTTTCACCGATCTTTGATGCTGAAACACTTCTACTATATCAGTGATATAGAAGTGAGTACATTATGTGTTTATTTACGCACAATTCTCTTTGTATTGATTTATAAAATTTAATCTAATATTCGTGTAAACACTCATGTAATAAATTTAATATACTTTTTGCTATAATACTTGTTACTTTCTCGCTGCCGCTTACGCAGTAAAAATAAAGTTACCACTTACGCAGTAAAAAATGCTGCGGGAAAAAACTGCGAATTTTTGGCAAAAACTTTTATTACAAGGCCTTGGATAAAAAAAAGTGGATAAACTCAATTGCTAAATGTAGAAAAAATCCTTTAATTTGTGGTGTGGTCACAATGTGGTGTTGGATCACACCAATCAGACAGACTGACAAACAGTCGACGTTTTGCAGAATATGAATGTTTCGGTGTCAAGGACCTACAAAACATGGATCCTGACTACACAACGTGTTAGAGGAAGTAATTTGATACATAATAGAACAAGTGTTTTCTACATTTTCGATATCAGTGCTCCTTAATAACAATTTTCTCAGAACAAATCATCACTCTCCGCTCTAACTTTATAATTGTCTTTATTTCGTAAGTAGGTAGAAAGCGAGAAAGTTAAAGGATAGGCATAGGGACAGAAAATTTTAATCTTCGTTTCTAAAACAGTCGCTAAAGGTTTTACAAAGAGCTAAAGTTTAATCTTTGCACATGCAAATGTAAATTGATAATTGAATTACAACTTTATGGCGTAATTAAGAAATCAATAAAAGTTCTCATTTTCTGAACATGTATTTCTCAGATAAGTTGGCAGATAAGTGAGTAATACTGTAAAAAACTTGTTCGTTTGTGAAATGGGCCACATTCTGATGAAGCGAAGAGCCTTTCTGAGACAACGCTCTTGGGCTGCATTTCCAATCTAAGCTTTTCTTTGTTATCGTGGACTGTTGATGTTCACGTGCGAGACAAAATGATGCTCTTTTCACTGTAAAAGCGAAAAGCTGCGTTTGCTCAGCAATAATTCAAAACCAACACTGTCGTTGCGCTGTAAAGATAGTCCAGCGTTAAACTCGTCTTAAAAAAATGTACTTTTATCTGCTGTCATTCTTTGGATTCTGATTGGAGCTCCGAGTACAAAGTCAGAAAAGTCAAATATTAAATCTACGTTTTAAAGAGCATCGTCTCCTATTCCGTTTCATTGAAGGCAGCCATCGACGGGCTAAACCAGAGACGGAAAAGAACGCTGGAAGCGAATTTCTCTCGAGTCGCTTTGAGTAAATATTCCAATATTCATAAGCAACAAACGTGACCAAACGTATCGATCAATACTGTATCACAGCAGCAAAGGACGCGACAGGCGAAGGAAATCCACCTGCCGATTCAATATTTACAAACTCAGATTGAAATTTAAATGGGATTTTCTGGTTCGCGCGTAAACGCGATCGACAGCGCACAGCTCGAGCGACATAACGAGTGCGCCTCCCCGCCACTTGGAGCGCAAGTGTACACATGCGACGCCCATTCACACACGGGCTGTCCCTCGCTTGCAACGGGGCGCGTGGCGGAGGAAACTAATTATTATATAGTAAGTATTAGTCAACAATTAGTGGCCTGGCGAATGCCGGAGCACTGCCTTAACAAACGGGCCACGGACCGCGCGCGATCTTTCCTTCCTCTTCCTAGACCTATCTTCTCCCCTTCCACACACACTTACACTAACATGCACTACACTACGACATATTCCGGGAGGCCGGTCGGGAGCTTAGAGCTTGTCCTGACTGGGGCGGTGCCCCGCTGGTGGGAGAGTCCTGGTTAGGGGGAAACCCCGCTAGCCGACGGTAGGTCTCACCATCCAGCGGGGAAAGATCACCGCCATCTCCCGAAGAAAAACACGTACTACACTTACGGGACTAATGACCTAAGCTGTTGACGTGCCCGTAAACCCCAACCAAAAGTCACCTGACCGATTTTGGCGGCGGAGGCCGTCCTTGCGGACCAACGACCTTCCGCAGCAACCGAGAAGAGTACCTTCACAGCGGACGTGCGCTTTCACCGCTCCTTCATCTCCCTCGGAAGGGTCACCCAGCGGCCTCCGAGCACCAGCCGAGTAACAACGAGCCACGCGGCCAAGACTTGCTCATTAGAACAGAGAGTCACCTTTTACTTATTCTCTTTTGTTTATCGAAGTTTATAGAAAATAGAATATGATTTACAGAATGGAAATGTGCGTGGAACTATTGTTTTCTCTCTGAATTCTCGTGCTTCTTGTGGATACCGCTAAACAAGATAGATAATTAAATATTAGCATATTTCCATCAAAATTGAAAGCGTTTCATTGTCCTGTCGTTGTTGTTTTTTTTTCGTGTCTTGGGTATCAAAGGAAAACATTGACACCTCTCACTCGGCCAGAGACTGCTCATTTTCCCGTCAACGGCCGCCTGTAGTCGAAACTCGTATTACAGATCCTGCACTGCATCTGAGTTGCGTGGCACGCCGCCTACAGCGGACAGCGCGCGTCGCTTCTTCTGACAGCCGCAGCTGCAGCGCATCCATCACGCGCGCGCGAAACGATCTCCTGAGGACGCGCGCGACAAAGCGACCGCCCAGCAGCACGCAACAGGATGAGCAGCGTAATTAACGGAAAGCAACCGACGATGAATTAATTACGGGCGCGCGGTCGCAGGGTGGGGGGGCGGCGAGGTGGCAGGTGAGGGGCGTGGCCGGGGAAAGGGGGGGGGGGGGGGGCGGGGCGGGGATGGGCGTGATTGTGTGTGTAGAAGTCGTGGCGGAGTGGAGCTGGGCGAGGCGGGGAGGCATCGCACCTGCAGCGCCCTCTGCGCCCTGGGCGACACCGCGCCGCATAATTTACAGACGACGGCGCCGCTGTCTCAGGGCTCTAATTGCGCGCGGCTCCGCAGCCCCCGGCCTCTCCCATGGCCGTTTTATTCCTCCTCCTCCCAAGGGTGAGGACCAGCGCCGACCTACATGCATACTTTACGGGCTTTGCCTCTCCAAATATCACCCTCAGCGCGGTACAGACTCACCCTAGGCAACATGTTTCCGACTGTTCTCTCAACATGTGTGCAAGTGTCTGTGTGGGAAGAGGAGAGAACAAGGAAGAGGAAGGAAAGGTCGCGTGCGGTCCGCGGCGCGCTTGTTACTGCATTGCTTCAGCATTCACATGGTTCTGCTCGGAGAAACCATAAAAATCAAGCAATCAGAGCAGCCGGGCGGTAGAATTTTGATCCAAACGTTCGACCAATATACCTAGTGTCATCCCGGTCACAGTTGTAATGTCATCACAATCTTCTTGTCGCCCTTCCCTCTTCTCGCGACTGACCCGCAGTGCTCGCCTTCTCCCAACTGCGCCTGGTCATCCGCAGCCCTCGCCGCCCCCCCCGCCGCCCCCCCGCCTTCGCCGCCCTCGCCGCTTCCGCCGCCCTCCCCCGACCCCCTCCACCCCAACCCAACCCCCCCCGACACTCCCGATCACAGCTCTCTAACCGCAACCCCTTGCCCTAACCCCAAGCTCCAACCCTAGACTCAACACCTAGCCCCACCCAATCCCAATCAAACCCAATCCCCCGACTCCATTCACGAACCTTACCGTGAACACTCATCCCATTTTCCAAAACCCAACCCAACCCCCACTTGGAACTATAACCCCAACACCAACCTGAACTCCTAATCCAAACCTCATCCAAAACCCCCTTCACAATCCCACCACAATATTACCACAATCCCACCACAATTCCAATACAACCCCCACCTCTCTCTCTGTCTGTCTGTCTGTCTGTCTGTCTGTCTGTCTGTCTCTCTCTCTCTCTCTCTCTCTCTCTCTCTCTCTCTCTCTCCACCCCCCTCTCCCTCTCTCTCTCTCCGCATCATTAAGCCGGGATTTAATTCTTTCAGGAGGATTCCGTATTGTGTCGAGTAGCTCTATTCTTCAGACTCCACTCCAAACTGACTTAATTGTTGATGCCACTTTTCAACAAACTATTGTTCATAATTTTTCTCTTGTTGACATTAGTGAATAGATGTCTAAGATTTGTTCATATACACTCAGCTAATAATAACTAGTTTAACAATGGTACTTTCAATTTGTTTTAATTATCACGAATTTACAACTTTCATATTCATCATTTTTAAATTATTTCACCCGTTCAAACTCAATCACTTAAAGCGTTCTCTCCATATTTCCCATTATTACACAATGTCAACCCTATGTATGTTTAAAATTGCACTTTGGGTTCTAAGGTATAAAGGTCTATTTTTAGATTTTGTTAATTCTTTAATATATGCATGTAATGTTCTATTTTTAGATTTTGTTTATCCTTTAATATATGCATGTAATGCATGTTTTTGACACAATCAGCTACTGACAAGTATCTTCCAAATTGCAGAATGGAAAATTATTAACCGTTTACGTACGAGATGAACTGAAAATACATTAAAGGAAATATATTGTTATCAAAAAACAATAATTTTGTCCCCTAATTCATGTGTACGAAAACTAAAGTTTACGAAATATTTAAAACACTGAAAAATACGTTTAACCGCCGGTAGAGTACATCGAACATTGCAACAAACATTAATTAACCTAATTATTACCGAAACTCACAGAATAAATGAGAGAGGGAAATAGTTCGGCAGAATTTTTGCGACTGTACCTCAAAATGAAACAATTTAATATCTTCCCCATTCGAATGTTAAAGAGGTCTTCCTAAGACGAAGGAGAAGCTTTCTCTAATTAAAATTCATCCAAGATTAGAATTCCTATTGTCTGCAACGGACTTGCGTAAAGGAGAAAACTCAGAGGCCAAACAAGAGGCGTTGAGTCTCGTGTATTGCGGACAACATTTAATATATTTCTAACCTGAAGTTTCGTTATACGGGGAGAAGAAAAGTTCCACTTTTGTTTCTTAACGCAACGTTGCAAGTTTCACAAAAGCCCGCCTGAAGCGCTGCAGGCACGCAACTCGGTGTCAACACTAGGCTTGGTGCTGTGCTGTTGGTCCAACCTCGTAATTCTTGGCATAAAATGCACTTGTCTTAATTGCACAATGGACGCGAATTTCCCACGTCGAGATGTCACCGGAGTGAAGTTTAGTGGCAGTAAATGCAACCGTAAACCCTTCAGCGCAAAACATAGCGCGTGTGGTTCTCTGCAGAAGGGTGGTTTAAAACTGCGCTCTGACGATTAACAGAAATAAAGATGCGAATGTATAACTGCACCGCAAAATGGTGACCGAGTTAAACTCATTTAGCAAAGAGATAGAAGCGCCAGAAGACCGATTAAATACTCCATAATGTTACTGTTGAGCCCTCTAAATTTCTACAGTAGAAGTCTAAAAACGCACAAAATGCAATACAGTTTCTGTGGACTACCTTAAATATAATTACAAGAAAGAAACGAATTGGTACAGATGATAATATAGATAAATGTTAATTGAACACTGCTTACTTATGATAAAAACTTTCAGTGCGTTTGCGCAAACTCCTAAAATCAGCTTGCAGAATCCGTTTCCCTTGAACATCTTTTTAAAAGTAGTAACCCAGCATAAAATGCGTATTAGACAACTTCTTTACAATACATCCCTCACTATAAATCCCGCGGTTGCTATAGCAATCCTAATAGGACACGTCCGTGATTTTGGGCGTTGACTAATATTGAAAACTATATTTCCTTTTCCACAAGACCTATTTCAGACAGTTAATAACACATGGAAGTTAGAAAATTCTTTTACTGACTGAATGTTCGTACTATTTCAATTAATATGTAATGAAAATACATTGTAAAGACGAATTTTCTGCTAACATATGATAATCAATTTCACTTATTTTATTTCCTCGGGCATTAAAAATATCTTGTTGCAAGATTTGCTGTTTGTTTTTCCAATCCTACTTTTCAATTTTTTGCTTCCCATAAAAAGATTATCTGTATTATTTTTGTTCATCATATTTGTTGCGTTCTTTAGATTAACTTAATTATCCATTTTCTGTACTTCCCATTGCATTCAACTTTTCGTGACTCTTAACACACACGTACCACCATAATTTGTATCTCGAAGAACACTGACAGAATATCATTCCTCTACGTGTTATTTGAAACTCCTTGATCCATTCGCAGTTTCCACTTCCACTTCACCTTCCTTTATATCATTTTCTTCATGATCACGTTCAAATTTCATTGAATACCATTTTGGAAGTTATTAATGGGTTAAAATAAGAAGCAGGATCCATTATAACATAATAGGAAGAAAAACGTTAAAGAAACCATCAAACAATACGAACGCGTAACTAATAAGAAAAATAAATTTGAAGACACCAATTTATGAAAACCATATTTTCCGTTCATCAAAAATTCATTCCTCAATCTCTGCATATCAGACCCGTTTATGACTCCCACATTTTAATTTTGCATTGTGCTGCTTTCTCTCTGCTTCCCTTTCGCACGTCCCATTTTCTTGCCTCCCCGGTGTGAGCACCATCTCGCCCTGCACCGCCTTCGCCCACCGCCCTCTCGTGGCGGTATTGATTCACACGTCGGGCAAGCCATGGCGGCGGGCGTGGCCCTCGAGGCTCGAACACAGCTGCCACCGCCCCAACCCCCCCACCGCCCTCCCCCCCCCATCCCCCCCCCCCCCCCCCCCCTGCCTCCACCGTCGCCAACCCCAGTCCCTCAGTGCTACCGAGCTGGCGACGTCGTGTCGCAGCTTAGACCCGGACAAGGGCGAGGGCGAGGTCACGGCGTGCGGCCAGCGCCCTCCCCTCGCAGCGATGCTCGCGCTCGTGCCATTGCACCGCCATTCGCTCAAATGGACACTCACTCCACAACTTCCTCATACGAATCACATCAATCATAAATAGTCGTATTATGCAGCTCTTTTATCTTCAATTGAAGAAGGCTGTATGAAAACGGTCCTTCCCAAAGGGGCCATCAATTTTTAATTAAATGACGTAAATTTTTGACTTGAACATCGCAATACTGAAGGCAGGTTAACGGGGCTTGGTCATAAGTAAAAACGAACTACAAGTTGTTTGTTTGTCAGCGTTTCGGAAAATTTATTTCCATCCTCAGGGCTGAATAATATGAGGAAAGTTATCCATTTGTAGTTCATTCGTAGACCAAGCCCCGTTAACCTGGCTTCAATATTTCATCTTGTCGTTAAGAATTCTTCATGGAACATCGTAATATTCAATATATTGTTAATTTGGTATATTTCCATGACTGTGAGATTACATCGTATCTTCTGTAGCAATTACATCATATCTTTTTTAGTTTGTAAACCAATTTCTAGCAACAATTATTTTTTGCAATATTCCATTAACATTTACCTGTCTGATACGACTGTAAAACGTGGATGTTTTGTAGCTCGCAAAGCACAGATGTTTTGAGTTGCATTGTGCGTGATGTGGGTTTCCCAGTACAACTGTATCACCTCTGAACTTCATTCTTCTCTATATCCTTACGCTAACGCGGTTTCTGGTGTACGTGTGTGTTTCTGGTATGCGAGTTTCCTTATTTGTAAAAAGAAATGTTTGCTAATTTTTTTTTTTGGATTGGCCCCCTGAATATTTTCCATTGGGTCAAATTTACTCAAAAATAAAATTTCATTTCTATAGGCCTATATTAACCCGTGCTGACTTGAGCGCAAAATTTGAATGTTAGGGATTACCGGTTTTGTTGTGTTAATTAAGTGGAAAACTACTGATATGTGTTTAATATATATTTTTATATTACAATTTAATTCATTTTTACTGGTTTAGACGTTCTCTTCTTGTGGGTACTTTTTTCAGCGTTTCTTTCTTGGAATATTAGTACTGTGAACAATCTTCTTGAACTACAAAACACAAAATGCTTTCGCTCCTCAGAAGCATGAAAATGCATTAATTCAACAGCCCTTCCAGCGCAGTCACTCACAGCGTTAGTGCAAACAAGTGTGACACGGTCAATTAAAAGTCTTGTTCTGTTAGCCTCGGGGCTGACTCAGCGGTGGGTGGTAGGTTTCGACTTGTCCATCATTCTTGTTCGCGCTCAAGTCGGCACGGGTTAGAATGCTCCGATCTCAACAAAATTTTATATGGGCCTGTCTTAAGTTCATTCAAACAAATTGGAGGGTGAGCGTTCACAAATTTCGAAGTAGGAAAGTAAGGGACACCCTGGGGTACAATGACACTTGTGCTACGCGCAATAAGCCCACGGACCTCTACTGACAGCACCATCAAGTTGCCTGGTTCTATCATCCAAGATTTTCCCTCGTTTGCGAATAACGGAGAATTGATTGATACGAACTTTTGAGACACATGTTAGGAAGACCGCGAAAGTATCCAGGTGGTTGTTTCGGGAATTAAGATTCAACAAGCGAGAATGTCTTACTGTCACCGAAAAGACTGAACGAATAGAAAAATAGGAATACATAACAAATACAATCATGAGCATTCGCTGTATATTGCAGACATCTGCCCTTCAGGTAGTAGCTGAGACTTCTTATTTGACTGAAGGAGATCGTCTCTCATCTTCATTGGAGACGGATAAATATCGACAGAGATGCTGCTCGTAGAAAGATGTAGTTCAAATAAAACATTTCAAATAATGGCATTAATGCAAATACTCTAGGCAGCTGTATTCGTCTTTATTGGTTTTGTGGGATGTAATACAATACACATCTTGTCAAATTAATTAAAGTACGAAGATATCATTCTCGACAGTGGTAGGATTATCGGTACTCGCTAGACAACTAGGTCAAGTTCAGTCGCTGTCTGGAGGAGAATTCTAGCAACCGACCGCTCATCGGTAGTTTCGGTGGTTTCTCCGATCAACACCAGGCGAATGCCGAAGCAGCACCATAACAAACGGGCCACGGACCGCGCGCGATCTTTCCTTTGTCTTCCTTGTCCTAAAGATTTGTCAGAAAGTTTAAGCAATTGTGAAAAGTACTCTTTTTAGTTTGATCATTTCATTCTGTTTCCTCAAAAAGTAATCCCCATTTACAGGTGCGACAAAAAAATAATCTTTACTGAACATTTTCTCGCGAAATATCATTATAATCTCAGAGTTATAATCTCACAGTCAGAGCGAAATTTCGCTTTTATTTGCCCTCAAGATTACGAGAAATGATTTTGGCCCACCTAGCGATGCGAAATTGGTCACTGTGCGACGTAGGTCGGCACCGGATCTCGCCATCCAGAGGGCGAAAATGACCGCCATCTCCCGCGATAAAAGCATGCAGTCAGGACTAATCAGCTTACAAGTTGGCGCGCCCGGAATCACTGATCAGTCGGAGAGAGCACAATTAGTTTAAAACGTAAAAAAAAGTATTTTTCAAAAAAACCTTCTTTTAGTATTATCAACGTTTATCTTTATTTCTTATGTTGTATTTTCTATTAGTGTTGTAAACAATATACGTTTATCAAGTAAAACAAGTGAAGTCAACTTTATGGTACAATTTTAGTCAAAATTAATAAAAACCGATGTATGGAAATACATTTATTTTTATTAGTTCAAGTGATACTACAACAATCTTTCTAAAAGAAATAACGAAATATTAGGACAAATACAAATTATGGAATACGTAATAAAAACCGTAAAGCGTTCGGTGCGTCATAAAACTATTTTTGGTGAAGCCTAGAAAAACATCTGGTTCAAAAGAACCTTGCATGTGAGTCTTCATGTGAAGTCTTCAGAGTGATTTCTGAAAAGAGACTGTGAGGGGAAACGGCGAAAGCAACTCCACCCTCGGAACAATTTCAACGAAAGACGCAAAAAACGAAAAAAGAAACAGAAAATTTAAATTTATGTGACTACAGCTTTTGCTTAAAACAAACGAAACGAACTTCAAAATCCTAAATTATCACAAATATCTCACCTAACAACTAAAGACTAAACTAAGAGAAGCGAATTCGATTCACAGTTCGGGTGAATATTGCTTTGACCAATTTAAGTACGATCGCTGTACAAATTGCAGGAGAGTTGGGCCGTAGCCGAGGAATGTTGATACTAACAAAAACTATACATTGAGGTTTTATCTAGAATAAATTAGACGCGCAAATTCGAGCCCGAGGTGGGCGGCGAGGTCCCGTGCCATCCGACGCGCGCGAGGCGCCGCCCACGTCAGCACGAGCCGCCCCCCGCCGCACACGCGCGTCCTGCATGAGTGCGCTGCAGCACGCCAGGCGCTGTGTGGGGGCCCAGCGCTGTTTCAGCAGAACGCTACTTTAAAGCTCTCTTCTCACACACACCCCCGCGGCCGCCCTCTCTGCACTGTTTTTATACCGCCACTTTGAAGGGTGGAGTGCATATTAAGCTCACTCCCAAACAGAACAATAAAAACGGCCCCGTGACTCTTCCGAAAGCAACGAGAACCAATTTACACCAAATGCGCGGCGCAACGCGGGCGCTGGAGAGAGGAGCTCTGCGCCCAACGCCATCTAGCTGCGCCTCCGCTGGTGGGTTAGTTAGTGATTCCGGGCGCGGCAACTGCTTTGGTCGTTAGTCCCGTTAGTGCAGTGCATGTTTTTCTCCAGAAATGGCGGTGATCCTCCCCCGCTGGTTGGCGAGATCCGACGCCGACCTTCCGTTGGCTAGTGGCGTTTCCCCATAACCAGGACTCTCCCACCAGCGGGGCACCGCCCCAGCCGGGACAAGCACTAAGCTCCCGACCGGTCTCCCAGAATATGTGGTAGTGTCCCATGTTAGTGTAAGTGTGTGTGTGTAAGGGGAGAGAATAGGAGAAGGAAGAGGAAGGACAGATCGCGCGCGGTCCGTGGCCCGTTTGGTAGGGTACTGCTCTGGCGTTCGCCTGGTATTGATCTGAGAAACCACGGAAAACTACCGATCAGAGCAGCCGGCCGCTAGAATTCTCCTCCAGACAGCGACTGAATTCGACCTAGCTGAAAAGCTAGAGTCGAAAATCCTGCCGCCGTGGTGAGTGGGAACCTAGGACCTCCCGGTCAGAGGCGCTGCAGTGACATCAGTTGATTCACTGAGCCACCGCCTCCGCGCGCAGTGCGCCTAATCCGCCTTGACGCCTTCGCTCCCACAGGATGCCCGCCGCGTTTTCCCCTTCGTTTGTTCCGAACGGCGTTCGACCTTCTCGCACACATCAGACGAAACTCGATGTGGGGTGTCAGAGTCCAAGGAAATCTTGAACCCAAAATATTAAATTATGGGAGAACTGAAACACAATAATGAAATAACTCCGTTTCACAGTTTTTCAGTACTAAAAGATAAACGAAATGAATTTTTTTAAAGATTCAAAAAAACTGAAAACTTGTTAAGGAATTATTAAATGAATGATTAGTGTTAAACAATTAAAATATTTTGTACAATTACATAGATTATCAATAATAAGAGACAAACTAAAGAACAAAGAAACTCACTCCCAGAAAATAAAATGAGTACTTGAAGAAAACGCAGCATTAAATAAATACTACGACATTGATTTTGAAAAAGCGTTTTGAAGTGGTCCCAAAAACACTGAGTAAAATAGAGAGAAACTCTAAAAAGTATGAATCAATAATCAATATTCACAATTTTCATGGTTTCTATATACCTATAAAAATATATATTCCCGCAACCCCTTCTAAATGTGCCTTCCTGAAATTACATAAGTAATTTAACTCGTACGTAATTATTTATCCATGGGTTGCGAAGCACCATTCTAACAAATTCTTTGAGGTCGTGGGTACGCGAATCGACGCTATACGGGGAATCAAAAATAATATTACTGCTTTGGGAAGAGGAATGAAATCAAATGTATTCGTATTTTGCTGGGATAATACCATCGGAAATAATAACTCAAGTTTTCTAATTGAAATCAAATAATTTCATTCTGAATTTATTCTGAATTTTCTTCCTTTTTTCTGAAATGTTGGCAAGGATCTTCTGGCTACTTGTAACTAATTTAACAAATACCAACACACAAAATACATGTAAAACCCTTTTCACATTCCTAGCAAAATTTAATTAATTTTTTTTTCCAAAAATTTTAAACAATTAGTTTAATCCTTAATAAATTTCTGCATATAGCCATGTTCTCTCAATACCTTAAAATAAAATGACATTCTTGGCCTTGTTATAATCTGGAAATTCTAGAATAATAAATGTTTGTTACACTTCCCTTTGCTGTAGTTCTGCGACCTATAGATCTCTACCATCCATATCCTAATTGTAACCAGGAACATCCTCCATTTTCCGCTGCATTTCAACATTCGAATTCCAATACACTTCCGTCGTCCGCGGCTTAACCACCGATCCTCCTCGTAACTCGGCTCGACTGCGTCTAAAGAAGTTATATCTTCTGACTACTTTGTTTATAAAAACAAAGGACGACTTGTTCATTACGATGTTCTTTGTTTTTTCTACTTTCATTTGTGTTACTCACTGAATAAACCTCGCGGTATTGTTACAATTTCCACAAAATGTTCCCAATTAATGATATTGTCCGTGGTTCATTTTAAAAATACTGGTTTCCTTTTATTTAATAAATACAGTTCTGTTCGTCACCCTTTTATGATATCTGACGGTCTTCTCACAATGTATAATATTTCTTATCATTACGAATTCTATTTCCTATTGAACGGAACAACTTGGTGACATGTTTTTATCGTCAAAAATTAGCATAATTTTATTTTCTGCCGTCCCCATAGTCTATTTTAATCTTCGTTTCCGATAATGTGAATAATTGCGATTTATTACATTTCACCAACTTCATGTGATTGTCCATGCCTACGCATTGCAAATCAAGCGCCTTTTTCTAATAAAAAAATAAGCATTGGACGCGTCTTAATAGACCGTTATGCAATAAAATATCATTTTGTAGAATTGTTTTACCATAAGAAAACTGCAGTTCCGTTTTGTCAAAATTATTCATAGTATATACAGAAATATGCCCGGAAAGCAAAAAGAGGATGAATGGGTCATTCCACAATTTATCTTTTAACCCTTCCAAAACTCTCACAAAATATCCACAATCTCCGAAATAGAACAGTTGGCCAGCAAACCCAAAAATCATTTGTATTCTTCCTATCAATTCATTGGAAAAAATTAACGAACGTCCCTTGGGATTGTCTGTGATTGAGCGACCACTTCTCCTAATTCCTTTTATCTTACACTGTTGGCCCAATGCGGTCAGAGGTCCGCAGGAAGGTAGAGAAATAATCAGAGCGGCAGCGGAGGGGGACTGAGCCCGCGCGTAATTGGAGGAGGGCCAATCGGTGAGGGCTGGGCTGGACAAGGACCACCAAACACTCAGGTCGAGACTGCAGATAGAATGGTGAGCGGTGATGGTGTGGGGGTGACACAGATTGCGAAGTCTGTTGGGAAATTCGGATGCTGCACAGTGGGACTGTTGATTTGGCATCAGGGAAACATGGAAGATAACAGTTCAGCATTGTATTATAGATAGTAGAGAACACGGCTTCAAAAGAAAGAGTAAACAAAGTCGTAGTGGATACCTATATCTACCTATACTTGGTATAAGGACTCGAATCCACGGGATATTGTGGTAAACAAAACCACTTCCAAAAGTTTCCTTTTTATAGTAGTAACACTACAGCTCATCTATAATTAACTTTATTGTTAATTGCCTCTCACTATATACTCATAATATCATTTATGAAGGGACACTACCTTATCAATTTATTGTTTACTCATATTTTACCACACGAAGGCAAATGAAACTATAATTAGTCTCAAAATTGAACAGCAAACCCAATAAAATAAAAATTAAGAGAAAAATGTCAAAGTAAATATATTAACCCTCAAAATCAAGTAATAAGAAATGTGTCAGCTGATGTAGTCGTTGAATTTTCATTGAAAAAGATGCTGCACGGTTGATTTCTAAGAATGATAAGTCATTACACATGTTATAAACTCTACGGTGGGTGGAAACCATTAATATTTTATAAGAAGGAAAAGTGGATACGATGAGCGGAATGAAAGAAAACTGAGTCGGATTCTTAACAAATCTTTTCAGTCAAACATTGCAAACTTGTAAATGTGAATGAAAATGTTTCGAATACAAATATAAATTTGTTGAGTTGTATGATCTTGTGAGAAGAGCGTTGTTTGCCATGGACGCAAGTTGTGGGAGGAGGGACTGAGCCGAGGTTGTGAGGGAATGAAATGCTGAATGTAGGCCGGATATATTAAAGGGGCATTCTGGTTTTAAAAACCCAGATAGTAGCGACTTGAGAATATCGGAAGTTCCACAAAACATGGTGGAGGTACTTCAGCAAATTAATCGGTGGTTCTGCAGTAAGGAATAAGATATCCGCGAAAGCAGAGAAAGTACTTTTTGCCGATTGATTCTGTGTACGCGAATTCACGAATAATATATGAATTGGTATTTGAATTTAAAGTATTCATATATAAAATTATCTCAAGAGAGAGGCCAACGAACGTTTGGTGAGTGGCATCCAAACTGCAGCTGAATTTATTGGCGTTCTAACGATCGCGGCATTCACATGTGCATACGCTGTTGCGGGAATGAGTTCATTAGATTCATACACGAAAATATCACAAGTTGATGAACACTTATATTGTTTACTAGTACATTTATGGTTACTAAATTCTGTTGCTTTTCAGTATCTTAAATTTTAAGACTATCAGTTATCAGAACTAGACAGAAAGTTTAAGACTATCAGTTGTTTTGTATACAAAACAAGTTATTTCTATGAAATATAATTTACTGATTATTAAAAAATTATTTAACTGATTGTCTTAAAATTTAAGATACTAAAAATCAACACAATTGATGAACAAATATTAAAAAACAGAATACACTTGTGGAAAATGTTTAAAGACACTCTTTCAACTGGCAAACTTTCAGTCCTGCGACTAATGGCGTTTGAAAGCAAATGTCTACTGCAGAGTTAGAGAATGAAGGAGAAGGAGAATTGAAATAATAAAGTCTCTATCAACGAAATACGAAACATTGAAAAAAGCAACGGAATTAAGTTATCTGAATCCACCAATAATAAATACGAGGTGGATGTAGGGGATCAAACATAATTCAATTGTCGGAGCAAAGATATCGGGGATAGCCCGTAGTAGGGGCTACGTGAAACAAGGTCACGTGAAACCGGGGAACTCAGAGAGCGAAAGAAGCTGCGCCAAAGTCCAGCTGCGAAGAGACCACACTCGGCCAGTGGGAGGGACGTGGGGCGGCGTGTAGGTGCCGGGCGCTTCTAATCCCGTTGTGGGCGCAGCAAAAAGCGGAGCGCGCTGGGATCGGGGTGGCGATGTGGCCCCAACCACGCCACAAAGTCACAGAGAAAATACAACACGATGTTTTAGCAACAATTGCTCTCGTTCTATTTCCATATATAACGGCGTCGAAGGTGTAACGGTTAGCATATCGGGCTGTTATACCCCAGTTCGCGGATTCAAAACTGATCGAAGCCTTGGATTTTTAAAAGCGAAAAAATCCTTCGTACGCCTTCCTTCGGAGGGGAAGTAAAGTCAGCTGTCCCATGTTGGTAGATTTACTGCATGTAAAAGATCAAGCCTAAATGAAGTCTCTGAACTAAATTCAAATTGCCTGTTTCGTCGCCCAAGTAATATCTTCTTTCTCCCCTGGTAGGTGAATGGAGCGTAACGAAATTTGCGTGGTCACACGGAAGAGCAGGTCTCATGGCCTGAGTCTCACCACGTAAAATAAGGTATTCATTCATTTACAATCCATGGATTTTTGGTGAGGTTTGATAAGTCCATATCTAAAATATCTAACGAACGGAATTTAACGATTAACGAATGAAAATGTTGAATAACTAATTTTTACTTTGTTTTACCTTGTATACGTACGTATATACCGAGTAACATGCGTAGTATAGGGAAAGTTATATAATGCTGCGGGAAATCGATTTCGAGATTTTAAAAGAAAACCCGTTTTGGGTTTCCCAGATACCGAAAAACTGCTGTTTTTTTTTCAAAAGGTCCGTCCGTTTGTTTGTCAGTTCCTCCTTTCGTCTGTGAAGTACCACTAGCGTCTGAACCATACGTAGGTTTTTTTTTTTTTCCCTCAAAATGGATATTGCCCGGTCAATCTCGAGTTGTTTCTTTTAGTAATAATACTGTGTGACTTTGAATGTAAATATTAGTGAATGCTCACAAACGAAATATAGACTAATCACTTGGCTTACTGGTCCCTTTGCAAATAATATTATAATTAATTATGATGTGATTAAAATATGAGGTGATACATTATAATATTGTATTTTTAGATGAATAGAAAAATTTCCTGCTATAGTCCAATGAAACATAATTGGATATTTTGGTCAATTTAATTTCTGTATTTCAATTTCTTTTGACAAAGATGTTGAACTTTTGTGTTCACGTGAATAGTGATTGTATTGTTCCAAATTTGTAATCCTCCTTCATTTCATTCATCTTTGAGAGTAAATTCTGAATGACATTTGATGTACTTTTCTATTTTAAGGTTTTAGTTATTTAGTTTATTTTAGTTATTTGGTTTCATTTATTTTGTGCAAGTAAATCGCAGAGCTCAGCTAGACCGACATTCAGTCGGACCGGTGCAAGCACTGCATACTTTGTGATTAATTGTGTCAAAAGCGGAAACAGCTTCCTACTAGTGCCCAACTTCCAACGAACAGAGCATGAGTGGGGTCTGAGTCTCAGTCGTGATCGCCATCGCTACTGCCACTCGTTTTAGAAGTTCTACTAATTTAAAGGTTTTATTACTGGTACTATTATATTACTACTATAAAAATTCGCCCCTTTCCCCCGCAGTATTACAACACGTTCTCATCTTAAGAAGTGCCTTAAGGACGAGAAAGTAATAACACTGTATTGAGGGCTGCTGCCCCCACGCCCCCGCAAATCACATAATTCTACGAAAAGTATATTGAAAATTTAAAGGTAAATCGGAAGTTTATAGATGCTAGTTTCCGGTGAATACAGTGAACCAATTATTCGTATTTTTCACGCTAGAAATCTAATTTTAGTGTCAAGGCATTTTGACACCAAGTGGTCCACGACATGCTAACGTGCGTCGCTACCCGACGAATCCAGTGGTTTAATGCAACTGCCATGGCAAGCATGCAAGCCTGCTCGATCGAAGAGCTCCAACACAGAGGAACTCCACCCAGAAGCTAGAAGGGCAAGACAAAAGACAGCGTCTAGCGATAATAATAGTAATTATCACGTTCAAATTCCCACCAAGAATCAATTCAGTGAACTCAGTTCAGAAGATCTACCAGAAAACAATGAAGAAAGTTCCAAGAAAGTCGTAGTTCCGCCTATCTTTTTCCGCAACGTAAACAATGTGCCAGCTTTGATAAAATTTATGGAAGAAGTTGTAAAACCGGAAGACTTTGAAATAAATTCAATGGTAAATGATAAAGTTAAAATATTAACAAAAACCACCAATTCATATAGAAACATAGTATATAATACATACAAAACATTTAACTCGTGGAAAACGTGTTTATTATACGCACTAATTAAAACAAGAACGAGCACATAGAGTGGTTTTGCGTCACATATGATACTGTTGATGTAGAAGATATTAAGGAAGCACTACTCGAAAAGGGATATTAAGTGATAAACGTAATGAATGTTCGCCATAGGTTAACAAAGTTACCACTGTTTTATTTTTATAGACGTTGAATCATATGCGGATAATAAAGAAATCTCTAAGGTTAACAGACTTCTGAATTGTGTTGTATTTGAACCACCACGCATAAAGAGAGACATAGTACAATGTAAAAATTGCCAAAGATATGAACATACCAGAATCTACTGAGCCTATGCATTCCGATGTGATAAATGCGGCAAAGAACATGCATCTAATAAATGTTAAAAAACAAGAGAAATCCTGCCAACATGCGCGCTGTGGGAAGGCAGTCACCCAGCAAACTATACAAGTTGTCGAGTTTACCAGGAAATTCTAAAAAAAAAAAGGCCTCAATAACTCAAATAAAGAGAGAATAATATTCTAAAACGAAATGACAATTCAACAATTCACCCTCAAATTTGCAACAGAAGCTCCCAAGTAAATATACAACTTTTTGTCTCAGCTTTTCTCTTGAAATGGGTCTTGTAACATTCTATAACATATTTTTTTTCAGATTTTTAAAGAATGTGGACAGTAGTGCAAACAATTAAAACCATTTTTCAGTTTAAACATTTGAAATTCGCGTTAGAATGTGATTTTGTTCTAAGCGGTGGAATGTACCACTGGAATACTTTCACTCACATATTGTCATTGTCAACTATCAACGTTAACATATTTGCTAATTATTTTTCATATAAAATAGATTGTCAATTTACTTTGTTCAGAATAAAAATATATTTTAAAAAATTCCGTCGGGCGTCGAACCCTAGAATCTCCGAGTAAGAGGCAGTGCAAAGATGCCCTTAGCCAACTAAGCCCCTTCGCAGCAAGGCGAGGTTCGCAGAGGGCGAGGGCGAGGGCAAGGACGAGGGCGAGGGCGAGGGTGAGGTTGAGGACGAGGGCGAGGGCGGGGGCGAGGGCCGGGGCGAGAGCAAGGGCGAGAGCAAGGGCGATGGCGGGGGCGAGGACGGATTGAGGGCGGGGGTGGAGGCGAGGGCGAGCGCGGGGGTGGAGGCGAGGGAGAGGGTGAGGACGGGGGGAGGACGGGGCGAGGGGGGGCGAGGGCCGGGCGAGGGCAGGGGCGAGGACGGATTGAGGCCGGGGGCGAGCGCGGGGTGGAGGCGAGAGAGAGGGTGAAAACAGGGGCAGAGTGAGGGTGAGAGCAGGGGTGAGGGCGAGGCGAGGGCAGGGGCTGGGGCGAGGGAGAGCGGGGGCGAGGGCGGGGCGAGGTGAGGGCAGGGCCGAGGGCGAGGGTGAGGGCAGGGGGCGAGCGCGGGGTGGAGGCGAGGAGAGGTGAAAACAGGGGCGAGAGTGAGGGTGAGAGCAGGGGTGAGGGCAGAGGGCGAGGCGAGGGCAGGGGCTGGGGCGAGGGAGGGCGGGGCGAGGGCGGGGCGAGGTGAGGCCGAGGGCAGGGGGCGAGGGTGAGGGCGGGCCGAAAGCGAGGGTGAGGGCGGGGGCGAGGGAGGGGGGAGGCGAGGGCGGGGGCGAGGTGAGGCCGAGGGCGGGGGCGAGGTGAGGGCGGGGCCGCAGGCGAGGAGGTGAGGGCGGAGGCGAGGGAGGGTGGAGGCAGGGCGGGGCGAAGGTGAGGCCGAGGGCGAGGGCGAGAGTGAGGCAGGGCCGAGGGCGAGGGTGAGGGCGGGGGCGAGCGCGGGGTGGAAGGGAGGAGGTGAAAACAGGGGCGAGTGAGGGTGAGAGCGGGGTGAGGGCGAGGGCGAGGCGAGGGCAGGGGCTGGGGCGAGGAGAGGGGGGGGCGAGGGCAGGGGCGAGGGTGACAGCGGGCCGGGGCGAGGGTGAGGGCAGGGGCGAGGAGGGGTGGAGGCGAGGGCGGGGCGAGGTGAGGCGGGGCGGGGCGAGGTGAGGCGGGCCGAGGGCGAGGGTGAGGGCAGGGGCGAGCCGCGGGGTGGAGGCGAGAGAGGTGAAAACAGGGGCAGAGTGAGGGTGAGAGCAGGGGTGAGGGGCGAGGGCGAGGCGAGGGCAGGGGCTGGGGCGAGGGAGAGGGCGGGGGCGAGGGCGGGGCGAGGTGAGGCGGGGCCGAGGGCGAGGTGAGGGCAGGGGCGGGGCGGGGCGAGGAGGGGTGGAGGCGAGGGCGGGGGCGGGGTGAGGGCGGGGCCGAGGGCGAGGGTGAGGGCGGGGCCGAGGCGGGGGTGAGGGCGGGGGCGGAGAGGGGTGGAGGCGAGGACAGGGGCGAAGGTGAGGCCGAGGGCGGGGCGAGGTGAGGGCGAGGGCCGAGGGCGAGGGTGAGGGCGGGGGCGAGGGAGGGGGTGGAGGCGAGGGCGGGGGCGAAGGTGAGGCCGAGGGCGAGGGCGAGAGTGAGGGCGGGGCCGAGGGCGAGGGTGAGGGCGGGGGCGAGCGCGGGGGTGGAGGCGAGGGAGAGGGTGAAAACGGGGGCGAGAGTGAGGGTGAGAGCGGGGGTGAGGGCGAGGGCGAGGCGAGGGCAGGGGCTGGGGCGAGGGAGAGGGCGGGGGCGAGGGCAGGGGCGAGGTGACAGGCGGGGCCGAGGGCGAGGTGAGGCGGGGGGCGAGGGGGTGGAGGCGAGGCAGGGGCGAAGGTGAGGCCGAGGGCGGGGCGAGGTTGAGGGCAGGGCCGAGGGCGAGGTGAGGGCAGGGGCAGGCGCGGGGTGGAGGCGGAGAGAGGTGAAAACAGGGGCGGAGTGAGGGTGAGAGCGGGGGTGAGGGCGAGGGCGAGGCGAGGGCAGGGGCTGGGGCGAGGAGAGGGCGAGGGGCGAGGGCAGGGGCGAGGTGAGGGCAGGGCCGAGGGCGAGGGTGAGGGCGGGGGCGAGGGGGGTGGAGCGAGGCGGGGCGAAGGTGAGGCCGAGGGCGGGGCGAGGTGAGGGCAGGGGCCGAGGGCGAGGGTGAGGGCGGGGGCGAGGGCGGGGGGAGGCGAGGGAGAGGGGAAAACGGGGGCGAGAGTGAGGGGAGGGCGGGGGCGGGGAGGGGGGGGGCGAGGGCGGGGGCGAAGGTGGGGGGGGGGGGGCGAGGGAGGTGGTGGAGGCGAGGGCGTATAAACGTAATATGCTAACAGTGCCGGCGCGCGTAACAGGGCGCGAGCGGCGTTTTTACGAGGCGGCGGGGGCGGGGGCGGAGGCAGCAGATGCTGCGCACGTAAATACTTGGGAGCACACGTGTGGTGGCACGTGGTCCCCTCCGTCCTTGGGAGCAATTTAGTGGCGCCGGAGCGCAGAGTTCATCGGAGCGGAGCGAGGTCGCGGCCGCTTGGCGGTTTCGCTTTATCGAAATATCCATTCAGCAGCGCCCCAAACGGACTGTTTTTCGACTAAAGCGACGTGATATATTCAGCCTATCAAGGACGCGACCTTTTTGCCTTCGTGTTTAATGTAAAAACATTGTGAAAGGCCGCGGAGCGCGCATGTGATTGTAAACAATATGCAAACCAATTCCGCTCAATATTTCAAATTTGCGAAGAGAACATATCTATTGTGGTAATTCCAAGCCATGAAGTTGCTCCAACATCCACACTTACTTTAATGGACGCAATCCTTGAATCTATAAAACCTATTGCCTCACGCATGGTTTTGCCAGTAACTTCTTATCCATGAACTCAAACTTGCATGTCGGATTTAGAAGATTCAGAAAATGTATCATAAACTTCAGAAGCTTGTCACAAATTCCGGCGTCTTCTCAAGTCGGTGACACAACATACTCCATAAGTCCAAATCTCAGATTTTAACCTCCGAGAGTAAGTATTTTAAATACCTATTAATTATGAAGATAGCTTATACGCATTCAAGTCTGTTCTTTTGAGAACTGGCAACTTGTCTGTTTGCATAAATATGTTCATTATTTTAATTTTATGCCAATACTTCACGAATCAAGATATCATATTTAAATAGTAGTTCTCTAATTTTCACTTCTGAAAATATGTCGTCGACTAATCCATCCCCAACATGAGCGGAATTGTGAGACGTTTACTACTTCGCCACAACATGGCTACCAAAGGCGAATTGATATTTGATTCCCAAATTCGTCGCCTGTCACCAATACAACAGCAGTCTTATTAATTTCATCCGTTTCTTGCGTCGTCAGCTAAACGAATATAGTCTGGTCAGGGAGCAAATGTTGGAGAATCTAATTTTGCCAGACAATTAACCAGGGTTCTCTTACGTTCCAATGACATAAGACACCCCGAGATATTTCGAAAAGCTTTTGGAGTGGTAGGTTACCTCCTCAAAAACGCATCTCTTGCAGTCATTTTAAAGGAAATTGTCTAAAGGTCTTTACAAAGGAATCTAAATTCAGAACATTACTTTCACTTTTTTTTTAAAGAAAAGGTTATTTTATAATATTGCCATATCAAACTCCCTGTTTTCCTTCACACGCCTAACTTACGATCCTCACCTAACCCAAAGGCTCGTGTCCCATCCGGATTCGCGCGCCACGCGGATTTGTTCATCGCGTCCGTAGTCCATAAACGGTTTTTTTTTTTTTTTGAGGGGTGATTCGTTTTTCTTCTATTGCCAGGCAAAGAGCAATATCTAGAGTAATGCAAAAATTAATTTTGTCCTTCCTTTCACCCTTTTAAGGCTAACTAAGCATTCCTTGCAGAAGAGTTTGTGGATACGATCTAATAATGTCGTATAAAGTGAAAGATTAACAATCCCCAAAACAAGAGCATACATCTCATATTTTTTCATACAAAAAGTATAACAGATGTCTCAATAATAAAGTTGTAAATTAATAGAATTATAGAATGTAATTGCTCAGCCAGTTACACCATAACGTAGAACTAGAATATAAAGATATGACGTGTTACAGCACATACTGCTTTTCGATGTGAGTTCGCCTGATGTTAATTTAGATCAGACAAATCTTGTAAATAAAGACTGAAATTTTTTAAACGATTACTATTAATTGTGGTAGGCAAAATTTCATCATGTCGATCGTATAATCATACTCGAATACTACCAAACACGGCAGCCGGCCGCTAGATTTCTGCTCCAGACAGCGTCTGAATTCGATCTAGCTATTTAACATGTAACCGCTACCTCGAGTTTACGAGACGAAGCTTTTGGTAAAACTTCTGCTTCTGCCGATGAGCCCCGAATCGTTGACCGAGTACGTACGATCATGGATAGAGGGCACCACTAAGAATGATTGGTTAAGTAAATTTATAAATATTAGCAGACGTATTAAGCGTTATTAGTAGTACCAATTCCTGTGTTGTTTCCTGTGTTGAGTTTAACACAGGTGTATATTTCGTATAGCGCCCTAAAATTCAAAAACAGACAGTTCACCCAAAATTTTAGACACAATGTTCGTTTCCGAAACTTCTTCCTATGAAATTCTCAAAATAATCGGTAAACTAAAAAATAAATATTCGCCCGGTTTAGATGAATTCCCGGATTCTTTGTTAAAGACTTGTGCGTATGCCATTATACACCCGTTAACTCACATTTAATGCATCTTTATGCACTGGAACGTTTCCAGATATTTTCAAAACAGCTAAAATTAAGCTGCTCTTCAAAAAAGGCAACAAAAATGAAATTCAAAATTATCGGCCCATTTCTCTTCTAACAGTTTTTTCAAAAATATTAGAGAGACTTTTTTACGTACGAATGGAAACCTTTCTCACTAAACACGACGCGCTTTCAGATTGCCAACATGGATTTAGAAAATCAAAATCAACGGAAACAGCTATATTTTCTTTTCTTAAAGATGTCGCCTCATCATTGGATCAAAACGAGGCACCTATTGGATTATTTTTAGATCTCTCAAAAGCTTTTGACGTCACTGATCATGACATTTTACTTTCAAAATTACCTTCATATGGAATCCGTGGTATTGCTCTAGATTGGTTATGTTCGTACCTTAAACAACGATCTCAGAGAGTTGAAATACCTTACTGGAATGAATGTACGCACCTTTACGACTCTTTGCCCGTTGCATGTGGAGTTCCTCAAGGGTCGATTTTAGACCCTATTCTGTTCCTACTTTACGTAAACGATATGCCCTCGACGATTCGAAACGGAAGAACGGTTCTCTTTGCGGATGATACGAACATCCTTTGCAATAAAGAAACAGTAAATAGTACAAAATCAGATGTTTCAAATTGGTTCCGAAATAACAAATTAATAGTAAACGAAAAGAAAACGGTTTTAATGCAGTTTTCCATTTCAAATAAACAATTCTGTGCTCCATTGAAAATGAACAGTGTACCATTGACTGATGTTAAGGCAACAAAATTTTTAGGTCTCTCAATTCAGTCAAACCTTAAATGGAACGTCCATTTAAATGAATTGAACACAAAATTAAGTTCATTATGCTACGCGTTCAGAATTCTTGCAAATTCAGTCAGCCTTCATACTGCTCGTTGTGTATACTTCGCGAATGTTCATTCCCGCCTGAGATATGGCATAATATTCTGGGGAAATACATCTTATAGCTCCCAGACTTTTAAATTATAATAAATATTATAATAAATATATAAATAAAAAATAAATAAATAAAGTGGCTTTGCCGAACGACTCTATGGTTGCCATTGTTGGAATTAATGGCGATGGAAATCACCATATTTGGAACGAAACATGTGAGTTTTTAATTATTTTTCTCGTTTCTCGTATATTTGATGTATATTTATGATCACAATTTACTCAAGTGCTTCCGAATGGAACCCATAACGAACTATTAATTTCTGAATCATCTGGGTTGAAAGTACCTTAGCTATTGTTCGTTCAAGGAGAGGAATATTAGAAACATTAGCAGAGCTAGTAAACAGCGGCCATTGGAATAGTAATTTAAATATTTTTTTCTTTCTTCAATGAATGTCTATAAATTATTATTAACACAACCAGGTTCACTTCTTATTTTTTTCCCACTTTTTTGTTCCACTTTTTATTTACCGTCCTGTGGACGGTCACAGAAATGAAGGAACAGCGAGCGCAAGTACACATGCGTACTATGTTAATAGTGAGTATAATGTAAATATTCTAGTATAGTAATATTCCAACTCTATTTTATAAAAGGTCTGAAGATGCTTAAGGTTAGCCGAAAGTCATGTAATCAGGAGATGCTATATGTAATCAAAATACACTATGATGAATTACTGCTGAATGTGAAAAATGAAAAGTGGCACTGGTTGTGATAATAATAATTTAAATCAATACAGTTCAGTGGCATTGCTCATCAAGAGAAATAAGTTCTCTACATTGGAAGTAATAATCCACCCAAGGGAGCAGATCATTCCATTTCCGCTCTTCCCGTGCATCCACCTTTGTTGTACTTCCTGGCGCTTCCCTTCTCGCGTGCTCGCTCCTCCTGCTTCGCCCGCCGCCGGCACTTCCGGCGCTCACCTCCGCTGCGCGTGTTTGCGCGCCCCTGGCCGTCGCCCTCTCTCCCGCCCCCACCCCCGCCCTCGCCCGGGCGAGCATCGGCGCGCCCGCCTGGTGACGTAATCGTGTCATGGCGCCACTGAATTATGTCCACGCCGACGCGCGGATGTGATAATTGCGTTACGCAGGCATAATTAGACGTTTTATCTGCCGCGCCGGTGAAATAAGTACCTGTCGCTAACGCTGTTACTGCCGAAGGGAGAGTGGATGTGGCGGGGCGGGGCGGGGGCGGGGGCGGGGGCGGTCCGGGCGAACGGAGACCGGCACTTTTCTTCTCCGCTCCGTTGCTGCAGCGCCTGTCGAACTGTCCACCAATCGACGTCATGTTGCCCTGAGCAAATACAGTCGATACACACAATGCAGCGTTCGGAAGAGAATGCTAAACGGCGACTGTTATTGAACGGGATCCCAAATTAGGCAGTATACACTTCGGTGATGAGCTGTGGATTTGTATAGATGTATGCACAGTGTATTATTCCGAATGACAGACTTTTGTAATGTGCCAAATAAAAGTGTATTCATTTAATTTCGTGGAAACAAAAAAAAACAGCTTAAAGAGGATGTAATCACAAAAAAAGTTCTTATAAAAGTTTCGAATTACATGATTCTCATCACGCACCTGGATATTCAGTTTTCAAATCGCGCATTAAAACGTTAAAATAATAAATTAAAGGGTTTTTAAATATAGTTCCTATTATCATTACCATAAAATTTCTACATTTTATAACTAGAATAAGCAAAAAATAGACATATCACTTTTGTGCAATCTACGAAAATCATTTAACGCATCATTTCATATAAAAAAATAATTCTCAGTAATTTAGGTATTAATGTAAATGCAATTAGGATCAACATAAAAAACCTACTAATTCTAAGAAAATGTAATTCTAAGATTAACTCTTGAGATAAACTAACTCGCTCTCGAGATAAACTCACTGACGCTGATATGCACTGACGATGATGTATTTTTTTAAAAAACGGCCTCTCAAATTCTTAAGTTTACATGATGTGATAATTATATTTTCTTCTTTATTTAAATAGAATTAATTTTATTTGATTCGGAATATCTCTGGTTTCAGTTTAGTGTGTTTAAAATAGATTAAAAACGTATTATGTGATGTAGAAACTAACTGTAAAGTTTATACATTTTGATCTTCTTTGCCACATGTAATTCACAAAAAAGCTATAAATGCTAGTTGGATTTTTTGTTTGTGTAATCTAATCAGTACTGAAATTTAGAAACTTTTCCTTTGTCAAGAACATAATACGTTGCTTTGTGTACGTTATGTAAATACTATTACATCAAATTCTTCTACAAGGTATGTCCAAAATCAAGTTGTTTTATCTTATATTCGTGAACATTTACGTACACAGAGCAAGGGACACAGAAGGAGTATTTCTACTCAGGAATTGCCAGATATACATTCTCCCTATATTGATGTAAGATTTATGGCTCAAGAATTTAAGCGGACATACACGTAAAGAGCTATCTGTGGCATTCAAAATAAGCTCCATAACATATGTTAGTAGAGACCACCAATAAATCTGCACTAAAAATTTTCTAGAAAAATTCTTCAGAAATGTGTGTTTATTTTCTTTACGATATTATGATTACAATCTTTGGATGTTTACCTTCCTACGTGTAGTACGTACGTAAAAAGAGAAACTATCGTAATGCTGAGGGGAAAATCCACAGAAATATTCGTAATGTGAGATTCCTATCTTCAAAAAATGGATAGGCCTTGTTCCTGTGTGTAGCAAATTACTTCTATTACGTCGTGTAGCCAAACTCCACTTTTTGTGGGTCTTTGATATCGAAAAAAGGCGTTTGTGTCCCCGTAGTCCCGGTTCGTTCTTTTGCCTGAGGTCAAACTTAGAGCCTAATTCGTTTACACGATTCTCTCCAAAAATTGGAATTTCCTGATTGATTTGGGCGAACTTCAGGCCCTGAGTTTGAAAATGATGTTTGATTTGTGGAGGTACCTTACATGAAATCTCAAAATTTTAAAAATTTTCCCAAAAATAGCTTTATTTTTTCATTAAATGTTTCCTTTGGACAGCGCAAAGGACGCTTAAAAAGGCACAGGTCTCGCTCTCGTTAATATCGCTAACGTTTCTGTTGCGCTTGTGGGGCGTAGGTGTAAGTGTATAGGTAGAGTTAGCGTGAATGGCGAGATAACTCTACCTCTAATAGTCTCTCTCTTGAGTTCAAATCCCAGGGTGGAGAAAGAGTTTCTGTTGTTTGGAGACACTTCTGCAGGTTCTTCTATTATAATGTTGGGTAGCAGTTATGAATAATGCGATAAAGTGTGTATCGTAGAACCACTACTTCTCAAAACATAAATGTTAATTTCCTTTGCTTATAATTTACTTTTACTGTGACTTGCTTTCCTTTTACTGTAGATATTTTAAAACGAAGTTATTTTCTGTTTAAATTTTGGCCATTCATAAATTGGTGAAAATCCGACCAAACGTGAGGGTTTCTCTATATTGTCTGATTCTGGAACTTAAAATCTTTTGATCTTCGCACTTAAGAGGTATGCTATGTTTTCTTGGCAAATTTTAATCTCACACTGTCGCGCCAGCCGCTCAAAGACGTCCTCTTTCGTTAGATCATTTCCAACTCGCGGAACACAACCAAGAAATGACCTGATAAAGGTATTTATTATATTAATTTAAATATATTTTTAATATTTAATGTATATGCTTTAAACCTGTTAAAAACGAGCGCATGAAATAAATCTAGGGTCCACTACCTTTCCTTTAAAGAAAATGTGATGAAATTTGGTTGACCATTTCCTACGAAAACCCGTAGGGTTTGAAACACATAGATTGTTTTCGACACATAACTGGAACCCGTTGTTCTATTCTTCCATATGTTTCAGCGGTCGAGTTACCATCAGGGAATTCGTACACCACACTCTGGGAGGGCAGGGTGGAGACGCATCCAACTTTGTTGCCCTAATTACCAACTTTTATAATCAAAATTCCTGGCTGTTTCTCACAGAAAATGGCGGTGGAGTTGCTTTCATCCCTCGCTCTCTGTGGGACTGCTGGTGAACACATATTGTAAAACTCGTTAACGTTCTTTCACAACTAAATCGTAAATATTTTTATTGAATTAATATAATAATTATTATAAAATAATAATAAATATATATTTCAATATCCATAATGGATTTTCTATTATAAAGTGGCCCTATATTTTTATGGAATCAAGTTTTCGTGAGTATTTCTTTAAATGAAAACGTTGAAGCACCTAGAAGTGTTCCCACTTGCTCCTTTAACTAGAATTATTCTATAAACAGTAAATACTAATAATATTATCTTGAAATTATTCTAATGATCATCTTTCGGAAATCATTGTAATTACCTCTTTTCATTGTGCAGAATGCAATCGATCTTTAGAAAGTAGTCGTTTATTTGCCTGAGTTGAGTTTATAGTTAGCAAAGCAAGGATGGGGAAATGTTTAAGTGTCAAGATGAATATGATTCACGTCTGTCGTATTCTCCTGCCAGTTACCTCTCTAGAATGGGGTAAGGGGATGGTGGTAAGGGGGTGGGAGAATGGTGAGGGGGAAGAGGGGAGAAGTTCTAACGAAACCATCGTGTCGTGTCATGGGTTGTGTTAAAGTGTATCATCGCCCGTCTAGAGGTTGCATTGTTTTTATCAAGGTGCGTTCCGTTGTGACTTGTGTACATCGATATTACGTATTTCTTCTGTTTATATCTATCGGACCATTGTTGAAAATACTGTATTCTTTGTTTTTACATTAAAGCCTAAAAATGGAAAAAATTGTTTTTTGAAACGTTGCTGTTACTATTACGTATCACATATTGATACAAAACAGTTACCCTAAAAAATGTTTTCTGTTTTTAAAATAAAGGATCAAAAACAGTCTGATATATTGAGCCGGTTGTTCATTACAGCATTTCGAATTGTATTTTCAAAGATCACAATGAATCTCGTGCGCAAATTCTCGTCGGCTAAGGTCCGCGATCAGAGACAAGTTACTTTGAAAATACATCGTATGTGAACTATCTTTTTACGCATATAGCTTTTTTAAATCATTCAGTTGTCTGCCATTTATTTCATTTTGAAAATATTGTCACATCACTATACTGCATTAATCTTTTCTCCACAGAAAAATTGCTTCTAGGATTACTTATATTGTCTACATATGAAGATGAGCAGTTTTAGTAGGAAACGTAGCAGTGGCACAAAAGGACAGAGATTTCTCGTACTAATTAGATTTCCATTCCCTTGATTCGGGGCTACCGTGACAGTTTTGACCCTTCCTCTTCCCAACTGCCACCTATATGTGACTAAAAGCCTACCGGGATCTGAAGTGTTAACAACTGTTCCCATCGGGAAATACTCAATACATTGAGGACGTTGTATCCAATCAAATACCTACATTTTTCAATTTTTTGCTTCCCTAGAAGTATAATTCAAATAAGACCTTAAAAATATCTTAGAAGAGAGAAACGTGTTTTGCATGCACATTTCCATTCAAACATTTGGAAACATTTGAGAAATGACGTTTCAGCTTTTCTGAAAAGGTGTAAGTTTGAGCTCGTATTCTTGGAAAACTTAACATTGCAATTTTGAGATTTTGAGGAACTTCACAAGAAATCATTTGAAGCACTTGGATTCACAAATGACTTACGTAAAAGATATACTATTGAATAACGTATTTCATTAAGTAAATAATCTCAAGCATCAATTTTGCAGTTTTGCAAATTTCATTTTTTGCAATTTTCGAAATTACGGAGAGTTCGCCCGAAAAGACAACCAGCACCACAATCTTTACCGTTCTTTCCAAGATAAGAGGAAAAACGTCAAAAAAACATTTATGAAAATAATTGTTTAAAAATTGTCTTTATTCCATTATTACGTCTTTAAAATTACGCGAAAATTACTCATATTTTCGAACAATTGTTTATTTATTTAAATTTACTTATTTAAATATCTATATTTGATTAGCTGGTTTTATTATGGAAAAGTACTGAAATATGGGGTCGGCGTCGTTAGCCGAATTGCTTAATTAAGCTCTGTGAAGCTAAGCAATTCGAGACACCATGGATGCCCGGATGGGTGACTGCCTGGAAACTCCTGTTACTATCTGCGCCGAGCCCCTGGCCGAAGGAATAAAAACCATCGACTGACTGCGACGTGACGACACAAAGACAAACAACCTAATGGGAGTTACTCCAACGTATGCAATGCCCAATGCCCGAAGAGGACTTAAGAGATGTGCTGAGTAAAAAGACGCAACGAATTTAAAAATAAACAACGGAAAAATCTGGAACTTCAACACTAATTGAATGGCAAACATATTCTGAATATTTCCAATTTTCTAAAAGGGAAGTCAACAAAAACACAACCCGCGCCATTTCTTTATCCCATCTTTTGTTCTTCACTTTAATTTAAGGATCCGCGACATCACCCAGATAGGTCCGGAAGTATCAAATTAGGTGAAATTTCTGCCAATGGTTTAGCGGCTATCGACATGCACAGACGGACGAACAGATAGACATTTTTCTGAAAACCAATCTTCCGTTATCAATTACCCACAAAACATCGCTTCTGACTTCACAATTTTCTATATGCTACATTAAATAGCATACACTTCCCACTTAAAGTCGTGGTAACTAAGTATATTCTAGGCATTGTCGGATCCCCTGGGTTCCCTAGACTTCCCCACGGGACCAAGAAGTTCATTTTCTGCATTTACTGCCAGCAATGCTAAATTGCCCCATCGTAATTTACAAATTGCGTGTAAATCTTAAGAGAGCATCTGAGAGCAATTAACGAGATAGTCAGTAAATCTCCTCGAGACATGATCCCCAACGTCTTGAGGGCACTGACTGTTGATCGTGGCATAGCCCCAGAGGTTCCAACCACCACAGGCAGGATTCTGGCGTTGGGCACTCCATGAAGTTGGGCTGCCAGGGGAATGACTGGTTGGTACTTTTTCACTTTTTCCTCCCCTGCTTTTAGAAGGTTACACCCATCCTCGTGGCGGACAGTCACATCGACCACATGGACCCCCTCCCGGCTTTTTATTACCAGGTCAGGTTTGAGTCTAACCCCTTCGGCAACGGAAAAAGTGGCTCCCGTGGACACCACAGTGTCTGATTTCCGGAGCATCTTCCCCTCTATAAAGAAGGGAACAAGATTACTTTCAAAATTCAAAATTTATTGCTTGTTTATCCTTGAAAATAGATTTTATTACATGGGAGTTTTTGTTTGTTTTTTTCTCCCTTTCAAAAATTCAAAATTTAAGTAGTATATGACTTAGTGTAGGGATCACAGAATTTTGAAAATGTGCACACAATTCACTTTTCCCCATAGCACGTCATACGCAGTTTTTAACTGTTTTTTGACGTAAAATAAATAAAATAAATAAATACTACATCAAGGAACAAGATTTATTCACTTTATTTCGCCATATGATTCCCACAAGTTTTCTTGTCGAAAAAACGCCGTGTTTATCCGCAGCAATACAATACTAGTTCTAACCTGCTTATGCAGTATCCGAAAAAATTGACATTAATTAAGAATCTAATTTTGAAGCGATGTCGCTTTCAATCATGTTTATTTTTAATATTATAGCCGTAAGAAAGACATTTAAAAAATTTGAAACGTTTTCAATTTTTAAAATTTTAGACATTACAGTAAAAATTTGATTTCTACAATGTAGAAAATTTTGTTGTTGTAATTTTAACATTTTGACGCAGCGAATATGTCCCCTGAATTGTCTGCGCATTTATCACACTCGAAGATGATTGATGTTGATTCAAGAGGACATGTGCAAGACCGGTCGGGAGCTTAGAGCTTGTTCCGGCTGGGAGAGGTGCCCTGCTAGTTGGAGCTGCCTGGTTGGGGAAAACCACGCTAGCCCACGATAGCTCGGCGCCACATCTCGCCATACAGGAAGACCGCCGCCTTCCGAGAAAAAACAGCATATCACTCACTTACGAGACCAATGACCGTAGTAATTGATGCATCCGGGATCATTAACAGTCAATCAAACCCAAAAGGGCGAAGTCCCGAAACCTTCACGCAAGTCGCCGCCGCCGGCACGTGCAGGCGCAGAAACACAACCCGCAACACGTGGCACGCGCGCGCGTGTACCTCCGCACCGCGCAGAGCCTTTAAGTCAGCCCCGAAATGAGACTCGCCCCGGCGGTAATTGCTCGCGAGCGCCCTCCAAGACGTTCCCCACCCTCTGGATCCTCGCACCGGGAGCGGTAGCTCAGTGCATCAAGTCATGTCACTGCCGCGCCTCTCACCGTCAGGTCCTTGGTTCCCACTCCCCACGGCGGCAGGATTTTCGACACTAACTTTTCAGCTAGGTCGAATTCAGTCGCTGTCTGGAGCAGAATCCTAGCGGCCGGCTGCTCTGATTGGTAGTTTCGATCGATCAACACCAAGCGAATGCCGGAGCAGTACCCTAACAAACGGGCCACGGACCGCACGCGATATTTCCTTCCTCTTCCTCGTCCTATCCTCTCCCTTTACACGCACTTACACTATCGTGCACTACACTACCACATATACCGCGAGACCGGTCGGGAGCTTTTTTAACTTGTCCCGGCTGGGGCGGTGCCCCCCTGGCGGGAGAGTCCTGGTTAGGGGGAAAGCCCGCTTGTCGATGGTAGGTCGGCGCCGGATCTCGCCATCCAGCGGGATAAGATCACCGAGAAAAACATGCACTACAGCAACGGGACTAATGACCAAAGCTGTTGACGAGCCCGGAAACACGAAAAATCGATCAATCAATGAATGAATCCGGATCCTCGCCCCGCAATCCCCGGGTCGTCCGATCTGCTTCGCCCAACGTCGCCGTTGCGACTCGCCCCAGCGCCGCCATTTGCCACGTCCCAGCTCCCAATTACCTCGACGCCCAAGTTGGACGGCGCGCGACGTTAGTCAACTGTCTTCGCGTCACCGCAACAGGCGCGCTCTCCCGGCAGAGCTCGTGATTCATTTCGCGCTGCCTACCTCGAACGCCATTAAAAACGCAGAATTATAAAAGTTTGTAATTAGAGTAACAAAGTTTGAGCGGACACGACTCCCAAGAAAAAAATAAGAGCGGAACAAGGAAAAGTTAATGAAATGTTGCTTTTAATAGAATAATTATAAATACCACATATAAAATAATGTCTGGCGACTTAAAAATAAAGACGAATGTCTTCACGGATAATTATGATTAAAAGTTCGTTGTGAATAATGCTACAAAGAACATAAATATTTCCAGGGAAAAGTTGAATTTAAAGAAGGAGGAAAAGAAAAAAGGCGAACACGATGCCAAAGTTTACGCTAAAATGAAAAAAGAGTTTGAACAGCTCCGATTCAGATATTCTTGAAAGTGTGGTAGTTGGTGATCCATTTCATTCTTCGCAACATGACTCATAAAAGGAACTTCGAATGATAGGATTACAAAACTAAAATGTCAAAATCAATCGTAAGGAACTCAACGTGAACATGGGATGCGCAAAGGAGATGTAGGGAACGCGTACAGAACATACGTTTCAAACAGCACTTCCGACTGTAAATGGCAACACTTCTGAACGCACTTCTGACTGTAGCGAAATCGTACATTTCAAGTTGGTGTGACAAAAGTGCATTGGAGATCTTGTTCTTCAGTTAGCAGTGTTTTTGTTTTTTCTATGGATTCTATATTACTTGTATATCTTGAGTTTGCTAGGTCGTTTCGTACCTTCCAGTTCAGGAATGAGAAAGTCATACGTAAGGAAGCGATCTCCTCTCATTCCAATTCACCTTTCTGGAATAAGGGATCTTCTTAGCTCCGACCTAAACTAATCCTTACGAATCAGGGTTGATCCTTATCAAACTCTCACACCACTATTTCCTGTACAATAGAATGGTCTTCGAAGTTCAAGAATATTTTTGAATGTACCTCATACAAACAAAATTTTAAAATCTGAGACTCAAAAGACGAAAAGCGAACTCGAGAAAGAGAAAATTTAAAATCAATTTACAGAATATCAGATGTAAAGGTTAACCACATGTTCAATGTCTAAACCAATTAAATATTGCTTATTTTACTTCTAACTTCTGTAATAAGTATAGTTCCGTTTTGCCTATCTCTAAATCTGTTTGGCCACTATTTTCAAAATCTTGCTTTTTTCTAGAATTGTGTTGTAAGTTAAATGATGAAAGTTTAATATAGATAAATATTTTTCTAAAGAATTTCAAACTGATAAAACCATTGTGCATATATGGTTTTTAAATACTACAACTATTTTTATTATGTAATTGGACTCCCTTATAAATGTTAGCGCTGGATATCAAAATGATACGTTTCTTCTCAGGATCGCTATCAATTTCATTTTTCATACATTTTGGCAAATCAATTTACTAGGTGTTTAAGAAAAATAAACTCTACTCTATAACTCTTCCCTAAAACAATATGGCTCGCTGAATTTTAATTTTTCGTTTTCTCACATTGTTTTCATTCCAATATCAAAAGTTTTAATAAATAACTTCCTCTTGTTGTATTAGCATTCAGAATTCAGGACGCCATATACATCACACAAAAACTGGTATTTTTCAATTTCGTGGCTTCGCCTTTTAGGAGCTTTTCCTTGGATTGCCCATTCATGGCAGGAGAAAAAACACGAATATTCGCAAATCTTTCCTTCCCATCTCAATATTCCCGCGAAAAGAGCGAAGGGGATTTGAATTGACGAGCTCCCCCCCCCCCGCGTCTGCTCAATTATTTTTCAGCCGTCGGATTTCATTCAGACGAACGCTCGACGGGGCTCGGGGTGGCCCTCGCTGCTCTGATCGGAGCAGGTCGACATTCACCCCGCAGAACGTCAACTTCATTTCACAGGACAGGTCTCTCCTCCAACGTATCACAAGTATTGAAGGGGATAATAAACTTTCTTTCTACAATCTGAAAGCTTTTGAAACGGCAGTCAGCTACAACAGGAAAGCCAAGCTATTTTATATTTTATTGAGATATTACATTTAATGTGCATTCAATTATTGTATGTACTACTTGTCGTTCGCAGGCAGAACTAATCTATAATTACTACAGTGTTTAATAACTACGGAAACTAGTTATTATACACTGGCTCACTCTATTTTCATAATAATATTACAAAGTCTGTATTCATATTAATAAACATAATTTACACATTCGTATCATCTCATTATGATATTCTTTTCACATATCACACTACCAGTTTTATTTTCTATGAAGCATCAAAGAGGAAGCCAGAGTAATAACAAAATTAGCGGGAATGCGCATCATACTTTTCCTCCGCTTAATGTCACTAGTTATTTCTGAACAACTGCTTTTTTTAAAAAAAACTGCTGATATATTTAAAGATCTAAAATGAAGTGCACTTGCTTTGAAAAAAAAATATGAACGTAGTAATTTTCAAACTTTTATTTTAATAAAATCAACTTGTAATGAAATCGGAACTTAATTTATATAAATGGACTTGCTCCCAAAATGCAAAAAAAAATATAGAAAGAAAAAATTGCATCCATTTTCCAGAACATTTTTAAAAATTTCACAAAGGTCTTAATGAAAATATCGACCAAATTAAAACAGTTTAATGATACGCGTAATGGCACAACTAAATCTTACTTCTGACGTATTTACCATATTTCTGCTCAAAAACTTCTAATCTGCCAGAGTAATGCATGACATATATTCATACATACATATATTCATACATACATGTATTCATACATACATGTATTCATACATACATGTATTCATACATACATGTATTCTTACATACATGTATTCGTACATACTTTCCGAATTGTGGGTGCAAAATTGCGTATATCTCCTCAAAATACGCACAAACCTTAATCTTTGCAACGGCCTTCTTGACCTTAATTCTGCCTTGCGTGACAGAGTTACAGCTCAAGAGAACCTTAAACCCGTCACTTTGACCGACAATTCGGGATCATTTTGCCAAGATGATTCTAATAATTACCTTCCTTCACTACGGTGTAGGGAGGCAAAGTAGCTAGTAGGAACAAGAGGCGTTCCAAAACGTTTCCTCCTCTTAGCCTCATTACAACAAATCATCATTTTTTTAAAAAAATCGCGTGTCATCGTTTAAAAGACGAAAATGGAGAAAGGAATTGCGTTGAACCAGTCCGGATAGCCGAGGTCGTTGAAGCTGTAGGCTGCAGCAGCCCCGGCTCGAAGGGTCGGGGGTTTGAATCTCGCCTCAGGCGTCGAGGTTTGCATGTGTTTGTGTTGTCTTTGTGTTCTCCCTACTGTTCCCCCTATAATTGAAAGCTCACAGTGATCGCCAAATGACCGAAGATATTGAAAAGCAACGTTAAAAAATTGCGTTGAAAACGAACTCTGTCTGGTCTAGGACGTGTTGTAAAAATATTTGAACATTTCCAATTTTCGAAATTAGAATGATTTTAATGAAAATCGTAAATAAATAGCTACATAATAAACTGATTACATGCATGCCTTTTCCTCTAGCGGAGAAAATATATGAATAAAAAATCTGCAACTATTGTTCAGAAAATTTTGAAAATGTCTCAAGTACTTCTTGTAAAGTTCCTGCAAAAGTTAAAATATCTTAACCATCTCCGATACCACACAATTAGATCTTTCTCTTTATGTGTTTACCACGTTTTAGCTCAAAAAGCTTCTAATTTGACAGATCTATGCGTGACATACACACATCCGTCATCCTCGCATTCATGTAGGCATACATGCAGGTAGACAGACATCCCGGTGTGAGTGTACGAAATTGCGCCTATCTGCTCGCCACCTGCATTAATCTTATTCCTTTTTGGAGAAGCGCTATCAGAACTTACAGATCTTAATCCTGACGTGTTTTCTGAGTTACATCTCAAAAGTACTTTAACCCTGCAGAGTCCGCACCAATTTATTTTTCTCTTTTTAATATTGTTCACCTTCGAAATCCTGTGCTTTTAGTACCTTCTTACAAACAGTTGTTTTAAATCATTCTTTCGTTTCTGCTTCGTCTATTGTAGTCGGATGGGAGTAATCAGCAATTGCAGACCCAACGCGAACACGCGTTACATTGTTGCTTTTAGTTTCAATACATGGATAAGAAATGATTTTTTTTTTAATGGATGAAAGTGGAAACTTATTAATGCAGTGTTCGACTTATTGACTAGTTTTACCATCCTTTCATTTCCTCCCTCACCATCCCTCAGACTGCATTCGTACAGCGTACGAATAAAATGGCGTCATGCTTAGACGACTCACTATGAATTTATGTGTTTAATCTGTGTTACTTGGGTAAGTACTATTTTTTTTAAATTATTTTATTGTTCATTAGTTTGCATATGATTATGTATCTAGGTTGATGTTGATACATGTGTTAATTTGTTTATGTAATTCAAATTGTAGAACCACTGAGAATGGGAAGACTGTTCCCGAAATACGAGTTTGGCTAAATGTGATACATATTAAAATTGTATAGCCTACTATTGTGGTAGATACCTCACTGATCCCGGATATTTTATCGGATATTTTAGCAGTGTTCGACTTTTTGTGTAATTGTTAAAAAGGCAGACTGGAAAAACTTCTCCGTCTATCTCGACAAGTGCCTAGGATAGATACCACCTATCATTGAAAACTACCAAAGGTTCAAAAACACTTCGAACTAGCAAAAAACACCTTTCCTAGAGGATACCGCAAGGAGTATAGACCAGGATGGAACGACAGCTGTAAAGAACTATATAAAAAGTTCCTTGAACAAAGTGGCCGAGAAATAGCAGATGACTTATTACATAAACTTGACGACGCATGAAGGGATAAATTGATGGAAACAGAAACCTAGCTGGACTTCATAAGGTCCAGTAGAGAGGTTTGGTCACTACTAAAAAACTAGGAGGAGGAGGAACCCCTACACAAATAAAAGGAGATGCAACCACACTCCCAGACAGGATTGCCACTCATGTTGTAAACACTTCAAGGAACATGCGAGATAGAGCCCATGTAACACACGTCAAACATGAACTTACAATGATGAAGAACGGCGGACCGGAACACACTGATTTTTCGAAACCATTTGATATAGATGACATAACGAGAGCTCGTATAGATATAAAAAATGGCAAAGCACCAGGACTTGATGGAATCCATCCAGAATTCCTCCTAAACTGCGGCAAATATGCAAGGAAGTGGCTAGCCCCGTTCTTCTCCGATGCCATGAGAGGTAGAATACCTAGCGAAATGAAAAAATCTAACATCATCGCTATTCTCAAACCAGGGAAACCAGGTAACGATCCAAAGAGCTACCGACCAATAGCCCATCTGAGCTCACTATACAAACTACTCAAGAGACTCATTTACAACGGGATTGAGACTAGCATACTTGAAAAAATACCAATAGAACAGGCTGGCTTTCGACCAGGGCGAAGCTGCACGGACCACATCATGGCGCTTACGACATACATAGAAGCAGGTTATCAGAGGAATTTAAAAACATCAGCTGCTTTTATAGACCTTACAGCGACTTGACACCGTTTGGAGGCACGGCGTCTTGTATAAATTCTACAAGATAATATCATGCAGAAAAACTCTCCAACTTGTCACTAGCATGCTAGCTGACAGAACCTTTCAGGTCATCATGGGCAATAGGAAAAGCTCAACAAAGACGCTAAACGAAGGACTTCCAAAAGGATCCGTGCTCGCACCACTACTGTTTAGCTTATACATCTCTGACATGCCTCATACTAGATCTCGAAAGTTTGGATATGCGGATGATTGGGTTTTGGCAGTAGTACATAGAACATTCGAGGAAGCTGAAGCCACCTTAACAAATGATCATGCAACAATAGGATCTTACTTTCGGAAATGGAGATTGAAACCAAATCCTAATAAGACAGAGAACATGCTTTCATCTATGTAACGGAGACGCAAAACTTCAAGTTCACTTTGAATGCAGATTGCTCCAACATAATAAGCAACCCAAATACTTAGTAGTCACTCTGAACCGGACACTTTCCTATAAATTACATCTGGAGAACGCAGCCGCGAAGATACGCACTAGAAACATTATACACAAATTCAGCGGGACGACGTGGGGTGCTACTGCTGAAACTCTCCGCACATCAGCACTCTGACTAATATATTCTACTGCGGAGTACGGAGCTCCGGCATGGCTTAATAGTGCACATACAAAGAAACTTGACGCACAACTAAACAACACCATGAGACTCATAAGTGGAGCACTAAGATCAACCCCAGCTAAATGGCTGCCCATATTAAGTCACATTCCACCCCCCGAACTACGACGCAAAGCCGCTCTTAGCAGAGAATTCAATCGCATACAGGATAACCCCGACCTCCCAATCCATCAAGATGTCAACACTCTTGAAAGAAATAGGCTGAGATCCAGAAAATCTACCTTGAAAACCGCCCAGGAGTTACAAACATCACAGTTCAACTTGATCGACACCTGGGAACGCGCCTGGACAAAGATCCGACCACCACATTGCTGCAACTTTCCCTACATAAGAACGAAACCCCCTGCCTTTGATCAACCACGCAAAATTTCGACAACCATCAATAGAATACGGACTAATAATGGAAGATGCGCAGACTCCCTACATAAATGGGGTAAGGTCGTGACGCCAAATTGCGACTGTGGAGCAACTGGACAAACCGTACGCCACATTATAACGGAATGCCCTGATAGAGAGTATGACTGACCATTTGACAATTTCCTGAAGGCAACTAGTGCTGCAATTGATTATATTAAAAATTTAAATGTCTGCTTATAAGCTTGTATTTTATGAATTATATTTGTTGTTTTTTTTAATATATATATATATATATATATATATATATATATAGTATTACCATACGATAAATAAACGTGTAATTGTTTTAATTTTTACAATCTGAGTAAATGTATTTGAGTAATTATTTTGGTTATATTTTCAATGCATGTCATCTAAAAAAATAGTTGGTTAATACATTTCGAATTCAATCCCTCATTTTCCTTCTGAATCCCTAATTGTGTAGTTTCGGAACAAAGAATAAAGTTCAGAAATTCACGAATGTGATACATAATGATTGAAACACTCTTAATACATGAAGGCTAAAATATTTTTTTGTGTTGATATTAATTTTTCATTAAATTACTTTTAACATTCCCCTGCCTATTCTTTGAAATTTCCTTTTGCACGGAGAATCAATTTCCTAATCGACTTTGCCTCTATCCACTTTTGGCAAAGTGCAGACTCACAGTTCTCGGCGACTACTGAGGTTTCGAAATATGCCGCGACTACAGTAGAGTTAAACGCAGCTTTTCCGATTGAAAATACGTGATGTAATGTTGGGGTGGCTCTAACACCTTTACTTTTTTGGAAATATTGCCTAGTAGCCTGAAACACGTAGAGTGAATGCAACTTAACTATGTAATTATTATCATGTAAAACAATAAATATATAAAACATCTGATCTGAAGCGAATGACTCACTCTCAACGGGAGATATTTCACGTTCGTAGGTTCAATTTGGTGAAATTTTCAAATGAATACAGCGCGAGTAAACGTAAGCAGTGTGTCAGTAATCGTATTTAAATAACAATTCAAACTTTCAATTGTGAAATATTTATTAATTATTTTTATCTAAAAAGCTTGATCTATGGTCAGCGGTTCGGAAGCTACCACAGGTTACTCCTACAGATGGCGCTGAAACCGGTACGCAATGTTTCTGGGGGAAAAGGTACGAAGAAAAACCGAAGATTTAATGTTATCAACATCTTCACATTCACTGAACACCCTGTTTACAAGATAGTTTGACTTTATTAGTTTTATAGTTTTATTTTATATATATTTATTCTTTTCTAAAATGTTTGCGCATTAAAAACGTAATATTTTATTGATTGGTAATTATTTCACAATTCCATTCTCGTTTGTATCAAGAAGAAAGCAATCGCATAATCAGAAGGGCGGGCATTGATTCAGGGAGGAACCTTCGTGTGGTGGGAAGACGGCGAAGGGCTTAGTATTTTTGATCTCATTATAATTAAGTGCAAATCCGTCCACCCCGCTGGGGTTGGGTTTGCCAGCGGAGCGCCGTCAGTGAACACCAAGGTGAAGTGGACCCAGTGGATGGAGCAGCAGTCGCGCCTCGCGCCTAAATTGTACTCAGTATGTCCCGAAATGTATTTTCCGATCGACCGCGCTGAACTTAAAGCCCTGCGAACTTCATTTATTTACTTGTTTAACGTCGAAAACACTTTAAAACCGTGTGACGTACTTTGTCAGAAGTGTTTCTGTGCGCGCTTTATTCACCTCTGGGATCCCTCACCTAACTCGTATACAATATTTTTAATTTTTTCGCTGTGCTTTACATGAAATTCCCAGGACTTTGAAAATATCTTCGCAAAATTGCCTCCATTAAAAATGTTTGCTTGAATATATCAAAGTATATTAATAAATATTAAATAATCACTCTTTCACTAACAACGACACTGAACAGCGTCTCCGACTGGGACAGTCTAGGGTTCGAGTCCTGGCGGCGAATGAGTTTTCGACTCTAGCTACATAGCTAGGCGGAATCCAGCCGCTGTCTGCAGAAGCCAACCGCTAGCAGCCAACGGGTTTATTCAGAATTTTTTCTCTGGCTTCAAGAGCTACGTGAATGCCGAAACAATACCTTAATAAACAAGCCAAGAACAGCGCGCGATCATTCCTTCCTCATCCTTGACCCCTCTTCTTCCGTCACACACAAGTGCTTACTCAGGAGTGCACCAAACATGCCGGGAGACCATTTGGGGTGTAGGGCTCGCCCCAGTGTGTCCGGTGGGGGAGATATCTAGAGGGGGAACTTCCAGAAGCCGCGTTAAAGGTCCACTTGAGGATCTCATCTTGCAGAAGGGAAGGAGCACCGCCGCCTGCACGAACATGCGGGAGGAATCGCTGTATCAAATGATGCATTCGGAAACGAAATAATTTATCATTTAATCACATAACTGCCGATCTGGATGACCGAAGTGGCTAAGAGCGAGTACCGACTCAGCGCTTCGATCCGAAGGGTCGCAGGTTCGTGTCCCGCCTTGAACATGGTTCTTTGTCCCTTGACTTTGTATGTGTTGTCGCGGAGGGCCTCGCGTTCTGCTGTCCCCAAATCAGAGGCGCCCGCAAGTGTGTTGGTTTAGTGTACGGTCGAATATGCGTCCCATCGGGACGTAAAGGGTAACCGGCTGTTGGCAGGATACAAGCCCTAGAAAAATATCACATTGCAGTCTCCGACGTGAGCGTTGAGAGCGTCACGTGGGCATGGGCGCCCCCAATGCACTCTGGGAGTCTGTCGGAGGGGCTCCTCACCGGAGCCAAAGCAGCCGAGGGGCGGCTGCCCCGAGATGGCGGGCGCCGGAAACGGGGTGGAGGGGGTGGAGGGGGCAGGCAATCGTAAGTCCCCCTTGAGAATCGCGGCCTGCGGTCCCGAGGCGCCGTGAATCATTCCCAAATGAGTCTTTTCTTTCCCTTCCATAATCCGACTCGCCGATAAATTAAGATTCAATGGGCGATTTCTTCTTCCCTTTTCTGTTAAATACAGAGCTGGTCTCACGACCCCAATAAGCGAGCTTAAAAGGGGAAATGAAGAGAAGGAGAAAAGAATGGACCAACTCGCAAAAAATCGCTATCCACTTTATTACTCTGGGGAAGCAAAAGAAAGAAATCAAATCCATCTATCAAATGAAACTTACACTCGTAAGGCCTGTCAGTATATATTCTACCTTATTTTGACTGATCGTCATGTAATTCATAATTTTTATTGGGGTGAATAATTGCATTATTATTGTTTTGAATATTTTATTAAGGATTGCTATTAATTTATTCTAAATAACGCGTAAATGATTGGATACGTAACACGTATACAAACGAGAAATTTCTTTATTCACGTGCTTTCGGTTTAAAAAGGAAGAAGGATCACATATCACACTTCATTTAAAAAGGAAACCTTTTCACCAACTCAGAAGATGGAAAAGATACCAAATCAAAGGGTGTTTTACGGCTAAATATACTGTATTGTACTGCTATATTGTACGGATCCCCTCAGGTAGCTCATGGTCAGCGTGCGGCGGACCCGGTTCGATTCCCGGCCGGATCAAAAATAAAGGTTTAGTTCGTTAATGCCTTACTTTACGTGGCGAGACTCGGGCCATCAGGCCCGCTCTTCCGTCTGACCACGCAATTTTGCTACGGTCTTTTCACCATCTTGCGGAGAAATGAGGTATTATCTTGCGCGATGAAACAGGTGATTTTAATTTTGCTAGAGAATTATTTTAGGCTTGAGTATCTTTCACATGCAATAAATCTACTAACATGGGACAGCCGTCTTTACTTCCTCTCCGAAGGAACGCGTACGAAGGGCGTATGTAGGCCCTTAAAAATCCACAGCTTCGATTGGGTATGAACCCTCAAACTTGGGTACAGCAGCCCGGTACACCAACCGTTATACTACCGAATGAAGGTGAAGCTTTTACTACAAATCACCTCAGTGGCTGTAGCTGTGTAACGAACGAGAAACCCCAGGCAGGTGAAGTGACGGAATGCGGCATGCTCTCTACAGTCTCCCTTACTCCCAGGCATGGATTTATTCATTCATTTATTTATTACATGTTGTGCATATACAAATAATGTAAAATAACATTAAAGGTTGTATATTACAAATTTTACATTACAAATAATCTAAAATGTAAAATAACATTATTTCGCAGAGGACAAGGTCCTGTACGTGAATCTGCAGTAGGTAAACATAGATTGATGTAATAATTATTGTTGAATATTACGAAAAGAAAAGAAAAAAGGAAAGAAAAGAAAGAAAAAACTATGACTATATTTTTATTTGTATGAATATTAATAAATAATATAGTAAATTAGAGATAACAAATAAAAACGGGGCCCAGACTTAGGAACACCGCTAGCGGGAAAAATTCGGATTAATCCGACAGAAAAGTTTCAAGTACATTCGTACATTCTTACTTCTTCTTTGTAAGGTTTAATACAAATTTACGTAGTGTGGAAATAGAAATTATCATTTATCAATAGATTCTATAATTAAGAGTCTTAATGGGATTGCAAACTAATATCTCTATATTTTCACCTGATGAAAAATAACCATGCTGTTTAAAACAGTAATACCAATTGTCCAAACAATTAGTTTGCAAACATATTTCTTAGCGTCATTTGGGTTTTTGTAGTGGTGACTCTTAGACAAAATTCGTTTCAAAAATGAATTTTTAATAAAAAAAATAGAGTACATCATAATTAAATGGCTCCTCATTTGTTCAATTTCACTGGTGGGCGACGTCTTTGCAACGAGACGTCGTCTTCTGCCGGCAGATTACACGCTTCGGAAAGGAGGGCTCCAGCTGTGCAGACGGTCGCCCAGCGTTGCCGAATAGGGTATTTTTAAGTTCATGATGTAGTTAACTAAGAATATTGAGTTATAGAGTGAAGTGAGGTGTCGTGCAGTGTAGAGGAGAGAAATAATGAAGGAAATGTTTTTATTGTTATAGTGAAGTGCGGTCTTTATTGTATAAACACTCGTGCGGCTTTAGATGATAGAAGTTTCTTTTCTTTTTCGTGTAATTTAAGGTTCTAAGCATCAGCGGTTTTCATATTATTGTTACTGTTATTGTTATTATTATAATTTTAGCATTATTATTACCATTATTATATTATTTGCGTGATATTTATTGTCTTATTTATGAAATTAACTGCCACTGGGTTACACCCAATTGCAGTTTAAATAAATTTATCTTAATCTCTTGGAGAGCTTGGCCCCGACGCACTAGCGTTCCCCTCCCGCCCTCTTTCCTCCTATGGCTTCCCCTCGCGGCCGACTTCAATTGTTTTAAGTAGCACTAATTAGCAGCACGAGAACGGAATGGAAAAGAACAAGTGACTATCGCCCTAAGCGACAGACGCCAGCGGCTGTGCAGGGGGTGAGAAAGGCGGGATGAAAATAACGAAAAGAGAAAAAACGATTGCCCGAAAGCTCTCATTGAAAAAATAATACGGCTTGAATAGGGAAGTACAATGAATTATTCTGTAAGAAAAATATTATTGAAAACTTTAATTACATTGTATAAAGGCGGCTATTGATAACTTTCCTACTGAAACTTAATCACGTTTCCCTAAAATTTGAAGGTACTACATTGAATTCATTAAGAGTTTTGCTCCTCCATCCTCTCCATTTATCACGGGCTCGGAGGACAATTGGGCTCCGTCTTAGGATTCGTTTCCCTCCGTAAACATTGACGAATCCTAGTGCTAAAGCACTGGGATTCATCAATGGGTCGAACTGTAAGGTTTCATCACTAAAAAATTCACCCCAATCCCAGAGTTAAACGCGAAAGCACATCAACAGATTTTCAGCCCTGAAAGTCTGCGAACGAAACAAACCCTCGCAGAAGTCATAAATTTCTACCCGTTGGGAAAAAAATCGCCGTTTCACAGACAGTTCCCCATTGAACGCTAATAATTTATTGAAATGGGCCAATCCAGAAGTATTATAATCCCAGAATCAAAGCCTAAATCTCATTCAAGCACTCGAATAAATATCGCCAGCACATTACCCAGAAAGAATATCATTCACCCCGGTATTGAATCCGGAGGGAGGGGTTATTTATGTGTACACAGCACTTACTAAGGAACATAAAACAAAGGTGAAGCACTAATACTCTCGAGCGAAAAATACACAGTCTCTGGAAAAGGGGGCTACAGTCGTTTGAAGTGGCCGCGGACCATACTTCTCCACGGCAACGGATAGCGCACGAACGATAGGTAAGAGGCACATTAAGGGAGAAATGGACGCAGAAATCAAACGGAAAGCGTTGCCGCGCAATGAAAGGCTACAGCCCCGGACTCAGTGGGGGTGATAGATGGGACAGAAAGGGAAGAGTGAAAAAATCAATACAAACTTCTTTCCTTCGGTGGTGATAATTTAGTATTTGTTTTCCTTGCTTAATTTATTTCTGTTGATCTTGTTTTCATCAGTTCAAGGTGTATTAGCATCGAGAAAATAAACAAAAGATTGAAAATGCAATAACGCTTCAATAAGTGAATCACAGAATATCTTATTAACTTGCAGCAACGTATTTCTATGTTAGATCATGCCGTAAGCGAGCGATATTAGTAAATCGGTGAACTATGATCCACAGATGAGCTGAAATCCAGTGCAACTAAATAGAAAATCTGAATGAGTCAATTATATCAAACCCGAATGAGACCGAAAGATTTATGATTTTAATTAGTAATATTATAACACACGTGGTATTTACGACCTGTATAAGCTATATTTATAATATTTTTAATAATAATTAAAGAAGTTCAGAAACTTATTCAATGTTTTCAGTAATTTAACTACATATGAAGTGTCCTTTTTGTTATTTACATCGGTAAACACCCGCTTGGCTCCTTAGCAACCAACTATTTAAACAACTCATTATGCGCGCGGCCATAGCAACAACTGTTAAACTGCTCGAGTCCATTAAAATAATTTAGCCGGCTCTCGAGTTTAGATTTTACCAGTGCTCATAAAGCGTTGTTGAGACTACATGTAAAGTACCCCCAAAACTCAAAATATACCTTCCAAACGCGAGGAACCCCGAACTTTCGATCGGAGAACATCAATTGTGGATAAAAAACGGCCAAACGGTTTAGGCGCTAGTGTTCACCACAGACATTTATTTAGAAACAAAATATTAGGAGACCTCAACAGGTGTAATGCAAATCCATCACCGAGCGTAATACGTGAACACGTAAAAATATCGTTAACGTTACATTAAGAAGGGCCAGTTAAAGAGTTCTTTACGGCACGAGGCAGCGCACGATGTCACTACCTCGTGCGTTAAAGAAGCCGTGAGCGGCCGTCGGCGCCATTTGGCACTGAGCCATTCGCCGGGCGCGTGGAGCGTCCGTCAACAGCGGGTCTCGGGCGACGCGCGCGCGCAAACCGCCCTCCGCCCGCGCCGCGCGCCGCGCCCAACATGGCGCGTTACTTTCCTGCGCAAATACCCGCAGGCGGCGGCTGCCAGCTCACAAACAAGCCGCATCACCGCCGTCCAATAAACAGCGTGCGGTCGCCTCCATTGTTAGTTCCTCCGCCGCAACAGGCGTCCAGATGCTCAAAGGACTGCGCAAGCCAAAACACACACAAATTGCGAGCTTGGATATACAATATGGTGGTATTTGCCGTTGGCTCGTTCGTTCGCGCGATCACAATAATAAACATATTATAACAGACCGCTACCCGGTAGTGGCGAGTACAAAGGGAACGACTTTCAAATCAAAAGGTCAATTGATCGATCCCGGCGAAGTGAAAGTATTTTGATGGTTTGATGTCCATTACTTCAGGGCACCTGCAGGAATCGAATTTATAGGCCGACTTCTCGGAGCAAATGACTCCGTTGTTTGTACGATCACTTCAGGAAATAGCCGTTTTATTCAATCAGTCCTTGCTCACTGGTATCTTTCCGAACTGTAGTACGGACGTACTAACGAAATGGTTTTCAGCTATTTCCGAATTTCAACACTGCTTTTTTGAAGTGGATCCACATCTAGCAACTTAATTCTGTTCATAAAAATTTTTATATAATCATTAGACAATGACTCCCAATTTGATGTAAAGTACACACATTTCTCCAAGGCTTTTGATAGTGTATACACTGATATAATTGTTGATAAACCTTCTAGGTTGGTTATTGGCGAACCTTTATTTTCTTGGATCCAGTCTTATTTGGCCTCTAGAAAACAATACATTTATCTCAGTAAACACACATTTATCTCACAAACAAACAACACATTTATCTCACGAAACTTCGCGTTTACATCATCTTATCGCTGGTGTACGTCAAGGATCTCATTTGGTTTTTTTTTTTGCTATTTATTAACGACTTGCTGAATACGTTTAGACATAGCAATATATTGATGTTTACCGACAATAATACTGATGACGATGTACTGTTCCTCCAACAATACTTCATTACACTTGTTTGGCGCATGTTACGCGTTTACGTGCACGTGCAGTTACGTGTTTGGTGCTTCAGTAACTCAATGAGTCTAAACATCTTTAAATGTTTTGTTGTTACTTTTACCAGGAAAAATAGCCCATTGACATATTGTTCCTCCTCTGATGGCACTCATTTAAACAGACGAGCATATGAATATCTTGGCATTGTCTTAACTTTAAGTTTTAACCTTCATATTTTTTTCGCCGTAAATAAAGCAATGAAAATACTAAGTTTTATATTCAGATACTGGACCAATTTTTCGAGTGAAACTATTTTTTATTTAAAAACTATGGTCCGTCCTTTATTTGATTTTTTCTCTATTGTTTGGGCGCTTTATAAAGTTTTAACTATTGATGCAATTGAAAATGTACATTAATTTTTACGCACTTTTGCATTCAGATTCGGTACAGCGATGTCGCGAGACAATCATTGTCATGTTGATATTATGCACTCTTGTAGACTTAAATCTCTCGAGACAAGGCATCTCTCGACTCACTTTTTATTTCTTTATATCTTAATCTCTGGACAAAAGGATCGTACTAAGATGTCATCTATTTCCTACAATGTACCTCAAAGTTCAACAAGATTGCGTAGTATTACGTTTTATCCAAAACGCTACAAGACAATTACGGAACCAATGATAGTTTTATCAGAAAAGTTTCTGGGATTGTAGATCGTGGTGCAGTGAGCGTTGAAGGGCCAAACGTTTCGTCGCGGCCACGTCTTCAACGGCAACTGGGCCACGGCCCACCAGCCAGGAGACTTTCTGTGATACTGACGCCGGCCGAGATAGCCTGTGATGCAATGATACTTTTGCTAGAATTCTTAAATCAGCTGATAAATACTGTGATAATCTAAATTGCTTCACCTCAAAGTTGTACAACTTTAAAATTGTTGTACGGCTTTAAAACGGTCGAAATTTATGTGGTAACTGTTGTATTATTTTGTCATAAGTGCTACATTGCATGATTTGATGTTTTTGTATCCCGTTCTAAGTTGAAATTATTTTTCTTAATGTGTGGCGCAGCCTCTCAACGGCGCAAACAACACATTAAACTTCACTCCCACAATGCAGGCTAGGTCGCCGCGGGAGAGAATATTTCGTCCAAACCACCTCGTCTCGACTTGCACCGGCAGCGCCATCTTGCAGACCCTGCAAATGCATGTGTTGGCACGTAGGCGGCCAAAAGTAATTCAAATTTGGCGCCGCACTCTGTATTCAATCATTTACAGCAACTCTTTGGCTATAAATAACGGCAAAGGGTGTACATGTGAAACATCCCACCTCGAACTTATATTTTTTCTGTAAAAACCGCGGGAAGACTTTCAGAGAAAGGCAATACATTTTTCGAATGGTTGCGTGGTTGGTTAATTAGCGATTCCGGGCACGTCAACAGCTTAGATCATTAGTCCCGTAAGTGTAGCGCATGTTTTATCCTCGCGAGACGGCGCTGATTTATGAGAATTATGAGAGAAAATGGTTTTCTTTTCGCCCAGACAAGGTAATACTGACAACTTCTTCAATACTATGATTCTTAAGCTCAGGTAAACTAATAGTTGTTAAATATTTGGCGTTCAGAGTTTTCTCTTGTGTCAAGGGAGTAAAAAGGCGCCACTGAAAAATTCTTCATATCAGAAGAAAAAAAACTAAAAACTTTTTTTCATAAGCCAGCAAAATATCATCCACGTCTAATATCTCTGTTTATGAGAATGTTTTAAAACCGAAATTATAATCTCCTGAACAGTATCTTGGAAGTAGTACACTTTATACTTCCTACTATTCGAACTACCATAATTTAAAAAAGATCTCTATGGATTCCTTTGCTAATAAATATTGGGATATACAAAAATTTCCTCTCTCTACATTAATATCTGCCAAAGATCTTAGCGTCCGGCTTGCTGGGTCAATGGGTCACGATATATTATAATCCTTATTACCGTTATAATGGATTATAGGATCCGCCGACTATACAGCGCAGCTGGGAATCTGAAATAGAATGATTCTATTCCTAGTTCATTTCTGTTTGGATTGACTAAATGAAAGATCACTTTCTTTTCTAAAGAACAAAATTCAACAAAGTTTATTTTTACCTTTCTAGCAAACAATTTAGAGAATTTAAGTTAGGCCTTTGATCAAGATATCTTTCAATTTACAATTTTATATCGCGGTTAACTTATCTATTCTTCGTTGATGTCCCTCGTAGACTTCTCAGTCGAAATATCTTGCGAGCTTGCCGTAGTCCAAAGTTCCAAGAAATCCTCTTCTGCCCCTATCCAAGCTGGTCTCAAACTATCAAAATTATCAGTCCCGATTACGTCCTATGACATAGTCCCGAACTCGATTACCACTCCCGACAAAGTTCCAATTTATACATCAATATTGCTTCCACATGAAAATATCTGCAATATCATTCACTGTCCTTAAAATTTCACTGATAACCCAATTCTATCTAGATTGTACTCGTTCCCTCTCACGAACCCACGATCAGTTCAGAAGCGCGATGCCGAGCAGAATGAAATCTTCCTGCATGATTCATCCCTCGAAGACTTCGTATTAAACTACCTTCATTTTTTTCATAACATTTGACCGTCCTTCTCTCACCCAGCCAATCCATACGTTCGTTATATTTTGGTGTAGCTGACCTTTTGATCGTCTAAACTTCTTCGCCCAATCCTAAATTTTCTACTTTCGGCATCCAGAACTCTTAATGCATTTAGAAAAAACAAAAACTACATTGTTTATTCACGGTCGTTGCTAAGCTCTAGCTCTCGTGATATTTCGTAATGCATGTTCCACCATATTGTCTACAAATAAATGTTATTTTATTTTAATGTGACATATGGGTATGTCACAATATCAATACCAGCCTCAACGATCAACGCGCAAAAAAGAAACAAACACGTTAATTTATCAAAATTTCTTCAACGTAATCCGCAAAAAATACATATGATATACATAAATCTTCACCGATGGCTCCCGTAAAGAGATTGCAGCTGGCTATGCACTACAAATGAAAGAGGTGCTACTGTAGTCAAGGTTGAATGATTATTGCTCTATTTTTTACTCTGAAGCATATACCATTCTCCTAGCCTTTAAATATATTCAAGAACAAACCGAGGACAAGTGTGTTATTTTGCAGATTCCAAAAGAGTGCTACTAAGCTTAAGCAATACTGAAAACCAGGAACCCGTAGTAAATTAAAATGCTAACTTATATTATGATTTATTATAAATCAACGTGGAAATAATTATCATTTGCATCCCATCGCATTTAGGTATTGGCAGTAATATATTAGTTCTTGAAGCAGCAAAAGGCTCACCTATTGACGAGCATCCAGTTGCTCAAAATCAGCACAGTCATGATTACATAATACTATTTTTTGAATATCAGCATTATAAACAACTCTTTTCCATTAGCAAAATCGTTCATAATATGGCATATTATTGCACGAATCATCGGCCATGGCATCAATCGGTATTTCTGACACAAAATATCAGTCATCACTGACATAATTGTCACGACCCCCATTTATCATCAGTTATGGAGTATTAAGAAAGCAGTAGTACGAGGTGAATAGATTCTGTGTTCGGAGTAAAATCAAATATATTGTAAAAACTTGCATTTTAAAAATCTAATTTATTAACTTATTACTACTTTAAAATTACATGTTGCTGTTATTCGGTAACCATGTTACTGTTATTCGATTGTTGTTTTTTGTTTATATTCTGATGCTGCTGAATGTGATTGTTAATGCTCGTCCTGTAATTAGTTCAACATGATTGATGCGCAGAAAATACTGAACAACTTAATAGACTAGTAGACATACTGTTGTTTTTGTTTCCAAGCTCTCTAAAAATTGTGCGGTTTTCGGTCGTGTCACTTTTCTACGTATTGAACAAAATACAAAAAAAAAATTTAGAACGTAAATTTTACTATATCCAATATTCCGAACTCTGCTTCGGTCATTCGACCAAATTTATTAGCGAGTTCAAATATGTATCTACTGAAAACAATACCTAAAAACGAATCATTCGCAAATCAACAGGCGAATCTGCTCCAAAGCAATAGAAGTTTGCGAAAATTTAAACACCATAAATTAATGATGCTAATAACATAATTATCGGGACACGTATCATGTATTAATTTAGCAATTTCATGGAACCCTTGAAACTAACGATTGCTTTTATGCTGCAACGCGACAAATTAACGTATTTGCAATACCTGTTATTCACATTACGGAGGCGTTAATTGTTGAGGTCATTCACCGCAAACGACCCCAGCGGTGCAGGTAATGACGTGTATTTACAAATCCCAGACGAAATGTACACACTCATGCGAGTGAATTATGGAATTGTTTGATGAAACATTTGTTAACGTAACTACTAATAGTGTGTAGTGTAGTTTCAAATGATACTTTTCGTTAACATGAAAACGTTGTTAATGTATTTATTACCAATAACAAAGCTTCCAAATCTTTTTCTGCGAGTAGAAACCAACCCGTTAGCGGGGCTTAACGATTTTATTTTCTATTATTAGACCTAATTTATACTCAATATGAATAACCAATGCGAAATTTCCTACTCTTCACAAATTGAAAAAATCAGCTTTAGATTGAAAATGGTAAATTTACTCCAGGCTTAAGAATAGTAAATAAGCTACGAGTAATTTCAGGATGCATTTCTTTCCGGCCTCTACGCCCTTCCTGTAACACAAATTGCACCGGTTTTCAGTATGCCCTGTACCGGGAGCGGAAGCTGAGTGCATCATCTCATGTCACTGTAGCGCCTCTGAGTGGGAAGTCCTAGGTTCGAGTTCAGACGGCGGCAGGATTTTCGACACTAGCTTTTCAGCTAGGTCGAATTCAGTCGCTTCCTGGAGGAGAATTCTAGCGGCCGGCTGCTCTGATCGCTGGTTTTCCGTGGTTTCTCCTATCAACACCAGGCGAATGCCGGAGCAGGCGAACCTACCAAACGGGCCACGGACCGCGCGCGATCTGTCCTTCCTCTTCCTTGTCTTATCCTCTCTCCTTACACACACACACTTACACTAACATGCACTACACAATCACATATTCTGGGAGGCCGGTTGGGAGCTTAGAGCTTGTACCGGCTGGGGCAGTGCCCCGCTGGTGGGAGAGTCCTGGTGAGGGGGAAACCCCACAAGCCAACGGTAGGTCGGCGCCGGATCTCGCCATCTCCCGAGAAAAGCATGCACTACACTTACGGGACTAATGACCAAAGCCGTTGACGCGCCCGGAAACATGAAAAAAGTCAATGAATCAATCAATAGTGCTGACCGGGAATCGACTCCCGGTATGCGCTCTGTCCGAAAGCCGCACGAGGGGATGAGCTCTTAAATATACGCAATTTATTCTGGGACCGCCGTTGGCTCCCCTCATTGGCACACGCGTGTTAATATTTCAACATTGATCCAAGGAATTTATTCCTCCGAATTAAACCAAATGGCAAATAACTTCATGTGGCAAGTAAGAGATTAAACAATAATAGTAAAATGCAACAAACATTGAGTATTCAAAGGAAAGGTTTCAATGTTTAAATGGTTGTAGGAAGACCCGTTCCAATTAGTCCAATTTATAGATACATTTAAGTATCTCCCGTAAAATCTCTTTTCAAATGCCTAGCAGTGAGCGACTACACGAGTGAAATCTGATTGCTTAATGGGTTCTTGTCTCCATTTCAAAATGCAAAAACCTGTCTACTCTAGAGAGCCTACTCCACATAAGCGTCTGAATGTGCGTTAAAACGTCGAGCTTGTGACTCTCACTGATTTGCATGTTACAGCTTTGAAAGACAATCGCTTAAACAGAGCAGAAGGTCAATATTCACTTAAGAAAATAAAATAAATGGTGAACAATAGAAAAAGGAATTCTCCATGCCACGACTAAAGAGTGATTCTTTATTTATTCTTATCCTTCCTCTCCTTGGGACAATATAATTCGAAACAAGTTTCAACATATTTTTTGTTTGTTAATGTTAGTGTTTCAAAATTTGTGTCTTTGTTTTGTCGAAATTTGTGTCACTTAGTGCATCAATAAAGAGTTTCTTATATCCGAAAACAGGAAGACCCATTTCTTCTGCTAACATGTCTCTCAAACCTTTGTATTAAATCACTCGTAAGATTTGACAACAAAATCAATGGACGGGCAAGAAGAGCATACAATGAACTCTTTTGTGAAATTTTTCTGTGAACACTGGTAAGAAATGCTTACGAAATTTTATAATCCTCGAAATTATGTAATTATTGATGAACATTTGTGGATTTTAGAAAATCTTGTCTATCCGAGCAGTATATCCCAAGTACACTCGCAAAGTATGGGATCAAAATGTAGAATCTGCATGCAACGACCCATGCCTCACTTCACCAACCTATGCATCTTTGTAACGCATTGACATTAATTGCCACAGTTAGTCACTAACAATTGTTCATTTAAAATATTTCGATGGGAATCCTCAAACTCCTAGGAAGTTCCCTTTATAGTAAGTGACAGGGACGTGGAGTTCTTATTTTGAAAATCAAACGGTTTATGAATTTTCCAAACAAATAAAGAATTTTATTTCTAGTTTTTTGAAATGTGAATTTTAAAAACAAAAACTACACCAAGGTACACTTACAAATAAACGATGCATGGAAACACTTATAGACATACCCTCCTACACTTCGATCAATGGCCTTTCATTAGCCATAGAATGGTAACACTTGTTTGTACAAGCAAAAAATTAAACAAGCTATTGACAAATATACATGGTCATCCCATCTCGAAAATATGTTTGCTCCTGCATTTGTATTCTGCTAGTTAGTGTGCTATGCAGCAAGTGTTTATATTAACCTGTCCACTGCCATGATCCCCAATTGATGATCTCAGGCCTTTTCCATTATTGCGTGATATTTTGCACTTTAACTTTCAAATTTTATTTCCTCAATACACGTAGGCATCCTAAGAGAAACATATAAGCAAGATTTTTTCATTCCTGAATGCCAGATGTCGATTTAGCCTCGATCACTAAGGCACTGTACTCTCATGGCCAAGGTGCACACATGACTTACGTCGGTTCGAATCTTCACCTAAAACCATACTTAGCTGCTATATGCTGGTGGTTAAGTCGGAGGAAAGGCCGGTGTAAAGCAAAGGGTGGTTGGTTCGCTCCGAAGTTGATGGTTGGTTGTTAGTGATTCCGGCCGCGAGTGCTGCTTCGGTTTTCACCTGGATTCATGAGAGAAACCATGGAAAACTACCGATCAGAGCAGCCGGCCGCTAGAATTTTCCTCCAGACAGCATCTGAACACGACCTAGCTGAAAAGCTAGTGTCAGAAATCCTGCCACCGTCGCGATTCGAATCTTGGACCTCCCGAGCAGAGGTACTGCAGTGACATCAGCAGATGCCCTGAGCCACCTCTCCGATAGCCGGCGTGACGGAACACAAAACGATTCTGACTTGGAGTGGTGCAGTACGACATCATATTGGGAGAGTATTTGTTTTAGATATCATCCCCCGGAGGATACACCTAGAGATAACAAAACGCCGGGTGAGGCGGGGCCCCGCTGGTGGGAGATACCTGGTTGATGAACGCCCACTAGCACCGATTCTCACCATCCAAAAGGGGAATATCACGGCCACCTCCCCATTGGAAAACACGTACTATACTTACCGGACTGATGACCTTAGCCATTGACGCGCCCAGAATCACTAATCAATCAACCAATCACGCCGTCAACGCAAAAACTTCTCTCTCTTCCCTGTACCTCAGTGCACACTTCCATTGCCACTTGTATGCCATTCCCGGAGCGTCAACTCCGGTGCATTTGTCGGCCGTCTGTGGAGCCGCGTATTTCTAAACCGCCGATGGACATTTGATATGCCGCCTGACTATTTAGGAGAATAGCCTGCGGTCACGGGGTGATAGTGCTAGTTCATACTGTTGGAAAGCGCAGGACTAACAGGAAAAACTTTAACCTTGAAAACGCAGGACAAACTCGTGGGAAACATCGGGATATGCGTACGTTAAAGGATTTCATACACGAGCGAGGGGGTGAAAAAGTTTCATTTGAAACGTTTTGACATCGTACATATTAAGTTAAGCTCCTCTCAAACAAAACTACTATGCAGTAATGGCAACAAGGAGAAGAAAAACTGAACTCCCTTATCTATCAAGAAACGAATCCGAATCTCATTAGCACTTCTATTTAACAAATGGAACTAGAGTAATATCCTACATCACAAAGAACATAAAGGTTATGATGAGCATAGTACAGAACAGTAAATACGTAAGCAAGTGAGAAAGTAATGAACCAAAGATAAACTCAGCTCCAATCCAACAAAGAAGGCAGTTGACATTAGATAAGCATATCACCACATCCACAACCAAGAGGTAAAGTAATTGATAGACAGAAATTCTATTTCGCAGGACTCTTCGTATAGTGTCTTCGTTCTGTGGACAGATATCATTCCTCACTGGAACAATATTATCCACAAGATGAGAATATATCTTGAGGGACTGAGATAGCAATTTGTTTTTACATATACAGAAATACGGAAGCAACTGCCAAGGAATTATCGGGCAATTGCTATTGTAAGGAAAATACTCTCCTACATAAATTCCTAGTCATATCAAATAAAATTGCAAAAGACGAAGATGGACTTTTTGCCTTTCCAAAATGTCAACAAAACATCTCCATAATATATTAAAATTATTTCTAATGGTCCTGTTACATATTTCAGTCCGAAATGTAAAATGTGATGCGTATATTTTGTGTTCAAACCAGAAACTAATGCAATAACTTGCTTGCATAGTTATAATTGTGTTTAAAAATGTGTTTAGCGACAATAAATTTGTTTAATCGACACTCGATAATTTATCAAAATCATTTCATGTTAAAACATGAGAAAATATGTTACGAGTTTTTTTGTTCCCTTTGGCAATGCCCCAAGATACTGTGTCAATAAGACTCCAAGGAGTAAGAGTGCGTAGTATTGTAAGGAGAACAGATATGTTGATATTCCGCCTTTATTTCTACTTTGGGCCCGAACATACATCGTTCTTTTCCTCCCCAATGAATGAAGGCTAGCTTGAGACAAAAAAAACTGAATGAAACACAGAAGAATAAATGAAATATGTATAATTTAATAAATTATGGTTTTAGTATTCAAAGGATCTCTCTGTTAGCGCATTTCCTCTAACCACTTGAGCACCAAGATACTCAATTCTTCGAACACTTAAGGAAATAGGAGACTCTGACTGATACACTATCTTTTTCAATATCTTGTCACAGTAGGAAGCTTGCCAATTCTTAGAGCAGTCAAAACAAACTTTTTACAATTACATCATGCTTGGTAGCTCTAGAGTTGCAACGGTAGTTGACACTTGCGAAATGAAAAACGTATTCCCACGTAATTGTTAAAATGTGACCAGGTGGTGAAAAACCCCGCTAGTCAACGGTAGGTCAGCGCCGGACTCGCCATCCGGCGGGTAAAGATTACCGCCACCTCACGAGGAGAAAAACATGTACTATCCTTACGGGACTAATGACCTAAGCTGTTCACGCGCTTGAAATCACTAACTAACCAACCAACCAACCGCAATATCTATTTCCCAAGATGGTTAGCTCTGAAGTGAAGTAGCGTTTCACAGGCACGAATCAAATCACTCGTTTTGATTTCTTCCTAAGAAAATCGAGAGACTAAAACTTAAACTGTTCTTGCTGCGGCCATCCCGAAGCAGGGGACGGATGCTTCTCTTCAGTTTTTTTTTTTTAATTTGTGTGTTCTTTACAATTGGATTAACTTGTCACTTGGTGGCTTTGTCGAGGCAGGTGCGAGTCCATGAGATACGCTCCTGCCTACACACCTACGCTGTCTTCCATTTCTATTTATATCTCCAGCAGTTTTATGATATTTATTATATTATGCAAAGTTAACATCATATTCACATAAAACTTTTAAATCTACAAATTCTTCTCTACATAAATTTACGGCTTCTCATCCACGACTTAGCCGCCTCTAGATATTGTTGAGTGCTACCGTCCCTGACACATGGAGCCGGGTGACCTACTATTAACACATTGTTGGAATCCTTTGACTTTTGCCGGGTGGTCTTCTACTAGCGCAACATTGTCGAAATCCTTTAGCTTTTGCCGGTGGTCTACTACTAGCGCAACATTGTCGGAATCCTTTGGCTTTTGCCGGGTGGTCTACTACTGGCGCAACGTTGTCTTTGGCTTTTGCGGGGGGTCGGCCGGGCGGCCCTGGGCTGGCGGGGGGCAGGGGGGGGCCGGCGATTGCCGACGGCGCTCGCGGCGTTCCCCAGGGGCCCTGGCCGGGGCGGGGGCGGGGGAATCGGCCGTGGAGGCGCCATTGTCCCGAACGGGCGGGAAAAGGCGGAGCGGAATGGGGCGGCGGCTGATGGCGCAGCTGAGGGCTGCACCGAGGCCGACATGCAGCAGGTACGCGGCGAGGCGGGGAGAATGGCGGGAGGGCGGGGGCGGGGACGGGCCCGCTGGGGCCGCGGGGCGGGGCGGGGCGACGGTCGTTGGGCGAGACGCACGGCTATGGCCCGCCCCGTTGTCTCCGGCCGTCCACTCCGTCACCCGCGCGCCCTCCCCGGCGCCCAAAATACAGCTGGCGATTTCTCTTTGTCTCCAGGCTCCCCTAACCTTTGGTCGCCGTTCCTCCTGCCATAATAAGTTTTCGCTCTACTTCTCCTCGCAATTCGCTCTTTCCCCTTCCTGAAAATTTCATATTCTTCTCGTCGCTTTCCTGTTTCTTCCGTGCATATTAATTTTTCAAAATAAATCAGGATTTTATAACACCTATCTTTTTTTGCTCTCTCTAAATAATTATTTCTAATTCTTCATATTCTAACGGAATTAATCTCTTTTGAGCTTCCTTCTTTAATTTTTCAAAACTGATATTCCTTCTGTCTTATGAACGTCATAGGAGTGATAAGGAACTTCGCGTATTTACGTGGATAATGGACAGGGTTCGAGCCCAGTGAGCTGTTTATAACTGAAATGTAACAAATAAGTCACCCACAGACGTAACAATAACAATAGTTTATTACTAACTTTGTAACAATATCTCCATATTCACGTTTTCGAATCGTCGCAAGAGTAGTCCGAGTGCCGGCAGAGAAAACCGAAGTCCAGTACTAGAAGCCATTATCAGTAGAAGTGCCGAAACCGAGCGGGGTCACCAATTCCCAAACGAAGCACAAACTATTAAGGCGGCAGCAAGCTAGCGCTCGCCCAATCCCGAGCAGCGTACGTGTTCGCAGCGTTCTCAGGATTTTCGACTCTCGGTACACAGCTCGGTCGAGGGAATTTTAGCGGCCTGGGGAATTCTAGCGGCCGAGTGCTCTGATCTATATGTTTGCGTAGTTTCTCCGAAAATTACCAAGCGAATGCCGGAACACTACCGAAACGAGCCTAGCGCGATCATTCCGTCCTCGCCCTCTTACATACTCACTGGCATGCATTACACAACCTTACCTGACGTCTACCAGTTGAGAGCTGAGGCTGGAGCGTGCCACGCTCGTGGGAGATACTACCTCGTTGGGGACAACTCCGCAAGCCGACGTGTTAGTCGCCACCAAATCTCACCGTCACGCAGAGTAAGATCACAGCCACCTGCTGCAAAACTACATTACACTTGCGGGTGCAATGTCCTTAGTCTTTAACGCGCCCGGAAACAGAAATAATCAATCGCGATAACAGAAGATAATGTGTCTGTCAATCCAACCATCTCTGCCCCTCGCAGCCAGCACCGTCCAGCGACTGAGAAGCCATCGTCGCAGCGAGAGCTGAAGGACGAAACCAGTCGGCGCCTTCCTCCCTCTGCCCCCGGAATCCTCCGTCACTCCCTCGTCGCCGACTTTATATCCACCACATTCATTTGTTAGCACACGTCACCGCCCCACATCCGTCCCTCCTCGCCACAGCACCCGGCACACCGGTGCTGGATTTGCGAAACCATCTAGACCGTTACGCCAACTCAGCCGCTGCCTGGTGGGGTTCAAATCTCAGTCGATCCACTTGCAATTTCTGCTTGATTGATTCATTTTTTCGTGTTTCCGGGCGCGTCAATCGCTTTGGTCCTTGGTCCCTTAAGTGTAGTGCTTTTTCTGGGGATATGGCTGTGATCTTCCCCCGCTGGATGACGAGATCCGGCGCCGACCTACCGTCGGCTAGTGGGGTTTCCCCCTAACCAGGACTCTCCCACCAGCGGGGCACCGCCCCAGCCGGGACAAGCTCTAAGCTCCCGACCGATCTCCCGGAATATGTGGTAGTGTAGTGCATGTTAGTGTAAGTGAGTAAGGGGAGAGGATAGGACAAGGAAAAGGAAGGAAAGATCGCGCGCGGTCCGTGGCCCGTTTGGTAGGGTACTGCTCCGGCATTTGCCTGGTGTTGATCGGAGAAACCACGGAAAACTACCGATCAGAGCAGCCGGCCGCTAGAATTCTCCTCCAGACAGCGACTGAATTCGACCTAGCTGAAAAGCTAGTGTCGAAAATCCTGCCGCCGTGAAGACTAGAACCTAGACTCTGTCAGAGGCGCTGCAGTGACATCAGTTGATGCACTGAGCTACCGCTCCAGGTCAATTTATGGTGGAGAAAGCTGTTGTTTTCGTGGCAGGTTTTTTTTAAGATTCCCTGATCTTCCTGCCTTCTTCAATTTCTCTATTTTAATCACCGTTCCATGAATACCATTTACCTCCCATGTTGCTGAAAATGCTAATAACATCTATATATTAGTACGTCAGGAGAAAACGTTTTAACTACTTTTTAAGCATATTGCGCTCACGGAAGAGCGTGAGATTTGCCGTAGATAAAGTTAATAGGGAAAAAAGTGCAGATAGCTAAAATTTATGTGTAATATGTACTACAAATATATTAAATTAAATATAATAATGTGGCGAGCACGTGCAACACACTTCTGTCGCACATCGTGTATACCTTGAAAACGGTGCGTTTTAGAGCCTCAACAACTGATTTCCGCCACCTCAACGGAACACGAGTTTTGTTTTCTGCAAAATGAGACACTTTAGTAGTTTTATTTCCAGCTTAGCTTTGTCTAAATGTCCCTAAAAACACGTAAAATGAAACAACATATTTGCTCAGTATCACGTACTTCTGTGACTCACACAAGGTCACATATATCCAAAGCGGAAGTGCTTCGCGGTTCCAAGACTGTTTATAAAGAAAGGGCCGGCTGCAAACCTTTCCATGGCACTGTTGATATGCGAGTTGTAAACCTGGTAATTCTCTTAATTGCTCCGTGCCTTTCCACAGAAGCAATGGTTCTCGTAATGAGACTGCTTTTGTACAACGTTACGTTTGGATTTGGGTCGGAACCTCGCTGTGTGCGTTCCGCGTAAATTGGATTCCTGCGGCCGCTTATTATACAATAGCTGCAATTAATTACTAATGATATCTCAAACAAAATTTGGTATATAAACGTATTAAACTTGCTAATCAAATAAATGCACGCAAATGTTGGAACTATAAATTTAGTTTCCATGTAGCAAAATTGTGTCACTTTCATAGTATCATGGAGTAAGCAACATCCATTTAATTTTGTTTATTTATATGATTGTGATGATATATATATATATATATATATATATATATATTTGTATGATTTAATTTAAGATTTTTTGTCATAACAAAATTATTCAATATCAGTGGTGATGCGTGGTTATGTTCCACCTTTGCATAACTCCCAGATAACCGAAAAAGTCTTATAATATGATAGGAATATACATTCTCCTTCAAATGACATAGAAGATACTGCAGCAATATCGGTGCATTTGAAATCATTGTAAAATCAAAGTGCTCCCTAGGAGCGCTATCTCCAGCGTCGAGTACTCTCCCAGGCTGTGCACCATGTCACGCCCTGAAGCTCTATTGTTTGTTCACTGGTTTACTCTTTGGCTCTATACTTTATCATTGGTCTCTGGTTGTTTTCGAACGGCAACAAGCCATCGGCGTACTGTTACGCCCGGCGAGGCATCAGAGGGAATACCAATTTTCTGTCTTCCTCTCAAACTAGCTGCGCCTTCATTTCATGAATTTCGTGTGTTATGAAAAGTGCACAAGTTCAGTCAATTATTGACGGCATAGAATGCATCATTTATAATGTTTGGGGAATTTATTTTCATTTCAAGTTAAGTTTGTTGATTCAAAATGAGCATTTGATGATTCCTTTGTAAAAAGTTGGCCGTTCTGGAAGAAAGTTCCTTTCTGTTTCTTCTTTGCACACTGCAATGATCTTGCCGGCAGTTATGGCAATTAGTGAGCGAGAGTCCTTGTGAATTCGAGTGTGGAAGATATTTCATTAATGATATATATATATATATTGAAACGCACCGCGTTTCCATCCAAAGAAACGGCGAAACGGCGAATAAACAAGCACGCGGCAGAACGGTTGCAAGAGGGCACTCGCTAGCCAAGAAAAACGGTTACGGGCGGCGAGGTGTCGTCGGTTAGCCGACCGTGGGAACGAGGCCGCGAGGAGTCAGTGTCTGGCTGGCCGCCGGCGAGGAAGGACGTATCTGGGGCTGCTCCGCGATCGAAAAGCAAACTAGTATCGCGAACGAACGAGTGCAGAAAGATTAATTTACGGACAATTTGTGCGTGATAACAATCAATAGTCGATCGGACATATTACCAAAGTGATAGCTGCTATTTGGAGTAACACAGATCAAAAGACGACGAGTGGATCGGAGAATTGGAAAGGAGACGTACTTCGGAAGCGCAGCGCCTCACCTCGGCTGGTCCCAAGTGAAACGACCCCGGCAAGCAGCGAAGGAGCGCGAGGCAACCCGAGGGTCCCCGAAGCCGCCGACGCTCGTAGTGGAAGAAGTAACGGTAAATATTTCTTCGATCGATAAGATCGAGAGACTAACAGTGATTCTGGGTTATATGAAAGAAAAGGGTAGAGACCACCATAGATATTGTATCATTAGTGATTTGTATAGAATTAATAAATAGTTCAGTTTATTTTGTTCACGGAACAGTGGTGTTTGATTAATAACCCCGAGCCCATTCACGAGAAAGAACACCTGTCCCTTACAAATAAATTTACTGAGAACAAGCCGGCCTACCCGGTACGTCACAATATATATATTGTGACGGCACGGGATTATACAAACCCGTAGCGCCACCATAAGCCACGAGAAAAGACCAGAACACAGAGAAATAGAGTACGCGGCGGAGCGATGGTCCGAGAAAGCGACATCTACCCGCAAGTTTTCGCACTCCGATGTCCGAAGTTACGGATAATATTTTTTTTGAGAGGGCGCGAAGGAGGAGAAAATTCACCCCTCCAGAAATTTCCCCAGGCGGAGTCACATAAATACCGCGACGCGCTTCGGGAGAGCTCTCTTTCGACTTCGACAGCGACGGCGACTCAACCTAATTCTTCGGCGATAGTCATTGGTTAGTGCAGGAGTATATTTTAACTTGCTTAGTTAAAACTGATTTGAGAAACGCGGTAATAAGTGTGATAGAATTCAGAAGTGAAGTGCATGTACAGTGTTAGCACTAATATTACGCGAGAAAGCAAGCGATGTGATTGCTTGAATCTGAAATAGTTTCATAATTGAAATAAATTCGCGCAGAAGGACTCTAAACGAAATCCAGCATTTAATTTTGTACGCCACGACCACGCACGCTCAAAGTGTGGTATGTCGGCCAAGTGCTAGAAGTATTCAATTCAACAACGTTAGTTATTTAAAGCTGGAAGCGCGAACGACGGGTACGCGGCACGCAGAAGGACGACTCCAGTGAAGACTCAAGCGTAGGCGAGAAGGACTTGGACCAAATACGTGGATGATACGAGCCCGAGATCGAGAGAAAGGTCTGGAATTTGCACGAGTGGCGGAATCCTGAGATCGAGAGAAAGAAGTGGTGTAACCGTGGAACATCGAACCAGTCAAGCGACGCGGCGAGGACGCGAGCGACCGAAAACCCCAAGGTTAACTGATGGCGAGCGGGAAGGAGATGTCGAGGTAAAGAAGTGGCAACTTCTATGCGGCAATCTGTTGGGAAATCGTGTAGCTTTAAAATACCAGGCGAAGCGTCCTAAAATAGGTGAAAGTTCCAAATAATTACTGGGAGAAATATTCCGAACGTATGAGCGGCAGTTTAGATTTCATTCGTTGTACGCACTAGTAAATTTGTTTGAATGCCATACCTTGTACAACTTTTCTAGAGTGAATATGATATTTCATGTAGTGTAAAAGTATTTGTTTAAATCATTGTATTATGTCAGGGATAATTAGTTGCTATAATTTGTAAAGGGTACGATTTAAGTAACGTGTGTGTCACGTTTATTCTTGTGTTTGAGTTCACAGCATTGTAATAAATGTGCAGCTTAAGGCTGACACCTGTGAACAGTATGATAGAATAATTGTAGAGAATCACTTAAAGGGCCGTGCACGGAGAAAACTTAAGAATAACAAAAGTTAAATGAGGTACACGAAATTATTCAGAAAGAGGTAGAAGCAAAAGAATTGTGAATAGTACTTATTGAAGTATTCAGGCAGTCGAGGTGCCGCCTGTACATTTTTTTGTGTTTGTGTTCTTTTTTTTTGTTGTTTCTGTTTTCTTTGCAGTGACCATCCACGCAAAGTCCATACTTTATTGTATATTTGTGCCACTGTGTAATTTGTTTTTTTACTGAATATATGCTCATTTTACCAGAATTTTACATAATTCATTGTGTCAAGGGTTCAGACCTTTCTCATACCCGAAAGATCCTGCTTCCTGAGAATTCAAAGCTCGCTTCACGAGCATTCATTGTTTCACGCTTTATCGCCACCGGCTGGAAGGTAGTAGGTGGGCGTGTTACAATATATATATATATATATATATATATATATATATATATATATATATAGGTAGTTAAAATTTTAAAAATATATTTTTCGTTATCATCACTAGTTTCAACAATAACTACTAAGATACTAAAATAAACTAGTGTAAAATGTGCCCAAGCAATAGTGCTTGTTGCAATGTACTGGTGTGAGATTACTGTACTTTCAAAACTAAGTTAGTTTTTATTTGTTTTGTATTAATTGTTACCAGCAATTGTATTAATGCAAAACTAATTCAAAAATTAGAGTGCCCACTGAAAACCACACCAGAACCATGTGCTCAGAAGGTGAGCATACCTGCACGGTCACTAAGCATAATATAAGTATGTAACGTTTGAATATAGACTTTTATTCAGCTAAGTTTCAATAAATTTATAAGAATTGTTAACGTTTTATTGTATATTAGAGTACTGAATTTTGTAAATTATATTTCCGTGACTCGATGGAGAAGCAAACTAAGTTTGTTGGAGCAGTCGCCATTGTTGAATGTGTTATTTGAGAAAGAATGACATTCTTTCGCTACTATTTCTTTTAACATACTCGATTATTATATTCATGACCAGACACGAGTTTTCGGTCGTGTCAATTGCTATTTTCGAGCACGTTTCTCGCACGGAAGGTGGCGGTATGCTTCCCCCAATGGATGGAGAGACATCCGCGCGTCGGCGGGCGGGGGCCTCCCCATCCTGCTGTCACTCGCCAGCGGACGCCGCCTCCACCGGGACCAGCTCTACGCCCGGCTGGTCTCTACACTACCTCTTGTATGGTGGTGCAGTGCATATAAGGGATGAGGAAAGGTCACACGCGGACCGTAACTCGTTTGTTACGATACCACTACGGCATTCGGCAGTGGTATTATCGAAGCAACCACGGAAAACTACACATTAAAGCAGCGGGCCACTAAAATAATTTTCCAGACAGCGACTGTATTCGACCTAGCTACGTAGCTGCTGACGGAAATACTTCCGCCGTCGCCACTCGAGTCCTAGGACTTCCCGGTCAGAGGCACCGCCGTCACATCAGTTGATGCCCACAGCCGATTGCATTCTTGCGTAGCTTTTGTGTGTACGCACAGAATCATAACAAACGCAACATGTTCATGGAATAATGGACTTTGTTACCAATCTACTAGTAAAATTCACGAGAGGATGTAACATAAAGCGTATCTTCTTGCCGTTTAATATTCTTAAATTAGACAAGAGATTGTTCTTCGCTCCAGCGCCTTAATTGAAGAGCTTATTTTCAACGAGGCGTCTTCTACAAATATATATTTTTGGGGAAGAGAAAATATTCAATGGTTTCGAATATCGTTATACATTGAAGAAAAATCATTGTTAAACACAATAATTTGCAACATGATATAGAAGACAATGTAAAACGAAAAATCAAACGGAAAGAAAATATCGGAAATAAGATAAAGAAGATATTGGAAATAAGCGCTTTAGTTAAGATGAGACAGGTTTATAAATTGTCCCGATTGGTGGCCCTGAAACCTATTCACTCGTGATGAAACTCAAAGATATCGCTGAGATGAACACTTTTACCATAATAAACGTCACAACGCCACAAATAAGAAAATATTTTCAAATTAGCTGATAGTACATTAAGGCTCGGTACATGTAAACTCTTTCCACTGGACAACCATTGTGGTTCTTGGCTAGTATCGAGAGGAGCAGCTGGTTTCGAAATTAGCGTCCGCAATTGTCGCCGAAGGCTGTAACGCATCTCGAGAACTGTGCCAAGCTCCCCATCGATTATACGGTTAACTTGTTCATAATAAAGTTAAAACTAATCTAGGGACACTTCTATAGGTTCATTTTGTGCCTCATTTGACTCGATCGTTTCAGAACAACTTAAATCTTCCGGAAATTGGCTAAGAGTATCTTTTTGCCCGTATCTTGAATTAAACTCTACTTCACCTTCTAAAATAACGCAACTTCCTTCCTCAGCTGCAAGTCGTAAAAAACCTTTATTTTAGTTTCCGTAGGCTACTTACGAAGAACCTTGAAACGAGCAGCGGCAACTCAGAGGACAAGTTGTCTGCAACATACGGAGCTACGTACAACTTTGCGACTGAAAATGCAGCGTCAGGGGAAAAGTCAAGCCAGGAAATCTATAGAAGTGAGCTGGCGAAACTGCGGAGGCAGCCGCTTGGGCGGCGAAAGAGCAGCGCCTTCGCGATGCGTGGCGACAAATGGTAAACACGTCCCCCCGCCAAACGAAAACACGACGCGACGCCGAATTTCATTTGTTTCGGGAGCGTGCGCGCCGCGACAGCCAACGCCCGGCAGCAGAAGGCTCAGTTCCCGATAAAAGAACCTCCAGGAACGATTCCACGGCCTCGCGAATCTACATTCATGCATAACTTACTTATTTCGCTTCTTTTCTCTGTCCTTCCTCTCCCGAGAGCAATAACTTAAACTCTCTCCCGGGAAAGAAAGGGAAAGTTTTATCATCAAATGGAACACACCCGTAAAGAAATTCTCAACTGTTTTATTTTTAATGAAAACCGCACAAACACTCGCCCACACGCTTGCGAATTTGGTGGTATAACGATTAGCGTACCGGATTGTTGTACCCGAGTTTGCGGGTTCAAACCCGATGGAAGCCATCAAGTTTTAAGGGCGAAAAAATCCTTCGTACGCCTTCCTTCGGCGGGTAAGTAAAGCCGGCTGTCCCATGTAGTAGATTTACTACATGTAAAAGATCCTCAAGCCTAAAAGAAGCCTCTGAGCAAAATTGAGATCTGCCTGTTTCGACGCCCAATATATTTGCATGGTCAGGCGGGCCTCACGGGGTCAGCGGGCCTCATGGCCCGAGTCTCGCCACGTAAAATATGGCATTAACTAAAACTAAAAGCTAACTAAACACGCGTGGATTTCTTTTGCGTTCGCAAGTAAGCAATCTAGAGCGCGATACGGAAGGTATTAATAGGCGTGGAAGAAAAAAAATCGTTGAAAAAAAGAGAAAAATCAATTAGCTGGAATAAATGGGAAAGGACCATTTATCTCCATCTTCGTGGACTCTCCGCTTCCTCGTTCCTCGTCCCTCTCTGCCTCCTCCGAATGAACAGCCGTTCTTGTGTATTCTGGCCGAGAGTTTCCGGCGCCGGAGCAGAGTAAACGCAGGGCTACGCCCCGTCCCTAATGAGCTCCCAACAATGGTCGTCAGGTGTGCTCGCTTCCTGCGAGTGCGTGGGACGAAAATCCGAACGAGCGGAAAGGTACGCAGAATCCGGCTCCTCAGACGAATATTAAATTCCTGATGCGTCCACATAAAAAAGCTCTCTTGCCAATTTCTCAGTTCGCCGATTCTGAATCGCTAATCTCGAGGAAGGAAGGTGAATGAGGGTCGCGGAAATACATGAACACGCACAACCGTATGAAATTTTAAGTCGAAATTGCTTCTTTGACGTCGAAAAGTCTTTTCTGAGCCGCTGTATTCATTCGTGTTAACAAGAAGTGGACCGTAATTCGTCAGTTATTTATTTGTTAATTCAGTTTCTAAGAGTTTTGGAGACTTCATCTCATGCGTCACCCGCTCCCTTGGCTGGCCGGGGCCAACCCACTCTGCTCCCTCTATGGATTGCTTGCACGGTTTCTTTGACGTCAAAGTTACTTTGCTGAAGTAAATAATCTAAGAACATAGTCGGAAAGGAAGTACAACCCTTCATTTTCTTCTCGTATTCCTTTTCTTTTGAAGTTCTCATCGCTCTCAAAGTACTCCAGGGAAATGGGAGAGATTTATAACGCAACAACAGAGATGTTAGTTTCTCGGCTTCAAGAGAGCCGTAGAGGTCTGCTGGCGTGAAATCTGGCGTTTGGGTAAAATTTGCGTGCTCTGGTTTCTTAGGCAGCGAAGACCGAACGACTAACTTACGATGTTGTTCCCTGCCAGAGTAATACAAACAAAATTCATTGAGTATGAAATAGTATTTTTGAAAGAGTCAGACTTCCTAACCACATCACGAGAGTGAACTTGTGCCACAATGTTGACGAGAGACAAATATCTCGTTAACCACAAAATGTTAAGTGATATTTTATTTGAATATTCCTAATAAGTGTTGATGAAATTAAATTTTAATAGTTGATGACGCATTTTTTCTAACATACGGCAACAAAATTTTTAATCACTGCATATTCCTGTACCCACAAAGTTGATGTTGAAAAAAAAAAAAAAATTATCGAATGTTAGTTATGTTTTTTTCATGAATTTCATTAGTTCATGTTCAAAGTTTTCATTAGTTCTTTCATTTTCATCAGTTTTTTGATAAAAGCATCCAAAACATTATATTATTTTTGCAACATTTATTTAGGTAATATTTATAATAACACTACATTGATGTTTTCTTGCCACCAAATTATCCACCTCCAATTCTAATTCTTAACGAATATCTTCTTACTTGGGAGAACTTAATTGAAATTAGTTTCTTGAAGATACTGGCCACAACATTTTACAGATAACATAACACTGAAAAAAACACTGTATTGCTACAATAAAACCTCTCAATAAATTTCTATGAGACACAGAATAACAAAACAATAAAGATATAGTCACAACAATACGTAGACAAACATTATCAACGTCATCCTTCATAAATGAATAAATAATTCTGTGTCTTTTTTTCAATAACCGAAGCAGTTCTTCGAAATAGATTACTCAATCATTTAATTTCTCTCTGGAAATAAAAAAATTACTCATACTTTCCATTTTCTTTTGCTCTAATACAAATCGAAATTAATAATAGTTGCGCCGCAGGATGACATAGGTTTTTTCGTACTCGTTCCTTTCCTAATCTCTTTCTTCTGGGTTAGCTTTCCCGTTTTCCCCCACTCTCATCCCATCTGCTAACTATGGGCGCCTAAAATACATTTTTTTCACATTTTCTCAATTTTTAAGTTTCCTAACAACAGTAAACGCATTATTTGCTGCAAATGTCATATTTTGCGGATTATTTCTAACTTTTACAATTTTCAAAAATTCTGACAGACTAACAAAAATTAGACCTACTCTATTTTTTTAAATGTCCTCTGCTCTATTCAAGAAAAAAATGAAAAGCAAAAATTTGGAGCCGTGTTTTGAGGGAAATTATAAGTTGCCTTTACTTTGAGCAAAAGTTACGCAGAATAATTTCGAAAGAGAGAGGCATCTTCATTGTAGACACCCCCCATGAACCCATCTGTAGGTACAGAACGTCTCCAAATCCTCCTGTAAGATTTTTTGCTTTCGGGTGAACCTTTCCAGAGATTTAAAGTTTACATACATAAAAAAAGATTATGTTGGGATATCCTCAGGCGAATGTGGTTCTGTAAGCCTAGGTAGAGCAATTCACGTACATAATAATGTAAATAAAAATAAACACTAGAAGATACGATTCTTAATAATGCAGTCATTCGCAATCGTAAAAGTTTAAAGAAATTAGCAAATTCAGCATTTTTGAGTGCCTTCATAATATTCATAACTTTTCATAAGTATTATCTATTCGATAAATGACGTAACACGTGTCATTTTCTGAATTTTAATAAATGAGTTTCAAGAACGGTGACACTTTTCTGCTAAATTAGAGAGCGTAATTTCAACAGAAACGCCATTTTATAACCAACGCCATTTTGACACCAAGTGATCCGCGACGAGTGACGTGCATGGGTATCCAACGTGCTGGGGGGCGATCGCGAGCTGGTGCGTGGGAACTGGCCTGTGCTTCCCACTCACTTAACCGCACTCGTTGTTTAATAATGCCCTCACTTTTAAGACAATTTCAATTAAAAGGAATAGTTATGTACTGACCTGCACTTCCACTGCCACATTTACTATTAATCGCGCAACTTTTCTTGTCCTATGCCTTAGAGAAATACGTTTACGGGGGGTATTATGGGGGTATACGACATGACACACTTGATTTTATGAATCAATGCCAATCTCTGATATATCAGTCACACCTTCGCAACTTTCCCAGTAATTTGAGTTATAACTTTCTCAGGAGTTCGACGTTTCTCCTGTGATGGTTCTGGATCTGTTTGGACATTTCCTTAGATTTTGTTAAGAAAAATACGGCCAAGAGTTCTCGGTTTAAACAGTAAATAGATTTTATTACCTGCCAATGAAGATGTGTTTGAATTGTTGTCATGAGTATTCGCTGCCAGCTTTTGCCTTCAACCGTTTATTGCTCAAGAGAGGAGAAGCGAGGTCATCGGTCAAGAAAAGTTGCGCGGGTAATACAACAAATGCACACTTGCGTCAGTCACCACGAACAATTGCAAATATAAATAACTCCTTCTTAGCAACGCATTCCTCTATCTCTACTGCGCATTAGGCGCACAATTTATTAATAGGTGGGTTCTTGAGGGGGGGTCGCTATTATCCATCTCAATTTAATGTCGCATTTCATATATCTGCTACTTGGGTCTTCAAATATCCATGGAATAGTTTCTGAAGAGGCGCAGCGTAATTTACTAGTGGTAGTACATCAGGACATATTTTCTCGCATTATTTCTAACTGACCCTTCATGATACTACTGCATAAACCTTTAAAATTGTTTTCAACCAGCAAAACAATTTTGCACACCGAGACTCGAATTCAGGCCGAGTTAACTCGCCGTGAGCCTTACCTCCAGGATACTGAAATGTCTTGAGCTGCGAAGACGGACCGACGCACAGTGGGGCAAGAGGGCCTCATTTCTGGCATTAATTCGAGTAACACCTATAACCCATAGTATTGCATATCACTGTAAAGAGAAATTCATGTTGAAAGAAATGGTGTAACTTCCAATTCGATACCTCTTCATCTGACAAAAAAATAGTCGATTTTCTAGGAATACGCATTGTAAATAAAAACAACAAATAACGTTACATTACGTTTTATTGAAGGGGGAGCAAAAAAAGAAAGGTTTTACTAATTACATAAATTAAAGTCAAATATAAATATAGTGAAATTATATTAAATCATTAAAAAATCATCATCATCATCATCATCATCATCATCGCTATCAATAGTATGAACTGTGTCATCGCAATCATCATCCGCGCGGGCCTCATAATTTTCAGAATGAACAATGTGTTCGGGTGGATGAACCAATAGTTCCTGAGCTTCTTTTGGGAGGCTTTGCACATTTTTCGTAGGTAATTTTCTCTTGTTGGTGATAAGTGGATCTGATCTTAAGAGCAGTAAATTTAAAACATCACTATTAGTTTTTTCACGGGAACATTTTCGGGAGAAGTGCTCTCTGTTTTTCTTAAAATCTTTGTTGAGTGCTTCTTGAGCTTCCCCTGTTAATTGTCCAATTGGAGGCAAAGCTGACGAGACAGTATCAGGTCCATGAATAAAATACTTGTGCAGTGTAGGTGACATGTTGTACCATGGATATTTTTAACAAAATACCGAGCCGTGTTCTGAGCAAAAGCCCGTAACTTTTCAACATGAATTTCACTGCCACTTGATACGACAATCATAATTATTGCATCATTTTAATTAAATTTACATCAATGCGTGTAATTTCAGCAGATAGTTCAAGGTTCTGAAAGAACCGTCGAGCTGTATTTCTGGTATTTGTATTACCGGATCCTGGTTTTGGCTGATCCACAATCAAACCACTGCGTTCTCGAATCTCTCTCTGAATACGAGCTTTATTTTCAGCCACAGTGTTTTTAGCATTCCCTCGCGCTTGCCACGTTTTATAGGTAACTTATAAGCCAAATGCAATAGGCACTCAAACATGCGTATCAACCTATGTAGTATTGACAAACCGAGACCCACACTTTGTTCTTGTCTTCAGTTTTTCAGTCAAGAAATCAAATTTTTTATCTGTTTCTCTCTCATTAGAGCTCCACATAATATCCAAAAGTTCTTTTCTCTTGATATGAACAGTATTCGAATCCTTGCCTGCCAAAAAAAAAAAAATTACTCACATAGTACACAATTCATTTCCGGTATTTTACGTGCAGACACGTCCGTAAAAAATCATTCCGGTGAAGAAAGTAGCAAAAAGTAGCAAGAAAAAACAGCTGTATAATATATTTGGAACATTACTGAATAGCGAGAAACAAAGATCAAGGCTTGATCACCTTTGATACATAATTAAAAAGTTGTGTGTTTCACAAAATAAGACGTACATTTTAAATGTTAAAAGCTATTTCTTTGTAGTTTTATTTCTATTAATATTAAATCCTAGATTTTGTGTTTGTCACATGCTAAATAACATTAAATACCTGAACTTGAAGCTTCCATTGCAAAAAGTTGGTTTTCTTCACACACACTGACTGAAAAACACCAAGAACCTAGAGATAAATTCTCACTAATGAAAAGCACGTCCGACCGTCACTACAACACTGCATGAACTGAAAGCTCTACGGTGGAGACGGATAGCCCAAGCGGTGTGACATGCTAGGACATATTCGTCCAGGTTCTCCTTTGCACGAAACCATAAGAAATTTTCACCCTAAATAATTTTGGTTTTTTTAATTTCTGCCAGGTTTTGCTGTCATTTGCCCCATAGTGCGACGCTTAAAAGTGTAATTGTCTAAATATTCTTCTTTTTTGCCGTTAAATTGTGCCTAAAATTGCTTTAAATTTTATGCGCAAATAATGTGAAATCTATAGTTTTTTGTTCTTTTTTTACATGACCTTTTTAAAGGGTCAATTTTTTCAACAGACTTTAAGGCAAAAATCTCAATTTTGTAATTTTGACATGTTAACTGTTTACAATTCGCGAAAATACGATAAGAACTATATTTTTTCTGTCCCTTGATATACGCGAGAAGAAAATTTAAATAAAAAATTAGGGCGGTTTTTTAGAAAAAAAGTGTTTAAATTTTTTTAAAAAATGCCTATATTTCGCGCTAATTGACATAAAACTACTCATATTTCCAAAAATTGAACATGACCTTATTTCCAGAGGTCTTTAAAGAACATTATTACAAATTTTGAATATATGAGAAATATTTCAAAAATATACATCCGTGTATTTCTTGAAAAATTGAAAATCTTAATTAAGTGCTTATGCCATGTGATAAGGAACATATTACTTTCTCCCTACGAGAAGTTTAAAGAGAAAAAAAGATAGTAATTTTATAGAAAATCTTTTTTAAATAACTCATAATCTCTTCAAAATATCACTTTTCAAATTTGAAACAAATTCCTGCCTTCCGTTGAGCCGCTAGCGTTGTTTATGGATAGACGGACGATCAGACGTTTTGTCCTCAACAATGTTGTCGGTATCAAGGACCGACAAAAAGTAGATTCTGACAACATAACATGTTAGAGGAAGTAATAATGAGAATTATTCGTTTTTTTATTAGGGACTAATAACAATAATTTTACTGCCAACAAATTTGCCGTTTTTCGCAGCAGCATGACATAACTTTCTCTACACTATGTATGTAGTAAGCAAGAAAGTAATAAAAATTATTTTCCAAAATAAATAGATGATAATTTTCGTGGAATAAATATCTAGTTACGAGAATCATTATATTAATATAAAGTCATTTAAAGTATGTCAAAAATAAGGATTGTTCCGCGAGTCATCAAAACTAAGGAATATTCATTTCAAAGCATGCAACTTACTTACAGCGATATATGAAACACAAGCTACTTTCTTCAAACTTTGATTCATCTCATGGATATTTTTAAATTGACAAAGACATTTTATGGATCATTGAGAATTATCTACACGTGAAAATTATTTAATATTTGCAGCCCGTTATCAACAAAATCAGCACCTCGAATACGTTGGTGCTAAGCTTTTACCTTTAAGAAATGGTGCTACAGAGGCTGCCTCTTACAACATGCCTCTTCTTACTTGACTGCTACGACCTCGTATATCTGGGAAGAGGCGGGAGAAAATTGCATCAACGGATGCCTTATTTAATGCAAGCAAACGCACATAAAACGAATACTTAATGAAACGCGTTCCGCGTGGGAGCAAATACATTTGAGCGCGCAATAAAGAAATGGCCAGGGAGCCCGTGTCCTAGTGGCCCACATCGCAGCAACAGCTCCCACACGAGACTTTCCAGCGATATGAGAAAAGGAGACACAGAGAGAGAAAGACTATTCTACGGAGGAGACCCTTTTAGCTGAGAAGTTACTTTTACACAAAATATCAAGTGTTTCGGTTAATTCGAAAGATAATTAGAATTACAATTAGTTCATTAAATTCCTGAAGTTCAAGGACCTTTACAAGGTATACTCTTGTAGAACACGAGGCTAGTTTCTTTACATCATCAACTCTCAATTATGTTTGTCACATCGAAACAAGTATTTCCCACCAGCAGGGCACCGCCCCAGGCGAAACAAATTATCTCCTGACGAATGTTGTAGTGTATAGCATGTGAGTAAGTGTGTATAAGTAAGGGGTGATGAAAGGTCAAGAAAGAGGAAGAAAAGATCACATGTGGTCCGTGGCACGTTTGTTAGGGTACTCCGACATTCATCTGGTATTGATCAGAGAAATCACGGAAAACTACCCGTTAGAACAGCCTGCCGTTATAATTCTCCAACACCGGCTGACATCGACCCAAGTATGTAGCTAGTGTCGAAAATCCTGACACTATCGATACTCGAAACCTAGGACCTCCCGATCAGAAGCCTTGCAGAGACATCAGGTGGTGCTCTAAGTTACCTTTGCCGGTGTTTAGTGCCTGAAGAATATGTAAGGTATAATTTACGGTCTTATGATATGTATGATTACGATTCCTTTATTGCAATAACAGTGCGTGACACAAAGACCAAAACTGATTACAAATTTTATATTTTTGAAAACATTAAAAAAATTAAATATATCAAATTTCGACCAAAATATTTTAACCACCAGAACGTTTTTGTAAATTATAGAGCAATAGAATGTACCAGTCACAGAGTTGAAATTAATACTTCGAATAAAGTTCCTGAAAAAATTGCACCATTCTTCAAATTGCTCTCATCTCGAAAAATACAGAGAACATTCATTTAGCCGTATGTCTGCTGTTTAGTAAACACTGGAGCAAAGATTTTAACTCATAAAAATGATAGTGGATCCAAGTTCTCTTCTGATGTTGAATCATATATTGATAACGATACTTATGTGTGATAATGATATTGATATTGATAGTATGATTTACAGAAAATTGATATTTCAAAACTATGAGCTGCGGCAATGGAGCCAAATGTTGGAGGTTGTGTTAGTAACATCGCTTAAAATATGTATCTCAACTTCAACTGAAAATACATTGGGAAGCATTAACATTAACATTTCCTTCAAAAGATTCAAATTAACCTTTTCTTGTCGATGATGAAAAAAATATTTGTGAAAATATTATGCACGTTACTACAGCTGTGTAAAAATAAAAATATTCTTAAAAGAATATTTTTCTAAGGCATCCTTTGCTTCTCCATCCTTAACCTTTTTCGGAATGTGTTTTAACATGTAATTCATGGAACAACCGTATTATTAAGGTATGTATTTGGCACTTTGAGGCGACTGTCCGACTTGACCGGCTAGCAGATTCCCATGCGTGGTTTAATAGCTACGCTTGAAGAATGAGAGACGTGCGGCGAACACGACGCGCATTTCTTTCACCATAACTAGCTGAGCTCTTCTTCATGACACAACTACAGAAACAGACGATTTTAAAGAGAAGCTACAACTCAATTTTTGTCACGACCGAAAATCGAACCCGGGATCTAGCACGGGAAGCCATCTGAGGCAAGTATTAATAATTAATTTGTTATAAACATCGGAAACACGTAATAAAAATCACACTTCCCTTTTGTAAATAAATGACAACAGACAGTAGTTGAAGGGCAGCATATAAACAACTAGCGTGTAGACTTCTTTGCGCTGCAAGCCTCCACAACAGCGCATTCTTTGAGCCAAGTTCTAAACTATGTGAACAGGTGGTAGCGAGTGAGATGTCAATTTCCCGCTCGAACGCGCATGCGCATAAGAGAGTAGATAAAAACTTTTAAAACTTGTGGGGAGTAAAGACGTACTATAACAGAATAGTATTGTCCATTAATAAGCGTCTTTAACCCTCTGAATAAAACAAATAGTATTCATTGACTGTTTTTCCTTTACATATTTATGGTTGATATTAGGAAGTTTTCATGCAAGAAACAGTTACCAGGGGGCTCTGAATTCGTTGGCGTCACTTGTGACATTCCTATCTACACACAACACTTGTAAGCGGAAGCTGAGCTGGTTGTCGATTAGCCAGAGCCAATTTCAGTTAGTCTCGGACTGCCATAGTTCTTTGCAATTAATTTGTTTTCATAGTTATCCAATTTTTTTGCAAATAAATCAGTGCGCATTGCTAGTGTTTCACCAAGAAAGAACGTGACTCTTTAGTAAAATAAATGAATACCAACGGTCTACATCAGGCAAGGCAAACCGCGCCCGCACGAGCTGCTTGCCCGCCTGGGGAGCCTGGCGCTCCTACGGGCACGGCAACGCCCTCTGGATCCCCTCCCATCCCCACCAAATCCACAAACGGGTGTACATGCCCACGCTGAAGCGGCGCGAGGCGGTGAGTTTTTCTATCAAACAACCGCCAATTGTATTATGTCTATGTTCATTACTTATTACTATTTTATGTTTATTTTCTTACTCGATTCTTGCTTATATAAACACGTTAAGTGATAGAGATATGTTTGAATGGCGAATCCTTTCCTTGTTTTCGGTGTTGTGTTATATAATCATTCAGTTATTTATTGCATTTAGCAATAATGCGAAATAAATTAACAAGTCTCTGTAATTCATGAATTCTCGCTTACGGACGGACAACGCTTTTAAATGGCAAGAATATTTGTTAGAGAAGATGAAATCAAAGAGAAAATGGGAATGAATAGAGGTAAATTTGTGAAATAATTGTCGAGTAACTTTTCCCAAACACTCATGACGCGGGTACCCAATGCCGTACCTGCCGCTCCGTAACATTTGTACACCCTTAGTTTTAATGCTCCAGCTAATTTCTCTGTACGCAGTGCCAGCGAGCTCTAGTAAGCTTGTCACCTTGACCACTTGGTCTACCTCGTTGATGTTGGCATAGTTCGGAGACCCAATGTTTATATGTGAGGTTGTAGAGGTAACTTTCGTTTCACTTGCAGAGCGCGCTTGGCGCCGAACCCGAGGGAGGCCATCTGTAGCCACGCGGCAGCGGCGTCTCCGCGTGTCCAACCTGACGAGAAAACGAGTGGCGAATGGCATTGCCAAGCCGCACGCGGCGCCGCGCAGGCGCACACGCAAGAGGGCCGCCGAGCGCAGCGACTGGCATCGCACCACCGGGAAATGAGGCTCAGCGTATCCACTCATATCTCTTCTGCCACCAGCAGGCCTAGGCCTAGGTATCGAATCCCGACGACGGCAGCATTTCCCACACTAGCTTTTCAGCTAGGTCCAATTCATCTGCCCATGCACACTTAAAGGGCTTATGCCCAGAGTAGTTGATGCGCCCCGAGTCGCAATCAATCAAGAACCGCTACATCTCGGCACTGTCCAATCGGTGAGCTTCGTGCTGTAGCTGTGTGAGCAGTTTGTCGGCAGCGAGTGTTTATCGGCAACGGATGCAGGCGCCGACGAGGCGAAGATGCAAGGAAGGGGAAGGAAAGGTCGCACACCATCCGCAGCCCGAATGTTATAGAGTAGACACTGCTGTGACATCGACCTGGAATTGATCGTAGATATCACAAAAACTCCGGATCATTTCACCGGGAACGGTAGCTCAGTGCATCAACTGATGTCACTGCAGCGCCTCTGACCGGGAGCTCGTAGGTTCGAGTCCTGACGGCGGCAGGATTTTCGACACTAGCTTTTCAGTTAGGTCGAATTCAGTCGCTGTCTGGAGGAGAATTCTAGCGGCCGGCTGCTCTGATCGGTAGTTTTCCGTGCCTTCTCCTATCAACATCAGGCGAATACCGGAGCAGTACCCTAACAAACGGACCGCACGCGATCTTTCCTTCCTCTTCCTTGTCCTATCCTCTCCCCTTACACTAACATGCACTACACTACCACATATTCCCGGAGACCGGTCGGGAGCTTAGAGCTTGTCCCGGCTGGTGGGAGAATCCTGGTTAGGGGGAAACCCCACTAGCCGACGGTAGGTCGGCGCCGGATCTCGCCATCCAGCGGGGGAAGATCACCGCCATCTCCCGAGGAAAAGCATGCACTACACTTACGGGACGAATGGCCTACTCTGTTGACGCGCCCGAAATCACTAATCAACCCACCAACCAAAATGCGGATCACTTCAACCGACCGCTAGAATGTGCTGTACACAGCGGTTGAGTTCCATCCACCTGAGCAGCTGCTGTCGCACATCCACCGATGGAGCCCTGTGACCTCCCGTTCGACGATGTTGAATATGCAACGGGTGTTGTCACCGAGCCATCGCACCATGTTGTCATTTCGTAACGAATCGAGTCACCCCTCCCACAACCCGAACTCCCCTTTTCGTCCTCTTCACGGGCAGCCCGCCGCCGCCTCCCGTCGTTCGGGTTCAACGCGCCCTCCGAATGGGGAACGCTGTGCAAACAGCGCCCGTTGTGCCGTCGCCGTCGAGGCTGGAGGCTGAGTATGAAAACAGCCAGATCGTCCTTGCTAGGAAGTCGGCCAAAAGGAAAAAGAGAAACGAGACACGCGTGATATACAGAGAGGTTTGAAGAGGTGTAGAACGAACGGTCAGCCTGAGGTGACCCACAAGGTTGACAAAGCTGTCCTGTGGAAACTCCCCTTTGAAGTCGTGAATATTGTCGAGCACGGATAGTCCCCTTTGAAGTCATGAATATTGTCGAGATAATAAAGCATGGATGAGTAATAAGTATATTACTTGAATGAAAACAACACAATCACTAATCAATTAAATTTATGAAAGTTGGAAAGTAATAAATCGTATGACGCAAGGCGTTATGAGGGAATGAAAAAGATTGGTACTGTAAAATTAATTTACATAATGGATAATTTAGTTGATAACGTTAGGTTGTAATTTTATGATTAAGGCTTCATTTTTGATACTGATTATTATATTGATTGTGTGATTGATGATTTCGGGCGAGTCAACTGCTAAGGTCGTTAGTTCCGTAAGTGTAGTGCATGTTTCAGTGCGGGAGGTGGCGGTCAGCTTCCTGGCGAGATTCGTCTTAGCGTTTTATCCGCAACCAGGTATCTCCCACCAGCGGAGCCGGGCCGCCCCGCGCCAGCCGGGACAAGCGACAAACTCCCAACCGGAATTGTCACAGTGAGGGAATATACAATTTATCCAATGATACATCTCAAGACGTCTTGCGAATCAGATACTTAAATTTAAATATACAACAATATACCGGGATAAATATTTTGCGGGTAACTAGAGGATTGTGATATACACTACATAACCAATCCCTGATGAAATAATGAAAAGCGTACAAAATGTAATTCTTTGTATTTTAATGATAATTTTAAAATTATGAATACGCTTTGAAAACATATTCACTCTAAAAGGACAAATTGCCAAAGAGTTTTACTATACAATCATTTTTATATTTTGAAAAAATTCAGATATTCAGTCAGCATTAATTTGACCATATCAAGAATAAAAATTAAATTAATTCAATTTTTTAACAGTTCCCTCGTCAAGCATACATGGACGACGTGGCTGTGAAATGACTAACATGCGACCGGCCACTCATGTCTATTCACAACTTAGCATAGCAAAGCCCTGAGCGGACGAAGTCCAACAGCTCAAGGACTCCGAAGCCTTCCTCACCTACCCCGAACCTGCATCACGGCCCCTCGCAGTCGCCACGAGGACATTTCGACCTCTTCCGCGTTCGCTTTCTCAGGCACGGCAGGCGGCGGCGGCGGCGGGAGCGGCAGCAGAGGCGGTTGGTGGGGAAGCTGTTGGTAGGGGGCGGGAGAGATGTCACTGCAGTGCCTCTGACCGGGAGGTCTAGGGTCGAGTCCCGACAGTAGCAGGATTTTCCACACTAGCTTATCAGCTAGGTCGAATTCAGTCGCTGTCTCAAGCAGAATTCTAGCGGCTAGCTGCTCTGAACGGTAGTTTTCCGTCCTTTCTCCGATCAACACCAAGCGAACAGTACCCTACCAAACGGGCCACGGACCGCGCGCGATCTGTCCTTCCTCTTCCTTGTCCTATCCTCACACGCACTTACACTATCATACACTGCAATACCACATATTCCAGGAGAACGGTCGGGAGCTTAGAGCTTAGTGGACGGAGCTCCGCTGGTGGGAGATAATTGGTTGAGAGAAACCCGGCTAGCCTACGGTAGGTCGGCGCCGGATCTCGCCAAACAGCGGGGGAAGACCACTGGCACTTCCAGAGCAAAAAAAGAACACGTACGGAGCTAATGAGCATAGTAGTTGGAACCACTGACAGTCAATGCATGTGCGGGTAGGGCTGGGGTCGGAAGGAGCTGAGGGGGCGGGCCCGGGCGGAGGCAAAGGGCAGACTTGGACGGCGGAGTACATCGGATCAGACAAAGGGGACCACGCGGAGCGCGTCTGGGCTTTGTGCCGCGCGGGATAACTGCGCCCAACTTCTCTCCGGCAGAGTGTTGCTGCCGCGTCGCCCGCGCAGTGGGCCGCGCGCGCCAGTCAAGTACACTAGTCACTGCTGCCACGTGTATCAACATGGCTGCCCACCAGCAAATTAAAGGTGATCCCAAGTAGACTTGTAAGATCCATAATTCGTACAAAAATAGCGTACGTAACTCTTAGGAACGTGTACTCAAGTATCTCAAATTTCACTCCTACGCCGAACATTCTCTTACAGTACGGATTACGTAAATAACCATTTCAACTCTGTATTGATAGGATTTGTATTGTCGAAAATTCTTTGAATTATTAAGATTTTGAATGATGTTAATTCCTTGTAAATGCATTTTCTCAACATAAACCACAGTTAGCAGTTTAATTGAAAGGTTTATTTAGTGTTTCGAATGCGCCAAGTGTACCGTTCTTTATTGGTCCCGGAAAGTAGTGAATGTTATATCCCTGGAGGCCCCATCCCTCCTGGATTGTGAGGTCCAGAGCCGACCTACCCGTCAGGATGCGGGGATTTCACCCTCCGGGTATCTCCTTCCGACGGGGCACCGCCTCAGCCAGGATAATTGACCTTGCGACATGTGTGGTAGTATTTTGGCGTAAGTAGGAGAGTGTAGGTATGTGCATGTAAGGGAGAGAATTGGACAAGGAATGGAAAGAAAAGGTCACGCGCGGTCCGTGGCCTGTTTTGTTAAGCACTGCTCGGGCTTTCGCCTGATGTTGATCCGAGATACAGCGGAAAACTACCAATTACAGCGACCGGTGGCTAGAAATCTCCTCCACACAGATTGAATTCGACCTGAATTTGTAGAGTCGAAAATCCTTCACCAATAGGACTTCAATTCTAGGGGCTCCTTGGTCAGCGACGATGAAGAAGCAACCGTAATGTTGCCACAAATCCAACACAGCCGGTTTTTTTTCGAAACATAATATTTATGATAGGAAGTCTCAATGCCAACTTGAACATATGTAGAAAAGCGTCAACGTGGAGTATGAGCTTAAAAAATGATTGTATAGGACACCATTATATTTTCAGAAGTTTTGAGAGTAGATTCCTTATCAAAGGGTACGATAAGAAAAAAGAGCCATTTAAAAAAATGTATGATATTTAATTTAAAAATACTATCGTCATAAGTTTAGTTTTAATTCAGTGGTAATAGAACATCCATAGTCTAATAATTGCGAATGTTATTATGCCACACAAGACCTACTCACTTTTGCACCACGAATGAGGGTTGCCAAAGTCTGGCAGAGTTCGTTTAAAAACACCATAATTATTTAGCGTGTAATAAAAACGGCACTTGCAAATTACCTACATGTATTTCCATTTAATCTTAATCACGAATCCCATATAACACAGAATTAACTTATTGCTTCGAAATTTTAAACATACCTTAGTAATCTGGTGCATGAGGGATTGAAATATTCTAAGAATTGTATAAATATCACCTGGTTTATAATAAGTACTGACCGATTATCTGGCATGGAGTTGCTATAAATTTGGATTCCACATCGCTGACCAACATGTTTTAAGATACGCAGTGCTCGATTACCGGCTGCATGCAGGAAGAGCGTGTCCACATCTAATTAATATCGTACTGCGTGGTAGATTCAATCCTACATCTTGATGAACTACTTCTGTCTCATTCTTATTGTTACCGTTCAGGCTAAATTGGAACTAATTAAGCTAGCGGTTGTATCAAATAATTGAATGAGATTTCACACTCGTGCGTTAATGTTACATAAGGTTAAGGCAATGTCATCCAGAATATGTACAGTACAAACAGTAGGAAAGAGTGGAAAAAGTAGGAAAAGAAAATTAAGAAAAACAGTAATATTTTTTGTAGTATTCATGTTAATATGTAATGTTTATGTCGGCGCCGTATCTCGCCATCCAATGACAGAGGAACACCGCCACCACCATATGAGATAAAACACTCGTTACACCAACACGACTAATAAGAATAGCAGTTGGCGTACCCGGATACATCGATCAATCAAGAAACAACTTCAAACACAAACATTTTCTTGTCTCAGCTCTGAATTATGAGCTTGCACTCCGCGAAAGAATCCTCACTCCAGAACCTTAAGTTCTCTTCCCGATATTTGGTTTCGTTGTAAAATATAATGATAGCAATTTGGAGTTATCTGAAGGTAATGGGAGCTAAATGCGATCTTAAAGCCAAGTAGTACGGCGATTGAAATCAGCTCCATGTCGGCCACATTCGTACCGGCCGATTAACCTCAGCCGGAATTACCAAATCCTCTGACCCGGAAGTCACCGAGTCTCCACGGTGGCGGACTCTCGACCCTAGCGAAATAGCGAGGTCGAGTTCGGTACCTGCCCGGGAGAAAATTCGAGCGGACAGCCGCACTGATGGATAGTTTTCCGAGGTTTCTTCTATTTATAGTAGTCATCTCCGCTGGGGCGGCGCCTCGCTGGGAGAGACACCTTCAGCGGAAAACCCCGCCCACACCAACGTGTGGGTCGGCGCCGGATCGCGCCATGCAGAGGGGAGGCACGCCTCCACCTCCTAGGATAGAACTCAATGCACGGCACGAAAAATGACCATAGTAGCTGACGTGGCCGGAAACAATCAATCCCACCCAACTGACCACATCGCGACTAATACAATCGCAATGAAACTTCAAAGAGTTAAAAATGAGCGTGAAGTAGATATAACCTGTGGCCTGTTGTAACGTATGCCGCACAAACGTGGAATATAAAAGGAAAGGATGCGCAGCATATAGCGGTTTTTGAAAGATGAATTATGAGAAGGGAATTGGGAAGGAGTTAATGCCCGATGGAGATTTGCGGATTAGGAACAATTCCGAACTGGGCAATATACAAAAACATAAAAATATATAAAATTTTATCGAAGCAACGAGATTAACTTGGCTTGGTTAACTTAATAGAATGTTGCATGACAGAATGACTGAGACGTGAACAAGATCTTTAGCTGGAATCCAGTGAGAACCATGAGAAGAGGACGCGCTAATAGTATATGGAATGTTGACGTCAAAGACAAAAGGAAAATGAAGATTGAAAATTGGATCGAGCACTCGAAGAATAGGGGAAAATGGAAAAGGATCGTTGGCCAGGCCAAGACGTCCATTTGAAGGTCGTGCAGCCTTAAAAGATGAAGCAGTGATCTGCTCGGCCGCCGCATTGGTCGCATGAAATTGGCAATTTTTGCTACGGCACCTCAATACAGCTACCCTAACACAACCTTCTCTTTTACCACCAACTATTTAGCGCATTCCAGACTGTTTCATCTCTTCTCTTGCTTTAGCTACTGGTATAAATTATTCGCCCAATCGTCGCCCCATCACGGCTGGTTCCGGTTGATTTTACACAGTGTCTGGAGGAGACTTGTATCGGTCAATTGCTTTGATCGGTCATTTTCGTTGGTTTCTCCAATCAACACCAACCAGATGACAAATGCCCTAACCCAACCAGTGCCCAGAGACTCGTAACGGGTGACGAGCTTCGTCCACGTACTCGTGTCCTTCCCACACACAATTCAATGCGTTTCTCATTTGCGGTTATCGGGAGACGAGTGGGGCGCGTGTAGCATGTCCGGGGGTTGGGCACTACCCTGCTGGCGAAGGAACCTGGAGCAGAAAACCACTCAAAAGGCGATGTGTAGATGACTCTGGATCTCAGCACCCACTGTGGGGGAATACCGCCACCTCCGGCGATCTCCAGTGTAGCGCGACCTTCGCTTTCTTATCCTTGATCCCGCCCCTCCTTTCAAATACACACACACACACACACACAAGCACTGCACTCCCACACATGTTGGGTGACCAGTCGGCAGCTCATCCTGGCTGGGTGCCTAAGGGGAAGAACACCACGCAAGTCGACGGGAAGGTCAGCGCACGGAACTAGTTAACGAACCCGGAAACACTAAAAGCTCATTTGTACTTATTGTTACACCTCCTGCCTTTAAAAATGAATCCTTTTAACAGTGGTAAGCCCCGCTGGTGGGAAGAGTCCTGGTTGGTGGAAACAGCCGACAGTAGGTCGGTGCCGGATCTCGCCATCCAGCGGGGGAAGATCACCGCCAGCTCCCGAGAAAAAAACGTTCACTACACTTACGCGACTAATAGCCAAAGCGGTTGACGCGCCCAGAATCACGATCAACCAACCAATCAACAGTGGTAAGCAACGAGGCCCTTTGAGAAGGACGTTCGCGACTGAATTAAGAATATTCATTTCATAAGGCAGGAGGTGTAGCAATGACCTAATACCATCAGTCACAGAAGCTGCCCGCAGCGGAGGTTGCCCCGCTCAAGTGCAGTCTGCCCCACTGGGCGCCGCCTCCCCCTGGCCACCCCCTCGCCCCCCACGCGCCCTGAGACTCGTAACGAGGGGATATTAGCGGCGGCGGCGGCGGCAACGGGCCTCGCTCTCGCCGCTCGCGGAATTTGGAACAGGGCGATTCCCGGCTTCAAGCCCCACCCCCCACCCCTCGCTTGGCTCACGCGAGCAACGCCCTGTTTCAACAGGAGCAGCTGTTTCCGATGCTCTCAACTCGACGGATTGATCGGTTATTTGGTTTTGTCAACTACTACGACCATTAGTCACCGTGTGTGTAGTGCGTATTACAACTGGCAGGCGGCGGTAAATGTAACTGTAGGTGTAGGGAGAGAATGTAAGTCGAGAAAGAGATGATCGCGCGCCCTGTGTGGTTCTTTTGTTAAGTCACCGCTCCGACTTTCGCCCGGTGTTGATCTGAGGAAGCACGAAAAACGATTAGATCAGCCGGCCACTAGAACTGAGAGAGTTTTACATGCTTTAAATGACCATTTGCAAAAACTAAGTAACTTATTTCCTGTGGATAATTCTCTTCGTGAGTTCAAATATCGAAGAGTTTGTTGAAAGGCTGCCGTATCCTCTTTTCTTTTCTCAGCTGATGTATCTAAATTGCTTTCATGTATTCAATAGGCAATGGTGTTTCTTGATCATCGGAGGTTGTTTCTTCTATTTCTACAGTGATCGATTTCGTGACTTCAAAGCATCTTTTAAGATTGTTTCAAAGGTTTCGGTTTTAGTGTTGTGTTTCAGTTCAATCTCGAAATATCTCGTCAACAAATTTATATTATCGGTTTGAAGGAGTTTTATTTTTTCAGAAATGTTTTTTCCGCCATTCTGATATTTTCTCAAATTACGAGGGCAAGTCAATAAATAAGTCGCAAACGTGTGTGTGCCGTCTACCATTTGACATTTCGCGCGCAATTTTCGCCATCAGATGGCAGCATATGCATGCTTGCCGTACATCTCCCAGGCACTCAGTCAGTCCGAGATTGTTAGTGCACGATGGCACATGTGTTGCACGAGTGTACACGAGAAGAAGAGCGTGTAGTTGTGCGTTTTTTGTGTGCCAAAGGACTGACCATAGAAGAAGTGCATCGTGAAATGCGTCCCATCTCTGGGCGACAAATGTTTCTCACGGAAAGCTGTGTTTAATCAGAAGTTTAACCGTGGAAGGAAAAGCATCAGAGATGGGGAGCGTCCTGGTCGTCTCGCAGAGGGGTCAACTGCAACCACATGCAGCGTGTGGATCAACTCATCCGCAATGACCGGCGTGTGAAGATTGATGACATAGCGCGTGCTGTGGGCTGTTCACATGAAACCGCATGGAACATCGTACATGAGCAGTTGCAGTTTCGTAAAGTTTGTGCACGGTGGGTGCACCGCCAGTTGACTGAGCAACACAAACTAAACAGAATGGGTCTGTCCTTGCTGCATCTCAGTCGGTACACAGAGGAAGGAGAGGACTTCATGGCACGAATTGTTACGGAGGACGAGTGTTGGGTTCGCCACTTTCAACCAGTATCCAAACGTTCGTCTATGGAATGGAAATATACCGCCCCCCCCCAACAAGAAAAAAGTTCAAGACGATTCCATCGCCCTGCAAGGTTTTGCTCACCGTGTTTTGGGACATGCGGGGAGTCATACTGCAGAAATTCCAGCCTCATGGTGAAACTCAATGCCGCGTCGTACTGCACCACTCTGCGGGAACTCCGACAGGCCATTCTCCGCAAGCGACTGGGACTCCTGTCAAAGGGCGTGATTCTTCTGGATCACAATGCCCGCCCTCACACAGCAAGACCAACGCAAGAGCTGTAACAGACATTTCATTGGGAACGCTTGGAATATCCACCGTACAGCCCTTACTTAGCCTCCAGTGATTTTCTTTCGTTTGGGCCCCCAAAAAAACATTTGGGTGGCCGCCAATTTGTTACAGATGATGCCGTAATCTATGAAGTTACACGTTGGCTGCGACAGCAACCAAAGGACTTTGCTGCTGGCTTTTAAGGACTTGTAATGAGTTGAGATAGTGCCTGAATGTACAGGGTGATTATGTGGAAAAGTGAAATAAATGTCAGGAAGTTACTTTGATTATTTTTGCCTGAATTCCGTGTTGCGACATATTTATTGACTTACCCTCGTATGTGTCAGTTGTTCCATCTTTTTGGCAATTCCGAAGATATCGTTTTTGATTTCTTTTCGGTTTCTTCAAAACTACTTCCCGTAGTTTCGATCTCACTTTTTATTTCCTGACGAAATTTATGGAGTTCGTCTCAAGAGTGGTTTTCCATATCATCACTCGTTAGTGGTTTCACGTTTTCCTCTGTTGGTGTGACGACCGGTGTCTCTGAAACACTTGAAATGCGGAAAGAGAAACATATTACAATTCTCTTTGTAATAAATACCATCGCCATTCGAAAGAGTTTTATTGAAGAATAAATATCATGGATTAAAATAAACTGATGTTCAACACCCCAGAAATATTTGTCAACTAACTCTTGGAAACGGCCGCGTCGCATTACATTTAGAGCGGATTAAACTAACATAAACAATCTCGGAGCAATGCCGTGCACTTGCATATTTTAGTCCTCGTATTCACAAGATACGTGATGGTTCCTAAAAGGGCTATTCAACCTCGGATTATAACAAGGCTTTAAACCCTCTCGACCTCGGAGATTCGCCCCTTTCGAGTGACTCATTAAGCAGGTACTCGTATTAAAGTTATCGTCTCTCTATGAAAGTCTTCTTTTTAATTTTTTGCGTCCGCTTTTTATTTCCATTTGCTCTCTTCTAGTACCTACAGTAACGTTTTTAATAAATGAGCCGACTGTTCGTTGAGCCATCATATTACGAAAGTAATGAATTAATCATCGCCGTCAAGACAAGCATTATCAATATTAACCGTGTGCATGCGCTACAACCAGCAATTCTTGTAAAATGAAAAGATAGTCAATATTCCATCGTAAGAAACAGAGATGAGACAAAAGTAGCGAAGTTGCATTTGAAACTGTCTATACTTCATTTTCCGGACTCCGCTACAGCTCTGCTCCCTGACGGCGTCGAGAGTAATTAGAGCCACGCCCTCTGAAAACAATTCAAAAGCTTTCAATCTTCATATTAATCACTTTTAATTACACGAGAGTGCGCGCGCGCAGACCCAACTCCCAAATGGAAGCTCCGGCACAAACACCTGCGAAAGCGGCGGAGGGCCTCCCGCATGGCGCCCCGGGCGGCGTAAAAAGGAATTAACGGCGCTGGCTCGCCGTCGACCCCACGCACGCGAGTGCGGACGCGTTGACGGGCATTGTTTACGAGTGCGAGTGTGTGACCCTTCTGTTTCGTGTGAGCGACACTCATGCTTCTTTACGAGGGACTGTGTGTGAAACTCGCTCGTAACTATGTGTGTTAGCTCGCTCGTGGCTCGTAGCGAAGTCGCTAACCTTTCACCACTGAGGTCCGGGTTCGATTCCCGCCGAATCTCATGTGAAATTTGTTCCAACAAAACGAGTTTGGTTGCTTCACAAGCCCTAGTCCAACCGCTGTGAAGTGTCCTAAACCCTGCCCCTATCCTTATTCCTTCCCAATTCTGGCCGCTGGGTAGTGACGCAGGAGCGCGTAGCTGGAGGCGCGTATGCGCAGATGCTACCTGGCGGTCCTCTTGACAACTGACTGCGACGTGACGTGACATGACTTAAAAAGGTAATGGAGAATTGCTCCCTCGCAAGTTAATGGTGGATTACTCATCAGCACAAAGCGCTCAACGCCCTTTAAGGGGTTTGGAGACGCACTTCGTCAATTTGTAGACGCAACAATTTTCGCTGTCTCAGCGACAGAATTCTTTCTGGAGTGGAACAGTACAGTTTCTATGTGTGACTTCTGATTCTGTGTGAGATCTTGTCTGGCGTAGCGTAAGAATGGTTTGGAAGTGGACTGTATAATGAGATGGTATTTCTCAATTACGCAGAACAGAAAATAACTCAGTGGGGTAATTTGAATGAGAGGTAGTTGCGGAATCGTTCGTACATAATCACACGCATAAACACAGAGCGAGTAACATTTATTCCCCTGGAATGCAGCAGCTCCTTCCAAGTCGAAAGACGCATACCTAATAGTATCTTGAATCGTTGATCCCGACGACTGGGCAGCGGTGTAAAGAATGCGCGTACAAAAGAGCCAAGTGTCCTCGTCACAGACATGAATAGGCGCGTTGAAGCGCGTGCTAGAAGAGTTCGCCCGCGCGCGCGACACACTTTCTTCCACATTGCGATTAGCGCGCGGCGCGGGTGCATTCTTATGACATTATTCTTATTGTCTTAAAGTAATTTAAAGTGAAATTTTATTTGTATTTCTTATAGTCACATGTAAATTGAAGTGTTCAGCCACCACGTAGTAAAAACCTTCCTGCAGAAATAATAAATATCAGTTTGTTCTTGTCGCTCAACTGGAACAGTTTGTAACTTATCAAGTTGTCGTAGAAATTATGAAATTAATCACAGTTCGGCGATTACCACACAATTGAAATACATATTTAAACAGCATGCACGTCAATGAAAATGTTGAACTGCCTACGATTAATAAACTGAATTGCACAATGACATAAAATAACGTTTCGTGGTGCCGAACGCACGAAACATCCGGGAAAATATTTCATTCTAATCTGTACTGAGCTGACTGCTGGGTTGCTTAGTTCGCACTGATTCCGGGCGCTTCAATTCCTATGCTCGTTAGTCCCGTAAGTGCAGTGCATGTTTTTCTTCGGTAGGTGGCGATGTTCTTCCCTACTGATGGCGATATCCGGCCCCGACCTACCGTCGGCTAGCGGGGTTTCCCCCTAACTAGGACTCTCCCACCAGCGGGGCACCGCCCCAGCCGGGACAAGCTCTAAGCTCCCGACCAGTCCCCCAGAATATGTGGCAGTGAAGTGCATGTTAGTGTAAGGACGTGTGTAAGGGGAGGATAGGACAAGGAAGAGGTAGAAAAGATAGAGCGCGGTCCGTGGCCCGTTTTCTTAGGATACTGCTCCGGCATTCGACTGGTGTTGATCGGAGAAACCACGGAAAACTACCGATCAGAGCAGCCGGCCGCTAGAATTCTCCTCCAGACAGAGACTGAATGCGACCTAGCTGACAACCTAGTGTCGAATATCTCGCCACTGTTGGAACTCAAACCCAGGACCTCCCTGTCAGATGCACTGCAGTGACATCAGTTGATTCCCTGAGCCACATCTCCCGGTTTGACTGCTGGGGTGTAGAGGCGTTCGAGCGTAAAGAAAGTGAGGAGTACCTTGACTAATTAAATCGACAGATTGAGAAACCTAGATGCGTCGGTTTGAATTTGATTGGATGCACTGATGGTCCGGCCGCACCTGTCGGCGCCGCCAGTTCCCGAAGTTCAGCAGCGCATCGCACGCGTAGGTCAGCGCACAGATCACACTCTTTCAGTTCCGATTGATAAGACATGGCCAACGGCTTAGGTACACACGGCATTGATACACAACGCATGCTGCGCCCTCGCAGGCAATACGAATATAAAAGGACCACATTCGAGTATGTTCTTGCAATTTTTGCCGTAGGATCCACCACTGCCGTTCCGTGAAAGATACTTCAGTTTCTGCGTCAGAGACACTTCTGGTTCTGTTTGAGAAGCACTGTAGTTTCTATGAGAGGGATATTTCAAAAACGCTCGAAATTCGTTTCCTCAAAAACGGCAAATTTTTCTTTAATTTTTCATGGATAGTGCTAAATGCACTGTTTAAGATGAGCTAAACGCCATTTACCGCACTCTTTTGTTTTCTCAAAAATTACACAAATGCAATGTTTTAAATATCTCTCACGTCGTTATTATTTACGATTCAGGCAATTTGTATACATTATTGCATTTGTGAGTAGAAGTGCTTCAAATGTTGGCGATGAAGTTTCTCGAAAACTCGTTTTTATGAAAATGAGATCAATTTTGCGTTTTCTGAAACACGCAAACGATATTTTTTCGAAAACGCCTCCACATTTTTCAATGAAAATTTGCTTCTAGGGGCAAGTTTTACTATTTTATAATATTCCTGTAATCAAATTACAGTTCTACCATTAAGGGATCGAGAAATTGAGAAAATGTAAAAAAACGTCCTTTGGGCGGCAAGACGACTGGAAAATGGTGGGGGAAATCGCAAAGCTAGCCCTGACCAAAAAAAAGAAAACTATCTAGTACTATAAAGTCACTGTCATTCTGTAGCACTAGTAGTTACTTTCTCGTACACGTATAGAGAAATTTGTGTAATGCTGCGGACATTCTATTTCATTATTTCAACGGAAATATACGATTTGGGGTCGATACGGAAAGTGCTTGTTTCTCGGACCGTCCGATTGTCAGTTCGGCGCCCGCAGGGGGATCCCGATGGAGTAGGCTGTGGTGGAGTCGTAGACGACCACCCGGACCCTGAGTCTCGCAGCGCCGCTCACGTCGTTATCTCGAAGGTGCAGGCAGTGAGCCAGCGATGCTAAGCTCCTGGTGGCCGGGCAATCGGCCACCCACCACTTGGGCCTATGTCGCGTCGACCTTGGAGCAGGACTGGGTGAAGGATGTACTTTGAATCCCACTTTACAGTCCGGCGGGAAAGTAGTTACCCACCGTCAGGTTGCTCCGGTACCGGCGTAACCCACGTTGTGAGCCGGCAGTAAGCATTGGGGAGGCGGGGTGGGGGCTCCGAGCCGCCTGGACCTTAGTTCGGGTGGCCCCCAGTTGGGCTCAAGGATTCGTCGTGGCAGTGGCCCGATACTCTGGGCAAAGAGGCTGGATAGCTAGGAGCTCTGAGCTAGGAGGGTGGCCCAGAGCACCTAGGCATTGTATGGGGAGGTTACCGCGACGGTAAACTGGGTTCCGGCTGCATCCGGCCGTCAGCCCGTCGGCGTTTTGCCCGTCGGTGGGGGGGGGGTGCTAAAGGCCAAGGTGCCCACTCCGGGGAATGGTGCCCCTGACGAGGCAAAGACCACACGGGGTCTCATGCATGTCATCCGGCAGTCCGTCTATACATCTGCGGGTCCGTCTGCCCGACTGTCTGCCGGCAAACCAACGTATTTTTTTTTTCTAAATTAAATTAAGATTTTTTCCAAATTGAATATTCCCCGTTCGATTAAAACCTCTGGAATTTTGAAACGATCTTTAAAATTTTGGGGTATTTCACTTGGGGTACTCGCACATTTTCGAACTTTTCTCAAAAATGGGTCAAATGTTTTTCTTTAATTTTCTTGTAAGAATAGAACAGCAAAAATTGGGGGAAAGGCCACCTTTATAAGTGTAGTTCAATCTATTCTTACAAGAAGTTTAAAGAAAATGTTTAGAGACTTTTTGAGACAATTTTTAAAATGTGGCAGATGCTTTATGTAATGTTGTACCCCCCAAAAATGGTTTTCAAGACCCCAGACCTTCGACTCAGGCCAGGTCGACGGGATTTTGTTCAATGTGGGAAAAATCCTACGCATGGTTTAGGTGCTAGTGTTGTTCACATATACCGGATGGACCGACGTTTTACCGTCAATCGATTTTTCGGTATCAAGGACCCACGAAACATGGACACTGGTTACACCACGATTTATTTTCTAAATTTAGCAACACGATTTATTCACTTTTTCTTTATCCCGGCAATAAGAGTTTACTGCCGAAAATTCGCCGTTTTTTCGCGCAGCAATACATAACTTTCTCTCTACTAGCAAATGATGGTGGTAATTTTTTTCTGATACTATAAATGATTTTCTTATTTTTCATATTTTTTCAATCAGATAAAATAGTGTTAAGCTGGCGAAAAAAATTAAAAAAGCACGTTTTGCGCTGTAGAGGATGTGGGTGTTGGGACGGGGGCCAAGAAAACTTCCAAAAAAATTGTTTTAATGTTAGAGTCGTAGTGTAGCTGCTCATTTATCGTTTTGTTTAGGAGAACGTTTTACTATCTTATTCGGGGGGACGATTTCCCCCCTCCCCAATAAAACATTCTCGAAATCTCGCCTCTGGTTCTGGGCTATGATTCAGAAAGTCAATATCAATATCCAATTTCGTTAATAATTTTAAACTTCTATGGGGAAATGAAATCCTCTATTGCTCTCTCTGAAAACAAAGACAACAAAGTTATTTTTATATTATACATAAATTTCGAATGACTTAATTTGCAAATATTTATTAGAACACACTGTTAAACAATTTATAAATTATAAATTGGACGGTCTTGCGAAATTAAAGAAAAATGTTTAATGAAAGTATTCTAAATAAATAAAAATAATGTTAATAATATTAAAAGATTACCTAAAACGAGGGGAGCTTCATTAGGATGAAAAATACAAATTTCAAAGAAAAGACTTTCCAGTTTCAAATTTGCTAGGTTGCCCTTTTGGGATGTAACAGTAACATTTTTATCAAAAATTGCTAAAATACTTGTCTCTTCATTTAAATACCACAGATGATTGCAAAATTTCTTTAAAGCAATTGACGCACTTCCCTTACTTCTTTTTATATTTCTTCCTTTTTTAAAAAGAATATGGATGAATATGTAGCACCACTCAACTGTAATCATTTTTCCCTCATAACCACAATCCTCTCAATCCAGGTAGGTTATGCAGTGTATATCGAGCTCTGTATGAAAGACAGTTATGTCACAACAGCAATAACGTATCAGTAAACAATAAAATTAATTACTGTTTTTCTCCGTCAATGTTATTTCTGCATATTCTTGTGAACGATAGCTGTACCAATCAAAATCATGTTGATTTGCGGCATTCGTCTAGCAGCTGCATTTTACTGATTATGTGCCAAGTACTTGAACTGGTGAAACAACAGGAGGGAGCTTTAAATACTAGTCAAGTGCTCCCGACAATAACAATGGATTTGAATCAAATCCCTGGATAATATCATATCATTAATAAGATTAGTTGGAAATCAAACAACAGAACTGATCAGAAAATTGTTCTCAATTACAGGCATTATGCAACTTAGTGTCAATTGATGGTACTTCCACGTGTCACTCACATCAAGGTAATTTTTTTAATACATACAAATAAATTAATTTAAGTTTGATTCTGAAATTAATTCTGAAAGCAACACAAATTTCGTCTTTAGTAATTCCTGATAAATAATATTCAGGTAATTAAGTTATCTCGTTCTTTGTAACGCTGCAGAACTTTAGTTTTACAGCGTTTAAAAAACATTAAAAACAAGGCCATAAACATTAAAAATTCAGATAAATAATTACACTTTCTTCCGTCAACGATGTTCCTAGTACACTTATTTCGCCGTACGTAACTTCATTTCAACATCAAATTCATTCTTCTCTAAAACATTTTGTGTTATTTCACCTCTGACGCAAATGTGTTTTTTGTTGTTTTTTTGTTTTTTTGACAATTTAATCACCCTAGCTTTATCTCTCTTGTCCGCGATCCTGACGAACTTGAATCGCCAGACCACCTTCTCCGACACCTGGTCTTCTTGCAGTGAATGGCTTTATCCGCGAGGCTCGGCCGCCTATTCACGGGCGCCGCAAGACACCGCCACCCACGCCTTTGTCTCTGCCCAGAACATCGCCTCCGCCGTCCTACACAAACCGTCCTTCCCTCGCCGCCGACCGATTCACAACTGGCGAAACTGCGTCCGCCGGCCCCGCACTATCAGAGCAACGCAGCCGGATCGCCCTCCACCGCAGGCAGATTAGCAGCGCAGCCCTCCGCCCACAGCCCCGCACCTGCCCACCCACTCCCTCGAACGCCCGCTTGCTCGCTCACTCATTCGCTCACCCCCCCGCCCGCCAGCCCGCCCGCCCCCTCGCTCTCTCTCACTCGCTCGCTCACTCACTCGCTCACTCACTCGCTCACTCACTCGCTCACTCACTCGCTCACTCACTCGCTCACTCACTCGCTCACTCACTCGCTCACCACCGCTCACCACCACCGCTCACCACTCGCTCACCACTCGCTCACCACCACTCGCTCACCACCACTCGCTCACCACCACTCGCTCACCACCACCGCTCACCACCACTCGCTCACTCACTCGCTCACCACTCGCTCACCACTCGCTCACCACTCGCTCACCACTCGCTCACTCGCACTCGCCCGCTTGCCGGCCCCATCACTCCACCAACCACCCGCTGACGCACCCATCGCCAGCAGCCTCGACCAACAGCCCCAACTCTCCCCACCCCACCCGCAGGGCAAACCTCATAACGTGCGACACGCCCAATATCGCAGATAGGGCGCCCTGGCCGCCGGAGTAGGACCCCGCCAACTTGCCAGCGTTGACGAGCGAAGTGGGAGCCGCTCGCATGCTGTCCTTCTGGCGGCGCGGGGGAGGGCACGGGGCGAGAGAGAGAGAGAGAGAGAGAGAGAGAGAGAGAGAGAGAGAGAGAGAGAGAGAGAGAGAGAGCGGAACACCCGGGCCAGGCCGGCGGGCGATTATTTTGACAAGTTCTAAAACAGTGGACCGCACCGCTCTGAGCCATGTATTCTTCCGCCAGCTGGTAATGCCTCCCAAGTGTCACTTCGGAGGGAGATAGCGTAAGAACAGACACACATCACGTGAGATTATCAAATCCAATCCTTTGAAAAAGAAATTGAATGTGAGGGCACGCACGTTGAAAACAAAGGTAAACGGACAGAAAACCATCACCGAAAATCCATCCACCATCACAACCCATTAAATACTTTGGACACAAAACTAACCTGGAAAACCCACATCGCTATCAAAATTAAACAAGCAAGAAATAAATTTTTCCAACTCCGGCCACTAATCAACAAACACAAATCTCTGTCATACACAAACAGTACACTTGGCCTAGCTCTGGCTCGTGTAAAAAGTCCTACCATGGTCAGAACCCCAGAGGCACTGCCGTGACATTAGTTGATGCCCTGAGCCACCGCTCCCGGTTCTATCCTGGGAAGCGCTGTTGTTCCTTGCCCGATTATTGGTGAGATCCGGCGCTAATGTACACGTTGGCAGGGTTTCCCCCTCCAGCTATCTCCCTTATCCGGGCACCGCCTCAGCTGGGACAATATCTACGTTACCCACAATTGTGGTACTGTAGTACATGTATGTGCAAATAAGTGTGTGTGTGTGTGTGTGTGTGTGTGTGTGTGTGTGTGTGTGTGTGTGTGTGTGTAAGGGGACAAGACGGTAGAGATTCGGCATTCACCTGTTATCGATGAAATAAATTTAAAAAATTGGCTATTAGAGAGCAGCCGGTCGCTAGAAATGGCCTCCCAGACAGCGGCTGAAATCGAGCCAGAAGCTTTACTCGTAGAATCGAAAATCCGGTCCGGTCGGGATTGGACCCCAGGGCCTCCAGGCCTGAGTGGCTGCATTGCTGTCTCCGGACCCACTCGGCGGGTGGGCGGGGTGTGTGTGGTGGGGGCGCGAAGGGCTTGAAGGGGCGCGGGGAGAAGGGCGAGGGCGAGGTGGTTGGTGGCGACTCGATAACGAACGCCCAGCTGCGCAGGCGGCCGGTTTGTGTCGTCCAAGTTTGAGCCTGAGCAAATCCAGCCTCGACGGCGCCGTATCTCCAAGGCAGGGTGTTTGCGTTTCCAACAATTGCCGGCGATAATTGCTACACTTTGACAACTAAGCACCACCGACGTTCTTTCGCTTTGCAAATTTAGTTTAAAATTGAGAGGTTTTAAGTTCTCTGGTATACATTACTTGTAAATAAACAGGAGAAAATGAAGGAATGGTTGAATTAAAGAGAAATCATGTTATATACTCTTAAATTTACAACAGGTTTGCATGTCTCATGGGAACACGACGTTTTTTAGGTCAAGTAAATTCTGAGGATGACGTGTTTTGGAAATGATATTCTTGGTTATACGTTCGCAAGGCGTACACAATTGGAATAAATTGTACATAGTAGTTATTTATGTAACAAGGGCGTTAAGTAGATGTTTTTGATCCGAAAGGCGACTTCCAATTACATAATAATAAATTGGACTAATTTGTTCGTACAAAGTGAAAGAATATTGTGAAGATCCTACGGAAATTCTCGCAAAAGCTAACAAAACTACGGGCAGCGGTTGCCAGTCAAATCTCGAAAAATATAAGTAAATGTTTATGGTGTATTTGAGAGTTATATAACAGTGTAAATAACAGTACAAATTTAGTTGATGAAACAGTACTTTTAGGTTATTTGCTTCTTTTGTCAAAAGTTATTTAGAATATGTCATAATAGCAAAAAATAACGTTTCGAGGATGTCAGCCGATGTTCCTTATACATCTTTTACAACGAGTGGTACTGCTACTCAAGAAGCACATACTATGTCTCTAAAAACGTAACAGTGAAATATGAGTGACCGGTGGCAATTGTATAATACGGAAACTTCCAAAATCGCAATTTTCATATCAATTAAGCAAAATAATGTTTATGAAGAGTTATTTTACTTATTTGAGAATTGCGCCTTTTATTTATTGCATTTGCTTGTACTGCAACTTTAATAAATCGAATTCATAAAAATATATGTGTTGTGTTGGTATTAGAGCGGGCCATAAAGTATTCAAAATACCCGAGAGCATAAAGAATCAGATAGGCCCGCGAAGGTATTAACAATACCGTTTCGTGTTTTGTTTGAGATCCGTAAACACGCAGCAATGAACTAGTAAACCATAAATAAAATTACTTGCAAACCGATCGTACGTTATAAAAGTTTATAAACTGTCTTAACAATATCAGGTCGTGTTTTGTCTTCGCGAAGCACCCTCGACGTTGCGTGGGCGGCGCACGAAAGCGAAGAGCGACAGTCGGAATGGACGAGCGGGCAGACAAGATGTTTGAATGAGCGGGTAAACTTCACGTCATCGCCTTTGAAAGACCCCACGACATTCATTTTAAACATAAATATTTTTGTTTATATTTCTGTACGCAATAAATACCGCTGCATATTTTATCAGTTATGAGCTTTCAATAATAGATTCAAACGCTAGGTGTCTCAGAAATTTGTTTGAATGTATTGCGTTTCTGCAGCATAGACTTGCCTAAACATGAATTGACTTTCAACTGGTAAAATATATTATAATTTTTTACCGTATTAGAGCATAACAAAACAATTTGCCCCAAAAAATTATGTTGAGGCAGACACCGTAATGTCTGTAACACACATGAGTTTTATTCGAAATATGAAATTCCATCGTATTATAAACAATGTTGTTTACGAGGAGCTTCTGCTCAAGGGAATAGTAGTACCAATGATGGATACCGGGGGGGGGGGTACAAGGAACGTACTCCCCAAAAAAATTCTCAACAAAACAATGATCTATAAAATGTATTTGTTAGTTTTCGAGTTACGAATGGGCCATTTGAAACCGGAGTAAGCACGCAATTGAGATTACTTTTGCTTCACAAATATCCATTTATCTTTGATTCTGAGTACGCTGTTTCTATGAAGTAGGGGCCAGCGGCGGATTTATCATTTTCACGATCTAAGCCAAAATATTATTGATGCCCCCTTTTTACTGCCAACAATAATATTTTTGAAAATGGAGGTTTTAATATTTTTATTCAAAATGAATTAAACAAATAAAAATGCCTTACAATAATTTTATTCAAATATTTAATTTAAAAATTGATAACAATAGTCTACCAAAAATATAATGTAATGTAATATCTCAGTGTCAAACTAGCTGCAATATGTACTATCAACACTATAACTGACAAAAAATCGAAAATTTGGATAAATCTAGATGCTAAATTTAGAAAAACTCTTCTTATACGTGGTATAACCAATCCATGTTTTGTGGGTCCTTGATAACGAAAAATCGATTGACGGCAAAACGTCTGTATGTCCGTCTGTGAACAACACGGGCGGCTAAACCGTTCAACCGATTTTCTCCAAAATTGATATTCCCCGATCGATCTGGCTGATGTCGTGAGGGCTTGAATTGCAATTGATATTTTAATTTGGAGGGGTACTTTACATGAAGCCCCTGGGACATTTTCAAATTTTTCAAAAATATGGCTCCAATTAAATTTTGTTGGTGAACAGTGCAATGGACAATTACGAGAATGGCGCAGATCTCACTTTCGTTGAAAACTTTAATTTTTCGAAAATTGCAAAAATTCAAAAATTTTCCCGGGTCTTCCTACAAGTAAAATATTAGATAGAGATTTTTACATAATGGTTTGATTTAACACTAACATTAAATTTGTTTTTGCATTTGTAGTTTTATGGCCATTTAAAAATATTCTTGTAACCGTTGATAGTACCTGACGGAGAAAAACACTCAAGTTTTACGAAACATTGTACTGATAAGTGAAAAGAACATCAAACCTAGTTTTACTGTAATCGAATTTCCGCAATAGGTCTTTGAACTCTTCATAATATATCAGAGGTTCTCAGGATTTTATTTTTTTCTACAAAATAAATATCACTTTTTGTGTGCTAAATAGAAATAATTTGATATCGTAGGCTTCCTAGAAATAATTTGTAGCAAATTGATCACTTATGAAAAATAATGAATTATATCCAGAGCTTCAAACCGAACAAAATGAAAATGAGTGAGAAAAAAGTAATTATCAATCTCGCAGTGCATATTATTCCGCATTTTCGTCCTTTTGAATCTCATGAGTCGGGTTGAAACCCTTTAATTTCCTTTAGTGTTCTGTGGTTGAAACCCTTCAATTCAGAAGTTGACGGTACTGACGGATAATCGTCAATTTCCCCCCTCTTGAATATTGAGGAACTTCTGAGAATATTCTGAACTTAGACTTTCTCTCAGAGACTCTATTCACCCGGCATGGTCTCCACCTGAGACAAGCTGGCAAACACGCACTAGGATGTAAGCTAGCCACACACATCCTAGAGGCTCCTTCAGTGTCAGCACCATCTCCCGCACCCTCTACACCTCCACCAACTCCTACTCCCTCTACACCAGTCCTTACTCCCTCCACACCAACCCCTACTCCATCCACTCCAGTCCTTGCTCCCTCCACTCCCCCCCCAACCTACCGCTGTTCCAAAACCTATCCAGCACCTGGACCTATAGCTAACAACCACCTCTACACCAGTCACCACTGAAAAACACAGCACCTTTAAGATTCTACATCAGAACATTCGATCCTTAAAAAACAAAATTCATGAACTAGAAATTATGCTAACATACCACATAAAACACACTAATGCAATCTGTATAACTGAACACTGGCTTACGGAGGATCAAATAAAAATGACACAAATACCGGGTTTCTACTTGGCTGGTTACTTCTGTCGTAGGGACAAACGCACAAATATCAATCATACGTATGGAGGCACATGCATATATCTGGCCAACAACTGTGAATCCAAACAAGTAAATGAATTCAAACAAATAACATGTGACTCAGACATAGAATGTTCAATTGTAGAAATTCCAAAGCTGAACATCTTCCTCCTAAGCATTTACAGAGCACCTGATGGAAATCTTCAAATTTTCTTAAAAAACTTAGAATTAATCTTGGATAAATTAACAAAGCGGGCTCATTACTCTATTATAATCTGTGGCGATATAAACATTAACTTCCTACCAACAGCTAATAACACTCATGAAAAAGAAAGAATTAAACTAATAAACTTAGTATGCTCCTATAATCTAGATGCAGTAATAGACACACCAACCAGGCAAACAAAGGCTCCCAAACAGCAATAGACCAAATCCTTTTAGACAAAACAAGTCTAATGATACAGGGCTCAGTGACCACAATGCTCAATTACTCACTCTTAAAATAAATTCCACCTCACCTAAAGTGAACCTAATAAAGGAGTCTAGGAAGTATAATGAAAAAAACTTAAACAAGCTCATCCAACTACTAACTAGTGAATCATGGCCAGGGGTATATGAAATAGATGACATCAACCTAAAGTTTAACACTTTCTTTAATACAATCAAACACTATTTCAACATCACACATCCACTACAGTATCACAAAACAAATAACACACAAAACAGCAAAGCATGGATAACAAAAGGTATTAAAATTTCTTGTGAAAGAAAAGAGAGCTTTATACACTCACAAAAGAACACTCGTGCAATCATCAAATAGTAAACTACTATAAGCAATATACAGCTATACTCAAAAAAGTTATAATAAAGGCCAAACAAGTGTCAAATGATGAATACATAAAAAAATCCAAAAATAAAGCTATGTGGAATATTGTAAAAAAAACATTACCAGCAAATAACAAAACACAAAATGTTGAACTAGTCCATGAAAACAGAAGAATAACAAACCCTAATGAAACAGCCAATATATTCAACAAACACTTCTCTGAGATTGCTGGTAGACTACTACAAACAAGAAAACCAAACACTACGCCTCTACAACCACCACCTTTCTTTAAAAACTCACTTTCTAGCATGTACATCACAGAAACAACAGAGAAGGAAATACTTCAAATTATAAACAAAATGCAAAATAAACAATCCGCTGGATAGACAACATTCCTGACTTCTTAATAAAAAAGATTGCTCCATATATCATCAAACCATTAACATATTTATACAACCAATCACTAACTCTTGGCTCCTTCCCAAACATATTTAAAACTGCAGTAATTAAACCTATACACAAAAAAGGTAACAAGCAAGATGTAATGAATTATAAACCAATTTCACTCTTGTCAGGCTTTTCAAAAATATTAGAAAAGCTCTTCTATGAAAGGTTAAAAGCTACTTGATACACTGTAACATTATCACTGACTCACAACATGGATTCAGGAAAATCATTCAACTGAAACTGCTTTATTCACCTTTGTAAATGAAATCCTCATGGCATTAGAACAAAAGAAATTCCTGTTGGTCTCTTTCTTGACCTGTCAAAAGCCTTGACACGATAGATCACAGTATTCTATTGTCAAAATTAGAATCTTATGGAATCGAGGAATTGCTTACAAGTGGATAAAATCATATCTATCAGACAGAAAACAAATAGTAGTATTACCTTACCAAAAGACAACAAAATAAATAATCATCACTCCGAGCCAAGGATGTGACACATGGGGTCCCGAAGGATCCACACTAGGCCGATTTTATTTCTTATGTTTGTAAATGACCTGCCATCAATAATGGAAAACAACACAACCGATCTTTTGCTGATGACACTAATATAATATTCAAAGAAAGAACAACCAAAGCTTTGCAAGACAAAGCCAATCCAGCCATCGACAAACTAATACAATGGATCCACCACAACAAACTAATCCTGAACAAAGACAAAACAATCACAATACCTTTCCACAACTCCCACTCAACACAACAATACTCACCAAATTTAATATTAGAAGGAAACAGCATCACAAGCACAGAAAACAAAATTTCTGAATCACCATACAGTCCAACCTCAAATGGAACTCACACCTAGAAGATATTAATTCAAAATTGAGCAAACTTAATTATGCTCTTAGAATAATAATAAGAAACAGCACCATTGAGACAGCACGAACAGTGTACTTTGCAAATGTGCACTCTATTCTCAAATACGGGATAATAATATGGGCAAGCACCAGAGGCTAAACAAACATTCAAAATACAAAAGAGAATCATTCGAAGGCAAGCATGTAACCTTCATCAACCAATGTGTAATTTATGAAGTTATCATGTTTGTAAAGAAAAATCTACTAAACAATGACACACTTTACAAATTTAACTCAAGTTTACATTCCTATAACACAAGGCAAGCATGTAACCTTCATCAACCAATGTGTACAAGCACATTATACCAAAAGGGTACATTCTCTTCAGGTATACAGTTCTTCAACAAATTACCAATACATCTGAGAAACACAACAGGCTTACACAACTTCAAGAATAAACTCAAACACTTCCTTGGGGAAAGACTTTTTTATAGCGTTCAGGAATACCTCAATGACTAATATGTCCAATGTGATTTCAGGTGCTGCAGTAGGACTAGGTGTAGAAATAGAAAAAACCTGGCCATAACCTGCCTCCTCCTCCCCACCATTTCAAGATTTAATCAAGGAATATGCTAAATTAATATGAATTTGTTAAATAATTATAAATGTATTATTATTACTATTAGCATTCCATTACTATTATTAATTTATAAGAAATGTTATCTATTATTATTATTAATATAATTATTTTTTTTAAAAAAATTTTTTTGAAATGTTAAATTATTTTAAATTAAATTAAGTTAAATGTTTATCTACTTTGCTGTTAAAAATAATTATCTACTTAATATATCTGTAACAAGTATTGTAGCATAGTCTTTAGGCCAAAGACCCCATCTTGATCAGGTTTTTTGTCCGTTTTCCCTGGTCCTTTGAGCAAATGCTGAGATGGCCCCTTGTTTTGCATCTGGACAATAAATGTAACTTCACTCGCTGCACCCAAGAAGATGCATGCAATTGTACTCCCTCCATATACAACATATTTGACTCGTCATACACGATTGTAATTGTATTTGTGACTCAATAAATATTATTATTATTATTATTATTATTATTATTATTATTATTATATTATTATATTATTATTATTATTATATTATTATTATTATTATATTATTATTATATTATTATTATTATATTATTTTTTTTTTTTTTTCCCGCAGGTGGAAAAAAACCTTCAAAAGGCGAAGAGCAAAACCGGTTGCTCAACAGTGTGGGATTACCTTATACTAGGCGACCGCACTAAAAACAACCACCTGTTTCTTCTTCTGACCCCAACCTGGAACCGCTTTCGCATTACTTCGGGTTGGGGCCTTTCTTAATGGGTGTCACTCCGTTTGTTCCGTCTTACTGTCTAGACAGCCTTCGTTCTTCTTTGTCCGCAGGATGCTCTCTATAAAGTGGGAGATTGCGCTCCAGGACTTCTCATCTTTCATCATGACTTCCACCGTGTTTTCTGGCGTGAGGCTACCTGTCTTTTCCTCCAGCCTATCGCGTTCTCTTTCCCAGTTCGTGCACTGGAAAATGGTGTGCTCAGCGGTGTCTAATTTATTTATGCAGTATTTACAGTGGGGTGATGTAACCTTCCCCATGCGGTAGAGATAGCCTCTGAAGTAGCCGTGGCCTGTCAGGAACTGGGAGAGGAAGAAATTTACTTCACCAAACTCCCGTTGCATCCATGGTGACAGTTGCTTGATGAGCCGGTGCGTCCACCTCCCTTTGGTCCCACAGTTCCAGCGTTCCTGCCAGTGCTCCATTGTCCTACATCGTTCCTCTCGTGTAGCTTTCGCTCTTCCTTCGACTCCGCTCCTATCATATATTCGCTTGCGCTCCAGCGCGAGCAGGTCGATAGGTATAACTCCAGCGATCACCAGAATAGCGTCTTCGGAGACTGTTCGGTAAGAGCAAGCTACTCTCAACGCTCCCCTACGCTGCACCGCTGTGATTCGTTTTCTGTATTTCTTTACAGTCAGTGCTTCAGCCCACAATTCGGCTCCATATAGTAGCATTGACTGTACTGTCGACATCAGGAGTCTCCTTTTATTCGGCCGTGGGCCGTCTACGTTAGCCATTAGCCTACTCAGTGCTGCAGTTGTAGTTGCAGCTTTGTCAGCAGTCTTCTGTATGTGTGGCCAGTAGGTCAGCTTTGTATCCAGAGTTACCCCAGGTACTTTGCAGACGGCTTTGTCATTAATCTTTCTTTACCCACTTGCATGGGTAGGATGGTAGGGATTCTTTTTCTGGTAAGGACCACGATCTCCGTTTTAGCAAGTGCCAGTTGTAGACCGTGGCCTTCCATCCAGTCACTGACGCGCCTCATCACCTGGTTTAACCTGAGCTGAGCCAGCTCAACGCTACGGGCTTCTATAATGGCTGCTGTGTCATCAGCATATCCGACCAGGATGGTACCTTCTGGCATCTGTGTCCTTAAAAGGCTGTCATACACAGAGTTCCAGAAATATGGGCCTAAAATTGATCCCTGTGCAACACCAGCGGTAACGCGCATGGATTTCTGTCCACTTGTTGTCTCGTATAAGAGGAAACGGTCCTTGAAATAGTCTCTAACCATACGGGTAAGATATTTGGGGACTGCAAACGTGCTATCCAGTGCCTCTAAAATATCGACCCACCTTGCCGAGTTAAAGGCATTTTTGACGTCGAGAGTCACAAGAAGAACGATTGGGCGGGCCGCGTGGCATGCCTCATTCGCTCTGTCAACGGCTCTGATTACTTCTCGTATGGCTCCAATCGTAGAGCGCCCTCTTCTGAATCCATGCTGTTGATCAGAGAGATCTCCTGCGGCTTCGATTGCTGCAAGTAATCGTGGTTTTAAGAGTCTCTCCAGGATTTTTCCCGCTACGTTTAGCATGCAGAGAGGTCTGTACGCCGATGGCGTGTTCGTATCGCCTTTTCCCTTGCTTACGAGGGCCAGACGTGCAATTTTCCAGCGACTGCTGAAGACCCCTGCTTTGAGGCAGGTATTGTACATATTCAATAGCAATTGTGGAGATGTTTCCACAATTGCTTTGAAAACTTCCGCCTGTAAGCCGTCTGGTCCTGGTGCCTTTTTATTCTTCAGAGAGCATACCGCCATTACCAGCTCCTCCTCGGTGAACATATGTACTTCAATATTCCTCGGTTCATCTTTGGTTTCGCTTCTCACTGGGTGTGTTGGGAAGAGAACCTCCACTATGCTCTTCATATCTTCTGAGTTGAGGATGCCTGTGGGTCCAAGAGCCCTTAATTTCTGGTTGACAATTTTGTACCCCAATCCCCAGGGGTCGGTATCGACCTCCGCGCATAGTTTTTTCCAACATTGAATTTTGCTGTTCTTGATAGCATTATTGTTATTAATAATAATAATAATAATATTATTATTATTATTATTATTATTATTATTATTATTATTATTATTATTATTATTATTATTATTGAGCATTTAGTGCGGCTTGTAAGGTTGCTCCAACAGTAGATATGGAAAATGGGTGATACGTTTATATTATCACGTTTGTACTATATTTACAACTTAACGGAAATAGGTATTTACAAAAATTTGATGATAATTGTAGAAATTTAATGGTAAATAATAATAACAACAACAAATAATAATAATAAAATTTATGCCGATCCGATGACCGAGGTCGTTAAGGCAATAGTGCAGCGGTCTCAGACCAGAGGGTTGCTACTTTTATTCCTCCCCTCATGCATGGTTGGGTTGTGTGTGTATGTCTCTATACATTTGTGTATGCCTATTTCATCATCATCATCATCATCATCATCATCATCATCATAACTTCATCCCATCTCCCATTTTTACACCCCAGGGCTAACAACCCTGGGGTGTAAACATGGAATCTGCATTAAATTGCAAGATCCCCCCCCCCCCGCCATAGAAAGTAACGTGCACCTACTCCGATATTTCAGTCTGAGCTCAGTAGGATGCTCAGGATAATAATAAATTGGGGCGCTCAGGATAATAACAGCTGAATTCAACTGACTTCGCATTTTTAGTTAGAAGTATGATGGCAAATTCCTGCCATATACTGACCATATGCTGAAACATCAAATGAATTGAGATCTATGCTAAACTCTCGAATTCCACCTTCAAAAGTTTGTCCATAAAGAAAATGAACATGACAAAAAGAGAAAAAAAGACGAATTTTGATTGGGATCTGCTGTTACAATTCTGAACACTTCAATTATCTATTGCAATCCTGAATGTTTAATAAAAAGGTTCAAAATATAAAATGTTTAATTTAAACTTTCCACAGGATATCATCCTCACAATGTTGACACTCAGGGTGGACTTTCTCTCCTGCCCCACCCAGCTATACCACTGTTATAATAAATGTTATAATAAATTAAATACACATTATTAATTTTAATTAATTAATTTTACTCATGAATTTTATAATTAATGCTACAAGTGCTTTGCACATTTGGAGATGAATTTACAAATTGCAAAGTTAAATTATCGGAGGTAAATGTATCAGAATTTATTAGAGAATTTTGAAGCATGGATAGTATTACCTATGAAAATATTATTCCACTCTTCATTCCTGTCCATCTATACTAGAATATATCCTTTTTCCATTCCATTAATTAGTAAGCTAATAAGACTACTTTTTACTGAAGCTGAAACATGTACTACTGTACTTTATTAATCATTCTCTACATTTGTGTATATTCCAAAAAATTAAATAAATTCTGGTGGATATGTAAATGTGCATGCATGGCATAAGGTCATGCATTACATCATGGACAACCTGCTCTACCACTGTCTTTCATTGAGTATTGAATTTTGGTTATTTTAAAAACTAAAACATTGTCTAATGAAAATTTACTTTTGATTTATTTTTACATTGTATTGGACATAAGATACATGATCTGACTTAATTGTAGTAATGACTACCTATTCTAGAAACAGATCCTTCAAAATTGGTTTACCTTGTCAGATTTATTTATGATATAAAGTTGTCTAAATTACTTTAGTAAAATCTTTTAAGGCATCTGAAAAATTCAGATTTAGGAGGTTTGAAGGACTGAAGAAGATACCATCCTGCCTGTGCTAAGTACTCTTAATTTGATGCCATTAATTTTTACTGGATTTTACATTAACACTTTTGATCCTAATAGCATTTCTAATACGTCACTTCATTTTACTTTTCTTCTACATTTATCATCTTTGGCAGGCTATGAACCTCTCATCATTATCATTAAGATGGATGTAGGACAAACACCTATGTGTGCTTTTATTCTTTGCATGTAATTGCAATTTTTTCCACAAAGCAATTGATATTCATATTTATGGACATTGTTGATTGCATTCAGAATGTCTTTCTTTGTAAGTAGTGTATGTTTGTGTAGATGTTTAGAACACACACATAGAAGTCAAATTTACAGCAACTCTCAACATTAGAAATTCAGGAGTTTTTGAATAATGGATCACAACTGGCTTCTTCTGAGAGGACAACGATTTTATTCCTGGACTGTTGTCCAGGGGAACCCAAAGAAAACCAGGGGCTGGGGGCTGTTGATCCACTGGTGGGGGGCCTCATTTCAAACAAAAAATTCACTCTTCCCCTAATTCATAAACAGAATTCTTTTCTCCATGCAATAGAAATAACTTGTAGTGTTAGATTTGATGGGATAGAAATTAAAATAGAGATGAATACATTTCTTATTTCTTTGGCTGAAAACAAATTCAGGTTCCCAATTAAGTCAGGGCCAGAGGCAAGTGGCCCCACCTACCCCCTCCCCTTCTGTTTGCTCCTGCTGTTGTCTAGTTTGAGCAATGAAAATTACATCGAGAAGAGTGATAACAATGCGAATGATTCTATTGGTGAGTCTTCTGAAATTCAAGAGTTTTCTTTTCCTTTAGAATGCTGTGAAAAAGATAAACAATGTGAATGACCTGTTTGAGAAAACCAGTGAAATAAAATTTCCTGTTAATCAAGACTAAACTGAACTATTAAGTATGGATAATTTTTCATCATTTTTTTACCACAGTATATTTTGACAAATAAAGGAAGAAATAAATAGATAAACAAATGGAACTATTTCTGAACTTCAAAAAATTATCGTAATTACAGTTCTCCAGTATAGTTGTCATATGAAATTCACTGCATTTCCCCCATATTTTGTAACATTGCTACTATCTTCAAAAATATAAAATTGACATGTATTTCTTAGAATTCCATTCTCACAACCATCTTATAATCAAATGATCATAAAATAAATACAGATGAAAAGAGGAAAAACAATACCAGATGATGTTATTAATTTCAAACTGATGTACACAATAATTTTCATTTTACAATGTTTCAAATAATAGCTATATTGCCCCTGACACAAGAGATAATCATGTAGAATATCCCTCAGGATCATCATCATCATCATCATTATAAACTGCAGGTTGCTAAGCCTGTTGCCTGTCCCTGTTTTACAGTAGACCAGGAGGCTTGCATCTTCAGGGGTTCCTGATCTCGTTGTTTATTTGTGGTCTTCCCAAATCCTTTCACCCTGTTGGTTTGTATTTCAACTCTATTTTTGGTAATATTTCTTGATACTGCAACATATGCTTTCTCAAAGTCTATGAATAATAGGTAAGTTGGCAGATTCACTTTGTTGCGTCTGTCAAGGTTTGTTTGTAATGTAAACATTGCATCTTTTATACTCCTTCCTCTTCTGAATCCATTCTGTTCTTCTCCCAGTAATGTTTCACTGTATTCATTCATTCTGTTTCTAGTATTAATCGTAAAACTTCTCTTGATTGATGGCTTGGAGAAATGCAGGTAGAGTGGTAGTGTTAGTTATGATATCGACCACTAGATTTTATGAAGCAATGCCAATCTCGGGAATATCAGTCATACCTTCGCAACTTTCTCAATAATTTGAGTTCTAATTTTCTCAGGAGTCCGAGGTATCTCCTGAGATGGATCTGTATCTGCTTTGGCCATTTCTTTAGATTTTGTTTAGAAAAATACGATCAGGAGTTCTCAGTTTCAACAGTAAATAGGTTTTATTGTACACCAATGAAGATATGTTTGGATTGTTGTCATCAGTGCTCGCTGCGAGCTTTTGCCTTCAACTATTTATTGCTCAAGGGAGGGGGAAGCAAGGTCATTGCTCAAGAAAAGTAATATATTGGGTAATAAGTTGGCAAAAAGTTTTGATACTGTGGGTATTAGAAGCACTATCTGCCTATAATTGTTACAATTTGTTTTTGCTCCTTTCTTTCCTTCATCATCAAATGTATTAATAACCCTGCCAAAGGAGTACAAAAAATGATAATATAAATGAAAGGAAGATAAAAATACAGATATCATTAAAGAAAAGGAATATAATACACAATGTCTTTGAAAAAAAAGATTCATTTAATTTTATTTTAGTAAGCTCTATAAAACAGAACAAAAATCACTACACCAAATAAATTTTCTTTAAAAACTTTATAAAATATAGGTATAATCAATAAGTTTTAATTTGGGAAGGAAAATAAATAGAAATGTGAATATCTTTTGTACCCTGAGTTTCACCTACCCCATTATTTAAATGGATTACTGATGTGTTAAAATAACAGTTCATAATGTTTTCAACAAGTATGTGAAAGAAAAGCATCAACATATTTATCAAAATCACCAAATGTCTTAATCTCTTTTGAATTTAATGAAATGCAGATGCAAATAATATATTTGAGTATAATATATTGTATTAATGTTTCAAGTTTATAATTCTTCAGAACTAATAAATACTCTCATTAAATGTATATGTGAGTTGAAATAATCACTACTAGATCTTGTGGTAATAAATGTCAGTTACTCTGCATAAAAAAAAAATCAAAAAAAAAAAAGAGTTCTGTGCAACCTCCATCCATCAAGAAACCAAATTGGGTTTCTCAACATTATCTGTCTGAATACACTTTTCACATTTACAATTATGATTTACAAACAAAAAGCTTTCAAACTCAATAGTAATTTCCGAAAAATATTTTAAGCTTCAATTCCAATTGTAACAAAAGCATTGCATACTTTTTTATGTCTTCTTTCAACATATTTAAATTATTATGTTCAAAAGTTAAATAAATCTTTAATACAGCCCTGTACATGAAAGTAATAAGATTTCACATTTTATGAAGATATGGTAGTAATTATTAAATGAGGCAGAGTTATCAGTAGGAACATCATTACTACTGTTCAATAAAATTTTCATCTTCATCCTTGAAGTAGCGTTAAACTAGACATACCTGAAGGCACATTTGCAAACAGGTTTTGCATCAGGGCTATGTCATCAATATCTATGAGTTTTACAATCCCAAACTTTTCACTATGTAAAGGCAAAGGTAATTATTGGTCATGCAACACATCATGGCATTGTCACTTATCACTTTAAATCACAAATTTCAAGTACTTCTCTCATATTGTATGATACACTAAATTTTCAAATTATATCGAGCAAAAAATATCAGAATATATTTTAATGATAAATATATTTTAATTTAAAACTATTTTGCTTGTGTTCTGAGAATTGTCAAAGTGATAAGGAAAACAAAAAATGTACACTAATATGAATTGCAAATTGTAACTGTAACTGTATCCATTTAACACAATTCATTTAGAACCAATTAGAACACAAGCTAAAATCATACTATATTTTATTATATATAGCAAGCAGATGAAATTGAAAATTGAAATAAAAGCACTCCACGAAATAATAAAAAGATGGAAGACTTCTAATTTTATTAATTTGAGAACCTACTAAAAGATCTACCCCACTACTGGCATGGTCCCAGAGCCCATGAACTTGTACTTGTTATTATTCACATAGATGAAGTTCTTAATTTCCTTGTTGCATACTGTAAGCCCATGAATCAATTTATCATGGAAACGCCAGTTAATTACTTCCATAATTTCTTGGATCTTTCAATATTTTTGCAATTTGCCAAAATTTCAACTAATTGATTTACAAAAGGTTGTTCTTCAGGTTGCTCACTAAATTACTTTTCTGCTCATCTGATCCAACATAAGAAAGGAGTTATTTATGGTTAGTAGATTTTGTCATGAAACTTATCAGATCATTCCTTCCACTCAAGGAATTTATCACAGTAAAGGGTATTTTGATAGAAAACAATTATCCTATCAATTTCATTATGCAAACAATATCAAAGTATCTTGCAATGTTGAATAAAATTAATACTTTCCATTCCTTTAAACCATTTTCTACTTGTTTTGATGATAATAATTCTGATCAGTATAAAACTATTTTGATGCCTTGCATCCCTCAGAAACAAAAAAGTATAAAAAAGAATATTAATGCTTGGTCATCAACATCAACATCAAAAGTAGGAGAACTCAATAAGGTTTCTGCCTCTTTTTTGGAATAAAATAAATAGATACATCAAATAAATTTGAAAATAATGTAAGAGAAACAAACCCAAAATTGAATTCTAACTCATAGCACAATTAAAAAAATTTAATTTTTAATTTCCACATCTTAATTTAAATATTAATGTTGAAATTAATTTATTCACCGACTTATACGATAATGTTCTTTCCAAGATTGAATTTTTTCCAATCACTAGTGATCACTTTAAATAATGTTTTATATAGAAAGTTATGTAATGTTGCTAAAATCAATTTCAATATTTCAATGGAAGTACACGTTTTGTGGTCCCCTGATACCACAAAAGTGTTTGATTTATTTTCGAAACATCTGACTGTCCATCCAAATATATTGAATATATATTCTTATATATTCAATATGTATGGACTATATAGACTTTTTACCCCCTTCTGATAAAAATGTGTAATTTTCTTGCAAAGTAAATATACCAATGGCCCTGTAAAGAATACCATTATCATCTCTCATAAAAGTGCGGACTTGTAAGCAGAAAGGTCTCTGTGGATGCTTACAGGGTCTTCTGTTTTTCAACTTCTGTGAGAATCCTTGGGAATTGTACTTATTTTAAATTAATAGATATCATTTATATAGTATTTGGGGTCCATTTGTTAGATATAAATATGGCGGGAAAAATATACAAACGTTGAAGATAATTTCAGTACACATTTTAGTGTGAAAATTAGAAGTGAAGTTTAATATTTTAGCACAAATTTTTTTTTTAACTAGTAAAAAAACAAAGGAATGTTTTATTAATATTTATTATGGAGACATTATTTATCTTTGAAAAAAATATAATAGATCTCAAGTTGATTAAAGACAGTCAGTAAGAAACAGTCAATTGAATATTTCACATAAAAATGCATTTTGCATATTTATTGAGGTACATTGTAATCATGACATTTCGACTATTGTTTCATTGTCATCAAGTGTTCCAGGTTACATAAATCTATGAAAAAGAAAATCCAACATTTTAACACATTGATGTACAAAATTAGTGAAGATAACATCATCATCATCATCATCATCATCATGAACTGCAGGCTTTTAGGTTCTGTTCCTGTTCCTGTTTGTGCTGGTTCAGTAGAACTAGTAGATTAATCTACTAGGTATTCCTGATTTTTCCATCTCTTTAAAGGTTTTCCAGTGTCTCTGTTTCCAATTGATTTATATTTCCAGATGAGTTTTGGTAGTCCGTTACTCTCCATCCTGCAAATGTGTTTTTTCCACCACTTTTGTGATTCTTCAAACTCTTTTATTAGAACTTTGGTTTCTAATTTTTTCAGATGTCCTTGTTTCTCATCCTGTCTCTCCTCATGACTCCTAAGTGGTGCCTTAGGAATGTCAGTTGCGCTTCCTGTATTTTCTGCTTGCTGTCTTCCTTCATTATCCATCATTATCAAAGTCCATTATCCATGCTTCTGAATCATATAGAAGCATTGTTTTAGCTGTGATGTTATGAAGTTTCAATTTTGTGGTAGAATCCATATCCTTCCCAAAGTGTTTTCTAATGATTCCACATATTCTGTAGTAATTATATAATTTTCTCTCCATGTCTCCTTAAGTGTGGTTTAGTACATCAATTCTGTTTCCTAGGTAAGTGAATTCTCTTATTTGCTCTACTATTTCCCCAGTTATTTCAATTCTAACTCTTCTTTGTTCCTTTCCTTGCATTGCCACCTTGAACTGAACTCACATTGTGGTGAGAAGCAACCAAACAGGGTTGGTGTCTGAAAGTTCTGGATGAGGAAGATTGGGAAATGAGGGGAAAATGGAAGGTTCTGCCGCGGCTAAATTATGATGTTGAATTCCATTGGAGTTGGGACAAGGGATTTTTAAAACTACACTTGTGTTTTAAATGGGAGAAAATAAAATCATAATTGATAGTAAATTTGTTACAGTCCCAGACAAAATTTGGTAGTACATTATTAAGCTTTATGTTTAATGATGATTCTGTCAATTATTTTCTAGACTGTTTATTTTAGGATTGTTGAAGCTTATGGAGTGTGTTATGTTTATTCTGTGAAATATTATTGAATTCTATCTTGAGGGTGATTCTTTAATATTGCACTTACATTCATTGATCCTTTCACAAAAGTTTTCTTTTGGTTTGCCCTACATATTGCAACAGGCAACCAGAACATGAAATTAGATAAATGCTATTTTGTTTATCTAATATGTGAACAGGGTCTTTCATTTGTTTAATTGTATTTTCTTTATTAATAATATTTCTGACCCAAATATTGAAATTCTTATTCAAATAACCTTTCAATTTGTTATTAATAGGTCAAATGTAGGGAAGATGGAAGAAAATTTCAAGATTATTTTGTTCCTGAACATAAGTAGATGATTTGTTTTTGTTATGAGAACTATTGATATAATGAATTCTGTTCAATCTGTAACGTGTAGTTTTTTTAGTGAATTGTATATGATAGTTGCTATTGATTAACAAACAGAACACTTTTTCTAGATTTACATTGTAAAATCTCTTGTCAGACAAATCTGTGTTTTGTTCCACCAAACTGAAGACTGTTGCTTTCTTCATGCTTATATGGTTCGACTTATAATTGATTATTGAGCCTACATATATTTTCTTAGAGTTGCAATTGGTCACAATTCGGTCACCTGTTCTCAACAAAGTTGTTCTCAAACTGTTCAACAAACCTGTTCTCAACAACTCTCTAAAACATTTAATCAACTTCCACTTTCTTGTCCAGAAGGAGAAATTGATTGAAAGTTTTTTATTGAAAACATCAAGTACAGGATCAATAAGATGATATTGTATGGTTTATTATAGTATCATCTACATATCTGTGATAAAATGACTCATTAAATTCACTGAGTATTGTGGTTTCAAGGTCTCTCTCACTATTTCAGAAAAGATAGAATTACATGAACTACCAATTGAAGTGTCTTTGTGTTGTAGGTAAGCTTTATTGTTGAATGAGAAATATATATCGTTGAGAATAAATCTGACACCTATTTCTAGTCCTTGAAAAGAAATAATTATTTCCGATTTCCACTCATTATATAATTTGTTTGTACCTTTAAAAATTACCTCATGCAGAATACAGGGAAACATGTTAACAACATCAAGTGTCAATATTATTGGAACACGTCAACTAAATTTTGGTTATTTTGTTGACTTTTTGTTCACAGTTTTTAGTAACATATTTGTATTGTTTAGATAGTAAATTCTTTAAAATCTTATTCAAATTACAAAATCTATATTGTGTTGAATCAATAAATGATGCTATGGGCCTAATAGGTTTACCTTCCTTTTTGTACCTTCAGGAACCCATATGTTTAGGGTATACCTGTAGATGTTGAATAAATCTCTCTGAAGGTGTTTTGATTAATTATTTTAAGACTACACCATCTCTTTATGATATTTTGTAATTTATTCAATATTGAATTATGGGGAGGTCTACTAATCAAAGTATAGTTGGGGTTATTAATGAAATTATGCTCTAGTTTATCCTTACATTAATTGAGACTGACAGCAGCATTTGCACCACCTTTGTCGCAGGATATAACGTCACAATTATCACTTAAAAATCTCTTTGATAGTTTCAAATTGTGGATAATTTCAGATTGTTGCTTATAAAGTTTGATCTTATTATTAACATACATTGACAAAATATTGGCATGATTTAATCTCATTTCTTTACGACAAATTTCAGGGGCTCTATGACCCTACCTCTGAAATTTGTTTAATTGCAAAACCAATGAATGTTGACCTTTTCTAACCATTTGTAATGTTGCTTGACACTGCACAACAGGGCAGCTCATCTCAGACAAGTTCAAGACTCTTGCAAAAGGATGGCATAGAAAATTTCAAGTTTTTGATGCAATTAGAAATTATAAAAGAATAAAATCAAATGACATTCATAAAATTGTATGAATGTCACATAGTTCACATCTCGAATTTCTCGCACAAATGTAAATATCACACATGTCAACTTCCTAACTCTTTACCACTGTATTAGTATTTCAGTGTTCATTAATGATGTTATTTCCGTTTCTTATAAACAGGAAATGAAATCACAATAAGCACCATCTTCACATTAATTACCATCTATTCAAGCTATTGTATAGCCAGAAAATAACAAGCAAGACAAAGATAAGAATATACAAATCGCTGGTTGAAAGCATATGTACATATAGTTGAGAAGTTTGGATTCTAAGTCAAGAGGGAAGAGCCAAAATTAAAATGAATGGAAATGAACTATTGGAGATGCTGTTTTCGGTTTACATAACTGGTTAAAGTACCCAGTGTTGGCATAAAAAATCAAATGGATATTGATATTAATATAATGGATGTAATTGATGCAAAAAGATTGAGATAGTATGGTCATATTCAACGAATAACGGAAAGTAGATAGCCAAAGAAAATTTTTAAATAGTTTCCTCAAAGAAACAGGAAGCATGGCAGACCAAAAAACACGGAAAAATGTGATAGAAGAGGCGATGAAGGAACGAGATCTTCAAGAGGAAGATTGGGAAGATCGAAGGATGTGGGGACTGGGATGTGAGAAGCGGCGTCAGCTGTAAAGAACCTCATTAATACTACTACTACTTCTACAACTACTACTATTTAATGCTTACTCCATTATTCAATTACGGAGCCTCCAAAAAGCTGACAATACTTTTGCATCCCTTTTAATGACAAAGATTCAATTCCATTACAATATATTTAAAATATATATTTTTTCAGCTAATTAAAAGAAAACTCAGAGTGTGATAAAGTTATTATAACAATTGATAAAGCTCACTCTCAATTGATAGTAAAACTCTCTTTGAACTGTGTCAATGATCTGTTATATCAATGATCACAGCAAGTCTACAGAACTAAGCATGTCTCAAAATGTTTATCTCTCGAAATGAAGAGTGGATAAATATTAAAAATGCCATCAAGCAGATAGCTACAGAAGTGATAGGTAAGAAACAAAAAAATAAATATAAAAAGATGTTTACAAATTTGAACAAAAAGATACAAACAGCCATTAAAGATAAAGGGAAAGCTTACATTGAATCTTTACAAAATAAATCAATAGAAGCCAAAGAAAATACCACAAAATCGAATAAAAAAAAGAATAGTAAGAACAGCACATAAAATAACATGCGATACATTCATGGGAGGCAACAAAAAACATTCCAATTATGAAACATCTAAATAGAGAAGAGAGATATACTGTTAACCTTAATAAAATACAGGAAATAGAACATGAAAACATCAGACTGGATAAAGCACTATAAAGAACTGTGATACAACCCAGAAATTGCACACATTGCTGTTAAGGCACATACACAGTAAGTTATATAGAATTGAATGAATTGAAGAGAGTGCTTAAAAAGATGAAAATTGAAAATCTTCAGGTTTAAATGGAATAAATTCTGAAGTGATAAAATGCAGTTGCTTTTAGAATTCAGAATGCTTCATCTTTTCAATATGTACTTTGAAAATTATGAAGTACCAGATGAAAGGAAAACAGCAAAGATCATTTCAATATTTAAGAAAGGGAAAAAAAAGAATACATCGAACTACAGAAATATCAGTATTCTTAATTCAGCTTACAAAAATTTCAGTAAAAACTTAATGCAATATCACTGATACAATTTTAACAGAAGAATAAGGAGGCTTCCACAAAGTAAGATCATGTACAGACAATGCTTTTAGCATTAAAACAGATAATACAAAAGGGGTGAGAATTCAATTTGAAAACATATCTTTGTGGACTTTTTTTTAACGTACTAACTCTTCTTGTGTTTGCTTGTATACACTTTTATAAAGGGGGCCCACATAAACGTTTTGCGGGCAGGTCTGCACTGATATCATTATGCTACTGAAAAGACGATTCCCTAAACATTAGTACCAGGTCTCAAAATGTCTGTAAAATAACACCAGAATTAGAATTGATGTTGGTAAATACAGACAAATCAAGGAGTGATACAAGGATGCAGTATGTCACCAACTTTATTCAACATTTATATGGATGAATAATTAGAGAGAATGGAAAAGAGGCTAAACACTATCAGGAATTCAAATCAGACCAAATCAGACCTTGCTTTACAGTGATGATCAAGTAATCACACAAAAGAGAGAAGACAAATTGCAAATGGCACTACATAGGCTCAACAAGGTAAGTCCAATCTATAACTTGAAAATGTCCATAAAAAAAAACCAAAACAGGTACTTAGCCAATAAGAACAAAAATAATCCTAAATAACAACACAAAAGAACAGATATCTCATTTTCAGTATTTGGACTGTGACATATCTCATGAAGAAAACTTTAACAAATCATTAAAATTTATATTTTCTATTTTTAATATTATATACAGACAAAATTAAATTAGCATAAAATTTTTAAAAAAAAGTACATACAAAAATTGAAAAATACCAAAACATTTTCAAAAACCAAAGAAATTTAAGATATACAAGAAATGTTCTTAATTTATTTCATTGTAATTTACAATTTTGCAGATATCCAAATTATTTTCAGCGAAATTATAATATAAGATATTATCTTCCATCATCTAATACGTTTCAGACAGTAAAAGCTTCATTCTACATTTATTTGTCAAATGGCATTTCTTGTTTCTTCTCGTACTTCTCAAAGGGTTCTTTCAATATCAGTTTAAAATGTGAGGTGTAAATCAACATATTTTTCATTTAAAGCCTTGTTATAATTTAGCAATAATTTATAGGCTTCATTTTTTCCAATACCACAACAATATGGGATCTATTTTCCCAATTGGATCATATACCTCAACATATGGTTGGTTGAGAGAGCACAACCAAGGGCCACAGACTGAGTTCTTAGAAACACTGCATATCCCCATTGCAATTCTTCAGAATTTTAATTAAGACAATAGGCATCATTACAGATGCTCTGTTAATAGGGCAGCAAAATGCAAAATTGATACACATTAAATAGCACTCAGGTGTCACAGATCAACTGAATGTAGTGCTGGGTGGTCATAAAAACTTTTTTATTAAAGGAAACCTTTGAAAAAGGTAAATCAAAACAAGCTGATAAAATGAGAATCATATTTTATACAATAAAACTATGAATTTTGCAAATTGTCCAGTAAAAATCCAAAATGTGCAATTTTCAGGCAGCATTATCCAAATCGTGCAATTTCATGCAGTAACCCCCAAAACATGCCAATTCGTGCAAAATAAAAAAAGTACTAAAATAACATCCATTTCAAGATTCAAATATGTGTCAAGGTTTCATCCAATTTCAAGTTATCAAAAAGATGTAGTTACACGAGAATCCAGTCTTTAAATATCACTCTTGGGTAAAATTTAGAAGACTATCATGTAGTGTACCTGGGACATAGCATGTAGAATAACATGTGGAAGTGTGATCACTCTAATAAATCCCAATGAATTGGACATATCCATTTGTGTTTAATGTTCTCCCTTTGGCCACTGAAGCATGGAGATCCCCAGTTGCTCAAGAAATCAGTGTTATTCGTCTTAAATATTGTGGTTTTTATTTGTGTTGCAGAAAAGGTGATACCATTTTAATATTTAATTATAGTGTTATATCAGTGTTTCAGTTGTTCATGTATTTAATTGGTTGTTTCATTTTTAGTTTTTTGTATAATTTGTAAGTTGGGGTTATACAGCTATTCAACTGTTTCCCATCACTAGAGACAGGATTTCCATGCAAATGTGTGCTTTTATTTAAGCTTTGCAGAGCTTTTAAACTTTGTAAGTATATCTTTCACGGCAAACTCATTTTAAAAGTGCGTACCTTATCTTTGCTTGTTTGCACACTTTGGTATGGTTTTGAGGAAATTCATGCATAATGCATGTTTCAACAATTTTTCACTTAATACTGCATATTTAGTCTTCTATCTAGCATGTTAAACCCCTTTTAAAATTATTTTTTGAATAATTTGTGAATATTAAAAGTTACACATATTTTGTATAAATAGCACATTTTTCTTAGATCCTGACTGTATGCAGTTGCATTTTCTTCTTGCTATATTACAAATTTTAACCATCCGATACACATGCTAGATTTCAAAAATGCACATGCTATAAGTAACATGCTATAAGTAACAATTGTAAGGAACTATTGAGATAGAGGAAGCCATATCTCAATATCACTTGATAACTGACCATTGGGAGAGGAAAATAAAAGCAGAATCTCTGTCAGCTTGCATGCAAAAAATTGAAAAGAAAATTGTCTATATAAACATATCTATAGAATATAAAAATATATACTATACCAGATTTTGTAAAAGAACTTATAGTAAATCAGAAATTAGAAACAGCAACTTCACCTCTAATGGTGTTATTAAATATTGTTGAATTCATTAAAATGTCTTTGGAATTTGTGTTTGGAGATGCGAGTGTGACTACTAAGAAGAAATTATATAGTGTTAAATTCAGATCTTGATTTGAAATGTCACCAAAATGTAAAAAACATTATTTGTGATGAAAAATCAAAATATGCAGAATTTGACTTCATATTGGCTGAGATTTAATCTTTGAAGTATGCTCCAAAATTATGTCTAGTAATATTGGGTTTGATAGGGCATGTTTGCATGCATATTTTAGTATTTGACAGGTCATGGAAATCTTGTCCCTGCCTGGCACAGAAAGGATACATTACCATTAAGCTAAATAAACTGGGGCACACGCCCTTATAGTTCAAGTGGCCTCAAAAATTATTAAACAAAATTGCATATTTGCCAAAAATGTTTATTAAAATATACTTATAAAAAAGTATAATTAGTTCTAGTTAATTAATAAACATTAAATAAATTAGATAAACATCCTCTTGGTGTTAAAAACAGATTTATTCTAAGACTGGCATTTTCATTCTCGTCTATTACGTTTTGAACTTATCAAGTGTCACAATGGCTGATTCTAATGGCATCTTTTCATACAGCCCAAGTTTGGTTGAGTCAAGCACAGTATTTCTCTACATAGTTTCGAAAATTGCGAACTCTCCGTAGTTACGAAAATTACAAAAACTTAACATTTGAAAATTACAAATTGGAAGATAAGAGATTTTCATCTGAAACAAAATCTTTTCTATGAAAATCAGCTCATTAAAAAAATCATGTACATTTGTATTAAAATACTAGTAGTTTTCACAAAATTCCTGCTTGAAATGAATGAAATATATACAGGTGTTCCACCAACTACGGGCCACGAGAAAAATTCTCAGAGAATAGAAATAGATCCAAAGGATAAGGGGAAAAAAATAATTTTAAATTTTATACTTTTTTAAGTTTAAATAAAGTTTAATTTTAAATTGTATAATTTTTTGAAAAAACCAATAGATTTTGCGTAATTTGTGCTGGAAATTTATGCAATTTATAAAAAAACATTTTCTCAAAAAAACACTTCAATTTTTTTCACGGTTAGAACAAGGAACGCATAAAAGAATGCCGCATATATTATTTTCATTGAACTCCGCATTTTACTATTCAATAATAATATTTAATTAATATTCAAACTAAACATTTGAAAACTTCAAAATTAAAGATAGAGATTTTTCCTTAAACAAAATCTCTCTTAAAAAATTAGCTCAAACAAAAAGGCCATGTATACATTTTTTTGAAGTAATAGTTTTCGAATTTTCGAAAATTTGGTGCCATTTTTTAATGTCCCTGGGACTTCATGTAAAGTACGCCCCAAAATTAAAATATCGGTGTCAAATTGAAGGGGCAGATTGATTGTGGAACATCGATTGAAGTGAAACTTCTGCTTCCGGCTTAGCCGCTAGCGTTGTTCACAGACGGACAGGGAGACACGTTTTGCCATCATCAATGTTTCGTTATCAAGGAACCACAAAATATGAATTCTGAATCCACGCAACGTTAGAGAAAGTAATTTACTATATATTGGCACAATAATTACCCACTTTTCGTAACCAGGACCCGCCAATAAGAGTTTTTCTGTCGAAAATTCGCCGTTTTTCTTTTCCGCAGAATTGCATTTCTTACTCTATACTGCGTAGCCGTTAGTGTGCAAAATGTGCTTGGATTTGATTTGATTTGTTCGTGTTTCCGGGCACGTCAACTGCTTTGGTCATTAGTCCCGTTAGTGTAGTGCATGCTTTTTCTCGGGATGTGCGCTGTGGTCTTCCCCCGCTGGATGGCGAGATCCGGCGCCGACCTACCGTCGGCTAGTATGGTTTCCCCCTAACCAGGACTCTCCCACCTGCGGGGCACCGCCCCAGCCGGAACAAGCTCTAAGCTCCCGACCGGTCTCCCGGAATACGTGGTAGTGTAGTGCATGTTAATGTAAGTGTGTGTGTGTGTGTGTAAGGGGAGAGGATAGGCCAAAGAAGAGGAAGGACAGATCGCGCGCGGTCCGTGGCCCGTTTGGTAGGGTACTGCTCCGGCATTCGCCTGGTATTGATCGGAGAAACCACGGAAAACTACCGATCAGAGCAGCCGGCCTCTAGAATTCTCCTCCAGGCAGCGACTCAATTCGACCTAGCTTAAATGCTAGCGTCGAAAATCCTGCCGCAGTCAGGACTCGAACCTAGGACCTCCCGGTCAGAGGCGCTGCAGTGACATCAGTTGATGCACTGAGCTACCGCTCCCGGTAAAATGTGCTTGGATGCTACTGTGAAAATGGCACTCCACTTAACCTCCCTCACTTACTAACTCCTGTATTTAGTTTACCTCCAATAAAGCTTTGTACAAATAAGTATGGCGCCTTATGACTCAGTTAACATTTTCATTGAAAAAAAAAAAAAAGAAAAGTAAGCAATTAATAATGTGGGAAAGAAAATTAATGTTTTGGAAGACTAGGAACTGCACTTTCCCCGACGCGGAGGTTTCGAAGGTGCTGGTTTTCATAGACATCTGCCACATCCAAACGGCACTAGCGGATCTTTCATTACTATAACTTCTGTACACTATACTGTTTCTAATGATTGACATTGGTTTTGAAGAATATCCAGATCGTCTTCCATTGGTTTGTCAGGTTCAGTGGCTTCATCTTCTTGTCTTGTTCCAGCTCGTAAGGAGTCTAACAGGTAATTTTAGAAACGATGGCCATATTGTAGCAACGCTTTTTATTGAGTTAGATCATTAATCTCTGCCTTCGTGCAGTCACTCGTTTTGCAGTTTTTGATGCCCTTGCAGGAAACGGACTTGAACACTGGTGGAGCAGGAGGTATTGACAATTCGTTTTCACACGTGCAAGGCCATTTTTCGTTCTTTCCGTCTCCATTATTCTGGAATTGTTTATACACCCAGACGTTTGTGATCCGGATGATAAACTCTTAAAATGTGTTCCTGTGCTGCAGCTGCAGATAGTGGCAGTGCGACATTTTTCTTGTCACTGAAGGCAAATTTAAAAGACGTATCTGAGTAAAACCAATTCTTCTCACTGGAGCCCAATAGTGAAGAACAAAGAAAAAAAAGGGAAAAAACACCAACATTAGCAACATCTTATTAGTTGCGTTGGTGTGTTTGAAATTTTAGTCAACAAGTTCTTGGTCAGTCAGAAATTAATTATTTGTTTGCTTGACTAATGCTGAGTTGCTTTCACCGGGAGTGGTAGCTCAGTTCATCAACTGATGTCACTGCAGCGCCTCTGACCGGGAGGTCCTAGGTTCGAGTCCTGACGGCGGCAGAATTTTCGACACTACCTTTTCAGCTAGGTCGAATTCAGTCGCTGTCTGGAGAAGAATTCTAGCGGCCGGCTGCTCTAATCGGTAGTTTTCCGTGGTTTCTCCGATCAACACCAGGCGAATGCCGGACCAGTACCCTACAAAACAGGCCACGGACCGCGATCTGTCCTTCCTCTTCCTTGTCCTATCCTCCCCTTAGACACACAAACATGCACTACACTACCACATGTTCCGGGAGGCCGGTCGGGAGCCTAGAGCTTGTCCCGGCTGGGGCGGTGCCTCGCTGGTGGGAGAGTCCTGGTTAGGGGGAAACCCCACTAGCCAACGGTAGGTCGGCGCCGGATCTCGCCATCCAGCGGGGGAAGATCACCGCCATCTCCCGATAACAAAAGCATGCACTACACTTACGGGATTAATGACGACCGCTGTTGACGCGCCCGGGATCACCAACCGAGTTGCTTTCGCAACCACTCATTGCTTGGAAGGATTCAAAGGTACCTCTAATGGGGAGTCGTAGGCTTCCGCGGCCGGAGTCGCTGAATTCTTGGCAGTCCGGGATTAGCCGCGTCATGGTCGATGGAGCTACCTCTAATGGATTCGTTCATATCAAAAAACGAGAAAATGTATAAAGAAATGTTGTCTTTCCATTGTTTCAAAAAGGACACATTTGCTTGCTTGCTTGCAGAGAGCTCTCAATATTAATAGCAGATCTACTACAGCCTCACCAAATACAACCAGTCTTATTTATTGGATCTAAGAACAAATCTGTGTTAATTATCGCAGTGTCTGCGTCATTCTTCGCTTGTTCGCATTTGATTCCTTCGGAAAAAATCTTTTTTATCAACATTACTATTAACAATCGTTTATTACTTGCGTCAGCGAGGAAATCTTTTGTCCAATATTCTTTGGACTACGTTTTGTCGTAAAACATTATGTGCGCTAGTTTTGTAGACTCTTTACTTCGCAAAACTATTCAGGGAAGCCATGAAATAAATACTTCTTATGATTGATAGTTTGACATATATCCAATATAATTGTCACGGATAAACTCTTGTGACAAAAACTATCAGGTAAAAATCTGCCATTGATGACATATTGAACTTCGACACTGAATTCTTTGTTTGTTATTTGTTTGAATGCTTTTAAGAGTGTGTTCAGGTGTGCCAACAATAATTTTGTCTGGAAACTCGTTTTGTTAAGCAAAAGATGTGTAAAACACAATTTTTGTCCGTTTTTCAGGCTTCAATAAAAAGGAAAAGCCACCAATGCCATTTGTATATAGCAGATGTCTATGAAAGCCATTGCCTTCGAAACCTACATGTCGGGGCAGGTGCTTTCCATCGTCTTCAAAAACATTCATTTTCCTCTTCGTATTATTAATTAGTTCCTAGTTTTCTTTTTTCAATTAAAGCTGATTCATAAGGCGACGCATTTATTTGTACAAAACTTTATTGGTTGTAAATCACATATAGGAGTTAGTGAGGGAGGGAGGTTAAGTGGAGTGCCATTTTCACAGTAACACCATGGTATATTTTGCACACCAACGACAATACCATTGAACCTAGAAGAAAAAACTCAACTCGTAAAATATAGGCATTTTCCCCTCTTTCATTTTTTATCTGGTTAATATGTACGCACAGTCGATAGTGAACAGAAAATATTGCAATCGTGTGCCGAAAAATGGCGAAATTTCGACAGAAAAACGTATTGCCGGGCCCTGATGACGAAAAATGGATAAATCTTGTTCCTATGCATCATAAATTTCTTCCTTCTTTGTAATCAGATTCCGTGTTGTGGCTCCTCGATACTGAAAATTCGATTGACGGCAAAACGTCTCTCTGTCGGCCTGTCTGTCCGTCTCTACTTTTGTGTCATTACTTTTAAGGTAGCGCCTAAACCGTTCAGCCGATTTTCTCAACAATTGATACAATGGACTTCTGTTATAGTGAACTCGGATTGAGTGAACCCTCGGTTATAGTGAACTAAAGTCACTGGTCCCGCTTCACTTACATTACAAATAAACATAAGACTCAGTTATAGTGAATCTGAACCTCGGCTATGATGTACGTAAGAAATACGTCATGGAAATAAATTCCTTCCTGAAAAAGAAATATATCGCCTCAGCGCCACAAATTCCAATACCAGGCAGCTTGAGAAAACGTCGTCGGCCAAAGGCCACAATAGAAATCTCCTCTGAGTTGAAGGTAGGGGACCGCGAGTGGGCACCTTTCTGATGACCTCAGTTTGACTGCGAAAGCAAAGGCCGTGTCCTGCTTGGGCTACAACTGGCGACGGCGACGCGCGATTGCTTGCTTCAGTTTCAATCTTGGCGTTACTTGACATTCCGCGAGGCACAGCGCGTTGTGTTCTACGTGGCCGGCAGGAAGCACGCGACTGCCACAGACTGGCGATATCCGCCGTGCCGCGTTTCATTAGCCGCTTGCGCCATCCCGTTACCGAAAGCATCTCTTCTTTTAAAAGACCCGTCGGAGACTGGGTCGGTATTCCAACAGCGCAAGGCTACATTGCAATACTTAGACACAGAGGACAATGCAGAATCAAATGTGGAGAGAGCACGAACCCTGGAGAAGCATCTAGGGAAATTGCTAATGAAAAAGTACGAAGCAAACAATTGGAAAGATATTGATTTTTTAAGACAATAAAGATATTAAAATTTTCAGTTCGTGCTGTTAACGTATATTGTTTTATCTCTATATTGATAAAATCAGTCGTTATGGAGAAATTCTCTTTAATTTTGACATCATCGGATATAGTGAACCCAAAACGTTAGTCCCTCAAGTTCACTCTAACCGGAATCGACTGTCATCCCCGATCGATTCAAACAAACCCACGTTCCTCTGCGTTTCAAATTGATATTTTGATTTGGGGAGTAGTTTACATGAAGCCCCAGCAACATTTGCAACACTTTCACAAAAATGGCTACAGATTTTTTCAAGCCATGATTTTTACTCGGTTTTTGCTTAATTGTTGTTGGCAAAATTGATATTCGTGTTCAGCCACCCAAAAACCGTATAGAAACCAAATTTCAAAACTACACCAAAACGTTCCCCTATTTTCTACTATTTGAATGGGCTATTTTGAAAATATGAGGCGTTTTCGATTAATTTTTCGTGAAATAAAGGTGATTTTAAAAAGATTTTAACGGCTCTAATTTTTATCTTTAAATCTGTGGAACGGATAGAGCAAAATGCATTGAATTACACGACATAAAAGCCATTTTGATATACTCTTAAATTCATATTTCAATTCTACTATTAGAATAATGAGAAAACGTGACAAAATGTTTTGGGCGGCGATATGTTGCAGCTGGGCGGAGGTCAGGGCAATGTGGTTAGGCTGGCGCAGATTTGAGAGGTCAAATACTAGTGCTAGAAAACTAACTAGTGCGGCCGGAAGCGGTAGCTCAGTGCATCAACTGATGTTACTGCAGCGCCTGTGACCGGGAGGTCCTAGGTTCCCACTCCCCGGCGGCAGGAGTTTCGACACGAGCTTTTCAGCTAGGTCGAATTCAGTCGCTGTCTGGAGGAGAATTCTAGCGGCCGGCTGCTCTGATCGGGAGTTTTCCGTGGTTTCTCCGATCAACCCCAGACGAATGCCGGAGCAGTACCCTAACAAACGGACCGCGCGAGGTGTCCTTCCTCTTCCTTGTCCTAACCTCTCCCCTTACACCTACACACTAAGCACTTCACTACCACATATTCCGGGAGACAAGTCGGGAGCTTAGAGCTTGTCCCGTGTGGGACGGTGCCCCGCTAGTGGGAGAGTCCTCGTTAGGGGGAAACCCCACTAGCCGACGGTAGGTCGGCGCCGGATCTCACCATCCAGCGGGGGAAGATCACCGCCATCTTCCGAGAAGAACATGCACTACATGAACGGGAATAATGACCAAAGCAGTTGACGCGCCCGGAAACACGAAAAAATTAATCAATCTAACTAGTGCGAGAAGTCTGTGCAAGACGCCTTGCGCCAAACACGGATTCGCGTGCTCGTTCTCCGCGTGCGAAATGTTTATTTTCTTCTTCTTTCCGCGTAACAGTGTGCGAAATGTCACGAAGCGTGCGCGAGGGAATGTTAAAAATAGAACGCGACACTTGGCGAGGTCATTGGCGCAACCGCCTCCTATATTATTTCAGAAGTATCTCTTTACTACTCTGATGGGGTCCTGGAGTCCCCCGGCCGAAGTATCTGTCATTGTAATTCGGAAACCAATTACTAGATATCGCCCATGTTGCATTGTGTTATTTGTTTTGACTGGTTGTGCGAAGTGATTTGAGGTTTATTTTTGAAATTAGAGGAGAAAAGGTCTCAAAATACTCTACCGTAGTGTTAACGTGAGTTCTTTTTCATTCCCTCGATTTATGTTTTGTGTATATTTAGACTTTATGAAATGTATTACAGTAAAATCACAAAGCAATTATATTAACCTTCAACGTCCTTTGTGTCAGAATCAACCAGAAAAGCAAGATGCTACATGTGTGCGAGAAATGCGGGTAGAAAGACAAAGATAGTTGGCGAAAAGGGCTGTAAACATTTATGCCCAGATCACAGAAATTCAGTGTGTAAAAGATGCTTTTAATCTATTTTTTTCTTATTATTATAAACACTGTAAACTGATTCGAAGAACAAAGCTTGAAAAAAACTTTTTATTGAGATAAATAGTAATATACCTTCAGGGGTACCCGAGGACCCCGCCAGAGCTGAGACGCAGGTCAATTTCAGCAGAGTAGTTAAGGGGTATACATACTTTTGCGGCTCTCACACGCAACCAATCTTTATAAACGTGGTCTCTAATGAAAGAGAAGTTCACGGACATTTGACGAATTGCACGTTGACTTTAAAAGTATCAAGGATTTGTTTAAAAACGCATCTTAATATTCATGTCAAATGCATCCCGCAACACTCAGTCGGATTTTTGAATCTACATATTTAAATAACTCGTAAGCGAAGCGTTTTATGGCCTTAAAAACTAAAACTTTGGGGCCAAAGGTCTATTTATTTTTTATTTATTTATTTTCGTCAAAAAAAAAACAGTTAAAAACTGCGTATGACGTGCTATGGGGAAAAGTGAATTGTGTGCAGATTTTGAATTGTGTGCACAGGTCTCAAACGTTTCTCACACCGTATTCTACAAGATGAGATTTTTTATACTTTGGTCGAGTTCTTGATACCTACCTGTAAGAGCCTAAATCAAAATTATACTAATTACTTGATATTCTACGCGATTGAATTACACGGGTGTACCTCTCTGCTCGGTAATAACGTTAAATAGATATAGTTTGTATTGACAAGGGTGTATTGCGTTGTTATTAATTACAAGGAGACATACAGAACAAGTGACGGAGGGTGAGAAGGTCTTGAATAAAAAGATATATTACGGGCTTAATATGGAAATGAAAAGATATGGAAGAGGGTGGGGTAGTGTTCTCGCACAGGTGTGCTAGTTGTTAGTTAACCCTCTCGTGCCTCTTGTTACATATATATAACAACATTTCTAGCCAACTCGTATTTGTACCTTTTTGCTCTAATTTGCGAATTTTATTTCTACAATAGACAGAATCAACCTAAATGGAACATATAAACAAGTTTTTTTCATTCCTGAATGCTAGACGTGAATTAGCTGTGATCGCTAGGGCATTGTATACTTCTGGCCAGGGTGAACATAAAGCCGTAAAGGTGAGTGTAGCGTTGAGTGGGCATAGGTCTAACGATTTTGTTTCTTCTTCTAGGAAAAAAAAAAAAAAAAAAAAAGCTCATGTAACGAACTGTTTGAGCTCTGGAGCGCTCTAGTTGCAAATGTTTAGCAACCCAACAATTGGTTCGCACTAAATGTTGCAAACCATGCTGCCGCAGGGCTCCAACGGCTCCTGTGCGCGCAGAAGGTGACAACAATGGGCGAGCGCTATGCGCATAAAATTACCTTTTCCATTTTTATTTATTTATTATTTATTTATTTATTTATTCTAAAAACAATTAAAAACTATACGTGACGTATGGTGGAGGAAAACATTTGCGCACGCTTTCTTGAGTTTCAGAATCCCTTCCTCAACCATTTCACTACTAATAGTTGAAATATGAAAAGTGTTTAAGATAATAATAATGATAATAATGATAAAATTTTAAAAAGCGCGAGATTAACATTTCAAAAAACTAGACATTTTTGTGCCCGAGTTATAGAAAAGCTATTTGTAACGGTAAACGAAGTGCAGATTTGCTTTTTCCGCAAGCTCTACTACCGCTAAGGGTAAAAGGCTGCATTGAGGCCCTTGGGCACGAAAGGGCGAGAGGCGGAGTGCGAGGGAGCCACGCGGTCGCCGGCTTCCGCTCCTCTCCGGGCCCCGTGGCCGGGGCGGCGGCGGGGGGTTTGTTTACGCGCGGCGGCGGCGGCCTCGCCGACACGTGGAGCCACCGCCGCCCCGCGCCGTCCGCCAGTCGCCGCCCGCGCCTCGTGCCGCCCGGTCGCCGTGCTACGCTCCGCTCGGCTCCGCTCAGCTCAGCTCCGCTCCGCCGCCACGTGCCAGCCGGCTGCCAACGCGCACACCCTCACCCAGGTATTGCTACTAGGATTGGCACCAGGGGGCGGATTGCAATCAAATGTCAGATTTTCTTCTTCCCTTTAGTATAGAATTTCATTTTACGTTATCACAAAAGGAAATTACTCATTTTTATATGACAGTGTTCGTCGATTTCGACTCATAAGTCATTTTTTACTGTTTTCTCGTCATTTTTATGCAGTTTTCGCTGATTTAACTGATTTTAATGGTACTTGTTCCAAACAAATATTTACGAGATGCAACAAATGTTCTCCACGGGATTACTGAGTAGCCTGTGTCAACCGTTGCGAGTACGATGTAGTCTAAGGTTCGTGTGACGTTCGTGCGCCATTGACAGTTCGCCGATTTCGTGATAAATACAGACAGATTTTCTTGAAAAGAACAGTCCAAACGAATTGATCGTTTTTGGCAGTGTTTTAGGCCATCAAAATCCGCCCGCTAAAAATTTCTAACAAAGAAGCACTGTGCTTGTGAAGAATCGAATGATTGTTGACCGTCGTCATTTTATGATTGCTGTCGTTCTCAGGCTTAACGCTGTCGATATCGAAGAAGTCGTTCATCTGAGCAAAGAACGACGGAAAAAGAACTATTTATTGAATGAGTGCCGTTGCATTACACTTGAGTTACTATTGCATACGCTTTGCTGTTGTGAATTGTGTCTTGTGCAAATTTTTTTTCTTTGTTTCTCATTTTAGGGTTTATAAAGATTTATTTTGTGATTCAATTTCATTTTGTCGTTAGTTGCGTAGTATGATATTTTGACTTGTATCATTATACAGTCAAATTATCATGTCTTTTGTATCGACTACGAAATAGAATTTAGTTTGTATGGTTCGTAAGTACTTTCATTGATAGTGGAATTCCAACCTAGTTTACAACCAGCTCGTGAACATCATGCTTCGTAATTTTTGCACAATAATTTATATTGTATTCTACCTGGCTGACTATATTAACGAAGAATTTTATTTTCTCGCTCTTCTACGAGCTTAGCATGTGGTAAAGAGAAAGAAGGCTGCGTCAGAAATCAGCTATTTTTCGAGAGAAAACCTCTTTTTGTATCGAAAAACTGGGTAAAGCGTGCTCCTTTATGTGGTAAATTGCTTCCTCTATCTTTTTGTGTAGTCAGAATTCACGTTGTGTGAGTTCTAGATTCAGAAACTAGTGGTGTTATGACAACATTATTTGTGTCGGCTACGCAAATAATTATTATACTACTGTATTCCGTAAAGACCACCCCTTGCAACAAGCAGCTTTTCTTGGAACGGACAGTGAAAGCCACATTCTGAATGCAAAATTTACCTGCGTTAACAGACCCGCCCCCTCTCCCTGGCCACCGACCACCTTTCCTCGATCGTGTTCCTACACTATATGGAAAATTAACTTCATCTAACACGTGGAGCCTGAATCAATGTTTTGTGGGTTATTGAATCCAAAAAATCAATTGACGGCAAAACATGTCTGCCCCCTCTCTCTCTCTCTCTCTCTCTCTCTCTCTCTCTCTCTCTCCTCCCTCTATCTCTCTCCTCTGTCTTTCTCTCCTCTCTTCTCTCTCTTTCTCTCTCTCTGTAACTCTCTTACGATGGAACTACACGCGTTGAAAATGAATGTTACGTATTGATAGAATCATATTTCAAAGGAGAATACCCTGTAGGTCTGACCGAGTGGGATTTCAAGAAGTGCCGAATTCTGCGTCTCTGACATGGGAGAGTATATTTCTCGGCGGAGTGCAGGAAGCGCGATGAGGAATCAGTCACATTTCGACTGCGTCGTCCCTAGCTGTATGGAACAGGAGGTGCCGCGTGGTTACGATTACTGTCGATTCGCAACGTCCGTCATCGGTTGTTTCGAGCAGCGGTGTGTTTGAGAATGCAATGGGTTTGTTCCGTGGATAGAGAAGCCAGTATTACTTTACTTTGTTTCACACAATCACAATTCCGGGATTTTTTATTGGCACAGTTGTATCTGAGATGTACTGACATGTAAATACGAATCGTGGGAATGCTGGTGCGGAGCTGTTGACATTATTAAACGACGAAATAATTGAATAAATCTTTGTCATCAGTTTCAATATATGAAAGTGTAACAAACTTTGTAAGAAATACATGGTATATGGTAAAATATGTAAAATTGTGTAATCACTAGACATTGGATGTTTAGGGGAATGCCTATTTTATTCTAGCGAACTTTTTAAATCACATTTAAAGGCAAAAATGATGACCAATTTTATAATGCTTTTTTTTCTTTTTTTAACACAAATGCCGTTTTTGCATAAATACCTTTTTAGGACTTTTTTGCCTTTTATTTATTATTTTTGTATAAAATGCTAAGGATATTTTCCAATGGCCAATATCTCTTTGAAATTAATTTCTGTATTTTAAAAATAAAATTAATTTTTTTTCCGCAAATTTTATTTGGAAATAAATGTAAATTCCCAGAAGGTTTCAGTGTTGCTAATGTTGGACTTCTAAAATATATGCCAGTTACATCAGTAGATGTTGAGAGATCCGTCTCCACATTCAAAATGATTTTGTCTCCCAATCGTCGCAAATTTGAAGTTGCAATCCTAGAAAAGTTAGTTCAATATTAATAGTTAATGCAAACTATTAAGAATAAAATGTAGAAGAGTTGTAAATATGTAAAGCTAGTTTTACATTAACATGTGGGTACTTGTTTTGTCGAATTGAAGTTTACAAACTAATATAGACAAAAATTACATACAAATTTTCATTTTATTGTGTATGTAAGTCATGAGAGTGCCTTTTTTCTGCTTATTCTTGGCATTTTCAACGCCTTTTCAGGCGCCTAAACATCCGATGTGTAGTAATCACAGAAAATGTTTGTCCACGCGTGGATGTTACATGGGAGTTTTTATTACATGTTTTATTACATGGGAGTTTTTTGTTTTTTTCTCCCTTTCAAAATTCAAAATGTATTGCTTATTTATTTTTGAAAATAGATTTTACTACATGGGAGTTTTTGTTTTTTTTTCTCCCTTTCAAAATTAAAAATTTAAGTAGTATATGACTTAGTGTAGGGATCACAGAATTTTGAAAATGTGCACACAATTCACTTTTCCCCATAGCACGTCATACGCAGTTTTTAACTTTTTTTTTTTTGACGTAAAATAAATAAATAGATGTGCGATGTGGCGCGGTGTTGCCATTTGCTGTGGGTCGCTGTCGCGGGGTGTCGTATCCCTGGTCGTCCTCAATTTCTGTATGTGCACAGTCGCAAAGTGCTATATGCATGCCAACCCCCGTTTCTTATAGATCATCATTTGGGACGTGTTTGGAATGAGAGAGAGTTTTGTTTCGAAGAAAGGGTGAACGGAAAGGGCGGGAGGGGGGGTCTCAGCGTGAACCGTCACCTGCTGCCGCCCCGCCGCCCCCCCCTCCCCCTCCCCGCCCCCCCGCCCGCCTCCCCCGCCCTCCCCTCACCGTCCCGGCCTTCCTCGCGCCCTGTCTCGCCCCTCCCCGCCCCCGCCCCGTCCCTCACCCCCCGCTCCGCCTCGCCCCGCCCTGACCCCAAACATGCCAGCGTCTTGCTCACAACGAGATGAACAGATTGGTAAATCGAAGCAATAAAGTGATCTGAGAAAATGCCATTTTGCAGGAGCTCGGAATTATTTTGCGGACACAGAGTTTCACTCTAAATTCCTGATATCGTATATAGAATCTTTAGACATTTTTTGCTAGTAAAAAGGAAATTGTGTAAACATTCTTTTAGTTAAATAAGAAACATTTTTTGAGGTTCGATTATTGCTCCGAAATGTTTCTTTTGTCTTTGTAACTTCTTTGCTGCTCAGTGAGAGTTCGCCGACGGTTTTTTTTATTGACAATCGTCCAGAAAGTTGGCTTGTTGGTATATCGAATAAATAAGCAATCTTATTAATGTCACCCCAGAGATAATCTACTTTGATGCGATCCGAACGCGCCAAAAAGAAAAGGTTTCTCATGGGAAGCGAATGTCGCGAGCTATATCGACAGGAGAGACCCGGCTGGGTGAGCTCAAAGTCTGCATTCACTTTGTCTCTACAGCGACTCTCATTGGAAGGTCCGAGATTCGAGTCCTAACGGTAGATGATTTTCCACACTAGCTAGTGTCATTTAGGCCGAATTCAGTCTGGAGATTTCTAGCAGCCAGCTGTTCTGATCGATAATTTTCTGTGGTTTCTTCGATCAATATCTCGCGAATGCTCGAGCAGTACTTTAACAAACGGATCACGGAACGCGCGCGATCTTTTCTTCCTCTTCCTTGCTCTTTCCTCACAACTTACATGCACTTACACTTACATGTAGAACACTAGACACATGCCGGGAGACCGGCCGGGAGCTTAGAGCTTGGCTCGGCGGGACGGTGTCACGTTGGAAGATACCTGGATGGGGAAAAGCCCGCAAGCAGATGTGCAGGACGGCGCCGAATGTCACTTCGAGCGGGGGAGGAAAACCGCCACTGGCTGGATGCAACATTTACACAAATGGGGAAATGACGGTAGGATAGTAGGGGCTGTGGGACATGAGGCCAACGCTGCGTGCAGGATTCGCTGTGGCCTCAGAGGGCAATGAGGAACAGAGGCCGGTCGCGCGGGGCGAGGGCGAGTGCGAAGGCGAGAGCGAGGGCAAGTGCGAGTGCGAGGGCGAGAGGGAGGGCGAGGGCGAAGACAAGTGGGAGGGGCGCGTGCGAGAGCGAGTGCGAGGGCAAGTGCGAGGGCGAAGACGACGGCAAGGGCAAGTGCGCAGGCGAGGGTGAGTGCGAGGGCAAGGGCGAAGGCGAGAGCGATGGGGGCGAGGGCGGTGGCGGGGGGGGGGGGGGGGAGTGCTGGGCGGGGGCAGCGGAGGGTTTAAGGGGCGCGGCGCTGGCGTCGGCGCGTGGCGCGCGCGTGCGCGGCTGCGAAAGCGGATTCCGGCGCCGCGACGCGACGCGCCGGAGGGGGAGGGGCGGGGCGGGGCGCTTTCTCCGGGCGCCGCCGCCGCCGCCAGCACACGTGTCGGAGAAAGTGTGTCGCTCCGGTGGCCGCGGCGCCCCCCCCCCCCGCTCAACCCCGCCCGCACCGCCTCAATCGACCTACCACGTGGCCCGGGCTTTTGTTTTGCTCCGTCGCACGCGTCTCGTCATGGCTTCTTACATCTTCAACACGTTACCAAACGAAGCACACAGCTACCACGGTTACGAATGTAGAATAAGTTAAATTATTTAGAGATGTTTTCGTTTTGGTATTGTGCCGAACGACTGCCCTCCATGCCTTCCACCGGGTTTCAAAGGCGTCAAAATCAGAGCTCCAACCCTGCCATGCGAAGTTCCGTGAATAATAACGCACGAATAGTTCAGCCTACGGTGAGGCACAATAGCGTGGCACAAGTGAGCCCGAATGCGCGCTATCTCAGGCGAGTGTGCAAGTCTCACGTAATGCGTGGGTGCTCATCTTTTCTGTAATATTACGGTGCGGTATGCATTCTCACCATGGGTCACTTTTGATGCTTTCCCTAGTTCGTTTCCTTCGCCGTTAAACTGCAAGTCCTGTAAGTAGCAGCTGAACGCGATGCGCTCTCCTCCTCGAGCGGCCCTGGGCCGATGACCATGTGGCGTCAGCGGTGTGATCAAATTAATTGATTGAGTGCTAATGATTCTGGGTGCGTCAACTGCTAAGCTCATTCGCCCCGTAAGAGTAGTGCATGTTTTTCTCTGGAGGTGGTGGTGATGTTCCCCCGCTGGATGGCGAGATCCGGCGCCGGCCTACCGTCGGCTAGCGGGGTTTCCCACCGCCCCAGCCGGGACAAGCTCTAAGCTCCGACTGGTCTCCCAGCATGTGTGATAAGTGTGTGTGTGTAAGGGGAGAGAATAGGACAGGGAATGAGAAGGAAACATCTTGCGCGGTCTGTATCCCATTTGGCAGGGTACTGCTCCAACATTCGCCTGGTATTGATCGGAGAAATCACCGAAAATGACCGTTTGAGAATTCTCCTCCAGAGAGTGACAGAACTCGATCTAGTGGACAAGTTAGTGTCGAATATCCGTCGGGACTCCAATCCCAGGACCTCCCGATCAGCGACAATGCAGTTGATGCCCTGAGCGGTGAGTGTAATCAAGGTTGGCGAACGTGCAGGTCGGGGCTTTCTGGGCACGTCAACTCCAATGATAATTTTCCCGTCAATGTAGTGAATGTTTTATGCCAGGAAGTGTCGGTGTTTCTCCCTGAAAAACAAAATAATGCTTACCAGCCTCCTAAGATGAACCGGCCCAACGAAGGCAACCTTCTGTGCTGCAGTTATGGCAATTCATTCACATATAAAAAACAGACATGTTGCACATCTCCTTCAAGGGCACGTGGCAAGCGCAGGTGTTCGGGAGATAGACGAAACCCCTTCATCGCTGCAGGACGCGCCCCGTTGAACGCAAGTGCCTGAGAAGTTGCCTAACAAGCAGGGGCAAACGTCACAACCATTCCTTATAAGACTCCGTTGTAAGTTGAATTCGGCGCCTCTACCATCACTTCCAGATCGAGTCTGCGCATGCCCAGAGGCTCAAATCTGGAATACGCTGAGGTGACTCACGCGCTGGAAAGCCCTTCTACTGTATTCTCATCAGCAGTCAAGGAATAAGGAAGCGTATTGTTGTAACTAGGGGCGGATTTTCGTCACCTAAATATCGCCAAAAATGATCAATAAAATGTCTTCAAAATGCTTTAAAAAGTCCCTAACACCAAGAAAAATCTTATCAAAACGAGTTCGGATGAACAACTTCAGCTGTTGGGTATGTTACTGATACAATCGTGGCATCTTCGAGTGAACTCAGGTCGCAAACTTTTGGTTTGGACTGTTCTTTACCACGAAATCTCTTTTTACTTATCCCAAAATCGGCCGAACCGTCAATGACGCTGATATACGTCACAAGAATTATATACTTACAACGGCTGTCAACAATTCCTGAGCGAACGAATCGAAGAGGCTACTGAGTAATTCTGCCAAGAACATTTGTTGCATTTCATAAATGTTATTTGAAGCAAGTACCATTAAAAATGACATTAAGATCGATGAAATCAGCAAAAAATGCATTAAAATGACGGGAAAAGGTGGAAATCTACAAAAAATGCAAAATAATGTCCTATAAAAATTGGCGATTTCATTTTGTCATAAGATAAAATGAATTTCTAAACTAAACGACATTGTTCTAAGGTGAAAAGAAAGAAAAAAAGACATTTCATTACAATCCGCCTCCAATTTTTTAATAGTTATAACTCAGTTACTACCTCGTGCGCCTGGGTGCATACTTCCCTAGGCACGTTGCAGCAAGCTATAAAGGACTACTTGACTTGGAAGTTCGTTTAAAAGAGGATGTTTGCGTAATGTTGCGGTGCGATGGGAGTGTGTAGGGCGGCAGCGTGTCCCTCAGTGCCCTTCCAGGCACCGCGCCAGGCATTGCGCTAGAGGGTGGGTTTTGGATCTTTGGGTTGAGACGATCGCCATAGCAAATGGTCGAAAGACAGTTGAACGTCCACTACTCACGTCAACCTATGATCACGTTTTCTCCAAACATGCAACGCAAGTGAATAGTAAATTTTAAATGTGACGTAATGTCGTGTCCTCAATGGGAAAAGGACTGTTCGAAAAACGTTCATCATTTATCGCTCTTTAAATATCAATTTTTTTTGTTGATATTGTAATATTGTATAGAATTATCAAATCATTCATTATAGTGTTTCATAGCTAACCATTGCGATCATTCCTTCCTCTTCCTTGTCCTGTCCTCTCCCCTTACACTAACATGCACTACACTACCACATATTCCGGGAGACCGGTTGGGTGCTTAGAGCTTGTCCCGGCTGGGGCGGTGCCATGCTGGTGGGAGATGGCTGGTAGGGGAAAACCCCGCCACCTCCCGAGAAAAACATGCATTACACTTTGGGGACTGGTGACCTTAGCAGTTGATGCGTCCGGAAACACTAATTAATCAACCATTCTCTCTTTCTCTCTATCTATCTATAATCTCTATCTATCTATCTATCTCCGTTTGAGTTTTGAGCCCTCCCTGGAAGTTCCGAATATCGGCTGCCTCCTGCCGTGTGAGAACGCTAGTCCCGGAGCGACACGAGCGCGCGTGTCAGCCCCCCCCCCCGTCCGTCGCCTTGTAAAAATACGCGCGCCTGTGCGCGTGCGCTAGTGGGCGGGGGCGGGGACGGACGGCCCATGAGCGCTCGGCCACGCGACGCGCATCCGTTGCGCTTAGACATGCATCACATTTCCATTGACGCTGTCACTACTCGCTCATTAATTCACTGCTAATACATAACAATAAACAACTATTTACAACAATCTACTAAATTATACACAACTAACCGGATGACATGGCACACACGTGGAAAACTTACCACACAAAATACTGCGTTTCCATTAACATACAAATGTTTTGTATCATCAGCATATACCTTTCTTGATGCTTTGCTGTGTCTGACGCCTTGTCAGCGTTCCTTTTCGCGGCATTCTATTACATCCATTAGATATGAAAGTAAAATAATATACACTTCGTATATCTATCATTGATATTATTATCAAAGCACTAACATTAGCCAACGTGTACACCAGTACCTGCCCATCGAATGCGGCTAATATTAAACAAATATAGTCGTAGATATTGCTCAAGCGATGAGTGTACATGAACGATTTGAACAACTCCCTCCCTGTGAATACTTTAAATAATTATTTGAAGTGTGCATGGAAATGCACCGCGTGTGCTAATTACAGAGATGGATACGTGAATCTATTACATAACGTTCTGTAGACAATAGTACGTACAATTTAAGTACTCTCAGCTAACAACTAACAGAACATTAATCACACAAATAATTCAGCTGACAACAAAATAAAATAACGTTAACCTGATCTTTCTTTCATCAATATTATTATTATCAAGTCAATATCATTAACAAACATTTATATCAATAAATTTTACCTGTCAGTTCAAAATAACAAACTTTCAAACGTTCTGTAGTCCAATTAAGGTTAGTAATATGAATAGAAGGTATATCCCTTTACATAAAAATTTCACTGATGACATGAAACAAATCACTCATTACAATTAGCATCATTGTAAAGATCTTGGTAAATATCAAACATGTGAATATTAATGGAAATGCAGAGTTTTCTGTGGTAACACTTCTGCAGCACTCCTTTTGTGCGATGTAATCGGAGCGGTTCAGCTAGTATATAAGAATGTTGTTTAAATATGTACAATTGTCAATAACCGTTTATCGTAATATCGTCGGTAGAAACAATTAGAATCGTTTTCGCAACGCAACACGTTCTCAGAGCAAGGACTTGCTCGGCCACGGCACTCTTCCATTTCCCGCCAACATGCGCATGACGCCATCTTCCCGTTTTCATCCTAGCCGCGCTTTTCAAACCACGCAAATTTCCTAGTTCTTTATTAATAAAGAGAAGCTGCGAGCTTTCAATATATAATTTCCTCCACTCCTAATTTTTTCTCTGTTTTTTTGGTGCTTTTAAAACCTTCGCTGGGAGGCCATTAGGGGAGGGAACATCAAAATCGGCCTCTTTACAGCGTTAATGTATATGATTTCTAAAGATGAAGGGCCCATCAATATAAAAGATGACGTAATTATAGACATTTGAAATGAATTGTCGCAAAATCACGACTTGCAATGCTTCACAGCTCATAAAAATCAATATTTATGGATTTTGAAAGGTGCTGAGTAAGCTGGTATAATTTCATTTTTTTTTTAATCCGAGTATCCAGCAAGTTGATTGTTGTGTGTAAGCGCTGTGTGAGAAGTGGCTACGCTGTTCTCCATAAGCGCTGAACTGAGATCAAATGCTTGGACGCTCTATGGACTAGGTGATCGTTCATGCGTCTTCAATATGTAACCAAAACATCATCATTCAAAACAGCGCCTCTGACCGGTCCTAGGTTCGAGTCCTGACGGCGGCAGGATTTTCGACACTAGCTTTTCAGCGAGGTCGAATTCAGTCACTGTCTGGAGGAGAATTACAGCTGCCAGCTGCTCTGATCGGTAGTTTTCCGTGGTTTCTCCGATCAACACCAGGCGAATGCCGGAGCAGTACCCTACCAAACGGCCTCTAGAATTCTCTTCCGGACAGCAACTGAATTCGACCTAGATGACAAGCTAGTGTCGAAAATGTGCCGCTGTAGGGACTCGAGCCTTGGACCTCCCAGTCAGAGGCACTGCAGTGACATCAGTTGATGCACTGAGCCACCTCTCCCGGTATGAATTCGAGTGTCGCATCGTTTCGTGCACCTGCGCATGCGTGGATGCCCGGATCGCGTCTTGGTTCGTTAAATCTGCGTCCTCATTTGAATGGGATTCCTCTGGATTCGATTGCAACGTCGGTTGCGCCCTTCTCGGGGCCGGGGCCGCACGTGGCGCGCCGGGCGGAGGCGGCAGGAAGTGCCCGCTGCGTGACCGCGTGCGCGTGCGCGTGCGTGCGTGGCCGTGGGCCACGTGCGGGTCGGCGGCACGTGTGCGTGCGAGGACCCCTCGCCCCCTCCACTTCGCCACGGCCTCCGCGCCGCCTTTTGCGCGCTGTTGTACAATGTCAATAAAACAGTCACATATTCTACTAATACATAATGATTAGTAGGGAGAGAATTTTCATGTTCTAAAAAAATCTTGAAATATGTGTTTAAAAATATGCATTATGACTTAAAAATTCTTAAATATACACTTCAATACGCAATTAAAATTAACAATATTAATCTATAACTATATACCTTTCTTGATAAAATCAGGAGAAGCATGCTGCAAAGATAATTTGCTCTACTTCACGAGATAAATAATTAAAGTAAATATTCACCTTAGTGAAGTACACTGTATGTCCTCTTGTATATCTTCTGACTGGTTTAAAACACGTGTCATCAAGAAATATCCTCCATTTGCACAAGTATTTTATCATCTGTAGAAGAAAAAAAAGCACTGTGACAAGCTCTTTCGAATCAATGGCCGCTCACAAATAGATTCTATGAAAAGATGAAATTTTTATAGAAAAGTCTCTAGTTTAAAGAATCATCCGAAATATGCTTCTATAATTACAGGAATATGCACCAACAGGAAAAAATGTCCAAATATGCACAAATATGCACTAACATCTTAATCTATTTAGCTTAACCAAAAAAAATTTGTTCCAATGGACAAAAATATGCAAAATCATAGAAATCCGCTCCCTAATGATTATTAATTTAGGACCGAGATTGTATGAACCACAAATTATATTACAAGATAAATTTAATATAAAGAATAAACAGCTCTACACGTGTTTCGGGGCTAATTTATCCTGTCTTCAGTGCCTCTACAAAGATGAAAATAATTGAACAAATATAATTAGCATATGAATTGATATAAACAAAGGAATACAAATTGACACTGTTAAATATTATAGAAATAGAATGCTCAGCCAACTGTTTTGGATTACACACGCGGGACTTAAGTCGGCGCCATCTTGCATGTCGTTTAGAATACTGTGACTTACAGTAGGGACGTTGAAGAGGAAATGGAAGAGTGGGAAAGCTAGTCAATTAGTGGTGTTATTATGGATCTGTATTTTACTTAAGTCTGTTCATTAAGTTCAGTTATTCAAATATGCGAATTTAATACGACTTAATGAACAGTCTCAAGTAAAATGCAGCTATTGTACTTCTACATATATTGCTATAGATTTTGTATTGCATGAGCATGTAAAAGTGTTTTCAACCAATTAATTTTTTTCTCACTCCAAGACTCGAACTCTCCAGTTAACTCGCCGTGCGCTTTGCCGCTTCACCATGCAGACCTTCTGACCCACTCATTTGCGCTGATGGCGCTTTCAAATTTTATAGAAATTGTTTAACTTTTCAAAAAATTTTAAAAACATAGCTTTTTTAAGTTTCTTAGAAGAATTTTATTTACGACAAACATCTTTATCATCAATTTTGTAGTTTTGAAAGGTAAACTTTTTGCAATTTTACTGAAATGCAAAAAGTACTTAAAAGTTCGCTGAAAATGTGAACGACATTAGCTTTTTACTGTTCTTTCATACATTGAAGAAAAAAAAGAAATTGTTAGAGTGGTTTTTGAAAATCATTAAAAATTCCTATATTTCACGCAAAAAATTTTAAAAAAATGTGCATGTCGTTATTTTAAGATCTGTTTTTAAAGAACAGATTTCATTTAAGGAAAAATCTCTAATTTCAGTCATGTAGTTGCAGAAATACTCCCAAAAACATTTTAAACTTTTTCAATATTCGAAAAATCAGGGATTTAATAGAAAATTAAATCTGCACCATTCTTTTGTCCGATCTTCACGATATCCGAGTTCAAGGTGTAATAAAAAATTTAGAACCTTTTTTATAATATTTTGAATATGTAATTGAGACTTCATGTAAAAGTACCTCCAAAAATCAAAATATCAGTTTCAAACTCGTAGGACCTCCAGTTGATCTAAATGAAGCGAGGAAAATCAATTTTGGAGAAAATCAGCTGAACGGTATACGGGCGGACAGACGTTTTGACATCGATCGATTTTTCTGTATCAAGGATCTACAAAACTTGGATCCTGACTACACATCGTGTTAGAGCAAGTAAATTACTACATATAGGAACATGATTTATCCACTCTTTGAGTACCAGGGCCCGAAACTAAGAGTTTCTGTCGAAAAATCGCCGTTTTCCGCGCACGGTTGCAATACTCGCTCGTCTTACGAGAAAGAAAAAAGATGCAATTTTGAATTTCTTCAACACGTGCGAGTATCTTGTTGAAAGAACGGCTGCAGTGGGGCGGCCGGGGCGGACGACGCCCCCGCGGGCGCGTGGCAACCGGCTGCTGGCGTCGCTTCCGAAACCATTCAAACCACACGGACATTTGCTCTAACTCAAGACCTCAGAGGTGGGGAAAGGGGACATGGGAGGGAGGGAAGAATGACCACGGGAGACCACTGGTCCGAGCAGTCGGCTTACGATATCGATTCCAGCAGGCAGCACACATCGCTTCCAACAAAAGCTCCGCGCCAATTTCCAGCACCTGGCGGTAATCGATCCCCAATTGTACCCACATACGTTGGTACCCGTGGACTGATGTGTCCCGTAAGAGAAGTGCATGTTTTCATTGCGGGCGATGACGGTGATCTGTCCCCACTGGATGGCGAGATCCGGCGCCGACCTACGTCGACTTACAGGGATTTCCCCAACCAGGCAACGCCCCAGCCGAGGCAAGTCTTAAGCTGTGGACTCGTCTCCCAGCAGGTGTCTCAGGGCGGCCCGACCCAGGCATTACACGGGGGAGGTTGCCGTGAGGGTCAACTGCGTTCTGATACCAGCCCAAAGGCGTCCTTGTGCGCCTGCGGGGCATCGAATAGCGTCGTCTCTCATTTGTATCTCATTTGCGGTTTCTCCAGGATGTCATTTTATAACCGCCACGTGGTAGAAAAGGAAATCTTGAGAGGAGGCATTTAAGATCCGTGCCAGAGCCATGGCTTGGGAGATGGTTGATTGTGGAGTCAATACAATTCTAGTAATATTCAGTCTCGTACAGTACGGTTTTGTCAATCAGAAGTAAAGTCTTTCAGGTCTCTCCACTTTAGAGTATTGCCAAAATATTTTTGTTTGCCGTTCATTTTCTTAAATGTTCAATGCACGTTTGACAAACTCAATGGAAGTGCCAAAGTTACCTCCTATTTCAATGCCTAATGAAGCGTCATTTGCATTAAAACAACTATGTTTTCATTTTACACTATCGGCATAAAGAAGCAATTATTCAGCTTCACATCCTCCAGATAGTCATTTTTCTACAGAACATTTCCCACTTATTGGATACATATTAGCAGTCCTTTCGACAAACAAGTGACGTTCAATATACCGCCGAACAACGAACGACGGAACGATCAACCAGTCTTAAAATTGCAAAGATTTTAGTTCATATTCTTATTGATTTATATTTCAAGCATTCAGAATTATTAGAGTGCCCCATAGTTTGGCCACGCTTAAGCGCTTTAAGACATTCATCCGTCCGATCTGATTAAACGACATGTACGACAATGCGCGCGGTAATTTTATCGAAAAAGGCGATCGAAAGTGTGAGACGGCGCTTCCGTGCGGTGGGGCTTCGTGCGTGGCCTCGTGATGCTCCGTTTCGCACGGCCCCCGGCGGCGGCCGTCGACCTCCGCGCGGACGGGCACAATGGCGGGTGAACGCCCCCTCGGCCCTCCCTAACAATGCTAACGTAACAATGTTCGCAATTTCGTAGTCTGAATTAATGTAACTGCAATAGTTGGTTGGTTAGTTAGTGATTCCGGGCACGTCAACAGCTTACGTCATTGGTCCCGTAAGTGTGGTCCATGTTTCTTTTCCTCGGGAGATAGCGGTGATCTCCCCCCGCTGGATGGCGAGATCCGGCGCCGACCTACCGTCGGCTAGTGGGGTTTCCCCCTAACCAGGAGTCTTCCACCAGCGGGGCACTGTCCCACCCGGGACAAGCTCGAAGCTCCCGACCTGTCTCCCGGAATATGTGGTAGTGTAGTGCATGTTAGTGTAAGTGTGTGTGTGAGGGGAGAGGATAGGACAAGGCAGAGGAAGGACAGATCGCGCGCGGTCCGTTAGGTAGGGAACTGCTCCGACATTCGCCTGGTGTCGATCGGAGAAACCAAGGAAAACTACCGATCAGAGCAGCCGGACGCTAAAATTCTCCTCCAGACAGCAGCTGAATTCGACCTAGCTGAAAAACTAGTGTCGAAAATCCTGCCGCCATCTGACCTCCCGGTCAGAGGCTCTGTAGTGACATCAGTTGATATAACTGTAATACTAAATAATACTTTTGATTAAAACATATGTACCATTAAAAATCAATATTGTTTAGTATTGTAAATAATAAATGGGAAACCGTAAACAATATCGTGAAGATACACGGTAATTGATCCAGTTGATCGAAGTAAAAGGTTTGAGGACCATAATTTGTCGCCCGAACGTAAGTCGTCTACGATAGAAATCCCGAGATCGTTGCCTTTGTAGGGCTGCGTGAACGATTAAGGCCTGGGATCGATCGCATCGAGTGACTTGAGCTCTACTCGACTCATTCTCTGCAGCCGAGCGGCATTCGTTGAATCCAACACGTGGATCGTAGCCCGTGCCCTGGCCGGCCAGACGCACGTCCACGTAACGCGTAATTCGACTCGCGGACTCCTCAGAAATATTGTCGTTTAACTGTCCAGAAAAGACTCTGCCTTGGAGGCGTTCAGGTATATTCCCACTGATGGTAGCTTTGCAGTACCTGCCGCATGGGCGACTGCGTGAACCAAATGGCGGAACCTGCTAATTGCGTTTTTAAACGAGGCGCTCTGAATTATTTGAAATAGTACAAGCCTACCATCCAATACAAGGAAGGAGGTGACTGGATGATTGGCGATACTAAGAGTAAGGACTGCGAAAAATCTTTTGAAGCGGAAGAATTTAGCCTCAGGAGATGGGGCTTGCCGGGCCCTCGAGACGGTAAGGGTGGTCAGATGGCATGATGTAGTACAGAAACATTTGATGCGCTATTGTATTTTATGCGACAAATTATCTTACTATGAAGGACTTATTTTCAAGGGGGATACAATCCTAGAACCAGAAAAATCGAGTTTTAGATCTCATACACGAAGGATATCTAGATATGCAATCAACACTAGGAGATTGAGACAATTTGTGTATTGGGACTCAGCTACACGAGATTCCATCAACCTGACTGAAGGCTCCCACAGGCCGGCGCGGTAGATTCGCAGTGGGTGCGGCGCGGAAAGTTGCGAGCTAGACGCGGCGGCAGAATTCGCGGGTCCGTTCACATCGGAGCGTCAATTATGAGTCAGCATTTGGTAACAGTTTTCATCCTATATAGAAGAGGCGCTCGTTCTATTCATGTAGGGGATAGAAATGTCAAGTTACTCATAGTTTTCTGAGCACATGCGGTATAGTACTTTTCTTTCTTTATTTACGATTCTCCCTCAAATTTTTCATCTCTCTTCAAAAAACGTAGAAAAGGGGTCTATGATTTGACCTAGAAAGGAAAAAGTACGGAGTATTTCACACCTTGATGCTACAAAGATGAGAAACGCTTTTAATTTACAAAATGACCAGTGCCTATTTCGCTGACATTTTGAATCTGATAGCACACGACACAAAAAAATCTGACACTTAACTATCATGAAGTCACCTCACCTGAAGAACAACTTGTTATTGCACTCATTTATATATTCAATAGAATTATAAATCTATTGTAACTTTTCATTCGTAAAATGTACAAAACTTTAAGAATAAAAAATGTTCAATGTTATTTAAAATTGATTAAATTACTGAACGCGATTAGAAATAGTTTTTCTGGCCATTCTGTCCTGTCAGATTCACTGGCGAGCTTCAATGTTCGAGATCTGACAAGTCTTTGCCTTGGTTTCCTCAGTGAAACTGGAATGGCAGGCAGCGGAAAACGACCGCGAATTAAAATCCGCAGCGAATAAAATGCTGTGAATCCACTACAGCGCCGCTCGCCTGCCGCGCAGGTCTGAACCTCCTCATAAGTCAACACGTGACGCGAAATTTCCACTGCAGACCTTCCGCATAGGCAGCGGATGTTCCGCGCCGGTCTGTGGGAGTCTTGAATCTTCACAGGCAGCGAAAATCAGTGAAAAAGACAATTGTTTCAAAAACGATCCCAACCGTTTAAATTTAAATCTGTCGCTCATTTCTAAATGAAGATATGATGATTTTTTTTAGATAGTCTCGTCATTTCGTTCTTTTGTTAAATGAAAATTGCAAAAGTTTAAACTTTTTCGGTTTCCCTCCTCAAACTACAATATTGAATACAGATATTTTTTTTCTTACAGGAACCTGTTCCTCAAAACAAGTTTAAGCAAAAATCATTTAATATAATAAGGAACAATATTTTCAAAAATAGTATTACTTTTTACGTAATTTTGAGTGAAATTCGGGCAACAAGTTCACAAGATTATCTGAAACGGCCCGATGTTATTTAGATTCTTCTGTAAATAGAGCAGAAAGCACTACATGACGTGATTAACTCGTTTTAATTAACTCTTTTGAATTAAAAAAGAATACTTAAGTTTTTTTAATGTCTCTCACATTGGTATTTTATAAATGTATTTCAACTTTAAAACGTTGGTAAATGCAGATGCTTGAAATGATCTTAAATGTTGATTTTGCAAAACGTATTCTGAAGCACGAACGATACAAAAATTGCGCATTTTAGTAGGCGTTCAAGCGAAATTTTCTCACAAATTTCCGAATTTAAAAAAATGGAAAGTCCATTTTAAAAGAGTTCACTTCTCTTTGATTTTCCGAAAGAATCATTTCGAATAAATAAGGGGATTTCAAAAATAGTTTAATATTTAGGTGTTTGTTGATAAATAACCAATCCCTAAATATAAACTTCAGAAGAAAGAAAACTCAACATTGTATTAATTGTGAATATCTGTAAATAATTTATTGCTCAATATTTTTTATAATGTTAATTGGGGTAATTGTTCAGAACAGAGTGCAATGTTAGCAGATTTTAGAGCTAAATAAGCTTTGTATTTCTTCTATGGAAATCGATGATAGTAAATGTCATTGACAAATATAGATTCAATGTTGCAAAACATATTGTAGGCCGCGTACGCATAAAATGATTTTTTATTTGTATTATTGGTTTTATCAAATTATTAACGATAACATGTTACAAATGGTGTAGCCAGAGAGTATCAGCCTTGTAAGGGCCTTCAGGGGCTTGGGGAAAGCGATCCCAATAATGTCACTAAGCTGTGAGCTCGAAACTCAAAACGTAATGTTTTGAGAGAGTTTTCTTGGGGGGGAGGGGAATTCCTGAGGGCCATTCCCAATTCTCGTGTATCAAGGACCACGTCAACATTCGTTTGGAATCTCTTCGAGCCCCTGTCGGCGCTCGGAGGCAAGGGCGACATCTCGCGAAATGCCTTTTCGAACGAAGCTGCCGAAAAAATGTCATCGCGTCAATACCCCAATCCTTCCATAATGCCTTGTTCTGGCAGGGAAATGTGTATTCAGCGAGTGTGTAAGCGATGAACTGGATCGTACACCCGCCTACCGAGATGGAACCAAGTGCTGCCAAGAGCGTACTTTATGTAATGGTAAATGCTCGAGATGGATGGAATGTCTATCTGGGCGGGATGTCGGGTGGGGGGTGCGAGGGACCTCTTCACAAAAAGTGTCTTCACAGACCCAGTGAACGATCCTCGTTGCTCTTTTAGGAAACGAAGATCGCAGCAGAAAAGGGGGTGGGGCAGAGCTGGAAAAGCTAGCCCTGACTCAAGAGAAGAGGAAACTAACCAGTATGAGACGGTCTTTGATATTCCGTAGCAACACATTCTAGTTTTGGTAGGAAAAAGTAACAATATTTAGATTCTAGTTATACAACGAAGTCCACGAAAGTAAATTACAAAGCGGCGGTGCAAGCAGAAGCAACGCTGCTGGCACACTGTAGCGTGTACAAGACATTTGCTGAATTTCTCGAAACAGTAGATGCCACAAGTGCTGCAGCCCGCCAGACGAGCGGTGCCCAGAGACCGCGACAGCTGCTAGAGGCGCGCGGTGGCGTGATAAGCCATGGGCTTCAGGGGTCGCCGGGAGGGGCGACGCGCGACTGCCACCGTCGCATCGTCAAGACGTGGGCGTGCAATCTCCGCCTCTGTCCTTGGGTTTTTCTTCCGTGGTAGTTGACTGTTTCGTCCAATTTCAAGCTTAAACGTCACCAGCGTGACGTCACCGTGACGACGCTTTAGCTCTCGATTGGATGATTTACGTCAATCGCCAGGTTAGAAAAGACGACGTAGGGCGGGCGATCCGTCCGTTTGGCGCCGGAGGCTTCCCTTGGATGTTTCGTGGAGCGGTCGCGTTCGAGGGAGGAGGCAAGCGGCACGATTGATTGATTGTTAGCAATTCTGGATGCGCCAACTACTATGGCCATTAGTCCCGTTAGTGTAGTGCACGTTTTTTTTCTCGGGAGATGTCGGTGATCTTCCCCCGCTGAATGGCGAGAACCGGCGCCGACCTACCGTCGACTAGGGGGGTTTTCCCCAACCAGATATCTCCCACCAGCGGCACCGCCCCTGCCGAGACAAGTTCCAAGTCCCCGATCGGTCACCCGGGATGTGTGGTAGTGTAGAGCATGGTAGTGAAAGTGTGTGTGTAAGGGGTGAGGATAGCACGAGGAAGAGAAAGGAAAGATCGCGCATGGCCCGTGGCCCGTTTGGTAGGGTTCTGCTCCAGCATTCGTCTGTTGTTGATCGGAGAAACCACGAAAAACTACCGATCAGAGCAGCCGGCCGCTAGAATTCTCCTCCAGACAGCGACTTCATTTCACCTAGCTGAAAAGCTAGTGTCGAAAATCCTGCCGTCGTCAGAACTCGACCCTAGGACATCCCGGTTAGATGCGTTGCAGTAACATCAGTTGATGCACTGATCCACCGTTTCCGGTGCAAGCGGCCCAAGACAAGTTTCTTCGCCTGATTGATTTATTAGGGATTCCGGCCGCGACCATTACTAACGTCGTTAGTCCCATAAGTGTAGTGCACGTTTTATCACGCGAGATGGCGGTGATCTTCCTCCGCTGCCTGGCGAGATCTGGCACCGATATGAACGACGGCTGCTGGGACTTTCAAACTGGTATCTCCCACCAGCCGAACACCGTCCCAGCTTAGACATGCTCTAAGCTTCCGACTGCTCTTCCACATGAGTGGTGTAGTGCATGTGAATGTATGTGTGTGAAAGTAAGAGGTAAGGATAGGAGGAAGAAGGAAAGATGGCGTTGTTCGGAGAAACCACAGAAAACCAGCGAGCAGAGTAGCCGGGGGCTTTAATTCTTCTCCAGACAGAGGGTGAATCTAATACTATTGCTCTACCACTCTCAAAAAAACCTTCCACTGCGCATGCCCGAACGTGGCCTCTCCCTCCAACGCTCCTAATATTTCCCCGCCTGCCTGCGCTCTTTGTCACAACATAGCTCTCCCTCTGTCTTTCTCTCGTGGGTCGCGCGGTAATTCAACACTGCGAGTTTGGTGATAACAAACTGATGAGTGAGAAGGATCAGACGGAAGGCAACTTACGTGTTTCTACAGTACGGGTTGTCCAAACGATCAACAGAAAATAAGCAGTGTATTGAAGAAGAGTTTCGTTCTATAGTCCCTGTTTGACCGTGGCTAGTGAGCAGTGACAGTGTGCTTTATACAGTAACTGCTGTTATTCACAAAAAGCCAATTATTACAAATAATTGAAAGTATAACCACTGAAAAACGATAGGTCGTTGATGAAATAATCATTGAACAAGGCCACATTCCTCTCCGTCTTCCACCGTACCATCCAGATCTAAATCCAATAGCACTTGTTTGGGGACTTATAAAAGGGCGCCAGGCAGCAGAAACTATTGGTGCGTCCTTAAAAGGAAAGGAAATGTTTTGCAGAGAAACGTTTGCACAATACGGTGCTGAACAATGGAAGAAATCCTGCGAGCATGTGTAGGAAATAGAGGCGGCATAATAATTCCGATAATGTAATTCAGACATGTATGAATCCGTCATTTCTTTGGACACTCCTGGAAGTGCGAGTTCTTCTTCCGAGGACAGGGGCAGTGATGACGAGTGGCGGTCAGCGCGATCGCTGCGTCTCGCAGTCGCCTCTCCTTGTCGCCTACGCGCTTCCCTTATCGCCGAGAGGGGAAATCTCAGATGCCGCAGGGTGGGGGCAGCCTCCGAGACTTTACCAAAGGTACGTCCGCCATGATGGTTTTTTTGCGAGCGGTTCAGCTATAGCTGTGTAACACGTGTTCACAATCTCACCAGCGTCGGGTCTCAAACCCTCTGTGGATTTTAATGAAATGTAATTTTTTTTTCTTTTCGCTTTAAAACAATGTCGTATATAGTATATAATTAGTGTGAGTATATAAGTCTTGAAACGTACCTCAGCACCATTGCCGGTTCGGCCGAAAAAAAAAAACAGTCCAAACCAAACGTTTGCTAGCTGAGTTCACTCGAACGAATTGAAGAAGCCTCGATTACATCAGTAACGTATCCAACAGCTTGAGTTGCTCATTCGAACTAGTTTAGATAAGATTTTTTGCGTCATTATTCTTTGGTTGTGGGGCATTTTTCAAGCATTTTAAGAGCATTTTATTGATCACTTTTGTCTATATTTTAGGTCATCAAAATCCGCCCCTATTTATTGCATATTCTTAATGTTTTCATTGCATTTTCATGTACATATTTTGACGTTTCATCCTGCACATTTTTGTCCGTTGTCTAGTGGAGGTGTGTGGGGTGTGTGGGGCGTGCGGGCGGAAAGCGCGTGTTGCGCGAGCGGCGGTGCGTGGGGGCAGGGGAGGGGAGGGGGCGGCGGCCTTGCTCCACGTGCGCCTGCCCGCGCGGCGCACTGGGTCGTGCCGGGGGGGGGGGGGGCGGGGCGGTTTCGTACCCAGCGCCGTCCACGTGTCGCCCTCCGCCCCCTCCGCCGCTGTGGTCACCGCTCTCTGTCGGCGTCTCGCGCAAGCTGCGCTTTTCAACGCCGCCAACGCGTCTCCCAACCTTCGTTTCAAACGCAGTCCCATTCCTTCTGTTGACAAAGACATTTTTAAAAAACCGAGGAGGGTATTTATGCAACGTGTTCGCGAAACTTTCCCTTCTCTCCGTTTGTTTTCTTTCAATTTTTGATCGAATAGACCAAAATACTCATAATAAAATTGCACCTATACCATTTTCATTAAAACCTTTTCATTTCATAGAACTGCAAGTGTTTTGCTCCCTTTCGGACTGTACGTATACCTTGAATAGAGAAGGTAACTCAATGCCGCAAAACAATCGCAATCGACATTTCGATTGAAATACACTTTTTCAGAATACCACCCAAAGGTTTCGAAAGTTAATTTTACTTTCTTGAAAACAAAGTATTGTCATGATGTGGGCAAAAATTAGCCGCGTTTCGAAGGAGAAAAATAGTATTGTGGCGCCCATTCACGCAAATGCGAATGAATCTTGCTCCTTTATGAAGCAAGTTACCTTCTCTAATACGTTGGGTACTTCCAATCCACGCTCTGTGGATACTTCATACCGAAAAATCAATTGCCGGGAACGTCTGTCTGACCCCTTTGTCTGTGGAGCCTCGTCATCAAATTGAACGCGCGTGGCCAATCGACAATTCCGCCCAAGAGTGTTGGAAATAAGTCGAGAAAATCGAAAGTAAGGATTAAGAGTTAATGAAATAAAAGTAAATGTAACAACTAAAAAACTGATAAAGTGTAAAAATAGGCATTCATCACGACAATCCTTTGGGGATAGTAATACAGAATTTTGTGATTTCATTTTCAGTGATTCGGGAAAATGAATTCGGGATAATTTACGGTAAACCGATTAACGCATTTATACAGAACAGAACTAGTGGTGCGAATAGTACAGACATGGTTTCGTAATCTCTTTCATCTGGGCAAGATATAGTATCGCCCACCCCCTTCCTATCTTCTACATACCGAGGGCCAAAATAATGTGTTCTCCTTTTCTGAACATTTTCCAATCCTTTTATAATAGATTACAATAAGACGTAAAGTATATTATAGAAGAGGGGTCAATATTTAATTTTCATTGAAAAATGTGAGGTAGTTTTGAGGAAAATGTTTCTTGAATGTATGAAAATGAAGTATGTGCTGTTGCAGTTCCTTTAGTTCGGTATCAGGGCTCGCAAAACAAATTATTCTGTCGACAAATCGCCGATTTTGGTGGCCACGAATCTTTCTGTAGAGTCAACTCCAGTTATAGTGAACTCGGAAATAGTGAACGCTCTGTTGTATTGAAGTTAAGTCACTGGTCCCATTGCACTTGCATTATAAATAAGCATAAGAAGATTCGGTTATAGGGAATCTGAACCTCGGCTATAGTGAACGTAGGAAATAAGTCCTGTAAATTATTTGGATCTCTTATGATTATTAGGCGATTAAAACGACCTTCGGAGAATTGAACGGTGTTCCAACAGTGCAAGAGGCATTGAGAGGTATCAAGTCTGTATTACGATTCTTAGAGCCAGAAGGCAAGGCAGAATCAAATATGGAGAGAGCACGAACTCTGGAGAAGGATATAGAGAAATTACTAATGAAAAATGTGAGAAGTAAACAATTGAAAAGAATTAATTCTTTAAGTACAACTATTCTTAAGTAAAGATATTGAAACTTTCAGTTCGTCCTGTTAATGTATTTTACTATACCTCTATATTAATAAAATAAATAATTATGAAGAGATTCTATTTAATTTTGACATCATCGGATATAGTGAACCAAGCGTTAGACCCCAGACGTTCACTATAACCGAAGTCGACAGGATTACGTAAGTAGTAGTATACGAGAACGTCATGTCCTGTACCTTATGCTATTTACAATACTTGACTTGGCCGATTGCCCTCCCCACGCTTCACCGTTTACCAAGCGGGAGGGGGCAGGGGGCCGAAATTCAATTAGTAGGCCGGAGGCACAAACATTACCGCAATAGAACGCATGAGCAGGGGAAGTATGGCTGGACTAAATGGCGTTTGATTTTTGTTGCGTTTTGGAGAACCATCCCTCTCCACAGCAGGCTATAATGAAAGAGCTGAAATAGCTTCTTGTCCGGGTCGTTAAACCGATATAATCCCCCTTTTGAATACTCTATTCCAATCCACCTGGCGGTGGGAGGCGAGTTAACAGGCGAGCAATTTAAATCCACTAAAAGCAGGAGCATTTTAAGAACATAGCCCATAGTCAAAACGACGAGAGGGCGCGCGGCGCGCTGCGCACCCCACGCATCCTTCGTAAACACGAACGAGTCTCGCAACAATAACACGTACTTTCTCTCTTTAATAGCAGGCTCCTTATATTATACAACTGCAACTTCTCTCCACATTAAGACACCCCAGTCTTCGCTAGTAATAGTAGTTTATGGAATTAGTTTATAATGTTAAGGCTTATTGCAGGAGGTCATGTTTTGAAAACGAGCGACGTTAGGAGCTAGGTGGAATTCAGCCGCTGTCGGGATGAGAATTTTAGCGGTTGGCTCCTCAGATCGATAGTTCTCTGTCGTTTCTACGATCGACACCAGGCGAATGCCGCAGCAGCAAACATACCGCGCGCGATCATTCCTACCCCTTCCTTACACCGGGGACGGATCCAGCCGATAATTTTGGGGCAGGCCATCGTGGATTTTTGTTAAATAACAAACATATTTGTTATTATTTTGTATATTATTTATGTACTTTAGATATGATACTACACAATATTATTGTTTAAATAAATACATAAATCCAACATAAATAAATATTTAAATCAATTCTGCCAAATAAAGGAAGGTAAACGAAAACTCTAGGCCTTTTTTGGGGGGAGGGGGCAAACAATGAATGAATCGATCAATTAAACTCTTCACATATCTCATGAATGACTCTTTTCAGTAAAATGTTTTAATATGATAGTAAAAATGACAAACAAACTTTCATGAAGATATTGAATGCAAATTTTTAAAATAAGTAACAAAAAACTGGGAATGAAAATTCATTAAAATTCCAGTTTAAAAATCGACTGAAAAATGTAAGTAGTAAGCGCATAATCTCGGCCATCTAATTTATAGTTTGTGCTATCCCTTCCGTGTATTGTTAAACGCTTATAAAAATCAATGATTTTTATATATTTTAAATATAAAAGCGCCCGGTTGTACATTATCCCACGGTAGGATATGCGTCCAAAATTTTCTTCCTGGGGTTCTAGGGTGACGTAAATACGTAGCAATGTAAGAATGAAACAGCGGATAAATACTTACCTTTTTTTTTCGTTTTTAATTTTCTTTTCCGAGATGCAGGAACCCAACCAAATTTTCCCCATTAGAAAGATAATCTCAGCATTCGTGGATCTGAGACACTCGGTGTGTGTGTGTGTGTGTGTGTGTGTGTGTGTGTGTGTGTGTGTGTTTTGTGAACACTGAGGAAGTACTGAACTTCGAATACTCCATTTGGTGTTGGGTGTTCATATCTGTTTTGCACTCTCCTATCCGTTTGTTGTAGTTGTCGCAGTTGTCATCTAACTGCACTAATTTATTGAATTACTTTGCACTTAAGTTATAGTAGGTTTCTGATTTTACTTTTTAACATTGAGTTGGTTGGGCAGCGAGTAGAAGTAGATTCTTATGAAGCAGAGCTTGCGACCAACTCGACTCTTGAAGTGTCAAATGTTGCAATCCCCAAAGTAGCAGTGGACTCAATTAGGTACTTCTAGCAGCCTTCTTTTCATTTCTCTACTTATATCTTAATATTTCTGACGTCATTATTCACTACTTTTGTTTTTTTATTCTCTTTGTTGCGTAATTTTGGTTGTTTTATCTTTAAGAGATGTAAAATATTGTGTTGGAATAATCCGAATGCCAAATTTAAAATTCCGAATTAAACATGAACCTAAATGTGCATGTGGAAAAATCGACCGATCGATTGATTCCGGACAATAGTGGCCATTCGTCCCTTAAGTGTAGTGAATGTAGTAGCCCGTGAGATGGCGGGAGTTCCTTCCCTGCTGGTTGGTGAGATCCGGAGCTCTCCCGATAGGGCAAGACTGGTCTCCCGATATCTGTGCTAGCGTAGTGCGTGTGAGTAACAGGAAAGAAGGAGATAAGGATGAGGAATGAAAGACAACGCAGTCCATTACCCATTTCTTGAGAGACTGCTCCGGCTTCCTCCGTGGTATGGATGAGAGAAACCGTAGAACTATCGATTCGCTAGATTGCTCATTCAGACAGTAGTAGAATTCAGTCCAGCTTCGAAGCCAATGGTCAAAGTCGGACACCATCTGGACTCGAGCCTAGGACCTTCCGGTCAGAGGCGCTGGCGAGACAGCGGCAATACAACAACGGCGCGCCCCACGCGGCGATGCCTCGTCTTCAACTGCACTTCTGCGGTTCTCCTGCGCCTGTCATCCTGACGGTCGAAGCTCCCTCCGCCTGTGCGAAACTTCCCCTCCTCCATCTGAAGGCGGCTCCGCACATTTGTTATTCGGCGAACAGCGAGCAACCGCTCGCCGAATCCAGAGTAGTGTGGATGAGTTGCTCGCTATTAGCCGAGTGACGAACATCTTCTGGGCACATCAAAGGGAGCGACCCGCCGAACACGTCATCTGCTCTGGATTGGGCGAGCAGTAGCTCGCTGCTCGGTGAATGCCGAATGTGTGGAGCCACCTTTACGCGAGCCAAACATCATTTTTGCTAGATGACTCATAGCGATCCGCGTTATTAAATCATCATTTTTTCTACTACCGTGGTATAAGGCGATCATTTGTTGGCTGCAGCCAGTTGCATAATGTTGCATAAATCATTACGATACTGATTTCGTTATGATACAGGTTCTTGATCAATCACAGATAAGTTAATAACCCAAGTATTGAATCCTAATTAATAATTTACAATTCTTCTATTTTGTAAATGTTTCGATCGATTGTGTATATTAAAATTGCATTTGATATTATATTATGCTTGTCTGTTTTAATTTATTTTATGAGTAGTAAGTTTTTTCGTGAAATATTCTCTAAAATAAGTTGGATCGTCATTTCACTTTGATCCTATTTGACTGGTAACCACAGCCACTTGCGGCAGCATGCGAGGGCAGGGTTAGGTGGCATTGGCTTAATCCTACCTGTCAACTGCCACGAAACGATTGAATGCAAACGTTAGAAAACGTGCCGTATGAAACTCGCTCGTACCATAAAATCACACTGGTGTATTAATATCCAACATTACATCATCGTTTCATTGATTGTTTCGTGTTTCCGGGCGCGTCAACAGCGTAGGTCATTAGTGCCGTATGTGTAGTGCGTGTTTTTATTGGGTGATGGCGATGATATTGCCCCGCTGGATGGCGAGATCCGGCGCCGACCTACCGTCGGCTAGTGGGGTTTCCCCCGTAACCAGGACTCTCCCACCAGCGGGGCACAGACCCAGCCGGGACAAGCTCTAAGCTCCCGACCGGTCCCCCGGAATATGTGGTAGTGTAGTTCATGTTAGCGTAAGTGAGTGTGTAAGGGGAGAGGATAGGACAAGGAAGAGGAAGAACAGATCGCGCGCGGCCCGTGGCCCATTTGTTAGGGTACTGCTTCAGCATTCGCCTGGTGTTGATCGGAGAAACCACGGAAAATACCGATCGGAGCAGCCGACCGCTAGAATTCTCCTCCAGACAGCGACTGAATTCGACCTGGCTGAAAAGCTAGTGTCGAAAATCCTGCCGCCGTGGGGAGTGGGAACCTAGGACCTCCCGGTTAGAGGCGCTGCAATGGCATCAGTTGATGCCCTGAGCTACCGCTCCCGATATCGTCTCGTGATGTACTATTTTCCTCCCGAGTGAGACTCGCTCTAACGCTGCGCTGTCAGATGAGCAGCGGCCTCCAGCGCGCGCAACCGCGAGGGGTGCGTGCGCGTGTGCGTGGGGGGAGGGGGAGGGGGAGGGGCATTTCATCGTACTACGGGTCGGAATGCGACTTCCGGTTGCGTGCTCGGGGCATTTGAATGAGGCGTCCTTGAACTTCGGCCGCGCGGAGGCGTCGCGCGGAGCGGCGGCGCGGCGTCGGTTTGGTTGTTTATTTCCACAGCGGAAGGCGGCGAGCGGGAGCGAGAGCGAGAGCGAGAGGGAGAGCGGCGCGGGCAGCGCCCTCTCGCTCGCTCCACGTGTTTGGGCTGAGCGCCGCCAGGCCCGCGCCGCGGTCGGGCACGTGGAGCGCCTTGCAAAAGCGGCCGATGGGCGGGGGGGGGGGCGGGAGGGCGGGGCCGCCAGCGCCCTAGCGGCTGGTCCACTTCGGGGCTGCGCCGGCGCTGGCCTCAACCTTGGCCGCCGGCGCCGCGGGGGAGCAGGCCACAGGCTCCGTCGCGCCGGCGCCGCGGCACCACTCATCATTCTAGGACGGAGGTGGCACCCTATTGCTCCCGCATTTCCTGGTTCGCGTGTAGCTCCGACCATCCCAATATACTGTACCATTTTCAAAAAAACCGGGACACCAACAGTTTTGCATTGCACAATTCGGCTATAGTGCGTCCTACGCCAATAAAACCAGATTTTCGAATTCCCAAGCATCACGAGTGACTTTTTTAGTCATAGTCCACAAAATGGAAAACCATTGTGTGGACTATGTTTACATTTTACTTTTTAGGTTTCATTCTTCTTAATACCCAAGTCCGTTTTTCGTTTCAACAGAAATGCACGGGATCTCGAGATTAATTGAAAGATAAATTTGAGATATTGATTTTCAATCCAATTTAATCGCTTGCCTCTAAATCTTTGATTTCTAATAAAGACATTGTAAAATTAAAATGTTTACTCACCAATGTTACTCAGTTTCTTTTCCATTTATTTTAAAAAATTCTTTAAAAAATTAACAAATATTTAAAAAGTTGAAATTGAAGAGGCGTTTGGGAGTGATGAAAGATATCCGAACGATAAAATTGTTCAGGAGCCTAAAAATGGACCGAATCAGCATTTACTAATTAGATGAAGGAAAACTGAAGAAAAAAAGTAACAAACAAACGAAAAGGGTGTTCATTTAGTATGAGGACACGTTTTAGTACGAATTAGAATAAAATCAGCTCTGGAGAATATATTCATTCCAGACACATTCACAGACAGACGCATACGGACAGTGAGCGTTTTGCTGTCAATCGATTTTGCGGCACCAAGGACCCCAATACCATAAAACGTGGATTTTGACCACACAATGTGTTAGAGAATGTACGTTATTATATACAGGGAGAATATATATCTACTTTTTCGTTATCAGGGCCCGGCAATAACCGTTTTTCTGCCGAAAATCCACCATTTACCGGAGCCCTTTCTGTTATGTAAGGGGAAGAAGTATAGTCGGACACAAGAGCTTTTATTCTATATTGAATTCTCATATGAGAGTACAAACTGCAAAATGTGTGTGTGTGTGTGTGTGTGAATACAAGAGTTTATTTACGTGTGTAGTACGACGGAGTAGAGGCCGTGTCCTTGAGGCGCCAAAGCGGGGGTGGGGGCTGCGCGTGCCCGCGGGCGCCGTGGCGCAACCGCCGCGCCGCCGTCGCGATTTCGGCAACCGGCGCACGTGGCGGCGGCGCGCGGCGCTTCCCGTGTCTTTGACCCCGCGGGCGGCGGGGGCGGGGGCGGCGGCGAGCGGCAGCGCGCGGGAAGCGCCGAACCAGGGACCCGGCCGTCACGCGACCGGCGACAAACAATGCTTCCGCGCACCTGCTCCAGCCCTTCCTCCAAGCACTGGTCTAACGAGCCCTTCAGCCCGTCCCGTCGTAGCCATGCCGAACCGAAGGGGCGCGTGGTTGTGTTTGTGTTCGTCCTTTCTCCTCTTATCACCATAACGTTTCATCTTCGTGGTCACCATACCGTTAATTCCAATAGTGGTCGCTAATCACCTAGATGTTGATGCGACCTTAAATAACAAAAACAAAAATTCTCTGCGTCCCAGGAAAGTCTCTCCGCAGTGGCCCCTTGCTACTGAGAATGTGTAGCTTGAGAATTATCTCGGTAAGACGAGCTGCAGTTTGTAGCAAAAGAAAAAGTAAATTCGCACTCGCCACAATCATAACAGATGCAGGAAGTGTTTCCCAGTGATCTGGTGGCTACTAACATAAATGCAATTCCTAACAGGTCCTGATTCACGCGCACTGAACTGTTGCATTATTTGAGCTACTATTAAATATAACTATTACTCAATTGTTTGGAACTCTCATGCAAACACTGGGGGCCGGATGGGTTTTGTGTAGTAGGAGGGATTTTGATGACCTAAAAAATCGCCGAAAATGATCAATAAAATGCTGTTAAAATGCATTAAAAATGCACTAAACGCAAGGAAAAACGACCTAAAATATCTTATCAAAACCATTTCGGATGAACAACTCAAACTGGACACTTACTAATGTAATGGAGGCCTCTCATTCGTTCGACTGACCTCCACTTGAAACTTCTGGTTTGGATTGTTTTTACCCGAAAATCTCTGTCTTTAAGAGTTATCCCGAAATCGTCCGCACCAGCAATAGCGCAGATATACGTCACAAGAATTACATCACAGCGGCTGCCAAAACAATTTCTGAGCAAACAAATCGAAGAAGCTACTGAGTAATTCTGAGAAGAACATTCGTCGCATCTCGTAAATATTTGAAGTATGTACCATTAAAAATGACGTTAAAATCAACTAAATCTGCAAAAAATGCATTAAGAATGACGTAAAAAGGTTAAAAATGACTTATTGGTCGATATCAACAAAAAAAAAAAACAGGTCAATTCCTTAAGTCATAACATAAAATGAATTTTTATATTAAACGACATTGTTGTAAAGAGAAAAGGCAAAAACCGACATTTCATTAAAATCCGTTCCTTAGTGGTGTGAATCCCCTGGAATGCTGCGCAGAGGTTTGAAGAGGAGCCGCGGTGTTTTGCAAGCAGCTCCCAGGGGCGGTGAGAAAGTCTCGGCCCCGATTCCACGAGCGCTGCGCTCGGCTCCGCTCCGCACGGCCCAGGCCTCCACGTGCCGCACGCCGCCCCGCCCCGCCCCGCCCCCGCGCCTTGCCCAATCGCGCGCGGCAAAGATAGCCCCCCGGTCGGTCACGGAGGCGGCTCACGACCCGGACGCGCCGTTGCATGCTCTTTGCAAAACGCGCTACTTTTGAACCGCGGGAAGCAACGGCCAGGAGGAAAATAGAGCAAGCGCCACAAGTTAATGGGGAATATGAAGTATAGAAGGATCTTCCTAGGATGAGCCAAAGTGACAATTCGCGTAACAAGTGAACATCACATGTATTTCAGAGAAGTATCCCTCCGCCGCGACAGCTGTTCAGCCTCGCCCCTTCGTAAAGTGCTACTGGCTCCTGTGAAAACATCCTTATGCAGAAGTCTCAGAGTTTCGCAGAGATATATGTACGTACGCGAGTCCGAGAAATATTTAAATTTAATTACGTATGCGGAAAATCTCTTAACATGCTCTAACAATCGGTAAAAGAAAACTGCCACGAATGTCAATAGAAAGCTCTCAATTACAGCTCGCCATACAAGAGCACAATAGACAGAAACACGCGCACCAGTACGCATCTCGGTTTTAAAATAAACATAATATTTATCACACAAAAAGTAAATTCAATGTAATGTTAGAAGAAAAGAGAATTTTTACAGAAAAGCACATAACACTGCACTTCCTATTTTCAATTATTTCTCGCAACGCACTATATTTTTGTCAGACGAGGACATCAAAAAAGGAAGCGTCGAAGCCTTTTACAAGTTAGCCAACTGCAAACGAACGAATGCAGGAAGGGGGCACGACGACCACAGAACCTTCAGTTATGTTGCCAGCACTAGCTGTCACTTGGGCTCATCCTTAGGAAAATCGTTCTATAGATGAAGAGTAATAAGGCGAAGGAAATGAAGAGTGAATATTAGGCACTTCATTCACATGTTTACCTGGAGAGATGGCTCAGGTCATCAACTGATGTCACTGCAGTCCATCTAACCGATAGGGAGATGGGGAACCGGGAGGTCCTGTGTTCGAGTTTCGACGGTGAAAACATTTTCGATACTGGCTTCTCAGCTATGTTGAATTCAATCGCTGTCTGGAGGAGAATTCTATCAGCCGGCTGCTATGATCGGTAGTTTTCCGTGGTTTCTCAGATCAGCACCAGGCGAATGCCGGAGGAGTACCCTAAGAAACGAGTCACGGACCGCGCGCCATGTTTTCTATCTCTTCCTTGTTCTATCCTCACCCCTTGCACACACACCCACACACTTACACTAAGATGCACTACACTACACTACTACACATGCCAGGAGACCGGTTGGGTGTTTAGAGCTTGTCCCGGCTCGGGCTATGCCTCGCTGGTGAGATAAAACCCCGCTAGCCGACAGGAGGTCGGCGTCGTATCTCGCCGTCCAGCGGGGGAAGACCACTGTCATCTCCCAAGAGAAAAAACATACACTATACTTACGGGACTCCTATTTTAAAAATGCAAAATATTCGCACGTTGATACTTATTAATGAGATTTGTTATTCGCATGTGGTGCATTAAGAATCACGTTAACATTTCAGATAAAAGCAAAAGAACGTGTTTTTTATACAAAAGCCGAGTCTACCATCAAGCAGGTCGTACAACCCAGTCAATAGATGAATACGGAATCAATCAGGTACCATTTGCGACTCTTAGTAATCTTAAAACCATTTGTATATTGCAAATTGACAATGTTTTGATCCTATTATTACAATATTAATCATGAGCCCTAGTGTAGTTGAAGCTCAAATAAAATGTAATACACATAAAACCTAGAGCTTTTATGCTCATATGAAAGTCTCACTAATGTTCATCAATGCGACGAGCCTTAAATCAAATGGCATGAAGGAACACAATTTATAACCTGCAGTTCAAATGAAACAACTGAAACAACAAATGAAACAACTGAAACAACAAATGAAACAACTATGCTGGCTTATCTCAATGTACAGGAATTACACTTTTATAAGTAAGATATGGGTAAGATAACTAACTTTATTTGTACAATAGTGTCAGAGAGTGAAAACGTCAACATTATAGGTCAAATATTCAATGCTAAAGTCAACCCTAGGTATAAAATAAAACGTAGATGTCGGGCAATATCATAGAGTTACATCATGTTTGAAGCGCAAATCAGAAAAATATGAACATAACAAATCGAAAATTCTTGCAAAAGAAGAGATAAATACATTTTTCGTATCCTCACTTCGAAACCCGTATTTGGCAGAGCATATATACTTTACAAAGATTAACTTTATTCAAAGTCGATATTCAAAAAATAATACTTATTCTTTGCCAACGTGTTAAGTCATTTGTTCATTGTCTTGTTTACTTGACGTTGCCATGACAATCGTCCTCTAAAATTCATTCTTGGCCTAGGCCGCCAAAACTTTCGTTTGTATAAATGCTCTGCCGAATACGGGTTTTGAAGTGAGGATACGGAAGTGAGTTTTTCTTTATTTTTACCAAAAGTATGTCAGACTATGCCTTTGCGATCCAGGAGGGTGAAAAGCCAATGGAAGCGAGAAAGTGCGGGCTGTGGCTGTGTTGCAGGCGCGCAGGAGGCCGAGGAAGCAGCGGCGATGGCGCCGACGGTGTTCCTGGCGGAGGCGCTGCCGCCCGCCCCGCCCCCGCGCCCCTTCGCCCGCGCCGCAGGTCAGTCCCGCCCACCACTCGCTTCTTCAGGCGCGGCAGCGGACGGCGTGGCTTTTTATCGCGGGTGGTGGCGGTGGTCTTCCCCCGCTGGATGGCGAGATCAGGCGCCGACCTACCGTCGGCTAGTGGGGTTTCCCCCTCACCAGGACTCTCCCACCAGCGGGGCACCGCCCCAGCCGGGACAAGCTCTAAGTCCCCGACCGGTCTCCCGGAACATGTGGTAGTGTAGTGCATGTTAGTGGGTGTGTGTAAGGTGGGAGGATAGAACAAGGAAGAGGAAGGACAGATCGCGCGCGGTCCGTGTCCCGTTTATTAGGGTACTGCTCCGCCATTCACCTGATGTTGAAACGTGATGGAGAAACCACGGAAAACCGATCAGAGCAACCGGACACTAGAATTCTCCTCCAGACAGAGGCTGAAATCGACCTATGTAGCTAGTGTCGAAAATCCTGCCACATTCGGAACCCTAGAACCTCCTGGTCAGAGGCGCTGCTGGGCCATTAATTCAGGCCCTGAGCTACCTAAGCCAGTGCATGTAATAAGGGACAGCGCTGCATAATCAAACGCCATTCGAAGAGGTCACGGTGTGTGTCCGTAGCTCAAACGGTAGAGCAACTGTTGTAATATGAGAGATTGGCATTTTGCCCTGACGAAGGGCGAAGAATAACGGCCGAAACATTGGCACCCGAGCCCGGGACGCGGTGTCATGCGGAGAGTGAGGAGATATCATTTAATGAACTTGATGCTATTTCTGCACTCATTGTAGCAAGTTTGACCGAATCCATATTTCGCTTTTTGTCTCGTTAAATTGTGGAAGAGAGGGCTCTTTCATTGGGGAACAGAAAAATAGCGAAGAGCGAGAAGACTGGTTTATCTAGAAATGTAGAGGTTGTGGAAGGCTCGTTAAACAACAGTTAATACACACATCCAACGATGTTTCTAGACTCATTTTAAAAAGTTCTGTGTTCTTGAAGATTTTTGGGGAGAGGAAGTATTTATTTTATTTATTTATTTAGACAAAAACTGTATGTGACGTATGGGGGAGAAAATCATCTGCAATAAGTGGACGAAGGGAAAATGCATTCAAATTCAGGGTTTTGTGTCTCTCATCCAAAATAATTCAATGAGTACGTGTGTTCCTGTCATTTACGTTTTCCTTCGTATATTTTATCTACTAATTCCATTCTTAATTTATTATTTTCATTTTACTATAATAAAAAATCCTCGTGCAAAATGGGCGGGAAGAAAGTGTTCGTCACGAATGCACGTGTCACCGTTATTTTTGCTGCAGGCGTCGCCTTCATGGCCGCTGCAATTGGCTTCCGAGGTCATCCAATGCGGGTTCGAGGAATCAGGCCACTTTCAGATCCAACTACACGTGGCGTATTCTCGTGAGCTTTACTAGTAGAACTCATACTCGTTATTGTTTCACTCTATACGCCATGCCGCAATGGATCATAAACTATTAGCTCAACGGTTATTATTACACCGAACAAAATGCTCTTTGTTAGATATATTTAAAGTGTGTAGTGTAACGGATGATGAGAAATAAAGATTGATAAAAAGATACAGACAGGCAAACCGAGAGTTAGACACCAAGACCGAGACAGGCAGACAGACAGACACAGACAGACAGATACAGAGGCACAGGACGAACACAGACGGAGGAACGTATGTTTAAAAAAACATTTTTGGCTTAAGGGATGTCAATTGGTGTATTTCTGTTGTAATCTCGGGAACGATTTTTCCCAGCATTTTTTAACTTTCCCTATACTGCATTACTCCGTTTATACGTACGTAGAAAAAAGTAAAAATTATATTTTATTATATTTTTTCAGAGTAAGAGGATTTTCCTTTATTTGCAATTTTTTTCATTACCCCGAAATTACGCCTTCCGATGTAGGATGTCCTCTTGTAAAACGAACAGCTATAGAAAAATCCTCCCAAGAATGAGCCCAAATGACAGTTCGCTAAACAAATGAACATCACATGTCATTCAGAGAAGTATCCCTCCGCCGCGACAGCTGTTCTGCCACGCCCGTTCGTAAGGCGTTTGGTTATGGCTCCCGTGAAGACATCACTATGCAGAAGTCAAGAGTTTCGCTGAGGTATATGCGTACAGGTCGAGTCCGTGAAATATTTAAATTTAATTACGTATGTGGAAAATCTCTTAACATGCTCTCATATTCAGTAAAAGAAAACTGCCACGAATGTAAATGCAGCTCTCACCTTACAGCACGGAAACACGCAAACCAACAACTCAGATTCAAGACTCGGTTTTAAAATAAACATAATACTTATCACACACAAAATAAATTCAATGTAACGTTTATAAAAAAAATAATGTTTACAGAAGAGCACATTGCACTGACACTTCCTAATTTCAATTACTTCTCGTGGTGCACTATATTTTCGATGAACGAGAACATCACAAAGGAAGCGTCGAAGCCATTTACAAGTTGGCCAACTGCAAACGAACGAATGGAGGAAGGAAGTCGAATAGGCTCAACGACACCACGACGACAGAACCTTCGGTTATGTTGCCAGCACTAGTTGTCAAAACGGTCCATTCTTATACAAATCCCTCTGTACTATTGCTATGCACATGTTCTAAAGACCAACTTGAGAAACAACTAAAGAAACTGGTATCAGTAAAATTGAGTAATTCTAGTAAGAATTACTACAACACAGCTGTTTTCATAATCCGTAACCTATTATAACTACTATCAACTACTATCCATAACCTACTACCTATAATTACTGCCTATTATAACTACTATCAAAATCAGCCGGTCGTCTTTCGCAGCATAAATGCTTAAATTTAAACAAACTTTGAGCTACATTGGAATTTGTAAATGCAAGTGAATAAAATCTAAGATACTCGCCTTATCATATCTCATTTCAGTACTCAATATACTCATTAATATACTCAATAACATCAACATACTCAATACATTCATTAATATCGTTATTTAATAAGATGTCTTGCGATACTTATTTCTTAAATATTTTTTAAAAATTTTTTGTTGTTTCCTTTTTTGGTTCTTTTAACTTTCATTATTACCTTTTACTTGTGTGTAATGTCTAGGGCCCGGAAGTTTCCCAAAATATATTTTTATTATTGTTACGTTTTTTATGACTTTTAACATGAATTACTTAATTGTACTTCTCGAGTAGTTTTTGTAGATTTTCATTTTGCATTTTTTCTCGTATTTTAGATTCTATAGCCTATTTTAGGCATTTTGCCTTATTCGTACCTTTTACTGCCTTTTTCATAATTATTTCCCCTTTTTCCCTCCTGACCCCAATCTGCATCAAGCTGCAAACGTATTTGCAAGCAAATGATTCGCTAGTGGCATATAGCGAAGTCGCTAGCCTTTCACCACTGAGGTCCGGTTCGATTCCCGTGGAATCTCATGTGAAATTTGTTCCAACAAAACGAGTTTGGCTGCTTCACAAGGGCTAGTCCAATTGCTGTGAAGTGTCCTAAACCATACCCCTATCCTCATTCCTTTCCAATTCTGGCCGTTGGGTAGTGACGCAGGAGCGCGTAGCAGGAGGCGCGTAGGCAGAGATGCTACCTGGCAGTCCTCTTGACAACTGACTGCGACGTGACGTGACATGACTTAAAAGGTAAATGTAGGATTACTCCCGCGCAAATTAATGGAGGATTACTCCTCATAAGGGGCTTGGAGACGTGATGCGTCAATTAGTAGACACAACAAATTTTTTAAAAAAGCATGAAAAATTAAGGCACGGTCGCGTATTGTCTTTCTGTGGATTCTGAGGATCCAGTGTCAGGTTGTGTCTAAATCTAAAAGGGAAAGGAAGATGATACCAATGTAGAGTTTTGATATTGTTCATTGATTATTACAGACCTGTTCGCTCACGAGCAATCTCATTATATGTTGTTTTTTGTTATTTAAGGCCGCATTAACATTTAGGTCATTAGTGACCGATATTGGTGTTAACGTTCTGATAACTATGAAGATGAAATGATGATAAGCGGTGAAAGGACGAACACAAATACGACCATGCCCGAGGCGGGACTCGAACTCATAACCCTTCGGTCCGAGGCGACTTCGACACTACTGCCTTAGCGACCTCGGCCACCGGGCCGGAGCGTTATGTTTGTTTATAGCCTTGGATCCTTTTAAGGACAGAGCTGTCTGTACATGATATACCCTTCTCAGTTTCTTCTTGTTCTCTTTTCCCTTCTGTGATTGAACAAGTGCGAAGAACGAAATCCACAATTCCGTTTTCATTGATACCATTTCATGATTAACTAGTGGTGCACATACTTTCTCGCTCGTATTTTCAATTATAATCACGGGAAAAGTAGTAAAATTACACGAAAAGACGTTTTGCCTTCAATCGATTTTTCTGTATCAAGGGCCCACAAAACGTGTGTTCTGATTACACAATGTGTGAAAGGAAATAATATACTACATATAGGCAAAAGTTTTATTCCCTTTTTTTCAGGACCTGGCAGTAAGAGTTTTTCTGTCGAAAATCGACGTTTTTTCTGCAGCGTTACTATGTACTTTATGTTACTGTGAAACTACAATTACTTGTAGTTTTTGTATTCTGCGTAAAAAGTAAAATTAGTTTTCCCTCATTTGATTCCTGTAACTGGGTACGTTATTCTAGTTATTTCTTTGTGAAATACACTCCACACTTGTGATTCTGTTAAAAGGAACTAATTATGTAGATACAATTACCCTATTTTCGTTTCCGGAAAAAAGTATTACTTAATGCGATAACTTCATTTTAACAGACACTCCACAAGTATATTGTCTTCTTTTATAATACCAATAGCTTTCAGATGGTTTGACAGTTACTCATTCACGATTCTCCAGACCAACTTTTTATGTAGATTTGCCAGAGTATTTCTCTGTTCTCGGGTTCTCCCCGATGTCGGTAAATGCTTGGCAACATTTCTCTGTACAATAGATGAGCGAGCTATAGAAGACTTCTCCGATCATTGACGTTTAATGTGGCCCAGGAAATGGCCCATAACCTTCGTATCTCTCCCTCGGAGGGCACACTCCAAAGGCGCGGAACAGGGGTTGGCAGTTTATGTGACGAAATTCCGCTGGGGAGAGTTTGACCGAAACTTAAGCGGGCCCATATTTGCTACAAAGCGATCGTGGAAGTAAAGTAGAGACATTGCTCAATATTCTTCCTGGATTTCACTTGTCCTTTTAGTTTGACGTTTGCCAGGCGATTTCAAGCAACCAAACAATTTAGATAGCACACACTTCGTGACGTCGAATCGTTCGGGATGGAATTTGGAGTCCCGCTATCAAATTCTGAAGAAAAGGAGTTGGGCCCTAAGTGTCTTAAATTCTGTTGTGTGGTTTCGTTTCAAAATTAAAATAACTCTGGACCACTTAATGGTACTTAGATTGCTGTGAACATCATACAACTGTGAATACAGAAAATTGCTCTTAGCAACTAAACATATTTCAGGACATGTTTAACTCAATAAAAATGCATACTGTCATCACTAGGGAGCAGATTTCTATTATTGGGCGCATTATTGACCGTTGCTTCAGGACATAGCTAAGTGAAATTTCTTGACATTAGGTTAGAATTTGATGCTATGTAGATTAACACGTTAGTGCATATTTGATCGATTTTTCCTATTAGTGCATATTCGTGCAATTATGGGGGCATATTTTGCACGTTCCATTAAAACTTTTCATACGATCTATTTATTTGTGGCCGTTCATCGATTACAAAGAGCTTGTCATAGTTTGCGTTTTTTCTTTTATAGATGATAAAATACTTGTGAAAATGTAGGAAATTTCTTGATATATTTTTTAAACCAGGGAGAAAACAATCAAGAAGACATGCAATGTACTTCACTAAGTGAATATTTATTTTAATTATTTCTCTCGCAAAGTAAGGTAGATTATATTGTTTGCACAAAAATATTTATTTTCATTCCAAGCACACTTCTCCTGAATTTTATCAAGAAATTTTAATTCAGGAAATGAAATATTGTTAATTTTAATTGAATATTAAAGTACATATTTGAGTATTTTTAGATTACAAATGCATATATTTAAAGGCATATTAAACATTTTTTAGGGTATATAATTCCTCTCCCAACTCATAACATATCAAAACTATGTAAATTTCGCGATCTTCCCTATAATCTTTTTTCATGAAAAGTCGACTTCTCTAGTGATTCTGAAGGTTAGGAATTTAATTCATGTTCTTTATACTCTTTTTCCTGTGAAACTGAAATGAAAAAGGTAACTTTGGAAATACGAGTATCTAAGGCAAGGAGTTTCGTTTTCTTTAAATTCCACTCTCAATTTTTGTTCCACAGCCCAGACGAACCGTCAACACCCTTAATAGCCCCCTCCGCAGCGCTGGCCGTTGCGAGACGCCCAGGAGAGTGAGTTAGGCTCTGGGTGGCACCGACAGGGTGTGGAGCCACGCTGGCTCCGGTGCGTGGCCAGCGCTACTTTCCTCCACTGCGGATCCACGGCGCGAACAGCCCCATCGAAATGGCCCACACACTCTCGACGGAGATTCAATCGAGGGAGTTGCAAATTCATCATTGTGCTCTTCGAACCACGCACGTACACTGCGAGCTGTTTGACTCTTTGTCGTGTCCTTCCGGTAGATGTCTTGCGTAGGATAAACGACCTAGGGGTGGACATGGCTGGATACTTCTCTTGGTGCATTGTGTCTTCCAGGATGACGAGATCAGCTTACGAATGCCACAGAAACCTTCCCCACGCCATCACGTTCCCTCCTCCGCCCTGGGCCGTCTGGCGATTGTTGCAGGGGGTTTGCAGTCAGACGTTTTACGCCGTTAGGCCAACGATCATCTGTCCCATGGAGCACGAAACACAATGCATCTGAAAAGACCACCTCACGCCTCTCGGTGGATGACCCAGTTGCGGTTCCAGAGACAATTTTGAGAGGGGGGGACACGAACGTTTTGAATGGGAAATGAGAGTCGGTTGAAAGGGAACTAGAGGCAATGGTTAAATTTAATGTACGATAAACCAATAACTTTCTGACATTTTTTAAAATTTCAATCACGCAATGCAAGTCACTAAATATAACATTTAAAATAGAAACATAATATATACATTTATATTATGTATACTTATATATATATATATATATATATATATATATATATATAAAGATTTTAGATATACATTTAAAGAGATTTTGAAACTAACACCAAATCATGGAATAGGTTTTGTGCACTACTGCAGCCTGTAGGCGAATCGGAGGAAACGTATTTGGAGACGGAGTTCAAAAACGTGTCAGGAGGTAGCTCTGGATATTATGCAAGTCCACTTTTCTCAAGTCAGTCACCGATCCCGGGATGCAACTTTCACAACTCCAAAGCATTAAGCTTACGGCAACACCATATTTGGCTACACTGCAATAGGTCACAGTTCTCGAACACTCCTAACCACTGAAGGAAAACCAGGAACATGCAATGTCGTAGTTTTTGAACTCTGAAATCGGAGAAAACGTGGCGAACTACTACTTTAACATCAGGTGCTATACAAAAGGAAAGGAAAGGTGGATGTGTATTATTTGGGAGGGCAGTGCCCCTTGACCCTCCCTGTCGTAGCTGACGCTGGATGAACAGCAGTCTGCATGAACCAGGCGCCTGCTACCGATACACTTGACCACAGTTGCACCATGAGAGTTGTAATCAGGGCAATGCAAGGAATTTGGAAGCATTTGAATGTCATTCGTCACATAAGTCATGCTTCTGCACCCTGTCAATTATTTGACAACAGCTGTTCGTGTTAGCGGAGGGAACTTGAATTCTGTTTGAACGGAAATATATTTTCTTTTTTGATAGGGTCTCAAGAACCCAACTCCAGACAGCCTGTTGGGGCCCCTTACAACTTAAGTGTCGAATAAATCGCGAAGTTACAAGGCAGTAATAGATAATGTGGTACATAAAGCGTTTTGGATGTTTATGCCCTTCGTAAGTTCACTTTCCTTGTTGATATGGGAAATAAAACGAGTCACAGAGTTGACGTGGCATAATTTTCAATTCATTGTCACTCTTCAGTCGTAAGGACTCCCCAAAGATGCTCCCTACTGTGGAGAGCAGACGTCAGCCCTTTAACATTTGATGGAGATCTGGAGTTATGAAATACTGCTTATGTTTTTTGAAATTTTATAGGATGTCTTGACGTTTGGGGTTAGTCTTTTAGCGAATATAATGATAATTGAAGGTGTTATCACTCTGTGTATTTACGGAGAATTGTGTATCTTCCTGTGCCACATTTTTGTTTAGATATTTAATAAACTAGTGGTGCTCCAACGGCACATACTATCTCGAATTATTTCTAAATTTGCAATTTTCGAAAATTCAGAAAGTTAAACTAAAATGAAGTCGGCAGGGGAAGTATCAGGGGAATCAAATTAAAGATCAAAATTTATTGCTTATTTATTTTTGAAAATAGATTTTACTACATGGGAGTTTTTTGTTTTTTTTTCTCCCTTTCAAAATTCAAAATTTAAGTAGTATATGACTTAGTGTAGGGATCAAAGAATTTTGAAAATGTGCACACAATTCACTTTTCCCCATAGCACGTCATACGCAGTTTTTAACTGTTTTTTGACGTAAAATAAATAAAAATAAATAAAAGAAATAAATTGGAGCCACTTTAAGAAAATTTTGAAAACGCTGAAGCTGGGCGTAACATACGATCGGCGACGACTTATCCGTCGCTTGCGGGACGTATCCCCCCCCCCCCAGCGATGCACCGCCCCAGCCACGCCTAAGCTCCCGGCATATGTGGTAGCGTAGTGCATGCTAGTGTAAGTGCATGTGTAAGGGGAGAGGATAGGGAAAGGAAGAGAAAGGAAAGATCGAGCGCGGTCCGTGGCTCGTTTGTTAAGGTACTGCTCCGGCATTCGCCTAGAATTGGTCAGAAGAAAGAAAACAACGAACATTGCCGATCACGATAGCCATTCGGAAAAATTCTTTCCCAAATTTCAGCTGCATTCGAACCAGCTATCTTGCGTGTATCAAATGCCCGCCAGTGTCGCGACTGGTCACGTACGTTGCCGTCATTTCTGGTGGAGAGTCGCAGACGACCGCGCGGACCCTGAGTTTCGCGGCGGCACTCACGTCGTTAGCTTCAAGGTGGAGGCTGACTAGGCGATGCTAAGCTCCTGGTTGCCGGGCTTGCTCGGTAACCCACCCGCCGAGCCCCTGGCGCGTCGACCTTGGGGCAGGATTCGGTGAAGGAGATTCCTTGGAATCTCTGGAATCCACATAGAAAGTCCGGCGGGAAAATGATATCTACCGTCAGGTTGCCCAGGTTCTGGGATACTCACGTCGTTAGCCTAAAGGTGTAGGCAGTGAGGAGACGGGATGGGGGCTCCGAGCCGTTCGAACCTTCGTTTGGGTGGCCCCTCGTCTTCGTCGTAGCAGTGGCCCGATACTCTGGGCGAAGAGGAGGGACTTGTTCCCGGCGCTTGTGAGTAACGCATTGTTTTGACTGAAGGTAAACTGCGTTCTTGGGGGACCCAGATACCAGCCCAAAAGCGTACTTGTGCGCCCGCGGGGTTGCGAATAGGGCTAGCGCCTAGGTGCGTATCCCGGGGTGAATTGCCTGTGGTAAAGTGCATGTTCGAGTTACTGTCGGGACTGGAACCTTCGGCTCAGAGCCACAGCGGAAACAGCGGCAGAGCTGAGTCTGGTGTTTGAGTTCGCATTAATATATTGTGCAACAAGAAAAAATAAACCCACCATTTCATTAATAATGAATATTTTTATTATTTTACAGAAACTATTCTCTCTTAGCCCTTATTGGGCATCGTTTGCGTGAGCACAGGGAGCGACGGGGAGAACTCGCGAACGAAATGGCGCCAATACTTTCAGGGCGCATTTGACGCTTCGTTACTTGTGACCAGATTCGCGACGAGCCTGACCCCTTCCGCGACCGGAGAGCGCGCTCTTTCGGGCCAATCCGCAACTCAGAGGCACGCGACGCCCACGTCAATGTGTTGAGAACATGGATGATTTTGAAAACATGTGCATTTTTTTAGCATATATTCATTGAAACATAGTTATTTTTTTTACATCCGGGGTTCAAGCCCGATGTTTTTCGTTGTCGAAGTTTTATTTTTGATTGAAAAAAGTATTATAGTAAAAAAAGTCACCAAGGGTGACGTACGTTAATCCAGTTTGTTTTGTGAATCTCAATTACAAAAATGAATAAACCCGGAGCGCTTACATGCAGTCCCACAACGCTAGCGTGTCGCGCCGCGCAGGTGGCTGCCGGGCGCAGCGCGGCGGCGGGCCGGGCGGGGGCCCCCAATTAGGGCGGGGGGGGGACGTGGCTGCACGTGGAGCGCGGGCGCGCCGTGACGTCACCGACACGTCACCCCTCCGCCGCCGCCGCCGCCAGACGCGCATGCGCGTGGCGGCGCCCGCCGGGCAGGTGGCCAGGCGTCGCGCTCGACGCCCGCGATCCCTTTGTTGTGATGCGTCCGGCCAAAGAAATACGCAATATGCAAGCAAACACTTTATAATATGTAACTAGTGGTGCTAAAACAGTACATTTTTTTTCTCGCCCGTGCTTTCAGGTAAAATCACACGAAAAGTACTCAGATTTTCCAAAAATTGTACATGACCTAATTTCAAAATCTATCTCCAAGGAACGGATTTCATGATGGGGGAAAACCTTTATCTTCGTAATTGTCGTTGTAGAAAGAAACCGAAACAATTATGAACTTTTGCAATTTTCGAAAAATCAGAGTTTTGAACGATCATGTGACACCATTTAACATCCTTCCTCTTAAACATCCTTCACACTATCCAACGACACGACAACGAAATTTAATTGTAAACAGTGGAGCCATTTTTTGAAAATTTTGAAAATGTCACAGGGGCTTCATGTAAAGTAATCCCCAAAATTCAAATACCGGTTTCCAAATCAAGAGGCCTCGACTTCAGCCAGATCGATAAGGAAATATCAGTTTTGGAGAAAAACGTCTGAACAGTTTAGCTGTTAGCATTGCTTACAGACAGAGGGACGGACAGACGTTTGGCTGTCAATCGATTTTTCGCTACCAAGACTCACAAAACATGGATTCTGGCTACAGCACGCGTTAGAGAATTTCTTTTCTAAATTTAACAACTGAATTTATCCACTTGTTAGTTACCAAGATCCTGAAATAAGATATTTTCTGCCGAAAATTCCCCGTTTTTTCTCGCAGTGTTAGATAACTTTTTCTCTATTGCATAAGCGATGGCGAAAAAGTACAATGGAATATAATGATATCAAAATATGCTCTTCTTTTTAGAACATTACAAAAAACAAAAGAAAAATACACAATTTAAAATTATATTAATACATTATTTATTAAACCAATTTTAAAAATAAATATTGCTGGGCCTACTGCATTTATTTTTTGAGTCCATTGTTATCTCAGTGACCAATGATAGCCTCGTACAAACGTGGGAGCTCCGGTTTGGACCGACAAACAAACGCTGTAACAGCGTCTTCCCCCACGTCACACGTCACAACCAAAGTTGCTTCGAATTAGGGATTAAAGTCCAAGAAATGTTGCTTCTCAAACTACAGACCCTCTCGCCGCTCACTTGCCCCAGGTGCGCACTGATGCAGTGAACCTCAACTGACCGCGTCTTCACGTGGGCAACTCGCGGTGTCAACCTGCAATTCTAAACACGTGTTAGAAGGAGCTGTCATTTTAATATAAAAACTCTTTTAAAATGTATTAAATATTTTCTGCGAAATGAATTTCAAGATAATTGATAGAATGATAAACAGTTTTGTAAAATTGGTATATGCATTCACCACTTACCACCTTAAAAAGAAATAACAATGTAATTATAACTTAATTGCAATTTTTAATTTAAAGTGAAAAACTGAACACGGTTCGGCATATCATTTTGACGATCCCGCAGTGGTTCAAAACTGGTGACCGCATTTTCAAAATATAAATCTCATGTTAGTCGAAAACAAATGTACAAAAACATTTGAAATCAGTAACGCACTCCATACTATTTAAATATAGTTATTTATCTTACTAGAGACTAAAAAGGACTTAAGTGCGAGTAACTGATTATTCAACAGCGCTAGAATACAATAACGAGCCACGTAACAGTATTTTTAGTCGCCTTATATAAGGAACGTGCTACCTTATCCACTCGCCTTTTTAGCATTTTCACATATATTCTAAGTGTACACATGTGTCGTTAATGACATTGTATGGCACTACCCTTTGTTATATCGTAAGTGATAATGAAACATTTTATTTTCTGCAGGAAGAATTATTACATTGTTTATATTAATGTGTCATTTAATATACTCATAACACCTAAGTAAACATATCAACGCGATGACATCAAATAAAATAATTCATTGCCAATACTAAAAATTTTCTTTAGACAAAACCCATTGTGGTTGGCTTTCTCTACACAAGACGCTCTATTCTTTCACAATACACGATACATCAACTTTCAGCCAAGATGTTTTTCAAAACACATTTTACTTTCGTAGCGTTTTATATTTAACCTCTACTCCCAGAGGAATGAAAACTTATGAATGAGTTATAAAAATGACGCTGATACAATTTTCATTAAAAGGTCTTAATTTTAAAAAATGCAAGCTTACCATTTTTTAGATTTCTACATTTACATGATTGAAAATACAGATTTTGTTATTTAAAATTATATGTTCAAATTATGCGATAATGTTTTTGAAAATATGAGTAGTTTTTGCGTAATTTTCACTGAAATAGTGATGTTTTTAAAAAATACGAACGCAAGGGTTTCTTAAATGCGGATACAAATTTTTCTTTAATTCGTTTAATCGAACAGCACAGTTTTCGCTTTATAACATCGTACAGATCCTATTTTCATTAAAATTAAAATTTCACTAAAATGTCAATCTTTGCTTCCTTTTTTAGCGTCGCGGGAGTGTCATTCCACCGTCAGTAGCGGTATTGTCTTGCACACGTTCGTTGCTTGGGCATTTGAATACCAGCTCTGACACATCGTTTTTGTTGTTTTTTTCGGCTGGAAAGACTTTCGCAACTTCAACTATAATACTACGTAACTGTTATACCAGAAAGTATGTGAATACCAAAAACTGAGGTCGAGCACCAAACAAATACCAGAAAGTATGTGATGTTAAGCACCATGAGTTGTACAGTAAAACTTGCTCAATGCGGAGCGTGTATAATGCGGAAATCTGTCTAATGTGAACTTAAATCGTAGTCCTGCCAATCACAAATTCTACAGTATTACATTGCGTAAAGCAGAGTCTTGTCTAATACAAAAAAAAGCTGGCCCTTTCACCTTCCGCTTTGAGTAAGTTTTACTGTAGTAGAATATCTACAATGAATGAGACATTTCAAATTTTTAAAAAACACACTAGTGCGTTTCCTATAAAATTAACAATAAATAATCATTGCCCTGAGAGTAGAGAAAGTGTTTTTATTTTAATTTCCTCTCAGACAGCGGAATTTTGTGCATTTTCAAGCCTCAAAGCGCTGTTGTAGGCTCAGCAGGTCATTAACGCCACGCGCGATCGGCGATTGCGCCACATTTTACACGGCCGGCTGGCGAGGCCGGCGCGATTACAGGGCAGGCGCAACATATAGGGCAGTTGTAGTATGCGCTACAATTCAGTCAATCCACAAATTTGCTTCTTCAGCGTTAGTATCCGAGTAGCTGATATTTTCTTCGGTAATACAATTAGGAATATCCTCAATGCATTCACTAACGTTTAGCATAGTTTCGACTATATAGGAGGAGAGAGATTATCTAGGATGTGGTACGAAGAAACGAAGATGAACATTTTTGAAGTGAAAGAAACCAGAACATTGCTACGGGAAGGAACGCCTTTGAGTGTCTTTGAGATAAATGTATTTGTTTGTGAGCACATTATTGGTCAAATTTGCAATTAAAATATCAATTTGACTGTCAAAGTGGGTTTTAGAAGACGAAGTATGTTGCAAGCAGTTTAGTGAAGAGAGAGAAATGCACCTCAAAGTTGCATTTTAGAAGCAATACATAATTTACAGTATACTACGTACTACATACAGTATACTATGTGTATATATATATACATATATATATATATATATATATATATATATATATATATATATATATACATATATATATATATATACACATATACATACATACACACACATACATACACGCATTATATTACATTTCCTTTAGGAGAAATTGTAGGAGACCATCTGGCAGGAGAAAGTGTGGTACGTAGTACGATACTAATTCATAATTAACACTGCCTATTTGTAAACCTTATTAATTTAGAGAGTTGGATTATTATATCAGTTATTATTTGATTATTATTGATATTTTTATTGCTACTAATATTGTGTTAATTACTATTAAATGCGTTCCTGTACTAAATATATAATTAGATTCAAAATAGTATTGTATTGAAGTGTGGTGACGTGTTGTGCAGTGTAGTGCAGTATAGAAGTAGAAAGAGAAGTGATTTTCAAATGTTGTGAAGTGAAGTGAAGTGTAATTAAAAAGTCGTGTAGTCTTGTATTTAATAGTTTAAAATAACTGCGCAGGTCAACCATAGAATGTAGTTAATGCTATTATTGTTAGCATATTATTATTATTATTATTATTATTATTATTATTATTATTATTATTATTATTATTATGTCTTTAAATAATTTAAAGTTACATTGTTAAGTAATTTAAAGCTTATATTTGTAATATGTAAATTGTAGTGTTCTGCCACCAGGTTGTATACACCTACCTGCAGAATAATAAATATCTATCTATACCTATACCTGTTCGATGTTGGTGAGTTGCAAATGTCCTTTGGCAAAGCTCTGTGCTCCTGATCTTGGCGACCTCTGGCGATGCGTCAGGGCGAAGACGCCCCGTGCGACCGGTGAAGCGGGATGGGAGCAGGAGGGGGGGAGCTGTGTACCCACGTGCGCCGTGTTCTTACGCGAGGGTGGAGGCGGAAGTCGTGCACTGCGTCGTGCCTAGGCTGCAGGGGAAGGAGAAACTCCAGAGAAGTCGCGAGGGCAAACCACTTGAGGCCCAGGGACAGTGCCAGTTAAATCTTTTAGCACCCTTACAATTAGCATTTTTTAACATTAGGGCTATTTATACCATTTTGAATAAACAATTGTATTGCAATATTTGACCGACGCAAATACTGTGTACGTATAAATAATTGAGTATACGCAGTGTTTGATAATAAAATTTTAGGTTCCGGAACGCTCCCACAAATTAATGATTAATTTAATCGTTGACTACTTATATTATAATTTAATAATTATTCCTGAGGCATCGGAACGCCGATCCGTCGTGTTCTCCCAGGAATGAAGCCCTGATTATACGTATACGTATTTTTAACGTAATTTTCACCACGATATTGATCTAATAAATATACGATACTTTTGTATGGATGTACATTTGGTTCATTAATATTTTCTTTTGTTACAAAACGGAACATGTCTATAAAAACATTCAAAAGTTCGCCTCATGAAATTGCACCGCTGAAATTCGTCCGCCTCATGCTGCAGCCTACTCAGCCTGTTTGGTAATCTGGCACTACCCAGGGGGGACTTGTTCTTTTCAGCTGTCAATTGAACTGTGTGCTCAGACACTACAGTTTTGCATAGTCAAACGTGATGACGCGACGTCGGCACCAGTAGCTTGTGAAATGTGAAGAGTTTCCTTCTAAACGTAGTTCGAGCTGCATCCTCGTCAGTTCCATTGCGAACCACTTCAGCTAACGATCGTATCATTACATAACTATAATTAAAATTTATATATAATATACTAATTATATACGTGTATAGATATGTGTCACAGTGCGATATAAAGATGAGAATACGAAAAGTCTGATCTGTGTCTAGAGGGACTATGATTATACTGCTAGCAGCACACACTACCCCCACTGTTGGCAACAAATTCCATTTAACATGACCACATGACTGGCTTAGTGTGTGCCAAGTCATGTGATGACACTCGCCATACTTGTACTTGGGTTTTCGTAACGTGGCGCCTGAGGGTCTTATCTTCACGATGGAATGTGGCACGATTTTTTACGTCTTTACCCGGTCGGGTCGCTAGAGTCGCTTGATCTGCAGCACTGTTTGATACGGTCGCGATCATGCGACATCTAGCGGCACGACAGAGAAAGACGCGAACAGCCGTGCCATTTTCCATCGTGGAGATACTACCCTCAGATGCCACGTTACGAAAACCGAAGTGTAAACCGGGAGTGATACCTCAGTGCATCAACTGATGTCACTGCAGCGCCTCTGACCAGCAGGTCGAAGGTTCGAGTCCTGACAGCGCGCCTTCCTGCCGCGCCGCGGCGGCAGGATTTTCGATGCTAGCTTTTCAGCCAGGTCGGATTCAGTCGCTGTCTGGAGGAGAAATCTAGCGGCCGGCTGCTCTGATCGGTAGTTTTTCGTCGTTTCTCCAATCAATACCTGGCGAATGCCGGAGCAGTACCCTAACAAACGGGCCACTGACCGCGCGCGACCTGTCCTTCGTCTTCCTTGTCCTGTCCTCTCCCCTTACACACACACACTTACACTAACATGCACTACACTACCACATATTCCGGGAGACTTGTCGTGAGCTTGTCCCGGCTGGGGCGGTGCCCCGCTGGTGGGAGAGTCCTGGTGAGGGGGAAACCCCACTAGCCGACGGTAGGTTGGTGCCGGATCTCGCCATCGAGCATGGGAAGATCACCGCCATCTCGCGAGAAAAACATGCGCTATACTTACGGGACTAATGACCAAAGCACGTGACGCGCCCGGAAACACTAAAAAATGAATTAATCAATCAACCGAAGTCTAATTCCGGTGGCACTGCGCTCGTCATGGGCGTTTGCGCATGCGCGATGGCCCAGTGGCGCTAAGAGGCTTCGTTTACGCAAGCGGTCTCCTGCGGTGCCGTATCACTCAACTCGGACCACCGCGCGCTCTGAGTCATTGCGCCGACGCGTTGCTGTGTGCGTTGGAAGACTTCCGGTGGCGTCGGCGCTTCCGGGGGCGTCCCCCCCCCGGCGCGAGGCGACACGTGCTGTTGCGTCCCCGCCAATCAATTACGTCCACTGCCCCGCCCCGCCCCGCCCCGCCAAGCGACTCCACTCGCCGCAACCAGCGGGGGCGGGGGCCGCTGCGTGGGAGGAGGGCGTTGGCACGTGGATGCGAGTGGACGAGGAAGCGACGCGAAAAGGGGCACGAAAGATGAGTATGTAAAGTTGAAGGAAAACCACTCCTCGACTACAGGCACACACAAACGACAAACAAACTATCAAGTAATTCCTTTTTATGTCTATTTAAAGATACATGAATTCTTATGACGGACCGATTTAAAATTGATTTAATGGCTTCAATGAAAGCAATATAATTATTTTTACTTTATCGCATGCTTACGTATTTACGAAGTAATTTACGCAGTGCAGAGGAAGGTATGAAGTGCCGCGGAAATCGAATTCGTTTTTTCAACGGAAATACACGTTTAAGGTCCCCTGATACTCGAAGTGTATTATTTTTCAAAACGTTCGTTCGTCTGTCCATCCACCAATTCGTCCGTCTGTCAACAAACGGCGGCAAAACTCTTATTGCAGGGTTCTGGTATTGAAAAAGCGGATAAATCCTGTTCCTAAATTGAGAGAAAAAATCCTCTAACACGTGGTGTAGCCAGAATCCATGTTTTGTGGACCTTCGATGCCGAAAAATCGAATGACGATAAAACGATTGTCTTTCCTTTCCGTCTGTCCGTCATCCCGTTTGTCTGTCCTGAAAACACCGCTAGCGGCTAAGCCGTGGGGCCGATTTTCTCCAAAAATTCCCTAATCGATGTGGCTTATGTCGCCGCCCCTTGACTTTGAAATCGATATTTTAATTTTGGGGGATACTTAACATGAAGCCCCAAATGAAAAAATAAAATGGCGTGGGCGAAAGCTGTTCGCTCACCCTGGCGCGGAAGGCAGGAAGCCTCCAACCGCGCACACAGAGGCCACGAGACTCATGGATTTGATTGTTGTTTTCGTGAGTCCAGGCGCGAGGAAATAAGTACTTCAATTCAGTTGCGTCAATCGGGTGATGGTTGTGGTCAAAGCAACCGCCTGAACCATTCAGCCGATTATCTCCAAAACGCATGTTCTTTGATCTAAAATATTCCGTGTGTCTTTTCTACACACGTAATAAAATTATATTATAAACTAGCAGGACACGGCAGACATCTCTTTTTCGTCATTCTCTCTCCCTCTCTTTTTATTCGAACTTTTCACTCTCTCTAACCCCTTTACCTCATTCCCCCCTCATTTCCCACTTCTCTATTTTTCCGTTCTTTTCCCCTCCTCTTTCCTTTCTCTCCCTTCCCCTCTTTTTCTTTTTCTTCCTTTTTTTTCCTCTTTCTTTTCTTTCTTTCTTTCCTCTCTCTCTCTCTCTCTCTCTCTCTCTCTCTCTCTCTCTCTCTCTCTCTCTCTCCCATTCTCTCTCGTTCACCCTTTCTCTCTTTTTCACCTTTCTTATTTTTCACCTCTTTCCTTGCTCCCCGTTTGCCTTTCTCCTCTCGCTTTTCCCCTCTCCCTTTTACTCTTTTACACACATTTCGGCGATTCATTTTTATTTATATAGATCATTTCTGTTAAATTAATAACTAATTTGGGGCTCGTTCCGGGACTTACAATTTTATAAATCAAGCACTGCTGCCAACTACCAGTGTTTCCGAACATTGCAAAACCACAAAGTTTAAGACTATCCAAAAACTGCACATGTACAAATAATGCGCGAGTGCGAGGCCTGTGATGGCAGCCTGCGGGGCCGCCGCCGCCGCCGATGCGAGCGCGTGCGTGGGCGGGTGGGTGGAGGCGTCCAAGGCCTCCTGTTCCCGGGCAAGGCCGCCCCCCCTGCCATGCGCCGACCCAATTCGGCCGCGCCACGCGCGGCGCCGAGCGCAGCGCCGCCAAGCGGCGGACCTTGGCACTGGGCGCACGTGGAGCGGGGCGGGGTACGACTTCGACGGCAAAACATCCATGTCAATAATTGGGGGCGGATTTTAACGGAAGGTAATTTTTCTTCTTTTCACTTTAGAACAATGCCGTTTAGTAGAGAAATACATTTTATTCTATGCCAAAAGGAAATGACCCAGTTTCATGCGTCATTTTTTTATTATTCTTTGATATCGACCAATAAGTCATTTTTTACCTTTCTCCGTCATTTTTAATGCATTTTTCGCTGATTTCATCATTTTTAATATCATTTTAATGGTACTTGCTTCAAATAATATTACGAGATGCAAGAAACGTTCTCCACAGAATTCCTGAGTAGCCCATTCGATTTCTTCGCACAGATGTTGTACGTCAGCCGTACTGAGTATGTAATCTAAGGTTCCTGCGAAACTTATCAACGTCGGCTCAGGCGATTTCGGGGTAGCTGAAGACAGAGGTAAGACCAGTCCAAACCAAAGGTTTGAGTGCTGAGTTCACTCGGATAGAAGCAGCCTCGAATACATCATTAACGTATCCAACAGCTTGAGTTGTTCATCCGAACTGGTTTTGATCACGATTAACGTATCCAACAGCTTGAGTTGTTCATCCGAACTGGTTTTGATCACGTTTTTTTCATCATTTTTCCGTGCTTTTTGGGCATTTTCAACACATTTTAGGGGCATTTTAACGACCATTTTTCGCGATGTTTTAAGAAATCGAAATCCGCTCCATATTAATAATACACTGATGTTTTTAAAAGTGGTTTAGTAACCTCTAACACTATCGTTCTTACGGCGAAGAATTTAATTTGACAGTGACTATGATTATTTCTTTATAATTAAGATTAAACTAACAAAGCAATCCAAAACTATTGAACAATGATCAAAACAGTCTGAGAGCCTGAACGCTCCAGGGAAGTTCCAGGGCATCGGGGTCAACTCTCGGGGGAGAGATAGTCTGCTTGATGAAAGTACATTACTTTCCCATGTAAAAGTTCTATGTATCTTATGGAAAATGTGGCCAATTCACAACGCTCGCTTGCTTGCTCGCTACAGAATCGTCAAAATGACTAGCTTTCTCTAATAATGCGTCAACTGAAAAAGCTTGTTTACTCGCATAATGGATTATTATTATTATTATTATTATTATTACATTATTTTATTATTATTATTATTATTATTATTATTATTATTATTACCATCTTCATTTCTCAGTTAAACTGGGCAAAAACAATCTGTTTTTTGGTGTCTTAGAATCGGATCATTCTCTTATAAAAAGGGAATTGATCCTATCGCATTTGAGCTTACTGTAAAATCCTTCGAACAATGTAACAAGTCTGAAATAAGACTGCCTTTTGTCCAATAGTTTGCAATTTTATTGGTAGTTCAAACTTTCTCAAATTATTTTGAAATGTTTTCGACATCACTCCTTTCGATGAGATCACCAAGGCAATATGAGAACTTTCTCCAACCGCCATATCTGTTTCAATGTCATTGCAAGCTCCTCATACTTCTTAATATTCTCTAATTCCGTTTTCCTGATGTTATGAGTCAGAGGAACTGCAATGTCAATTGTTGAGGCTATTTTTTTTGTGTTATCAATGAAGAGGATATCAGGCCTGTTATAACCCACTGTTTTGTCCGTGATAAGAAATCGGTCCCAGTACATCACATGGCTCTTTGTTTCCAAAGTGGTGTGTGCCAGACAATATTTGTAATACGGCATAGAAGAGCCAAGCAACCCGTGTTTCACGGCGAGTTCTTGATGTATCACTTTTGCGAGTTGGTCGTGTCTTCCCGGATGGACGTTGTCTGATACTGTCGCCATAATGTGCTCAATTGATTCGCCATATGATTCACGTTTTCTGCATTTGTCTATCACATTCATCTTCATAACATTTTTTCGTAGTTTTTGGTTCGCAGAACCCTATCTTGGATAGCCATTACAAATCCTTCAGTATCTGGGTATAAATATCCACTTACTAGCCAATGCAGAGACGCAGCTTTATCAATATGTTTTTCTTCCAGATAACTGGTAAATTTTCCGTGTAGGATTTTCTCCTTCCAAGATTGTAGGTTATCTTGTGTATTTGGAATGCTTTTCGTGGCGTTACAAGAAAGATTCAGTGGCGTGTAACCTAAGTCTATTTAATTAACCTGGTGCATAATTAGGTCAGAGGAGTTCATCAGTTTACTTTTCATATTCTGTTCTAGTTTCCTACATAACCAGTCTATATTCAGTAGGCCTCTTACTCCTCTTACTTGTCGGGGTAGATTGTCTGTGGAAGAGTTGGGATGCAGACATCGTTATTTAGTGAGTAATCGTCTTGTTATTCAGTCTAACAAATTTAAATCAGAGTCAGATCACTTAATTATTCCAAAAGATTAGGTTAAGGTTGGTAAGGCCCGGGTGTTGATGGCTGTTATAATGTTCTTACCTGATAATTTGGTATTGAGTACTTTAGTTATTCTACTCCGGTACTTTTCCATGAAGTTCTTCTTTAGGTAGATGTGTTCAATTGTAGAGTTCTGCCATATTTCAAGATATTTATAAATAGCACCCGGTTCCAATTATTCAATACCGTGGAACTGTTGATTGGGTTGTACAGTTCCGTTTTCCTTAATTTTCTAAATGACATATTAGTGTTTATGAAGTATTGAAGTTGTTTTGGTTGATGTAGAGTTTCAGACCATCCATGAAAACAAGACGAGTGATCTTTTTATCATATTTTATCTTGTACCCCAAATTACTTTCTTACAATAGTGCAAATAATCGGTTGATGGCTAAAGAAAACCACATTGACGAGAGGGAATCTCCTTGGAATATTCCTCTTCTAATGTTAATGGATGCACTTTTTTTATTTTCAATATGAAGGTTCGTTCTGCACGTCATCGTCGCCTTCAAGCATTTAATAATTCCCGGAGATATCTTCTACATTTCAAGAACTTTCAATAGCCAGTCGTGAGGGACAGAATCGTGTGCCTTGGTGTAATCTATGTAGCATACATGTAGATTTTGCTCCTCAGTTTGCACCTGCTTCAGTGTTATAGCGTCGATGGTAAGTTGCTGTTTGCAGCCCAGGGTTTCACGGGCACATCCCTTTTGTTCTTCTGCCAAAATGCGATTTGTTTTGCAGCGTTTGTAGATTTCTTCATTTACTACAGCAGTGAACATGTATATAGATAAACACGTGACTGGCTGATAGTTTTCGGGCTTGGAAGAGTCCCCCTTCGTGTACAGCAAGTGTGTGTTCTCTTCAGTTAGAAAGGGTTTTTTCGGCATCGGATATTGCTTTGGAGAAACAACTTGCTACAGCTCCATGTACAGACACTAGTTGTTTAAGCCAAAAATTCTGGACTTTATCGCAACTGGCGCATTCCAGTTATTCTTCTGCTTTAGCACCCTTGCAATATCTTGTGCTGTGAATCTTCTCATTTCCATTGGCGTTATTTCTGTCTGCTTTGTTTCAATTTTCTTGGTCCATTTTTATTATTATTATTATTTCTCTACTTCACCACTAAAGATGTTACGAGTCGATTGGAAATAAAATCTACTCCAGGTTGCAACCATCTTCCTAACGAGCAGATCTAGGGACTGTCGGTGCCTCTACAATACTTCTCGCAAAATGTGAGCTGTTCCAAATAAAGCATTTTATTGCACATCCCAGTCTTTTGAGTGACCAGGGAGTTTAGCCAATTGCTTGCACAGATTTTGTGAAACAAATCGCAGAGTTCCGATTACTATGGGAACGACCTGTGCTTTTACGCCCCGCATTCGGCTGATCTAGATTTCCAACCTCTTGTATTTAAGATGTTTCTCTCCTTCCGTCCTGGTAACAACCTTTTGATCGCACGGCATAGCCACATCTACAAGTAGACATGATGTTTCTCCAAATCCCGGATAACAAAATCCGTTGTTTGTTTTTTTGCCGCTATCGCGCGATCAGTTTTAGTCTGTTGGTCGTACAATATTGTACACAGTCCAACAGACATGACCGGTTTTGATGAGTGTTTGTACCACTTGGGGCAAGTGTTTCGAACTTCGGGCGTTACAGATCTGCCAGGGGAGATAAGTACACACCTTAATGTATATTTTCAAGTATTCTGTCTCTGCTAGAATTGGTCCAGCTGAGACAATATGATCAATGGTTACTACTTGTTCCTGGCAGAAGCGGCATTTATCATCTTGGAAAATTTTAAGAACCGCTTATAGTAATAATAATAATAATAACAATAATAATAATAACAATAATAACAGCAACAAAAATAAAATGAAATGATTATATGCTGTCAGATAAAAGAGAAGTTGAAAACAGAGTTTACCAACAGATTGAATACCATACTCAAGACCTCCATGAACTCTCGTAATGTTACAAAAAGAATTAATATACATGCCATTCCTGTGATTACTTACTCATTAGGCATTATAAAATGGACCAGAATTGATTTGGACTCACTGGAGAGGATTATCAGAGTCCAAATGACTCGTTTCAAATATCACCATCCAAAAAGTTCTATCCAAAGAATAACACTACCAAGGAAATTATAGGGGCATCTTAAATATTGGTAATCTCCATGCAAAACCGATAACGGACATGAGAGAGTATTTCAATGAGAAAGTCTTGTCATCTCAGCTATACAAAGTAATACAGCGAGTAGATTATAACTCAACTTTAAACCAAAAAAAGTATTACACGAACAATCAACACAAGCCGAGGACTTAGAAAAATGGAAACAAAAAACACTCCATGGTAGATATCCTACAGAAATAGCCAAATCAAATGTCGACACCTGCTTGTCGTACAAGTGGCTTAAAATAGGATATCTCTACCCCTAGACTGAAGGATTCTTGATAGCAATCCAGGACCACGTAATTGCAACACGAAATTATCTCAAGTACATTATTAAAGACCCCGAAGTGCCTTTTGATATCTGCCGGGCTAGTGGTGTAGACCAAGAAACAATCCAGCACATTACTACGGGTTGCAGTATGCTGGCCCCAACGGATTATAAACAGAGGCACGATATGGTAGCACGAATCATCCACGCCACTTGCACGGAAATGTGGAATTGCTGGTGAATTTGATACACCCTACTACAAGTACCATCCTCAAAATGTCATCGAAAACATCATCTATAAACTGTACTGGGACCGAAGCGTATTGACCGACAGAACAGTCCATCATAACAGACCGGATGTAATACTCTGGGATAAATCTAAAAGAAATGTATGGCTGATAGACATAGCAGTTATAGATACCAGCAACCTCGGCACAACACGGAGGAGCAGTGGCATGTATTGGAGGTGGAGATTGTACCGATCGTCCTCTCAGCAACAGGTGTGATACCTACCGTCCTGAAGCACTCTCTGAATAAACTGGGGAATTACAATCTACAGAAAGCTGTAATCCTAAGCACGTCTCCTTTAATTTATGGGGTTTTAAATTAATTTGTGTTAAAGAATTATTCACATTTTAATTTATAAACTAAGTGTTTAAATTTATATTTGTATAAATATTTACCTTCTAATTAGTTCTTAAAATAAATATAATTTTTTTAAAGTAATGTAATACGGAAATCTTGATGTCTTCTCAAACATGTACCAGAAAGCTGTGAAAAAATAAATTAATAATAATTAATAATAATAATAATAATAATAATAATAATAATCGTAGCCTGCAGTGGCTCATTCGAAAAGAAAATATTTTTTTTATTATTATTATTATTATTATTATTATTATTATTATTATTATTATTATTATATTGTTCATTCGCACCATTTACGAGAATGCCAGATGGTTTCAAGAGCCTGTACCCCAAATGTGTATAAATTCCCAAAAAATGTAAGCTTAAAAGGGAAAAATACGGAATTGATTATACAAGTATGTAAGGAAATAAGATATTGACTCACCAAGGGCATTATAACGATCATTAGAACCAGTTACTGTCTGTGGTACATAAAATATATTTTTTTGCCTAAATTGAATGATTTAACGATTCGATTTAATGACTTATTTAATATTAACTAGATGTTAAGTTGACTTGGTATGTCTGTTCATATTTCCCTCTCACAATTCCCTCCATAAGATACCATGAAGCATCATTCAACGGTTTTCGTATTTCCCTCGTAGCCACGGACCTCTCGATCCAGGCCTGTTATGCAGTGCATCGTGGTCCGAATCCAAGGCAATAAGAAGCAATAACATACCTCAATGAAAAATAATCGTTTCATTTCATGGGGCTGCGGGCCCTGTTGGTAGAAGTCCGTGCGCGCGCGCCCGTGGCTGAGGGGACACCAAGGAAGTCGTTCCAGGAAAGAGTGGAGGCCCACAATTCGCAAAAAAGTTGCCAGTCAGGTCGTACAGCTACAAGGAAATCCGGGAAATGCAAAAGACTGCATGAACACGTACATTTGCATTATGGGCAGTTTTTTTTATACGTCATTGCATCTGTAAGAAAAAAAAGACTTCTATGATTTCCTATAAAGTTAAGATTGAATGAGTACCAAAGTATTTTTCTCAAAGCTTTTATCAAAGCTCAAACGTCATTTTGAGAACGGCATCATTTTTTCAATGAAATATTGCATGAGGGCCATTTTCACTCGTTGAGCCAGCCGATAGCCAAGAGGGTGGGGCAACACCAAACAGCTAACCCAATCTAAAGAGACTAGAAAACTAACTGATGCGAGAAAATCTGCGTCATATTGTACCACCACTAGTGGATACAGAAATCCACCCAGAATTGTACTTTGTGGTGAATGCTTTGCTTTGAATGTCAAAATTGTTACCGAAATTTTGCCGGCAGTATGGGATATCTCATCTGTGTAGAGCTGTCAGCAGGTGGTAGCAACGATTTTTGCAGCTGCGGCGCATACTACCAACTGCCTCAACCTAATTCAAAAAGTATGACGTACACCGAGTTCTCGGACACCCACATAATTTTTTTCTGGAATGAATTTTTCTTTCCCAGGTGGATTTCCGATTTATAGTTAACGGGCTAAAACCGTAGGTTTCAGTTAAGGGCACGACTGAGAGAAGCTTTTCTAGTTCACAATTTACACGCTTATTTTCCTTCTGACGTACGTGTTGTATTTAATTTGGAACTTGACAGACTAGTGTATACTAGAGTAATTTGTAGCTGCAGGTACTACATACTACTTGAACATTTCTTAACGTACAAAATTCGGAGATAAGTCTCAGAAAGCTAGTGTTCATTTGTATAAATATTTCAAAAACGTATTAGTATTGAAAATCTCTTCTAATCGAAGCCCAACCCCACAGGAAGCGACAAACGACTCTCCGCAACACGTGGAACTTCCGGGGCATCTGTATTCACCTTGAACGCCATGTGGGCAATGGTCCTTTGAGATAACTCGACTCACAAGGCCTTCCGCGACAACACACACACGATAGCCAACGGATCATGGACGAAGCCATGCCCACGGCGGGACTCGCACTTGCGACCTTCGGAGTCGGCGTTTGCCTGCAATCCAAATGCATAATAGTTCCTTCAAATATTTTATACTTAATAGGGGGCGGATTTTAATGATTTTTTTTTCATTTTAGAACAATGCCATTTAGAATAGACATTAATTTTAAGTCATGACAAAAAGAAATTACCAATTTTTATGTCATTTTTTGCATTTTTCGTCTATTTCAATTAATAAGTAATTTTTTATCTTTTCCAGTAATTTTTAATATATTTTTTATTGAGTTCATTGACTTTAATATCATTTTAATGGTACTAGCTGCAAATAATATTTAAAAGATGTAACACATCCTCTCTACAGGATCCTTGAATAGCCTATTCGATTTCTTCGCTCAGAATCTCACTCAGACATTTTCTGGAGATGAACAGTCCAAACCAAACGTTTGTAAGCCGAGTTCACTTGTAAGAATGGAAGAAGACTCGTTTACATCAGAAACATATCCAACAGCTTGAGCTGCTCATCTGAACTGTCTTTGAGCACATTTTTTACGTAATTCTATCTTCGCTTTAAAGGCGTTTTTAAAACATTTTAAGAGCATTTTCTTAATCATTTTTGGTACCGGGATTGGTAGCTCAGTGCATCAACTGATGTCACTGCAGCGCCTCTGACCTCCTAGGTTCGAATCCTGACGACGGCGGCATTTTCGACTCTACCTTGTTAGCTAGGTCGAATTCAGTCGCTGTCTGGAGGAGAATTCTAGCGGCCGGCTGCTCTGATCGATAGTTTTCCGTGGTTTCTCCGATCAACACCAGGCGAATGCCGGAGCAGTACCCTAACAAACGGAACACGGATCGCGCGCGATCTTTCCTACCTCTTCCTTCTATCCTCTCCCCCTGCACACACACACACACACACACACACACACACACACACACACACACACACACATGCACTACAGTACCACATTCCGGGAGACCGGTCGGGATCTTGTCCCGCCTGGGGTGGTGCCCCGCTGGTGGGAGAGTCCTCGTTAGGGGGCAACCCCACTCGCCGACAGTAGGTTGGCGCCGGATCTCGCCATCGAGCGGGGGATGATTACCGGCATCTCCCGAGGAAAAAAACATGCACTATACCTAGGGGACTAATGACCAAAGCAGTTGATGCGCCCGAAAACACAGAAAAAATAATCAATCAATTGATCCTCTTTGGTGATGCTTTGGGTCATAATAATCGCAAAGGACTGCCGGGGCGGAGGGTTCCCCGCGTGGGGCTCCCGCGAGGCGAGAGGTGGCCTTGGCGGAGGCGCACGTGCGGCAGGTGGCCGTGGAGCGGCGAATTCGCGACGCTCCTTTGTGCCCTGGTGCCTGGTCGATGAACCACCGCTCCACGTGGCCCCGCGCCTCACGCACTCCCCACGCCATCTGCATTGCCAACGCGCAGAGCGCCACCACACGTTGGAGTCTTCGGTCGTGGTTGGCCTTTCATTCAATAGCCCGGAAATGGTCACAACTAGGCGATTCCATTTTCACCGAAAAATGCAAATATTCCTTCTGTTGTTTCGCCTATTCTCATTCTGCCCGTACCGACGGAGTTCCCATACACAGTGCTTCACTGTTTATCACACAGCTGACGTCGTGTGACAGCAAGGCTCCAAGAAAGAGGTCGCTTTGCGAAGAGAAATGACGTAAAAAATGTGGTCATAGTTCGGATGAACAGCTTAAGCTGTTGGATATGTTTCTGATGTAATCGTGTCTCCTTCCTTTCTTACAAATTCGTTATTCACGAATTGCATTATGGAACAACAACATTTTTGATATTCTTGGTACGTCAAGAATTGGTGTTCTATATTAAATACTAAACATAATTACTAGGGGACAGATTTTGATGACCTAAAACATCGCCAAAAATGATGAATAAAATATTCTTAACATGCTTTAAAAATGCCCTAAAACCAAAGAAAAATGACACAAAAAATCTTATCAAAAACAGTCCGGATGAACAACTCCAGCTCTTGGATACGTTAATGATGTAATCGAGGCTTCTTCCATTCCTTCGAGTGAACTCAGCTTGCAAACGTTTGGTTTGGACTGTTCCTTACCAAGAAATCTCTATCTTTAGTTATCCCGAAATCGTCCGAACCGGCAATGGCGCTGATGTCACAAAAATTATATACTCACAATGGCTGTCAAAACAATTTCTGAGCGAACAAATCGAATAGGCTACTGAGTAGTTCTGTTAAGAACATTTGATGCATCTAGAAAATATTATTTACAGCCAGTTCTATTAAAAAGGACATTAAAATCCATGAAGTCAGAAAGTGCATTAAAAAGGACGGAAAAGTTAAAAAATGTCTTATTAGTCGAAATCGACCAAAAATGCAAAATAATGACTGATATAAATGCGTCATATCCTTTTATCAAAACAGAAAATGAATATCTATACTAAACGTCATTGTTCTAAAGTGAAAAAAAATATGTTATTTCATTAAAATCCGCCCCTAATTATTATATTGGAGTATTTGTGATTTTTTTTCTAAAAATATTTAATTTGTTGCAATATTATACGAGACTATTTTAGTTATTGGTTTAGAGAAGTGTGTGTCAACATTTTTGAAAACCATTTTGTTGTTCTTCAGCAGCATTTTGCTGTTGCAGGGCACTACTTTGCTAGTTAACCAAGAAGAATTTGTATCGTAAGCCTACCTACTAATTTTCGTAGCTTCGATTTGTGGGGCACGCTTGTCATCTGCAGTTAATCCAATGCTCCTACAATAACTTCATGGGGAAAGTTCGAACTGCTCCTAACTGAATTTGAAAGAAGACAATGGTTCAATTCCGCTAACCACTAACTGTTGGGACCCCCCCCCCCCGACATACACACATATAAAATCCCAAATACATTTTTTTAACAAGAAAATGTCCCCTTTCGGGATGTTTCAGAACTACGAAGGTACTCTTCAGTGAGAAATGTCATTAAGATGGCAGAACCAAAAAGGTAGTCCCAATTGAAAGAACGAGGACTCACCTGATACCAGAAGGTGGACGTCACTTTGTTGTCATTAGGTTTTAATTGTTGCTTTAAAATAAACTAGTGGTACTACAACAGCCCATACTTTCTTGCAATATTTGTAACTTTTTGAATTTTTGAACATTCAGAGTTCAACGAAAATGAGAGCAGCTCTATTTTTAAAACGTTCTCTGTTCCATCCGTAAAAAAAATTAAAGAAATTTGGAGCTGTTTGTGAGACAATGCAAATGCGGTGCAAGATTACAATATTTTCTCTTCTTAAGAAGTCAACCGACAGAATAAAAATTCATTTCATTATGGGAATACTAGTTTTGATGTGATGTCCGCAACTTGTGGTAAGGCAAGCAAAATAATAATAATAAAAAAAGCATTTCTTCTCTATAAGCACACCATGTTAAATATTTTCTTTCTTAATCATAGATAGTAATACTTGCCAAATGTGGGTTGGATTTCTCTGCATTGAGCAGAATCATGTCCAGAGAAACAAAAGAAGTTGTCTAACCCATGTTATACGGGAAGAGACCAGCCCACAAAAGCGAGCTGTCTCCTTCCGTACAACTCCGTCGCGTAACTGACTATGCGGAGTGAACGGACACACGAATTTCCAGGGCCTTTCGACTCCCATATAACGTGGTGGAGACGCTCTCCTCGATCAACGTCCTACAGGAATTAAAACACGAACGGCTGCCTACGGGACTCGAAACGTGCGTGGCTGCCGCGTGGGGTCGCGAGACGCAAGCAGGCGCGTAAAGTTACAAAAGGTCGGTCGATGTTCGTGCTTTCTTTTATGTCTATACCGTGAATAATTGAACATTTAGCAGGCACTTTTAGTATTTCTCACAAATTAGCCAATTTTTATGTGCGAAAGATGCCTAGCCTAACCTACAGCAGTACCCGGCGACGCCTGTAGTACCTTTTTTTGACGGAGGGCCCGCGAATGTCCTAGCCGCTACCTCACGTCCCCGCCGCACGGCGCGCCGGTGCGAATGTTTCGCGCCGATCTGTGGAAGCAGCAGCTGTAGTTCCCGGTGACGCCGTTATGGTTGCTCCGCGCTCTTTCACGTGCTTCCATTTATCGCCGCTAGCTGGCGCTCTATCCGCGGCGGAGGGAATTGAGAAATAGAATCCATTCTTCATCCTAATTTGGATTGTTTTCTGGGGGAGTGGTTTGTATTTTTATGGACTACCGACGAGACTAACGCTTCATTAATAGCCTTTGTTGGCCATCAAATTGCTCATACTTCCCTTAATAAAGAACAATTCACCTCTTATCGGCAATACGCCTAAAAATGTCGTTTTCCCCTCCTAGAAAGACAAACAAAATTGTTAAACAGAATAACTCAACATGTTAAGCCGTGAATCACTGGTTGCGACATAACACATGCGCTATTGCTGACTGTTTCACTCTCTCGCTACTAGTTATGTAGTACAGAAATGGTATTGTAATGCTGCGGGAAAAAATGGCTAATTTGTGACAGAAAAATTCTTATTGCCAGGCCCTGGTAACGAAAAAGTGGATGAATCTTGTCCCTAAACTTGGGTTTTCGTAACGTGGCGGATGACATTAGGTCATTTTTACACCTCCTGCCTTATAAAATGAATTTAACAGTGATAAGCACATGCTTGAGGCCATGAGCCCCGTTGAGAAGGGCGTTCGCGAATAAATTAAAAAGATTTATTTTATAACCTAATGTCATCCTCCAGGTTATGAAAACTCAAGCCTCTGTGTGTGTGTGTGTGTGTGTGTGTGTGTGTGTGTGGTGTGTGGTGTGTGTGTGTGTGTGTGTGTGTGTGTGGTGTGTGTGTGTGTGGTGTGTGTGTGTGTGTGTGTGTGTGGTGTGTGGTGTGTGTGTGTGTGTGTGTGTGTGTGTGTGTAGTAGTAGTAGTAGTAAATTACTTCCTCAAACACGTTGGGTAGAATCCATGCTTTATGGCTCCTTCATAACAAAAAATGGATTGACGGCCAAACGTCTGTGTGTCTGTCCGTCTGTGAACAACGCTAGCGGCTAAACTGGAAGTAGGCATTTTATGAACATTGTTATTCCCCAATCGATCTGGCTGTAGCCGCGGCCTTTTGAATTTAAAACAGATTTTTTGGGATACTTTACACGAAGTCCCTGAAACATTTTTAAAACTTCCAAAAAAAGACACACATTTTTTTGATTGAATTTTGTTGTTGGATAGGGTAAAGGAGGTTCAAGAGAATGGTACAGATCTCATTTTCGTTGAAATGCGTGATTTTTCGAAAATTGAAAAAAAAATTTTCTTCCTGCAACACAATTATTTATATATTTTTTCCTTAATGAAATGTGTTCATCAAAATCAGATCTTCAAATAAGACATGATTGAATTTTTCGAAATTATGAGTATTTTTGCGTAATTTGACATGAAACTGGTAATTTTTTAAATAGTAACCATTTTTTGAGAAATTGGCTTGTGGTTTGGCCGATGGCCTTCTCCGATGAGCAGCCACGAGGCAGCAGGAGAGGCGTCTGCGGGCGCTCACAGCTGAGCGGCACATTCTTCACACACAAAACTCACACATGCTGTCTTTGTTTCTTTGGAATATTTTTTCGTATCTTAATTTTACTTGCAAAATGAGTATCGCAAACCTTTGTCATACAAGATGTATTTCGTCAAAATTCTGGACATTCATCTGCCCTATCAATGTTTGTTCTATTATTAAAACTCGCGTGCAGTTTTTATTCATTTCATCTAACGTTTGGCTCATGGTTAAGAATATTTACAGACTGTTCACATAGTTACAGCTTAATACATTTTTTGGAAACATAGAAATTTGATTAAATTTAATTGATTGATTGGTCGATTGGTGTTTCAGGTTTGAGTCAAATGCTGTTATCTATAGTCTTATTAGTGTAGTGCGTGTTATCTCCCGGAAGGGGACGATGTTCTTCCCCTGCTAGATATGAGATCGATGATACCGTCGGCATACGGGGATTTCTCCCCCAGGTATCTTCCCATAAGGAGCATCGTCCCAGCCAGGACAAGCTCTAAGCTCCCGAACGGTCTCCCAATGTATATAAATATATTGGGATATTTGCTGAGATGCATCCCTCTTAGGAGGCGGGATGAATCGGTCCGTGTGCCGATGTGCAAAACAGCGCACTTTTCCATTGACTCATTCAAGCAGTTGTTATCAGAAGGAAATGACGAAACGATTTGGTGATGGGTCAGAGAAAGAAATATGCAATATTTTCAACAAGCTACTCCAGAAAACACCGATATTAGTAGAAAATATAATCGGAAAGTTTTGTCAGAACACAAGCTATATATTAGGAAAATATGCTAGTTCAAGATTTTGCAAAGATTTTGAAGGGATTGAAATGATAATATAAACGTATGTTATTCGTGTTTTCGTTAGGGTAATTTGTTTTATTCTTATTTGTGTTGTATTAATCCTTCCTTGTAAGAGTATAAACAACTTTCTTGCCGCTTCTTCCTACTGGTCAATCATAAACTGAGGCTCATCTGTCTTAAGAGGCTGTATACATCGATCGCTATGTCGATGTCCAATAAATCGCTTACGTACTGTAACCTAACCTCTTTCATTTTTACACAGTTTTCAATTATTTTTAATATTTGGCTCATTTTGGAACTGTTGGACATAATTTCATTCGTGGAATAGTCCTATTAAATACCACTCGTGCTTTCGAAATTCTCAGATAAATCCCCTCATCGCTTCGCGAGTCGGGGATTTATCGATAATTTCCAAATTACCGTAGGTAATTTCTAAATAATTACCAAAGTACAATAGGTAATTCCACTCGTGGAATTACCTATGATATAGAGGAATTTCTGTAAGAATGGAACAGTTTGACATTTTGGGAAACAAATGAACGTCATGCCATTGCAAAAAGATAGTAATGAAACCATTTACACAGGAACTATCAGTCGAACGCATTGACAAAATGAGTGCCTAGACATAAACGGCCAAGTATAAATCGATTTTCCTAAGGATGAGCCAAAGTGACAGCTAGTGCTGGCAACGTAACTGAAGGTTCTGTGGTCGTTGTGCCACCTTCCTACATTCGTTCGTTTGCAGTTGGCTAACTTGTAAATGGCGTCGACGCTTTCTTTCGTGATGTCATCGCCCGACTAAAATAAAGTGCGCCGCGAGAAATAATTGAAAATAGGAAGTTCAGTGTAATGTGCTCTTCTACAAAAATTATCTTTTTCTATAAACATTACATCAAATTTGCTTTTTGTGTGATAAATATTATGTTTATTTTAAAACCCATACTTGAATGCGAGGTGCGTACCGGTGCACGTGTTTCCGGCTTAAAGTCATTTTTCTTTCTATTTACATTCGTGACAGTTTTCTTTTACTGATTGTGAGAGCATGTTAAGATATTTTCCCCATACGTAATTAAATTTAAATATTTCCCGGACTCGCGTACGTTGATATACCTCAGCGAAACTCTTAGACTTCTGCATAAGGATGTTTTCACAGGAGCCATTAGCACTGTCGCGGCGGGGAGATGTTCACTTGTTGTAGTAATCGTGCGTGGTGCAGGGCCTGTCCCATGTGCGGCGCGTGCGGGCAGGTGCTGGGGGGGGGGGGGCGGGGGGGGCGGGGCCGCACGCGCTGCGCCCCGTGAGCGCCCTATCTTATCAGCTGCCCCGCCCCCCGCAAGGTGGCTGCGCGGCCGCGCGGCGCGGCGCGTCACGTGTCGGCCCACTCGCGCAGATGAGCAGCCCCCGGCGCGCAAGGCGAACGTGACGGGCGCAGCCGCCTCGACGACCGAATTAGAGCGCTCAGCGCACTCAATAAAGGAATTTGAGTTGTCGTTGATCCATTTTCAGGGTGGCCAGGACGCTTGGGCAGGCTCTTCCGCAAACGCCGTGTAATAATGCCCCGATTTATTAGAGGTAATACAACTAGAGCTTTGGAAATTATCGATAAATCTGCGCCTCACGAAGCGATGAGGGGATTTATCTCAGAATTTTCGAAGAACGAGTGGTATTTTATAGGACTCTTCCACGAATGAAATTATGTTCAATACAGTTCCAAAATGTGACAAAAATTGAATATAACTGAAAACTAGTTAACATCAAAGAGGTTATACTACAGTACATACGTGTTTTTTTGGAGATCAACGTAGCGATTGATGTACACCGTCTGCTAAGATAGACAAGTCGCAGATTACGATTGGCCACCAAGGAGAAACGGTAAGAAAAATCGGATAGAAAAAGCCTTAAACGTTTTGAGATACACCGCCCTGATTAGGGAATTTTGTATGCATAGTTAAACACTATTGGTTTTAATTTGACGAGTGGAAAAGTCACTTCCAAATGGGCACGATTAGGAATTCAACTTCTTTATAGAAATAATGTTTTATTAGTGAGGCTAAGGGAAGAAGGGTTCATGGCGCTTTGCCCGAGCACGAGGCGATGCTTGGGAGCGTCGCCCGACTGCATCCCGCGCTCAGCTCCACCCCCACCCCCACCCCCGCTTCCCAGCCCATCCCATCGAAGGCATAGCCCCACTGTATTCCGTTTCGTTCATTCGATGTTGCGGAAGGAGTAAACATTTTTGTGTCTATTCATAAATAACTTAAATCGATATTCTTGCAGCCGTCCAGAGAAAACCTTAGATACAGGTGAATATCGCGGGGATCTTGGGAACTGTGTGTGATACGTCACCGGGTAAGAAGGTGCTCAAGGTAGGAGGTTTCGCGTTTTGTTACTACAAGTTTTTAAGTATGGTTTCCAAAGTTGAGAGTGTTCGAAAAGGACGTGCAAATGTTTCTTGAAAACAAACAGAAGTAGATTTCATAATCGTTAAATGTAATTCTGAGCAGACCACGGAAAACGTAGAAATCAATCCTTGCACTAAGAAGGAAACGGAGCCGGATGTGCTGGGGGTATGCCTTTTTGGGGAGGTAGGGAACGGAAAGAACAGTTTCAAACAATTCAAAGCTTTTGGCCAATGTAGATACATTAAACCCATCAAAAACTCGTCTTTTCCTAGTTTTTTCCCACACTATCTGAGAGGGAAACGTCTAAGAGTTGTGCCAATTAATTTGTCTCGTCCGAAGGAATCGAAGATGTTACTCATCGCCTGTGTGTGCCGCAAGTCACCTAAAACACCTTTTCGTTGTTTAAATAAACCGAAGAAATTTATACAAATCAGTTTCCCATCAGGAGACCAAGACGCGTCTACGACATGTGACTATGTCTATGATTAGTGCACCAGAAGTGCTCTAACGCCAGTGACGGAGGGACAATCCGATTGTTGATCAACCACAAATGAGAAGACAATAATGTTTGAAATATCTTCTACTAATTGAAATCTCTATTACTAATTTCTGATTTATTGCGGTGTTATATGGGAGTATTTCGTTTGTTATTCTTGTGCAGTGTTCTTTCTACTTTTTGAAAATAATTTTTGTGGTTTTGTTCAGCAGCCGTTGGACTCTTGTTTCATTATGTTATCATCATGCGTGAATTATAATAATTAACGTTTTTTGTATATTTTTTTTCCAGGGACATGTCGCTGTGCCTCTTTACAAAATGTCGGAGAAGGTAAGTGTGACTTTAGACTAGATGCATTGAAGTGCCAAATATTTGAAAACTTTTCAAGGCACTTGGCAAGAACGTGATACATCATACTTTATTAGTTTTGAGCATAAAAGCTATTTTGTTTTGACACGAATAAATGTTGTTAAGTTTAAAAACAAGATTCAATTGATTGACTGATTTTTTCGGGTTTTCGGGCGCGTCAACTGCGTTGGTCATTAGTCAGGACTCGAACCTAGGTCCTCCTGGTGAGAAGCGCTGCAGTGGCATCAGTTGATGCACTGAGCTACCGCTCCTGGTAACAGGTTTCAACCAGTTAGAGTTTTGCACTAGATCCATGTGGACAGTGTCGTGAACATTCAGAATTCATAGCACCTTGTGAAGATTAGCCATAGTGTATATTTCCTATAAATTCATTAAAACCCGAATTTAATAAATACAAGTAAAATTCGCATCGAGTTGTACCAGACACCTCTGAGTAAAACTGTTTCGGAGTACGAGAGAGAAATTACTCCGTTACAGTTTTATTTTCTTCAAGGAAAAGAAGAGCTCAGAAGAGTCCGTTGTGAACCATAGAAAGAAACTACAAGTAATACAAAACCAATGCTAAAGCAGAATAACCAAATCCCCGAGGTATATCAGCAATTGCCAGCTTCATAGGGAGAAAAAACTAGAACCAATCAAGGTTTTTATTACAAAAATGTCCCAATCATTCTTTGAATACCACAAAAATACCCCCTTAGGCGCCCTTTTCATTGAAAAAAACGTACTAAAACCCCAAAAGAATCAGATACGCTATCCAAAGGATGATTTAAAACCTCCGCAATTAAGTGAATCTAAACCATTTCAAAAATTTGGTTAAATGAAGAAAGAAGAGAAACGGCTAGCAATTAGGTATCTTCAATTATGAACATGCAGAAGTAGCCACATGGCAACAATAATTAGGAATGGTCCAGCTTAAACCTGAAGCAAATGTATTTATGAAGACCCCTGAAAGGCAGGAAGGAGTCCGCTAGCCTCCACCCAGTTCCTGAGACCTTTGCTTCGTTGATACGGTCTGCGTGATGACGTTGTCAAGTGTACTTGTACTTTTCCAGATTTAATGTTTTTGCATTGGTACTCTTATTTTTTAAACTGTACATTAAGAATTTAATGAAACTGCAGGGAGAGTGAAGAGTAACCATTTTTGGGGCCTGGTTGAGAGACGGGGATGCCCTTTGAGGCGAAATAGATCTGAATTCTTCAACACTTCCCCCTTGGCCAATCATAGCTTCCACTTATTTAGTATTTATCATTGAAAACAGCTAACACTAAGCGTGACTCGGTAAAGAGGGAGAGAACATTTTCTCGAGCACTGGCCTTTCTTTCACCGTCTACATAGTTGAATTATGAATAAAGGTAGAAACGAGGTTTAACAAAACTTGTTTACAAACATCTATACTGCTTTACAGGTTGTGAAGGCACAATGAGTCTTATGGAGAATCCGCGCGTTCTTGCCGACACCACGTTCGCTTGCCCGCTCGCTCCAAAATCGTCAAAATCACCTTACCTCGGAAGAAATTGGATTATTTCATCTCTAAATACTTCTACTAAAAACTATTTTTTAAAAAATAAGTTTCCGAAACATTTTTCTAGCTTAAACGTAATTTCTGTTATTGGATAAAATAAAATAACTCATGGTTTCTTGATACAACTTTCACATTTTTAATTATTTCGGGGTGGGGGAGTGGGAGGGCACGTATTAACATTGCCCCGCGTCCCAAATTGTCCTTCTCCGGCTCTGCTTCTAATGAAACCGGTACAGCTGCGTGTGGATGGTGTCACAGCAGCGCCTCTGACAGGGAGGTCCTAAGTTGGAGTCCTGACGGCGGCAGGAGTTTCGACACTAGCTTGTCAGGTAGGTCGAATTCCGTCGCTGTCTGGATGAGAATCCTTGCGGCCGCCTGCTCTGATCGGTAGTTTTCCGAGGTTTCTCCGATCAACACCAGGCGAATGCCGGAGCAGTACCCTACTAAACGGGCCACGGACCGCGCGCGATCTGCCCTTCCCCTTCCTTGTCCTATCCTCTCCCCTTACACACTCACTTACACTAACATGCACTACACTACCACTTATTCCGGGAGACCTGGTCGGGAGCCTAGAGCTTGTCCCGGTTGGGGCGGTGCCCCGCTGGTGGGAGAGTCCTGGTTAGGGGAAACCCCACTAGCCGACGTAGGTCGGCGCCGGATCTCGCCATCCAGCGGGGGAAGATCACCGCCATCTCCCGAGAACAAAAACATGCACTACACTCACGGGACTAGTGACTTCAGGTGTTGACGCGCCCGGAATCGCTAACCAACCAAGCAACCAAATGGAGTGGAATGCCGGGGCTATTCGGGGCGAGTCCGGTCTGGCGCATTGGCTGTTTGCGGTGCGGCGCCAAAGTCTGGCGCGCGGTCTGGAAGAGGCTCACGTGTTCCTCCTGTGCGCGAGCGCCGCGCCGCGTGAGCGCCCGCTCCGCCCCCGGCCACTGAAACCCCGCGGGGGCTCCCCGCCCGGCTGCCCTCCAAGCGGCTTTTATCTTCACTCGCTTCAAGGGAGGCGTGCATCCTCAATATTCACCCACAAACGCTACAGGAAATGATTTACAAATCTAATTTTGAACAACACAGCACGACGCTCAGACTCCACCTACGCAAACCGACGTCTCCCATTCTCTTGCCGCTCACGTAGATCAGAACGCACATTCCAGCTGCGTCTGCAGCCACTGCGACCTCCAAGTCCTAGGGTTCGAGTCCCGACGGTGGGGAATTTTCCACGTAAGATACTTATCTTGTTGTTGGGTCGAATTGAGTCGCTGTCTGGAGGAGGATTCTATCTACGGATTCCTCCGATCGCACGATTTCCGCAATTTCACTTCAGGCAAATGACGGAGCAGTACCTTAACAAATGGGGATATTTACTTCCTCTTCCTTGACCTATCCTCATCCCTACACACACACACACACACGCGCGCGCGCGCGCGCGCACACGCACACGCACACGCGCACACGCACACGCACACGCACACGCACACGCACACACACACACAAGCGGGGAGACCGGTCGGGAGCTTAGAGCTTGTCCCGGCTGGGGCGGTGGCCCGCTGGTGGCGGATACCTGGTTGAAGAAAATCCCGCTAGTCGATGATAGGCCCGGGCCGGGTCTCGTCATTCAGCGGTATATCACCGCCACCTCCCGTGATAAAACATGCCATACACTTGCGGGAATAATGTCCTCAGCTGTTGACGCGCCCGGAAAATTAATCCATCAAACAAACAAACTTTAATAGCATGAAGATACAATAAAAGCAAGTTTTGCAATTTTCAACATTTTAGAAGTTTTAATGAAGATCAGTTACAACATATGAAGCTAACTTTGTTACATTGGAGTAAAACATTTAAAGAAAAAAATGTATCAATTTTTGAGGAAATTTCGAAAACGCCGTAAGCACTTTACGTGAAGAACAACGAAAAGTTAAAATATTCAAATTCGAGCGCCCACGACGTCACTCACATCGTACACGGAATATCACTTCGCGAAAATCCTCATTACGCTTTAGGCAGTAGCGTTGTCCAGGACCGGTCAGAGACTCACATAACATACATTTCGTCAAGTCATGCCATCAACTTTAAGAGCTTTACATTATATCAGATTGAATGAGAATGTTTAGTTGTTTTCCACGATATTGTTATGAAATACATGTTAGAATTATTTATTTCTGTAATAAGTTGTTAACGAAATATTAGTAACAATTTTTGTGTTGAGTGACGTTTGTCTCCAAACACGTACTCATTTACCGCGCCTGCAGTCCTTCCCAATTCTCGAGAGCAAGAATAGCGTTTTCTTTGTCCCCACCTGCCTGCCCTGTCATGTGAGAGCGTTATCGCCACATTCCCCAGGCGGCCCTCGCTGGAATTTCCTCGCACAGCTGTTGCGTGCCCGCGCTGATTCACGGGAGGGGAAGTCGCAGGCCTTGCGAGAGCCTCGCCATTTGAGAGCTGCGGAGTCAAGTGACGGAGGAGGCGGAATCACTGGAAGGAATATTGAGGAGGGAATTGCACTCGCGAATGACTGAATTGTCGTTCTGTTGTGTCTGTTCAACGTCCACCTCAGAGCTAAAAATGAGCCAGTCATCTTACTGTCTTTCATGTTCGCAAGCTCTTTCTCAATAATTACTTCCCGTCTAGTTTTATCGTGTTTCGATCTACAGACGTCCTCCGTGAAAACGGCTCCACGTGTTCGGCGAATGTTGGCTCCCTTTGATGTGTGTTAAAGAGAGACTCGCGGTGGGTAGGGCAAACCCCGAATGCGTGGACCGCCTTAAGAATATCGCGAGAGCCTGGCCGAGTGCGAAGCCTCCCTCCCAGAGGCGGAAAAGCATCGGCGCACGGCCCTTGGGGCACGTTCCCGAGCGCGTGCTCCCCCCCCCCGCCAGGCGGCGCCCGCGTGACGTTCCCCCCGCGCCGCGCGCTCGGGGGCGGGGCCTGCCACGCCCTTGGCTCGCCCCTGGCCGACGACGCAATTGACGCCAATGACTTTTTTTTAAAATATTTTATTGAAGTCGCGTCTACGACAAGTTTATTAGTAGGGGTGGATTCTGATGACCTAAAACATCGCCAAAAATGATCAATAAAATGCTCTTAAATGCTTTAAAAATGCCCTAAAACCAAAGTACAAGGAGTAGAAAATATTATCAAAACTAGTTCGGATGAACAACTCAAGCTGTTGCATACGTTACTGGTGTAATCGAGGTTTCTTCCATTCGTTCCAGTGAACTCAGCTAGCAAACTTTTGGTTTGGACTGTTCTTTGCCTGGAAATCTCAGTCTTTAGTTATCCCGAAATCAACCGAACCGACAATGGCGCTGATATACGTCACAAGAATTACATACAGCGGCTTCAAAACTACTGTCTGCAACGGCTGTCAGAGCGAACAAATAGAATACGCTACTGAGTAATTCTGTGAAGAACATTTGCAGCACGTAAATATTATTTGAAGCAAGTACCATTGGCCCCAGCCTTGGGCCCCAACATTCCAAATTTTCAGGACCTAGAACGCTTCGTTTAGGAGTTATTGATCTATATAGAATTTAACAAAGCTATCAAGTGTTGCGGGATGCACTTGACATGAATATTTATATGCGCTTTTTATATCTTGCTTTTTATATCATCATATGTTATTTTTATGTCAAAATGCAATTCGTCACGTCTCTGTGAACTTCTCTTTCTTTAGAGCCCCATTTATAAAGACTGGTTGCGTGTGAGAGTCGCAAAAGGAATCTATAACTGGTACGTAAAAGACATCTATAAAGGTTTCTAACTGAAATAATATAGGAGACGATTCGTTTCAAACTCGCAGGGGCTCGAGTTCATTAGATCAATCGGAAAATCTGTTTTCATCGAAATTCTCTGAAATGTTTTTGGCGCTCGTTTTGCTCACAGGCGGACAGACATACGTTTTCCGTCAATGAGCTTTTCAATATCAAGGACAAACCAAACATGAATGTGACTTCATAACGTGTTCGAGGAAGTTCATAAGTTTACCACATCTGGGAACAGCTTTTATCGACATTTCCGTTAACAGGGCCTCACAATTAGAGGTTTTTTCTGTCGACAAGTCGACAAATTGGCGATTTCCGCCGCAGTATTATAATAGTTTCTCATTACTACGTAAGTGCGTGGAGATGCGAAAAAGTAAAGAGTCCCGGTTCGGTCTTTGTGCGAAGGCCTTGCCTCCTCGTCTCCACGCCACGAGCGGTTCCTCGTCGGCTGCCACAAAGGGAAGGCGGAAGCGGCGTCCCTTGCATTCCCTCGAAGGAGACGCCACCTGTTCCCAGACACACAATCGGACGGCAGAGGAGGTCACTTGGCACAATTGGCATTGCCAGCAATATTATTCATTTCAATAGCAGCTTTCGATGACTTAACCATCATCATCAGCAGCAGTTTCCTGCTAAATAGAATCCACAAAACGACAACTTGGCACAATAATAAATAATTACAATTATTTCCAGGAAAGATCCTAGCCGGAAAAGATGCGATGAAAAGTGAGCGATGTTAAAAAACAAATACAAATGTTTGTCCTATTTTGCATATTTTCATGTATATACATTATAGAAATGTATGGAGGTATGTAGTTACATGTCTTTATATATTTTGTATTACATATACACCATATTATTTATTTTCTAGTGACATTATTTGCAATATTAAAACGCTAATATCAATAAATAATTTTGCCAATAATATTTTGACCATTAGATGTAACCGCATACGATGGTGAACAACAGTTTTTAATTATTTTTATTTACTTGCCAGGTTCGAAAAACGATGAATTTTAGAGAATTCACTCTAATTTAAGTGAGAATTTTAGATGTAGTGGTGCATACCAACTAAAATAAATAGATAATAAAACAGCAATCTTGTAGTGATCGTTAAATTATTGATCTTTGTTCGCGTACATATATTCGATTACGTGAGTATTAAATATTAATACGTAGACGAATAAAGTTTTAGTTAAAGACAGAAGTATGTTTTTAATTATAACAATTAAATTATTTTCAATAAAAATATACCTAGTAAGTGTATCGTTCTAGATCTTATTAAGTATATTCATAATCATAAGTGTTCTATACCAGTCATATCACGGTAAGTGGCATACGTGTAAGGCTTTTTATAATAATTGTGATTGTTGCATTGTAAAACATATACACACAACTTTTATTTGTAACCACAATAATGATGATTGTTCTTGCCGAGAAGTTATTTAGAATTAACATGTATTTAATTTCTATGTATTCTTTTAAATTTAAATACCTCAATAAGGGGGCATCGACATTTTCCTCCGCCCTTGGCGACTGACACGCTACGTCACTGAGTGGAACCACAGAGAAAGAATCGTGTGTTCTGGACACGACGAGAGGATCATTTGGCCTTTTGTCTACATCAAAAGGAGAAAGACGGACTGAATCGGCGAAACGTGCAATCTCTGAATGAATTTGCTTGGCGAGAGTAAACAATTTTGTTGACGAGTTTGGCGCGGCGGCGAACGGGAGCGGCACCGGCCGCCGCGCCTCAAGGCTGCGAGGAGTGGGGAAGGGTGGGGAGGGGTGGGGGGAGCACGTGCGCCACCACGTGAGGGCGTCACGCGCGCGCCCGCGCACTCGGCGCGCTCCTCAGCGGCGCTGGCGCTCCGGCGCCCTCAACCCTCGCAAAAGCAAAGAATAATCAAACCCAGCCCCAATGAGCAGCTCAGTGCATCAGCTGATGTCACTACAGCGTCTCCAAGTGAACTCGGCTTTCACTCTTTTAGTGTGGACTGTATTTTACCAGGAAATCTCTGTCTTCAGTTATCCCGAAATCGGCAAAAAGTGCATTAAAAATCAATGAAAAAGGTAAAAAATGACTTATTAGTCGAAGTCGACGAATAATGCAAAAAAACTATACAAATGGATCTTTCCTTTTGTCATAACATAAAATTAATGTCTGTACTAAAAGGCATTGTTCTTAAGTGAAAAGAAAAATATGATGATGATATGAAAATATGACAACTCACTGAAATCCTCCCCCTACTGATGACCTAAAAGTTCTTTGAAAATGGCCTATAAAATGACTTAATAGGAGGAAAATATCCTATAAATAGACTTAAAAATAAGGGGAAAATGACCCATTTTTTAAAAAATACTGAAAAATTTGTATGAAAACGTTTATTTATTCAATGAATTTTACAATTTTAAATACAATTTATTTTTATGGAACATTCACTAACAAATCTACGAAAATGAAACAAAATGCGGAAAGTAACACAAAGATAAAAAATGCCAAAAAATTGAGAAATAACAAAAAATGACCCAATAACTATACATTTTTATAACCCATATGTTGTGATAAACATTCATTTACAAGTTAGGTATGTCTAGAATGCATCAATGAAAAGATATTTTAGATGTCACCAAAATCCAAAATGTAAGTAGTATATGACTTAGTGTAGGGATCACAGAATTTAGATGTCACCAGAATTCAAAATTTAAGTAGTATATGACTTAGTGTAGGGATCACAGAATTTTGAAAATGTGCACACAATTCACTTTCCCACATAGCACGTCATACGCAGTTTTTAACTGTTCTTTTGACGTAAAATAAATAAAATAAATAAAAATAAAAATCCGAGTCCTGCTGATCAGCATGCACAATTGACAAAAGTTACCAGTAAAATATTTTTAGCCACTTTCATAGTCAAAATCAAACTTTACGACACGGAGGTTGGTGTCCTGAAAAGAGTTTCTAGTTTAAGTGCGGCCCCGCAGGAGGCTTCTGTGAAAACTTGTTATTCGCAAGTTTACAATAAAATAAATTTGAAACATATTACGGTATCTCGGCTTGTTCATTTTCGAGCTTAGGAAGTTAAATGTAAAAGTATAGAGTTGTACGTGTTTAGATGTTTCTTTAGTTATTAAAATTATGTTTAAGTATCGTCAAGTTGAAGAATTAAGAAATCACAATTCATGTAAATATCGGCAAGAGAATACACTTATTCACATCGTTTCGTTAATGAGCTCTGAACGTTAATGAGCAGGTGCACTGAAACCATCAAAATCGCGGGATCTAAAGATCGATTAGTCTTGTCGAAGGGAATCGAATAAGCTATAGATCACCTCTGAAAACGCCGTAACTCACCCCAAACATTAACAAACACATACAATTTAGTAATAATTTAGAATTTCCTGGATGGACCTAAAAAAAAAGAAGATACACAAAAATCGTTTTCCCACTTCAAATGCGTGCATATTTGTCTCGAGTCGTCGACCGGAAAGGGGAGTAATCATTGACGGACATGAGGACGCACGGAGGCCAGGTTACGCGATTACTATATAAATACTATAACACAATCGTTCTCATTATCTATGGTCTTCTATTACCTACGATTAACGTCAGTCTGTGACGTATCGCACAGTGAACAGTCCACTTTAAACGAGAGTGAAAAGTGTTCGTAGGAACTTTTAAAAAGTGAATGAAACGTACGATAATCTTATCGTAACATCTTATAATGAAAATTATTTCGTAAATAACTACTACTTCCGGGTATTTTTCAACTAATGTGGAATGTTGGCTAAGAATGAGCAGCCCTGCGCCTCGCCCTGGCCGTTCTTTCATGCGTAGCTCTTTGTTCGCAGGTCAAGAAGAAGCTCTTTGCGTTCTTTGTTTTACACGTGTAAAATGTGTTCTTTGTTTTACACGTGTTGGATTTGGTGGGGAAAAGTGAATGAATTCCGTAACCTCATCCTTAGAAGTTCTAATATATTTTGCAACCAAGTACAAAATGCTCCCTAGCCTTATTGAATAACTTCGAGCGTTTTCTCTCGTTAAATTATTCAAAACATTCGCTTTTCCTCATGATAAGGTCATTCAAATGAAATAGGGTCATTAGTTTTAGAACCGTGGTATTATAGTACTCACGGATGTTACTGCCTGTCTGTAATTGCTGTTCCCGAGACGTGTGCTTTATGGGTATGTTTCTTGGCTTCATCTTTCGCCACAGTGCTGTTATTGACATTATATGTATTCATGCGAGAATTACGTTCGTCGCTTAACACATCTAGAATAGCGAATTGTGTAACCATTCATGAGCAAAACGTATTTGGTTTTGAGATCTTATGACAGGAGTCATATTTCGCTACATTCTATTTTTGAAGACATACCTCATAGGAAAATGCATGTAGTAAAAAACATATGCACATAGAAACAAAAAGGTTACAGAATGGGGAAATATAACGTAAACATAATTTTTTACGCGGACGATGCAGTACTGGTTGCCAAAAATGAAGATGACCTACTACGGTTTCTCCATGAATTTAATCAACTCTGCAAAAAATATAATTTGACGATCTCCATCCAAAAAACTAAAATTATGACAATAGCGAAAGATCCTATTTGATGTAAGCTCGTGGTAAATGATCAACCAATAAAGCAAGTATTAGAAACAAAATATTTGGGGATAGTGATCACAAGCTCAGGGCAGAAGAATAAGGAGTTAAAAGAACAAGTCACGAAAGGAAACAACATTTCCGGCTGCTTGAATTCCTCAGTGTGATACAACAAATATTTCAGACAAGACTGAAAAGTAAGAATATATAAATCAGTAGTAAGACCGATTTTAATATATGCAGCAGGGACACGAGGTGAAACAAAAAGCATGCAACGTCAGCTAGAGGTGGCAGAAATGCGTGTGTTGAGGAAAATTTTAAACAAAACGTTCTTGGATAGAGAAAGAAATGATAACATTAGAACAACATGTGGAATTTAGGCCCATTTACGAATGGATAATATCACGTACGAGAGAATGGAATCAACATATTGATAAAATGAAGGAAGACAATATTGTAAGGGTCTCCAGAGACAATAGACCTGTGGGAAGAAGATATCCGGATGACCGAGGCGACGATGGCACGAATGCTTTTAAATCCAAGGAATAGAATAGGCCTAGGGCCTACTAAGAAGCAGAAGAAGAAGAAGACATACCTGTGATTTCCATGACTTTAACAGTAATTTCTTCTTATGCTAAACCTTTGGTTATTTATATATTTAAGAATACGCATTATAGTGTTTAAACCAGTTTGTTTTAGACTTTGTACTAGGACTCTTTTATTGGGTCATTGTTATGTGTCATATGGATATTTTTGTACATGACTAATTTCTAGGTGAAAGTTTTGTTTTCGTTTCGGGTTCGTGACCTGGAAGAATTTCATTAAGCGATAATTCTCGGCGAATGCTGTTATTTGGTGGCTATAAAACTCAAGCGTAATTTGTAGCAAAATAATACGGGAGGGAGTGCCTCTCGCAAACAGGGTCAAATGTCACACGTGTAACTGCATTACATGTAATATCCCTCCCTCTCTATGTTCACTGGCAAAACGTTATTATTTTTTACGCTTCTAAATGCCCTAGAAGTTCATAACATTAATTCTGAGATCCAGTATACTAATTAAAGATATGTATCAACTTGTGATCATTCGAATGCATATCTAAATTTATTATCCAAAGTTATGCGTTATACATTTTATGATAATATTATAAGACTTTAGTTTTGTGTTACAAATTCATTCAATCGAAAATATTCTTCACAAAAAGAGGCAGGGCCCCTCGCTTTGACTCCTCGGATTCTGAGCTCTGGGATTAGGCGCTGTCGCTTGTCTAGCTGCGAATAAAAGCCCAAAAAGTATTTTTATTTTTTACTCACACGCTATTGCTTGCTTTGCTTTGGGCATGAGACTCAGTGAATACCGTAAAACTTACCGAGAGGATCGTGGGTACGAGGGAAATATGAAAACCGTTGAATGATGCTCCATGTTCTCTTACGGAGTGAATTATGAAAGAGAATTATGGAAGGGAAATATGAAAAGGCAAACGGAATCAAGTTAACATCTTAATTAGTAGGTCAATCTGAATCATTAAAATGAGGTAAAAAATAAAAAATGTTGTCTATACTTTGGGCGTTCACTGATTAGAGGTCCTCTTTTTGTCGCCGCGTCCAACTCCTGGTGCGTAAACAACTTCTTCTTCTTTTGCACTTCATGGATTAGGCTCGAGTCTGTTCCGCCTTCACAAGTTTTCCTTCCATCGTTTTTTGGGTCTGCCCGCGTCTCTTCTTCCATGCTGTTAATAAAATAATGCTAATTTAGGTAGTCTTGTATTATCCGTCGTTTGTGTATGTTGACATCAGTTTTTTCGATATTTGGTTATTTTGCTTCTAATTTCTTCTTGCTTCTAGTTTTTCCCTAATCTTCTCGTTACGAATATGATCTTCTTTCGTGCAGCCTAGCGTTCTTCTCACAAACTTCATTTCAGTGGCCTGCATTCTACTTGAGGTTCTTCTCTTGCGGAGGAATTTAGTAATCAATTTTCCTGATAGGGCTACTGCCCCGTATGCGGGTTTGACCAGTGGTAGGGCTGCTACATTGTCAAATCCATCAATCAATATGGGTAAAAATGAAAGGCTGAAGGAGAAAATAAAGAAGATAACAAGTTAAGAGGAATAAGAAAAGAATGAAAGTGAAGAAAGTTAAGAAACGTGAAGACAGAGAAAAGAATGACACCCCAGTCCTCGTAACCTAATAGCGTCGGGGTCGAAGATACAGCAAGGGGTCAAGAGAGACCTATTAGCAAAGATAACAGAAGTGTAACATAAGTAAGTGGAAGCAATGTTATACTAGCTGGGTGAACCTTTAGCGTTATCCAGGGGAGGCGAGGATCCACGAGGAGGCGGTTCACCGAAGCAGTCATAGATATCTAAAACCTGAAAACAAGACTGCCTTCCCCTCTGCCTTCAGGTTCTGAAGGCATAAATAAAATCTTTATTGTACCTTCAGTCTGAAGCACGAAACATGTCCAACAATAAAAATCGGATCGCAATCTATTCCTCAAAATGACTCGGCAAAATATCTCGGACTTACTCTGGACAGAAGAATCACATGGAAAAAACACATCAAGAATATAAGAAGAGAATTAGACCTAAATTTAGAAGGTTAAACTGGCTACTGTGAACAAAATCATCGTTAAGCTTCGCAAACAAAATAATTGTGTATAAAGCAATATTAAAACCAGTATGAACATATGGAATTCAACTTTAGGGAACAGCTCAAAATTCTAATATTGAAATACTACAACGCTTCCAGTCAATAGCCTTAAGAAAATTTGCAAATGCCCCTTGGTACGTAACGAATGCAACATTACACAAAGACTTACGGATTACAACAATAAAAGAAGCAATGAAGAATACCAGTGCAAAATACCTACAAAGACTACATAACCATCCAAATATTCTTACTAGACAATAGTGACTCCATCAGACGACATCATAATTTAGACCTCCATATCGACCTTAAATTGTTCATTTCACAAATTATAATTCATTTTTATTAATAATGTATCATTAGTGGAGTACGGTCATGGGATTTTACTCCTATCATGTATTTATTTACATAAATCTATGTAATTTGGCCAAATGATTGTTCACAAACGCATTGCACAATAAAATATAGTTAAAAAAATCTTTATTGTAATGTGGGTCGTTAACTCTTGCGCGCTAGCGGCGTCGACTCCCGCGGGCGGGCGGGCGGGCGGTGGGCGCGCCGCCACGCGCCGCCGCTTCGCCCAAGGTAGCTGCCTCCCCCCCCCCCGTCCCCCCCCCCCCCAGAGCCCCCCCCGTCGCCCCACGCGGACAGCCACTCAAAGGCCTTGCGTCCTTACACGCAGCCACTTCACATCACAACACCTACTTAACATTACACTTATCACAATTTACTAAAGTCTGAGTACAAGTTTGTCGACTCGTCTTTTTGTGTTGTTGGTCGTGATCTCGATGATGGATGTGTATTACCATGTATTGTTTTTCTGATGTGGAACGTACGTTTCACTCACGTGCAATATTCCCAACCGCAAGAAATGGGTGTTACCGAGTGCAAAGTTCAGTGCTACCACGTCGTTTATATTGGATTTTGGATATTCTTCGCCAATGGATTTGATGAAACGAGCTTGTTACGTGGATATGGATGAGTATGCAGCAGGAAAATGCGTTAGTTTTTATATTCCCTTGTTTTGAAGGGGTTCATGTTGTCATACCAGTCATCAAAAAAACAACTAAAGATCCGATCATTATTCTTATTGAATGTGTTACAGTGTCACTAAATCACGCTAATGCTTTAAATAGATTTTTCCATTTACGCCTCGCATGTTTTGCAATTAGATTTTTAGAGGTAATTCCACTCACTACGCTAACTTCTTTTAAAAATAATTTATTATCTTCACGAATATATTTACTGCAAAAACCATTCATAATAATTGTTGCAGAACTTTACCACATTTTCTCCACCGCGTACTTCTCACGACAATCTTGATTAAACTATCAATAAAAATGAATAAATTGTTGCTTGTATTGTAATCTACAATATACCCTACTAATGTATCCTCTTGACAGTATAGAAACGTGTATCTATTTTCTGTACTTGTTGATATAATTAGTATTTGTAGTTGTATCACGTCTGTATTTAAACATTGTATTGTTCGTGCGATTGTCTTTTTTACATGGAATGATACAAAGAATCCCGGGGTTAACTTATATTAACCCCGGATTTATGTGCTAATGCATATTGTTTGGTGTATAGTGTTAAATCTCTTAATGAAATAAACTCATTTCGAGGCACATTTGATTTTACGTTTTTGATTGTGTCCACATATTTTGCGACGATTTATTTAAGTAGGGAAAATTGGAAATAGTTTTTAATTATTTTTGTGCTCATTCTAGTTAACATGTCTTAATAAATTAAAGTAATATGGAATTAGTTGGAACAATTAATTAATTAATATTATATGGATAAAAATACAATTTGTACAAAAATAAATTAAAATGTGGGCCCATTAAAGAAGCAGATGAGTTTCGTAATAAGAGTTATAAGACTCCAAGCGATAGATTTCCATTTATGCGAATCACCAGTGAAGAAAGCCTAAGCATCGCAACCAGGTTCTCATGCTCGTTGAACATCGTTTTTGACAGATCTTCAAAAAGGTTCCTCCTCCGCCGACCTCTTTGTCGTCGGCTGCGGCACCGCCCCGCCGGAGCGAAGCTACAAGTCCCCGACTGCTTTCCTGATGTGTGCGGAAGTGCAGCGCTTGTAAATGGTGTGTGTGTGTGTGTGGTGGTGAGTGAGTGAGTGAGTGAGTGAGTGAGTGGTGAGTGAGTGAGTGAGTGAGTGAGTGAGTGAGTGAGTGAGTGAGTGAGTGAGTGAGTGCGTGAGTGAGTGCGTGAGTGAGTGAGTGAGTGAGTGAGTGCGTGAGTGAGTGCGTGAGTGAGTGCGTGAGTGAGTGCGTGAGTGAGTGCGTGAGTGAGTGAGTGCGTGAGTGAGTGAGAGAGAAAGAGATACAGAGAGAGTGAGTGAGAGAGAAACAGAGTTAGTGAGTGAGTGAGAGAGAGAGAGTGAGTGAGTGAGTGAGTGAGAGAGAGACAGAGTGAGTGAGTGAGAGAGAGACAGAGTGAGAGAGTGTGGGGGCGGTGCATGCGTGCGTGGGAAGTGTAAACGGGGAGTAGGGGGCGAGAGTAAGTAGGAAAGATTGAGTAGATGTTACTTACGGGACTTTTGAGTGCACCGCAGTGCGTAATGCCCGCTTGCTCCCACATCCCTTTTCCGAGGTAGCCGCTAGACCCTTAGCCTAGGATCGTTGTTCTTTCCGCCCTTTTACATGTAAGGTAGCCAACTCGCTTTGTCCGTTGTAGCCCGTAGGCCCGACGGCAGAGAACTTCTTTATTATCGCGGGGGTGAAAGAGGTTTTTGGGAGGGAGAGGGTTCAAACGTGATAGTTATTCGGGGACCCTCACGATGCCACAGCCACAAGAAACTCTCACGTGAGAAGCGGGATTCGATGTGGCGGTCCTTCGACTCGAAAACGTACACGCTGCCTCACCTGTATCAGCCGTATTGTTCATTCTTATGTATTAGTATTTGCTTATGAAGCCATAATGTAAAATTAAATAAATAAAAAAAATTAAAACTTTACTCATCCGCTGTCATGTATTTCCTATGCGTTCAAATTAAAATATTCAAATGAACTCACTTTTTCTTCAAATTGCTTTCGTTTTTACTGCTCTCCTACTTTCTTAGACGTAACCGGACCGCAACCTCCCTTGTTGTTATCTTAGATCTCTCGAATTTATATTAGATAACTTTCGATTTGGGGTTGGCTCATTTCTAGTTGTTTTCCGCTCTTCGCTGCTTCGTTCGTGTTTCTCTTGCCATGTGCTGGTCGGCCCTTTCACGTGGCCAAAAGATCGGTCGCGGCTTTTCCTCGTACCTACGATGCTTCGATTGAAACAGACGGCGGCGAGTTGATTGATCAGCTGGACCGCGGTTGCCCAATCGGGAGCTTCAACTCAAAGATTCCCTCCCGATGAAGTTCCCGCACCGCCCCCGTCGAGGCCATCGCAGCCCTCGCGCCCTCGTTTAATGCAGCGAATTCTTCAATTTTATCCTGGTATCACGACAGTGGTAAACTAGTTACTAACCCATCTCCTTAGTGTAAATTATGTTCTGCGTCCTTGTAAGAAAAACATTTTTAAATTATGAAACGATTTCATTTTAATTTTGTTTTTAAATACGCAGGTTCGCTAAATTAAGATTAGGATTTAATGTGAAATGCGTTTTCGTGAGTATTTTTTGTAGCTCGAGTTTGTCAAATTGTGCACATATGAACAAATTATCACTTGAGGGTATTAATAAAATTACTAGCTGTACATTTTCGATGTACTGTTCTATACAAAATTGGAGGGTTTGATAATAATTTGAGAAAGAGATTACTATTTTCGGGACTTTTGTGCCTTCGGCCACGGTGTCATGTGCCTGTACCGTTGGTGATGTTTTCCTTGGGTTCTATTAGATCACATTCCGCTGAACTCCGGCCTTCACCTGACTTCCTCTCTTCTGCAATCCTCTGATTCACGATTGTCGGGTGCTATTCTAATTGACTGCATCGAGCTGACAATTGTAATGAACTTTTAATGAAAACTGTTATAACGATTTTCGTGAAAGCATTCGCCCACAGGCCTGAACTTCATTGAAATCCTCAACTCCATGCAATGAATTAACACCGAGCCCTTTCCTCTCAAAATTACGAGTATTTTTCTAAACGTGTGCACGTAGCAATTAAAAATGTTCCTCTCTGTAGTGATCACATTATTTCTGTTGTGAACATCCATTTTTTTGTTGTGTCGTATTTCTGTTGTCAACATTGTTTGTTTTTTTTCACAAAAAATTAACAGCGATTAAAAAAAGGTATCCTTGGTTTTTATGGTGACTTCTATAATTCCATACTAGCTTTACTTTAAAATACGTTGTTGTTGCTACTGTTGACGATTTAAGTGAAAAGGAATGGCGGAGGCGCAGTTGGCGAACGCCAGCGGGGCCGAGTGCCTTCATTGCCAGCGTAGCGATGGCGCTGAATTTACTGGTTAACCATTATTATGACAATAGGAAACTCGACAGAAACTCGGCTCGTTGTTAGTCGCTGTTCCAAAAGTGGAAATAGGTTCAAAGCAGAACCCAGCTTCGAAAGGTCAGCCCGAGATGTGTGCGTTACAGCATTGTAAACTTCGAATGTACGAGAGTAACCGTTCCAAAATTCCTAAGGGTTGATGTTTAATTGCACACACAATTCAAATAGAAGTCACTTTAATTATATCGTGAACTATTATTTTTGCATTTTTCCTTCAATTTAATTCTAGCCGTATTTTCGGCTTTCGCACGTTTGTTGTCATTCCTGGTATGGATTAGGGGTATCCAGCAGCGACAAGTTCTCTGATACACCGCGTATATCTCCGATATACCTAGTAGTAATTGGAAGTGTGTAGGAAATATTTCATAAGTTTGGTAATCCTCTAAAAAGTTATTGAGACTTTGAAACAGATGCGAAAAAATTACTATTTTGCTACCGAGAGCCAGTCAGTCTTCCGCATCCTGTGAGCGCTATGAAGGGCGTTAAAGTGAGAAGTTTCAAACAGTTCTATGTGGTGTCCGGAGAATTCGCTAGCGCATGGGAAGGCATCGCATGCCAAACGCGATAACCTAAGGCTCCTCATGTTTCAAGGGCGGGGAGAGGGGAGGATGCGCGTCTGGACGGTCGGTAGGCACCGCAAAATATTGCGGTGAACATTCTTCTCTGGTCGTTCGTAAGTTACGCTTCTCTCAAGTTTTTATGAAAATGGAGGGTGTCATTGATCCAGAAGTTAGTGGTTTGTGTAATTGTCCAATAGAAAAATTATTAAGGACGGAATTTCATAGAATTGAGATTTCAGAAAAGGTCAAAATAAAAATCAACGGTAGAGGTAGTTTCCGTAAAGTGCGGTATACTGAAAATAATGTTCAGGATTCGCCACTGGTATCCATAATATCCAAAGATGTAATAGAATTCCTTTTGGAGAAGCTGCTTAAGTAACAATCGGGGCCCCGTCCGACCGCTTCCTGTTCCCCGCATGTCCCTCTAATTTTCCCACTTAACGCTCTCACAGTCTCCACCTGTTCCTTGTCATGTCCCCGCATATTCTCACATGTGCACCCCAAATTCGTGTCCCCAAAAATATCTTGTCCCATAAAACTCGAGTCCGTTCAGGGACACGAACACATGGTTTGATGCCCCTGTTACGCGCCGCTTTCCAGTTACTCGCCCTTTTATGCGAGTTGAAGCACTTTGTTGCGCCAAGTGAAGCAAACTTTTGCTTTTTGCCTTAAAACCGTTTGATGCAGGAATGGGGAATAATTCTGTGTCCGTCAGTTGCACACTTGTATGGATTTTTGAGAATGGTTTCTTATAAATTGTAAAATTTCGACGTCCATCCTTAGCGTGTGTAATAATATAACCAATATGTAATTATTGTTTTCTGTGCCATTATGGATGTCACACCCTTAAGCATCTGTCCCCGTTCCACGTTCTTTTTCGTTGTATGGGGTTGCCATGATACCACTGAATGTATCCCAAGGAAAGGCGTGGTCAGTGTGGCTGGAGAAATAGCGCTCTCCGAGAGTCGTGTTCTCATCTTCGGGTCGCGAGCACGAGCGTCCCTGGCGGGTAGGGGGGTATATGTCCCCGTACACCCCAAATATTTTTCAGGACCTACAACCAGGAATTTTATTCTCTTTTTTTAAACAAATGTTTTAGTCCAAAATTGCAACGTTGAAACATATTCCTTTTAAGGAACGTGTTTAGTATTCGCGTAATTTTGCCTGAAATATAGGCAATTTTTAAACAATATTATTTTCTCAAAAAGTCTCCTTTTTTCTGAGGTACCAATTTTCGCAAACTCTTTAAATTTTTTGAAAAATGCAAAAAAATAACATTGCAAAAGTATTCATGGTATAGCTTTTTCCTTAAACAGAATCTGTTTTAAAGAAATTAGTTTTTAACTAAGGTCATGCAATTTTTTAAGTGAGTAGTTTTCGCGTCATATCTTCGTATAGTGTTTGCAATTTATACTTTTTTTTTTCAAAAGCGTCTCCAAATTTTTGCTTTAATTTTTTTTCGAAAATTGCAAACAAGGAATTAATATCTTTTTAAGCGTCTGGGTGGTCTTATATAGCTCTGTGGCTGTTGGTGTAGGCGTAATGTTTCTTGCGTGTTAACTCTGTGGTTTTGAGTTCGAATTTCAGCACGAAGAAAACAAATTTTCTGGTTGGAAACTGTTTTAAGTTCATATAATATCATAAAATTGCGTAGCTTTTATAAATAATGCAAAAACTGTACTGCTATAGCACCGTTTTTAATTTACATCTTTTACGTTCAATAAATTCGATACAAAATAGGCGTAGCTTGAAGTAAAATTCCGCGGAAGTGCTAATGGCATCTAAACAACTTCCTTAAACGCCGCCCGCCACCACCTCGAATGTCGCGGGTGCCGGCGTCTGTAAATAGGGGACCAGAAGGAAAATAAGGGTTTACCCCGCATGTCAATTGGACATACGTACACTGGGGAAGGGAATACGTAGAGAAGAGCATACGTAAACTGGGGACCGATTTCCTCTTCCCTTTGCAGGTAAAAGTGGAAGGTGACACTTTAGTTCCCAAGAACTTTTTCGTAGCCATTAGTTTTAAAACACAATTCCCCTCTCAATTTTTCCAGACTCAGGATTAGCATTTTAATTTGAAAATGTTGTTTGGTACAATTCTGTAACACTGAACATGAAATTTGAACGCTCTTGTAGTGCATTATTTGCTTTTCATTTTGTTATAATAGCCAGACTGGCAGATTTTCAATGAGGCACAATGCGTATGAGCACAGGGGTGGCCCCTCGCTATTAACGCGCTTTACCTGTTCAATCACTCCTTTAGGGGTTATTTGGTGGCCGGGCGCGTGCGGCCGCCCGCTGTGGAGCGAAGCCCCCTGCAGGGGGCTCGTTGGCGCTGCGTTGTCGCGGCTGCAAAGGCTCTAATGAAAGGCACCGCTGAGGCGGCGGCGCCGCGTGTCTGCGCCTTCGGAAGTCACTCGGAAGTCGCCTTCTGCTGCGGCCCCTCGCTGCTCGCAATTACTTCCCCACCGAGTCATTACCCGGGGATAATTATCTCTAATAACGTATTTGCTGTGTCGTCTGCCTCAATTCATTGAATGATTATGGTCTAGTTTGGTTTCGAAATAAGCGGGATAGAAAATTAATGTGGATGATTTCAGGGGCTGAACAATATAGGAAAGTGAATTGAATATACGAACGATACGAGAAATTCTAGATTACTGCAATTGTAAGGAAAAACAGCGTTTTCTTTTAATGGGTTTTGAAGTTTATTATTGACAAATCAGTGTTCACATTTTCGAACTGAAATATCAACGCTTTCCCTTGTATAACTTACGGATCTTCTACCCTCTACTTTTTACAAATATTTAACGAGATCGCTATGTCCGAAAATCTAGTTGCGACTCTGCCGTTATCAGGAGCAAACGATACCGATACGAGATCTGTTATCGGGGGGCGCCCTCCAAAATGTACCTACGTTTAACGAATGCTGAACTATACAAAGTAGTACGGTATGGTCTATGAAGAAAACTGAATTATAATTAGAGCAGTTTGATTTGATTGGTCCTTCAATGAACAGTAGAAATAGTGCTGGCAACTGAGTGATAGGTTTTCCTCCGAGTCTTTCCCGTCTCTTCAATCGGAGCCTCCGAGTGACCTCCCGTTCGTTTTTGATCGCGAAATTCAAATACCCCACATTTTTCTATACCGTGACTTTCCTTGAACCAGAAGCTGATATGTTCATAATGCGTCAGGACATATAATGGGCAGTAATTTCTCATCAACATATTCAATGTAGTATGAGGAAAATAACCTTCTGAGACGATGTGGTTCTGGTTGCCTGCTGAGCGTCGTCGCCCGGAATATTGACTCCTACGCGTGTCCATGGTTTTATCTCACTTCCCCAGGATATGATTTCTAGCATTGTGGCTATATATTATTATGTATCATAAAATAAAACTAGTCATGTGAAGTAAGAGTATGTAATTTAACTTGTTATTCATGACATGTGCATTACTGTACCATACAAATGATTATTATTACTACTACTATTATTATTATTATTATTATTATTAAATTTTAATAAAATAAGTAAAATTACGAAGGGAAGCACTTAAATTCTACGTCTAAATTGCTTGGCTTATTCCCTACGCGTCATACACTAAGGTAAGACCGGTAGGCCATAGATACGTAAGCACATTCTGATTGGCCCAGTAAATTGAGCGGGACTCGCCGTGTGAACGAATGGCACCGGACCTCCGATTCCTCCGATTCCGCTTTTGCCTCCGTCGGTTGAACCGGAGATAACCAGTGGAGCGCTGTAATCGCGAGCTGCGATTCAATTACTCGGAGGCCAACATAAAGTAGAAACTGCGTGTGGCGTGTGGGGGAGAAGTAGAAGTCGTTAATTCAGTTGTATGGATATTCCATTTAAGGTTTGACTGAATTGAGAGACCTAGATATTTTGTTTCCTTAATGTCACCTAATTTATATTGTTCATATTCAATCCAGCATGTGATGGCCGGTTTGAAATGCAAATAGTGCATTGAAAGAGTTTTTCCTCCATTAACTATTAATTGGTAATTCAGAAACCAATTTTAAACTTAGCAAATCGTACTTTTGTTTCTTTCTTGCGAAAAACATTCGTGTCTTCAGCAAACAGAACTGTTCTTCCAAGGGCAACGTTTACGTATACAAGAAAGAGGTAGGACCTTATACTTAAAAAAAAAAGTATGGATATATTCCTATGCCTAAAGAAGCATTGAAAATGTGAGTTAACGGGTGTATAAAAGCAGGTGCACAAGTTTTAAATAAACAATTCGAAAATTCATCTAAACCAGATGAATATTTATTTTTTAGTTTACTGACTACTCGGAGGATTTCATTGGCCGGAGTTTCCATAACGAACATAAAAAATGTTGAATTTTGTGGTTTTAGTCCTTTCGTGATATCAGACACAATTTTGGAAAAGTGACCGTTGAAGAGATTTGCATCCTTTCTTGGATTGCTAAATTTTTTGTCATTATCCTTTAGACAATCTCTACAAAGTATAGAGATGATGTAATTTTTACAATATCCCAGATTGATTTAGTTTTGTCACTAGCGTTCAATGTTCGGTTAGCACATTGGCACATTCCAAACCTTTGCAAAGTTGTGAGTTTTAAACTACGCGAGCACAGAAATGCTGTCATTTTTACTTTCTGCTACCGCTACCGCGGTAGAGAGAAAGTTATGTTATGCTGCGCGAGCAACAGCGAATTTCCGGCAGAAAAACTCTTATTACATTGCTCTGGCAACGCAAAGGAGGATGAATCCAGATGCCAAATTTAGGGGCAAAATCCTCTCACACGCGGTGTAGCCAGAGTCCATGTTTTCTGGGTCCTTAATACCGAAAAAACGATTGACGGCAAAATGTCCGTCTGTTCGTCCGTCTGTCTATGAACAACGTTAGCGGCTAAACGGTTCAGCCGATTTTCTCCCAAATAGATATTCCACTATCGATCTGGCTGATGTCGCGACCCTTGAATTTGAAACTTATGTTTTCATTTGGGGGGGAGGTACTTTACATGAATCTCCTAAGATATTTTCAAAAAAATTGTTCCAAGATTTGTGATTAAACTTCATTGCATAGTGTGAAGGGCGTTTAAGAGAATGGGGCAGGTCTCATGTTTGTTGAATATCCTGATTTTTCGAAAATTGTAAAACTTCAAAATTTTGTTGTTGTTGTAGTCTTACTACAACTACAATTATGAAGATAATCATTTTTTATTAATGAATTGTGTTCGTGAAAAACATCTAAAAATAATGTCACGTTCAATTTTTCTAAAACATAAGTATTTTTTGCGAAATTTTGTGTCAAAAACGTTTTATGACTTGCTATTTTTCTTTTTCTTTATATAATGTTTTTCTTAAAAACGGCACAATATTTTTTGATTAAATTTAGACCTTAGATATCGTACAGGACGCTTAAGTGAATGGTGCATGTTCCAAGAAATGCTGATTTTTCGAAAATTTAAAAAAACATTTCAGCGTCTTCCTACAACTACAATTTTGAAGGTACATTTTTTCTTAATGAAATGTGTTCATCAAAAACAGATCTGCAAATAACATCATGTTGAATTTTTTGAAAATATGAGTTATTTTTTGATTAATTTTCGTCAAACTATGTCGCCTGCTCCGAAAATCCTGCGCTTCGTGAACGTAAATTTAGATGTCTTTTGAGGCAGATAGAGTCTAGTAAGTTAGAATGTGTAAATTATTTCATATTTCTTTGTTCGTTTCTTACATTGGAGTTTTTTTGTTTTAACTAATTTCTAAATTAATCTTTTATAAATTATTTCAACCCTAATTGAAATATATGAAATGAAAACTGCTAGCCATCAGGGAATATCAGATCAAAATGTAACATTGCCCTTCCGGGTCGTGACACACGAATTTTTGTGTATTACGTCTCATTGCTGTGACATGATTTAGCTGCATGAAAAGAATTTATAAATGTCAAATTTGTGTTGATATTTTCTTGAAAATATTTAGTTTTCGCAGCAAATTGTCCATTTGTAATGAGTTTTACAAAGAATGGCGACTGAGAATCTTCTGAGTTAATGGAGAGAAATTAAGGAATGAATACATAACCGTTGCTAAAGACGAGAGAGTACGCGCTGTTCTAGCACCGCTAGTTTAAATTTTGTTGTACATTTTTATTATTACAATTAACATATTTTTTTAATTATCTTCTTCCTTGTTAGAGGGAGCTACTTTCGTCAAATGGTGGTCTCCTCAAGCAAGACGCTTCGAAACTAACGGCAAACCTCACAGAGCATGCTCTGCTGACACTGTCGGCAATGCGTGGTGTACAATGATAGTACCGATCCTTGACAGAGACCTACGTATAGGTCTCACAGGCAGATAAGGGGCCATCCATAAATGACGTGAGGCCTTTAGGGAGGGAGTCAAGCAAATCTCGAGAGCCTTATCTTACGTGGAGAGAGGGGGTGCCTCGGCAAATGTCACGTTTTTTTCGCTAAGAGCAATGTTAAATTGCGAGAAAACTTAAGCAAGTTAAGTCAAAAATGTTCCTATACTAATATATGGCTAAATCTTGCACAATGATTTTTATGTCGGTTATGTGAATGTTCTCAGGCTATCACTCAGGTTGATGGGCATCCGACGGTCCCCGACCCTGAAAGGCATGGCGGAAAAACATTTGCTCCCTTATTCGCCGCTGCCTATCCATTCAATCGTCACACGCCTTCACGAACATGCCCTACGGCCTCTCTTGCCCGAGAGTACGTGGTGATGTAAGAAAGAGATGCTGCGGTACAGGGGGTATCTTCACAAGCGCTGCAGAGCAGCGACGTGCGATCCACAGTGCACCAGCACGCAACGCGCGCACCTCACGCACATCGGAACACGTCGAGCTACTGAGCTTCTATGTGCAAGCGGCAGCGGTTTGCAGTGGTTGCTTCATAGCGAAGGAGAAGGAGCGGATAAATCTACGGAAAATTATATGGACATTTTGGTTCCAGTAGTCTCTCTTGAGACCGCCCATGAGTCCCCGTGGACTGAATTTCTATACATTATTGCACTGTTTTTAGAATAGCAATAATATTCATTGTCATTCAGTCTCTCTAGTTTCTAAATACTAGTCATTTCTGGTCTTAAATAAATATAATGAAGGAAATTATGTTTTTTAAATATATCCCAATGCAATCAATCACGAATGAACGTATTTACATTAAAAATACGCAGTTTGAAAAATCGCACGTGAGATTAGAAGGGAGAGAGGGTCGAACCAAATCTAACGGCATCTCACCAAGGGAGAGGGGGAGTCAAAAAATCGCCAAAATCGCCTCACGTAATTCATGGACGGCCCCTAAGGGGTGCGTTGGCCCTACGAAATTGCCACAGCCAGCTAGAGAGAACGATCGGAAGTGGAATGCGTTTTCTCCTCATCTATTATGCAGCCAATTAGAGCACAGCATGGTGAGTGAGTTGCCTTTGTAATGACCGGTTCAATACAATGCCCCCATTGTACAATCGTGGTTGCGCCCCTTCATTGAAAGAATTGGTCCGAGTGGTGTCATTCGACTAACTGAAGCGTGAAATGTTTTATTGACAACGACGAGTCACGTGGTCAGCGCCTCGGAAAAGAGTTCTCACAATTTCTGCGCCTATTTTCCATCCACCGCGAGCTGTCTCGGAAAAAAAGCAGTTGTCGGGCTTAGCGGGCGATGGCGCTGCCGTCTGCTATACACGACAACAGCGTTCCTGGCGCCGTTTCAGCTCCTATCATTCTACAAGACGCTAGCTATGACCCGTTCCACGTGCGAAGCCTCTAAATTCCCGTCTTGCGGCCACAATCACCTCGGAAACCTTTCCACTTGAGGGCAAATAAAATCTCTGCCAGTGCGCTCCCGTACGCGATACTATTGCCATCTGTATACTTGCATATTGCTGTCTCATGAGTCGTGTCACCTGAGTGTAAATCGTGACCATCTTTCAGTACAAAAGAACCGGGATGGATTTACACTTGCACCCATTTTAAAGTCGCTTGTCGGTAGGAACATCCCTGTCATGAGCGTCTCCGGGTGGCAAAATTTGGAGAGGGGGACTTATAAGGATGTGTATACTTCCGCGGAATTTGATTTCAAATCACAACTATTTGTTATTGAATTATTGAAGGTCACAAGAAGGAGCAGTACATTAAAAATGTTAAGTTATGTGCCATTTATTCATGAATTCCATACTATGTTCGGTCACGTAGGTGATACACTCAAACTTAGAGACGACAGCCACGAAAACGATATAAACGGTATACTCCTTGCACTCGTTTCACGGTCGGTACGAACGCTATAGCATCGTTACATGTTGTTCCGGAATATGCACCACTCCCAGAGATGCCTCTGATTCCAGGTATTCAGAGCTTGCCTGTTACCTTTTTTCAACTCACCCCTTCCAGCTACCCTGGAGAGGCGGGAGCTAATCCATGTTACGGGGATATATTTTCGCTGCAGCCTAGTTGGTTTGTGCAGCTTTGTAGGGGCCTAGCTTAAAAATACCAGCCTAATACTGACTTACAACTAAATGACTTCGGCCACTTTGGGCTCTCTTAGTTAAAAACATACAAAAAAGAAAATGATAAAAAAAAGGAAAGTTCTTTAAATTGTTCCTTTCGCTTCTTTTTCATATTTCATTCACTCACGCATTCGTAATCTGTATGTACAAACACATTCACCCACACAGACATACAACGCTGCGCTTCACTGTTGACACGCGTTTTTACACAAGAGCGCCGACTACCGGAGGCCCCGCTGAGGCCGGGCTGCAGCTGGGCGCGGCTGCCTGCCCTGAGGAGTTCCCTGAGAGGTTCCTGAGAATTGAGCTCAAGCGTAGGACTGTCATACTTTCACTTATTAAATTATAGTTTCTAATATCAATTTACATGTTAATAAAAAACGTAAAAATTTCATTAGATAATAGTTGCCCGCCATAAGAAAACGGTCTAACGGCTAAGACAATAAAAAAGCAAAATAAAAAGATTGCACAATCATTCTCATCCAAAATAAAATTACAACTGGTTCCTACCACATAGCTAAAAAAGTTTTTTTTACATTATTTTTTAATTTAAAACTTACGGTTCGTACTGTAAAAAGTAAAAAACTTCATAAATGTTTTTGACAAATTTTCAGGACACATTCAAATAATATATTTTTAACAAACAAATTTTTTCGAAATTTCGTGAAGTATCAATGGCGCATTTCAGTCTGTAAATATTCAACTTGACACTGCAATTGAGACATGAATTTTCAAGAAGTTGAGTATCACTATCCATGGTGTTAAGAATGACTTGCTTGTTTGCGCACTCTGCAGGTGGCAGAGCGGGAGGCAATGGCCGAATGCGCTCAGCCGCCCTGCGCTGCCCGACAGAGCGCAGCTCACTGGCGGTCTCGCGCGCGCTCTGTGAGCCACTGAGTTGAGAGGCCCAGCGCAGGGGGTTGCGTCAAGTCACCCGCCGGCTGAGGCTGGCTCACCTCCATTCTGACGCCGTGCTACTACTTCCGCTAAACCCCAAGCAGCGTAGGCCGTAAGCTATTGAGCTGGCAGGTAGGACAATAGAGCGTTTGTGCACGCCATAGCATCCGCAGATGCTCTAAAGTCACGCAAAACTTGAACTGCACAAGCCCAGAAGACCGAACGTTCGAGGGTACACGAAGTGTAACAGCCGCGCTCCGCTATGTGCCTTGCCGCAGGGAACGCCACCTCGCCAGCCCCACACTTTGTCCGGCGAGAGGTCAGATGGCGCCGTCGGGGTGGATCGCCACCTTCGAAAGCGCCAGCAGCAAGGGGAAGTCAAGGGGAGGGTGATGCTCGAACGAGTAGTAGGCAAGAGAAGCAAACGAGTATCTAGCGGGGCGGATGCCGGCAGGCGGGGCTATCGCGCTGCGGCGGCGAGCGATTTCCGCCCTTATCGCTGGCCGTCGCCGGTGCAGGGCGGGCGTCAATCGCCTGCGGGGAAGCAGGGGCAGAGACTTCGCGCAGCGTCACGCACCCGTGGACCGCTTTTGAGCCTCTGCGCATGCGTACAAGCTCACAACTGGTTGACGGTAAGGCGGGTAAGGTAATCAAACGTTTTGCGTTAGTGAGCACTTTTAAGCCCAGAGTAGCCTGCAGCAATCGACAGGAATATCTCGACCACTCGATACTACCTTCGACCTGCGCACGCGCAGAAGGTGCTGTCAAAGACTGAACGTTACGCTGTGTTTCTTTTCCCATTTCTCCACTTGGATCGATTAAAATAGCGGAGAAAACATCCATTTCTGGGAGCATCCATTATTCCAAATTGTTATTTTTATCCTGTTTATTTACGACCAATGGCTTTGATACAATCACAAAATTATTGAATACTGTTACACGTGCTCAATCTCTCAAATAACAATGAATTACATATACGTAATATAATTCGCTAAGATTGGAATCACTGCCATTTTAAATTGAATTTTGGCTTCCGTGCCTCGGCAATTGAACTCATAACTCAAACAATTTTGTAGATTGGCTTACGGGTGACCAACATAATAGCTGTTTCTCGAAGTTTTGAAACTTTTCATATGCAATTTACATTGTTTGTTTAACAATTATTACCGCTTTTCACTATTTGTTCTCATTTTCCGATTTCAGAATGCCAAATAATTTCAAAAAAGAACATATGCAATTTTCGTAAAATTGTGAGAGTTCAACGGAAATGAGATTACATTTAAAACCCAAAATCTGTACCTTGAATATTGTCCACTTTTGAAGGGTTGCTTTTTCCAGATTTCAAGAATACTGAATTTGCTGAAACTGAGATCAGCATAAAATTTAATACTGTTATTTGACATTTATGGAAAGAATTTTTTGCAAAAAATGAGTCGCTTTAGAGAAAAACATTATTTAAAGTAACTTGTATTTCACGCAAAATTAGTAAAAATAAAAAAAAAATTAAAAAAAAAAAAAAGTAAAACGACTGTTTTCAATACAGTAGTTGTAGGAAGTAGCCAACCAAATCTTTGAACTTTTGCAATTTTGGAAAAAGCAGCGCTTGAAGGCTTGCAAATGAAGGAAAACGAGAAACGCGCAATCCTCCCCTGCAGCAGGGCGAGGGGAAGGAGGGGGCTGCAACGCCCTTCCGCCTGCGCACCCCCATTGCAAAGGCGACCGGTCCCCTACGTCAAGCGGCTTCCCCCTTGGTTGCTAGGTAGTGATTCCGGATGCGTCAACTACCGAGGTCATTAGTCCCGTAAGAGTTGTACATGTATTTTCATTGGGAGGTGGCGGTGATCTTCCCCCGCTGGATGGCGAGATCCGGCAGCTAGCGGGGTTTCCCCCTAACCAGCACTCTCCCACCGGCAGGGCACCGCCCCTGACAAGACGAGCTCTAAGCCCCCGGCCAGCCTCCTGGCATGTGTGGCTGTGGAGTGCATGTAAGGGGTGAGTATAGGACAAAGAAGAGGAAGGAAATATCGCGCGCGATCCGTGGCCCGTTTGTTAGGGTACTGCTCCGGAATTCGCCTGGTGTTGATCGGAGAAACCACGGAAAACTACCGATCAGAGTAGCTGGCCGCTAGGATTCCCCTTCAGTTAGACAGAATTCGACCCAAGTATTAACTAGTGTCGAAAATCCTACAACAGTCGGGACTGGAGCCCTATGATCTCGCGGTCAGAGGCCCTTCAGTGCCATGAGTTGATGTCCCGAGGCACCTTTGCCAGAGGGGGCAGTCGAAAGGGTCTGTGAGATGAGCTGTGGTGGGGCGTTGGGGGCGGAGGCGGAGGCGGCCGCGTCGATGCAGCAGCGCCCGGGCGAACCCCGCGCCGCCCCCGTCACCCGCGCGGCAGCCGAGGGCGCGCAAGCCATTAGGCAATCCCCTCGCACCTCGTGAGAAACCGGGGAAGGTGACACCTTGCATCAGTTGATGTCACTGCAGTGCATCTCACAGGGAGGTCCTGGGTTGGACTTCCAACAGTGGCGAGATTTTCGACACAAGTTTGTCAGCTAGGTCGCATTCAGTCGCTGTGTGGAGGAGAATTATAGAGGCCGGTTGCTCTGATCGGTAGTTTTCCGTGGTTTCTCTGATCAACACCAGTCGAATGCCGGAGCAGTATCCTAACAAAACGGGCCACGGACCGCGGTCAATCTTTTCTACCTCTTCCTTGCCCTATCCTCCCCCTTACACACATCCTTACACTAACATGCACTTCACTGCCACATATTCTGGGGGACTGGTCAGGAGCTTAGAGCTCGTCCCGGCAGAGGTGGTGCCTCGCTGGTGGGAGACAACTGGTTGGGGAAAACCCGCTAGCCGACGGTAGGTCGGTGCCGAATCTCGCCATCTAGCCAGGAAGATTGCCGCCACCTCCCGATGAAAAACATGCAATGCACTTACGGGACTAATAACAGTTTAATGACCAAGTTGACGTGCCCGGAACCACTAACAACCAACCAACCAACCAAAGTCACTATCAAAGTTTGCGCGGGAAGGTTTTCGTTTCGAGTATTTCCCGCAGGGGCAGCTTCTAGGCTCTCGACTCGTCGCGACGCGCCGCCGAGAGGATAAGGAAGTGGAAGGAAAAAGTGCGCGCGGTCCGTGGCTCCATTGCGAGGGTCATTCTGGTAGTCGTCAGTATTGCTCAGAGAAACCATGGAAACCCCCAATCACAACCGCTTGCCGCTAGTACTCTCCTGCAGCCTGCGTCTGAATCTGGAGTAGCTCTGCAGCCAGTGTCGAAAGGCCGTCAGCACTGGGCGTGGAACTCTCAGGCCTCGTGCTCACAATCACCGCAGAGACAAAGCGCAGGCAGACTCCTGGGCTCGTCTAGTGGAAGCGCAATCACGGTTTATTTTTCCAAAGAAATACATTCATTTCAATTTGTAGCATGGGACGATTTGCAAACTCTCTTCGGAATTTCTGCAAATACCCTCGCTGCATTCATTGTGAGAAGTCCTCCACTTAACTTATCCTAAATCATATCCTGATAATTTTTCGAGCACTTTCTTGAAGATGTTACGATATACAGTTATACTGAACTCGGATGTAGTGAACCTTCTGTTATAGTGTATTTAGTCACTAGTCCCGTATCACTTACATTACGAATAAGCATAAGAACATTCGCTTGTAGTCAACCTGAACCTCGGCTATAGAGAATGTAGGAAATAGGTCATGGAAATTAATTCCCTTCTGGAAAAGAATATACCGCCTCGGTGCCACAAATTCCAACACGAATCAATATCTCGTATTTTATTAGTCGAGTAAAAGGGCCTTCGGAGAGTGGGACGGCATTCCAACAGTGCACGAGGCCTTGAGGGGGTCAAGACTGCTTTACGATGCTTAGACATAGAGGACAATGCAGAATCAATTGCGGAGAGAGCACGAACTCTGAAGAAGGATCTGGAGAAATTACTAAAACAAAAAGTACGAAGCAAACAATTGAAAAGATATTGATTTTTAAGAACAAATAAAAATATTAAAATTTTTAGTTCATGCTGTCAATGTACGTTGCTCTATTTCCATATTAATAAACTAAATTATCGTGGAGAAATTCCGTTTAATTTTGACATGATCGGCTATAGTGAACCAAAAATGTTAGCCGCAGAAGTTCGGCGATGTCAACATGGCTGAATCGCGGCGCGAATTCCTCCTGAGCGCTATCTCCCGGCGCGGGGCGGGGCGGGGCCTTGGCTGCATCCACCGGCGCGATGTAGGCCGCGCGAGGCCTGCTGACCTACTTCCGCACGTGCGGTCGCGCGGCCGGGCACGTGGCCTCTCCCGCCCCCGCCCCCCGCGCGCCGGCGCGTGCGCGCCCGCCCCCGAAATAGCGCCGCCGCCGCCGCGGGCGGACCGTCTCCCTGCGGGGGAGGCCTCCCCCCCCACGCAGCCACGCAGCACAAATGCGCTCCGACAGCACTGCAACAAGCGCGTCAAGGAGACTGCAATCACCAAGAATATATCGATACCAGTGGCGGTTCGTGGAGAATTTGTTCATGGTTGCTGTTATGACCTATATGCCCTAAAATGGCAAACACTATATATATATATATATATATATATATATATATATACACACACAGCTTCGCATGCTGTGATCCTGGGTTCGATTCCCAGTCGTGGCAAAAATAGAGTTGTAACTTTCCTTTCAAATCGTCCCAATTTCTGAAGCTATGTGACGAAGAAAAGCTCAAGCAGGTGGGTGTAGCTAGTTACGGCGAAGAGAAAACGTCATGTTCGCCTCATGTCGCTCTTACCCCTAAGCATCGGAATTTAACTAGGCGCAGGCATCGCGGACACCGGTAGGTGACCGGCGAAGTCGGACTACCGACCCAGTAACTCCAAGATGTGTGTGTGTGTATGTATGTATGTATGTATGTATGTATGTATGTATGTATGTATATATATATATATATATATATATATATATATATATATCGGGACAGCGCACGAAACTCGGGAGACGCAGCGCACGATGAGAGCTCAACTGCAGCTAGTTTGAGCACTACTGCAAGCCTCACGAGCAGGAATGAAGCAGCTGAACGCTTTAAAAGAATCGTTTCTTAAAGAATAACTAGTGAATGCACAGTCTCATGCTCGACTACTATGCCCACCCTATTCCCACCTGCTATCTATCCGCGTCTCAACGACATTTTTCTTTTCTTCACATTTTCTCAGTGACATTTTTCTCAAATTTTCCCTAATAGTACAGTAGAATTCAAATATGACTTCAAGAATATTGTAGAAAAATAAAACGCAGGGTCATAAAAGTAAATTTTTATTGAACAATTTTGAACTGTTCTGAAGAAAACAACACGTAAGTGACCTCATTTCACACAAACCTTTTCAGTTTTCGAAAAACTTTATCACAAATCATTTCATGCGCTTAGACTCAAAGGTCCAATAGTGTGTGATGAAATTCTGTAATGTAAATATTGACGACGCGAGGGATGATTCAGTAATGTTTGTGTAATTTTTGGAAAATAAAAAAAAACAAAAAAACATTAAAATGACGTTGATAACATGACATTCAGTGCATTTACATTCATCCTTACAAAACGTTTCAAAGAAACATTCAGTCATTAAAAAAAACCTCGTTCGAGTGTTCCTGGAAAACAGATTTTGAGCTCATTTTCCCAGAAAGTTTTGAATTTTCGAGAAACTTTCTTAGAAATCATTTTCAGTACATGTATTCACAAATGCAATAACGTATAAAAACGCCCAGAGGTTAAATATTATTGACATGAATAATATTAAAAGATTGTAACAATTACATTTGCTTACATCTAGTTTACTTTTGTGTAATTTCCACTTACTTATAGACAAACAGTTCATTTGAAATAAAATTAACTTCATTTAAATAAATTGAAATTTAAATAAAATTAACTTCCACAAGAAGTTTTGCAACTAAAATATGAGTGATAATGATGACGTTAATACAAATATTTTTTAAATAATTACACGAGTAATTTAATGATTCCCTATGTTGCGGAAATTACTAATATATTCCACAATGACATAAAAAAGGATATTCAACGATCAATTCCAGGTCTGTTATAACATCTTAAATAAAATAAATGTAATTAAAAAATTAAAGAACGTTATACCTTATAAGGAAAAGAAAACATTGTTTAGAGGATTGCTGGTCAAAATTGTGACGAATATTAACTACGACAGACCAAAAGCAAATTAGTAACAAGAATCAAAGTACGTGAGAGAAATATTAGAGAACCTACCAATAGACAGAATTCGTCGACGACTCATAGGATAAAAACTGGTCACCAGTTGGACTTTGAAAATATCAGTACTGTTGATATTGAAACTAGAAAATTTCTCTGATTAGTATCCGAAACTTTACATGTAAAGTATGTAAAACTATGAATTCAATGATAGAACGTAATAATTTCACTAATGTATATGAACAGTATTTTATATACCAAACAAAGTTTCCATTGTTTTATTAAAGTTTCTATTAGTTCCTTTTTTCACTTCATCCCTTCAGTCACCGTACTTTCCTTTTACTCCCCCCCTCCCTACTCTCTTCTCTTCGCAACTTCCCTCTCCATCACATAACGTTCAGAATTTAAGTTGACAGATACAGTTTAGAAACAATGTACCCCATTTTCTCAAAAACCGCTCATTTTTTTTATTTGAATGCTGTCCATGGATGGAAAAAGGGACGCTTAAAAGAATGGCGCAGTATTAATTTTCTTTGAACTCTCTGAATGTTCGAAAATTGCAAATTTAGAATTGATGCGAGAAAGTATGAGCTGTTGAGCACCACTAGTTTGATGTAGTTTGAAATTAGCCACAAAATGCAAGCCCTGGGCGTCGTGTATCTACGGCAGCGGATAGCTATAAGGTCGAATTCTGCCGCTCCAGAGCACTATCTGGCAGAGAAGTCCAGCGGTTCGGTTGTTTTCCGTGGTTTCTACTGTCAACATCACCCAATACTGGAATATAACCCGAAGAAACGGACCGCGCGTGATCTTAGTTTCTTTTTCTTCTTCCTTATCCTACTCTGTGCCATTACACAGTCCTATCGGGAACCCAGTCGGGAGCTTCAAACGTCTCCCGGCAGGGGCAGCTCTTCGCTGAAGGCGGAAAGCACCCGCAAGCCGACGTGTAGACTGGAGCCGGATCTCCCCATCCAGTGAGAGCAGATCACCACACTATTATCACAGCAGTTGACATCAATCCGCCGCTCCGCTCCTGCAGCGCGTGCTTGACCGCGCGCGCGATCTGGCCGCTGCCTGGGGAAGCGAGCGGTGAGGCACAGGTGGCGCCGCGCGGCGGACGCTTCGTGAAAACGCTGCTCCCCGCAGCACTGTGCGCTGCTGCGTGCAACTTCTGTGTGCAAATGAACCGTCGCGTCGGAGAGTATTTTGTTACCTAACAAGAAACATGCAAATCGGAAATCTAATATCAGGAGAAGGTTCAACGAGTCCTTAAATCCAATTCGTTCTTCTACGAAGGGAAATCTTTGTTATTGATTGATTGATGGCTAATGTTTCCGGGCGCGGATTCGGTATGCGGTTTCCTCCCGGGCTGGATGGGGAGATCCAGCGCCAATCTACACTTCGATTTGCCGCATATCTCGCCCCTGGGTTAACTCCCCCAGGGGGGCACTACCCAGCTGGAACAATCTCTTCTAACTATCTACATTTCTTCTTCCACTTCTTTGTCTTCTGCTGTTGCTGCTGCTGATTAAAGCAACCCGCACTAAATGCATGTATTGGGGGACTGCGTCTAGGCGGTGCGGGCAGGAGCAGTGGTGGTGGAGGGGGCGCCTGAGCTCCTCGGAGAGAAGAGGCGTTGGGGTGAGAAGGGAGGAGAGCGGTGGGGGAGGTGTAAATAAAATTACTGCCATTTTGCTTATAAATAGAATCCATTCCTTTTCCTGCATACAGCACGGATAAAATCGCCTCGTATATTATTTCACTAGTACATATACCCTTTGCGGCTCTCATACGCAACCAACCTTCATAAATGGGGTATATAAAGAAATAGAATTTCACGGAGTTGTGACGAATTGAACTTTCACTCTAAAAAAATCCAGGATTTGCTTTTTTAAAAAACGCATATAAATGGTCATGTCAAATGCAACCCGCAACACTCTGCCGGATTTTTTAATGTATATTGTTAAAAAAACTCCTAAACAATGCGCTTTAGGGGGCTTTAAACACTAAACTTTTCAGGCCAGAAGCCTCAAAGAAATTTTTCTCATCCCGTAATCTACAGGATGAGATCTTGAACATTCCATCACATATTTGCTGATCGACGCTTCTCGATTATATCCTACCTGTTCAAAGCCTGTAGAATGTGCAGCCGTATGTGAAATTAAAACAATTACTTGATATTCTACGAGATTGAATTACACGGGTGTACATCTCTGCTTGGTAATAAAGTGAAATTGAATTGACAAGGGTGTATTGCATTGTTATCAGTTACAAGGAGACATATAGAACAAGTGACGGAGGCTAAGTAGGAGGTCTTGAATAGAAAGATACATGACAGGTTTAATATGGAATGGAAAAGTAGGGAAGATGGTGGGGCGTAAAATGCAGAAGTTCTCGTACGAGTACGCTAGTTAAGTTTATTGATTTAGTTAAGGCGAAGAAGTGCAATCTGTTCACGATTTCTTGAGTTCTAGGACTTGACTACTCTAATAATTTACTACACAGAATTGTGAATACGGGTAGTCACGACTGTTTTTGACAAGATAATATCCGATCCTGTGTAGTACAAACTATTTGCAAGACAAATCTGCTACAAATTTTGACTATTAATCCTTCTTGTGCCCTACGTGTAGGAATCCACTTTCTGCCGCGATAACGTGAAGAACAATTATTAAAAAAAATATATACATCTCACTGAGCTCAAAAAAATATGCACAGATAGTGAAACTACATTTGCCTCCAAAATTAAAGCAAGGGTTCGCCTCATCATTTGCTCAAAAGATAAAGGAAACCCCGATAAAGATGGGGTATATTGACCCAGAAGCTGAAGTGAAGAGTGTTTATCATCATGTGGTAACACGAGAGCCGTAACCTAATTGACGGCCAATCAGAAGCTTCGGCCCTTACACAGTTTTAGACCGCAGGTACTTTTATACGAGGAGAATCAATGAATATCTGGATTGGCTTGAATTCGCAGTTAATGAGCTGCCTGTGAGTAGATGGGTTGAGTCTGAGGTTCATCGTGAGTTGTTAATCGTACTGTGCTTGAGCGGGTTCTTAATGTTCGTCGAGTGTTGTTGTGCTAGCTTCACCGACACGCGGCAACGTCGGCGCCTCGTCGAGCAACTGTCAACCGCCTGCTCATTTTATTGGGACCTCAATGACAGCGATGCATCAATTCCAGGGCGGCGCCAAATTGCTTCAGCCTGTCAACGGTAAAAATAGAAAGTACTTGTGTCCTACTCCAGCAAAATTGCTGCTGAACAAAAGCAGACAAAATGTCGCACGCTCCCTGCTGAAGCCTAATAAAATACTCACGTATAACTGCAACAAATTAATTTTTAAGGAAAACACTCTCCACGCAACAACGTATAGTGAATAACGGTTCTTCACTCACTCCAAACAATTTCAAAAAAGTTGCGTTTCCACAACGCAAGACGTGAATAGCAAATTAACGGTAGGCGGCCTCTTCCTTGGAGCCTTGCTGTAACACTACATTGCTTCATGCCGTCACCAGTGACGTAAATGTAATAACCCAGAGGGGACGCGCGGTATGAGAATATGCGGGATGAAGCAAACAAATTTTCAGTCGAAATCGAAACTCTTTCATTGTTTTGTATTTTTTGGGGTCTTTCCATGTAGCTAACTAACCCACGGCCACCTCTCACATGGGAGAAACCTGATTATTTTGTTGTTTTTTTTCAATCTGCGTGCCCCTTGGAAATGAGTACTACCTGCAAGCGATGTGTGGTCGGTGGGAGGGGGGATCTGCAGTGACCTCTTGGCCTCTCCCCCTCGCGCATCTGGGCCGCCGCCGCCGCCGCCGCCAGCGCCAGTAACAGCACGTGGCTCGCGGCGCGGCGCGACCCGGGGCTGGGCGGGCGGCGGCGGGGCGGAGGGCGTGGCGGGGCGGCGTGGCGGGAGCGGGGCGGGGCGGGGGGGGAGGCGCGGGGTCAGGGGCGGGGCGGCGGTGGCCCAGCCAGCGGCACGTGGCACGGATCGACCCGCCACGCCGCGCGGTCACGGCCACTCCCCCCCCCCCGTCCACACGGGCGCCGCCGTCCACACGGGAAGCGCCGGCGGCGATCGATTTAGCACAGTGCACACGGACTTTTCAAATTCGCCAATCATACTTGCATTTTCACTCCCAAACAGGAGAAAATATAACATACAATACCGGCTCAGGGATCAACTGATGCCCCTGCAGTGCCTCTGACCGGGAGGTCCCAGGGTTCCACTCGCGTTGTGTCAGGATGTTTTCGCCACTAGCTACACAGCCAGGTCGAATTCAGCCGCTGTCTGGAGGAGAGTTCTAGCGGCCGGCTGCTCTGATCGGTAGTTTTCCGTGGTTTCTCCGATCAACACCAGGCGAATGCCGGAGCAGTATCCTAACAACGGGCCACGGACCGCGCGTTCCTTTCCTTCCCCGTCCTTGTTCTATCCTTAGCCTTAAATGTACAACGCTACCACATACATCGGGAGACAAGTCGGGTTACATCTTGTCCCGACTGGGGCGGTGCTCCGCTGTGGGAGATACCTGGCTAGGGAAACTCCGAAAGCCGACTTGTAGGTCGGCGCCGGATCTCCCCAGCTAGAGGGGGGAAATTCACCTGCCGTGACAAAAAACATGCACTACACTTACTAATGACACTAGTAGCTGACTCGCCTTGACACACTAATCGCACGATCGATCAATCAATTACACACAATAGCACTCCCTCCGAGAACTTTTTTGACAATTTTTTCTGTCACTTTAAGTATATAAAGGTACTTTATTTCTCAAGAAAATCATGAACCATACCGGGAGAAAAGTGGTTAGTTTGGGGAGATGGAACGGGTGGCCACGTGACCGGGCCAGGCCATACCTTGCTCTGCGGCGCCGCCAATCCACTTTTGGCTTGCTCTCTCCCATTGCCCGGAGATCTTGCGCTCCTCTTCGTCACGCGGCAATTGGCCGAGGGCGCACGATTCCTCGCCCACCACTCCGCCCCTCGCGTCGCCATCAGCTGCTTTTCCTAAACATATGTAGTATCAAACGTCAAAATATGTACATAAATATGTAATGAAAACAGTGAGAATATGTAATAAATAAGTATAATTGAATATAATAAGTAATATTATACTAATAAAGAGTACACTAATTAATAAACACCTTGACCTAATACGAAATTAAATTTATCAAACATTTCCTAAACAAACTTTAAAAATAATATAAATGTTTTAAAAATCATTAGGAGAGCGCAAGTTGTTGCACATTTTGCACCATAGAACTTTCCCGTCAGTAATAAAATGTTATATTGCTACCCCAGACGGTAATTTAGCAGCCAGACTGGACGCAATAGCTCTCGTACAAAGTGGCGATATCTACGACCAGCAAACAATCACTGTAGCGTGCAGAATTCTCATCGAAGTGTTACAAGTGGCCATCGCAAAGTTTCTCGGAAAATAAGGTACGATACCCGGCGTCAGTCATACTTTTCCTACCTAAAGTTGCAAATAATCTCAGTCGCTGACTCGCACTTCCTCCACTGAGATAACTGAAGCAGGCGCACCGGACTAAGAACATCCGACAGCGTCTTAACGTACCGCACTTCGATTCGACAGCACTCGGCAATAATGTAGGAAAAAATCGATTTTTTTTAAATACTTCTTTTCATGAAAAATATGTATAACATAAAAAAAATTGATAATATAAAGCATATTTTGCGAAAATAGAAAAAAATATGTAAAAAATGTAACGGAAAAATTTGATATTGTGTTAGAACGGCGACGATTCGCCAAGACTACAGTTTTGAAAACGGTAAGTGGAAAGACAAAAAAATATGTAATTACATAAAAATCCGGCCTCTAGTGATCACTAATCGTTCAACGAGTACTTCTTGATTGTATTGCACGACTCAAACTTACGAGGTTTCAAAATCGAAGAAGCCAGTGAAAATGTTTGCATTATCTCAAAATTCGAATACATGCAATGTCCCTGAATGAGAAACAAATTGAAAAGTCCACGGTCAAAAGTACAAATCTTATTTTATGAAATGCACGAACGAAATGCAATTACAACAGTCAAGAAAGAGCACAAAAGATGCTCGGTTCGTAATGAAACGCTCGTAATAGGTTAAGATAACTTGCTTCCGCAGAAACATCATTAAAAGAATACACGTCAGTTGAAAAGTTTCATCAAATATTTACCGAACTGTTGTAAGAAAAATGAGAATTATTCAAAACTGAATAAATTTGAATAATCAATAAGTTTTTACAATTTTAATACAGAATTCTAGGAACTGTGGAAAAAGTTTGAATCATCCAAAATCTCCAATTTTATACATTTGAATTACACAATTTCGTCTGTTTGTCTCTCGGAATTGTTGGCTTAGTGTCTTCTTTTAGACCTAGCTCTGAACTTTTCAGTTCCATCTGCCCCTTCTCTTCATAGAGATGAAGTGCGTTATGTGTAGGAATTGCTGTTGCTGCTCATCCTCCTCGTTTCCGGTAAGAGTTCGCCCCCAGCTCCCTGACGAACGCTGACCGCACCGAATGGAGGGGCAGCACGTTTCGCGCCTTCGCCCCTTGGAGCGTCGCAGCGAGTTGTCTTTTTGGCAGTCATCAACTCATTTATTCTCGATATGCGTACAAGCAATCTTCATTTTAATCGATTCAAATACATCAATAATACGTTATTCTTGTAATGACTGAGATGTTTTCCTACATAATAAACGTAGTAAGAAGTTTAGAAAATTGCAAAATGTCATTTTTTTGACCTACTCGAACTGAATAGGACTTACTGCATTACTGAAGACAGATGTTTATTTTCTTGTGTACGTAGTGTAAAGAAAATGCTTCAAACGGTCTGTCTGTTTGTCAGTTTGCGAATAACATTAATAACTAACGCCTAAACCGTTCATAGGGTTTGGGTCAAAGTAAAGATAAAAATTAATACATAATAACCTAGTTCCTATGACATTTCCTAAATGTTCTAAAAACCGCTAAATGTTTTTCTTTCAAATATTTCCTAAATTAAAGAAAAGTTAATTTATATAAAACGGCCAGATCCAATTTTAATGAAATGCAGTGAATGATTCGAAAGTTCATTTTTTTTTTTACTCTCTCCTTCGCCGTTATTGAAGCTAGATATGAGTTCTTAATGGAATGTTCTTCAAAATTAAGTCTTTAACTAATGTTACGTCCTTTTTTTTTCAAAATATGACCAGTGTTTGCGTATTTTTATGTGAAATCTTTAAGATTCTCGCTTGTAGTTAATATTTTCATCACAATAATTTTTGCTGCATTTTTAACTGCAATGCATCAAATGATGTCTTATGAAGCCACTCAAAATCTTCTAACAACTCGCGTGTCAACGAAGACAAAAAAAAATTCAAACAACTCTTTTCACCCCGAAAATGCCCACACGAAAATATATTTTGCTCTTCAGTGATTTTCCTAAGGTATTATTTCAAATAGCCTATTATAGGTCGAAATGATTGAGAAAACGTGAACAAAATCTACACACAATTTTCTCAATATAAGTATTACATGAAATAAAAGTAAACAATTGTGTTAATCGTAAATAATAAATCTACATTTTCTGCTGTTACTTAGTTCTGAGAAAATTGCTCATTAATGAGTAGGATATATTTTAGAGCTAAAAAAACTTTAAAATCTATCAAAAGTGGTGTTGTATATCTCAGATCAATAGATTCAGTGTCACAAAGCCCATTATTTGCTTGGAATACTTCAAGTATATCAATTTCACTTAAAAAGAGCTTTTTTTATTACATTATTATGTTAAGTAATCGTTACGGTAAAATCAACCGGTCTTATGGCACTAGGGCTTCAGATAGGTGCTCCGATATACGTAGACACTAAACCTGTGAGTTTGAATTCCACGCAAGGCATGGGTGTTTCCTTCGTTTGAGCATGGGCCATTATTATTCGTCTCTAGTGATTCATGTCTTTGTCTTAATGCTTTCGTAACCCCTTGCCCTGACCGTAATGACGTCTGAGATCTGTGTGCAATCTGTGTCATTGAGGATCTGGCTCCCTCCGCCCACAACTAGTGGCGTATACTGTTTTCATGCCCTGGGCTACCACTAGGCTAGAAATAAACTTTGACTATACAACTACACACAATCTTCCATTACGTATTTTGTCTAGTTTGTACTACTTATATTATACATATTATATATATTACGTTATATGAACGACGATTAAAAGGCTTCTCTAATAAATGCTGTTCAATACACTCATTGTCAACAGATCCAACAACTTCTCGAAGTTTGCTTGGATTTTTTCAAAATATCTTGCAAAATATCTGACAATAGTTAACTTTGACATTATCATATACTTAATATGTTGCAATTTTAACACTTAAAACACGCTTTATATATATATATATATATATATATATATATATATATATATATATAACACACACACACATACACCTCACCACCAAATATGTATGTCTTGCACGTCTAATTTACTCTGTCCGTTTACTGCCCACTGCCTCCGAACTTCTCCGAGCGTGTCAAGGAACCGCCCGGGAAATCGGCAACCAGAGCCCTTGGCTGCCCTTTGTCACCAGCAGGAGGGGGAGTGAGTCATGCAACGAACGCACGCTGTGTGGATGCCGCTGGGTGCCAGCGGATTCTTCGGCGTTGCCGCCTCTAAAGAAGACTGATGCGCCGACTAGCGAGCGATTTAATAGACATCTCAACAGAACAGATTGAATAGAATCTTGAAAAATGTATGTCACTGAAAAAGAATGTGGCTCATAATTATTTTTAATATAATTCATCTTGACATATTTTTGTTCTCGTAATTCCCTTGGGCTACCGCTGGTAGCCTCGGTAGCCCATAGCATGCGCCACTGCGAGCGAGCGAGCGAACGGGCGTCGACGCGGGGGCCGGGCGGCGAGCACACGGAGGGCCTGGTCGGGCCTGGAGCGCTTGGTCACTCTGCACTGGGATTTGTCGGCAAGAGAGCGCGGGAGGCCCTGATAGGTTCTTCAGGCGCCGATAGATGGCCACCGGAAAGATGCATTGATTATTTCGTTTTATTGATTTTGATTGATTTTTTCGTGTTTCCGGGCGCGTCAACGGGACTAATGCGTGCATGTTTTTTTTCTCTGGAGATGGCGGTGATCTTCCCCCGCTGGATGGCGAGATCCGACGCCGACCTACCGTCGGCTAGTGCGGTTTCCCCCTAACCAGGACTCTCCCACCAGTGGGGCACCGCCCCAGCCGGAACAAGCTCTAGGCTCCCGACAGGTCTCCCGGAATATGTGGTAATGTGGTGCATGTTAGTGTAAGTGTGTGTGTAAGGGGAGAGGATAGGGCAAGGAAGAGGAAGGACAGATCGCGCGCAGTTCGTGGCCCGTTTGTCAGGGTACTGCTCCGGCATTCGCCTGGTGTTGATCGGAGAAACCACGGAAAACCACCGATCAGAGCAACAGACCGCTAGAATTCTCCTCTAGACAAGGACTAAATTCGACCTAGCTGAAAATATAGCGTCGAAAATCCTGCCGCCGTGGGGAGTGGGAACCTAGGACCTCCCGGTCAGAGGTGCTGCAGTGACATCAGTTGATGCACTGAGCTACCGCTCTCAGTGATTATTTCGTGTTTCCGGGCACGTCAACAGCCCTGCTCATTAGTCCCGTAAGTGTAGGGCATGTTTTTATCAAGGAGGCTCCAGAAGGTGATGGTCATTCCCCGCAGGATGGCATGATATGGCGCCGACCTATAAGTCATCTAGCCGGATTTTCCCAGGTGCGGAAAGGAATGGAATAAACCCGGAAAGTTAGCCCCAACCCAATGGAAAATGGAACGGAGCAGCACGAAAACTTCCGTGACATTTTTAGCTCTGCTACTTTTGTTTATATTTAGCAATATTGTTATCATTGAACTTTTAAGTTGTTACTTTCACGAGTTTCGCCCTCGCAAAGGATTCTCCGTGGCGACGTTTTATGTGCTCGAGGATATTCCAGCTCCTCTTCAGAAATAATCAGGAAGTAGCTGAACCCTTGCGATTGCAGCGCCCAAAAGGAACAAAGCCGAAAAATTACATGAGAAAATTGCAACATGTGTAGTCGGAATGTCGATCCCCTGTCTCCCCCTCAGAAGTTTCATATCGTTCATTATTTACTCTGGAAATCTAATGAAACGAGGAATGTTTACAAATGCTTGAGCAATACTATCACCATTGACTGTATACACATACTTACACAAGTTTTTGAAAATGTAATTGAAATATTGTAAATTTATCCACATCCGATATGTGTGTTGTAATGGATTATAGCAGGAAATCTGCTGTTCACTTGAAAATGTATTGCATCACAATGAAAACTGAATTTTTGTATGAAAAGAAACATGTCAGAAGATTGCTCGACGTTGCTTGCATACATTCATTAATCTTTGCATTTAAAAACATTCAATCTTCAAACTTAAATATACTTGCTACTGTCGCTTTGCTAACAATAACCTCTCAAAGTTTCATCTGAAGAATTTCCTGTTCCGCGCTCTGAATGTCGAAGAACAGACTGGGAGAGGTAGTTCAGTGCATCAACTGATGTCACTGCAGTGCGTCTGACCGGGGGATCCTAGTTTTGACTGCCAACAGTGGCAAGATTTTGGACCGTAGCTTTTCAGGTAGGTCGAATTCAGTCGCTGTCTGGAGGAGAATTCTAGCGGCCGGCTGCTCTGATCGGCAGTTTTCCGTGGTTTCTCCGATCAACACAAGGCGAATGCCGGAGCAGTACCCTAACAAACGGTCCACGGACCGCGCACGATCAGTCCTTCTTCTTCCGTGTCATACTGTCCTATCCTTGCTCCTTACACACTTACTCTAACATGCACTACACTACTTCACATGCCGGAAGACCGGTCGGGGACTTAGAGCTTGTTCCGGCTGGGGCGGTGCCCCAATGGAGGAGATACCTATTAAGAGAAATACCCGCTAGCCGACGATAGGTCGACGTCGGATCTCGCCATCCAGCGGGGGAGGATCACCGCCACCTCCCGAGAAAAAATGCACTACACTTACGGGACTCATGACCTCGTTAGTTGACGCGCCCGTAATCACTAACAATCACTCCATCGAAGAGCAGGCTCCGCCTCCGCCAGCAGCGAGGGGCTTTCGCACCGCCCCCACGGAGCCAACGCAGCGACCCTCGCGCCCTTTCCCGTCCGGGGCAACGCGAGCGTCTTCCTTCGGCAGAAGCGGTCGAGGTGACTCAATTGTGCATCAGAAGAGAGTGGAACGAGGCTCGTCGCCCTAGGAAGGGAAAAAGTGTTCGAACGGGCGCCGTTTGCCAAACAGTGAGGGCGCGCGTCTTCGCGTACCCTCATTCAACCCTCCCTCATTCCGCCCCTCGTCCCTATGCATTTCCTCACTGTAATCCATACCTCATTTTGATGTCAATGGAATTTCTCAGTTTGAACCGAATAGCGAATAAATAAATGTATACGGTAGTCTAAAATAAGTGAGACTCTTTTTGTAGTGTGTAGCTTATGCCTCGTATTTCTGTGCCTAGGTTTCATGAACTACGAATGCGTTTCATGAAAACGTGACCATTAGCGACAACCACAACCTAATGAATTGTAGCATCAACATCCTCTCCCCACGGGCTCCTGCGCCGAAGGCCTGCCCCAGGGAGCACAGGGTCTGCGCAGCTCATTTTGCCCTTCGGTAATGGACGCGTCGCGTTCGTTGGCCTAAGGTCGGACACTAGAAACGGGTTAAGAATATTACAGTGTATGTTACCTCTAAGAACTTTTTGCAAATTCTTCCTCTGAAGGATTGCAAAACAATTTTTTTACATTTTTTTTAGAAAGGTGTTTGTCGATTGCATATGCGTTGAGGTACGACTACAGGCGTGCGGGCCCTAAAACAAAAAGCAAAAAAAGAATGGGCGAGAATTTATTAACCCTCTTTTCCATAAGCCTTTTTCTTTTAAAAATGACTTATTTTAATAGTAAATAAATCAAACGTGCCACAAGCAGAATGGAATTATGACATTAATTAAACAAATTAAAAAAATGTAATTGATTTTGTGTTGAACCATTAAAAGAGTTGTCAAATGGGTTGCGGACTGAAATGTATAACAATTCCTCAAAGTGTTTGGTTAAAAAAGGGAATTGTTGGAACATGTTTAGGGGCACGGCAAGGCAACGGCTTCAGCCGAGGTCTTGCGAGGAGGCTTCTGAGGCTGTGAGTGGTCGCTGGGGGGAGGGGGGGCGCTTGTGGGGGGGTCAGAACGTCTCCCGTGAGTCGCGTCGTAGAGAACGAACTGTTTGGAAGGGTTTTCGCCGAATGAGGTTTTCAGATTTTATTAATTAGGTTCATGAAATATTTATAGCTTTGAAAATGAATTTGTCTTTATGATGGTCTTCAATTAATGTAGGCTACAGTGTATCGAAACTATATTTTTAATTAAATAAACATACATAAACAAAATATCAAAAACACCTCTAGGAAATTAATATATCATGTAAAATGAACACTAATAAAGGTATTTGCTTTCACATTATCTGCCGCCTTAAAATGGCACTGTTTAAATTTTATAATACACGGAGTGGGAAGACGGTCAATCATTTTTGATTCTTGTAACGTTGACATTCGTGTTGGCTGTCCGGGAGGAACAGATGACAAAACAGAGAGAGAATTTTTGGCAGTCATGCTGCAACCTTCCTCAGGGCAAAACGCGACATTTATGTTCCCGCAATAGCCGACGAGTTAATGACTCCGACCGCAGAAACCTATGCTATTAAATAAAACGTGTTAACCCGTAACCACAGATGGGAGTCAAACTGACTCCGCTTTTTTCTATATTTTTATTTTATTATTTTTATGCTTCTCCTATTTCCACCAGAACTTCCGCATCTTCAAATTAACTCTTCATTGTTGCGTACGTGGATTGTCGATTTTGATTTACCATCTTTATTTACCAGATTTATTTTCTGTTCAAAGTAGCTTTGTGCGCCACGGAGTCAGTTTCACTCCACGTCAGTGAACAAGTGACAAGAAAGCAGTCGACGTTGAGACTCGGCGGGGTGCGGACGTTCGCTGCTCCGCTGTGCTTCCATCGCGCGCTATGACCGTGGTCGTTCTAGATAATGCGTCAAGAATGAAAGCTGTTATAGTTTTTTTTTTTTTTTGTGATTAATAGTTGTTCCTTAACTGTGTGCAAATTCGGGTGACGAGTTTTCCTAGATTTGTGAAGTTCAGTGTTTTAGTGAGTGTTCTCTTCATTTCCACGCACCGAGAAGCTCGAAGTGCGTATGTTTCTGACCATCGTGTTGCTGCTTGGCATCCGAGCAACAACATCGTAACCATCATGGAAGTCCTCCATCCCAATCAACAACCAAGTATTGTTTCAAGTAAGAGTTATGTTCAAGCTTGTAATAGTTCCCTGTTTCCTAAGAAAGAAAATGCAATTGTGATTGACTCTGCAAATTATGCACCGACAGTTGACTTCATTGAAGCCCTTGCAGGAAAAACTAATCCTTCTCATATTCGGTTTGCATCAAAGATCTCTAATAACAGGCTGTGTGTTTATTTGTCCACCAAAGAAGTTGCTGACGATCTAGTATCCAAAGTTAAATCAATAATTGTATCTGACCATGAATTTACTATAAGACCGCTAATTTCACGCAACAAAAAAATAATTCTTTCCAATGTTTGCCCGAGTATCCCTAACAATCTACTAGAAGATAAGTTATTAGAATTTGGCGTTAAAACTGTGGCATCAATGTCTTTTATTCGTGCAGGTTTCTCTAACCCAAACTTAAACCATATCATGAGTTTCAGAAGACAAACCTACATAGCACCGGAACATGAAGAACTACTCCCGGAGTCTTTCCAAGTAACATTGGATGGTTTACCGCATTGGATATACATCTCATCTGATATCCCTACCTGCTTTCAATGCAAGCTGCAAGGTCATTTTGCTAAGAACTGCCCAAATGGCAACTCACCCTACCGCAAGCAGCTATCAGCCCGAAGGTAACAACCTTTCCCTTATCAGACGGCGACCTTTCCGTTTTTCCTGCCCCCGGTCCCGCTCCTGTCATTAACGAGAACGAATTCCCTGATCTCCCAAATGTTTCACAACCAGATCCTTTACCGGCATTCCCTACAACTTCAGTCTCGGAATCCAAGACAAAGAAGCCAACGGAAAACACGGTAAAATCAAGAACTAAAGGCCACTCTCAACTAGTAGTTCCCAAGCGACGCCTCTTCCCGCTAATGTGTCAAGAGATCTCGTTACGGAAAAGACTGTCCTCTCTGATTCGGAGATATCTTTAGACTTAGAAGACCCCCCTGTGAAACAAAATAGTGTTCCCCCCCAAAAAAATAAAACCACCCCAGATAGTAAAGAAGACATTCAATGGTCAGTGACCAAAGAAAAGATTGAAAAGAGCCCAATTAAATACCCGTTATCGATGAATGAATTGTTAAGCTTCTTTGACAAATCTAAAGGTTCCCAGAACATTGCAGAAATTGCTAAAGACTTCTCTCCAGATATTCCACCTATAATTTCAATGTTACGGGATATTTATTCCACCCTTCCTAAAAAAGGTATTAAAAACAGATGTTCCAGAATAATCAAAAAACTTGAAAGTGCATTGGATTCTGATACGGATACGTCCCAGGCATCTACAGTGTAATACTACGGCCATATATTTCCCTGTATTCCGGCCTCATGAAAATTATAGAACTCCTCACCAAATTTAATCTCATAAATAGTATTTAGATAGTGATTATACATTGTCCCATGTACAATATTAATATTAAGGCTCTATGTGTGTATCCCACGAAATTGTGCAACTAATGTATATTTGTATATTTGTAACTACTGTATTATTGTAACTGTGGTCGCCAATGACCTAGACGTTTCTAAGGCGACCTTAAATAAATAATATAAAAAAAAAAGTGACAAGAAAAATATTCCTGTTGACACTACCGAAGGCAGGCATGAATGTAATATTTTTTCTGTTATCTGAGTTTTATTTATTGTATTTATTTTTTTAATTTTTCGGGCAATATCCTTGGTATTATCTTGATATTTTTCTCGGATAGCACCAATGGCAACAGTAACAAGGCTGGATTTTTTAAAAAGTGTAGCTAAGGAAATAGAAAGGAGATTGAATTAGACATTGAACTGGAGATTGAAGTAGATATTGAAGTAGAGAGAATTGAATTAGAAAGGATATTGTCCATCATCGGACTTCTTTGACAAGACATAAGAATTTCAAAAGAGGATGAAAACTATCAACAAGAAAATAATGTTCTATTGCCCTAAGAAACTCAATATTAATAACAAATACTATTTGTTGTTCTTTTAAACATGCACATGGGTCCATGTTCATCAACAATATGTGTCAATTGTAAAAGCAACAAAACATGAATAGTATTTATAAACTATTGTTAAATGTGTTTAATCGTTATATTCGCATTAAATATTTAATCTGAATAGATTGACTGCAGACACGCAATTAAAAAGAAAGTAATAATTATTATTAATTATTCAAAATCTTCTAAAACAAGGTTCCGTTATAACAGAAGTAATTACACAGTATACACAAAAAATAAGTTGAAAAAGTAAATTAGTAAGACATAAAACATCGAGGAAGCATGCGGAATTAGTTTGACTCCACTTCAGTAGTTGCGTAATATAAATTCACGTCTGTAGTTACAGGTTAAAAACTTTATATTAGTCTGAAAATTTGCTACCACGTGCTGTTTCGTTGTAAATTACTATACTTCCATTTTTCTTTGGTGCCCGATGACATTAGGTCATTGTTACACCTCCTGCCTTATAAAATGAATCTTTTTGATTAATTCGCCTCTGGAATGTGCTTACCAAGGTTAAAAAGAATCATTTTATAAGGCAGGAGGTGTAACAAAGACCTAATAACTTCTGCAAAATTTTACAATGACCTAAAATCAGACACTATAGAAAAGTACAGTCGTTTCCGGTTATAGTGAACTGGGATATAGTGAACTAAAGTCACTGGTCCCGCTTCACTTACATTACAAATAAACATAACAAGATTCAGTTATAGTGAACCTGAATCTCGGCTATAGTGATGTGTTGTGGCTCCTCGATACTGAAAATTCGATTGACGGCAAAACGTCTCTCTGTCGGCCTGTCTGTCCGTCTCTACTTTTGTGTCATTACTTTTAAGGTAGCGCCTAAACCGTTCAGCCGATTTTCTCAACAATTGATACAATGGACTTCTGTTATAGTGAACTCGGATTTAGTGAACTAAAGTCACTGGTCCCGCTTCACTTACATTACAAATATGCATAACAAGATTCAGTTATAGTGAACCTGAATCTCGGCTACAGTGAACGTAGGAAATACAACGTCCTGGGCATTAATTCCCTCCTGGAAAAGAATATATCGCCTCAGCGCCACAAATTCCAACACGAGGCAGCTTGAGAAAACGTCGTCGGCCAAAGGCCACAATAGAAATCTCCTCTGAGTTGAAGGTAGGGGACCGGGAGTGGGCACCTCTCTGATGACCGGAAGCAAAGGCCGGGTCCTGCTTGGGCTACAACTGGCGGCGGCGACTCGCGATTGCTTGCTTCAGTTTCAATCTTGGCGTTACTTGATATTCCGCAGGGCACAGCGCGTTGTGTTCTACGTAGCCGGCAGGAAGCACGCGACTGCCACAGACTGGCGATATCGGTCGTGCCGCGCGGAAAAGCGATCAGGTTCATTAGCCGCTTGCGCCATCCTGCTACCGCAAGTATCACATATATTACTAGGGGTAGAGTAAAAGGGACTTCGGAGAGTGAGACGGTTCCAACAGTGCCAGAGGAATTGAAGGGTGTCAAAACTGCAGTACGATACTCTGAGATAGAGGAAAATGCAGAATCCAATACGAGCGAACGAACAAGCGAGCAAACGAACTCTGGAGAAGGATCTAGAAAAATTACTAAAGGAAAGTACGAAGCAAAAGTTGAAAATAATCGAATTTTTATGGTCAAATGAGTAGCAAACATGGAAAAAGTCACATGTCCATTCGGTGAAAATTGAATTCTTCTCTTGTTTTTACCTAGAATTATATTTCCAGCAAAAACGTGAAATGTCTTACTATACAATAAGTAGTACTCTATTCGTTGGGTAAAAGAGTGGGTTAAAAAGTGTAAAATTTGAGCTAACTTCTTTCGTTTTTATTGCAAGGGAGTGAAGTGGATGTGTCACGCTTTGAATGTTTGCTCCTCAAATAAAGATATTGAAAATTTCAGTTTGTGTCGTTAATGTATTTTGCTGTATCTCTATATTAATAGAATCAATTGTTAGGGAGACATTCCATTTCATTTTGACATCGGATATAGTGAAGGAAAGACGTTGGTCCCCAGACGTTCACTAGAAGCGGAGTTGTGTGCGCAGTGGCAGGGCAGGCGAGCGGTTGCGCGCCCGCAGCTGCTGCTGTTTCTGAGCACTGTGCGGCGCGTCGGTTGCGTCAGGGACGGGGCGGGGCGAGGCGGGGTGTGGCGGGCGGGACGCGCCCCCGGGCGAGCGGCAGTCCCGGGAGCGACGCCCGCGCGCACCGCCGCATGAGCGTCACGCCCAACCGCCCCCGCGCCCGCGCCCACGGTAAGTGCGCCCGGGGCGACGCCCCCGCCCTCGCCCTCGCCCTCGCCCTCCGATGCCAGACGCATCGCCCAGCAGGCGCGCTCGCGAGGTCATTGTTCTGCTCACGTGCGCTGCGCTGACGTAGCGATATGATTCACTCGTGTGTTCAAAGTTTCCCCATGTTGCTAGTAAGAAAGTCCGATATTCATTTCCTAAATTCTTCTTTGATTTCTTTGTATATCTGCAAATAGCTGACGCTTCTTGCCTTGATAATAAATTACCTTTTTGTTGCTTGAGCTGAATGGTATGTGTTGATTGAACGACAGTTTTATAGACATACAATGATGATTTCATTTTCGTGTCATACACCTTATGCCGACAAATTCTCGCAACTTTCTATAAAAATTAACTTCGCCATGAACGATATCTTATAATACTCGTATTTCAGCTGAATTTAAAATAAAGCTTCGCAAGAGAGCAAGCTGTTTCCTTTTAGGCTTGGCCCGTTGTACCCCTTTGTAGCCTCCGGGCTCCTGACGCGATAGTTCATCGGGACGCACGCAAAATAACTCCCACAGAGAAATCCGCGCTTGTTAGTATCTTATGAGGCTGAAGTGCGATCAGTGGAAAGAGTGCACACGTTTTTGTTTGTGTGCCACCGCATCCATTCTTTTGCAATGCGTTAAGGCGGTGGGCAAGCTGCCTTGCGTTGTGGCCGGTCCTATTTTAGCATCGATTCTTCGTCGCCCGGAGGAGAGAGTTGAGGAGGGCAACGACCCTCGTGTTGGGGGAGGGGGGCATTGGCACAGCGCAGCGCTCTCGCTTTCAGCCCCCCCCTCCTCCTCGCAGACCGGTCCTTCGCCGGGGGCGACGGGTATTTCTGTCGTTTCCGCGCATACGGCCTCCGCTTTCACCGCAACCTACTTCGCCTCGCGTTGAGGCGAACGCACCTCCTCCTCCGCTCCGCTGAGGAGGCATCTGCTTAATAGGGCTTGAAGGAAACTGCAACTGCTGCCTTGCGGCTAAGCAACTGAGAGAGAGGGAGAGAGAGAGCTTTTCTTATTTATTTATTTGCTAAAACTAACTTTATTTTAGCACAAATCCAATTTATTAGTTATATAGCACTTTGCCACACTTAACATTAACAAAATTATTAATACATTCTCCTTAATGCTAAGTAGTGTTTGTTGATGCTTCTTCTTGATATATATATATTCACACATCATTCGTTCTTGTTTCATTGTATTCATAAGGGCAAACGTGAAGAGTTAGGAGTTTTAGCACCGTGGGCGAGGTCGCGACGTTACACTGTCACGTGACGGGCCTCGCAGTTACGACGTCGGCGTAAGGTACTAGTATCTTATTTCTTCATGAATGGTGCAGGTCAGTGAGCCTGTCAAAATGGCAGTGATAAACAAAAACGGTTGCGTTTTACTTCTGATAAACTGATTCTCGTGTATGAGGCAGTTGAAATTGAACATTGCCAAAATCCGTAACAGTGAAAGAATTACCCTAAACTTTTGGAAAGATGACTGGTAAAAATATCGGGGAAGTTCAAATACTATATTTCTAATAAAGAACTATATATATTCCCTATTTTCTCTAGAAGAGCCAGTTCAAAATTTCAGACTGCGTAGTCATAACGCACCGTAAGGAAATCTAAAAGTTCTTGCGCGTTGAATTTTGTTTTGTCAAAGGTCTCACCAATTGTCTAGATTCTTTGATGCATTATGTAACCTCTTTGTTCGACGCTTGAAATGGATCTTTTGTTTCAATTCTTAATGCTGTCGCATTGGCTAAGCCTGGCGCTTAAGTTTCCTAATTGTCTGTACGATGGAAGAGGCAAGATCGGCTCCCGTGCTCGAGGGTTCTTTTGGCGGGAAGGAATTCCAACTGTGCTTTGGCGATTCAGCATTGCTACGCGGTTTATTCAAGTATGGATTCTCGAGGAGAGGATGATCAAGATAATAAACAAGGGGTATATCGTATTCCCCCCACCCGTGTCATTATGGAAGAAATATATCTTTTCTGTGGTGCCATCCTGCAGAATAGAAACCGTCCCCCAGGCATCTGCTGTAGAATTTAAAATTAGATTTTGATTTATTACTAATTCTGAAAATAAGTTTGAGAACTTGGTGGCCGAATACACTAACTAAACATTACAGAACTTAACAACTATACAAAATTTTACAAACTTTACAAATTAACATGAGCATTTCAACGTGCAAGCTTCCATAGCACTCCACCTCACCGCACTTCTCTTTACTTCACCTCACCATACGGCTAATCACTGAGTATTAATGTGTTTCTTACACCCTCGTTTCCCTCAACTTCCCAACACAGCACTACTTGCCACTGCACATAAATAATAATCCTCCACTGCTGCTTTTTCCGGCTCCGCCTCCTCCGAAGCATCACACCGATCCCGCATCCCAAACCCTTTCAATGCTGTCTGTCAAATCGAAAGTAAAACTTATTTTTTCATTAAATCTATGAACGGAACTCGAAGCAAATGAAAGTGTCTGTGTTCCGGTTTCAGTTCATGAATGGGTCCACGATTCCGGAAGTGACAAGCACATCTGAGTTTCTCAGAAAGGGAACATTTCGTACTTGTTTCCTTATTTCAAATTTTCGAGTTTTTTTGTTTTTGTTTGTTTGTTTGTTTGTTTTTTTTACGGAGAGGAGATAAGCTGGACCAGGAAGGAATCGTCAGCAATTTTAATATTATTGAAATTTTAGAAATGAATTTCGAATATACTTGTAAAAATCTTGAAAATAGTTATTTCCTTTTTGAAAATGGAATTTGAAAGCGCATCGAAAACGATTCGTTCTGAAAAGCCGAATAGTTCGCCCTCCGCTCGTTGTGCGCGGAGCGAGTGGTCCACGAGCTTCGTTGCCGTTGACTCTGAAGGCAGTTCAGTCTGCTTCCTCCCGCCGCTGAGGCTGGCGTTCTGGAGCACTTGCTAAGCCCCGAGCAGTGCAGCCCGTACGTACCGTACGCTGTTGAACTGGCGCGCGGGACAAGGTAGCGCTCCGCTATGGGAACGCCCTCTCGCCTCCTACGCCACCCCAAAGGGCCACAAGCGAAGGGCGTGCTTCCTCGCCACGCGAGCGGGGGTCCTACCTGCCCCCTCACACCGGTGAACAGCCCGGCACCTCTTTTCTTATTCAGCAAGAAATTTTCGACACTAGCTTTTCAGCTAGATCGAATTCAGCCGTTGTTTGGAGGAGAATCTTAGCTCCCGGCTGCTCTGATCGGTAGTTTTCCGTGGTTTCTCCAATCAACACCAGGCGATTGCCCGACCAGTACCGTAACAAACGGGCTACGGACCGCACGCGATCTTTCCTGCCTTTTCCTTGTCCTATCGTTACCCCTTACTTACACACACAGTTATATGTATTATACTACCGGACATCCCGAGAAACAGTCAGAGAAACAAACTTAGATCTTGTCCCGACTGGGGCGGTGCCCCGCTGCTGGGAAATACCTAGCTAGGGAAAACACCGTAAGCCGACGTTGGACGGCGTAGTCTTTCACCGCCCAGCGGGGAAGAACACTGCCACCTCTTGGGATAAAACATGAACTGGAAGATGAAGACAATTTCGCAAAAGAAATTGCCTTCGAGATTACAGTACACAAACTACAACTCGTACTTCAATCACCATCGCATTCATTGGATTTAAATAATAAAATACTTCATTATTATAATTTTTTACAAACAAGAGAATGGCAATACCTAAGAGTCCACAGCAAAACCCAAAGTTCAGGTGGATTAAATATAGGGTCTAAAACATAAAATACATCTAATTTTTAAATCTATTTGTGAATTTTTAAGTTTAATTGTATCTGTATAATAACTGTTTTATTTTCAAGGATGTTATGAATCTCCGTAAGTGGTGATTATTTTTTCAATCAGTAATCAGGTTCCCATTCGCAGTTTCTATCACTATACCTTCACTTTTCGCAAATAATGATGCCCATACCCGGTTAACCTTGATCCTCCTTCAATGTTTTGTAGTTCACCCTTCTAATCCTTAAACTTCATCGTCCATTTTCCATCCAATATCATGCACCCCATAATGTCCTAAAACGGGTCTACTTGCCTCGTCACTTATCCAGAACTATCCAGTACACTCGACTGGTATCCTTCTCAACTGACAATTTCTCCAAATCCACCTTCATCATAACTCTTCAAAACTTCTTACTTTCACAAGAATTCAAAAACATGTCTGTATGAGACTTCTGTTTAAATTTATCTGCTGTCGATTGTGTTACTTCCCCAACTAGTCTTGCGGCTATGGAAAATCCATACATTATATCCTTTGTTGTCTGTTAATTTGACGATAACGATCTATTTACTTTAATAGTCTTCAAGTCATTGTAACTGTCATGGTTACAAACTAACATGTTTACAAACTGTCCCTGTAACCCACCTCATCGCACTCTGTTCAAAAATCCCAAATGCTTTTTATTTTGCAAACTAATGTAATGTTGCACAACGCAACGCCAAGCCCACCACACCCACCCACCCCCCCCACCACGCCGCACCACACCATGCCACGCTCCTATTCAAACCATACCACCCACACAATGCAAAATCACGCCGGCCACGCCACGCCATGCAACACTGCAATAGTCACGTCACACCATACAACACAATAGGCTTTGCCACGCCATGTCACTTTACACCATTACACGCCACGCCATCCCACCGTTATACCACCCCACGCCAGACCACGCCACGCCATGACGCGTCCCGCGACGCGATCGATGAGGCCAGACGGCGGCGATTTCTGCCCTCCCCCTCCTCTCTTGTTCCCCTTCGCCATTCTTCCTTTCCGCCCTCCCCCTCCCTTCACCTTGTCTCTTCCCTCTCACCCTCCTCCTTTCTCCTTCATCCTCCCCTTCTCCCATCACCTTCGCACTCCCACTTCTCCCTCCCCCTTTGCCCTCCTCCTGTGCGATGGTCTCTCACACGACACGAGCGAAAAGGCTGGGCGAATCCAGCGTGTTGAAATTGCGCTGAGATGAATCTGAATCCAGCTGTCCCTGGCCCCTGACCGGGGCGCGGGGTTCGCAAACACACATAGAAGACAGTGGTGGCTGGCACGAGGCGCACGCGGAGGGCTGCGTCTTTGCCACGTGGGAGGGGCCCCTGCAACCTCAGAGAGAACGGTCGAGCCTCCGGCTGGGGGCGGTCGCACATCGCGGCTGGCACGAACGCAGGTCATGAACCGCGCAAGCCACAACTGGGCTTTCGAAGTACGCCGCGCCGCGCCGCGCCGCGCCCCGAGGGTGGTCGGTGGGCAAAGCGAGGTAGCCGCGGCGGAGAGTCAAAACGGCGCTTGCAACAAGCGGAGGGGCGCGGGCTGCCGAAATGCCACTCGCGTGCGTAGGCAAACTGCATCCACTGGAGCACTGCAGAGCTGGGCGATGCGGCGGCACGTGAGGTCGCGTTGGGGCAGGGCACCGCCCGCCATCGACCGCCGCGGCAAAGATAGCGGTCCACCTGTTGGTTGAGGAAGCCCTGCGCCCATGGCGGCGGGAGGGGAAGGCTCTGCGAACTCCACCATTGATTGATCATTGATTTTTTCATGTTTCCGGACGCGTCAACTGCTCTGGTCATTAGTCCCGTAAATGCAGTGCATGTTTTTTCTCGGGCGACGGCGGTGATCTTCCCCCGCTGGATGGCGAGATCCGGCACCGACCTACCGTCGGCTAGCGGGGTTTCCCCGAACCAGGACTCTCCCACCAGCGGGGCACCGCCGCAGCCGGGACAAGCTCTAAGCTCCCGACCGGTCTCCCGGAATATGTTGTAGTGTAGTGCATGTTAGTGTACGTTTGTGTGTAAGGGGAGAGGATAGGACAAGGAAGAGGAAGGAAATATCGCGCGCGGTACGTGGCCCGTTTGTTATGGTACTACTCCGACATTCGCCGAGTGTTGATCGGAGAAACCTCGGAAAACCGATCAGAGCAGCCGGCTGCTAGAATTCTCCTTCAGACAGCGACTGAATTCGACCTGGCTGAAAAGCTAGAGTCAAAAATCCTGCCGTCAGGACTCGAACCTAGGACCTCCCGGTCAGAGGCGCTGCAGTGACATCGGTTGATGCACTGAGCTACCGCCCCCGGTCTGGGAACTCCACCCGACGCGCTTCGAGCTGCCGGCTCGCACATGTCTAGAGGCCATTGGCGGAGGAGGCTGTTTCAGAGGCCGGCGAGCTCAAAGGCGTGTGGAACAAAGCACCGACGACGTCCACTGCAGGGCGACGAGTGGCTTCGAGACTTTCCTGCGCATCTACGCACCGCTCTCGTGCGAAGCAGGCTAAGAAAACTTTTGTGCCAATCGGTCCTCCACCAGTGTCCTATTCGCCGCATCCGGTCAAATACATCGCACGGCCAGTGCTCGACGACCCAAAACGCAATGAGAATTAACAAGCGAGACTGCGAGCAACACACAGCCCGCGCCCTCAGTAAAACGCGGCGCGGGAGAAGGCTCCACCCCAACGAGAAGCGCACAGGTGCCGCGCGGGGCGGGGCGGGGCGGGGCGGGGCGGGGAAGGGCTTTTCCGGGTGCAACGGCCGCCGCCTGGGGAGGGACTCGCCGCTCGATGCCCGCACGCGCTCTCTGCCTCGTCCCTGCGCGCGCCCTCAAAGGCAGACAGAGAGAGAAGGAAATAATAACAATGATGATAATAAACGTCATAATAATAATAATAATAATAATAATAATAATAATAATCATACATTGTGTTAGCAGATACAAATTTTACCCCTCTACATCTGAACCAGGGCTCTCTCCAAAAAAGTATCTTTCAAACATTTCATAACATAAGTTGTTACATTCACCAAAAGAAAAGTCAGTCACCTGGCTAGCCACTGAACCAATCACTCCTCTTTCCCTTGCCCCAGCCCGGTGTTTGTATACAATACCTATTGCGCACGCTTGGACTTTTTATAAAACGAGTTTTACGGAACGTACTTAAAATGTTTTATGAAACGCTTCATGAAAGAAAGGTGTTACACATGATCAAATTTTTCCTACATTTCTTTGACCTGGCATACTGTGTACCGTTATTTCGGCCTCTCAACTTGCTTTACGATTATAACACAAAGAGTCGTGACAATATACAAGCGAGGGTACTTCTGTTATCTGGAAGTGCGTTTTCCTGGTCCCCTAGCTGCCAACCACTATCATCATTGCGATGCCCTGTTTAGTCCATGTTCCTTCCAGGAAACGAACCTCACCTCATGTACATCCGGACGCAAATATGGCGCAGTGTGTTGGTTTGAGCTTGGCGGTTGCGTTGCTCTCGTTGGCATCGGCGAATGCTGATTGGCTGATGAAAATAGAAAATGTTGTAAATGATAATTGTTTTGGTGGCAGATGTGCAGCGCTGTGTGTTTGTGCGCAGGCGCGGGAGGCGCCGTGAGGAGCCGGAGGAGGCTGACGCGCGCCCAGCGACGACCGGTGAGTTGAGTGGCGTTGCCGCCCGCTTCTAGCAACAAGGCTCAGCGCTAGGGATGGGCCATTGTTAAAAAACACTCGATTAATACCTAATCAATGATTATTTGTTTTAGATTAAGATGAAACGATTAATCGTTCCGAATCAATTGATTCATCTTAGACAAACAATTCATTTTTCACGTGTTTTAAATAATCGTAAACTCGTTCATTTTTAATTTTATTTTAATTAATTTAATTAACTTGTTTTAAGAAACCGTAATGTGAATTTTTTTTTTAAGTCAAATTCAGTTGATATTTTAATGAAATCACAAAAGGCATGTACCCACACTAAAATAACGTTGTTTTTAAATTAAATACTGAAGAATGTAATAAAGACTATTTTTGTACAAATAGAATGCAGCTGCTTAATAGAACAAATCTCAATTCTTTTATTTTCTTCTAATAAATGACAAAATAAATATAATTATATTTTACAAAGACATTGATATAATGTGAATTTCAAAAACAGATCTTTAAAGGAACAATGTCCAATAGAAACATAAACTACAAACATTAATGTGTAGAGATGAGGAATTTCGTTACTTACGTTCAGAAGGAGAGATCTACTTTCATATTTTGCTAATCTTGAAAGTTAATATTTGCATTAAAATAACTAAGCTAAAAATTGGAAACATTAATTGATGAGTTCACTAATCGGAGTTAAAATAATCGATTTCAATTTTTCGATTAATCGTATAAAATAATCGATAATTGTACTAATCGCGATTAAATCGCCCATCCCTAGTCGCGCGTTGGAGGTGAGTGCCGGCGCAGGCCGGCAAGTCAAGGGGCCTGCTGACAGGGAAAAGTAAGCAAGCAAATTGAAAAAGAAATTAGTACTAAAGAAAATCGTTATCGCAATTTCATAAGGCGCGGTATAGTAGTGTGATATTTCATAAATTTTTCAATTAAACGTTTACCTTAAATAGTTAATTGTAGTTATTACTTATAATGTAAATGAATTTCATAGTCCTGCATTAAAGTACTGAAATTCATATTTATATAATATTCATATTTATCATAATTATTTCACGTACATAAGAACAAGTGATTATGTTAAACACTAACTAAACACAACAATTTTTTTGGTGTTTTAAACTGACCGTGGAAATTATTTTATTTGGTCACTAAATACTTTTAGTTAAAACTGTTATTTACAATATATTTTTAAAAACTGTTTCTAGTTTAAACATAGTATTTTTTGTCGTTTGTTGAAATAAATAAAATAACTCTTGATACAATTTTCTTAACTTCTTGATACAATTTTCACATTGAAAATTTTTTTTCCAAGGGAGGGAGGCGACGTTTCAGCATTGCCCCGGACCCAAAATTTTCTGGCTCCGGCACACATTTTAAGAAAACGGAGAAAAATGCAGTTAAAGTTAGGTAGTTGTGATTAAAACGAGTTGCGAAGAGAAAAAATAGCGACTTCCTTCTTAACTTTCTAAAGGATAACTGGTCAAACCAAGTGTGTAGAAAGGTAGTTCACCATTTCAGATAACAAATGGTGTCAATTATTAATTTTTCATTTTTGCAGGGTTAGAGTACTATTGCGCTCAGCCCTTCAATTACATTTTCCTCTTCTTTGGAGAATGTTTATTGGCGTGCGCAGAGGAGGGGGCAACTACGTGTCTACGTCACCCTTTCCCATTGTGCTATTTTATTTACATTTGATATATGTTACTAGTTAATAAATAAATTGCACTACAAGGAAAACAAAAAATTGCTTTAATCGTAAGATTAATACATAAATTTTGTATTGAGTTATGCAACCCAGATGGCTTGGGATCTTCCATTTGTATCAAATATGGCCTAATAATTCCCCAAATTACCAGATTCATAAGGGTAAAATAAGGCATTAAATATATTTCCTGAAATAAAATGTTTTATTGCGAAATGTTACTGGGTTCCCTTGCACAATTTTCGGGGGGACGTAGCCCCCCCCCCCCTGTGCGCACAATTTTAATATGCAGTTACTCAATTACGGAATCTTGTCATGCTGTAAGGGTTAATGGATGAACTGCTTGGGTTGTGGTGTCTGGATCGCTTTCTATCGGAGAGGGAGGGTGAGGAATCGTGAAGATGAATATAAGTAGTAGATATGTTGCAATAAAATTTGAAATCTCTATTTTCAGTCCGAACGAGACAAGAGAGACTATCGAGGTTCTAGAATCGAAGGAAAATAATTACACAAGAGATCGAATTCAGAATGCTGTTGCATTGTCGAAAGTTTTCTGTCAACATTTTAAATTACAAAATACATCCTTACTTGCATACGGAAGTATCAACCGACATAAAGTAAATGGCATTGCTGCTTCTGCAACTCAATATACGTGCATCCGGCGTAAAGTTGATCCGTATTCTATAGTTAGTAATCCTGTTAGTTATTGACAGCTTGGACGTTGCTTGGAGTGACGAAAGAAGGAAAAATCTTCTTTATCGAAAATACTGAAAAATTTCTCAGCTTAGGGCACTTTATAAAGTGATGAAATTTAGGCAGCAAGCAGGGTATCTTGAAAAAGAATCATCCCGAAAATATAGTTAGACAAGTGTTTTTCAAATTGTTTAATTAATATTAGTGGCCATTAGAACAAAGCCGCTCAAAATGGTTTTCCAAAAAATAGCGACTAAGTTAGAACCTTTCCCAGAATGTAGCCCGCGGAAATAATTTTAAACTCTATAGTGGTGCCACAGCACATACTCTCTCGCATTATTGGAAAAGTTATGCAATAATGAAATATTGCAATTTCTGTTCAGCTATTACTTCAGTCAAATTCAAACGAAGCGTCTTTGATGCATATTTGCATTCATTTCGATAGTTAGGAGTGTCGTGTTGATTAATCTAGTCCTATTCTCTTGTGTTCCCGGCAGTGCTGCAGGCCCAGCCATGTCACTTAGATAATTATATTAGATCAACTATCAATAACTATCAATTTTATATAGAATATTGATGTGTGTGTGTGTATATATATATATGTATATATTTTAACGCCACCAACTACCGTGCCAGTCGTCGGAAAGAATGCTCTTTCGAGCTTTGAATATTTAAGGGGCAAGATCTTTGGGGTGTGAGAAAGACATACACCCAGACACAAAATTAGGTAAAAACAGTAATATATTCTTAGAAAGTATTGCACAAATCAAACCCTTCACACTGTCACAGAAAAAAAACAAAAAAATACCAAAAAGTTAACTGCGCTGGAGATGCAAAGGAATTAAAAAAAAAATTGTTTTCACTCTTCACCTACTAGCGATCATTTGCCTTATAACACCCGTGCACGGAGTTCTTTTTTGACCAATATTAATTGATGAAATTTAACTTTTCCTATACTTCCTGAATTGATTTACCAGTACACATTATCACAGGTCTTACTGCTATTCGCATACAAAATTTTCATCGTCAATAATTACATACACAAAATGAGGAACACAAATTAACTATCTTTACTACAGCTTCGGAATGAAATGTACCACCGGCGTACGAGGTAATATCAAATACTTCGCCGTTACTAGTTTTAAGGCAACATGCAAAATTAGTATTCTGGTTTCTGGTGCTAACACTACCTTTCTAGTTCCTGTCTCCCACTTCAGTTTTATGCAAATTTGGAAATCCAGCCGTGCCGCCACTCGCGTTCCTGCCATGTAGCCCGCTTCGGTGCTGCTCCGAAGGCCACTCTGTCTCCTTTGCGCCCGCCACCAGATCCAGGGACCAGTCTTCTTTGCGCCCACCACCAGATCCACGGACCAGTCTTATTAACACCCGCCACCAGTTCCACGTCTCGTCTTAATTTCGCCCGCCTATCTTGCGACACGAGTACGCGTATTGCCCAGTCTCTGTGCGTGTGCTAGCTGGCGTGTCGTTTCACTAATGCTTTATAAAACTCGCACGGTTCCGCAGCCGCGGCCACTATTCTGCTTCGTCCTAAATTTTCACAATTCTTACAACCGTCTCATACAGTGTTCTACTTAAATAACGTAGCCTCGTTACTATATCACTTCTCCCACTTCCTAACGCCTCAAGAACTACTACGGCTTCTCTCCAACAACTACCCCGCTATCTTACTCGACTTCTCACCTCGGCGTCTCCCACATGAAGGGCCCGTTTTTCGCTGCTCCGCCGTGGTGACGTGACGTCACGGTACAACCCTGCCGCGCTACCCATAATGCGGAAGTACACCGCCGCCGCGCTTCAAGCCGCAACTAATACATAGCGCTTTTTGCTATTTGTAATCTGCGTTCTGGTATTCCTTCGCTCTTCACATCTCCGCCGATGCTGCGTGGGCGTTGTGGAGTTTGTGGCGATGCCTCAAGCGTCACACACACACACACACACACACACACACACACACACACACATACATATATATACATACATACATATATATATGTATATATATATATATATATATATATATATATATATATATATATATTGATAGTTGTTAAGATGTCGCCAGCATTTTTGTTAGTGCCTTGGTACGGAGGGGGATGGACCAGGCGGCAGCATGCAGATGTTGAGGAGCAATGAGTGCGTGTGCGCTGACGGCACGTGTTTGTGCTGCAGCAGGAGCGGCGCAGTCGCAGCGGCTGGGCGCAGGACGAGGGCTCGCCGCCCCCGTCGCCGCCGCCGCCCGCCCACGCCCTCGCCCTCGCCCTCCCGTCGCCGCTGGGCGTCGCCGGCGACGGCCACCCGCCCGCCCCACAGCGCCTGCACGGTACGTCGCCGCTTGCTCCTCTCTGCTCCGCTCTGCTCTGCGAGGGGCATTCATTAGGTTGATTGATTGGTTTTTTCGTGTTTCCGGGCGTTTCAACTGCTTTAGTCATTAGTCCCGTAAGTGTAGAGCATGTTTTTCTCGGAAGATGGCGGTGATCTCCCTCCGCTGGAAAGCACGATCCGGCGCTGACCTATCGTCGGCTAATGGGTTTTCTCCCTAACCAGGACTCTCCCATCAGCGGGGCTCCGCCCCAGCCGGGAGAAGCTCTAAGCTCCCGACCGGTCTCCCGGAATATGTGGTAGTGTAGTGCATGCTAGTGTAAGTGTGTGTGTGTAAGGGGGAGAGGATAGGACAAGGAAGAGGAAGCAAAGATCACGCGCGGTCCGTGGCCCGATAGTAGAGTACTGTTCCGACATTCGCCGAGTGTTGATCGGAGAAACCACGGAAAGCTACCGATCAGAGCAGCCGCCCTCTAGAAATCTCCTCCAGACAGCGACTGAATTCGCACAGATTCGCGATGGAAACTCACAGATCTCTGAAACGTTGTATTTGAAATAAACCAATATTCCTAATTTTTATTTACTTAATTATTAAATTAAATCTGATTGACTATAATAAATGTAACTTTGTGGTAATATTGGAAGAAATGTTTACATGCTCTATGGACACAGAATGTTCCTGCAATAATGTTTATCGTGCTTAAGCCCGGTATACACGGCACAGTTTTCGTGCAGATTCTCATACAGTTTCTGTACAGAAACTTTAAAATCACAAACTACATGTATACAAGCCAAAAGTCGCGCCACACTGTCTGTACGTTTTCTGCATGAATTGCCACATGTATTATTTACCATTTGGACTGTATAATTCTAAACAACCTGTAACAAGTATTGTACCGCAGCTTCTGGGTCAATGACCCCCATCACGATCAAGTTTTTCGTACAGTTTCCTTGATCGTTTGAGCAAATGCTGAGATAGACCCTTGTTTTGCTTCTGGACATAAATGTAACTTCAGCTATTTCTTTGAAAATTTGGAACTGCTCCAGGGGTTTCATGTAAAGTACCCCCAAATTTAAAATATGGGTTTCAAATTCAAGGAGCCGCAACATCAGCCATATCGTTTGGGGAATATCAACTTTAGAGAAAATAGGCTAAACGGTTCAGCCGTTAGCGTGTTCACGGACAAACATTTTGCCGTCGTTCGATTTTTCTGTATCCAGGACCAACAAAACATCTATTCTGGCTACATAATGTGTTAAATTTTTTTCTTTCTAAATTTACCAACTGAATTTATCCATTTTGTCGTTGTCAGGACCCGGCAATAAGTTTGTCTGTCGAAAATTTGACTGTTTTTGGCGCAGTATCACATAACTCTCTCCCTACTCCGTACCGAGAAAGTAAAAACTATCATTATTGATCTCCGCGATTTGCCGCGGTTAAAGCGGTGTGTATGCTTGTCTGTCAAGCACAAACGCCTAAACGTGACGTGCCACCCTTGGCAAAAGGAAGAATCATGGTAGTTTTAGAACACAAGAGAGCAAAATAGAGGCTATAATTCCTTGGGAACGCCTCATACAGTCGTAAGTAGGAGTAGCATGAGAGAGGCCCCTCGGACGCTTGAACTATGAGTTCCATTGGGAGGCCTCATACAGTCACATTAGGAGAAGCAACCCAATCCCACAAATGAAATGCGGAAAAAATGCAGAAGCGCCTCGTTGCTCCAAACTATCGGAAGTATGTAGTGCCCAGTGGTAGGCTAGATGTGCATAATTAGAATTAAATTATCAGATAAGACATAGTTAAATTAAGTATTAGTTAATAAGTCTCTAGAGTAGTCAACTGGGCAATAAGCATACATGTAAATGGTAGATAAGATTTTTTTTTAAATGTTCTGGACGTGGGGTTACGTGTATAGTTGGGAGCTGACTCGTTTGCATGTGGGGAGTGGGGAGTCTTTGACTTATTCGTTTTACTTATTCTCATGTGCTGTTTTAATTGTTGTCAATGGACACTTGGAGCAATATACTTGGGACAGCTAATAGTTTGTGACTTGGTGGGGGAGGGGGAGGGGGCAGCTTCCAAGATCACCGAGCGCATTCCTCAGCCTCGCAATCAAGTCAGCTCCAAACTAGCACTTGTATATCCCGCTCGACGTGTGTGTCTCTACTTTGATTTATTTAACGAGGCGCCTCCAGGTCACGAGCTAGGAGGAGAAGTGCACATTGTCATCCAATCGGTAGCTCCAAACCCAAAATTTAAATCGTAACGGAGCTCCCGATTGGATGAAAATGTCCCCTTCTTCGTCCAGCTCGTGGCCTTGAGGCGCTAAATCGGAGTGTAAATTAGCGTGTGCCTTTCCGCAGGTGCTGAGAGCGAGAGCGGGAGCGAGATCGAGAGCAGGAGCGGGAGCGAGAGCGAGAGCGAGAGCGAGCGGGAGCGCGCGCGGCCGGTGGCGGCGGCGGCGGGCGGCGGCAAGGAGCGCCTGCTGCTGCTGCGGCGCCGAGACGGCCTCATCGACATCACCATCCGAACCATGAAAACCAGCAGCTGCAGCACCGCCTGTTGGCGCTGCAGGCCGAGACGCGCGCCTTCGTGCGCCCCCCCCCCCCCCAGCGCACCACGCCAACGGCGCCGCTCACGCCCCTGGCGGTGAGGAAGCGAAGCGGACGCTCATTTGTGCTTCCAATTTGTTCCAGTTCATCAGGATCCGTTTCTCACAGTGAAAGAATGATTGAGGAACGGGTTAGCAACAGCTCTCCAGAATTGTATTTACGAATTTGTGTTAGAAGCATTAGCGAAAAAGTAAAGCATAGGCTCTTCGACTAATTGCCTGTGTTTAGAGAAATGCTTCACATATCCTTGCACATGTAATATTACTCGACACACTACTTCGTTATTTTTTGTCACAATTTGAACTTGGTAGAACGAGTATCGCAATATACAATAAATAAGTTACGTTACGTCTCCTTACGTTTCGCTACGTTATTGTCTTCATTGTAGTTAAATTTAAAAAATAATGTAAATGGAAATGGGTTCCGTACCACTGTACAACTATTGTAAATTTCTATTTACCTTTTGCAGTGTTCTACCCAACATCGTAGATGAGGAATAATTTGCATCCCAAAGTTACACCTGAACTACATTAAATGCATCAAACGTATTGGAATGTGTGAAATTGAAAAACGTATGCTGTCAAACGTGTCAAACCTAATGAATTAATTTCAAAATGTTTGTGAAACTTAATAAATACTTGTATTGATTAAATGATGTTTTGGCCATTTCAAGAATTTACTGCTCTAGCAGATAAAAAAAATCAGTTCTTAATGGTATAATTAATTCTTTGCATCGTATTTGAATATTATTGTCTCCCAAATCAAGTTTAAAATAAACTTATGTTAACAAATTTAATAGTGGTTAGAGACAATTGCAATGTGAAGGAAAAGTGAACCCAGCCATGCACATAGGCAGAGACCTGGTTTAGAGGCAAAAATGGTCCAGAAGTAAAAATTAATTTTGCTTTATATGCTACAGTAGTGAATGTTTGGCAGTCAAAAACTTAAAAATGAACTTGCTGAATGTTCACTCTAAAAAGATATTATTAATAAATTAAATGGTCCATGATTTAGGAGGATACTTAAGGAATATGGAGGCTGGTGTAACACCAAAATTAGATTTAACCGTAAAAATTGCTTATTATCACAATAATTTATTTTACATTTAACTTAAGCTTGTTTTCTTCCTGATAATATAATGTAGTGTAAATAAAGTGTGACTTTATCATCTTCCCCCTCCCTTTTTTCTCTTTCTTTCTTTCTTCTCATAAATTTGATTTTCTCAAATCTCATGCCTTCTTAATTTGGCATTGAGAGAGGTTGCACTGCCAATCAGTTACACTGCCCTACATGGTGTTCTGAAAAGAACTTTAAATTAATGGTCTAAAATCATGTTTATTTCAATAGAGGTAAATTTATTTTAGCAGCTGTATGTGAACGAGTAGGCCTACTTTAATTTACCAGGGTGACCTGTTGTTTTCAACACATGCCACCACTCTGTGGAACAGAATTATCTTTTTATTAGTTCACACAAGTAATAAATTGCAAAAAGAAATAAAAGAGGTCATCTTCGTCAACACATTATTTTTATTAAGATAGCCGGCTTTCGGCTTAATAAAAATAATATGTTGACGAAGATGATCTCTTTTATTTCTTCTCATAAGAATGTCAACAACACCAAATCAGAATTCCCACAATGAATTGCAAGTTCAATAATTTTCAAACAGTATAAAATGTTTTGAGTCAAGACAAACTATGTGTCCTTAGTTATATTACATTAACGTCTTTTAACAAGGTTAAATGGGTGCTAGGAAAGTTGGAGGTAACTATATACCTTCAATAGATTTCTTACTTGCTATTATTTTGATATCAAAACCTCAAAATAACTGAATGTCATAACCACTCTTGACCTCTAAAATACAAAGTTGTTCAGTCTAGCAAATCATAAAATTTTTAAACAACATACTTCATAAGCATTTTATGTACAATAGAATTTTATAATAGAAATCTAATCTTCACATGATGTTTATAGAGAAGCATACAAAAATGAAAATGAATATACATTGACATACAGTATAACAATTTTTTTCAAAATATCACAGAAGACTCATGTGATTGCTTTTTCAAAAGGTTGTGAATATCTTTTGGACTCTATTTACACTTCAAGATATCCACAACGCATTTGAATGCTTCCTTAAAAATTTGGATCGTCAATTGAATAACAAGTAGTTGGAATGGAGATTTCTGTTACTTGATATTACAGATTTCATTGCTTTGCTGTTATGCATTGATTCTGATTTTTGTGTTATAATTCTTTTTCTACGTCAGTTCCCCATCTCATCACTTACATTCATAATATATATGACTACCATAGCCCATGAGAATCCAGAACAATTCTGACTATTAGAAGTTCTTTCAAAACTGAATTTATTAGTTTATTACCACGTAACATTACACTAATGCTCTTTTAATACGAATTATTTTAATTAATACTATTTAATTTATAATATAAAATTTTCTGTTTTGGAATAACAATGCCAAAATAAACAAAAATAAATCCAATATTTGACTTTTTTTTATGACCGTTTGTGCAGAAACACATTTTTAAATACAAAGGGAGATAAACTGAGAAAGAGCAAACAATAGATAACTGGTAATTCATTGAAAAATATTGATGAGAGACATACTAAAAGTATGAAAACAACAAAAATTAAAAACAACTTGAAAGAAAATGCAGTGATGTGCAAAAAATTGCATCAAAGAATCACATACATCAAAAAACCATGAAGAGCCTTGTACTGTTTAAAAATAATACTTTGTGATAATGCAGTGTATGTTTTACTTGATTATTTTGTCACTGAATCTCTGCAAAATGAATTAGTATTAAATAGTGATATTTGTTTGTATGGCATGATGTTCGTAAGATCTGTATGATAGAGACTTAAGTTGGTATAAATTATACAGGAACAAATCTTTGTAGAAAAAAAGATGTATGTGGGTGCTGTTCATAATAGTGCAGGTATGCATGACTGAGAACTTGTATACTTGTATTTTAATTAACAAGCTTATGTTTACAGTTAGTGGGTATGTTTGTGTCAAGTTTTGTCGTAGTTTGTGCAAGTAGTATATATACACTAAGTTAGGCTCATCAGAGACACGCCCAAATGTATTTCAAAATTAATTAATTACTTAATTAATTTAACACCTACCTAAAAAGCTCATTTTCATTGTATTCTGGAGAGAGTAGTGGAAAACAAGCAGAGGAAGATGCAAAGAAGAGTTTGTAAGCATACATTATTTTCACATTCCACAACATTCAGAGGTTCAATAATCTTAATGCAACCTGTGTTTCAATATATTCTTCATTTGAAAATTTACTCATGATAGAAAATTTAATTGTTAGAAAATGATACTCATGATAGAAAATTAAATTTGATTAAGTCCATATTCTAGTTTTTATTTCTTTTTGATAGTTAACTTTATTACAGTATCCAGTAATTAATTAAAAAAAAAAAAATATTTTATTTCTTTTGCAAATTTTATTTTATTTCAAGAGTTGCTTTTATTTTAAACGAACACCCAAAGCATTTTCTGAAGTAGGAATTCTGCCATAAAATATTATTGCTTAGTTTATGGGGCAAATTGTGTAACCTACATTTTATGCAGTAGCATATGACAGTATAATTAACAATTGTTACTGGCAATGAATACTGATCTTGAATACCAATTATGATGTTAACAATTGATACATTGAATGACTTTTGTTAGAATAGAAAATCAGTCAAAGTTATATTTGTTAACATGCATCATTAGTTTTGGGATGGGGGGGGGGGCATCCTGAGCCCCCCACCCCACTCACCCCTTCCTCCTCTTGCATGCGCCTCTGCATACAGTCATTACATGTTGATTAAAATATATTGAGGAAATAACGTAATAATTTTCAACACAGGAGGAATGACTTTTGGGACGAATAATTTATGCTTAATGTTGCTATCATTCAATTGAGATTGATATATTGTGACCTCAGTGTGGAAAGGTTCTACCCGACCTCAAGGAAATTTTAGGGGAGAGCATCTAATCTGACAATAGAGATTTTTAAGATAATTGTCAGGTTACATATAATGCCGAAACTGTCAGATATAGTCTTCACTTTGTGAGACGATGTTATTCAATCTTCTGCAGTACTAACAACCATTACTATGAAACTGCTCTCTCTCTCTCTCTCTCTCTGGTTATTTTAAGGGAAAAATGATTTAATATGGATGTAGTCCTGAGGCACAAACATTAAATATTCAAGAGACCAACAAACATGATAAATTCATATTTATATTGCTTAAAAAACGGAAAAAATCTTACGTTTGAAAATGTGATGTGCTCTCAACCATAATAATTTACTTCAAAAGGCTGATAAATGACGACGAAGGTAACATGCCAATATCTGATTACATAAAACGTAGTGTAAATACCATATTTCTCTTACAAATCTTAAAAATGCAATACATATCTGTGTACAATGCAACCTTGAAAACGCAGAATTAAATGTTCCATTCAGAAATGTGACTGTGAGTTCTTTCAAGTGCCTGTCTTCTGCAAGATTTGAACATCATTTCATTGTTTGTTCTAAAACTTGGCTTTAAGAAAGTACATTTTTTTCCCTAGAAAGATCATTTATGATTTCTGGAATTGGCACAATAAAACATATGATTAAATGTATGATCATGCTGCAACATGTTTAGCAAATTTGTACCTTCTATCAAATTTGTTAATTTAGAAATAAGACACTTATTAGTAACATACTACTAAATGATTAAACTAATACAAGGAAGTTGCAATAATTTAACACTCTTTACACAGTCTAAGAGAATATTTCATCCAAACTGAGGATGTAAATATAATGTACTTGAAAGGATAATGACATAAGCTGCTATGATTCCTTGTCCTTTGGGACTCTGTGATACTTTAAGGATATGGCAGTATTATCACTCATATGTTTCTAAATTAATAGTTTCAAACAACAACAATTTTATGACCAGAATGATCAAATTCTGAACAAAAAAGTGTTAACGTATTAACATTTTCTTCATATTTTAGTAGAATGAAAATAAAAAATGCTCCTAAAACTGAGAGATAAGTTTTATAATCTCCATATTCATACCCGTATTCCTTCATAATACATTACATGTTAGCAATACCGTTTCAGACTTACAAAGGAGCATAGGAACATTATACTTGCATGAATGCATCAAGGTGATAGTTCTATATGATGTTTCAATTTTTTTGTAAGCAATAAAATGTATGAACAATGTTCTGCTTAAGAAGATACCTTATGTGATCAAATGCGTTTTTGTTGTTTTAGCAAAACATTTATTTGGCACTGAATCTGATATATATACTATTTCAAGCATTTTTTCCCCCTTCTCTTTAGAGCTGATGTCAAACTCATGCATGAAAGTCAATTGCTTGTTTCTGATGTTTCAAAATTTCTTTCAAATGTGAAAATTCAATTACAATACAAAAGAAAAGAATTTTGGGTTTCAACAAAATGTTGCAAAAAATATGAAAAAATCCCTTTTTACTTCATTACTGAACATTTACTCATTTGAACATCGCAATTTAATTGAATATGCAATTTAAAAAATTTCCATCTTTAGCTATTTTTAATTAGAATTTCTTGAGTAGAACCATCTGAGTGAGAATTCTTTTATTCTTTAATAAATGTATAAATGAAAGAATTAATTGAAAAAAAGTCATGGCCTTAACTAAAAGAAAAGAAAAGTATTTCAAATGAGAATTAAATCAGATATGAAGTTAAATCTGTGGTACTAAGGGAAAAGCTGATTGGTCAAAAGTTTATTTATGGATTATTGATATTTTTACTCTGTTCTGCAAGATAAAAAGAGGTGTTCCTTGTAAAAAACTTTAATGGACTTGACTCGTTATTGTAAATAAAATCTTCATTTCAGTAAACCTACAGACTTTGGAAAGCATTTCCTGAAAAATCATGTTGTTTTTGACTTCAGGTTCTGCCCTGGCATCACAGAAATGTCTCTAAATATAAAGAGCACAATTTGTCTTCAAAAAATTGTATATCTTCTGATTTATGTATACAAAATTCAGAAGTTGCTTTCTGTGAGACAAGCATTTTAATATATCTTTTAATCAATGTCAGATAAACAAATGCCATTTATGACAAAAGTTTTATTAAAAACCTAATTTACTGCCCTCATGAATACGATTATAATTCAGAATGCATCCTATTTGAGAAAGTTTTATTGACATGTTGATAATAGCATTTGTTTACAACACAGCATGGATTAGTGGTTGTGATGCTTATATTCAGATATTTTTTAACATCTGAATATATAATGTAAATTAATTTTGTAAGACACTTTTTTTTTATTTAATGGTTACAGTATTCTGGTAACTGGTAAGATCAAATAAGGTGGTTTATTAAAAATGTATTATTTGTGAGAAGTGTGATCTGTAAAGAATATCAAAGGGATGAAATTAAACATTGGATTTTACTGTATCATTGAATATTTAGAATTAGTAAAACATTTTGACCTGAAAAATTAATTTTGGATAATGAGTGGTTGAATAAAGACACATATAAGTTATTTGAAGTTTGAGAATGATAAATGCTTTAACAATTAACAAAAATATTGTGCCACTGATATGTATACAAGTGCACATCTTTTTCTACTTTAATTGAACTGATGTAATAATGCCATCTTAATTTTATTGCTTTTATCTGTTATTCCTTTTTATTAAGAATTGTTTTAAAATAATAATGATCTTATCATTTTTCCTTTCAGAATACTGTGTAAATATGCACTGATTTTGGAGTGAAACTTTGTAGTCACAATGAATGAATGAATGCTAATTGATATTGTTTTTAAATTATAGTGTTTGCTGATTGCATTACACACTGTAATATAGATTTCTCATAATTCAATCTAATGTGTTGCCATTTTTTAGCTCAATGTGTACACAGTTCTTAAATTAGCTATTAGCCTACTGAAGCTTTTGCTAAAACAAAATGATGTAAGTTTGTATGCGAAGAAATTCGTGTACGGAATGATGCATATTTCATGTTTCAAAATAAAGATCTGCTCTAAAATACATCTCGTCTTAATGATGTACCTTCTTCGTATATGTCTCTGACTCGAAAAAATTTGGGGGAACATCAAAGGTAATATGTACCCCTGCAGACTGTCAGTTTAGACCACAGCATTTTTTAATGTAATTTTTTTGCTTTGAAAGCCATTAACTGAAAAAAAAAAAGTTATTTTGTAGCTATTCTTGATTTCAATAATATTCTCTGACACTCAACTAAGAAAATGATAGCAGGCACAGAGATAATTGCAGCAGTGGTGAGAAGCAATATTTATTGGCCCTCTCCTTCAGATATGAAAATGTGGCGCTTGCAAAGAGCTAAAACTAGTGATGCTTCAACAGCACGTGCTTACATCATGGCTAACTTTTGCAATTTTCGGCATTTCCGAGTTCAACGAAAATGAGACCTTCACAGTTTTCTAAGTGTCTTTTGCTCTATCTGCCGAAAAAGTTCAAAAGAACCAGGGGTTTTAAAACAGCACATAGTTTCTCGCATTATTTTTAAAATGCAATTGTCGAAAATTCATAGTTAAACGAAAATGAAATCTGCACCATTCTTTTAATCGTCCCTTGTCTTATTTGTGGATAATAATTAAAGAAAAAATTGAAACTGTTTTTGAGAAAATGTTTTTTTAAGAAATTACAAAATCATCAAGCATAAATTAAGCAAAAACTACTCTTTTTTCAAAAAGTTCTAACCCACCTTTTCAAAGTGCTGTTTTTTAAAACATTATGTTCAAAGCAAAAATCTTTCTTCAATATAGTAGTTTTGAAATGTTAAATTTTTGCGATTTTCGAAAATACTGAGTTTGCAGATATTGGAACATGACATTTTCACAGGCAGACATGGACAGACGTTTTGCTGTAATCCAATTTTTCGTCATCAAGGACCCACAAAACTTGCATTATGACTACACAACCTTTTAAGAAGATGTAATTGCCTTTAAAAAATAACAAAACATTTTTGTTTGCAGATGACACAAACATAATCATAAAAGCAAAAACGCAACAATTATTAGAAAAAGAAACTCAAGAAACGTTGCATGCATTAGTAAAATGGTTTCAAGACAACAAACTTATCATAAACACCAGCAAAACAGTCTCTCTAAATTTCATGAATCCCCGATCCAAAGAAAAACTCTCCCAGCATTTGCTCATAAATAATAATCCTGTAAAAATTTCACAGGAAACCACCTTCCTTGGTCTAACAATCCAAGAAAACCTAAAATGAAATGCTCGCATTTCAAATCTTAATAAGAAGCTCACCAAATCTTGTTATGCCCTATACACCCTCAGGTCAAGCTCCAACATTGAGACTCTTAGGACAATGTATTATGCAAATGTGCACTCACACTTGAAATATGGATTAATATTTTGGGGAAATGCCCCTGAAAGCACTCGTACATTTATTATCCAAAAAAGAATACTGTGAACAATGACTAGCACTCATAAGCTGGAGTCTTGCAAACCCTTGTTCAAAAAATTAAGGATTCTTCCACTACCGTGCATGTACATATTTGAAATAGTTGTCTTCACAAAGAAGATTCTCATGGAAAACAAGGACACTTTCACTCTAAATTCTGATGTACACAACTATAACACTCGACAAAAGGATAACCTACATGTTCCCCAATCTGAAACTACACTTTACAACAAATTGAGCCATGATAGTAAAGATATTAATACAATACATAGATTTAAAAGTAAATTGAAAGCTTTCCTGCTTAACAACATGTTCTACAGTGTGAAGGAATACACAAATCACATCACTACCTCCCTTAAAAAACAAAAATAAAAATTCTAATCCCATTGATTCTCTGTTTCATGTTGACTGTTCAAGTTGAAGCAAAGAAAAAAGAACTGGCATATCCCATCCTGCCTGTGTTAAATTGCAGTTGGACTGATGTAGAAGGAGAATGCCAAACCAAAATTCTATTTCCTTCATCCTGAATTTGCTAAATGCATTAGGCATCATTAATATCGTTAAATCATTTCTGAATGAATAGTATTTTATTATTAGTATTGTTACTATTGTAATTGATATTACTATTATTATTATATTATTATTATTATTATTATTATCATCATCATCATATAGAAACGTGAATTATCCACTTTTTTGTTATCGGGAACATACAATACGATTTTTTTTTTTTTTTTTTTGCCGAAAAATCGCCGTTTTCTACTACAGCATTACATAACTTTCTCTAGTATACATATGTAGTATTCGAGAAAGTAAAACTGATATTACTTTGTACTGTGAAAACAAAATATAGGCCAACACGTAAATTACAGTTAAGCTATTTCACATCGAGTAGGTGGCGGCTGGTGCCCCAACAGACTGGAGGTTGCACCTCAGTCGAAGGACGGAAATGTAATTTTTAAAATTCAAAACATGAATATGTAATAAAAATGTAAGCAATTCAAATCAATTAAAACAGTTATTGAACAGTACATGAAATGATGTAATTCTGGGTATTAATACACGAGTGTGATATGATACGAGCGAGTATCGTAAATTTCACCCATTACATCGAGTTCCATACAGTACTTTTTATACGACGTATGCTAACTTTTATAAGTTAAAATTTTACATTCAATCGTTTCGTAGCAGTTGACATGCAGGATTCAGCCAAAGCCACCTAGCGGACAACTCGCTACCCTTGTCTCAGATGACTTTGGTGTTCCAGTCAGCATGCGAAAGAGTACAAAAGTTGCAGTAGTAATTCTGACTCACCATTTTCGCTTTTTCTCTTATTTCTGGAGGTTCCAACTTCACTTCTCATTCACTAGACATTTTAAACTAATGAATAGGCCGGTTTTTAAAGGTAACCACTCGGCAGCCACATATAGCACAATATCACTTACGTTCAGATCTTAACGTCAGTCAAATGTTCCCTCCAATAACAATCACAGACTAGTCAAATAGGTTCAAAGTGAAATTACGGTCCAATTTATTTTAAATAATATTTTACGTAAAAATGACAAATAATAAAAGAAATTAAAACTGACAAGCATAATTTAATATTAAATGCAAATTTAATGTCCACAATCAAATGAAACATATACTAGAAAGATTCTCAATGATTGATGAAGTGGCAATACTTGGTTTGTAAACTTCTCTGTGATTAGTCAAGAACCTGCATCATAATGAAATCTGTATCGTAATGAGTATCATTATGCAACGGGTTGCAACCATTAAATCACAGAATTATACAATGGGAGTAGAAAAAAGTATATATTGAAACATTACTTACATAATTTTATGCGTCGCGTCCGTGTAAGCTGTAAGCACCTTCCGCTCACGTGGTTCTGGCTTTGGAACAAGCACTATTGCTTCGACATGTTTCACACAACTAAAATGATTTTCTTTCGAAAATTTCACTACCCTGGTATATTTGGTAATAATGAAAGATCTTCGATACATATTCATATTCACAAGAACGCTCGCAAACTGCTGGTCGATCAGCTGCAGGCACACTGGCTTCCGCGTGACACTATAAGGGACTTCCATCCCGAAGGGCCACTTATAGGCTCGCAACAGACTACACCGAGAGATGCGTTACCAGAAATGTGCAACGAGAAATGTGGAAAGAGGCGAGACTGCGTCCACACACTACAAATAGGTCATTCGAGGTCTTGAAATGCCATTAAGAGCTAAAAGCCGAGAGTGGGACAGCAGTTAGCTATTAGATCACCTGCGAGTCACATTTCTTGTTTTACTAAATTTCTCGGACATATTATGTCCGAGAAAACTCGCTCGCAGACCGACTCGAGCGAGGAACTCTTTCACCTCCGCAGAGGCGAACGAGAAAACTCTTTCTAGTGTGTGGGGGTCGGTAAGTGTCCCTTGTTTCGATTTTCCACATTTCACGTCGCGCATTCCTCGGTGAAGCGTGTCGTGGGTCTTGCACAAAGAACTCATCAAATGTACGTTTTGAATCAACAAACCTAATATCAAATGAAAACAAATTCTCAAAATATAAACAATGCATTGAATATCGTTAATAATTGACTGACCATTTTATTTTCAATGACAAGCGAAAATCATAAAAGTACGTCGCAGCGTGTCAGACGAGGACAGAATCCAATTCCTCTGAGATTCCCTCCGTCGCACAGTGGTCTATTTTGCTCATTTACGGGGACATTTGCCTTGAAACCAAAGTTGTTGAAGCCTCAATCTATCGATTCAGGAGTGTGAACAGAATCTTGAATTGTTCGAAAAAGTATGAATAGACCATATTCTATGAAGCGTAGAGCGATGAGGATTCATGAAACGAAGCGAAAGACACAGAGCGCGCTCAGTCTTGTTTGGAGGTTGCTCGGTAGGCTGTGTTCGAGGTGTCCTAGTACGTGCGTGTTATATTCCTGTGAGAAACTTTTTATCCCATCATGGAATCTGGTTCTTCAGATATGTTATATATTAATTTTAATACGTGTTTATCGTTTTAGAAGTATAAAATGTATTTTATTAAAAAACGGGGGGAAAATGAAGGTGTATAACTCATAGTCGAAATTCATTGGAGTAGAACAAAAAAGGACCTTGTAACATGACCAGTTTTTTATATGATGTAGAGTATTTATCTACCTTTAAAACGAGACTAATTTTAATGTGCGGAGATCTGCGGAAATTGTGTTATTTAGTTTTATTTATCGGTAGGTGCGCGACTGGGAGTGACGCGTCTGGAACTGTTTGGATATCTTTCGCACGAACGTCTTCTGTCTCAGGCAAATAAAACTCATGTGAGAAAGAAGGTAGTTGATTTGATATTGTCGAAAGTGCAGAATGTTACAGAAGACGGTATTATCAATAAAATTAGATTTTTTACTATCTCAATTGTAAATCGCTGGAAAGCATGCGGAAAGCGGAAGGAAACATTTTTGAAAGAAAATAAAGACTGGTTAGAAGAAGAAATGATCTTTCTTCGACCTGATATACGACCACGAATATTCACGACACATCATCAAAGAGAATTTGATACGTTGAGCACCAGAACAAAGAGAAGGCGCACAAGAAAATTAGTTGAGGCCCACAGTCCTGAAGAACTAGCTTTTGCGACACAGTCTTCAGAAAGCAAGGCAAAGGAAATGTTGCTCATGTCATAAAAAAGGCTACAATTTCAAGCCCTCGTTCGTTGAGGACAATGAAAAAAATACATATGCAAAAGAAAAATTTTGACCCTTACACTCCAGAAGAGAGTATTATAAATTATATACAATATTATTTAATAATTAATTAATATTATTATTAATATTATATAATTAATATTATATAATAATATTATTAATATTATATAATTAATATTATTATAAATTATATACAATTAAGAAAAAACTATTATACAGTTGATTTCAGTTCAAAAAGAGCAATGTCCCCCTAAATATTGAAAATAGACCACTGTGCGTCGCCGCGCAGTGCTACACAGCGCGAATTAAGGATTTCACTGGTTGCCCAACCACAAGGTCATACGTTACACGTGTTAAATGGAAGGGCCAAGGAGTAAATGTTGCACACCCTTTAATACAGCCAAGAGCGTGTTGCAATTCCTGGCAAGGTACCAGGCACCGGAGAGAGCACCAGTTGGACGCTCTTTGGTTTCAAAATGATTTTATATACATCGATATTGTTGCAATATCTTGAATGTCATTAAAAGGAAAATGTATATTCCTAAGATATTGCGAGATCTTTTTCATTTTGTGGGGGCTGTGCAACCTAAGCACGAGCCGCCACTGGTATAGTATATGTTCACATCATGCTTTCCCATACGTTAACCTGTTAGCCAAGTTCTCTGTGTAACAAAAATCAGCGAAATGTAAACAGACAAATTGTGGTTATCGAATATGGATTTTCTCCACCCTCTAGTACCTCCAAACGACACATACTGCTTTAATTATTGTTTTTGACGTTAATAAATTAAGATACAAATTTTCGGACTCAAATAGTGATGTTTTAATGATTTAGTGACCAGACACCCTCGCAAGAATACTAATGCATTCAAGCAACGGCCCCACTCAATGTCCGATGCAATGACATTTTTCTGGATTATATTAGTTAAGTACTGACTTTTCTCAATTCACTTTTTTGAAGAAAGTAATAAAAAAAGAAATGTCAGTTTTGTAGAGGAAAACGTTCTGGGAAGGAAGCCCAAACTCTCACTCGCGCAACTTTTCTTGAACGATGGATTGAGGAAATGTGGGCGGAGTGGGGGTATTAGTTACAAAGATGGCCACAAGAGTATTTACAGTAACGCCAACCTCTGAAAAATCAAAGTCATACCTGCTATGTGTGCGATCAGGTCATCGCTCTGGGTAGACAACAGCAGGGACACTAGATTGGAGATTTAGGTGCCTCCCTTGGAGGACCTGGACCTGCCTCAGCCATTTCTTTAGATATTGATAATGAACCTGAACAGAAGTTCTTTACTATGAAAGCATCTAGCTTTGACTAGCTTCTGTTTCGCCCCAACGAAGTTTTAATGCTTGGATTGTTGTCATCAGTGATCGCTGCGAGCTTTTGCCTTCAGCTGTTTATTGCTCAAGGGAGGGGGAAGCATGGTCATCGTTCAAGAAAAGTTGCGCGAGTAGTAACAGTTCGGGCGCGATGTAAAATTGGACATAACGTTGGGGAGAAAGTACGTATTAATCGTGCACCTTTTTTTGATCGATGGCGTGGGGAAGCGCTGGTGATGTGCTGGTGAAGTCACGACATCGGCCACTAGATTTTATGAAACGATACCAATCTCTGGAATATCAGTCATGCTTTCGGCAATTTTTCAATAAATTGATTCCTAATTTTTCCAGGAGTTCGACGTATCTCCTGCGATGGATCTGGATCTGCTTTGGCCATTTCTTTAGATATTGTTTAGAAAAAATACGACCAGGAGTTTTCAGTTTCAACACTAAATATATTTTCTTACAAAACAATGAAGATGTGATTGGAATGTCAAAACAGCTAAGATTAGGCCGCTCTTCAAAAAAAAAAAAAAAGGCAACGAAAATGAAGTTCAAAATTATCGGCCAATTTCTCTTCTGTCAGTTTTTTCAAAAATTTAGAGATACTTTTTTTTACGTACGAATGGAAATCTTTCTCAGTAAACACGATGCGCTTTCAGATTGCCAACATGACTTTAGAAAATCAAAATCTACGGAAACAACCATATTTTTTCACTTAAAGATGTCGTCTCATCATTGGATCAAAACGAAGCACCTATTGGATTATTTTTTGATCTCTCAAAAGCTTTTGGCGTCATTGATCATGACTTTTTACTTTCAAAATTACCTTAATATGGAATCTGTGGTATTGCCCTAGATTGGTTATGTTCGTACAACGATCTCAGAGAGTAGAAATACTTTACTGGAATGATGGAACATCATGTACATAACTTTCCGACTCTTTGTCAATTGCACGTGGTGTCCCTCAGGGATCTATTTTAGGCCCTATTCTCTTCCTAATATACGTAAAGGATATGCCCTCGACGATTCGAAACGGAAAAAGTTCTCTCTGCGGATGATACAATCATTCTTTGCAATAAAGAAACCATGAATAGTACAATATCAGATATTTCAAATTGGTTCCGTAATAACAAATTAATAATAATTGAAAAGAAAACGGTTTTAATGCAGTTTTCCATTTCAAATAAACAAGTCTGTGCTCCATTGAAAATGAATGATGTACCATTGACTGATGTTAAGGCAACAACTTTGTTAGGCCTCTCAATTCAGTCAAACCTCAAATGGAACGTCTATTTAAATGAATTGAACACAAAATTAAGTTCATTATGCTAGGCGTTCAAAATTCTTTCACATTCAGTCAGCCTTCATAATGCTCGTTGAGTATATTTCGCGAATGTTCATTCCCGCCTGAGATATGGCATAATATTCTGGGGAAATACATCTTATAGCTCCCAGAGTGTTAGATCGCAAAAAATATTTGTACGAATAATAACCAAGTCCCACTCACGTGATTCTTGTAAGCCTATCTTTATTAATCTAGGAATTTTACCATTACCTTGTCTGTTGATTTACGAATCAGTGGTTTTTGTCCAAAATGATTTACTTCAGGGCGGCAATATATTTTCAACAAACGCCGATATCTATAACTATAACACTCGACGTAGTAATCACATTCATCAGGTGACAGTATCAACAGCTCGTTACAAAAATTCACATACAATACATGTACATTATTTTAAAACATGTTGCTAGACGACATTAAACGATTAAATTCGATAGAAAAGTTTAAATCCCAAGTACAATAGTTTCTGCTGCGTAACTGTTTCTATACAATTAGAGACTATACTGAGCATCAAAAGGAAAGTAACATTAATTGTAACAGTGATATTTAATGCATTATTTACCATTTGGACTGTATAATTCTGAACAATCTGTAACAACTGTTGTACCGCAGCCTCTGGGATAATGACCCCCATCTCGATCAGGTTTTTCGTAGAGTTTCCCCTTAACCATTGAGCAAATGCTGAGATGGCCCCTTGTTTTCCTTCTGGACATAAATGTAACTTCATTGTCTGTGCACGTCTTCTAAAATTCAGTGGTAAATATAGTTATTCATATTACCATTCTCCATGTTATCGCGGTAGGAAGTATTATTCCTTGATGAAGGACATGATGAGGGATAAGAGCCCAAATTTATTAATTTACCCTTGAAAATATATTTCGTTACATCGGAGCGAATATTTTGTTAACAATCCTTGCAAAAAAAACAACTCATTTTCTTTCTGTATTGAAAATTCAAGTAGTAGAATATAGCTTAGGGTAGGGATCACAGAATTTTGAAAACGTGAACAGAATTTCACTTCCCCACATAGCCCGTCACTCACAGTTTTTAAATGTTTTTGTCGTAAAATAAAATGACGTAAAATAATTAATTAATTAATTAATTAATTAAATAAATAAATAAATAAATAAATAAATAAATAAATAAATAAATAAATAAATAAATAAATAAATAAATAAATAAATAAATAAATAAATAAATAAATAAATAAATAAATAAATAAATAAATAAATAAATAAATAAATAAATAAATAAATAAATAAATAAATAAATAAATAAATAAATAAATAAATAAATAAATTTCGTCAGTGCTCGCTGCGAGCTGTGTTCTTCAACTGTGTATTGCTCTAGGGAGGGGGAAGCAAGGTCATCGTTCAAGAAAAGGTGCGTTGGTTATACACGTAATATGGTTCGATGTTTACATGTGGCTAACGACAAGCAATAATAAACAGTACGCGAGAGCGTCATTTGTTTTTCATGTTATTTCTATAGTTGAGAAGTGAGTACCCAACTGCTGAGAATAAGTCTATCAATGAGAATGGGCGGTGAAAATATTCGATTCAGCTGCACGGACGCCTTGAGAAAGGTATGTGACCAAAAGGTGCAAACGTTAGTCGAAATTTGGAAGACGATTGGACACCCGAACCTCGAAATGAAAGTAGAGGAACTTTGTAAGAATGTGGAGCAACTTTTTAACGAAATGATTGAAGAAGAGGCGGTGTACCAATGCAACTTGGCGGCTCATGTCGAAGAGCTACTGGAGGAAGCAGCAGCACTTTGCCAAAATGTAAATGCTGAACACAAGGACATCATTAGAGGATTAGAGGATTCAAACATCTCCCTTCTTCGACTGCAGGACATATTAAACGATCGTTTGAAAGAATACAGAGTCTGCAAACAAGATCGTTTGAACACGTATCATGAACTTCTGAGAAAGGAGGAGCAACTTTGTGCTTCTCTTGGTTTGAGAAAGAGGCCTGCAATAAACGGAGTACCAAAAGAAGAACAACTAGAGGAATTTTCAAATTACCTTGCACAAAAGCTCGAGGAGAAGAATGTTTTGTACCAGCAATTTGACGAAACAAAAAAGAAGATTGAAGAAATATATTTAGAATTAGGAACAGCTCCAGATATATCTGCTCGTAGAATATTAGACTCAGATTCTCCAATTTGTTGTTCAAGTGAGAATATAATACTTATGAAGGAATTACATCAGGACATGGAACAGAAATTAGAAAAGGCCAAATCTGAGTCCATAGAAATCCGGGAAACATTGTCTAAATTATGGGACTGTTTAAATATAGAATATCCTGAACGAGAAGACATTCTTCAGAAATATCCTGGTCATTCTATTTCATGTATCGACGCCCTAAAAGCACAAGTACAAAAATATGAAAGAAAGAAAGATCAAAACATTCGTATGTTTGTGGAAGCAAGTCGTGCTGAACTAGCTGATTTGTGGGGCAAATGTGGTTTCGGCGAAAACCAAAGACAACATTTTTATTCACATTATTATTCAAATTGTTTCACAGAAGATCTTCTTGAAATACACGAAGCAGAAATTAAGAAATTGAAGAGCTACTTTTCCGAAAATGTTGATATATTGGAATTAGCAAGGAAACGCGAAATATTATGGGGGAAAATGATGGAAATGGAGGAAAGAGTTCATGATCCGAAGCGTTTTGCAAACAGAGGGGGCAATTTACTACGAGAAGAGAAAGAGCGATCGGCAATTCGGAAGGACCTCCCCGCTCTCGACAAAGAACTTAAAGCCTTGCTGGGAGCTTATGAAAAGAAACACAAAGCTGCTTTTTTATATGAAGACGATGATTTGAGGGATTCTATAAAAACCAAGTGGGATGATTTTAGAAAGAAGAAGAAAGAAGAGAAATTGGCAAGGAGAAAAGGTAAAGCGAATTCGCAAGAGGATGAGGAATTCACAGCAGCCATTAGAAGAATTCCCAACACGCCAAGCACTGTTCCGCGAAAGATCAACAAATCCGAAAATAAACCGACTCGAGGTGTTAACGAAACAGCAAGCTGCAAATCTGAACGTAACAGAGTCAGAATGATATTCGCCAAACGAGACAAACAAAATGCGACTTGTCGCTCGCAAATGTCAAAAGTTGATATTGAACTTGTGCCACCAGACACACTGCGTATCAATTTGAAGAAGAACGAGAGTAAAACCAGCGGGAATCAGACAAATCCTCGCGGGAGCTCGCAATCACGCCTTCCTTTGAGGGAAAATAATCGAGCGGATGATTTGGTCGGCAAGAGAGTTGACTTCGTATCAAAAACACCTCGCGGGAACTCCGTCACGGCGACTCCGTCTTCTGCGAACGGGTCTGGCTTCCGAACGCCTCAAATGCTGCAGAATCAACAGCGGGAGCGACTCACAAGAATTCAATCCGCACCTCGACTTCGCCAGCGTATACCAACGATAAAATAATATTCGGATGGAAATATGTTGATATAGATATAATTTCAGTATTGCTATTTAACAATACTCGTGATCTTTAACTCATGACGTTAAAGCTTGCATTTGACAAAAAATGCGTTAATGGTAAGAAGAACTCGCTACAAATTGTTATATTTGTAAATACGTTTATACTATTTATTTATTATACTCTATTTAGTTTCCTATTCTTAAAAACTGAAAGCATTTTTGATTGTCACTTAATTTGTGTATTTAATGTAACTATACACTAATTCTTTATATGAGAGCTAAGAAGTGTGGTTTTAGAATATTTTTTTTATTTACTCACAGTTAATCTACAATATATCTATGAATAAGTACTGATCTCTTTCATTTATTTCTTACATGAGTTTAACCATTATGTAGTAATTTGAGATCGACTTTAAAAGTTGAAATATATGGTAATTGTAAGAAATAATTTCTTACAATTACCACATAAGAAATTGCAATAACCATATATTTAAGGAATATATTATTTTGAACAAATTGGTGACACTGGGCATATTGGTTAGAAACTTGGAGCGGGGATGGCAAAAAGCATTTATGTTTTTAAAACATTAATGATTTGTTTTCATGTTTTCTTCAGATTGATATTTTCCAGAAACATCAAGGCTTCAAAAAAAATTAATGATGTAAATAAAACCCCTAGTATCCTTTTTTTTTTTGTTGTTGTTGTAAATTGCACAAAATCTGACATCTGTCACGGTTGTCGATCCCCAGACGGCACGAAACGGTTTCCTATTCGCAACCTTTTCCCAGAGGCGCCACGTTAGGGGATTTAATTTGAATGTTTATCCCATGGTGGAAATACATGGGGTGGGGTCCTCCGGTGCATCGATTTTTGCTCCTTCTGCGCATCAACAGTTTGCGTCACGAACCACGTGACCACAGCACGGGCACTTCGTTGGAAGAGCCAGACCAGATCGGACTGCCATGTTGCGTGGAGAGTGAGAAGTGTTGAGAAACATTGAAAGTAGTCCAAAGTTTTCAACAGTAACCAACACGAGGTGTACAAGATGCAATTTTGAAAAGAAATGCTTCGTAAATCTGTTTCAATGTCTTGTAACGAGGTGATAATTTTGGTATCTGGCTGGATTTAAAATTCCCGCTAATATTGTGACGCAAACTGGTGTCTGAAGCTCATTGGCTGAAGTCGGATACGATGCCCAAGAGTCCCCCCCCTTTCGTGTTTATCCCTCTTATGTGTAAATTTGGGGGGAGAAGGGAAGATTTCTTTATGGCTATTTTGGTTCTTTTTTTTTCAGGATGTCTCACGTTATTATAATTTTAACAAAATATCTGTTATGTTTCTTGCGAAAAGTAAACGAAGGAACCTGAATAAACTAATTCAATTTTTTTAAAACATTTGTTGCGTCTACCATTTTGACGCAACGTTTCTCCAAGCTCGTTAAGGGGCGTTGAGCGCTTTGCGCTGGGGAGTAATCCTCCATTACATTGCGCAATTGTGGAGTAATCCTCCATTAACTTTCTGGCATGTCGCTTCAGTCGCAGTCAGTTGTCAAGAGGACCTCCACGTAGCATCTCCGCGTACGCGCTCCTGCGTCACTACCAGGCGGCCAGAATTGGGAAGGAACAAGGATAAGGGCAGGGTTTAGATGCCCGTATAGTTAGCACACCCACTTATCAGAAAATTAAAAAAGAGTATTCCATAATTTTGTACTAATTTTAAACTAATTTTTAACTTAAATTTAAAATTTTGTATGCCAATTCAGAACATTAAAAAAACAGGAGTATAAGAGTGAATTGTGCTAGCAACGTTAAGTTAGCACACTTACTCGATGATATCGAAAAACTAAAAATACCACAATTTTGTACCTAATTTTAAACTAATTTTAACCCAAATTCAAAAATTTACGAACTGATGCACAACTTAAAATAAAAAATGTATATGTTTGCGGGGGTTCACCTACCGTATAGTTAGCAACACCACCCATGAAAATCAATGATATCGAAAAACTAAAAATACCATCATTTTGTACTAATATTAAACTAATTTTAACTCAAATTCAAAAATTATGAACTGATACACAACATCAAAATAAAAATGTATACGTTTGCGACGTTCACCTACCGTAAAGTTATATTTACACCAATGAAAATCAATGATATCAAAAACTAAAAATACCATCATTTTGTACTAATATTAAAATAATTTAACCCAAATTCAAAATTATGAACTGATGCACAACATCAAAATAAAAATGTAAACTTTGCCGGGGTTCACCTACCGTAAAGTTGGCAACAAAACCCATAATCAATGATATCGATAAACTAAAACTACCATCGTTTGTAATAATATTAAACTAATTTTGTAATCAAATTCAAAATTTTGAACTGATGCACAACATCAAAATAAAAAATGTATACGTTTGCGGGGGTTCACCTACCGTATAGTTAGCAACACCACCCATGAAAATTAATGATATCGAACAACTAAAAATACCATCATTGTGTACTAGCTTTAAACTAATTTTAACCTCAATTTAAAAATTTCCAACTGATGTACAACATCAAAATAAAAAATGTATACCTTTGCGGGGGTTCACCTACCGTAAAGTAAGCAACATCACCCATGAAAATTAATGATATCGAAAAACGAAAAATACCATCATTGTGTACTAACTTTAAACTAATTTTAATCTCAATTCAAAAATTTCGAACTGATGTACAACATCAAAATAAAAAATGTATACCTTAGCAAACATTCGTTTCGGTACATTTTTTAGTTTTAGAGGAATATCATTTTGTCACTCAATAGATCTTCCTTGTATTAATTGTAATAATTAATTAATTGTATTGTAATAATGTTTTCAAATATACAATTTGTCATTTATTTACGATTCAAGCAGTAAGCTTTAGTTAAATTTACTGTGCGCACGAATAATATGAAACAATTGAATATTTGTATGTGAAAAATTAAAACTTTGTATGGAAAAAGACTTACAATGTTTTAAGTACACGTTAAATATTTGCGATAGCTCAGTGGCATCGTTACAGTTTCCTATGAGTTAATGACCGCGAGGGCCCCAGGTTCGAGTTCCAACGTTGGCGGATGTTCGACTGTGGTTACATATGTAGGCCGAAAAACTTTGGAGCCTTTTTGAAGAAAAGTTTGAAAATTCTCTCCAGGTTACGATTTACGCTTACAAGCTCAGGCTATTTTGCCTTGAAACGTGTGGAGGAAGGACGCAATTTTCACCGTGGGGGTATTTCAGGAAGCCAATTGATGACTCTTTCTTGCTCCCAAGGTGAAGATTGTTCGGTATCGACTCAACAGTTGTATTTTAAAATTTATGCTGTAATTATTAAACAAATGGAACTTAAAGTATTTAGAATAAAATGAAAAATTAAGGAGCTGAAAACCAGGAATATCTAACCAGCAACAATTTTCGTGGCAATTAATGCAAGCGTTGTGGCCGCTTGTCCCCTCCACTCCGTTAGGAACTTCAAATGTATTTGCCGGAGAAACTAAGCGAGCCGTTGCAAAACGGCTTGTAGAAAAAACAACATTAGGAACTGCCAAAAAATAGTTGTCATGACATTCTAATTTCTTATAAACAATTACGTATCTCGAAAACGAAGAAAGCGCTAATCGGATTGCACAATTTTACACATCTCGTTTAGGCAATTTTAAAAGCAATACTTTTTATGAAATTTAAAAAATTATAAAACAATTTCCAAATTTTGCAATTCTAAAGTGGAAAAGTTTTCTGATGTCCCAGAACGAAAAACTGCAAATTAAAAATTTTGCAACAATTTGACAATTTTATAAACAATTCCGAAATGTGCACTTTATTCCTGCCGAAGTGTCCCCAAATTACCCCTGATTTGATGATAGCAAAATAACAATTTTGACATGAGATGCAAATTAATTGCTTAATATCTACAGCTTAATTATCTTTAATGATAAATATACAGCTGGTCTTTAGTTTACTTTCTTTTTATTGAAATGGTTTCCTAGAAGTCCTAACGATTCGAGAAAGACAGTATTTTGCATTTTTGCAAATGTAATATACATATGAACAATTGGAAATATGCAATTATAATCGTTTTTCTTATCGCAAAATTCTGTAGTAAACTGGTCATTTGATAAAGTTCATAAATTGCGTTTGGACAAGAATATTGGAATTTAAACTATAAGAACGTAATTGTTCTAAAATTAGTATTTATTTTATCTGATATCAAGTTCTTCAAAAGAATTATTAACAGTGGTTAAAAGTGCTGAGTTCATATATATTTCAATGAATTACTTTCATGTTCATACAAGTGTTTTTTTCTTTCATGTATTTTTGATTTGAAAATGCTTCACATCTGAACTGGCGGCATATGTTTCTACGACGTAATTTTGTTAGGGAACTCCCCCTGCGTTGAGATTGACTACGATGGTTTGTGAGGCTCCGCCTGCGGCGTTTCGTCATGACCAGGGGTGTCCAAGCCGTGCAAAAGTTGAACTTAGCCGCAGACGGCCTCGATCAATTTATGTTTCCAGTACTGTACCTGCAAGCATGCTGGACATATGTAGCTTCGGAGGATGCGCAGAAGCAACCAATCACGTTTGAGCCCAAGGGCGAAATGTTGGGGCGTGGTTATTTCCCCATGCCGCAAGTGCGGGCTATGAAGCTGAACCGCTCGCAAAAGAAACATCGCCCAGCGGACCTACCTTTGGTAAAGTCTCGGAGATTGCCCCCACCCTGTGGCATCTGAGATTTCCCCCCTCGGCGATAAGAAAGCGCGTAGGCGACAAGGAGAGGCGACTGCGAGACGCAGCGATCGCGCTGACCTTCACTCGTCATCACTGCCCTCTTCGTCAAAAGAGGAACTCGCACTCCCAGGGTGTGCAAAGAAATAATTCACATCGTTTGTTGGTCCATCACATTGTAAGATTATTATCACCTCTATTCCTACACATGCTCATGATATTTCTTCCATTGTTCCAGCACTGTATTGTGCAAACGCTTCTACAAAACGTTTCCTTTTCTTGTAAGGATGCTCGATTGTTTCTGCTGCCTCGCGCCCTTTATAAATTCCAAACATGTTCTATTGGATTTAGATCAGGATGGTACGGTGGAAGACGGAAGGGGCGTGACCATATTCAATGATTATTTGATCTACGACCAAACGTTTTCAGTGATATACTGAATTATTTGCAATAATTGGGTTTTTATGAATAACAGCAGCTTCTATGTAAAACACACTGTCACTGCTCAGTAGCCACGAGCAAACAGGGACTGGAGACCGAAACTCTTTCTTCAAGACACGTATTATTTTCTGTTGATCGTTTGGACAACCCCTACTGTGGAAACACGAAAGGTGCCTTTCGTCTGATCCATCTCACTCATCAGTTTGTTATCACCAAACTCGCAGTGTTGAATTACACCGCGCGACCCACGAGAGAAAGACACTATGTTGTGACAAAGAGCGCATGCAGGCGGGGAAATATTACGTTCGGGCATGCGCAGTGGAAGGGATTTTTGAAGTGGTAGAGCAATAGTAAGGTCGTGGTGGCACAGTTTGACGCGCCTGCTTAGGAACGAGAATACGTTTGTTATAGGAAGGGGATATATTTTAACACTTTGAATCTTTCTCATTTTACCGAATAATATAGAAGTGAGTTATTTGGTTATATGGTTTTTAAGATTGTTTTAAAGGTGATAATAAACTGAATTAATAATATCGTGGTGTCAGTTTGTTACTTTCAAGTCGTTGTAATTAATGGTTATGTTTAAATTTTATAATTATCGAAGATGTCACGAAAAGTTGGTCGTCCGATTACCCTTGATCAAGACAAAATTGATCAAGTAGTGTGAAAACAAAGAGCTCTTGGTTAAAAATAAATAAATTCGTTTCAAAAAACGAAATTTGGAAAATAATTGGGGGATAAACTGAATAAATCCGCATCATCATTATACATATATGTCGCAACCAGAAAAGGCGTGAAACGAAAAATCCATCGATGTCGATGATGCCAACGAAAGACTCGTCAGACAACAATAGATATTTCTAGTGACTCAGATAGTGACATCATTTTCCGAAAAGAGGTCATCATTTATATAAGCCAAGAAGAACTGGATAATCTGATTGTACGAAAACTGTGAAAGGTAAGTAATCGTTGATTTCAACAATATTCTAAACTCCTTTTAATTGTTTGTTAATGTGTTAAAGTTAAAGTTAGCAAAATCGACCTTAAAATTATAAAATGTTTTAATAAATATAGAATATATAAATTTATTAATATAATTTTATTTGTTTTTATTAGAACTGAAAAAACAGGTACATTTGCTCCACAGAACATACATAGTTTTAAACCAGGCGAATGGGAAAAATTAATTATCCATCGTTTGGATCAAGTGGCATAAAACGTGGGTATCAGTTCAAAAATCACAGAATTTATTCGACGTCCAACATGGCCAATTTTCAGGCCATTGCAAGTGTGGTTCGCTTTTGCGTGGAGAAATTCCGTCATTAGACGATGAAGGTATAAAAATTGTTTGCTATATTACCGAAGGTGATGGAACATGTGGAAAGCGTCATTTGAAAGGCGAAGAACGAGAGAGAATTGGCAAATATTTATATGAAACAGGTAAATTTATTAGAACTTTATACAAACAAATTATGAACATAAGTGTTTTATTTTAAAATACTTCTCTACAACTAGTTTGTAAAGTCAGTGATTAAGGATAGGTTAATTTGCAGAACGAGTGAAGCCAGTTACTTCATTATTATTATTATTATTATTATTATTATTATTATTATTATTATTATTATTATTATTATGTCTCAGAGTTTATCTCGGGTGTTAACTCTTTGAGAGGCCATAAGCATAGGCTTAAGCAATGCTAGTGTTGATTCAAAAAAGAGCGAACAATTCTACATGTTTCCAGAATCACAAAATCCGTTAGGAATTATAATACTAGGGTCTACGCCAACTGTTTCCAAGTATCTCTTCAAATTTTTGTTGACCAAACCAATTGCTGTGATTACTTTTAGTATTATTTTCACTTAATTGAGTTTATACATTTCCTTATTTTCTCTAGCAAGCGGAGTGTATTTAGATATTTTTTTAGATTCTACTTTATTAATATTGTGATCAGTCCGGTGAGTGACATCAATGAAAATTGCATCTCTATAAAATCAAATAGCGTAATTTCGCGTTTATGGTGAAATTGTATATAAACGAAACTTGATTTTAGGAAAATAATTAACAACAGAAAAGCAACAACTTTCCATGTACTTATTTTTTATTTATCTCTGTAATTTCTTAGTTTTTTTGTAATTGCGAGGCTAATTTGATGTCAAGTTAGCCTTATGTTTAATAACAGAGATAAATGAGGACCAATGTAATTTTTGTGTAACAAGTTAGCAACAAAAAAGACAAATTTTGAGTCTAATTTCAATACTTTTTTAAAACATTGCTATGCTAACTTGGTGGGCCTAAAGAGAGGGAATAGTGTGGAAACTGAAAGGAGGTGCGTTTACCACAGACGATGAAGGCAGGTCATCTGTGAAACAAATCCAATAATCGCCTCCTTGCGCCCTCTGCCTCGCCCAGTTCAGTCAGAGCATCAACGCCAAAGACTGGATATATTCTACACATTAAGTATATCTTAACTTGCTTTCAAAGTCATTTCTTCCTAATTTAAAAAAATCTCATGAATGAGGAATTACTGAAAATTTTAAGCTTTTATTGTTGAGATGCCTTTTTAATATTTCATGAAATTTCACTGTGAAGCTGAATATGCTATACGGATTTATGTTAATTGTCTTGTTTCTTCCTATTGATAATACAATTCTAAAACGACCTAGTCGACGTTTGCGTTCTAAAAAGACCTAGTCAACATTTGCATTCTGAAAAGACCTAGTCAGCATTTGCATTATATAATGACCTACTCATTTTTTGCATTTATTGCAAAATTACAGTTAAGTTTGCATTTATAAAAGGTCTAGTTAATTTTCCATTCTAAAACCACGTACTCAAGTTTTTCTAAAAACTGCCAGTCAGTTTGCATTCTATTTTACTAACTTTTTAGTAAACAATGATTATCTTATAACATTTCAGACTTTACATGTTAATTATGAAGTATGCTGGCAAACTCGAAAAATTGGAACATTCCAGACTTTTTTAGCCCAATTTAAAATGTATTTTCAGAGTTCTTCAGACTATTTACAGCAAAACATTTCTACATGAGTTAACTTCGATATTTTTCAATTTTTTGAATTTTTCCGAAATTATGAAATTTAAAGAAATAGAAACGTTACGAGAATATTAAGAAATTTTAGACATCTATTTTATTATTATTTAATTTCCCTTCTGTACTGCTATGTTAGTTTTGAAGAAATTATTTACGTTGCATCTCATCCACAAAATGTCTGTAAATTGCGTAACAATTTAAATTATTTTTAATCATTAAACGAACACATTTTTGTATAATTAAACAGATAAATACAACTTATATACAACAAATCAAATAATATCTTTACATGTAAAAGACCTAGGCTACTCCAAGCCCTGAAATAATTCGTGTTGTCATTGCCAACAATACTGCTAGATTCACATGTATAAATGAATACTTATAAATTCTAATTAAAATATTTTGACATTTACAAATTAGACATTAGGACATGATAGAATTTTCTTTTAACTCTGTTCTTCTTAAATGAAAACCTTGACTAGGTTTCTTAGAATCCTAAAAACCCGGCTGGGTCTTTTTAAAGTATAAAATGTAACTAGGTATTTTTAAAATGCAATATTTGAGTAGATCTTTTTAGAATCAAAGGGTAGATATGTGAATGAACCAAGGTTACAAAGACAGTTGGCACGATTCATCGCTCGTGGGTGTACATTATAACATACACGGTGACTGAAATGGTTAAATGATGTACTTGATCACGCAGTCTCTACGATTTGTTAACGTCCCAGAATATTGAGTACATATCTATCAATTTTAGAGTGTTCGATCCTTTTAAATAAAATTTAAAAATATACTGAATTCAGTAGAAAAAATATTAATTTATTTTCTCTCTTTGTAATAATATTGTGTTATGATGCAGATAAATATGCCACTGTATATAGAGTTCAAGAAGCCGAAAAAAACATGAAAACTGGAGATAACCAAGATCCTGCGATTCTGTATTCAACTTCTGTGTTTAAATTAGCCAAGAGCGAGTACGCAAGGAAGAATCATCTCGACAAAGAGCCAGTGAGATCTCTGGAATTGCTAAAGGAACAACAATTAAGAGGCTCTATCCACCAACATTAGTCCTATCGCCCTTTTTTGTCCATTATTGGACAGCGAGTCAACTAAATATCTATCGGGCGGCGTATATTCGCAGAAACATCCACAAGGTTGCATTGCAATCGATGCTACTGTAACTTTGCGAAAAATGTGCAAACAAGTGACTCGAACAAATTGTCACCTTTATTTATGAATGCGTGATAAGAACGGGCGAACAAGAAGAATACAACCAGTTCCCTGTAGCACAAATGGTGTCACAATCGCACCTACGACCAAAATTGAATTTTGGTTGAAGTGGATTGCTTGTGAACTCCTCCACCTGGGAAGTAGTAACAGATTGTTCCAAAGCCTTGCTCAATGCAGTAACAAATGCATTTACATCTTGTAAAGTCGTTATATGATTATTCAGATCTGCAAGAGGCAGTACATTGCCAGAGACATGCATTGCCACCCCTCTCCACTCCGCCGCAGAAACTGCGCATAAGCAAAGTAAAACATTGTACGTTGCTGCTATTGGAAAATTAATCGTCAGCTCAAATTTTGATGAAACGGGAAGTGCTGGAAACTGATTTACTCGTATGTCGAAGCGTTTATCAAGGACGAAGTCTAATGGAGAAGAGACGGCACACAAAATCGAAAAATGAATTGAAAAAGTTATTAATTGAGTAATTCATTCCAATGTACTAGCAACTCGCAAATGGATGAAATCCTTCACGAAAGTGGAACACTTTCTCACACAAGTGGTATTTTTAAATTATATAATGATGCTGTAGATAATATAACGTATCTGGAATATAATTCAAAATATACACTTTCGAACCAAAATGTTAAAAAATATTTTAAACGTTTTTATTACTTTATAAATTAGAATACATGTGAATGTTTACACATTTCTTTAGTTATTAAGCTATTTAATTCTTAAAGCATTTACATTTATTATCTATCTTTGAGAATTATTTTCAAAGAAAACACAAATTGTACGGAAAAGATTTTAGTTTTCCGTTTTATTCAATTAATTCAATATATTAATTTTCAGAACATTATGATAATGTCAGATATACAATGATGACCAGCACGTCCAAAATTCTTGTTACGAGTGGGCAAAATCGATCGACGACGATGTGAAGCGTTCCGCTGAAGAATTGGGAGAAGATTTGAATGCTCATCGGAACGATGATCTTGCAGATAAATTGGTGAAGCATTGTTCCACAATTTGTCTGTGGACATGTGTGGCAAGAGATAAGTTTGGTTATGGCCGAGTACCTCCATCAAGTGCCTCAGTGGAGCAAGATTTTAACGATTTAAAAAATCGTTTATTACGCCAAAAATCTAATCTTCGAATCGATGATTTTATTAATACTCATATCCAATACATTGATGGTAAAAATAAAATTATTTACAGCAAGGCAGAACAAATCCTGGGAGATAAAGAAGTTATTGATGAAGATGTATCAATGATAGAAGAAAATATTTCCAGAATTGAATTGGTAAGTGTAATTCCTTAAAATGTTATTTGCAAAGATTTCATATTTTTGGTATAATAAGTTACTCAAATGAATTATGATGTTTATATATAAATAAATTTTTTAATAAATAACAGTGCATTTAAATTATTATTAATAGCTGCAGGGAGAAAGCATTTCTACAAGTGTTATAACAACATAAGACAAAATCCAGCCAGATAAAGGCACAGTAATTGAGAGAGATAAACAAGACAGACCAGAATAATGATATTCAAGATGTAGAAGACAGAAACAGTGATAGAAGAAGAGTGGCTCTAGAATTGAATCGGTATGTGTAACTCCTTAAAATATAGTTGCAAAGATTTCATTTTCTATCTATAATATATTATCCAAATAAATTAATATGTTTATATATAAATCTATTTTTTATTGTAAATTTCATTTAAATTATTAACAGGTACAGGGTGAAAACATCCTATGTTTAGTGTGCAGGAATGGACATAAAGCGACAGGTGCTCATAAATGCATTATTTGTAACAAAAATGTGCACCTATTGGTTGAGTGTTCCCTACCAATTCAAGGAGAAGAAGAAGGGTATGGAGAAAGGCGAATTTGTATTTTGCATGTAGCTAGGCAACAATCAGTTAATAAATAATTTCATTGAACAGGACGACTGGATAGGGCCTGGTCTCGAAATCTACTGACAATACAAAGAGAAAGTCTAAATATGTTAATAGACATTTTCATGAAACAGACTTCATTATTCACCAAAGCTGAACAAATTCCATTATTAAGGAATGGAATTTAACAAATGTGAAGGCTGCAGTGATCGAAGGAAAATCTGCGTATTAAGAAATACTTGTACCTTCGATGCATTATTCAAATTTTAATAACAGAAGAAATAGACAATCCTTGGATTGAAAATTTGCCAGACGGACAAAATACTCCATTGTTGAAAATGATCCTGGATACAAAGAAAACGGGTGTTACATGTAAAACATACAAGCAACGAGCAGAGTTACTGAAACATGATAAATTATCAGTTTTATCAGATCTACCAGAAAACTCTGCTCAACTTATGTGTACGTCAAATCCAGGCCAAATAGCAGAACATTTATTAATTAATCAACCAAGTATGACAATAAGCAATCATTGCAACAAGGGTTGTGATGACTTTTTCTCGATCAAACTACAATTTACAATACAAAGTAGCCTTCTATCCTTGAATTTCGAAAACAAACTGCAAGAAGAATTAATGCATCTTTTCCTAGAAAAGAGTTGCATGAACTGCAGTGGTAAATCAACAACTAATATTCACGCCACAGGTACATTAGACATGACATTTTAGTACTTATTTTATAATTCTAAATAACCAATAAAATTGTGGTAAATCATATTAAGACTACCGACCTCTCTTTATTGCATTTTTATTTATTTATTTTACGTAACAAAAAAACAGTAAAAAACTGTGTATGACGTGCTATGGGGAAAAGTGAATTGTGTGCACATTTTCAAAATTCTGTGATCCCTACACTAAGTCATATACTACTTAAATTTTGAATTTTTGAAAGGGAGAAAAAAAAAACAAAAAACTCCCATGTAATAAAACCTATTTTCAAGGATAAACAAGCAATAAATTTTGAATTTTGAAAGGGAGAAAAAAACAAACAAAAAACTCCCATGTAATAAAATCCATTTTCAAGGATAAATAAGCAATAAATTTTGAATTTTGAAAGGGAGAAAAAACAACAACAAAACTCCCATGTAAGAAAATCTATTTTCAAAGATAAATAAGCAATAAATTTTGGCTCTTATTACTTCCTGCCGCGACAACATGGAAACGATAATTTGAATAATTGTATTTCCCACTGAATTCTAGAAGACGATACACAGAAATGAAGTTACATTTATGTCCAGAAACCAAAACAAGGGCCATCTCAGCATTTTGCTCCAATGGATCAGGAAACTGGACAGAAAAACCTGATCGAGATGGGGGTCATTGACCCGGAAGCTGTAGTACAATAGTTATTACAGGTTGTTTATACTCATTTATACAGTCAAATGGTAAATAATGCATTATGTATCATTGTTAAAATTAATGTTACTTTTCTTGTGATGCTCAGTATAGTCTCTAATTGTATAGAAACAGTTATGCAGCAGAAACGATTTCACTTGGGATTTAAACTTTTCTATTAAATTTAATCGTTTAATGTCATCTGGCAAAGTGTTGTAAAATAATGTATATGTATTGTATGTGAATTTTTTGTAATGAGCTATTGATACTGTCACCTGATGAATATGATTTCTACGTCGAGTGTTATAGTAATAGACTTCGGCATTTTCTGAAAATATATTCCCGCCCTTAAGCAAGTCATTTTTGACAAGAACCACTGATTCGTAAATAAAAAGACACGGTAATGGTAAAATTCCTAGATTAATGAAGAGAGGCTTACATGAATCACGTAGGTGGGATTTGGTTATTATTCGTACAATTCGTTTTTGTAATCTAAAAGTCTGGGAGCTATAAGATGTATTTCCCCAGAATATTATGCCATATCTCAGGCGGGAATGAACATTCGCGAAGTATACACAACGAGCAGTATGAAGGCTGACTGCATTTGCAAGAATTCTGAACGCGTAGCATAATGAACTTAATTTTGTGTTCAATTCATTTAAATGGACGTTCCATTTAAGGTTTGACTGAATTGAGAGACCTAAAAATTTTGTTGCCTTAACATCAGTCAATGGTACACTGTTCATTTTCAATGGAGCACAGAAGTGTTTATTTGAAATGGAAAACTGCATTAAAACCGTTTTCTTTTCGTTTACTATTAATTTGTTATTTCGGAACCAATTTGAAACATCTGATATTGTACTATTTACGGTTTCTTTATTGCAAAGGATGTTCGTATCATCCGCAAAGAGAACCGTTCTTCCGTTTCGAATCGTCGAGGGCAAATCGTTTACGTAAAGTAGGAACAGAATAGGGCCTAAAATCGATCCTTGAGGAACTCCACATGCAACGGGCAAAGAGTCGGAAAGGTGCGTACGTAATGTTCCATCATTCCAGTAAGGTATTTCAACTCTCTGAGATCGTTGTTTAAGGTACGAACATAACCAATCTAAGAGCAATACCACGAATTCCATATAGAGGTAATTTGGAAGAGTAAAATGTCATGATCAATGACGTCAAAAGCTTTAGAGATCTAAAAAATAATCCAATAGGTGCCTCGTTTTGATCCAATGATGAGGCGACATCTTTAAGAAAAGAAAATATAGCTGTTTCCGTTGATTTTGATTTTCTAAATCCATGTTGGTAATCTGAAAGCGCGTTGTGTTTACTGAGAAAGGTTTCCATTCGTACGTAAAAAGTCTCTCTAATATTTTTGAAAAAACTGATAGAAGAGAAATGGGCCGATAATTTTGAATTTCATTTTTGTTGCCTTTTTTTAAAAGCAGCTTAATTTTAGCTGTTTTGAAAATATCTGGAAACGTTCCAGTGCATAAAGATGCATTAAATATGTGAGTTAACGGGTGTATAATGGCATACGCACAAATCTTTAACAAAGAATCCGGGAATTCATCTAAACCGGCTGAATATTTATTTTTTAGTTTACATATTATTTTGAAAATTTCATAGGAAGTTTCAGGAAAAACATTCTATCAAAGATGTTTGTGATCTATCTGATGTTGGATTTTGTTGCTTTCCCTTTGTGAGATCAGCCGCAATTCCTGAAAAAGATTGGTTGAAGAAACTAGCCACTGTTGCCAGATCGTTCACATTTATATCGTTATATTTTAAAACAACATTCTCTACGGTTTTTCTAGTTGATTTGGTAGTATTTTTTATTATATTCCACATTGCTTTTGTTTTATTATTTGAGTTCAAAATATCCTGATCGTTTTTCATTATTTTAGCCTGCCTTATGACTTTTCGTAACAATGTTTTGTATTTTTTAAAGTAGATAAGGAAATCTTGAGATTTTTATGATGCTTAAGAATGAAGTTAAAACATTGTTTAATTTTACATTATATTCTAACCCATCCTGTAATCCAAGGATTGCTTTTTCGTGAAGTATTTATTGTTCTTTTTTAATAGGAAAGCTGTATGCGTTAAAGAGAAATGAAAGCTTTGAGAAAAATAAATTATATTTTTTATTTGTGTCAATAGCATTATAATGCGTGCATGATGTTTTCATTGAATCTGTTGTATATAATATAACATTTTCAATGTAAATGTATATATATATATATATATATATATATATATATATATATATATATTGAGATATACCAAAATTTCCTCCTCTCTACATCTATATATCTACTAAAGATCTTGGCGTCCAGCTTGCTGGGTCAATGGGTCACGATATAATTATAATCCTTATTACCTCTATAATGGATTATAGGATCCATAAACTATACAGCGCAGCTGGGAATCTGAAATAGAATGTTTCTATTCCTAGTTCATTACTGTTTGGATTGACTAAATGAAAAATCACTTTCTTTCTATAGAACAAAATTTAACAAAGTTTATTTTACTTTTTGTCAAACAATTTAATGTGAATTTAAGTTAGGCCTTTGATCATGATCTCTTTCAATTTACAATTTTACACCGCGGTTAACTTATCTTTCTTCGTTGATGTCCCTCGTAGACTTCTCAGTCGAAATATCTTGCGATCTTGCCGTAGTCCGTTCAACGAAATCCTCTTCTGCCCTATCCAAGCTGGTCTCAAACTATTAAAATTACCAGTCCCGATTACGTCCTATGACATAGTCCCGAACTTGATTACCACTCCCGACAAAGTTCCTATTTATACTTCAATATTGCTTCCACATGAAAATATCTACGATCAGTTCAGAAGCGCTTGTTTCCGACCAGAATGAAATCTTCCTGCATGATTCATCCTCGAAGACTTCGTATTAAACTACCTTCATTTTTTCATAACATTTGACAAATCTAAACTTCTCCGCCCAATCCCAAAAGTTTCTACTTTCACGGCATCAACCATCTCTTAATGCATTTAGAAAAAACAAAAACTACATTGTTTATTCACGGTCGTTCCTATGCTCCCCAGCTCTCGTGATATTTCGTAATGCATGTTCCACCATATTGTCTCCAAATAAATGTTAATTTATTTTAACGTGACATATCGGTATGTCACAATATATATATATATGTGTGTATATATATAAGCATATATATATATATATATATATATATATATATATATATGTGTGTGTGTGTGTGTGTGTGTGTATGTGTATGTGTGTGTATGTGTGTGTGTGTGTGTGTGTGTGTGTGTGTGTGTGTTTTGCCATTTAGCCTATGTGAAATTAGACAAAACTATATAAATGACTGCAAGTAAATTACCATGTAGGGAAGTCAATGACCGTTACATTAGAGTGACAATTACTAGCAATTCGTTTCAGTTGTCATTTCCTGAGACCAAATTCAGATCAGTCATTCACTGGTGGATATACCCTATATCCTTCAACAAACATTTTTTGTGTACTTGTTTACATATTTAATTAATGCCAGTTATGTTATAATGTGCATATGTTTGTATTACAGGAACAATTTTTACATTGGAGATACAACAAGACAATTTTACTCCAAAATTTCAGATTTTGAATGGAATCAAAGAAACCTTGGCAATGCCATTAATTACAACATATACATATAAATTAATTGGAGTAATTGACTACCGTAGTCCTAAAGATGGAAGGCAAAAGTTAAGCGAAAAGTTATAGGACACTTCCGTTTCATTTGTCCAAAAGAAATAAGACGTAGTTCCAGATGGACGACTTTAGATCGAAAACAACGAGTTAAACCTTCGACAGCATCTTTCCAGTCCTGATCATGTATAAAAAATCTTTATAATGTAATTTAGTGTTCAATTTTACCATTTTTGAGGATGATGAATTAATTTGTACATAACTTTTTGGAGATGCCAGAAATTAATATCATAATTACAGTTAATCATGATTTTATTTTAATAATAATTTCGAGTAAAATTTGATTTTAATAAGTATTAATTAGTTTTTATTATAAATTTACAGTTTTAAGAGAAGGTATTATTGAGTAGTAAAGTAGATAATTATTTATGGAGGGTGAAAAATATCTTTGGGGAAGCGGGAGCGATTTCATTTAATGTGATAATTTTTTCCCAGATCAAATGTTGATAGACAGGATATTTTTAAGAGTTGAAGAATTTGGAAGATTCATTAGTGATGAATGTTTTAATTAGTTCAATTTGTAATTCTTTATGAATTTGTCTGTTGGAGATGAACCATTCAGCCTATAGAATTTTCCGTAAAAATTTATTTTCAATACTTTGTCAAATGCTTTGGTAATATCCAGGAAAATTCCAATTGTATGTTCCTTTTGATGAAGGTTTTGAGCTATTAATTCAGAAACACGTAGTAATTGGTGAGAGGTCGAATAATGAGAACGAAAATCAAATTGGTAATTTGGAATAGCTTGTATTGAGTTAATGTAGGATAAAAGACGAGTGTAGTTTTAAAAACATTATATAATGAAGATAGAACTAATAGGTCTGTAGTTTAAGGAAATGAGGATCCTTGCTGGTTGGGGATAACATTATGCTAATTTCCACGATTATGGAAAATAAAATACAAGCATTGAGTTCAATATATTTATTTAGTTTCGATAAGATTTATAAATTAAGTTCTTTTATCATTTGTTTGTAATTCAGTCATAGCCTAATGTTTTGTGAATATTCAATTTTGTTTATTTTGAACTTCTACAGGAGAAAAAATTATTTTGAAGGACTGAACAAAGTGGAGAAGAGATGAAAGATTCAACTTTCTTATTAAAAATTTGATCTATAATAGGGTCGGAGGTAAATGACTTTTGGACTAAGTGACTGGCAATTAAATTTTATTTTTGAAAATCAGTATAAGCAGATTGTTTAAGATTGGTAGATACCGTTGTTTAAGATTGATGAGAATAAGATTTTGCTAATATTTTAATGGTTGACCATTGTGATCTGCTATTAGGATGTATTTGTGCAATGTAATTTTGAAATTTGTCTAATTCATAATTGGTCTATACGTAATTTGATAATGCGCGATAACTTGCTGATTTTTCTTTTAATACCAGGGCGACGAGTTTGTTGCCAGAATCATCTTAGGTTATGTTTAGATTTAATAAGATTTAAGATATTTATAGGGAGAGATCAAGTATGTATGTTCGGTTTAATGTGTGTACTAGAATATTTATATGCATCTAGAATTAATGTAAATTTTGTTTTGTCTAAAAATAAATATTCATTTAGTAAAAAAGAAACTGTCATTTAATTTAATAATCAACCTATTATTTTATAATAAAAAGAATGTTCAAATTTAGATTGAATTTATACGTAAAGCAAATTAATTTTAAATTATTTTCTTATTATGCTTATAAATATTCTCAATTATTAAAGTTAAATCCGCAATGCCTAACTTTGACTTATGTGCGCTCTAGGCTCTCAAATGTTTAGTGCCCTTTTTTCGACACAAGTTATTTATAATATTTTGAATTAAAAAATGTACGATATTTGTAACAATGCAAATATTGTATACGTATAAATAATTGATTATATATTTGCATTTTTATAACATCAAACATTTTAGGTCAATAAATTAAAAATATAAAGTTATTATAAAAGAATTTCTATATTTGAATGCATAATTTATTTATTACAAAGTGGATACCAAAGTCAAAAATCATGTGATTGTACATATAAAATATGGTTTGTCTTACGGAATCTCGTTTTCTCACTATAGTCTCGGCAAATTTCTTAAATGTCTTCAGACTCTAAGCGTCCCAAAATGTAATTTTCTATGTAGATAATGCATTCAATATGTCTTGTTTAAGACTCTATCTCAGAGAATTTTTTACGTGCTTCAGAACAGAGAAAGATCGTTCGCCATTTGCATTGGTCAGACATCATTAGAGTCTTAAAATAATCTCATTTATAAATACATATTTCTATAACGAAATTTTTTTTAGAAAAATAATATCCTCCGAATTACCATTTCCTAAACCCTTTTTCACGTACGTGGTTCTATATTTTCATACCGAACAGGATGACTGTGTGAAAACTGATTTTTACACGTAAAATATTATATATAATTATTTCAGTTAACAACTAATTTATAACTAGAGAAAATTATTTTGAAATCAGTTATTTACCATAATTGAAAATACTTTCAATTAATAAAGTAATGTTAGAACCCCCTATTATTATTTATACTAGTGGTGCTACAGACTTTCTCGTACTTGTTAGTTGCCTACTTTCTTTTCTCTGACCTACCTTTTCGGACTTCCCACATACTGTTGCCAACTGCAATATATCGCCGCCCGAAGTTTTCTGTTTCCGAATGGTAGAACTGAAATATTACTATAAGAATAATATAAAAGATTAAAAGCTCGTTAGAAAAGGCAATTTTCGTTTGAAAAATTTGGAGCCGTTTTTAAGAAAATAACGTTTTAAACCCTCCCTCCCGAATTGGCATGTGCGCCAATGTACGCGAGATATACGCGCAAACGTGCCCGGAGTGCTCATGGAGTCATATCTCTAGTGTGCAGGATGTGCACAAGATCTTGCCACGATATCCATTTTGGTGAACTAATTGCATACTTTGCACCAACATAGCGCATCAAGATTTCTTCGTTCAAGAACAGGGACAGCTACCTTTGATTATAGTTTATTGAATGGTACCCCAGGTGTTTCATTAGAATTAAAAAATTCAACAGTAGAATGCATGCATTAAACATTATGAAAGGCAACGTCTATTGAAATATATGTTTTATTTTCACCAATCAACATTTTCATGATCTTTAAATTGACAGAATCCACATACTACCTTGTTGGAGTGAATATTGCTCGTTAAGGAAAACATTTTTAGTCAGAATCTACATAGTGACAAATGAGATTCTGCCTTCCTCACATCAACTTGCGCATTTTCTTTTCCATATTTTAGAAATAAAAAGAAAATGTACGTCATACTAAATCATTATAAATATATTACTCCCATATTTTTCTTCAATTTACAATGTTTAACGTCTCATGAGGGAATATTTTTTATATCGACATTTATGTACTTCTGGCAACAAATAATTGCTTATGCTTTATCAAAATATGAAAACATCTCAGTTTAGAACACCACGAACAGGAAAGTGGCTTCATTTAAGGTTTGTGATCTTCTGATAAATATTAATTCACCCTTCTATCAAAATTATTAACACAGAGTTCTTGCAAGTCGTAGATTTGAAGGCGTAACGTTCAATTCTGGGAGAATTATGCTGCTCATGCGGCGGCATCAAATGACAGGATTTCGATTGACGGATCATCATTCTCCTCTTTTGACGTCTACGACCGATGTAGTCATAACATATTGCGTAAAGTATACCCTTACTAATAACAATTGAAATCAACACTAGCAGACAACGAGCATGGAAGTAATGAAAAATTCAATATACGTACTGTCAATATAATATGGCAGGGATTTCATTGTTAATTTTTCCTCAAGTTAATTCAAATATATTAGGAATAAACTGACGCAATTGTTTAGGATGGAGGTTATGTATAGCGAGGCTACTTTGATTGTCTCAGAAATTGTAGTTTGCAAAAACTAATTTTTTCTGAACAGTAGCGTAGGTAGAGGGGGCAAGGAGAGGGCGATGCTTGGATAATCTAGTATAAATTATATAGTTCGATTTACATAATTTTAATGATTTATTTACACATTATATATATGCATGTAATTTTAATAGTAACAATATTAAAACATACATGCACTAAAGGGAATCAAAGAAGAAAAAATAATGTAAAGAAAAACCTTGAAACTAAAAGCAGTGAAACCCTGCTCTTCAGTAGTTCAATAGTCACGATTTCGGCGATTACTTTATCTAATCTTATCGTTAGTATTGTGACATACCAGTATCTGAATATGGGACAATATTTATTATAAATAGCGTCAATTAAAGGAATAAATTATGTAGATATGCTAGCATAGCAACGGTAAGCGAGCCGTCGTCAAGGTCAACATATTCATGCAGTGACAATCGCGGAAACGGCTAGTTAATTTTATATAGAATTCTGGGATTGGCCGAAAAAGCAGTGACAGTCGTGAAGACGGCTAGTTCGTTTTGCAAGAAATTTAGGGATTGGCTAGGTACGAAGTGTTATCTGCAAATAAACAATCGAAATTAAGAACCGAGCTTTGCAGGGATGAAAGAATTTCATTCTGACTGATGCCGTGCTCGTAGACAGATCGTGCTCCAACTAATGTTAGGAGTTTTTCTTTAGAGGACTTATGAAAGCAGCTACTAGGAATGGATATTGAGAACATAGAAAATTTGAATACTAAGTGTAACAGTGGAGCATAAAATATTTCATGTGAGACAGGTTCAGGAGAAGTTGATGAGGGCTTAGGCGAAGTTGTCAGTGATTGGACTGGAATGATGGCAACCGATAGTTTGTTGATCTGATGAACGGTGATTGAAGTGTGCTTCCGAGAAAAGAAGAGAAGATGGTGTCTGGACCTGAGGATGGCGGCGTCAGGATGGATAAAGATGGCCGAAAAAGCGCGCGAACGCATAAGAGTTGGAACGGTCATGACAAACATTTAATTTTATATTGGAGTAAAGTTATTCAATATAAACAATTGTTTTAAATTGTTTAATAAATTTCCACGTTTTGTGACATAGATATATGATTTTTCATTGAGCCAATTCAAGCAATGAAGCTAGCAAGATAAAAAGATGTTGCTTTTCAGATTCCTCGGTCGAGTTTTTTTGAGTAAATTGCAATTTATTTCAAAATGGCGCACCAACTGGGGCTCGATTTTCTTTTAAATTAGTCAGATTATTTCCAATGGCGCACCAACTGGGGCTGAATTTCTTTTAAATCAGTCAGATTATTTCAGTATAGATAAAATAATGTAACAATTATCTTTAATATTGTGCAAATACACATGTATTTTTATTAAATAATGTATAAACTATTCAAATAAAGATGTATTTCATTTAGGGGGAGACACCATTAGTTTTTTTCCCGGGTAACACCAACATAAGCAACGCCACTGCTTCTAGTGATACGTTATTTCCGATTTGTATAGTTTGCTACCATAAAAAGTTTGGAATAGAAAATGAGAGATCTCAGAGTGCTAAAGATTCGAAGAGCATCCTTTGCCATGATTTTGACGTAGTCGGTCCAGCAAACACATCGGTCAAAAGTCAGTCAAAGGTAGTTCACTGTCTGGGTCCAGGGTATGGGGATGTTATTGATGCTGCTGAGAGGCAAATAGCGCCTGAAGAAGGATTTTCCTGAGGATGAGCCCAAGTGACACTTCGCGGAACAACTGAACATCACATGTTATTCAGAGAAGTATCCCTCCGCCGCGACAGCTGTTCAGCCACGCCCCTTCGTAAGGCGTTTGGTTATGGCTCCCGTGAAGACATCACTAGGCAGAAGTCAAGAGTTTCGCTGAGGTATATGCACGTACGCGAGTTCAGAAATATTTAATTTAATTACGTATGTGGAAAATCTCTTAACATGCTCTCACAATCAGTAAAAGAAAACTGTCACGAATGTAAATAGAAAGAAAAATGACTTTAAGCCGGAAACACGTGCACCGCTACGCATCTCGCATTTGTCTCGGTTTTAAAATGAACATAAAATTTATCACACCAAACACTTTACGAACACATCACACAAAAAGTAAATGTAATATATAAAGAAAAAGATAGTTTTTGTAGAAGAGCACATTATGGAAGCTACCTCAACCGTTGTCTTTTATTTTGACCTTTTCTGAAATCTCAATTCTATGAAATTCCGTCCTTAATAATTTTTCTATAGGACAATTACACAAACCACTAACTTCTGGATCAATGACACCCTCCATTTTCATAAAAACTTGAGAGAAGCGTAACTTACGAACGACCAGAGAAGAATGTTCATCGCAATATTTTGCGGTGCCAACCGACCGTCCAGACGCGCATCCTCCCCTCTCCCCGCCCTTGAAACATGAGGAGCCTTAGGTTATCGCGTTTGGCATGCGATGCCTTCCCATGCGCTAGCGAATTCTCCGGACACCACATAGAACTGTTTGAAACTTCTCACCCTAGCGCACTTCATAGCGCATACGGATGCGAAAGGGTGACTGGCTCTCGGTAGCAAATTAGTATTTTTTTCGCTTCTGTTTCAAAGTCTCAATAACTTTTTAGAGGATTACCAAACTTATGAAATATTTCCTACACACTTCCAATTACTACTAGGTATATCGGCGATATACGCGGTGTATCAGAGAACTTGTCGCTGCTGGATACTCTAATCCGCACCAGGAGTGACAACAAACGTGCGGAAGCCGAAAATACGGCTAGAATTAAATGGAAAAATGCAAAAATAATAGTTCACGATATAATTAAAGTGACTTCTATTTGAATTGTGTGTGGAATTAAATATCAACCCTTAGTAATTTTGGAACGGTTACTCTCGTACAGTTTCGAAGTTTACAATGCTGTAACGCACACATCTGGGGCTGACCTTTCGAAGCTGGGTTCTGCTTTGAACCTATTTCCACTTTTGGAACAGCGACTAACAACGAGCCGAGTTTCTGTCGAGTTTCCTATTGTCATAATAATGGTTAACCAGTAAATTCATGAAATATTTCCTACACACTTCCAATTACTACTAGGTATATCGGCGATATGCGCGGTGCATCAGAGAATTCGCCACTGGCGATTGTGCACTGTATGCCCAAGACTTCATGTGCCTGACAACAAAGTCGCAAACAGCCAATCCGGTGGCCGAGATCACTAAGGCAGTAGTGTCGTAGCGATCTCGGACCGAAATGTCGCGGGTTCGAGTCCCGCAACAGGCATGGTTGTATTTGTGCTCGTCCTGTCACCCCTTATCATCACTATATTGTTTCATCTTCCCAGTTACCATACTGTTAACTCCAATACTGGTCGCTAATGACCGAGATGTTGATGCGACCTTAAATACACTCTCAGACATTTCTGCATTACTTTTAATGTGAAGTACATGAAAGTAATTATCATGTATGTAAATTCAATTTAATGTACACGTACAGTAACTTTAATGTACATGTACTTTAAATTTAATATTCAATGATTTTTGACTTGTTGTAATTAGATGTCTACTGACTGTGACTGTGACCCAAACTCAAGAACCAGGAGACATATTAAATTTAATGTATAAGAACAATTAAATTTAATGCAGGCAAGTAAGTTAAGTCAACAGTCGTACATTAAATCTACATTGATTTTAATTTACGCATTAAATTTAATGTACAGGTACATTAATCTCCTTTTCATATACAAGGTACATTAAAATTCCTGTACAGTCGTATATTAAATCTACATTAAATTTAAAGTAATTTCTGACAGTGTAACACACACACACGCACAAAACAAAAAAACAACTACTCGCACACAGCTTGTGAAGTGTAGCTCGAGAGCTATCAGGCACCAGTTGCTCCGGTGGCCACTCTCCTGGAGGAGCACTGTGCGGGCCCGTCTCCTGTCCAGAACACCAATGGGAAGATGTATCAGTGGTGGATGGTAGGTTCAATACTTGGGGAGGCCCCAACAAATGCAGGCACGGAGTCAAATTGTGAAATTGAAAGTCAATGACCTTTGGCTTACTGGTAAACTGTTATTGGTGACATTCCAAATAAAATAATTAGATTTAATATTTCTCTTTGTTTAGGATCACTTCTCTACAAAAAGGAAACTTCCAATAAATCTGTTATTGCGTCCACTGAAATGTCTGCCACGCAATAGATCTATCGCAACAACAGAGCGTCCACTGTCTGTGACTGCAACACACAACACAGGAGGCTAGACGCGTGACAGCCTTCAGGCCAAACCAACTCCAAAGCTGGACAAAACAAAACTACTCTTTTCTTATTGGTTGAGAACGTTGTCTTGGCAACAGGGGAGATGTGCGTCTGCTTGGGCCGCTGGTATCTTGTAGCCACAAGCTTACTAGGTGGTACTACGTATGTGTAACACATAGAACTGCTTGGCTCCATCTTGAATTGTAACGCAATGTTTGAAGCAAGAGAAATTACTTCTTTTAAATGTTTACTCACCAGCAGAAAACATTAATGTCAATTTTAGACTAAGTTAATTCCAAAACTTTTTTAGTTAAAAATAAAATCTTTTAGTGTTGTTAATAAATATTGTGGGGAGGCGTGATCTCCCTTGCCTCCTCAGAAAATCTGCCACTGGTTGTTATATTATGAATATCGATACATGCGCAGTGTGCGCTGCACTAGGTTGTAGACTCAATATAGTGAACGTCATTTGAATAAACTGAGTTCTTTAAACTAAATACGTTTTATTTCTACTGATATAGAGACACATGAAATACCATGTTTCAACAACCGTTCCGATGCAGATGCCGAGAGGGTAGACCTGTGAGCGCTTGTTTGGAAACTTAATAAATAAGAGAAGAAACAACACCAACTGATAATATTTTCATAATTATTTATATCACCGTAATTAAGATTTAAAGACATTATTTCTTGTATTACTTCTTCAGTCTTGTTAAATATTGAAGTAAATTACTCTCCAAAAGTATATTCTACATTAAATATACAATATAAAGAAAAAATGCAAAATATTCAAGGAATATTTTTGCAAGATATACTTTCCAGCAGTTCATTAATAAGACCATGATTCATAAGTTTCTAGTATTACAAATTACATAACATAAAGAAAAAACAGATCAGGATTGGTTAAATAACAACCCACTCTTAGTACATTATACTATGTACATCTGCATTGTACATTGAAGACTTTAAAGCCTTCAAAGCAAAATAGATGTAAAGAGTTCTGTAAAATATCCACTGAGGAACATTATAGAGTATTGTTAATTCTCTCTTTTTATTAATGAATTAATATTTACATGGCTCTGATATAACTGGTATCAACCTCATCCCAAATCAACAGCACAATTTTTTTTCTACCCACACTAAACAATACTAGTCACAGAACAGATTGCTTTATTCTTTTCATAACAGACCGCCACCCTGTGTTTTACCCTTTTGACAATTTTGATGAAAATCTCTCACAATGAGTCAACCGCATAAAATTAGTGAGCAGAATTTATTTCAAATATCTTTATTGCTATAAGTTGTTTAAACAACTACATGAGCAAAGGACATACATGAATATCTACTTTTATGTTGAATGGTAACTGTATTACTGATACTTATAAAAATAGTTCTTGTATTGTCCGTTACAATACTGGACAGAACACCATGCACTTTCATCTTCATACATAAATGCACAGTCCTTTTACCTCAATTAGAAATAAATGCAAAGATCAAGATAAAATTCTTGCTGGTCACTCATTACTTCCTGAAGACAGTAAAATAGGCTACTAGAACAAGTATGGAAACTGTCCATTTTTTTTTTTTTTTAATTGAGTCTCTCAAAATATACAAAAAGGAAAAAAAAATTAAAATTGTTTTGATATCTACACATAAAAATGTTTTTTATCTGGAAGCTGCATTACTCCAAAGAATCCCTCAACATTAAAAAAAACAGTGATTTACTTTATAACTTATTCTGGAAAATCAACAAGCTGCAACATGCCTGACTTTCCTTGGAATCAAAACTTAAATAGCTAAAACTATAAAATTAATTCAATTGATTTTACTTTTTTAGTTTGTACTATAAGCTCTCTGTTTGACTATAGTGTTCCATGAATGGAATTGATGCAACTCTTGCCATTATTATGGGTTCCATTTGAAGTAACTAAAGCCGCATTTGCATTAAGATCAGGCTGCACCACAGAAAGTGATGAGATACTCTGGAAATTGCTTTCCTCCAATTCCTGCTGCATTTTTGCCAATGGAGGACACTGCATGACTACACTCTGGATACTCTGGAGTGTCTGAAACACACATATAGGGAAAATGAGAACTGAAAATAAAATTTAAAAACTTTTCCAAGCATTGTACCAAATCTGTATAGAAATATAGGCAATTTAATTTTTTTTTTCCAGCAGCATTATATTTCATTTTTTTGGCAAGAGTTTTGATTTATTTGACTGATAAAACTTAATTGTTCTTATTTGTAATAAATCTCTTGAGTTTTTAGTGAAAGTAATGTACAGCCAAGGTAATTTGTTATACATTTCCTATGCTCCTTTATCATATATAGTATCTTCATTTCCCTTGGCTAGTATTTTCTCCCAATAAATTTGAATAAATGTAGCTTAAATCAAACTAAATAAGAGAGGCATTTGCTATCATTTCATCTTTTGCAAAATATTTTACCTCAAGAGCTCTATCGATGGCATCATACTGACGTCGAACTTCACAAATGGAACGGTGCCAATTTTCTGTCAACAATTGTTTGCTGACCGAGGATTTCTGACTGATCTCAGCTAACTGCAATTCCTTTTCTGCAAGTTGTTCTTTCAAAACAGGGATCTAAAAAATTGTCAAAATGTCAGTAAATTGCTTACTCACATATTACTTATTAACATACATTAATGTTATCACAAAATCTGTCAGTTTTTAAATTTATGAAAGTGAAACAAAGCAAAACTGCATTTGTTTGGACAAACTCCTTGCTCCTTGAGCAAACAAAAGGAAATTTTACTATTTACTAAGCAAGAAATAAAAGACAACAAGCTAAATACAAGTTAGTGATCATTTTCATTACAATTTAGAGGAATGCTACCCAGCAAAATGGAGGGATATGACTAATAAAAATGAACTAGACAAAAAGATATCAACAAATTAGAAATCTTATTTAGTTAGTTAGTTAGTTAATGCCTTATGGCGAAACTCAGGCCATCAGACCCACTCTTCCATCTGACTAGGCAAATTTTGCTACACTCCTTTCACCATCTAGCAGAGAAAGGAGGTATTATTTTGGGCGATGAAACAGGCGATTAGAATTTAACTCAGAGGCTTCTTTTAGGGTTGAGAATCTTTTACAAGCAGTAAATCTACTACATGGGATAGCCAAGTTTACTTCCCCATGAAGGAACATGTACAAAGTATTTTTTCACCCTTAAAAATCCACGGCTTTGATTGGGTTTGAACCCGCAAAGTTGGATTAGTTGGGTAGGTTTGGTATGCCAACCGTTGTACCACCGAATCTGCAAAATCATCTGAATTTTTAGTCGTAGGGTCAAGCTGAGCAAGACTGCTGTACCTCATTCCGAGCAGACACAATGCGCGCCAGGATGTCAGGTGAAGGGAGCTCTCCTTTGTCCTGCCACTGCTGCAGAGCTTTCTCAGCCTCTGCTTCACGCAGCTGCAGTTGCAGTTCTGCCCGTTGGCACATGGAGCTCAGATTGCACATATCTTGACTCAAATTCTAAAAAGAGAGAAAAAAAGTTATTGGTTTAAGAAAAAACTTCCTTTCCTGGTAATACAGCTTTCATGTGTTCTTCACAATAGGCGATTAACTGTTTTTCTAGAATAAATTTCCCTAACTTTTCTTATTAATTTAAGGGTATTTTTTTTTAATTCTTCCCCAACGATATGTATAGAAGATTTGACAGTATTTAAAGAAAACACTAAAGCTTGAATCTTTTTAACAAATTACTCAGCCCTCTGGTTTTACTTTGTAAAAGGCAATATTTGCTTAACAAACAAAAACTGAGCCAAAACACAACACTACTAATTTTTGAAAGAATTAGTAACTTTTGTAATTGTTTCAAAAATTTCCCTGACTTCAAAAGTTACATGTATGAAATCCCTGCTTTTTTCTTAACTTTCTACATAAAAAAAAATTCCCTGACATCTTGGTTTCATAGGGAAAACACTGTCATTGTAAAAATATATATCAAAGGACATTGGATTTATAATTAATACTACAAAGGAAAAAATTAAGAAGTCTCTGGTTGTTTGTTGGAAAAGGAGGAGTGATAAAATGTCAAGTGCAAGTTGCAGTCACATTCTGAACTCCCAGGTGGTATATAAAAATTCCAACTTACCTCCACTTGCTCTTTGTAACACTGAAGATCCGCTTTGGTGTCGTCCAATTCCTGCACTTTCAATTGCAGCTGAAGACGTGCTTCTTCCAACTCGCTACGCAATCGGCTCCCTAATTGTTCCCAATTTGTTAACTTCTCCTGAACTTCTCTTCGGTTTTCTTGCTCTTGTCTAACACCTTGAGCTAGTTGTATCCTAAGTAACATAAAGGAAATTTAAAGTGTTTTATTTAGTTTTTGCCATGAAATACATATTGTATTTAGTTCTTAAAATTCCAACCTTTCATCGTGTAACTCGTCAATGCAAGTTTCGTTTTCAAGCTGAATTATTCTCAGAACTTTTAGAAGACGGGTCACCAGATTGTCAACGTCAATAATTTGATCCACCAGTGTGGCAGCCGAACAATAGTCGCCAAGAGGAGATGAGCCTTCTTCACACGACTCAAAGGCACAGGCTGTAGGAGTGGCTGACGAGTCATCTGTGATGGAATTATTTTGAGCCATTTCTGATTGTTGGCGAACAAGGATAGCTTGTGACAAGTTTTGCAATGACTTGCTACTTGCTACATGACAGTCTGGTATATTGCCACTGCTGTTGTGGGAATCGCTAATAGTGTCATCGTCATTATCAATGACGTTGCATGGATCTTTCTCTGAATCCAATAATTCACCTGAGCCTGAACTAGTATCTGCAATATAAAATTATTCCAATGTGTTCATTAATAAAATAATTTTTATTGTTGTTCAATAATTCATGGGTAACATAAGAATGACTGTTTTACATGATAATTTTATAGTATTATTACTTTTTAGGCTCTTTTGTACATCTATATTCTTTTATAGGTTCTAATATTTTTTAGCAGAGCTTCAAAATCAGCATCAATAGTACATAGCAAAGATATAATACTTCCATTGAAAATCAAAAATCTGTGTTGTTAAAGTCAATGCATCTGATGTTCAAAGGCCAACTTCTGCCTAGGCCCACAGCACTTGCCTAAAGGACCCAATCTGAGAAGGACCCTAGATATTAATAATAATAATAAACATAAAACAGGCCCCAAAAAAATTTTCAAACAAACCAATTTTTAGGATAAAAGATTTTTATTGAATTTGAAAGACCATTTTTAAACATTTTACTAGTTGTACTAGTAAAATGTTTTTGTGTAAAAATGTAAAATTTTTTAAACATTTTACTAGTTCTTTAAATATCTTTATTTAATTCAGATTTTAAAATATTTGGATTTCTGGAATAAGTGAAAATTATAAAACATAATTATACAACAAATAATAATATTGCTTGTGCCAGACTATTGTATTAGAGATCTAGCAGTGTGAGGTGCAGAGGGAACTCATCTCCTTCATAAAAACGATTAAGTTTTGATGGAAAGCAAATTTGATCTTGTGCTGCATTATCTCCCAGGACTTATAAATGCCATTCATGATGTGACATTTTAAAAGTTTTTCTTCAATTATTTAAAAGGGAGGGGCTTCAATCTTTTGATTACCTAGCGGCCCTAGGTCTAGAAGTCAAGCCTTGCACACATGTCTGCTGCAGCAATAACTGCCCTAACCTGGGTATGCTTCCTGAGGACTAGGTGTTGAGGTGAGCCTTATCTGTCTGTTGCTAGCACTGGAAAACGGTGACTGTGCAGCTGCATTGCGAATAGCAGCAATGACAGCCGTCACAAAGGAAGCTCCACGTTTTGGCGATGAATGCTGCTGGGACAGGGAGCAACATTCAGGGCCCTGTTTCACTGGAGTTCTTTCGGGACTGGCTTCTACACTGCTATTGCTTTTGCTATATGCTTCATTGTGAAAAATCACATCCTGTAATAAATGCACATATCAAAATTAAAAAACAACAATAAATTTTGAACAAGTGAACAGATCCCTGATTTATTTGACTAATGTAGTACATAAAGCTACTGCCTGAAAGAAAAATTTAAAATATATAAATATATTTTGAATTTAAATGTTTTATATATATATATATATATATATATATATATATATATATATATATATATATATATATATATATATATATATATATATATATATTTATTTTAAGCAAATAAAATGCTATTTAAACTTCAGCAAAGCTGCACTATTCTTCTTTATCACTTGTTGGGCATAAAAGGAGTTTTCCTTAAGTAAAGTTTAGACTAATTGTAATTGGAGATCAACACTTTTGACATGCTAATATATGACTTAAGGAATTTCACAAGTTTTCAAAAGAGTTAAAATAAAATTGAGGGGCCTTGAAGTAATTATACATATTTTTTGAAAGGACAAAAACACTCTCTTTTAAATACATTCATAATTCTAAAAATGAAGGATCAAAATATTTATATTAATTTCTAAACCAAAAATATAAAATAAACTTATTAAAGCAAGTGCCAAGAACACCATATGTTTACAATTTAAATTCAAAATTATAGCTTAAAACATACAGAAATAATTTTACGGAAAGATCTATTTTTCTTGTCTTTGCAGTAACACATATTTATGATTTTCTAGCTTAAAAAGCACATTGTCTTAAATTTTTCAACTACTTACAAAACTGTCTGTATGTGATGATGATTTGTAACATTAATAAAGAGCGGATTATATGCAAGTTGCATATGCATGCATATTTTGCATATTTTTAGATAATTGCATATTTTAACAATCTTGCATATCAGCATATTAATACTGTTTAAAGAAATCCGACTCATAAATTGCAGGGGAGATTTCTTAGAAGTAAGTCGTTTTAGTTTGTTCCATTTTTGGGACACCAATAATGTCTTCGAGAAATGACAAGCAGAAAGAATCAAAAATCAGTATCCCCTGATAAACAAATTAATTTCTCTATAAAAATAATATTTTTGAAAGTCTTTTTATTCAATTTTACAAAGAAGCACTACCCAATTTACCATTACCACTACAACTGGTTTTGACAAGATGGGAAACCTGGTTGGATGCTGTTAAGTTTTATAGAGACAATTTTGATGATATTAAAGAGATTATTTGTTGGCTAATGAGGATACGTGCTTTAACAGTTGAATTTTATTCAAACTCACTATAGTTTCATTCCCAAAACAATTAAATGACTTGAAATGCCCAATTTGCCACTTGTTGATTCAATCTTCTTAATTATGAATTTCAGAATAAAGCTGTAAATCAGCTAAAAAGGAAAACTGGTGAATTGTGTACACAGAAAGTGTCATTCTGTCATTGATAAAAAACAAGATTTTTGCTATTGAAGGATATTGCCAAAGTTCTTTCAGGAAAAATTGTTGTTGGCCTTAATATGTCACCTTCTTCAATGGCACAATTTACAAATTGCCCAAAACATTGGTAGATGCTGAAAGAACATTTTCAATCTAAAAACATATGTATACAGATAAGAGAAGTAACTTTTTGGTTGACAATTTTCAAAAACCATGTTGTGATAAAATGTTTTGCAAATACTAAAGTCTGATGAACACATTCACATGTAACCTATCATTAAGTGGAATATTTAATAATAAATGTACTATATAGCCAAATATTAATATCTTCTTCTTCTTCAATTGCTCTGCAGTTTAACTTGAACCTTGGCCTCCAGAATATATTTCCTCTATCTTTGTCGGTCTTCAGCTGCTCTTCACTATATCCATACTCTTGTGACACTAGCCACAGCATCTTCCCATACATTTTTTTGCTTTCCCATTGGTCTACTGCCATACAATTAACCGTTTAATGCTTTCTTCCAGGAGCCTGCTATCTTCCATCCTCATCAAGTGTTCTATCCCACTGTAATCTCTGCAATCATACATCGTCTCTGCCACAAGTGACTCATATGCAGTTGATATATTTCTTTGTTATGTCTTGTCCTCCATTTGCCATTTTCTTGTATGGAGCCTAGAATTTTTCTTAAGACTTTCCTTTCAAAGATGTTAATTTTATTGTTCATATTTTCATTGAGCACCCATATTTCACTTGCGTAACACATTATATGCCGAATAATAGATTTATATAGTCTTAATTTTACTTCCTGGTGTATAATTCTTGGCCAGAAGATGTGGGACAAATAAAATACACTCGATTGGCCAGGGATATCCTTCGTAGTACCTCATCCTCTTCATTCTAATGGTGTGGATCAGCACTCCTAACTATGTGAATCTCTCCACTGCTTCTATGTCCTCTCCTGTTGGGGTTACCTTTGGGGTTACATTTTTCCTTGTTTGTACCATGGATTTCATTTTCTATTTGCAAAAATTATTAATATGTTTGTTTTCATTTTTAATCCATAGTTCCTGAAGTTTTATTTGCTGCATATTTGTTTATAATTTGGCATAAATTTCCATTTGCCATGCATATATTAAAAAAAAAATCCCTGCATATATATGCAGATGTTTTTCCAAAAAACGCTTGCATATAATCCGGTCTTCACTTATGAAGTCTGCATAAATTTTCTGGAGACATGAAATATTTAATTTACACAATAGGGATTATATAGTATTTGCATACCTAAAGTTTGATTATTAATACAAAAAACTAGGCAAGTTTTTATTTTCCATGCAAATGGCACATTATCAGGGGTTACAGACCAAATGATTATAATAAGCTATGGAGAACTAAATAGAAAATTTACAATGTAATAATAAAGAATAATTTTCTAAAACCAACCCAAAATTTAATCCAAAATATTTGATTTTAATTTTTTCTTATGCCCATTATCTGTATAATCTTGGTCACCTCATTTTATTTATCTCAAAACTGAAGAGAAACAAATAGTAAAAACAAAGAAAACAGGTGCAACTCTTGAATGGATTTCTAATCTAGGGAACAGTGACTTAACACACAATATGAACATGAGAAGCACTTATTATGCAGAGAGTTGTGTAAACTATGCAATTTAATTTGCTAATATTTTCATTGACCATTCAATTCCTTTTCCATAAAAGATGTTATCTAATTATTAAATCACTATAAAAACATTTGTAAGTGCCATGTATCATGGTAAACTACAATGGGAAGGAGAAATTGATAACATCATCTACTATACATGCATTTAAAAATTAACCAGTGAGTGAAGGTTATGCCAGAAAATTAATTGATCTAACTTGATCAATTTTCTAGAGCTGTGTTTTATTAGATTTATAAAATGTGACTAGTGGAGTGGTTATAAGGCAAACTTCAAGAATTTTTTCTCGTTAGTATCTAAGAAATGTCTCCACGCTCTACTCAGTACACTATTCATTAACAGCCAGTACCTTTCAACATATGTTTTTAGTGTGCTGTCAGAAGCCTACTAATTTGCAGTGTCCCTCTACTTAAGTTCATGGTATTCTGCAGATCTTACACCAAAATCTGATCTTCTTCATGATAAAGTTTAATCCTTTTCTCTTATGCAGTAAAAAATGGTGCATCACATTTGTTTGTGGCAACATCAACTTCTGCACCCAAATATTCTAACAGATTTCCAAATGATCAATTAATTTTAATTTTTGAAGATTCCTTTTAAGGAGGATCACAAGTAGTAATTTAATCATTTATCATTTTCTTCTAACTCATGTATTGCAAATTAAAATGTATGATCATGTTTCTGTAAGTTCTAACACTTTTATAAACTTTTCATTAGATATTTTGAACTACAATAAAATTGAATAAATGTTCCCAATTCAAAAAATATTAAAACTGTTTCCTTATGCACTCCCTTCTTACAAATCTATCCAATTCAGAATGAACTTCAAATTTTCAATACGAAATTTTATAATAAAAATGAGATTTAAAAACTGGTTTCATAAAAGATGTGAAAAACAAATTTTTGTACTATTTTAATTAAACAACTTGACCAAGAGACATTTTAGCAGCATTGATGAACAGTTAATAAACTTTTTAAATATACTTTTTTTTTGGGCAGCAGGAAACAAAACAGATCTACTAAAAGTATAAAAGTAAGTTTAGCTTACAAATTAGGAAGCCTTGTTCTGTATTGTGTAGTATCCGTTTTCTTGTCAAAGATCAATTATCATTCAACGATCAATTAATTCAAATAGTTGAAATAGTATTACTTTTATTCTAAGGTAATATTCCATAACAATTGCAATAATAATATATACTTTAACAATGGAGCATTAACTTGAAAACTGAGAGATCAGCAAATGCATAAATGTAGCAACTTTTGAGTATGTTGAAATTGCAAAAGTAATTTTTTTTGAAGAATGTAGCATATTTAAGTCTGTTTCTAAAATTTACATCTTCCTTTTATGTCTGTCAGACAGATGTTAAGTAAAGTGGTGTATGTTAAGAATTTTTTTAAATTAGTCAGATTTTAATGAATATTATCCTTGAAATACATTTGTTTTATAACTGTTACATCTATTATGTTAGCATTATTTTATCTGTTAATACAGTTAGATGGGATGCCAACTTAAGACAGAACACTAGCTTTGCTAGATTTTCAACCTACATTTATAACTTACAAGAGGGGTATTTTCACACAAATACTACTTGGGTTAGTACAAAAAGAAGCAAGAAATTTTAATGTCAGAGTGGGAGGATACTATTTAAGATTCATAAGCAACACACAGGAAACTGAAAAATCAAATATAGAAAATTTAAAAAATGGAAGTCCAAATGTTTAATTGAAACTCTTATTCACAAGGTGTATTTAAAAATTAAAAAGCCATTGCAGATCAGTTATTATTTCTTCAAAATGTATGAACACTTTAAAGAGTTTATGAAATCATTTTAGCAAGTAAAAGCTATTTGACAATGAGAGAGGTATAAATAGAGAGTGTTGGCGTTTTATACAACGAGAATTCAATTTTGTAATGAAATTTTGTTAAGAGAAAAATTATGTCTGATTATTCAGCTCACAGAAAGCATTTAGTTGTCACATTAGTGCAGTATCTTCATTGCAAATATCCAAGCACAGAACAGATGTGCCATGCCATGCAGTGTGCAGTGACAAGGCATTAAATAAAAAGTCAGCAGGGAACCTCTTTAGAAATTAAGGTAAGACAATAATGAAAAAGGACACAGACAAAATAAATAGGGAGTGTTCTAACTAAAAGGTATTTGCAGTTAGTGCATAAAACAGGAAGAAATTTTCATGATCACAACTAAAAACCCCACGACAATGTATAATTGCAATAATGATTGAAACTGACCCATATTTCAAATTTTTTAAAAGGTAATTTATGATTTGAGATTTTTAATGGAGTGGATTAAATAACCAGCAAATCTAATAAAACCAACTGTCTTCATTAATAAGTCACATACACTGCATGTACATCAACCTGTCATTCACAATGTTTATGGTATTTCAAAAAAGAGAATTGTTTATTAGAGGGGATGTTGTTTTCTCAAAAGAAAATATTTTGTAAAACTGAATTTACAAATAGGTTGAATATTGTTTCCAAAGGAGGGAAAGAGACAAAAATAATAACATGATTTCACTGCATAAAGGGGAAGCAAAGAAAAAAAGCTATGAATTAAAATAATAATTTATGTTAATTTCTATGTTACCTGGTTTGGAAGAATGAAACATCAGAAGCATAACACTTTAGAGATTATTTCCCAACAGAATATTAACAATGAATTAAACAATAATTATTGCATTTCATAATGTTATTAAATACTCAATGTAATGATTTGAAACCGATCTTACAAAAAACACATGAACATCATGCCAGAATTTTATGTATATTACTAATCAACAAGTCATCCGGAGTTCCAAGTCAAGACAACATGATCTCAATTCAATTTCAATTTGTATTGATTTTGGGTTTACCAAGTGTTGAGGATTAAACTTGAAAATAATTTGAAAATGTTACTAATAGCCAAAACAATACATTTTCTGAAACTAATGCATCATATGGCTCAGATAACAGTCCAATGATTAGAGAAAACAAAAAGTAAATGAAAACCCATCTACTCTATCTGAACATCAAGAGAATGCACAAAAATCTGTATGTTATGTAATCACTTTCATTCATGAATTTTAGATTTTTTAGTATTAAATAAACTTAATAAAAATTAATGGAGTCAATGACAGATGTTTCTTAGGGAATTGAAGCAGACAAAACAATAACGATTCTTTATGTGCTTTCTATTGAATTTCTAAAATATTAGTCTTTAACTGGTGTCAACAAATTTAATTTCTTACTGCTCGTATATAAAAAAAATTGTATATTCAAAATCCTGATCTACTCCTGCTAATTAATATCAAAGAAAAAACAACATGCTTTTTTAGAAATTTTCTGAAAAATAAATCATAGTCAAATTTTTCTTTTACTAAGATCTAAGAACATGCAAAAGCAAATAATACATTTCATGCCTGAGAATTACTGAAAGAGCATACACATGATAAAAGTGCATAAACATTACGAATTCTCTTCCCAGACACAGCAGGTAAAGAGAATAGCACAACTTGGCTTGAAGATCACGACTACTGTCTGCCACCAGAGGCGTAAAATGCCTTCATTCGCAAAAGTCAATGTTCTCACTACCTCCAGGTCCTTTTCTGAGATATTATATGCAGTGACCAGCTGCTCCACGAGGCCATCCAAGCGAGAACTCAGCCCAGAAAGAGCTACCGCCGCACCTGACACCGCGGCTCCTTGTTGCAGCAGTAGCTCTTTGCTGCGCTTCTCCAAACCACACAAACGGGCTTGCAATGCCAAGTTTTCCTGCCTGCAACAAAAAATATTTTCAGAACTGCTGAAGTTTTCACACAAGACTGTAAGTTTGCATTTGGTGACATTTTAAGATTGCCAACTTGTCTCCTATGAAAGGACACTAATGTTTAAAAAAAATTAAAATGACATTGCATAAGTTCATAGACACTTCATAAGTTTCATTACATTGACAAACACACCAAGTTACTCAATTTCACAAGCAACAGAGCCGAAGTGCAATATGTGTATATTTCTCTCTGAAAACGTACCTTAAAAATGGACACTATTGCTTCTCAAAACATTTATTATGAAATGTTTAATGTTCATATTAGTATATGGTTCAGGTGATATTCAGGAGAAATCATTGGGAAGAATCACTCAGGAGAATTCATATTTTATTTCATTTTTTTATGGAAAATGAAGACTTTACTTAGAAATGGAAAGTGGGAGGATAATTTGTAACTCTGAAAGGACCATTTATCGCAACTGGAGGTTGGCAATCCGACTGACATCTGTAAATAGATTTGAAAGTAACCAATTTGAAACTACTGTGGCAATTGTAATTGAAAAAAAACATTAAAACACTTAGAAAGAATATAACAAGAAACATTACTCTCATTTTACTTTAGTAAAGGAAAGAATAGAAGATTTCTAAGTGGTGAATTTATTGTAATCTTCCATTATGTCACATTATTGCATTTTTATACTATAAAACAAATGTTCATAGTAGTTTAACATTTGCTACACCATATGATATTTATCAACTTGTAAACAAATGATAGTGAGATGAGTAAAATGTCTGGAGAAATCCCTAGTTAAACCTTTTTTATTTTTTCAATATTCACATAGGAGTAACAAAATGTGACTGCAGTGTCACAGCGTTAACAGCACTGCTGCAATGGTTATGCAGTGTTAATACATACTACAATGTGTACTATATAATGGATGTCAGCCAGCCCTATCTTGTCATGGTCTTGGTGGTGCATGAGCTCCCACACATGCATTGTGTCAAACAATAAACTTGAGGTTGAATTGTGTCAAACAATAAACTTGATGTCAGGTTAGCTCAACACCAGAAGAGACAGTTTTACACATGGCAGTGTAACCAGCACTTGTGTGAAACAATATGTAAATGAAATTCACATTTGTTGCACAAGTCACAAATATTTCAATTTCTCACAATCTTAAACATTGTTATGTTTAGCATAGAGACCATGGGTGTAACTGTAACTGCATTACCTCCTTTGCTCACTGATGCGAACCAAGTGTTTGCATTCCTCCTGCTGCTGCTGTAGCTCCAGCTCCCGTTGCACAAGCAGCTGCTTATGGCTGCTCAGCTGCACAGAAAGGGACAAGGACATTATTTGCATTATTCTCAACAAATTACGATCTTTATAAATAAAAATTAATTGCCGAAATGTATGTAATCACATGAATTTCGAATGACTGCACCAAATTGGATAATTCTTCTTGTTTTTTGTTCATTGTTGTCAGGACAAAATTTGTATAAAGTAATTTTTTTTACAAAATAGAACAAAAAATTCCAAAAAAATCTCATAATATGAAAAGTTCATGAGTGAATGAGGCATAAGTCTGTGAGAGATCTTCAATATATTAACAAATTATTAAAAGAGGAAAAGGAAGAGGAGGAAAGAGAGAGGGAAAAAAACAAAGAAAGCGAAGAAGAGAGGGGAAAAGTGAGAAAGGAGAGAGAGAGAGAGAGAGAGAGAGAGAGGGGGAGAGGGAGAGGGAGAAAAAGAGAATAGAAAATGGAGAGAAAGGGAGAGAGGTGGGAAGAAAGAAAAAAGAGAAAGAGGTAAAGACAGTAAAAGTGAGCAGGGAGAAAAGAGAGGGAGAAAGAGAAGGAAATGTTAGGGGGAAAGTGAGGAAAGGAAAGAGAGGGAAGGAAAAGAAAAGGAAAGAGAGAGAGAATTAGAGAATGAGGGAAATAAAAAGAGAAGAAAGAGACAAGAGGAGGAAAAGAGAGAGGAAAATGTAGAAAGAAAAGACAAAGGCAAAAAGGGAGAAAAAGAGATAGGGGAAAGTGAGATAAAAAAGGGGAAAAGAGAACAGGGAAAAAGAGAGAGTAGGAAATGAGAGGGGAAAGACGGAAAGGATAAGAGCGAGGAAAAATTAGAGAAGGAAAAAGGGAGGGAAAAGTTAGAGTGAAAAGAGAGAGAAAGAGACAAAGAGGAAAAAGAGAGAAATGGCAGGACAAACGTCTGCCAGGTTATGCTAGTAATATTATAAAAATATATAAAAGTTTTATAAAAGAAAAACAAGATGGATTAGGTACTGAAGAAACACAACAATTCACAATTTTGAAATCGTATAGAACAACACCTGCGAGAACGGAAAAAGTAAAAATTAATAGAGGAACTGTTAAAAGTTGTTCGGAATCACAAAATAAATTTGTCTGTTAGAAAATTTCATTACATTACACTACACCTTTTTTTTACATTACATTTACACATTACATTACACCTTAAATTATATTATCAATTGATGACTAAAACCAATAAAATAAAAATCTATTTTGCTTTTGCACCTCAGCTTCAGCATCTTTCAGGGCATCAGCTAAAGTGGATTTCTCTGCTTGGAGAAACTCTTGAAGCTCCATAGATTCAGCTTCAATTTCTTGCTGTTGCTGGAGCAAAGTCTTTTGAGCTGCCAAGCTTTTATCCAAATCCTGGAATATAAGGATAAAAATATTTATGATTTCAGGTTAATAAATAAGGATACCCCAAAATCTGCATAAATGAATAAATATTGTGAAGGCACTTTCCATGAAATATTTGTGGATTATACATTTTTTTTCTGAAGTATAATGGAATATAAATACGTTACTGCAAATAAATTTGTAAAAATAAAAATTCAAGAGCATATTTCATAAATAATACTAACAACGTGGAGATTAAAGTAGACTTATCAACTCTAATAATTTAGGTATTAATTCAAGAACCAAGAGTAAAATGTCAACTCAAAATAAAGATGAAGGTACAAATTGATATTACATCTAAATGCAAAAATAATAATGAATGTATTGTTTTAACTTCTAGTTGATATTTTCTTGAAATTAAATTGGGTAATGGACAATTCAAAATGGATGACCCTAACAACTACAAAAAATCTTAAATATAGTCATAAGTCTATAAAAAATCTTAATTATATTCATTAACATTCTAATCAAACAGTTGAAAACCAAATTAAAAAGTTTAATGCTCCAGGTCTATGGAAAACAAAGCTGACAATTAAACTTACCCTCTGCAAAGTATGACATAATGTTTGCAAGTCATTTATTTCACGCTGTTGTTTGATAACCACACGGCCAGATGTCTGCAAATGCAATTCCAGTTCTTGAAGACTATCATTGTCCTCTAAAACACCAAAAAGCAAAACTTATTTAGTTTACAAGAATTTGTTGTAAATTTATTTCATGTTTCATAATTTGCAATTCAGTCTTTAGATGAATCTATGGGCAATGTGGAGATATGCCTTACAGGGGTCGTCATACATTCTGAAAAAGCGGGACATGTCCTGAATATCAACATGTGTCCCACTGTCCTGCCAGATTTTTCTTTGTTCCTGCTAAATGTCCTGAATTTTTGTACTCTGCTACAATTCCATCATACAGACTTACAAAGAAAAAAAAAACGTTTTGGGGCTCTTGTGAACTACATCACAGAACTTTGCACTACATAAGAGAACACAAATGGCTAATTTCTTTGTTAAGCAAATATTATTATTTTTTTTTTCTTTTTACTGTGCATTCTAAGAGCTGAAAAATAGATGAAGAAAGCGACTGTGAATTTCGAATTGAAGTGCATCTGTTTCTCTCACAATTTGTTAATGCAAGAGAAACTGGAATGTAAAGGAAAAAGGACTCGCACAATAACAGTGTTTTAAGATCAACCAAAGACATGCTTTATTTTATATTTTATTTAAATACCATGAAATACTTCACAAATTTTGTAATGGTAAAATAAGGAAATGACTTAGATAACCTGGAAAAGTCAGGGAAATTCATCCTAGAAAAAGTGGTCACCTTGATATTTTTGAAAGTGCAATGTAATTTATCTTGATCTACTATTTAGTTGTTTACTTGATATACTATTTCCTTATTATATGATTTACTTGATATACAATTTAGTTGAATAAAAATAAACAACTCGCACCTTTCATGTTCTTCATCTTTGTGAATGAGTTGGTAAAGAATTTAGTTTCAAAGACTCTTTGCCGATGGCTGTGTCATCTATTGGGTTATCAAATCAGAAGAGGACGTGGATATTTTGCAGCAACTAATAGACAAATTATATACTCCTGGGCGGAAGAAAACAGCATGGAAATAAACAGTTCAAAGAGCAAAGCCAACATGTTTGGTAGGGGTCCCAGTTATTAAGTGAGACTGCGGACAAATTGAACAACAATATTATATGTAGAATCACGTCTTGCAAATGCTTAGGTATACAACTAGTCCATAAATTGACACTGGCTATCCAGCTTGGAATTTCAAAATCTATATTTAAGAAACAGATTTCATTAAGGGAAAAATATCTATCTTTAATATGTCAGTTGTAGGAACTTTCCGAAAAAATTTTGCAATTTCGAAAAATCAGGGTTTTCAACAAATGTGATACCTGTAATGTCCTACGTGATACCTTAATCGTCCTTCACACTTTTGAAAAGTTTGAAAATGTCCTAGGGGCTTCATGTAAAATACCACCCAAAATTAAAATTCTCTAAAATTCTCTGAAACGTTGTACAAAGTTGTATGCCAAGACTTAGTGGTGAAATTAACCAACTTGCCTAATTTTTATTTACTGAATTATGAACTTAAATCTGATTGTCTATAATAAATGGAAGGTTTTCTTAATATAATTATGACAATCAATATAAACTTTTAAAAAATGGTTTGACAGCCTCCAAACATTACAAGGAATCAGGCTACGCAGCCGCTATTATGGTGCCTGATGGTCAAATTGAATCGGTTATTTCAGAAACCCGTCATACGCCAAAATCTAAGAAGCGCTTTAGCGGTGGAATATTGAGGATAGACACATCGTTTACTGCTTTGAGATGGCTCAGGGCATCAAGTGATGTCACTGCAGTGCCTGTGACCGGGAGGTCCTAGGTTCGAATACCAACGGTGGCAGGATTTTCGACACTAGTTTGTCAGCTAGGCCAAATTCAGTCACTGTCTGGAGGAGAATTCTATCAGCCGGCTGCTCTGATCGGTAGTTTTCCGTGGTTTGACCGATCAGCACCAGGCGAATGCTAGAGCAGTACCTAACAAACTGGCCACGGACCGCGCGCGATCTTCCTCTTCCTTATCCTATCCTCCTTTACACACACTTACACTAACATGCACTACACTACCACATGTTCCGGGAGAGCGGTCGGGAGCTTAGAGCTTGTCCCGGCTGGGGCGGTGGGAAACCCCACTAGCCGACGGTAGGTCGGCGCCGGATCTCGCCATCTCCCAAGCCTTACACTTCCGGCCCAAATGCCCCCGGCATGACTATGAAAGGCTGACCTGCGGGGGCGGCGCGGGGGCTGCGCGGGTCGCGGCCCAGCATGGCGCGCACGCGGCGCTGCGTGCAGCTGAGGCGCTGCCCAGGGCCAGCTTCTCCGCCGCCTCGCGCTGCCCAGGCGCTGCTCCAGCCCCTGCAGCTGGCGGCGCTGGCGCTCTTGATCCGCCTGCAGGCGCGCGTGGCACAGCCGACAGCGCGTCAGGCGCCGCTGCAGCTCCGCCTCGACGGCGCCTCCCGCCGCCGCCTCCGCCTCCTGCGCCAGCACACACAGCTCCGCTGCATTCGCTCGTTTGCACTTGGCTGGCTTGTATAAGAGCGATTTTCGTGAGATGAGCCAAAGTGACAGCTACTGCTGGCAACATAACTGAAGGTTCTGGTCGTTGTACCCATTAGACTTCCTTTCTCTCGCATTCGTTCGTTTACGGTTGGCAAACTTATGTAAATAGCTTCGACATACTTCCTTTTTGTGTGTCATCGTCCAAACAAAATAGAGTGCGCCGCGAGAAATAGTTGATGCTATGAAATGTGAGGGTAATGTGCTCTTCACCAGCAAAAATATTTTTCTATAAACATTACATTAAATTATTTTTTTGTGTGATAAATATTATGTTTATTTTAAAACCGAGACTTGAATGCGAGATGCGTACCGGTGCATGTGTTTCCGACTTAAAATCATTTTTCTTTCTATTTACATTCGTGGCAGTTTTCTTTTACTGATTGTGAGAGCATGTTAAGAGATTTTCCACATACGTAATTAAATGTAAATATTTCCCGGACTCGTACGTGCATATACCTCAACGAAACTCTTAGACTTCTTCATAGGGATGTTTTCACAGGAGCCATTAGCACTTTACGAAGGGGCGTCGCTGAACAGCTGTCGCGGCGGATGGATACTTGTCTGAAATAATGTAATGTTCACTTGTTTTCGCGAACTGTCACTTTGGCTCATCCTTAGGAAAATCGTTCTATAAGTGGCTTCGACGCTTCCTTTTGGGATGTCCTCGGCCGACAAAAATAGAGTGCGCCGCGAGAAATAGTTGATGCTATGAAGTGTAGGGTAATGCGCTCTTCTGTAAAAATCCTTTTTTTCTTCTAACATTACATTGAATTTACTTTTTGTGCGATAAATATTATGTTTATTTTAAAACCGAGACTTGAATGTGACATGCGTACCGGTGCACGTGTTTCCGGCTAAAATCATTTTTCCTTCTATTTACATTCGTTGCAGTTTTCTTTTTCTGATTGTGAGAGCATGTTAGAATTTTTTCCCATACGTAATTAAATTTAAATATTTCTCGGACTCGCGTACGGGCATATGCACCTCAGCGAAACACTTGGAATTTCTGCATAGGGCTGTTTTCCACGAAGCCATAACTATACTTTACGAAGGGCGTGGCTGAACAGCTGTCGCAGCGGAGGAGGATACTTCTGTAATTACAAGTGATCTTAGTTTGTTACGCGAACTGCCATGGCTCATCATGGGAAAATCCTTCTATACTGTGTGTGTGTGTGTGTATTATTATTATTATTATTATTATTATTATTATTTTTTTTTTTTTTTTTAACGTGGCGGCTGAGGGTAGTGTCTCCAAGATGGAATTCGGAGCGAATTAGTCAATCTCACTCCTGCCGCTAGAGACGCTTCATCTGCAGCACTACTTGATGCGGTCGCGATCATGCGACTTCTTGTGGCAGAACCGAGAAAGACGCAAAAAGTAGTGCCGAATTTCAGCTTGGAGATACTACCCTCAGCCGTCATGTTAGAAAAACCCAAGTACACGAACAGCCACATCAACTTTAGAGCTGGATCATGGTGGAAATACATTTAAAAAAATACATTGATTTTATTCTGATCAAGGTAATTTTTCAATCTATTTACATTAAAAAATAAATAGAAAATATGATAAAACATTTATTTATTGACAATGACAATTTGTTAGTGAATGCATCCCAGTGGTACATTTCTGCCTCATGAGTCGATTATGAAAAGTCAATTTAATTACTTTTTGGTTGCAGATGAGTTCCTCCGGCGCACCGATTTTGCTCCTTCTGCACCAGTTTGCGTCACGAACCACGTGACCACAGCACGGGCACTTCGTTTGAAAAGCCAGACCAGACGCTGGCCGCCATGTTGCATGGAGAGCGAAGTGTTGAGAAACATTTTGAAAGTGTTATAAAATGACAATTTTCAGCAATGTTACAACCAAAAATAACGCGATGGTGTACAAGATGCAATATTTAAAAGAAATGCTTCATAAATCTGTTTCAATGTCTTGTAACAAGGTGATAGTTTTGGTATCTGGCAGAGTTTAAAATTCCCGCTAATATTGTGACGCAAACTGGTGTCTGAAGCTCATTGGTTAAGGTAGGATACGATGCGCAAGAGGCCCTCCTGCTTACATCCAGTGAGCTCTAGTGTAGACTGGAGGCAACACTCAGCTCAAAAATCATGACGGTCCGTCATGTTGGTGAACGTTTATTCTGTCCTACTTACCTCAGACCCAAATAGCAAGAATCAGCGTCTCATTTCAATTTTCATCGTTTATTCTCTTTTATGTTCAATAAAACTTAATAAAAATTGAAAGTAACCAATATTTAAAACTTTGAAAGCGAAGTCTTTCAGTTCTTGGAGACTTCGAGACAAAGGGCCATTTTATCTACTTCAGAAAACTTTTTAAATTACATGTAATTATCTAGTCAATGCACTCCGAACACATAAGTAAACAACATATAAAGGGGATCGGATAAGAAAATGTACTTGTATAAAGATTCAGAGCATTATGCTTGCTTTTCCGCTTGACAACTTACAAACATTTATTACAAATAAATAACTAAACTTCGGAGGGCATTTCACCAGCTTACAAACGCGTTAAGTCAACAGTTCAAGGTTCGGGAACACTAAACACACTTCGCAGAAAAATTAATTATAATGATAATAGTAATACATTTTGATAAATAATATAATTTCTGAAAACATTTATAAATAGAAAACTACATTATTAAAACTCATTATTAGCAGTCAATTCCAAATAATCAAAGTTAAAAACTTGATCAATATTGCCCCGCCGGTAGGAATGGGAGCACAGGGCGATTGAGAGTGGAACGCTTCGCCTCCCTCCACAGTATATATTGCGTCCATACACTTACATCTTTCGTACTAGGAAAAGGTACATCAGAAACACGGAGAATGAACTGGAAGTATACAATTATATCAACGATCTCGAAAGCGCGCAAGGCAAAATGAACGCTCTTTATACGAAAACTCTTCGCAAACGTCTATGAAATGCGCACCTCTATAAGTGACCACCTACTCGTCTTTTAAGCAATCGTTTTGTGATATACCAAAATGACGAACCATTTTTATTATGGACATGTCATTTTATATGACATAGAATATAGGGATGTCAATAGACGATCGCGAGCGGGTCGCTATGTGACAAATAAACGACAGGCGTTAGTCTCATTTCGGTGTTGACAGAGCAGGGGCGGAATAAGCTTTGTTTGGGAGACAAAAAGAAAGAAATAAAGTGGATGCTTCCGAGGTTTTAGAACATTCATTTGCTCGAGCAGCATAATGAGCGGGTCGGCTCCTGATGTATTTTACCGAGTCGAGAAACACTGCCAATTGCCAGTTGTATAAAATTAACTATCGTTTCTTATATTAGGATAGAGCGTTCTTATAGGAAGTAAATATGTGTCTAGGCGTCCACCCGAGACGCAAGTGAGAGAAGTCACGGAATATAATAGTATCACCGGGAGAATTTGGAACCATATCAGGGACATTAGGCGAGGACTTTATCTAGACGCAAGATTCTGCTGCATCAACGGAGAAGGTTCTACGGGGCGCCTTCGAACGAAGAAATGACGAGCGCGCGAAGACCCTGAATAAAATAACAAATTTTGCACTTGCTTATAATACGAATAAGCTACTCATAAAAATCAAAACCATTTTAATGCCAGTGTAAATGTTTTACTGCAATAGCTATGGATGTATTATAATAAATTCTAATTTGTTAAGTTGAAAGAAAGTTGATTATCATTGTTCGTTACGTGCAATCCAGCATTTTAATAAGGTTACCAGATTCTCGCCACTCCGTATGGATGGCAGATTGAATAATTGGTTCCAGAGTAAGTAGCGACAATTATGAACTTTGAATCCCAATTAACAGAGCTAGCACAACATAATTTTGGAATGAGAGATATTTAAATTACGTAGAAATCATTAGGTTTCAAGTGTAACATTTTCCTGGTGCCCAAATCACATTTATCTGTAATAATTATGTTTCAAAATGTCGCTCCAAGTGGGGCTTGCTTTTAAGTAGAAAGACGGTTTTTCAATTTATTACTTAAGGGTTACTCAAGTGACAACTATGAATTAGGCCCTTTAAGCTCTTCGGGCTAGCCAGAGAAATCCAATGTAAACGTTTAATAACCTCATAATTGCCCTTCGAAATAAAAACGAACCCCCGAGCATCGCGCGCGCCTCCTGCCCTCAGCTGCCACCGGGAGCTTCGCTGGCGGCGGGGCTTCCGGAAACGGAGAAGGCGATAAAGAGAAAGGAAAACGAGGGAGGAAGGACATAAATTCCAAACTTTATATCCAGGGCATAAATAGATCCTATACACCAGAAGATATGTTCGCAGGGCAAAGCAACGAGGGAGGAATGAGATGTAGATTTCATTTTTTCATTTAGACATCAAATGTTTCTTTCATACATTAAATCTAACGGCAAGTAAAACTAATGCCCTGTACTGGACGTATGGTAAGTACCATGGTTTTGTACTCAGGAAAATAATGTAGAATGTTGATTATTTCTTGTAGATATAGTCTACACGTTCAAACGTTAGAAATGCAATCTGAAAGGGTTTCGAATCTCAGCGATTTAGATCTGATCCCATTCATAAAATTATTCCCATCGCTACTCAATGGACTGCGGGCTTGACAAGAACCAGTTTATTCGAACGTACCCGCAGAGAAATGCGTATTTACGGAGTGTAACAAGTAGTGAGTTGAGTGATATACTACTACATAATTAGTTTGACTATGACTTTACTGATGTAAGAATATAAAGCTTTGGATTTATCTACTGAGCAATTTAGGGAAGTGGTTAATGGAGTATCCTAGGGGACACTCTAGCAAAATAAATTATAATTATGCTGCATTCCGAGCAAGACCGACTTACAATGGCTAGCTGAAAAACCACATGTCAAAAGTTACGCCCCATTCCAACATTTACTACGCACTTTGGCAGGTTGTTTCTTCCATAGCGTAAACGAACATTCACAAGCTTTCGGAAACATAATGTTGTACGCAGTGGTAATCCACATACCACATTTTTAGCCATTATCTCTTGGAGCTTAGTTCAAATATCTTCGTCTCATGATTAGGAATGTGGGGGCGTGTCTGATGCTTCGCATTGGCAGCTTAGTTCAGAGGCACCCTGTGTAAAAAGTGAGCCGATGACTAGGCCACGCGTTGCTCTCTCCATCACTTTCGTTCATCTGCGATTTCCCGCTGAACGACCAGGGGATTTCGTAACGAGAAAAGAGAGATCTTTTACAATTTGTGTCGTCATTTTCAAGGAAAGTTAATGAAATTCAAATAAATTTACCGTAATTTCAAACAAAATTATTAACTTAAACTTCAAATTAAATTTATTAATGAAATAAAACTGGTTCTAAAACGGTGGGATAGAAAATTATATTCAAGATCACACACTCGGAAAATATGGGTAGTTAAAGAATATTAGTACGTGGATCATTATTAAGTTCTAAAGACAAAAGAAAATGGGTTTAAAATAAAACGAAGAAAGAGCGTTATGTTGGAGCCATCGCACTGAAAGGTGTCGGAAACCGATTGCAATCTTTTCGCTATCCCGTCTCAGGCACAATGTTCGGCGAGTCTTCTTGTGGACGAATGTCGTCCACGGGCGGCCGCAGATCGATTAGCGACTCGCGTTGCCGCAGGACGTGAGCAGGGGGCGCGTGTGCGGCCCAGCAGCGGAAACGAGCGTCAAAGGGCAGGAAGGGGCACCAACGGGCACAACGGAACTCCCAAGGCACGCACGTTGCGAACGGACTTCATTTGTTAGTGGACAATCACCGGCTGAAAGAGGTCCGTTCAACAACTGCTGCCGTTGCCGCGTCTCCGACAGGAAGGTCGTAGGGTTGAAACTCCGATGGTGGGGAATATTCGACGCTTTCGACGCTGGACCGGGAGCGGTAGCTCAGTGCATCAAGGGATGTCACTGGAGCGCCTCTGACCGGGAGGTTCTAGGTTCGAGTCCTGACGGCGGCAGGATTTTCGACACTAGCTTTTCAGCTCGATCGAATTCAGTCGGTGTCTGGAGGATAATTCTAGCAGCCAGCTGCTCTGATCGGTAGTTTTCTGTGGTTTCTCCGATCAACACCAGGCCAATGCCGGAGCAGTACCCTACCAAATGGGCCACGGACCGCGCGCGATCTTTCCTTCCTCTTCCTTCTCCTGTCCTCACTCTTGACACACACACTACACTACCACATATTCCGGGAGACCGGTAGGGGGCTTAGAGCTTGTCCTGGCTGGGGCGGTGCCCCGCTGGTGCGGAGGAAACACTGCTAGCCGACGATAGGTCGGCGCCGGATGGGTCCATCCAGCAGGGGGGGATCCCGAGGAAAAGCATGCACCCTTACGGGAGTAATGACCTCAGGTTTTGACGCGCGCGGAATCACTAACCAACCAACCAACCAACTTTAATCACTGGAAAAATGTACCCTCAGAATCCGGGTAGCACTTTAACTCCGAAGTCAACGTGTCCGGTTAACGTTCGCAGTTCCGAGTAAACAGAGGACTCCAAAGTCACAGTTCTCAGGATAAAAGAGTACATAAACTGTTTCATCTCTACGGGATTCTTACAATACGGGTTATTATCCTTTGTGACGATATACTAAAAAGAATGTTAAGAATGATACAATGGGATAATAAGTCAAGACATCCTGTACATTTCGTAGAGATGAGCCTCTAGGCAGAGAAACGGAAATACTTGACTGCTCGCTTTATTTTCTTCCGCGGACTCTTTCTGATTTACGATCCGGAAAAAGAGGCCTGTCCACCGCCTGGATACCATCCTGCATCCAGTTAGCGAGTGAACACGGCCGGTCAATGCCACACGTTCCAAGTTCATGAGTGACAACGAGCTCGCGGGCGATGACCAGGTACGGCACCCAACGATGCCAACATGATGCATCAACTTCCGAGTCAATGACTCCCGTCTCGATCAGATATTTTGGCCAATTTCCCTCGATCCATTGGGCAAAAGGCGAGAAGACGCCGTATTTTGTCTCTGGACATAAACGTAGCTGCACTACGTGCACGGATTTTTAAGCTCTCGGGACCTCTCGCAAGATCGTAGATCACAGTTACCACATGTTCCGGGAGCTTAGAGCTTGTCCCGGCTGGGGCGGTGCCCCGCTGGTGGGAGAGTCCTGGTGAGGGGGAAACCCTACTTGCCGACGGTAGGTCGGCGCCGGATCTCGCCATCCAGCGGGGGAAGATCACCGCCATCTCCCGAGAAACGCTACCCTTACGGGCCTAACGATCAAATCCGTTGAAGCACGACAAAAGCAATGAATGGTGTGCGGGCTGACCTGCGCGGGGGGCGCGGCGAGGGGGCGGGCGAGGGCGAGGGCGTGCGCCACGTCGCGGCCGGTGAGCGCCGTCTGCACGCAGATCTCGTGGTAGATGCGCGCGCGCAGCACCGCTCGCCGGCGCGGGTACGGGGGCAGGCTCTTGGCGGCGCCCTCCGCGGGCCCCAGGCCCAGGCCCAGGCCCAGCGCCCCGCGCCCCAGGTGGTGCTGCTTGCGCAGGCTGGCCGCGCGGTTCAGGCTCGGGTCGCGGCTGGCCGAGTGGCTGCGGCGCAGCGCCCCCACGCCCAGGCCCAGGCCCAGGCCGGACACCGGCGTCCCCGCCAGCGCCGACGCGCGCCCGCTCTCCGCGCCCGGCGACCTGCCAACCAACACACACACACACACACATGAGGTTCCCCAGGGCTCATTTATTAAAGGGGTCTTTACATTTTATTTAAACCAATCCTTGTGCCAGTTACACATTGTGTACTGTCGTTCCGCATGATATTTGTAACATACAGCCGACACCGGTTATAGCGAACTCGGATATAGTGAACCCTCAGGTCTAGTAAACTTACCTCACTTACATTACAAAGAAGCATAACAACATTCGGTTAAAGTGAATCTGAACCTCGGATATAGTCTTCTTCTTCTTCTTCTTCTTCACTTCACGGATTAGAGAAATTCCCTCTTCCGGCTATAGTGAACATAGGAAATGAATAGTAGCCCTTCGGAGAGTGGGGCGGGGTTCCAACAGTGCAAGAGGCATTGAAGGATGCCAAGACTGTATGAAGGATCTAGAGAAATTATGAATGAAAAATTACGAAACAAACGAAAATAATTGATTTTTTAAGAACAAATAAAGATATTCATATTTTCAGTTTGAGCTGTTAATGCATTATGGTGTACCTCTATATTTATAAAATCAATTATGGAGAAGTTCTATTTAACTTTGACATCCTCGGATATAGTAAACCAAAAATGTTAGTCCCCAGAAGTTCACTATAACCGGAGACGACTGCATATCATTCGTTTTACTTATTCAACCTGGCAAGTTCTTTACCAATATCCTATTGCTTCACTTACTCATTTGTGTTCAATATTTAGTAGGCCTAGACGAAGCCTTATATTTGAAACTTATTGTTCCCAGGGGAGCTAAGGGAGCCGTGGACGAAAAATGTTTGAAAACCTCTGCCCTATCCCAACCTCAAGCCCAGGATCAGGATCAGGAAAATCCGCCTCCTCAGACCTAGAAGGTCCCAACCAGCGACTATCGCAAGAAATCGGTCATGCTCTGAGCTAACGCAGCCGCTTTTGTTTCTGGATGTGTGTTGTGATGAAATGGGAGTCCTCAATACTCGCAAATGAAATTTGTATTTTATAGTCCAGTTTATTTTGTATTACTTGAGTTGTTTTCCTACTTGTCTGTACTGTGAAAAATTGAGTTTTTCGATATATAAAGATTACCGAATATTTCGATAAATAAAGTTTACTTTTATTTTATTTAAAAAACCGTTAAAACATTTTAATGACTATTTTCAAAGGTTTTTACGTATTTTAAATGCCTGGTGTTTTTTTGGGGCTGGGCAAAATTAATCCAAATCACCTGGCTTATATGTAACTCGCGGCAGAATAACGAATGATTCTCACAGCGCCCCAGGGAAAAAAAAATGGCCATGATCCACTACCATTCGCGGTAGCCGAGTCGGGTAATTGCGTTTGCATTTTTCTGTACTAGTGTTGTCTTTACTTGTTTATTTATAATTTCTAGCGTTTACGATAGTTTTGAATAGTGGCGAATGCAGTATTTCATTGTCATTTCACTTCAATTTTCCACTTGCATTGTTTATTTTACTGTCGGTTGAGTGAGTTTGTTGCTTGATTAACTTTGGGATTATAATGTATATTTCGATACATAAAATTATAGGTTTTATTATTATTTGAAATAATTTGAAATTCTATAAAACATTTCAGCGTTTTTTTGTTTTTTAAAGATTTTTTTCGTGTTTCTTTCAAAACTCGGGGTTTTCTTGGGTGGATGGACAAAATTTAGCCAACCCTCATTCTCTACGAATGTACTATGAAGGTACGTATTAATGTATGAATGTGTTAGCATTATTATTATTATTATTATTATTATTATTATTATTATTATTATTATTATGTATTATTATTTCTTTTTTTTTTTCTCAGGGTTTCTCACCCGGGGTTCATAGTTTGAGGGTGTCTCTAGGCATACCACATTCCCTAGCTTTGCACATTGAGGACTGTGCGAACAATCAAGAATGACTGACTTTTGAGCTTTTGGGATAATTTTATGAGGATGAATGATTTTTTCAAAATAATTCTTTAGATTTTTGTTAACCAGACCTGTAGCTGTTATTACAATTGGGTATAATTTCAACAGACTCAAGTTTGTATATTTCTTTATATTCTAGTGATAGAGATGTATTTTGAGATTTTTCTGTTTCTGCCTTATTGATGTTGTGATCTGCAGGGTGTAACATCAATAATAGATACTCTTTTCCTGTATGTTATGTAGTTGTGTATTTGTTGGCGGCGGGCTCACCTGTGCCTGCGGCGGCGGGCAACGTGGCGTACTTGTCGAGGGCGCGCGCGTCCGGGCGCGCTGAGGGCGGCCGCGCCCGCAGGCTGGTGCTGAGCGCCGGCGGCGCAGGAGCCGCGCCCGCCGCCGCTGGGGGTGGTGGCGGCGCGCGCCGAGGCGCTGCGGCCCCGCGCGGGGGCGGCGCCGGCGGCGGCGGCGGGGGGGCGGGGGGCGCGCGGGCGCCCGCGCGGCGTGGGGGCGGCGGCGGCGGCCGGGGCGGCTCCCGCGCCGGCAGCCGGGCCCGCCCCACGGCGCCGCCCCACCCGCCCCACGCCCGCCGCCGAGCGCGGCGGGCCGCCGCCCGCGCCGCCGTCACTTTTTCACCGCCACCGTAGCCGCGCCGCCGCCCGCGCCGCCGCCTCCTGCTGCTGCTGCTGCTGCTTCTTCTTCAGACTCGACCCTGCAACGCGCCGATCAATACACCGTCGCGCTCCTCCTCGCCACCGCCCGCCGCATGCCGCCGAATCGAGGAAGAAACGCAACTTCTTGCAAATTGCACTCACTTCAAGCACAAGTTACGCGAAATCTACTGTTGTTTTTTTTTCAGACAATAGTACATTGCATGTTGTTTAAAGATCTGATTTTCTAGAACAACAAGACAAAAAACTACCTTGAAATGAGTATTGTTATGATATCGTAGGCTTCCGCGGCCAGAATCATGATCTGGGCTGTCCGGGGGACGCCGCGTCGAAGGCTGAGGTACCGACGTTTTGATCGACATATCGCGCTCCTCTTCAGGGCTGTACTGCCCTGACAAGGGAAATCATGGTTTGTTAAGTTAACTTTTTACAATATTTTAAAATACAGAGTTCGCCGAAAAATACACTACCAATACCTTTTACCATTCTTCGATTCATTTGACGAAAATTTAACGAAAAATGAGCCATTTTACGAAATAATTATTACAAATTACATAAATTACTGCTCCATTACGCAAAAATATTCATATTTTGACTTTCAAACTACTCATAATATTGTACATGAAGTTATTTCGAAATACGTCTTCGAATAACAGATTTTATTGCGGAAAAATTTCTATCTTCAATATTGTATTTAAAGGAAGATGCCGGAAAAAAAATCAGAATTTTTGCAATTTTCGGAAAATTTGCCATTTTAAAGAAAATGAGATCCACCTCCCAGTCTTTTAAAAGACATCTGATGACAAAGTTTAAAGAAAACAATTCGCGACCAGTTTTGAGAACTTTAGAAAATGTTTTACGTAAATTACCCCAACAAAATTATAATATCCGTTTCCAACTGGCAAGGCTGTCCATCCCTTTAAATCGATTGATGAATATCAATCATGGAGAAAATCGTCCAACGGACGGTTTAGGCGCTTGAGTTGATCACAGACACACAGACACGGTTCGCTGTGAATCGATTTTTCGGTATCAAAGACTCACAAAACATGGATTCTGACTATACAATGTCAGAATCGAGGAGTAGTTTATTTCATATGAGGGCAAGATTTATCCACTCTTTCGTTGTCAGGTTCCGGCAATAAGAATTTTGTGTCGAAAAATAGGCGTTTTCGGGCATCGATTACAATCCTTCCTCTTCTTACGAAGTAAGACGAGAAAGTAAAAATTTCCCTTCAATTACATTTCAGTTTATTCTGCGATCTGGCGTTTACCCCCCCCCTAGTGTTTTCCGGATACTGGAACGGCTTCGGTTCGCTCCTGTTAACTGCCGTTCAGTAATTTTGGGCGGTTTCGCGTTAAATGAGTCGCAAACGATTGCTGCCGATTAATTTTAAATGGAGGTCAAAATAAGAGCTGAATCGATGGGATGATGTCATTGGACACAAGAGGTTTTATACATTGTCTCCGAACAATAGAACAGTAAGCAAAGAAGACGGACTGCTTGGAAGGACAGCCGCGCTTCTCTGCGGCAAAAACCTATACGATTACTCGGGAAACAACAATGAAAGAAAAGAAGAAACCTCCTTTGAGAACCGTAAATACACAATTAATATATTATTTATTTTCCCTGTGGTCTTCAAATTTATAAAAAAAATAAAAATAAATGCGAAAACAGTTATGAAGTCATACACACGCGATCTCTAGACCCTAGATATTGTTTTCAAAACTCGGGAAAGGCTGATCGGTCCAGAATCGCAGGAATGAACTAACATATTGGCCACAACATTCAGTACCACAAAATATTTTGAGAGTTCAAATTTATTTTCTGTAAAAAGCAGTGCGAATTTGCGAGCTATTGGCTGAGCTGCGAGCTACAAGAGATGAATATGCAATTCCCATATTTTCTACAGGGCCTCCTGTCCGTACGCCATAGCTAATTTTTACGTTATCTGAATAATTTTCTCTCTTTTGTATTATTAAAAATTTATAGACGACATGAATATGTTAGCATAACGCAAATCCTCCTAATTCTGCAATATTGAGGAAAGACATCTTCGGACGAATCCTACAAAGCGACATTTGCACGAACGGTGCGAAGACCGCTTCACGCTTCTCGGAATATGAATCCATGCAAATTACAAATAAATTAAAAAGCAGATTTACGTTGCGCGAAGAAGTTGAGTACCTTGTAAAGCTCATGAGTAATACGGTACTGAAAACTCATTCCAGGAAACTAAGATTCCTTCGAAAACCGCGAAACGGAAAAAACGCGGAAAAGATTGATGATAGAACAGGTGTATGAAACAAAAAATAAAAAATGAAATAAAAGTCGCAAAAATGATAGTAGAAGTAGGAAAACAGTAAAGAAATAGGAAAGAGTAGAAAATTTTGAAAAATATATAGTAAACATAAGAACAAATAAATTTGATGAAAATTGCAGTGAGAAGTTCAAGAGAAGGTAAAGAGTTAGAGGAGATGATAAGCATCAAAATTAAAACAGCGCAACCTAGAAAAAACGCGATGGTTAATGTGAATTCCAGCTGGGTCCTTCAGTATTCGGGAAAAGTAGAAAGCACCTCGAAATGTAGAAAAAATTCACAAACATTTCAGTTGAAAACCATGAAATTTTGATGCCATGAAACACACGCAACGGAAACTGGATATCTCGAAATTGAAGAGACAAAAAATCGTTGTGGAATACCTGTTGATTTCTAGCGGAACCCTACGGCACGGCGTTCCGGTATTTTCAGAAATATTATTAAATTAAACAATACATATAATTATTTCTATTAAAAATAATAAGTAGTCGAGCGTTCTGGGACCTAAAATTTTATAAATGAAACATTGTCTTCATATGATTCGAAACTCAGGAGGAATATTATGTATTCGATGGCTTTTTAGTTCGGGGATCACAGTACTGTGCTATTGCGTAACTTTTATCACCATTCAACGCCCAGCTTGGATTTAATTAGAGGTTTGGTTCTTCAAGGAAACATGAAGAGAAAAAGAGGAAGGACTAGGAAAAGGATGAAGGGGCATAATAGAAAGCAGAGTAGGAACACGGGGTACAAACAGGGAAAACCAATGAGGGTGGTGCCGATCTCGTAGTACACGTCGGTTGCGAGGTTTCCGTACCCAGATATCTCCCACCGACGGGACCGCGTCCCAGCTGGGAGAAGCTCTAAGTTCCTGGCATGTGTGGTAGTGCAGTGCAAAGTGTGTTAGTAATTGTGAGTAGGTGAGGACAGGAGGAAGAGGAAGGAAAGATCGCGCGCGGTCCGGGGCCGGTTTGTTAGGTACTGCTCCAGCATTCACTGGTGCTGATCGGAGAAAGTATAGAAAAGTACCGATCAGAGCAGTTGGCAATTAGAATTCTCCTCCAAATAGCGACCGAATTTCGATCTATCTGTGTAGCTACTGTCCATCCTCGGGGCTGAAACCCCACGTTCAGAGACACTGCAGTGCCATCAATTGAGACCGCGAGTCCTCCAGCCGGTCGGAGGTTTAGTCTCGTTAATGCTTTATTTTACGTGGTGAGGCTCGGGCCATTAGGCCTGCTCTTCCGTCTGGCCACGCAAATTTCGTTACAGACCTTTTACCATCCAGCGGAGAAAGAACGTATCATACCGGGTGACAAAACCGGCGATTTGAATTTAGCTCAGAAGCTTTTTTAGGCTTGAGGGTCTTTTACAGGCAGTCCATCTACTACAAGGGACAGCCGCTTTTACTTCCCCACTGCAGGAAGAGGTACAAAGGATTTTTTTGCCCTTAACAATCCATGGCCTCGATCGGGTTTGAACCTGATCGAGGCAAAAGAGAAGGAGAAGAGAAGGCGAAGAGGAGAAGAGAAGGAGAAGAGAAGGAGAAGAGCAGGGGAAGAGAAGGAGAAGAGAAGGAGAAGAGAAGGAGAAGAGAAGGAGAAGAGAAGGAGAAGAGAAGGAGGAGAGAAAAAGAGAAGGAGAAGAGAAGGAGAAGAGAAGGAGAAGAGAAGAAGGAGAAGAGAAGAGAGGGAGGAGAGGAGAAGAGAGAAGAGCGGAGGCACTACTGACCCGAGGGGCGCCGCGAGGGGGCGCGCGGGGCGAGGTGGCCGCCGGCCACGGAGGAGCTCTCGCTGCCGGCGTCGCCCGCGCCGTCGCCCGCGCCGCCGTCGCCCGCGCCGCCGTCGCCGTCGCCGTCCTCGTCCGCGTCGTCCGCGTCGGCCGCCAGCAGCAGCAGCGCGGTGGTGCGCGCGGCCAACGCGTCCTCGTCGTCGCCGCTGGCCGAGTAGCAGCAGCTCAGCAGGCTCGAGTCACACGACGCCGACGCCGGCGTGCCGTCCGCCGCCCCCACCCCCGCCGCCCCCGCCCCCAACCCCGCCCCCGCGCCCACGCCCACGCCAACCGCGCCCACCTGCAAAACACACACACACAACTATCACTATCAGTTTAATCGCAATTAAAAATTAATAATAGACACACTTTAAAATTCAATTCCCCGCCCCGCATTAAACAGTTTTAGGTCGATGTTTTATTAACATCAATGTTTCAGTTCTGAGCATCAATATTTAGAAACAGCCGCGTCACTTCCCTCCAGGAAACTCCATCGACTTGCACGTCATATCACGCGCCATAAACCTGACATCAGAATCGAATTTCCAGACCATGGCTCTGCCGGGCTTGGCCACGAAAATCCAGAGCGTGCATTTGTTTTCTTTGACAATGAAGGTAACTTCAGGTTGTCTACTTAATGAGTTCATCACCATTAGAACAAGATTGCGCCAACAAAGGTAGATGAAACATTAACGAAAGAGAGGACGAAAAGAAAGATGGGTAAGCCATCAATATTTATATGTATAAATTGTCCCCTGGTGGATGCACTTACGATCAGAGAATATGTTCCGCAGACGTACAGCTATCCAAATTGTGACCATATTACTGAGTAACGATGTATTTTAATAATTAAATTAGTTCAATGAATATGTCTCACAACTCAGTAACATGGTCAATTTGATAGCTGTACGTCGGAACATATTCTCCGATCGTAAGGGCATCCAGCAAGGTGACGGGTAAGGTGACAAGTATATACATACAAGGTGCGATAATCGCGCTCGTGAAAACTGTCAAAGGATTGGTTGTCTCGGAAGCTTAGTGGTTAGAGCAGCTGGACGTAATCCAGAAGGCGCGGTCTTTGGACTAATTTAAATATTTATATGAATAAAGAGAAAGTTAAAGTAACCGTTATCTAACACCGTTCTCAAATTATGTGCACAATGTAGGATGACAAGATTTGAGTTTTTACGCAAGAATTCACAGTTGGTATTATCATTTAACGAGTCATTTAAATTCGTTTGAAGGACTCTGCAACAGCCCTCGAGTGTGAGGGCAGAATCATTATTTTGTACTCTACACATTTGGGCACTGAGAACACTTGGCTGCATAAGAATACAAGTGAAATTGAGAAGTGGGTGTTAGTTCCTTTAGTAAGCAAGACATTCACCTTAGGTGCTAAGTCTAGTACAGTTGCAAAACATCAAGGAAAAGCTACTCGCTACACGGAGATCGTCGCTTCTTTTGCAACTTCTGTGTGGCACATCTTTGTTTTCTGGTTCTGTATTACCTTCTGTACGGTACATGTTCAAGTGTTATTACACAAGAGTCACCAGAAACGGTGAACAGGAGACACTTCACAGGCGTCACCTCTCGGCTAGCGTTAACGATATACTTGTGTACAAGTCGGTTCCATGGGCACTGGTTATATTGTATTTAAATTTAATGCTGATATATTGATTATTTTACTCAAATCGGTTCATTCACATGCACAGAAAGGCAACAATTGGTTTGTTGGGACATACGTTTTACAAATCCAATAAGAGATGTTAAACATTTATTAGAAATTAAAAACTTGGAAAATCACATAGACACTTCCAGTTTATTTACCTTAATAAATGGTATTTGTGATTAGAATTGCTTCAAATGGTTTTCAATACAGATTCTGGAATTGTCAATTATTTTCTGCAAAACAGTGAATGTGACAAATAATAATCCCCAACAAAGGCTCGAACCAGCGAACCTTCCTCCGAAGAACTGAGTCCGTACACGCCAATTAACCACTTCGACAATCTCGATGAGACATGGGATTTACAATTATCTATAATAGTGCATATTGGTTTCAGTTCAAGCATTTGGCTGCCAAAAAATTGAGAAAATGTGAAGAAAAATGTCCTTTGGGCGGCAAAAGATACCAGCTGGGAAAGCAACATAACACAAAAGCTAGTCGAGACTAAAGAGTTTAGGAAACTAACAAAGGTGAGACAGTCTGTGCCATTCAATAGCACCACTACTTTATTTATTTACCGTACGTTGTTACATACGAGGAGAAAATTTAATGAAAAATTTTTGTATGGGTTTGAGAATATTTTTAGAAATTGCGTAAAATTCAGACACGAATTAAGCGAAATCACATCTATAATATTTAGATTTTCGAAAATTTGTTCCATTTTGGTATTTATGAGTACATGTTCTTTAAATAATGTCATATAGAATTTCTTGAAAACCCAACCAGTTTTTGAGAAAATGAATTAAATTTCCGCATTTTGAGGAAAGCTAAAATGCCATTTTTCTCAAAAAGACTCCAATTTTTTTCCCTCAAACTTTTCCAAAGGGTAGTGCTAATTCCAGTGTTTAATATGACATAAAGTTTATTTTGGTGTATTCTTTTGTTTTTTCAAAAATTACACAAATGTATTTTTTTAAATATCACGCCGTTAATATGCACATTTCCATCGACTTATTTACCTTTTAGCATTTGTAAGTGAAAGTTCTTTAAATTAAATGAAGTTTTTCGAAAAAATAGATTCTTGTGAAAAAAATTTTTTTAAAAAATTTCAATTTTATAGTTGTGGGAAGACGCCAAAGAAAATTCAAACTTTCGCAATTTTCGGAAAATCAGAGTTAACCGTGATAATCGGATTATGCCGCCTTTATAAGTGTATTTTACTCCATTTACAAGAAACGTAAAGAAAAAATTTGGAGCCGTTTTTGTGAAAAATTTTAAAAAGTCCGTGGGGATTCACGTAAAGAACCCCCAAATTTTAAAGAATGATTTTCAAAATTTCAAAGCTTCAACTAGAGATAGATGGGCAGGGGTTCCTTCAATTTGGAAAACATCCTACGCACGGTTTTGGCGCTCTGTTCAAAGACAGACGAACTAGCGGATAGACGAATATTTTGCTTTCAATTGTTTTTTCGGCATCAAGGACCCACAAAACAGGGATTCTGGCTACAGCGCGTGTTAGACGATTTTTTTCTTAATTTAGCAACTGGATTTATCTACATTTTCGTTATCAGGGCTCGGCAATTATTTTTTACGTCGTTTACGCGAAAATACACCGTTTTTTTCGCGCAGCATTACATAACTTTCTCTATACTACGTATACCGTATATACGTAAGTATATCAGAATGTAAAAATCACTACCTCCAATATTATAATTGTAGGAAGACGCCCCCAAAAATTGACACTTTTTTCAATTTAAAAAAATCTGCGATCTCAACGAACATGAGACTACCACTCATTCTCTTAAGCGTTCTTTACGCTATCTGAGGACAAAGTCTGATCACAAAATTTGGAGCCACTTTTGAGAAAAGTTTGGAAATGTTTTTGACGTTCATGTGACGTACACTCAAAAATCAAAATATTCGTTTTAAAATCCCAAAGCCACGAGATCATTCAGATCTATATCTCGTATCTACCACTAGGAAACTGAAAAATTGAGAATTTTTTGAAAAAAATGTGTACTTTGGGCGGCGGTAGATGGCAGCTGGCAAGAGGATGGGGCAAGATCGAAGAGCTAGACCAAAAGAACTTAGAAAACTAGTACAAAAAAGTATGTGCCATTTTGTAGCACCACTAGTTTATATCTTTAACTAAAATAGTGTGTGTACACGTATATTGAACGATACATTTTTCGTACGAACTTCTTCGTACGTATTGTGGGATAAATCTTGGCAGATAATTTAAATGCATCATTTTATGTGAATTTCAAATATTACTGAATTGACACTTTTCTGTATACAGAAAGTATACTTAAAGTATACTTTAAATCAGTTAATCCTAACTTCATAAATTAAGGATTTGTCCGACATCTTTTTACTAATTTCTGAGCTTTATGCAACCATTCGAATTGCCTTGGTTTGATAACGATAATTGGAGTATTTTTAATGTTCACTATCACAATTTTCATACCGATGCAATTACTAACTTCCAAGTCATGATTATACTCTCTTCATGTTTATGCAACTCCGTGAAATATCAATACTGAGGATCTTGAATACTTTGGAATACTTTGATTTATCGAGGTTGAAAAGTGCAGGGGGAAAATAAATTAAGCTCTAGATATCAGGGAATTCGAGTTATTGTAGCGGGATTCCACTGCATATGACACAGCTGCTGCTTGTTTGGCGAAAAATAAATTCAATATCATGATCACGTTTAACATAGAAATCCATCAAAACAAGGAAGGCGTCACCAATTACAGTATAATATTATACTTGCGATTAAATTCTACCTGTCCTTGGTTGGAGCCAACCGAGCTTTTTCGAACGCTGAACAGGGAATGAGGATTGAAGATGTAGGTTTGAAAGGAACTGAGGGCGAGTTGAACTCGTGCCAAGTTGAACAAAGAGACGGAGCTTGGGCCAGTTTCAGGAAACCTGAGAATATGACTGGAGGGCGCCCGGTGCACCTGCCCTCTGCCCTCGGAGGGCGGGGGGAGGGCGTCTTCGAAGGGCCCTCGCACAGGTACCCACGTTCCGTTAGCACGGCCATTCGCTTCAACCACCAGCACAGCCGACACGGCAACCTTTGCGTACGAAATTCATTTTCTGTTCACGCAAAGTTCCTTTTATATGATAGGCAACCCTAACGATAACAAATAATAACAGCAGTAAAAAATCAGAACATACGGTTTAAAAAATGTTAAAATTCCTGAATTAATATAACAAAGGTTAATACAAGTTATGATTTATATGATATGGTATTATCAATTATAAATTTCGTGGTAAAAGCCGAGATATTGTGATATTCCATAACGGTTTTGAGGTTTCCATAATGATTTGTGGGTGATATATCCTGGATCCTTACTAATTAATTATCAATTGTATTTTATTTGAATCGTTATTGTTTTTACGTGTAAGATATACGCCTTGACTAATGAATGTCTGTGTAACTTTATGTTGAAGATTCATTAAATTTGACAATTTTTTACCCTATGACCTGATTTATTTACTGCTGTTTTCTGTTACTCTTGCTCTACCGCATATTAAATGAAATCTTTTCGCACTTTTCAGGGGATGCTCTCGCAGTTCAAACTGTATCACTGGTAACGAACAGGAGAATAATTGGAAATTGCTTCTCCTATAACCAAGTCAGGTTTAAACGCAACCCCGCATTTTCTACGTTGTATTTTTCGTGCCATTACCCTGTGACAGGAACCTCTTGCGTCGAAATACTTGGATTGATTGATTGATTGATTTTTTCGTGTTTCCGGGCGCGTCAACGGCTTTGGTTATTAGTCCCATTAGTGTAGTGCATGTTTTTCTCCGGAGATGGCGGTGATCCTCCCCCACTGGATGGCGAGATCCGGCGCCGGCCTACCGCCGGCTAGTGGGGTTTCCCCCTAACCAGGACTCTCCAACCAGCGGGGCACCGCCCCAGCCGGGACAAGCTCTAAGCTCCCGACCGGTCTCCCGGGATATGTGGTAGTGTAGTGCATGTTAGTGTAAGAGTGTGTGTAAGAGGAGAGGAGAGAAAGATCGCGCGGTCCGTGGCCCATTTGGTAGTGTACTGCACCGGCATTCGCCTGGTATTGATGGTAGAAACCACGGAAAACTACCGGTCAGAGCAGCCGGCCGCTAGAATTCTCCTCCACGCAGCAACTGAATTCGACCTAGCTGAAAAGCTAGTGTCGAAAATCCTGCCGCCGTCTGGACTCGAACCTAGGACCTCCCGGTCAGAGGCGCTGCAGTGACATCAATTGATGCACTGAGCTGCCGCTCCCGGTCGAAATACTCCGAAGTTCGATTTTCTTTCATCAGCTTCCAAAGATCGAACACTGAAGAGGCGCGGGGAGCCGGAAGCGGGATCCGGATGCAATAAGCGAGCACAGCTGCGCAGGGAAAAAAGACGAGAAGGTTGATTTGTTGCCAGCAAGAAAATCGGTCCTGGCAAAGTCCGCGCAAACGCGGCCTCTGGGCCTAGAGGCAAAGAGTCTAATAGGCTGCAGTGGAGCTTTCTCAATTTAGCTCCGATCTGTTTACAAACAACGTGGCTGGAGAGGCTCCCCTCAACGTGCAGTTGGGTTTGAAGCAACTTCTGAGGGGGGCTGTGGCCATCCTTAGTCTCCAAATGGCCGGCACTAATCAAAGTCAATGAACCTTTCCAAACCTCGCATGAGTGCGGACCCGATCCAGTTTGCATCAGAACTACAAAGGAACAGCCGAATGAGGCGTGCGAATGTCAAATTATTAGACTGATAAAACGGGTTTTAATTCTTATAGCGAAGTCGGTAGCCTTTCACCAAGGAGGTCCGGGTTCGATTTCCGTCGAATCTCATGTGAAATTTGTTCCAACAAAACGAGTTTGGCTGCTTCACAAGGGTTAGTCCAACCTGTCTGAAGTGCCCTAAACCCCACCCCCTTCTTGTTTCCTTCCCATTTCTGGCCGCTGGGTGGTGACGCAGGAGCGAGTAGCAGGAGGCGCGTACGCGGAGATGCTACCTGGCGGTCGTCTTTGACAACTGACCAGACGAGACGAGACAAAAATACAGCGTCCTAGTCTAGAGGGATAGATAATGGAGGATTACTCCGCGCTCAACGCTCGACCAGGGGCGAAGAGACGCGTTGCGTCTATAAGTAAGATTAAGCACGCAACGAATTTAAACTCAAACGTATCCGAAAACCGTTGAATCTAATCTTGAAATAAAAGCCTAAGGCTGAATTTGCATTCAGTCCCCAAAAAACTATTTCTTGGAGATGCGTCACTCTGCAAAAAAGCTCTTCAATTACGCTTTCATATTGCTCAGGGGACACCGATTACTGTTGTGGTATCGAGAGAATTTGGAGATTTCTCTCAACCCCGACTCAGATCAACCTAAACGATGAAGGGAAGACACAATAACAATTGATAGACGTAAATAATGAATTGCTCATCGAGGTTCTTCGTAAATAAGTCCCTGATTTTCAACCAACTGGAGTATGTGCCATTGCACAGAACAAATTTGCTGGCTAATCGTTCCAAACGATGGACGGGCGCCGATGTGCCTCCGACTCGCGATGGCAAAGTCCAGCAAAACATCATCAAACATCGTTTTTTGATACATCACCAAAGGTTTTCGATGTCGATGAAAACATCGCCAAAACATCGATGTGCAAAATATCGATGTTTTAAACATGATGAAATATTTCAAGTAAAATTCCCTGGTTCTGATGTAATAAATAACACGTCAATATTAGTTTAAAGTATGTACAATTTCAGTTTAACAATATTACCATGAACAAAATAATAAAAAAGGTAACAACACTGTGAATAACAATCGGTTTCATGGGAATCGACAATAATGACAGTTGTCAATGGCTGTGAATTGCAACAGTCCCCAAATAAAACAGATACTGGAAATTCTATTCATACCATGAGAATTTTATTTGAAAACATGGATGTTTAGGCACAAATATATCGATGTGAATGAAACCAAAACATTGATGTTATAATATGAATGTTTCTTCTCTAAAATATGGATGTTTCAATAACATCGATGTTTTTTGCCATCCCTATTCTCAATATACCCAAACAAACAAATGCCATACACACGTCATCAATAGATGGTGTAAACACGGAAAATAATAAGCAACCGAGAATCGCAGTTACGAGGAGTCTGCGATGGCAACGACTCCACTTGCATTTTGGATTCGAATTCCGCTTACGGCATGCGGGTATTCACGCTGTGTTATGGCCTGAACGGCAAAGAATTCTCACATCATTATAAAACCATTCATCATCATTAGGGACCCGGATTTTAATGACCTAAAATCAGCGAAATATGCCAGCGTTTATAATCTAAAACCTATATAAATATGTCCTTAAAAAATAAAATATGACGTTCTGCAAGTTTATTTTGTAAAACTAGCATTAGAAAAAATGTGTGTCTGTAAAACAAATCAAGTACAATACAATAAAACCCATCAAACAAAATGCCTTGCTTTACTACTGCATACTTCTTGTTTAACGTTTTCCAATTTCCTCTCAGCCTTCAGTTTCTGGAGAGTTGCATTGAATTACAAGCTACATTTTCAGTTTTTCCATCTTAAAAGACTCACGGTTGTCGCTGAGGAGAGTTTGTAACCGGAACATCTCCCTCACACGACGTGACGTCACGCGAGCGAATTGAAGGCCGCGTTGTCATGCGCGGCAGCTTTGGTTCGTTGTCTTCAAATGTTGCGCATTTCCAGAAATTATATGGCTCATTTCGCACATTGTAGAATATCCAAGAATTCGCTGAAGAACACGCAGCAATTTGTTGTACACCTTTTCAGCCACATGACCACGAGCTCGACCCAGCTCACTCCGTTCAAATTCACTTACGTTTCAAATAATACTCTCTGAATCTGAATCAGTGAAATTGTCGCTGATTCAATCAGTGAGCGCAAAGTCACTGATTTCTTCAGTCGAAACGTGTAGTTTCGCTGACAATCAGTGAATATGTGAACCTTTTCATAATGCCCGCCAGCATTCACTGGTTGTCAGTGGCCAGTGGCGCCGCCGACTGATCGTCCAAGTGCTCTGTTCAACAGTCTGTTGTGAAGCAAAATCCCCGAGTGGAATAGACGTTTCCTGTGAGAAAACTGACCTGTGTCTGAAGATTGTTTTAATTGCGTTAGGTAAGTATTTTTCGCTTTTCTGTGACTCGTCTTGTTGATAACTGTGAGACGTTTTATTTTATAGTGAACATTTAGCCAAACTAAGATATAGGTTATGAACACGTGGTAAATACCACGTATTTTTTTAAAAGTCCAAAATGCTCTGTTACACCACAGCAGAGCCAGCAAACTATTCACTCTTTCTTTGGTTTTTCCAATTTAGTTTAATGACACCAGTCCAGGAATGGAGTTTTGAAGAAGTGTAAGAGAAAGTGCGGGAGCTAACTGGGGACTATAACACTGTGAATATTTTGAAAGGTATTTTAATTTGCCAAAGACTGCTGTAATACTGATTTATTTTGATCAGTGTTCCTTGCTTTCCTTAGTCACTAAACACATTATATTTTACTCATTTACATGGCGAGGCTAGTTTGGCAAAGTAGAGGGGGAGTGCAGATGGTACATCAAAGCCATTTGCCACTCCTGAGGTTCCCTATCCAGACCTCATAATTCTGCCAGTTAGTATGATTTTGTATGTAATCTGAAAATAAAGTAACCATTTTTTCCTCACATAACTTCTTGACCTATCTATGTTTCTGTTTTAGGAGGGCTATAATTTGCATCTGGAGGAATTGGAAAGGAGAAAAACCTTCAAGAAAAATGTCCAGCAATATTTAATATGGGTGAAAGGATAGAAAAAATATTCTTGTTTTGTTCAGGTGATGGTTGGTTTTAACATCTGCCCTTTTTTAATAATAAAATATTCCTTCACCCATGGCAGCATTTTACTTACTTTTTAAATTAATATTTACAACAAATTTGGCATACTCAACATTAGCAATTTTTTTCATTTTTAGCTGTATATAATGATTATATCCTTTCAGTATTTAATTTGAAATAAAAACTCAGTTGGGTTTCTGTAATAAACCCTCCTCCTGGGAAATGAACAATGCTTCTGCAATTGTTCAATTATCAAAACCTTCTACTATTGGAGTTAAGTTTTGTTATATCATAGAAATTTGATTCTTTTGTTCTGTGTCTGGTATTGACTTCATAGATTGACTTAAAGATTGCCCAATATCGAGTATGGCCCAATTCTCAATTCATCTAATTTCTTCATATTCAGGCGACTTTCATGTTCTACGTACACAAGATCTCCTTTTTTAATTCAATTTTCCCTGTGTAGGTCGAATATTTTTTGTTGTCATTATGAGGTTTTATTGCATTCTTGAGTGCTATTTTCCTCTCTCTCTCTCTCTCTAAATCTTCGTCTGTGCATTTTATTTTTAATTCATGTGGTAGGTTATTTATGGTTTTACCCTCTAGAAAGTATTTTGTTGAGACTTATGTCACTGTATGTTCTGTCTCATATTCTCCACAGCTTTTTCACAATAGTTGACTATAGGAATAGCAGCCTTTTGCAGTTTCATTCATAATACATCTTATTTTATTCACCAAAGTCTGGTTTAATCTTTCATTGAGACCATTGCGCATCTATGGCAGTAAAAATCTTTTTTTATTTGGAATTGTTTTAATTCTTCTGAATTTATTCCTGGATATTGATCTGTTAGTACCATCTGGATATCATGGTTTTGTTACTCTCAGTTAGTTTTACAAAATCATCAGCGTTTTGATTTTTGATGTTAAAATATAAGCATATCTTGTGAAATGGTCGACCAGTAGGTGTGGTATTTTTTGTTGACGATCCTCCGTAACCTCTGATGGTATCTATAGAAACTATCTTAAAAGGGTAAGTTGCTTGACCTAGGTGTGACATTAATCCAAATTTTGATTTTCTTCATGATTTATTCTTTAGCCGATGTCACAAGTTTCACAAATCTTCTCTATGTTTATGTTTATATTTTGCGCTGTAAAGAATGGTGTTACTTTATTTATCATCCGCGCTCTTCCCAGGTAACAATAAGTATTGTGTACATATTTTAGTAATATTTTACTAAATTCTTCTGATAATGGAGTTTTTCTTCTTTTCAATTTTATAATAAATTTCATTTTAGAATATTAGTTTTTTCTTATTGTTTTGTAGTTCTGTGCATCTTCTTTGATCCTTTTTATGTCTTCTAATTTCACTGGGTTTACAATTTTCATATGTCATCTGAATTTTCATCAGGCTCTAGAACTGGATGCCTGTTTAAACAGTCTGCCTCTTGGTTTAATTTTCCAGCATTATATTTAACTTTAAAATTGTATAGGGACAGATAGTATGTCAAATCACCCAGTTCTTAATGTGTTCTTGCTTTTATATTTAAATTTTTTAAAAGTTTATAATTGGAGTGTACCAAAACTCTCTTCCAAGTAGCCAATGCTTTCCAATATATCACAACCTCTTTTATTGTCAAGCACTCAAGGTAAATTGTTTTTTTTTTCCCTTTTGAGCTTCACTCAATTTTTCGAAAACATGCCGCTGGCTTATTATCCCCATTTTTGTCGTTGTTTTAGAACAGCTCCGATTTCTTTATGCGTGCGTTCTTTTTCCAATTGTTCCATTCTGATTCTACTGTATTTTTGAAAATCATACTTGAGTACCAATCTGTCAAGGGAAAATTTTAGAATTTCTCTTCACAAAACAGCGTTCACACTCATTTATCCATTGGCATGCGTTTGAGTTTATCCATTGAAATATATTGATAATAAAAATCATTGGCAATTTTTCTCAAATCTTTTACTTCAGATATTTGTTGCTTATCTTCTAAAACTTTCTTTAAAGTTTCTCAATTGTTTCATCTGAAGTACTCAGGTAGATTTTCAACTTTTCCTCTGTAGTCTCTTCTATGTAGTAGTTGTAAAAATTTCAAATTTTCCTCTTTATCCAAATATACTTTTGATAGATTTTCTGATAAAGAAATCCAGACTTTTCGAAATTGATGTCTTTTTTTTTTAAAGTATTTCTTACCCTACCAAATATTTGTGTTGTAATTAGCTCCTTGTGAAGGTTTGTGTTTTGGAGTTCATCTGGTAAGCCATTTAAAATTTTTACCTCAAGTGAATTAATAGCTTAGAACTTGCGCTTCTTGATCATCATTCATCAATTGTATTCCTGTCTTTGAAATCAGTAGCCAGGTGCCTCCATTGCGGTGTCAGGTATCAGTCATTTGTTCGGTACCATGGCAGATTCAAAATTTTAGGAAACAATACACAATATTCTTTGTTTTCTTTATACACATATGTGTATATATACATGTGTATACATATATATGTATATATGTACATAGAAACAAAGGCATGCAGTGCTGTTAGCATTTCCAATTTTAAGTTGGCAATGCTGCTGATTTTAATTATGAAAATTATAATTAGCAGAGGAAGCTGATTAAGTTGCCCTAAAACTGCCACATACTTGTAATAATACTAAATGTTTATTTGTATTTTTACTTAAAAATTTTGACAGATTTAATGTCCTTTATTTATTTTATTGTAAAATTACATAAAAATCCATTGAAATGTATTTATATATTTAAATTATAAGAGTCCTTTCTTTCACTACTTTCTTCCCATCTTTCTTTTCAGAATTTGTTGTATTGTCACCGAAATTGTCAATAATATGTACATAAAATGAAGAGTGTTAACTGCAGGCCAATTTTTCTCTGTAGTGAGTTTTGAAAAGTTCCTGAACATCGGTTTTCTTCTCAGTTGTATGTTTTCATTGGTTTAAATAAAGACTTGTATTCTATCTCACTTAAAAAGGCAGTATCTCCCTTTAAAATTACCTTAATTCCAACATATCTCTTTACCAGTATTTCTTTCATTGAAAAGCCAATTGTTTGTAAGTAAATGATGTAACAAAACTCTTCCTACCCCAAGGATAATGTGACTTAAGGAACTAAACCATAACATTGGACAATTTTTTCTACGTGATAATGTTGAAGACAATAAATGAACAAGAATCATCTGTTATTACCTCATTTTCATTTTTCTGAGTTAGATATTGACTCAATATCTTTGCCATAATATGTATATTTCTATTGTATTTGTTTTGTAGTTAATATGTACAGTGCTGTTCAAGAACATTTTCCCATAAAATCTTTCAATAAATTTGTCCTAATTAACTTTGACTTTCTTTAACTATATGTCGTCATTCCCTGTATGTGATGACAAACCCAAAAATCCTACTATTGAGATATCAAGGGAAAATACTTCAAATACAGATATAAATTATTATATTTATTGTATTTATTAAATTTTATGTTTTTGAAGCATTTGTTTAAAGCGATACAGTGATTCTCAGTAGTAGGATTTTGGGTTTGTGCATTACAGTACTGGAGAAGCGATGAGATATTTCACTGATTCAAATAAGTGAAGCCTTACTTTCACTGATTGCAACAGCTATTAATTCCACTGGTTCAATTAGTTGTCACAGATTTCAGTGATTCAAATAGTGAAGTTTCACTGATTCAAATAGTGAAGGTTTCACTGATTCAAATAGTGAAGTTTCACTGATTCAAAAAGTGGACCCGTTTTTGGGGATTTATAACTACCACAATCAGTGAATAGTCACTGTCAATCAGTGGTTTTTCACTGATTCAGACTGAGAGAGTAGTTTGTGGTATAAATGTTGAGTTTATTTGTGACAATATCACTTGATACATTGTCATGCGAGACACATTTTGAAGCTTTTTATTCTTGTGTCCTTAAAAATATGACATATTCGCATTTTGGTCAAAATTTGGAAAAAAATATGACCTTTTAATACAATCTGTCCTTTAAAATGTTACAAATATGCGTATTTATGGCAAAATGTGGCCAAAGTAGGACCCTATACTGAAAACGGTGTAAATATGGCTTTATATGCACAATAAAAATACGTTTTTCTAATCGACAATACCTGTATTCGTGCATAAGTTGTTTTATAATTCACCTGAAGGTTCAGAAAAAATATATGACTTGTCATTAAAATCTGGGTCCTATTCATCATTAGTAGTCCTGAAACCCTAGTTTCAGCTCCCTCTTCTTGTTTACCATAATTTTGTTCGAGATATGGCACTACAAGAACCGTGAATCGTACTCGAGATTCTGACACACCAGCCAAAGGCGCCTTCTACGAGTTTCTCAGGGATGCCACAAAAACTTACGTAACTCAATACTCTTGCGGCGGTCTGCGGTAAACTAAAGCGCAACTATTCCCAGGGAGTGCGTTTTCTTCGAGGTCACACGAGCAGACGTTGAATTTGAGAGTATGTTTTATGGTCCTTATTTGTTTCGCATTTGGCTTTCATAGTGCCTTGTATGTGTCCTTTGTGTGACGCAACAGAGCTAAAATCCTTTCAGCTACGAACTCGGTGCGTGCATTGCAGAAACAGGTTTCGCTCCTTTAGATGGTTACCTACACTAACTCTATAGAAACACCAAAAATATCGCTTTGGTTTGAATTGTACACTAGGAGGCTCGTGTGCACTAGATTGTACACGAGATGGGCTCGCAGTGTTGGTGGCGTGGTGGAAATAATATGATGGCGCAAAGTGCACGAGGCTTCAATATTAGACAATGAGTCATAGCACGTCTTCCTGTAATAAGGTCAATTATTACGTTTGTTTGGTTTATCTTTTACCCCATCTATCTATTCATTTATACACTCTCCCCATATAACGAAAATAAACAACAGGAAAAAGAAAAAACACGTCCTTTGAGATTCATTATTAAGAATGTTCACGCTATTTTGAGAGCGGATAACAAAATTCCCGTTGAAATATCTTGAAATTTTCATAACAAGTTTTTGTCTCTGTTTAAGTTTAAGGTGACATTCTCCCTTACTCAGCGACACAGGCGTGACTTGCGGGGGCCAGATAACATTTAAAACTTCACTGAATTATCATCAGCATTATTTAAAAAATGTATTAATAAAAAATGTTAAACAGTTTTTGAAACATTTGTGTTATATATAAATAAAAGGGAAAGTGCGTATGTGTATCGCAAATATACGCAAAAACTACTGCAGCGATTTCCTTGAAATGCTCACACTTCGTTCTTATCTGTAATGGGAGTGTTTGAAGGGTGGTTTGCATTAAATCCGACGTGTGGGGGCGTTGTTTATGATGATTTACGAAGACGCACGCGCCCCTGAACCCTACGCAACCCGCCGCACCGCCATGTATTAAGCCAGTCTTACTGCTTACAACAAGTCTGCCTCTGCGATTGTGAAATATCGGCCTGAATTATTACTTAAATCTCGGACAAAGAAATCAATTTTCTCCCACATCGTGACGTAGCGAATGCCTGCAAAAATCTGAGGGATAACGTTTTAACAATAGGATATTTGACAACCATGTCCTAACCAAGACGTAGCGCAAACTCATACGTGAGAGAAAGTCTTTCATCTATTAGTGTTTGCACAGCGTAGCGTAAAACGGGATTAACAACATCGCGTGACCAATACACTGCAATAGTGAAGCATTGTCGGGTCCACTAGTTATAGAATAATTGGAAATAATAGAAATGCGTGAAATCAACATTGTAAAATGAAAGAGGGCCGTTTCCCGTTGCACAAAATAATCTACCAAATCAACTCTCTGTTCTTGGAAACGCCACAGTGGGAGCGACGGCATCTTCCTGGAGCCGGCTTTGCGACCTGAGCGCGCTGAGAGTTCGGTGCAAGTGAATACGAATCGTGTAACGCGCGGGAGGTATCCTCTTTTGGACGGGTCAAGCGTCAAATGTCAGGCACTGACGTTTCATTATTGGTAATATGGGAATTTTCTGATGGTGGTATGTAGGTGTATGGGGACGCTCTCGCTTTCAGAATAGGAAATAATATTAACTAGCGTACCCGTGCGAGAACTCTCGTACACTAAATCCCATTCTCTTATCTAATTTTTTATTTCCATATTAAGCCTGTAATGTATACAATTTTCTTCAAGGGTTTCTTATTCTCCGTCACTTGTTCTGTATGTCTCCTTGTAATTGATAACAATGCAATACACCCTTGTCAATGTAAACTATTCTTATTTAAAGTCATTACAGAGTAAAAAGGTTCACCCGTGAAATTCAATCACGTGATATATGAAGTAATTAGTTTAATTTCACATACAGTTGCAGATTCTACAGGCTCTGAACAGGTGGGGTAGAATCGAGAAACTTGGAACCGGCCAAAATGTATACGAATGTTCAAGAGATCTCATTCGGCAGATTACGATGTGAGGAACATTTCCTTGAAGCCTTGGACCTCAAAATTTTCGTTTTCAAGCACTAAAACGCTTGGTTTAGGAGTTAATTAACGACAAATAATAGAAAATACGGACGAGTGTTGTGGGTTGCTTTTGACATGAATATTTAAATGTTTTTTTTTAAACAAATGCTTCATATTTTTTAAGTAAAGCGCAAATCGACACGTCTCCGTGAAATTATCTTTCGTTAGAGACCTCATTTATAAAGTTGGGTGGCATGTGAGAGCTGCAAAATGTATGTATACTACTGAAAGGGAGTTTTTTTGTTGTTTTTTGGGTTTTTTTTTCTCCTTTCAAAATTCAAAATTTATTGCTTATTTATCCTTGAAAATAGATTTTATTACATAGGAGTTTTTGTTTTTTTTCTCCCTTTCAAAAACTTCAAAATTTAAGTAGTATATGACTTAGTGTAGGGATCACAGAATTTTGAAAATGTGCACACAATTCACTTTTACCCATAGCACGTCATACGCAGTTTTTTAACTGCTTTTTTGACGTAAAATAAATTTAAAAAATGAAATAACATAGGAAACAATAATAACAATACTAATAGTAATAATAATGGTAGTAATAGAAAGTGTGTGACCTCGACGCCGCTGTCGCTGCCGTGCGCGCCGTCCAGCGCCTCGACGCTGCTGCCCAGGGGAGCCCCCGGCCCCCGGCCCCGCCTCGCAGCTGCCCCGCCGCCTCCATCCCCGCCGCCGCGGCCCCCCAACGCAGCCACCCTGCCAACAGGACACTCATTACTGCTCAGCAACACCAACACGACGATCCGGTAGCAGTGCCGTAGCCATCTCGGACCGAAGGGTCGCGTCCCGCCTCAGTATTTGTGTTCGTCCTTTCACATAGTGACCATAACGTTAACTCCTAGGTGTTGCTAACGTTAATGACCTGGAGGTTGATGCGACCTTAAAAAAAAACATGCGATTACGATAGGTGCGTTATAATAACAACTCATTATGGCAAATACAGGCTTCATCTGGGCTAACTGCGTGGCGCCGCGTCGAAAGCTGAGGGGCCGACGTTTCAACCATGCCAGCGTACAACCAAGCTAGCACTACAGCTCTGAAGAAGACCACGACATGATTGTTGGAACGACGGCACCGCAGCCTTCGAGGCGGCGTCAAACGGCAGCGCAGATCATGACTCTGGCAGCGGAAGCCTACGATTCATTGATTCATTTTTTCGTGTTTCCGGGCGCGTCAACTGCTTTGGTCATTATTCTCGTCAGTGTAGTGCATGTTTTCTTCGCGGGAGATAGTAGTGATCTTCCCCCGCTGGATGGCGAGATCCGGCACCGACCTACCGTCGGCTAGTGGGGTTTCCCCCTCACCAGGACTCTCGCATCAGCGGGTCACCGCCCCAGCCGGGACAAGCTCCAGGCTCCCGACCGGTCTCCCGGAATATGTGGTAGTGTAGTGCATGTTAGTGTACGTGTGTGTGTGTGTAAGGGGAGAGGATAGGACAAGGAAGAGGAAGGACAGATAGCGCGCGGGCCGTGGCCCGTTTGGTAGGGTACTGCTCCGGCATTCGGCTGGTGTTGATGGGAGAAACCACGGAAAACTACCGATCAGAGCAGCCGGCCGCTAGAATTCTTCTCCAGACAGCGACTGAATTCGACCTAGATGACAAGCTAGTGTGGAAAATCCTGCCGCCGTCAGAACTCGAACCTAGGACCTCCCGGCCAGAGGCGCTGCAGTGACATCAGTTGATGCACTGAGCTACCGCACCCGGTGGGAAGCCTACGACATCCAACACAGGCTTTGCGACATGCATTCTAAATAGATGGACAGCATTTGCCATCGTCCTACGGTACAATGCGCTCTCCTGTTTGAACTTCAATAGCAGTATGATAATACTCTCGTGAAGCAGAAACGGCAGTTCTACCACTGTGCCCTACAAACATAGTAAATACAAAATGAATGAGAAAATAACTCTAAAACTGGAAGAATTTATAAAGAAAATAAACATAATTCAAAAAATAAAACTAGCATTTTCAAATCATACGGCGGTAGTCTCTGGCACTTTTTCTTCCTTAAAGAAGTCTCGTTCATATTCCTATGATTAAGCATATTTAATATTACTAGTGGCCAACTAAATGTAAACGTTCTCCAAAAAGTAGTTCCCACACTTCTCACGAACAACAAATAAAATACATTCTTAACAACCTGCAATAAATTGAATTCTTTAACAAAAACAGCCTTTACTAATACGGCAGTAAAATACATGGCAGTCTATACATGAAGTACGATACATATAATGTTCACAACGATATCGAACTAGCAGTGCTAAAACAGCACATGTAATATATCGCACTGATAGAAAGAGTTGCTTAATACTGAAATATTGCAATTTCTATTCAGATGCAGTGAGTATGCGAACTCAGCACGCGCAGGATTGAATAGGCGCACTAACCAAACCAAATATTTCCATTTTCAGGCGAAATCAAAACTGTTTCATTGGTTTTAATTTTTCCCAATTTCCTGGGTACCTAATGAAAACATCAACACCTCTTACGGTCTGGAGACCGCATAATTTGCTGTCAACTTCCGCGCGCTTGGAAAATTGGAAATGGAACTTATATGCGGAAAGAATAACTATAACACTAGGACACACAAGACATTATGCGACGAGAAAGATGACCAATCACTGGAGCTTTTTGAATGTGACTCCAGTTGGTAACGTATTCCGTACAGTGAAGACCCAGCCGTTTTAATGTTTTTGCATTTTCCTTAAGGAACGAAAGCTCTAAAAATTCTAAAGAAAGGAAATTGTATTTTCACAGAATGGTGCGTGGTGATATATTTGAATCATGAAAGGATATTCACAACGTATTTTCGCACGCTCATTAAATAAGATTAGATCATTCATAACAAATGAACGCGTTAGATAAATAAGTACATAATCGAAAATCTGTTAGGACAGATGTTTTCTGGGCTAAAAGGTGTCTAAAAGAAAAAGACTCATTTAGATATACCCTGTATTTCGTAATTCCCTACACTTTCGAATGGCACTAAATGTTGAAAGACGTGGAAAGTCCATATATAGTCGACTTGTGTACGAAAGGACATGTACCTTCTTACGGCTCGTTTCATCGACTTCAGATCGAGTGAAGATAACATTTGAAAATACATGTCGCAGCGGTATCTGCAGTACTTAGGTAAGCCAATCACGAGTGCCTCGTAAATAAGCGTTTTACACAGAAAGCACCGAACATAATATAAAAGGAAACGGTCGGTTAATGTGAAGCCTTCCTACGTTGGAGATTTCATTGAAATGTACATTACTGTAAGAATTATAGGCTATAAAAATTGAGTGGGTGCACAGAAACCATTCAACGATAATACAGACGAGCACACAATTTCTATTGAACATCCAAAGGATAAAAAGTGTCACTCACATGAGGTGAATAGAAAGTAGGCAACGTAACATTTTCCATTGCCCACAGTATGTGTCGGGGAATCCACGACAAAAGATTTGTACAAAAGAGTGAGCGAGTGAAAGGTGAAAGAGCGAACCTCAAATTAAGCGACTAATACTAAACACACATAGCCTTGTAATAATAAGAATACAGCTCTTTATCACCAAGATAATATTGCTGGTGATGTTTCCAGCGGCTTATTCAGGGCCGCGTGAAACCCTGGGCGGTTCTTGGAGAAGCAAGTTTAGTGGGCTGTAGGAGGGAGGCCCCTCTGCATGCCAAAATGGGCCACGTCAGGCAGGCAGTATCGACTGCACTTTGACGGCCGAGAACTTGGCTACGATCGCAATAACGGCCGCGAGCCCCTTGGCAGGCAGGGCCGCGTTGGAGAGCGGCAAAGCACGGGCGATTGGATCGGCCGAGAGACACCTGACCCCCACGGCCGTTGCAGAGCGAGAGATTGATCACGGAGAACTCACCAGACATATGAGAGAACATGTGAGGTAAATTCTCACCTGTCATAATTTCTCCATTTTTCTATTGTATAATAAATAATTTTTAACTTTTTACCATATTTTTATCATTCAATTTTACAGCTTGATGTTGGGGACAACAATCCCCGAAAGTGTTGCATGCTTATGAAGTTAATTATGTTACAAAATTTGTCTGTCTATAAATATGGACCCTAATTTCTTCAAAATATATAATTAATTAAAGACAGACTAAATAGGTGAAATAAAGAAGGAAAGATAGCGCGCGGTCCGTGGCCCGTTTGTGAGGATACTGCTCCGGTATTCGCCACGTGTTGATCGGAGACACCCCGGAAAACTACCGATCAGAGCAGCCGATCGCTACAATTCTCCTCCAGGCAGCGACTGAATTCGACCTACCATTTTAGCTAGCGTCGAATATACGCCATCGTCGGGACTCAAACCCTAGGACCTCCTGGTCAGAGACACTGCAGATACCGCGGTAATGTTCACTCTGAGCTACCTCAGTCGGCTGTATAAAGTGTGTTTGGAAATTCAAAACTAATGGCGCTTCAATAACACACTATCTTACATATTTCTAACTTTTCCAATTTTCGAAAATTTAGGGAGTTTAACGAAAATGATACCTCCGCCATTCTGTTATAGGACCTCCCGGTCAGAGGCGCTGCAGTGACATCAGTTGCTGCACTGAGCTTCCGCTCCCGGTCCCTTTGTGTCGAATAAACGCTCAGCCAAATACGCGCGTTGGGAAGCGAGGGCGCGACCAAATGCTTTGGCCGCGTTTCGTCCGCTTCCGTCCAGTGCGCGCGGCTTGTCTTCCTGGACGAGTGCCACGAGCCAAACATCCTGAGCCGCTCTCCGGCGCTGGGAGCGGAGACGGCTGCTGCGAGGCACCGGCCGAGCGAAGGGCAACATTTCATTCAGCGGCGGCTGCTCGGAAATTAGCTCCCTCGCGTAGCGACTGGCGGACGCCACATGGGCCCTTTCCAACACTCCAAACCTGAGAGAGATTCTTCAAGAACGGAGTTCCCTTCGGGACGAGGTAAACTTGTTTTGAAAATAAATATTTATCGATTGACGATATAATTGCAAGTATAGAGTCATTGATTTCAAGTGGAAAAAAGTATCACCCTTTTCGCGTAAATTAGATCAACAAATGTTTTTAGTACTAGGTATATACGTGCTGAGAAACTTGGAGTATTGAAAATATGTCATAATGTTGCGATGATGTACACGCTACGACGAAATCGAAACACAACAAAAGATTCATTTTACGATAGTATGCGTCTAAAGCAAAATCAGTACAGGAAGTACTTATTGCTAATTTTATGATAAACACATTTTTCGGGTGGAAGCGATATTCATAAAAACATGTTCCACGGCAATGTCTCTGAATGGAATATATGGTTACGAGTTCCTATCCTGCCAAGAACTTGGGTATTTCCAAATTGTGATCGTGGTGTGGATGATAAGCATACGATTACTGATCCTTCATCCTCGGATATTCCAATATTATACGTTCCACATCAGTCGCCAAACGACGAATCCCGTCATTCACACATTCTTGGGGGTAACTTACGGCTTATTAACCAATCGAAAGGCGAAGAAAATAGAATAGTCATAAAAAATTATGACGATATATACAGTTGACTTCGGTTATAGTGAACTTCTATGTACTAACAGTTTTGCGTCGCGATATCCGAGGTTCACTATATCCGATAATGTCAAAATTTAATAAATTAGAGATAAGTATATTAACAGCAGGAACTGAAAATTACAATATCTTTATTTGTCCTTAAAACATCCACCAACATTGAAATTGAAGCAAGGAATCGCGCTTCGCGGCCGCCAGTTGTAGCCCACGCAGGACACGACGTTTGGTTCCGCAGTGAAACTGAGTGGCACAAGGTCCATTTGGGGTCCGCTACCTTCACCTTAGAGAAGACTTCAATTATGACCTTTGGCAGTCGATAGTTTTTTTCGGGCTGCCTAGTGGTGGAATTTGTGGCACTGAGGCGATGTATTCTTTTCCAGGAGGGAATTAATTGCCAGGATGTTGTATTTCGTACGTTCACTATAGCCTGGATTCAGGTTCACTATAACCGAATCTTCTTTCGCTTACTTGTAAGCAGGGACCGAATACCGAAATAATAGCGGTAAAGGTATTTATACCGGTATACAAATACCTTTACCTCTATTCTCATCAAAATACCGGTATTTTCATAAGAAAATACCGGTATTTCAGTAGAATCATACAGGTATTTGGGGGAAATTCATTGTGATATTTTCCGCTGAGATGACTCAGAGGAAATAACTACACACGGCTGAGTTTCTGACCGGGAGGTCCTAGGGTTCGAGTCCCGAGGGTGGCGGATTTTCGTCACTTATTATAGCTAGGTCGAGTTCTGCCGTTGACTGGGTAGTCGAGTTATGTCGTCAGACGGAGGGACCAGCCAACGGTCTTTCGCAGACGTCAACACGACCTGCCCCGTCCGGCGCAGAGCTTGGCGACACGTGATAGAGTGTTGAAAATTTATCGAATTTCTCCGTATAAATCTTGTCCTTTCTAGTAGCGATAAAAAATGGAGAAACATGCCTTCTTATCCATAAATGAGTCTTCCCACGCATACCAAACTTCCTTCTTGCATGTCTGTGTTTATCACTAAATACGATTATTTGCTTAAATTTGATCGTATCACTAACATTCCCGAAAATAATTTTTTCAGTTGGCCCAGTTTCCTTATTCTGCACCATAATTATAACTAAAACAATATTAAAAATTGACATTGAACGCTGATAGACATATTAACTATTCTTACGCGAGGAAACAGATGCGTTATGTTTAATTCAAAATTAATGATTCAAGCATGTTTAATTTACACCCATGTATTATTTAAGAAATTTCATTAAGAAAATATATTATTAAACTCTTTTTATTAATTAATAATGTTAGTATATATTTTTATTATTAAGGAAGAAACATCTTCTGAAGTGGGTTCCTCCAGATGCGTTTTACAATGTAAGCTACCCCGTGTAGAAGGGAACCCTGCCCACATGCAATGTTAATAGCTACATAATAATAGTAATAAAAGTAATAAAAGTAATAATAATAAAATAATAATAATAATAATAGTAATAATAGCATAATAATTTACTTTTATTACAAATTTCTCAATATTTGCAGTTAATGTCAAAATATATTAAACCCTTAATATAAACTAGGGAAAATAACATTTTATTTTAGCCCTATTTATTAATGTATTATTAAGATTTAATTGTGAAATGAAGTAAAAGGAAATCATTTTTTAACAAAAACAAAACTGGGCCTGAAAGCCTGAGCGTTCGCGATTATCTCAAGGTGTCAACGCTTCCTCAGTTCGCCGAAGGAGGGGTCGGGGAGGGAAGAAACGGTCCTACGCCTACGGCACGGCGCATACGTTGACAGCCTCTCCATGTGCGAAATACAAAGGCAGACTTAGGTCATCTCTCAGGTCAGATGGGAAATAGCTCGATGAAGGACACTAAGAAAAGGTTCTCTTCAATGGAACCAATAATTATTATTTCATATTTCAACTTTTCCGAAGTTTAAATTAAGGGAGGTTTTCAATACATACAACGTATGCAAAACGTAAACGCCCGAACACAAAACATTTACAATAATAAGAATAGAATTTAATACAGTTGTTTAATATATATAATAATAATATATATAATAATAATATACAAAATAATAATTTAAACAATAAATATCAGTTATGAAATGATATTTGATTAATAAACATTTTGTAAGATATTATTAACTAAAGCAACCTATTTTGTCAACATGTATGGATGGAAAGCTATATTTCTTCATTGAAAATACCGGTATAATACCGGTATAACCTTTATGGACGAATAAAGGTATTTGAAAAGGGTATGGAAAAATACCGGTATTATACCGGTATTTTTTACCGGTATTCAATACCTTTTCGGTCCCTGCTTGTAAGGCTGCCACAGACCGGCGCGGTGGATCCGCAGCGGGTGCGGCGCGGAAAGTTGCGAGCTAGATGCAATGGCGGAATTCACGGGACCGTTCACACCGGAGCGTCAATTATGAGTCAGCGTTTGGTGACGGTTGGCAAGGTCGCTCGACCCAGAGGGGAGCGAAGACTCCCGAACACGGGCGGACTTCCACGAAACTCGATCTGCAGCGGAAGAAACGCGGCCTCCACGCTTACAAATTACGCCGCGGATTAAACGCCGCCAATCCATTGCCGCGACGCTCGCCTGCCGCGTAGGTCTGAACGTGCTCGTAAGGCAACACGTGACGCGAAACTTCCGCTGCGGTCAATCCGCGTAGGCTGCGGATCTTCCGCAACGGTCTGTGGGAGCCTGTAATGTAAGTGAAACGAGATGAGTGACTTAAATTCGCTATAGCCGAGGGTTCATTATACCCGAGTTCACTGTGTCCAGAGCCAACTGTACACTGGCGCCGCCCATTAATGAGCACTTCCCAGCCCACGCGCATGCGCTGGCCGCGCGGGAAAATCTCGCCGGCCACTCGCTTCCCTGGAGAGGGCGGCTTCCGGCGCGCGCCTGCACGCACGTCCACGGAGTAAACACCAGCTCGCGTTTGCTTATCTCCCGGAGGAAATGTCTCCTGCCTGAACTCGCTACGGAGATTTCGTTTACACGTACGACCCTTTACGAGCAAGTAAACTAAATACTAGAGCGTGGTAAATAAATTGTTATGGAAGTTCATTAAAATAGGTGAATTCGTTGTTTAAGTGACTGATGTTGAATCTGACAACAGAACGATACACTAGCTTGGAAATTCGCTTGATGGAGGCACTGTTTTGTAAGGCATTGTGAAAACAGTTTTTAAATACTTAACGTTATCTTTTGTTTTTGAGAGGTCTTTTGATGAAAAACATCTATAGATGCGGAAGGGCAAATCGGCCTGAATCAGATGAGAAGTGAAACGCATAGTTCTCGCTGTGGGCGCTTCGGCGATGGCTGCGCAGATGCGGGAGCAATACACTGAAAGGGAGGAGCAAATTTGGAGGAAGATTTGGAAGGAGCTGCGATCAACAGGTGAGGAAACGAACATTGGGCTTATGGAGAAGAGGAATTGGTGACATCTGTGCAACCTGATGCCCAATGGAAAATGATTATGATGATGGCCAACTATGTATCGATCAACTAAAAATTTAATGATATCATTGAATTCACCCATGAAGTCCAGTTGGCATTCACTATTCAAGGAGAAGCATTGTTGGAAAAAGATTTGAACCACTAATTTTACAGATTCGATAGTATAACGGTTAGCGTGCCGGGCAGTTGTACCCAAGTTTGCTGGTTCAAACCCGATCGAAGTCGTGAATTTTTAAGGGCGAAAAAATCCTTCGTACTCCTTCCTTCGGAGGGGAAGTAAAGCCGGCTGACTCATGCAGTAGATTTACTGCATGTAAAATATTCTCAAGCATAAAAGAAGCCTCTGAGCTAAATTCAGATCGCCTCTTTCGTCGCCCAAGATGATACCTCCTTTCTCCGCTAGATGGTGAAAGGAGCGCAGCGAAATTTGCGTGGTCAAACGGAAGAGCGGGCCTGATGGTCCGAGACTCGCACGTAAAATACGGCATAAACTAACTACCTAACGAGTCAATAATTATGACTGATGATTTCAACATCAATTTCAATTTAGACGAAGATCTCTCGTTAATAGCATTTTTTTTAGTTGGGAGAGAGGACTGATTTCATTTCATTAAATAGCGATTACAGAGAAATGTTGCTAGTTGAGTTTTGGTATATTGAAGATTTTGTGATGGTTAGAAACCTTTAGCTTTATTTTTTATTTTTATTTATTTATTTATCTATTTATTTATTTAGCTTTAGCTTTTGTGATATTCGCGTTGTAACAACATTCTTTGTTAAACGTCAATTATTTTTTCATACTGTCTACATTGGAACTTCGATAACAAACTTCTTGATAACTCGAACTAAACTCCCCTCCACCTTATCATCCTCAAGTTCAATCCACATTAATTCACAAGAATTCATAAGAAATCCAATACTGTGCAACAAATACCTCGAGCAATCACAATTTTGCAGTTTTCTGGACGCACATCCCACGTAAGTTTTCCACTCCCCAGGGGAAAGAAAAACTACGATATACGAGAATATTTACATTGTTTGACTATCTTGTCCGCAGAGGGGCTAAGATTCATCTGTTTGTTTTTCCTTTCGTGACTATTACCTCGATATTTCGATGTTCAAATATTCGAAATTTTTGTAGTTTCTTAAGATTTCCTTTCGAGTTAACAAGGTTCGAACTACAGAATTGTACCTTGTATCGCAACCCTTTTACGAGATGAGAGGGTGGGTCTCCACCACCAACTCCCAGCCGATAAAATACATTTTAAATTCAGCATAAATGAAAAGTTCTTTACAACAAAACTTCAAGTCGGCTACATTAGCCCTCTCCACAGAAAAACTCTCATGGCACCACTGCAAACACCCAACACGATAACTGCAATTCCGTATCAGGGAGGGAATTTTGGTAACTCTGCAATGATACGCTAAACCCATTCCGCAATACGTACGATGTCGTCTATCTCCTCTCTTCATCCACCGCGGTACGACGAGCAGTGCTACTATTACTTTACTTGCAATTTATTTGAAGACAATTTGAGACCTAGGAAGATGAGCGATTGATGTTCTTCGAAGAGAATTATGGATGTACAAAAATAACGATCTAATACCAAGTTACGATGATTTGTCACGACGCAAGGAAATACATTTTCCTTACTTTCTAGTAAGTCCATGTTCTGGGGCATTATTGTTACTGTTGCCACAGGCAAGCTTTCTCTAGTAGCGGCGACTTAAATCCCACGGCCACCACGAGAATAGTGGTAGATGAAACAGGAATTCATTTGTTTTCTACACTTCCCTCGTTCGCCCCACACTTCTCATCCAGCAGATTCCCGCGCTGAACAAAGAAAAAAATAAAGACGGTTAGAAATGTTCCAGGTCTTCCAGACTTCGAGATGCACAAGACAGACAAAAATAAAAGTTTTTTTTAAGGTTATCTGAAAAGAAAATACTATGACGAGCTCTGCCCTAATGGTGGTGGAGATTTATGGACGACACAGTGGTTTCAAGAAAGTACTCAATGGAAATACTGTAGGACAGAATAGAGACAGCCCTAAAATAAGTTGGAAATGAGGACGAAATACTCAAATCGGGGGGCACAGAAATGAGGCACCACAAAAACAGTTGAAAAACATTTGACGCAAGAAAGGCTTGCAGAACGGAACAAGAAGTAACAGAATGGCGCGAAATTATGACTCATGGAATTCCACCTTCCTGAAAGATTAGAAGTATCTTTACCTGTATAATAATTTCCTGCAATTCCGTGAGTGTGTCGTGAAATTTGAGCAACTGGAGTAAGAGATAAACTAGTTAATTATTATTTGTGGTTTAAGGATATCCCGTTACGCAATACAAAATTAATAACTAACCATACTACAAAATCACGGCAGAATTAACACTACTGGACCGACATATGGCGGTGCAATTTTCTCGTTTCCGCAGCGCCTAATTAGGCAGCTTAAGTGACTTCTGGGTTAGAATGTTAATCATGGATATTGAATTTAAAAAATACAGCAACACTAGGAAGGTTCCCCTAAAGAGTTCTCTATTGGCGTCTCTCTTGATTTTGTGTGGCAGCTTGGGACAATAATTACAATAATAAGTGGTCCATTTTTCTTTGTTTTTAAATTTTATGTTCGTATATTTCAGGTGACTTATCAGCACACAATTGTACAATGTCTTATTGTTTGGTCTGTTTCTTTCTTCAATCACTCTAACACAGTTTCAGAAAAAACAACTAAGTTTCTTAAAAAGTCACATTGATGAAACGTGGTTTCTAAAAAAATTATAAAAGTTGTTTTCACTCAAAAAAGAATTATCTTTTCATCTTAAATAAAATTTGTCTTAACCGCTATTAAACCAAGGTAGATATTGAGTGACCCCGGACCATTTATTTAAGTACCTACTGAAAATTATAATCAATGGAAGTTTCAGAATTTTTCTATGCCTTTTCTTAGCCTCCTCCAGATTAAAAAAAAGAGATTTTTGTGAACAAGTATTTATGAGAGAAGTTTCACGGGAGAAAATGTATAAGAAAGGATCTCTTCAAATGACAGAAAAAATAACTTGCACCACAGTTTTGTTTTTGAATACTATTGTGTTCTTTCATTCAATATTAATGTGACAGTTTAATTTCATCCCATCATTTTTGACAGGTTACCTCTAGTCTACAATAAAAGAGTGTGAAACGACAACGGAAGAGAAATTCTAAAAAAAGTAAACAATGGGTAGTCAACGCAACAAAGAAAACAAACCTTAGTAGACACGAAAAGATGCAAATAATGGAGTCTGATTTGGAAAATTTTCACACAGAACGAAGATAATGAGCTGAAAATATACGAATAGGGTTGGTCACTTCGCAAAATAAATTATAACAGTAATTAGACTTGCAACACTGCTGCATTTTTTGTCTCCAAGAACTTGATTTGACTATCGCATATCATAATCTTCAAAATCTCGGTATCAAATATTTTGCAAGGAGGTTACTGCGACGGCGTTTGGAGAAAAATAAAAATGGAAAAATGAACGTAATTGTCCTCGGTAGGATTCGTAAAGATGATCCGGATATCGTTACAAATAAGTTTTTTATAATTCGGCAACGAAAATATCTAGTTTTTGAAATTTTAATCTCTCGCTTTTTTAAATTTATTATTATTATTATTATTATTATTATTATTATTATTATTATTATTTATTACTATTATTTTTTCATCTTTCAACTATTAATAGTTAAATTGTTGGGAGGGACTCTGAAACTCAAGAAAGCGTGCGCAGATGATTTTCTCCCCCATACGTCACATACAGTTTTTGACTAAGTAAATAAATAAAAATAAAAAGACACGTGTGCCGGCATGAGAACATCCAGCACACCACCTCTGCCCCTCGGGGGAAAAGGGCATCAGGGCGCGTGTCCCTCGCGCAAGAGAGCCCTTTGCGGCCTCGCATTCTGCCAGCGAAGGGCGAGGCCCTGCGCCGCCCTTCCACTTCGTTCGCAGCCTCAGGAAGAGCAAAGAAGTTGGGAGAAATGGGTTGGAACATCCAACTTTTGCAACAAGAAACACTTTCACCTCCCGGGAACAGGGATTAGAAGCAAATTGTTTTGGGCCTAGCACTTAGGACATTAATGCAACAACACACGAAAGGTCGGGGGTCGGACATCGTCCCCAGCGCATACGAGAAGCGCAAAATGCCACGAAGCCTCCAGTGGACGTGGGAGGTTAGAGAAGTGCATTGGTTTTCCGCAATGTTGCATTCAAGCGATATTAAAAACCCAAAGCCGGGGGTCAATAATACATACACACATTAGATGCCACTGAGCCAATTGCTAAGTTAGTATTTGTTAACTAGTACAAAAAGTACGTAAATAAAATAAATTCGTTAATTCATTTACATAAAAGTTGATAACTATGGCTCACGTCTAAAGATGTAAGAATTGTTCTTGCCTCTTCGATTTCCTCAGAAAGAGGAGCATCAACAATAATTGTTATTATTCTATAGCTAATCACAGCAGGCGGTCCGGCGAACGTGTAGAGCAGAGGTCAGTTTAAAAATCCGTCACACGAGGTATTGGTTTCGATATAATGTCTACTCCAAATAAAAAAGAAATATTTACACTGAAAAAACATTTTATCAAAGATGAGGATAAAACATTTTAGACTGAAAACTTTAATTAATATACGTTAACATTTTTTATTAATAGTTTAAATAGCGTTTATGTAAGAAGGAATGTTTTGCTCACTTAATAGGAGTTTTTGCACGCCTTAGCGGGCAGCAATCGAATGCAATCTCCATCTGCGCATGCGCAGATGCTCAACAGTGATTCCAAACTCGAACTGCGCATGTGCATAAGATCAGTGTTGTCGTTTGTTTCAACGTTCGACGGTGCAAAAATTCACTAATTTTAGTAGTGTTTTGATTTGAATGAATTATGGAGGAGAAGATTATCTGCGCACGTTTTCTTGAGTACCAAAATCCCATGCCAACATTTTAACGATAATAGTTGAAAGATGAATGAAAGTTAAAACAACAACAGCAATAATAATAATAATAATAATAATAATAATAATAATAATAATAATAATAATAATAATAATAATAATAATAATAGAGCTCAAGACAACGTGAAGCTGCGTCGCTGCAACGCTTCGCCGTGCCAATGCCCGTGGCCGTGTTCGGAGGCGCGTGCGTGCCTTGTTTACGCCGCGCGCTCACGTGGCGGCGCGCCGGGGATTCCACGTGCTGGAGGCGGCCCCGCCCCCTCGCGCTGGAGGCTATTTTTAGGCGGCGCTACGCCGTCTGGAGGAGAGGGAAGGGCGGCAGGCGGCGGAGACGTCGAGGCGAGTGGAAAGGAAGGGGAGGGGGCCTATGAACGACCCGAGTCAAATGGCTCGTTATGACGTTGGCTGGCGTTTGCTGCGCTGAGCTCCCTTCGCCCAAATGCTGCAACGCACGTCGAGCTTTCCCACCACCGCCCACTGCGCAGCGCATCGCGCACATGTGCCGTGCCCCCCCCGGGGGGGAGGCTGGCGTCAGCGCCGGGCGCTTGGCCCCTCTCAACATCGATTTTCTGCGCCTCGCACAACAGGCGCCTCGGAAGTCCCTAGTGTAGGGATGGGGAGAAAGACCTCGTCGCGACGTTTTCAACACGAAATGCAAAAACCGAAACAAATCAATGTTTATTAATAAACCAAAATATTATTGCCACCAATTTTCCTTGTCGAATGACAAAAGAATGCCAGATGACGAAATTCCGGAATGACTCGCGAGGTGCAGTGATAATTGCGTTTCGGTAAGTCGGCTTGGTTGTCACGTATCTGAAGCATGGGGGCTCTGAGGAGATATTGCACATACTATAATCACAATAGTATACAGTAATATCGGAACACTATCGCAAACAAAATTTTGAAGTTTCAATCTATGTTACGTGCTCGAAAAAATATTTTGCAAACTATATTTGTTAAAGATCAAATATACATTTTATTATTATTATTATTATTATTATTATTATTATTATTATTATTTACTATCATTATTTCATCAACCGCAAAACTTAATGTAATTGACCAAAACATCTAAAGTGTTTGTCAAGTTCATTTCATATATAAAAAATGCAATGGGTTTTTATATTGCATAAGGAATGGTTATTGCACAATTTTAATAATATTTTGAAAAGTCGGTGAAATTTTTATTATCTACATGAGTTGAGTACTAAATATGGGAATCTCTCTCGGTATCTCGCCTGCTGGGGAACAGTTGTTTTCAGAGCCACAACATGTAAGTAATGTTTCTCACGCCGAGTGTTTCGGCGTTTCTTAGTGCTGCGAACCACTGCACCCAGCGCATGAATGACGCAGGTTGCTAGATAATGCACCGCCCGGGCGCAACTATTTTCAGTATGCGGTGCAGGAAGGAAAAGATTCATCGTCAGGGTTGCCACCCCATAGGATAATTGTCGTTTCGTAGGCTAATTTTATTTTGTTATGTGCAGCAAATATGATAGTCTTACTAGGATAAACCTCTTTTGTAGGATAATTTCTGCAGTAAAATTTTGCTGTATATGTCTATTAGAAAGGAATGGTATGTTCTAAAATAGGAACTTGCGTATGTATAAATTTTCTTTAATCTGCCGTTTGACAATACACTGGAAGAATGTACTCTTCAACATCTCTTCTTCGAATTAGGATCTCCAACACCGAATTATGGAGTGAGCAGTGTCCGAATTCCGAAAAAAAAAATCCGACAAGAAGAGTTGCGACCGCACATTTTTGTATTTTTTTTATTATTTAATTTTAATGATTAATACATTACTTTTGCGTACTACGCCAGATGATGAAAGAACCATATGTTTACCATTGCCTTTTTTTTAAATTGTGCAGTAGGAATGTTTAATATATGAAAATATATTTCATATTCCACATTGAGCTAGTTCGTTCATATTTCACTCGGCAGATACGAAAAACATAAAGAGTTGCGAATACTCATTTATTCATGTAAAGTGAGAGTCAACAATACTTCATATTGCGTTCTGAAACAGAAAATCTATGATAGCTTTACTCACGTAAACGTTCGGTCGACCACACAATATGCTACGTCATAATATGAAAAAACCGTACCAGTATCAAAGGTTTCGATCAATTTCATAATCCTTTCACAATTTTAGAAATAAATCCAAAAATTTAAAATATAACGGAATATATTTCCTCTTCACTTTTGAAAGTGCATATATTCACGTCCGCCGTGGCTTCCAGGAGGGCGTGGGTTCCAGGGCCTCCTGGGAAGGCCTCTGACCACGGGAACCCATTGTGCGCTCCCGCGCGCCTCTTTCTCTTAATTAAATGCGATGTACCGTAGTCAGGTTATGATAGCCAACTCTCGCTCATGAGTTGTGGATTTTTGTCCATTGTGGGGCTTTGTGGGAAGGGGCTCTGGCGATGCCATTCTCAGCAAACGCGTGCACTTGATGCAAACAACAGAGCGGAATTTTCTGCACCGAAGGGCTCCATTTACTCATCCTCAGCCACTATGAACTGAATATGTCCGCAATAAGGTCGAATAATTATTTCAATCACATAATTATCGGCTGCAAGACGTGCCATTTTTTTCTTGGACATCGCGACCAGAATCCGGGACTTTCTTTCTGAAGCGACCGGGGGGGGGGGAGTATCGCAATATCGTATGGCGTTTGTTTTTTAATTGCTCAAAACCACGATCATTTTTCTGTTCTGTTTTTTAATAAATCTACTGGTCTCCGTTAAGCACTACTCAAATTGCTTTAGCAATGCTTGGTTCGACGGCTATACAAAATTCATCAACTGAATAAAACGTGAAACGATGTAATTATTTTAAAATTCGTTTGACATTCGGTTTCGTTGTGCCATTGTTGGCTGAGCACGGAAGCACGCCGCTTCCAAGCAAACCGCTCAAAGTCGCCGGGCGGCGCTGCCTCGCTTGGCATTCCACGCACCAAGAGGAAGTTGTCCCGCGGGACGTGCCGGACGCTGCAACCAATCACGAGCCGACCTGTCGCTGGCCGCTCGCAGTGCAAACAAAAGGCAGAGTGCTACACGATCGGCGCTTGCGAACCCGACGCCCACGGGCTGTAGCTGCGATGACTGTCTTTTCATCCTGCGGTAACCGAACCCGCAAGCAGCAGAGAAACAAATGATAATGAACATTAGTGAAAGGAAGTGAAATATGTGAATAAGTGCGTGTAAAAGTTAGTGTAAATAATAATGTAAAAACTCTAATCAACAATATCAGTTAAATATGTGAATAAGTGCGTGTAAGTAGTTAAAATGTTAAATATTGGAGTAAAAAAAAAAACTAAAAATCTCTTAAGGACTGGTTCAACTTAAGAACTAAGCAGAACCACCCATGTGGTCCGACAGGAGGTCCTTGCCCTTTTAGATATTCAACGGGCTCACATCATCATCATCATCAACAACCGAATCCATACAACGATCTTTGTATGCACAAAAACTTAAGATTCTTAATTATTTAAATTCATAAAAGATGTATATCATTTCTCTTCTAATCTAATGAGTGACGTTTGAAAGCTGTCTTGTTACCATTGAATTGACACTCAAGAAATTATGTGGTAGATATATGAAAATACTTCTAAACATCCTACATTACCAAATGTAGAGTCGAGCCGTCCTTAAATTAGCTAAAAGCTAACTTAATTTAGCTCAAAAATTTCCTTAAATATGTAGTCAAAAGTTTCTTTCAAAAAATTACAATTTTTGTCTTGAAATATTGCCAATCTATCAAAAGCAATCATATCATTTTTTAATCCCAATTTTAAAAAATTAAAAAAATTAGAAAAATTCAACGTTTCATGCTCAAAAGCAAAACTTTTTAATCATTCATTAGCTTCTGTTTAAATGTAAGCGAACCAAATTTTTTTTCTCCTAAACTTTGAGGTCACTCACCAAAACATCAAGACAATCCGGACACTCGCCAAAACAATCCAGTCTCCCTCAAAAGTTCATACTATGTCATACTGGCAAAATTCACCGCGCAGTAGGGATGGACGGTAATTTAATAATAATAATAATAATAATAATAATAATCGATTAATATCTAACCGATTATTTTTATTAGATTAATATGCATGGATCAATTGTTCCAAATTAATCGATTAATCAGATAAAAACTATTATTTTTTCTCATGTTTTAAATAATGCGTATGCACAAAGTGTGGAAGGAAGAAATTTACTTCTTACAAAAACAAAATTTTGCCGCTTTTTCGTTACCAGGGTCTCACAATAAATTCTATCGAAAATACATCGATTTCCGGCGCACGATTACACTACTACACGATTACACTTCTTACGAAGTAAGGACAAGAAAGTAAAATGTGTTAAGACAAATATTTTATTCAGGGAATTGAATTCACCTTCTCGCAACCTTGAACATTATGTAATCATTGTCTATAAAATATACAATGTGCAATGATCCTGAAGCTTTTGGTAATATGTACACAGTTTAAAAATCGATAATGTGAATTTTCATAGTTCATTCAAGTATTTGAGCTTAAAACTCAATTTTCGAAGATGGTAATGTATTTTTTTGTGTTCGCTTTTCCATGGCTATTGATAACAAATGACTAGATAGTTCAATGATTAATATGTCGAGGTCAATCATCGACTCTACTTCCTCTCATCATTTAGCACAAGACGTAGGGCAGCGACTCGCATCTTCTGCTTTCTGCTCAAGTCGAAATACTAGGGCTACCACTGGCAAGTCTGTAAGACTACAACTGGCTATAAACTGGCGAAAGTACTCACGCCACATATTTCGAGAAGTCATCGGATGCGACAATGAAAAGCCCTAATGTAAAACAACTAGCAATATCTTGCCGGCAATTTATTGCCCTTATTCGTGCAAAGGGTCTGCAAGAAGCAGAAACAAATTGCCAGAAGATAGTTCTGAAACTTATTGCTAGCGAAAAGCTGCTTTAGGTTAAAAGCTGACGGTTGGTCTTTTAAGCCCGGTATACACGATACAGTTTTCGTGCAGATTCTCATACACTTTATACACAGAAACTTGAAGATCCCAAACTAGAAGTACAAAAGCCAAAAGTGGCGCATACAAGGTCTGTACGCTTTCTGCATGAATCGTCACCGGCCGCCGCTAGGGAGCCAAAGAGAAACAGCTGAATGGCGCCGCCCGAGTACTGTCAGTGGTGGTATTTCTGTGTGTGCGTTCTGGTTATGATCTTTATTTGGTATTAATTAACCATAGAGCATAGCATAGAGAATAAAAATAGGAAGTCAAGAATTGGGAAAAAAGGAAGTTTATCACAATATATCACTTCTCACAATCGCACTTTCACACACCTCATCACAAAATCGCAATGCGCGATCACCGTTAGTGAAGTTAGTTTCTGCCGCTCGAGACGCTTGAGTCAAACTGTAGGCTTTCTGCATGAAAAGTTATGAACATGTTCATGTAGAAAACGTGTAATCTGGACTGCACGTTATCTGTACGTCCAATCTGCACGAAAACTGTACGGCGAATTCCGGACTTTAGATCAGTTTCATTGTGTAGTCCCGATAGGGCTAATAGTTGTAAAAAGGCTGAATTTTCGAAGAAAAAAAACATTGCAATGTAATACGGTCTGTGCTTTCTTCAGACAACTGTATCGTCCGCCGTGGATGAGATGGCAAATGGGAAAGAAAAAGCGTCCGGCACGGAGCAGGGTCATGCGTTGCGTTGGGAACGGCGTTTCTACTTTGGGCCGCCAGATGACAGGCTTTGCGGCTCGCCCGCGCGTGCGAGCGAGCGCCTCGGCCCAGCGGCTGCGCACGCAAATCGACTCGAGCGACGCGCGCGCGCACGGCGCTCCTCACTTGAGCGGCGACACGAAAACAACTCCCATGCACCGCGGACTTCACGAAGAGTTAAAACGGCCGGGAGCGGCAGCTCAGAGCGTCAACTGACCCGGAACTCCTAGGTTCCCACTCCCCACGGCGGCAGAATTTTCGACACTAGCTTCTCAGCTAGGTCGAATTCAGTCGCTGTCTGGAAAAGAATTCTAGCGGACGGCTGCTCTGATCGGTAGTTTTCCGTGGTTTCTCCGATCAACACCAGGCGAATGCTGGAGCAGTACCCTAACAAACGGGCCACGGACCACGTGCGAACTTTCCTTCCTCTTCCTTGTCCTATCCTTTCCCCTTACACAAAACCACATATTGCGGGAGACCGGTCGGGAACTTAGAGCTTGTCCCGGCTGGGACGGTGCCCCGCTGGTGGGAGAGTCCTGTTTAGGGGAAAACCCCACTAGCAGACGGTAGGTCGATGGCGGATCTCCCCATCAAGCGGGGGAAGAATACCGTCATCTCCCGGGCTAGAAACATGCACTACACTTACGGGAATGTTAACCAATGCAGTTGACGCGCCCGGAATCACCAACCAATATTTAAAATGCGTACACATGTACTGTTCCAATTGAAGAAACTACGATTGTCATTTTGGCCAAATGTTTCTTAAGCTGACGAGCATGCTTAGAGGCACGATGCTGATCCGATTATCTCACCGTGAACATCAAGAATCGACAGCATCTAGAATTATAATGAGTTCCAGGTTATGATATAACGACTAGTATGGAAGTTTGGCAAAATGCCTTTTTATTGTTATGATTTTATGACTTTCAACAATAGGAAGCACGTAATTGTACTTCTAAAGTTGTTTTAGTAGATTTTCATTTTGCCTTTTTTTTTTTGCTTATTTTTACTCCTGATGCCTATTTTTTGCAGTTTGCCTTTTTACGCAATATTTTCCTTTTTTCCCTCCTGTCCCCCTCTCTATCAACCTGGAAACATACCTGCAACCCTGGAGAACATGACGACACAGCTGGGTATTGTCCTTCTGTAGAGGAAGGAAAACGATTCTAGCGAAGGTTTTTTAATATTTTTCATTGATGTTTACAGTTCGTTACTTGTTCGCTCAAGAGAAACGTCATCCTACTTGCGTACACGCGCGAGCGCTCTCTCCCACCCTCTTCCCTATTTTTTCATTTACATATTAACCCTGTAATATATCTTTTTCTTCAATCCTCCGTCAGTTGTTCTTTATGTCTCCTTGTAACAATACAATACACCCTTGACAATACAAACTATGCTTATTTAACGTTATTACCGAGCAGAGCGTTACACCTGTGTAAATCAGTCGCGTAGAATATCAAGTAATTAGTTTAATTGCACATACAGTTGCAAATTTTACAGGCTCTGAACAGGTGGGGTAAAATCCTTACATATTCTTCATATTTTTAAAGTCAAAGTGCAATTTGTCACGTTCCCGTGAAATTATCCTTCTTTAGAGACCTCATTTATAAAGATTGGCGGCGTGTGAGAGCCGCAAAAGGTATGTATACCACTGGTTTGGTTGTTTTTTTTTCGTGTTTCCGGGCGCGTCAACTGCTTTGGTCATTAGTCCCGTTAGTGTAGTGCATGTTTTTTCTCAGGAGATGGCGGTGGTCTTCTCCCGCTGGAAGGCGAGATCCGGCGCCGACCTACCGTCGGCTAGTGGGATTTCCCCCTCACCAGGACTCTGCCACCAGCAGGGCACCTCCCCAGCCGGGACAAGCTCTAAGCTCCCGACCGATCTCCCGGAATATGTAGTATTGTAGTGCGTGTTAGTGTAAGTGTGTGTGTAAGAGGGAGAGGATAGGACAAGTAAGAGGAAGGATAGATCGCGCGGGGTCCGTGGCCCGTTTGGTAGGGTACTGCTCCGGCATTCGCCTGGTGTTGATCGGAGAAACCACGGAAAACTACCGATCAGAGCAGCCGGACGCTAGAATTCTCCTCCAGGCAGCGACTGAATTCGACCTAGCTGAAAAGCTAGTGTCGAAAATCCTGCCGCCGTGGGGAGTGGGAACCTAGGACCTCCCGGTCAGAGGCGCTGCAGTGACATCAGTTGATGCACTGAGCTACCGCTCCTAAAACGGAAATTTTAAGGCCAACCCTTTTTACCGATTACACAAGTGGGAAGAACGAAATGTACCGTTTTCATTGTTACTATTTTAAGATTCAAAAGGAAGTCTACAATAGCATTTCGTAGAGACCGCGTCGCCAGTAAAATAAATTTGTCATCATACCGGATGGTCATGTGAAACCAAGATTACAAAGAAAAGGTTGTTTCCTTCCATCTAAGTGCTAATATAAATTTTAGAGTTAGATTTAAAATCTGACTCATTTTAATTAATAATTGTTTACACTAACTACCTTTAAATAGTGTTTTTCATGTGTTCTGAGTTTTTGCCCCTACTTTAGCCAGAATAAATTGGGTTTTTGCATGCTTTTGTTAGTGAAAGTAAATGCCTTTTTGCATGCCTATTTTAGGTATAGACTAAAGAGCCTGAACTTCACGGTTCTAATAATGACCAATCTAATCAAATAATTAATAATTATTAAGGTAAAAATCGTTATCATTCTTATTTGTGTTCGTTGTATGTGTGTGTGTTAATAAGTTGTGTTCAAAGTAGGGCAATAATAAATTGAAGTTTGAAGTTTACTATTGTCAACTGTATCACTTATCAAGATGGAAACGCATAAAACATATGGGGACATCTTAATGCTCATGTTTGAAATGATACTACGCTACTAAGGGCTTACCAAGACTCAAGTGTGCATAGGTAAGGTACTTCGTAGGTACAGTGAGAAAATACTTGTTTACAGCCAACAGGATCTAGTATTCCGCGCGCAGGGAGTTAGTGAAAAAAGACTCTTAAAGATATTCACTGCGGCATAGCATCTTTGAGCTTTACTACTTAACTGCACACAGAGTCCATTTAATTAGGCATCCATTCAATCTAATATTTTCCTCTTTCAATCGAACACGTTCACTCAACTACGGTAACATTGTTGGGAGTTTCAACCCTTTTTCTCAGCGCTATGAAGGTCATAAAACGGATGTTTTTGAAGCAACGACCACAGATGAGAGTACGGAGGGGGGGGGACGTGGCCCCGTGAAAATTTGGACAGGGATGCCGTAGCCCTTCGTAATAAAACATTATTTCCGTAAAAATAATCAGTTCCTGAATTTCTCCTTTTTAAGCTGACACAGAGCATTGTACACGACATTTGGAGAAGCTCTCCGAACTATCTGGCAACTCTGTGAACTGTTCAACATACAACCATTGCATCATTACAGTTTTAATTTTATTTTCTTTCTAGTGTAACGATGCAAACTAGCTCTCTCACCCCTTTACGAGAGACGGTCTCGCCTGGCGACCAGGGCAACAGATTCCCATGGTGCCTTATCAACATGTGAAGGTTGTTATTATAGATCATCTGTTTTCCGCAAACGACACGCGGATGATATATGCTCTGTACAAATCCTAAGCTGTCCTTGAATATTATGTATAAATTAAATGTACACATATGAGAATCCTGTCGTCTTTACTCATCACGACGATGCACTAGTACGTTTTATTTATTTCCTGTTAAAATGTAGATGTTTTTTACAAAAAGTTTAATGGAAAGGGGGCCCAGAAATACGTAGTTGCCTCTCCCCCTTGTTTCAGGCTGCGCGCGCTAGCGGATAATACTTTACTATCATCCATCACATTTTTGCTTGTTATCTACAAAGATACACTCGTCAGGATTGTTTAATTTTTGCCTGTTTTTCCGCTTAGTCCATCACCAGAATATGCATGCCTCATCATTATTTTATCAGGCATGTGGCCTTTGAAATTCAAGAAGGATGTAGATACAATAGTGTCTGGAACTCATATTTTAACAGAGAACATGCACACATACATACAACCACATCGGTACATAAATGAATGCATTATTCGTACGTATTACAGACACAAACACTCCGGTTGGTTGGTTGTTAGTGATTCCGGGCAAATCAACTGAGGCCATTAGTCCCGTAATTGTAGTTCATGATTTTTCATCGGGAGGTGGCAGTGGATGGCGAGATTCGGCGGCGACCTACCGTCGGCTAGCGGGGTTTACCCCAAACGAGGTAACTCCCACCAACGGGGCACCGCCTCAGCCGGGACAAGCTCTAAGCTCCCGGCCGGTCTCGCATCATATGTGGTAGTGTAGACCAACACTCCGTGCTTCTACATCTACGCCTAAGAGAATCTTTCTTCTCTGAATGGTGGTGGGTTCGAGATGCTAAGGCCTGTCCGCCCCTCGTTTTGACAAGCACCGGCGGCGTCCCTCGGCCGTGCAGTTTGCGTCGTTTCGTAACGCGCGAGGCGTCTTGTCCTGCAGGTGACGCAACGCGGGTCGGCGCAGGAGGCCTTGGCGCGAGGCACAGCAGCGCGGCGCCGGCGGCCACAGGAAGCGGGCCTCCCGCGCCGCCACGCCCACCTCCGCAGGGCGCTCGCTTGCTCCTAAACTCACGCGCGCACAAACTTCTTTCTTCATGGAAGAAGAATAATAATAATAGACACGGCAAAAGAATGAATCCTAAACGTCTTGCAAAACAAATAGTTGACTTTTATTAGAATAGCAGCAGCTGACCCGATAAAATGGATCAACGAAATTAAAAAAGACCTTAAATTATCAGGGATCACAGAAGAAGACATTCAAAACAGGTACACATTTAGAAGTGCAATCATGGCGGATTAATTTGGAAGAAGTACCAAAGTGTAGAACAGGAAAACTTGGCCCCAGGCAAAGATGAAAGAAATATGGACACAAAAACGCTAAGAAACAATCTGAGTACTTTGCGTAGCCCAATTGGGCTTATTCGCAAGAAGAAGAAGAAGAAGAAGAAGAAGAAGAAGAAGAAGAAGAAGAAGAAGAAGAAGAATGACCTGAACCTTGCAATCAAATAGCACAAAATAAAGAGCTGTAAAAAGTTACAACAGGAAAGTACTATAAGTACGCGCTGTAGGGAAATAGAAACCCCGGGTGTGCAATTTCTTCAGTACTTACTCTCCAAAACTGATGAAATGAGGGAAGTTTACAAGTTCTGCAAGTAAAAATTACTATTTGTTGTGCTTTATTACATCTATTTCATGTTATATTTATATTAGATGTTATATTTTATAAGATATTGCGGTATTTTGTTTAGGTCCTTTGCCAAAAATGCTTTGCTTTATGCATTCAGATTAGACAACTGAGAGCCAGACTCATAAGTGGCTCAGGAATCGTAAATATTTTTCTACCCACAACATTTATTATTAGTTATTACGTTACCATTCCACCACAAATTGAATATGATCTCTTTATTTAGGAAATTTTGCGATCACAATATTTGAACTTGGATGATTTTTCCGTTTTCCACAAAAGAAAATGTGCCCTCAATGGCCCCGCTGCGTATTCGTAACTCTTCCCGCAGAGGAGCATTTGAGTTTGCGTCAGAGCGATCTGCGAGTCTGCCATCGTACAAAGCCAAGAGCAGTGCCCGCCCAGCTAAGCCAGGCAAGGTATGATTGTCTGGAAGGAAACCATTCTCGGTTTGTGTATTAGTCATGTAAATTATGCGTGCCGGCACCAGTGCACACACGGCCGGGTTATCGTACAGGAAAATAAAGCACATCAAAATAAGCATAGCCTTGCGGGGGCACGCGCCCTTGGAATAAATCATAAAATATTCGAGAAACATGGCCAAAAATTTGATTGTAACTGTAAGATTTGTAAATCAACTAATCTATCGTACTAAACAGGTTGAGTTTAAAATTTAAAAATTATTTTTAAACACGTAATGTTTGTAGTAAACGAGAAATTTTTCCTGAGCGAGCTCCAACGCCATTTTGTGCTCGGGGGCAACATAGCTCGCGAGAAATAGCTGTGCCCTCAGCCGACGTCACAAAGCAGAGGCGGCTGCACTCACTTCATCTCAAAACTATCGTGTTGCTGAAACAGCCCGTAATTTCTCTCCAGTATTTTCACGCAAATTACGCGAAAAGTACCAATATTTTCGAAAAATTATACATGACCTTATTTCAAAATGTCTTTAAGGAACATATTTCACGTAGAGAAAAATCTCTATCTTCAATATTTTAGTTGTAGGAAGACTCCGACATATTTTGACCTTTTGCAATTTTCGAAAATAAAACAGGGTTTTCAACGAATATGAGACGTGCACCATTCTCTTAAACGACCTTCACACTATCCAACAACAAAATTTAATCAAAAACGGTAGAGCTATTTTTTGAAAATTTTGAAAATATCCCAGGGGCTTTATGTAAAGTACCCCCCACCCCAAAAAATCGGTTTCATATTCAAGGGGCTACGACACCAGCCAGATCGATTTAGAAATATCAGTTTTAGAGAAAATTGGTTAAATGGGTTAGCCGCTAGCGTTGCTCACAGACGGACAGACAGTTTCGCCGCCATTCGACTTTTCGGTGCTAGGGACCCACACAACACGAATTCTGGCGAACCACGAGATAGAGGATTTTTTATCTAGATTTAGCAACTAGATTTACCCACTTTTTATATTACCAGGGCCCTATAATAAAAGTTTTTCTGCCGAAAATTGGCCGTTTTTTCCGCGCAACATTACATAACTTTCTCTCTATTCCGTATCGAGAACGTAAAAGGAAGAATGCACAGAGTCTTCATATCTTCCTTTTCCACCGAAAGTCACCTTTCTGACAAACTGAAAGTCACATTACACAACGTCCGAACAGTTGACAAGTTGAGTAATGTACTGTATACCGACACTTTTCCTCAAATTGGTGTAATTACTTAACAATTACTCTACTTTTTTTAAATACTGATCATACATTAAAAAAAAATACTTCTTGTTCGGCATTTCTGCTTTTCAAGGGCGTTTTATATGATTTCAATAACAGTATAGGATGAACTATCCTCAGGTCTCTGTGATAATACAATAAAAAGAAAAATGAGCTTGGCAAGTTGTAGTGTGTGTTTGTGTGAGAGAGAGAGTAAAGGGACAGAGAGAATGAGAGAGAGAGGGAGAGAGGAGAGAGAGAGAGAGAGAGAGAGAGAGAGAGAGAGAATGATTATATTTTCAGAGAATTAAAGAGACTTGAAAATGTTCTCAGGGTAGCTTCAGTGGATTCTCTTTGATTGTCTGTAATTCTTACCTAGATGGTAAGTTGCAGTAGCTGGGGATTCTGGTAGTTTATCATAAATGTTTTGTGAAATTTTGATAATATTAATCTTGAATGGATTCTATTTTTAATTCTCAGTGTAGTTGTTCATTGCTTATGAACCACAGAGCTAGGATAATTTTTCTGAGGCCTTAATTTTATAATTTTAACATTGTTATCTTCATACATACTTTAAAGTTCTGTAATAGAGGAATACATTGCATTGAGAAATAAATAACTGCCTTTATTGTTAACGGTGAAGGAGAAGGAGTTGACTGCGAAGAACGAACTTTTGCAACTGTTACGCCAATTGTTACCCCGGAAATTTATTTAAATTGTTTATAAATGTACTTTCACCTGTTTCAGCAAACAAAGAAGAAAATAATTGCAGACATTTTTCGAAAAATGTTAAAAATCTCACAAGGGCTTCGTCTAAAATACCCCTAAAGTTAAAATATCGCAATGAGCTACGGAACGGCACAAGCAGATCATTCTCCTGACGTGTTTACCCACTTTCAGCTGAAAAGCTCCTCATCTGACACAGTTATGCAGAAACTCACATTTTCATCCTCCAACCATCAATACAGAATCTACAAGGCTAATTTCGAATACGAGAAGCAATTGAAACACCCCTCCCCCCTCAGAGACCCAGGAACTCGAGAAAACACAAAATGACCAATATTACTAATTTCCAATGCACGCAGAAATAGGAAGAAAACTGCAGTTTCCAGCCATGTGACGGGTGTCTGCCTTTTCTACATATCCAGTCACTCCGAAAAAAACAAACAATCAAACAGTCACGATTTTGCCTGCAAAATGCAAATATTTGATTGTTTTACTGTTTTTAATAATATTTTTTACGGCATTTCTCTTTGGTTTTAGGACATTTTTAAAGCATTTTAAGAGCATTTTATTGATCATTTTGGCCACGTTTTAGGTCATCAAAATCCGCCCCCCACTTATGACCATGTGGTGGCAGAGCGATTTAAAAGAAATTGAATTAAAAAAAAATCGCAGATAGTATTAGTGGGGCGGTGCGCTGAATGGCGGAGCAGTGGCTCACCTGCGCGGGCGGACGGGCGGCCGAGGGGCGCGCGCGCCTGCGCAGTCGCCTTCTCCGCCTCCGCCTCCGGCGCGCTGCCTCGCGGACCTGCAACGCACACGCTCGCATTAGGCGCCACGCAACAGAGCCCAAGCAATGGGGCACACAAGAACTCTCAAATATCCAACAAACCAGGAACACTAGCAAGAAAACACAACTAACCGCTGCTATTTTAAAGCTCATTATTACAAGAGAAAATATAACACATTCTCCTAGATGTACGCGGCCTAACACGCGAGGGGGAGGCGACTGCAATTCTGAGATATTTGTTGGCAGATGGAGGCTCTTCCCCAAATGGCCTAAAACAATTCTCAAATTTCAGGTCAAAATATTGGAAAATCTGAGCCAAAATTGGTTAATCGATTATTTTGCCTTTCCAAGCGCGTCAACAGCTATTTTGGTCCGTTAGTGTAGTGCTTGTTAAAGCTCTGGACGTGGCGGTGTTCTGGACCCACTAGGACCTGAAATTTGGCGCCATCTACACGTCGCTTTGTGAAGCACCCCCCGGGTCTCAACAGCGACAAGCTTTGATCTCCCGACTGGCCACCAAACATGTGTGGTGTTATGGGAATGTATGGGGAGAAAGTGTGAGTTAGGGAAGAAGAAGGAAAGGTCGCGAGCAGCCCATGGCCCGTTTGTTAGGATATGCTCTGGCATTCGCCGGGTTCAGACGGAAAGAACCACGTTAAATTACCGCAGCCGCTAGAAATCTCCTCCAGCGGCTGAATTAGGCCTAACTAGCAGCAGCTGGCGTCGAAAATCCGTTACCGTCGGGATTCGAACTGTGGGACCCCCGGCCAGAGGCAAAGCAGTTTTAACAGTTGTTGCCCTGAGCTATGTAAGCCGGCATATTTCTGACCAACTCTTGCGCAATGCTCTACTTGTTTATTACCAGCGACCGGGAGCGGTAGCTCAGTGCATCGTCTGATGTGGTTTCTCCGATCAACACCAGGCGAATGCCGGAGCAGTACCCTACCAAACGAGCCACGGACCACGGGCGATCTCTCCTTCCTCTTTCCTGTCCTATCCTCTCTCTCCTCACACACACTTACACTAACATGCACTACACCACCACATATTCCGGGAGACCGGCCGGGAGCTTAGAGCTTGTCCCGACTGGGGCGGTGCCCCGCTGGTGGGAGAGTCCTGTTTGGGGAAATCCCGCTAGCCGACGGTACGTCGGCGCAGGATCTCGCCATATCCTGAGAAAAACATGCACTACACTAACGGGACTAATGACCAAAGCAGCTGACACGCCCGGAAACACGAAAAAGTCAATGAATATTTCCAGCGCGCGCGAAAGGTACGAAATCCGTTTGAGGGAAAGGGAAAATTGGAATCAGGAATCACAACGGAATGCCAGCTGTGTTCTTCATCTGCCGAATCGCCGACTTCGGAAATCCCGTGCGCAGTACACACTACTTGTGGACTTATCTCGCTTTATCAAGGAATTATCGTTTCGAGAATTTCTCTATCCTTTGCAGCTTGTCTCACATCTTGTTAAAACATGGAATTACAGTCTGGGAAAAAAAGTATTACGCTGAAAGTGTTAAAAGCCTAATAGACCAAATAAGTACATACTTCTACCTCAATTACATTCCATATTATCGTATAACAGCAATTGCATTGATAAACAAATGTTTAAAAACTTTTTAATCAAATAATAATTTCATAAAATACGAAAAATACAATAAAAAGCACGCCTTACATCAAACTTGCAAAAATGTAAGCTCAGTTGGTTTTCAGATCGTTGTAATGCATGCCTTTAAATTTGGACAGAATGAAATATGTCAATCAAATAACACCAAAAATTCCAATGTATTACGGCAATAACTATCTCTAGACAGCATTGATTTTCATCGCTGGCAATGTCAACACGATCGACCGCAATACCTAAAAAAATATTCTTAAATGTCCTTTTCTGACAAATCCTGCCTATCACACCGGTGCAGATTTCTCTCATCTCCGCAGCCACGGCGAAGAGGCAGCGGGCACACGCGCTGACCTCCACAAGGCCGAAGGACTTATGCGGCGCGCGAGCGCTTTCAAGCCTTTCAATTCACATGCAAACTGCAAGAAATGCGTCAGGAGTGCGCCGTAAACGACAAACAGCTCCGACAAAACAACCACGACGACGTGCGTCGGCGCTTCACCACATCAGAAGACGCTGCCGGGCCGCATAGTGCAGATCGTTGCATTGCAGCATACGTCAGTTTGTACGAGTCAACCGTAGTTAACATGGCGCATACTTGGGTTTTCGTCACGTGAGGGTATTATTATCTTCAAGACGGAATTCAGCACGACTTCTCGCGCCTTTCTCGGTCGTGCCGCCGGAGGCGCTTCATGTGCAAGCGCTGCTTGATGCGCTCGCCACCATGCGACATCTTGCGGCGGGACCGAGAAAGACGCGCCATATTCCATCTTAAAGATAATACCCTCAGCTGCCATGTGACGAAAACCCAAGTATCGTATCGCTTAATGAAGAAGGGGTGGACAGTTCAGAAAAGTATTCTTCGGTTTGCTTGAAGTATGAGAACGGAAGTAATCACATTATTTCGGAGATACATCGTGAAACGAAGAGTGAAGAAGTTACGTTGCTTGCGGATTCGGTGGTATAGCGGTTAGCGTACCATACTGTTGTACCCAAGATTGCGGGTTCGAAGCCGTGGATTTTTAAGGGCGAAAAAATCCTTCGTACGCCTTCCTTCGGAGGGGAAGTAAAGCCGGCTATCCCATGTAGTACATTTACTGCATGTAAAACATCAAGCCTAAAAGAAGCCTCTTAGCTATATTAAAATCACCCGTTTCGTCGCCCAACGTAATACCTTCTTTCTCCGCTAGATGGCAAAAGGAGCGTAGCAAAATTTGCGTGGTCAGACGGAAGAGCGGGCCTGATGGCCCGAGTCTCGCCACGTAAATAAGGCACTAACTAACGTTGTCAATTTTTCATTTCGTATTTTATTGTGAAAACTATTAAACAAAATTTAACACGTCCCCCAATTACCTCGACTCAAGGCAAGCAGTGCTCAATCGAAAGGCTGCGAGACGCCCGGGAGACAGTACTTCCTGGCGAGGGCGTGCAGGAACCAGAGGAAAAAGCGCTGCGGGAGGTTCATGAGCGAAACGGCCGGGGCGTAGCTGGCATCCGGAAATACCGCGCGCCTGCGCACTCGCCCCCCCCCCCCACACACAGACACTTGACGCAGACGGCGGGCGGCGTTCTTCGCACGATGCGCGACTGCGCGGTGGGGATGGGCGATTCAATCGCGATTAATACAACAATCGATTACTTTATTCGATTAGTCGAAAAATTTATATCGATTATTCTTACACCGATTAATCTACACGTCGATTTGATTTTTCCGATCTTTAGCTCCATTATTTTAATTCAAATTTTAATTTTCAAGAAAAACAAAATATGAAAGTACATCTCTACTTTTGAACTTTGGCAATGGAATTTCACGTCTCTTCATTCGATATTGTTCATTGATGATCTTTTATTGAAATTTATATTCTGTGAAAATGGTTTTGTAAGAGGTGATTTTATTTACTTTGTCGTTTATTACAAGAAAATAAAAGAATTCAGATTTGTTCCATTAAGTTGCATATTTTTTTGTGCACAAACCGTGTGTATTACATTCTTCTGTATTTTATTTAATGAACATGCTTGTTCTGATTTCTTTAGAATAACAACAAAATTTGACTTGCACAGAAAATTTAATTAATAAAATTTAACACGTCAGAAAGTTCAGAAAGATTCGCATTCTATGATATATTTTCTTAAAGTAAGTTAATGTACTAATCGATTCATTCAATTTACAAATTAAAAATGACCGATTTTATGCATTATTATTATTATTATTATCATTATTATTATTATTATTATTATTATTTAAAAATGTGATGTGAAACATATGAATAACATGAATTATATATTATTTAAAACACGTGAAAAATTAATCGATTATATAAGATTAATCGATTAAGTCGGAACGATTAATCGATGTTTATTAAGCGAATAAAGACAATGATCGATTAGACATTAATGGATCATTCTTCAATACTCGCCCGTAGCCACTGCGCGCTCATGCCTTCTCATTGCCAGACGCGCCCAAAAGGGTGCCCGCCGCCGCTGCCTGCTTGTGGCAGGTCCACGCTGCCCAGACGCCGCAGGAGGGCGCTCGCCTCTCGCGGGAGGACGAAGGCGTGGAGCCGCCCACTTCCGCCCAGCGCTAATTATTTGCCAACTTCATTATCAGCGCTCTCTAGTGAATTATGAGATATACTCAATGAAATTTGTGTTTGAGTTCCTGTGAATGCTAGAAGTCGATGTAGCAGGGTACGGGCAGGTTGAATTCATGATGTGCGTCGGTTCGCATCTTTATCTAAAATCGTGTCTATGTGCTGTGAGGCCGTGGTGAAGTCGGAGGGAGAGGCCAGTTGTAGAGCAAACGGTGATTTGTTAAAAGGATTGATACAAGGAGAAGGGAATTGCATTTCCCAGCAGACAGCCTTTAAGCCAGCGATTCTAAACGTTTAAAGGGTCTACGATCTCTCAAAATAACTTACCTTCATTTTTTTTCGTACAAAAATAATAAGAAACTCTACAAACAGAGATTTAAGAATACTATTAGGTATAGCTATTTTTTATTATTCCGAAAAAGAAGGATTAAATGCGTAATTCTCCCTTCTTGTACGAGCGTTTTAATGACAAAAGCGACAACCTTTTTTTTTTAGTGTAAACCACGTGAGAATGCGGGTTATCTCTATTTGAATAAGCTAAAACTAGTTGTGATACAAAAGCATGTACTTTTTCGCACTGTTTTTAACGTTTGCCCTTTTCGAAAATTTCGAGACTTCAGCGAAAATAAGACCTGCTCCATTTTAAACGACCTTTCCTTAAACACTCCCTTCGACCCTTCGATCCACCGTTTAGCACAAGTGAGATATTATTCAACACCACTCACTCAGCTAATGAGGCACTTGCCTTTTTTGAATCCTTCTAAAATTAAAAAAAAAACAACTCAAAGTAAAAAATACATTGAATAGTATGGTAAGTAACGAGTGCACAAATCTCCTCGCTCACGTGTCAGGAATATAATTTTATAACACACTTTGTGCGAAAGATGCTTCCCGCATGCTTCGTAATGTTCCGCACACTATTAGACAGAATGAAAAAATGAGGCGTTTCGCACGCGGAAAACAAGCAGAGTAAAGTGTTTCGCGTAGAGCATATTAGAAATATTTATGTACCACGGACACGTGTGCTGTGGGAAGGAATGGCTATGTATATAATGAATGAATGGTAATGTATATAATGAATGAATGATGCGTGAACGAAAAATAAATCAGTAAAAGAACCACATAGAAAACCATACAAAAAAATTAGAATTAAGAAAAAAAATAACAATAACATTTTTCGTGTAAATTAAGTATGCCAAAGTACTACAACATAATTATTAAATTAGATTTAAGCTAGAATTAAGTTAGCTTTAGTTAGTATTAGCTTTTTTTTACCTCTCCCTTAACTGCTTAAGCCGTAAGGCAACAACGTAATTTGTACACCAGTTAAATACCTAAATGTAATCTGGTAATTTGTACACCAAATAAATTCCCGCCTCCTCAGGGTTACTGTGGAGGGGAAACAAAAAAACCAACAAAAAAAAAAAAAAAACAAACAAGGACATTATAAGGGTTCTAAAGATGCCCCGTCCCGCTCCGTTCCGCACCTTCGCAAAAAAGAGCCTCGGGCCGCGAAGCGCGTGCGCAGATTCCGCCTGCCCGCCCCCCTCCCCCCCCCACACACACACCACTCCGCCCCCAAACCACCCCACCCCGCCCCGCCCCGCCCCGCCCCGCCGGAACAGGAAGCGAACGCGCGGGTTTCTACCATCACCAGGCGCCACCAAAACACGCCGAGACACGCTGTTTCTCTGCGCCGATACGGGAGAACGCTCTTCTTGTCTTTCGCGCCTCTGGGGCAGCGGGTTCTCTCGGCGCGTGTCATTTAAAGGAGAAAGAAAAGTGGTTGCAACAACACCCAACACGGAAACAAATGACGGTTTTTAAGTGTTCTGAAGAAAAAATACTGCCACATGCTATAAGATGATTTCGAATTACAGATCCTCAGTCATAAATATAAAATAGAATACGTAATACATTTAGAATAAAGCAACATTTCGAGTCGTTGGAGATGTTTGATACATTTGATAGAATTAATAGGCCGATTGTGTGATCTGGCACAGTATAGTTATACTTAAATCAAGAAACTGTAAGATACCAACATAACTCCTGTGTCTCGTTAATTATGTTTATTTTCGTCCAGAAGACTACCAGCTTTGATTATTGCTACCCGATCTAAAATTGCTTCAGACATTAAACCATACTATATACAGACACTAGAGAACCAGTATTACAACCCCGTACTTGTATTTATATTAGATGTCGCCAAGTAAGGAAAAAATGATTTCAGGATATTTGTTATCTACGGATTCATTGTAATGATAAAGATATATTTTGAAAATTTATTTTAAACGGAATTTAAAATCCTGATCTATCACTCAACAAGTTTTGTAACTTTCGTTTTGTATTATGAAATAGAAAAAATATAACAAGAAAAATAATAATTGAAGGTTTTATGCAACAATGTCACTTTCAATCACAATTTACATGCTATTATCAAGATAATTGGTGATTTTTTTTCTAGGGCTTTTATCCAGCCAACAGCCGGTTACCCTCTACGTCCCGATGGGAAGCATATTCGACCATCGTACTCTAGACCAACACACTTGCGGGCTCCTCTGATCTGAAGTCAGCAAAACGCGAGGCCCTTCGCGACAACACATACAAAGTCAAGGGACAAACAACCATGCCCAAGCCGGGACTCGAACCCGCGACCTTTCGGACCGAAGCGCTGAGTCGCTACTCTCTCTTAGCCACCTCAGCCATCCAGGTCGGCATTGGTGAATATGTTCTTCGAAATAGTACTCAGAATCCTAAATGCGACATTTTCCAGCATTCTCTACTGCCTTAACACAATGTGCAGAAGTGCATTGAATCGTTCATGTTAATACACTGTGTTATGTAAGCACATGGCGAGACACTTCACAAACGACAGTCAAAAGACAAGTGAGGCGGTGATCTCTGGGGCCTAGACATTGAGGCGCCAATCGACTCGCCCACCTCAGCTAAAATTACGTTTCCATTCGAAAATGTAATTCCGGAATCGTATAAAGTACTTCACACGACACATTTGCATCCCGAGCAGTAGCCGAGAAGTGAATTGCAAATGAGGCAGAACGAGAAGTTTCCAAAATGTTCACCCCACCGTAATGAAACAAAGTTAGCACGCTCCGACGACTTTTTCGGAACCAGACCCTCGCACTCAAAAATTGCATTTGCATAAAGAGTTCCCAGTGGAATTTTTGAATTAAATCCATAAATTTCAAATCTAATCACCACAAAAAATAAAACCAAGAAATATTGATTTTGAAAATAATATAAAAACTAGAATTTAACTGACATTGGAGGAAATGCAATTTTCATAAACCAAAGGTTACAAAATCAAACGCAAACTAAAGAATATTGAATAATAAATGTATAATGATACTGATATCATACAGTTATTTACCACATATTAGGTACTTCGAAAGGCTGAAAGCTTCTACTACAACAATATTACAACATTATTAGAATTAATTCTCAAATTCTTTGACGAGTTGGAGCATTTTACTCATAAATGATTTCATTTACGGTTGCATTCTCTATTTGAAATTCCAAATGTTAAAATATAATCATATTACCGAAATATCTGAAATATTGAGAAGCTCGGTCTTCTGCCCACTGTTAGTAAAACGCTTCTGGCTCTTGTAAACACTCAAAACGCTTGGCGATGTTGGTGATACAGATTACAACGAACAATTAAGTGAAGTTATGCGTTGGAATATTAAGTTTTTCTAACCAGGCGAAAATATTGTTTTCGATATCAAACATCATCTTAAACCTGACTAAACGGACGATTTGCAATTTTCGGACGAAAATTCTTAAAAATTTAAAGTAAAGAAGTACAAAAACTACAAGAATTTAAGAGGCATCAGGAAGATCCTACTGGAAACGTGTTTCTTTACATTTTCGCAGCAACCTGTGTTAGAGACACAAGCAATTGTCAGATAAGATTTATTTCAGGAGTCTAAACTTAAGCTAGGTATTGTCCCGAACTATCTTTCAAATTAGTTCATTTAATAGCTAATAGATCACTCAATTGATAACTCAATGTCACAAATTTCTGGAGTCTGAGAAACAGAAGGTCCAATGTGACGCAAGGAAATGTATGGTTTAGTGTAGATGAAGATTCTAGAAATATGTAGCATACAACTACAAATAGCGTGGTGCAAAGATTTCCCTTTAATGCTGAAAGCTGAAAAGGAAAGTTATAGAATTTTCAGGATTGAAATATTATTTATGAGGGTTTTTCTATTGAAAATAATTATATCCGTCTTTAAAAGATATCTCTGTAAAATAGAACATTTAGGACAACAAATAGGGAAACCGAAAATTCAATTTTTGCAATTGCAATTCTTAACTGCAAGTGCGCACTGCAGTTGTTCAGATGTCTTTAGAGTTGCAGAGGGGACGGTCGGGGCTGGGCCAAATTGCTAGCAGTGAATGCACTGAACTCACGCGATCGCTTTTCCGCACGAAGCAACGCCAGCGGACTGAATTCTTGGCCGACACCTATTTCAATGCAAGTGGCGTCTTGTTTCGGTCATGAATAAATGAATAAACTATTCATGAATTTAAAACCAAATCCAACGCTTACAAACAAAATTCCAGATTCTGATTGCTCCAGATATTGTGTAGGCTGGAAGGAACTAAATTCAACGGGTATAATTCCCAAAACCTTAGCTAATGAGGAAAGATTGCAAGAGCTACCAAGAGAAAAATGAGAAATTTTCCGATCCGTACCATGAATAATATATTGAAAAAATGTTAATAAAAACGATACAAAATTATATTATTGCATATTCTTCGTAAATGGGAGGGACACAACGAGGAAAACACAACTGAGCAATAAAATCCAATGTTTCAAAATATTATATAAAACTTACGACCCAAGTTCTGATATCTGAATCTAACGTGATTGCATTAAACTCAATTCGCAGAAGAAAACCTTATACAAGGAATTCCAGGACTAGAAACATCATGGAAGCCAAATTGGTCGGGGCGAGAAGAAATTGTAATTTTCTTGTCGATAGTTGTGCCAATTTACAATTATATTGAAGCGTTATTTGCATTTGCACAAGTGTCCAGTGGTTTGAAAAGGGCAGATCTGTGGGCGTGTGCGTGCGGAGGTCGGTGAGCCCATTTCGAAAAGGCCGGCTGCGCCGCTGACTCAGCGGCCGGGCGGGAGGCAAACTGCGTCGCCCACGAGAGCTTCACTCCCTCAATGGACACCGATCTTTTCCAAACTCGCCGTTTCAAGACACTTAATGCACGCAGCTTTTAACGATTTAAATTGGGCGTGCTGATATTTGGAATCAGAGAGGCACGGCACAGCTCACTAGATAATGAACTTGTTTAAATTACAATTCCGTCATTCGAAGGAGCTACAACCCCCTTCTTTGGAGAGTATTAGACCCCACTGCCTTGGAATATGTTTTTTCTTCAAATTTAATTGACCGATGTTACAATGAATAGGCCACAGAATAAGTGATTTTCATACAAATTCCCACGTTTTTAAATAATGAAAACTTCATTTCCTCCCTTTCTCCTACTCCCATCCTTCAGCCTTTCCTCCTGATCTTACTATTGGACCGCCTGCGATAGCCCGGCGGCAAGAGGTTAAAACCCTGCTAGCCGACGGTAGGTCTGCGCCGGATCTCGCCATTCAGCGAGGGAAGATCATCGCCATTTTTCGAGGAAAACACATGCACGACACGTACGGGACCAGTTCCCTATAATTTGACGCGTCCGGAATCACGAACAATCAAATACTCAACGACCACGCGAGACGCGTCGCGCCTTGCGGCTCCACCCATTCGCTATTCGGCGAACAACGAGCGACCGCTCGCCGAGTCCAGAGCAGTGGGGATGAGTTGCTCGCTATTTGCCGAGAGACGAACTTTCGGTTTTCGCCCTACCCGCCGGGTGCCGGACTTTTGGACACATCAAAGGGAACACGTCAGCTGCTCGCGTTGGGCGAGCAGTAGCTCGCTGCCTTCCGCCTCTGGGCGCCGTCACGTGCGCGGGGCTTCCCCTCACAGACCAACAACACTGGCCCGCGAAAACGATCTTTCGCTTTCGCAAGAACGAAGGTAACAGAGCCTGGAAGTATTTGTCACACTCAATTCAACATCATTTCAGTTTTTTTCCATCAGGCAGGATATTTATTTGAATTTTTTTTACATTTTTAACAAATTCAGTAACTAGCTTTCCAAATTTAAATGGTGTACTACGAGTCCTGACTTACATTCCGATGACTCATTCTGTAACTTGAGAGTGGTAATGATGATTTTCTCGCATATTCTGTACCTGGATCATCTCTCCTTCCTCCAACTGTAGTCAACCAACATATTAGACATACATTTGCCTCCGTACACGTTTTCCTTTGTAGAAATGTAAGGATGAAAAGGTTCACTGTTCTCATCGTTGGCAGCCCCAAGATTTCCCGTTTGGAAGTACACGTCGGAGTCTAAGAAGTGAATTTTCGAACACGAATAACTTTCTAAGAATGCATGAGATCAACCTCAATGTCCGCTAGTTTTCTGTTTTATGCCTTCCAAGGAAATTGCAATATACTTTTTTGAAAGACTGCCAGGCTGTTTTTCCAGTGGATTTAACAGTTCTTCAAAACGTTCCTCAGCTATTAATGACCGAAATTGTGGTCTTAAAAAATCCCTTCTTTCAATTTAGCATCACTTACTGTGGGGAATTTGGATTTTAAGTACCAGAAACCATCAGAAAGTTTATCCATTGCTTTTACAAAATTTTTCATTTTTCCTTATTTAATGTGAAATGGAGGTAACTATATTTTTAAGGATTCCCTAAATGGACATGTAATACATTTTTCTGGTCAGGGATACAGAGATTCCTTTAATATTTATCAAACAGAAATAATAATCACTTAAACGATCCTTCGGTTCCCTCCCAATCATAGGAATTGCAAATCGCATGTTATGAGTACCATTTTTAAATCAACACAACAGTCTTAACACTCAATACATATATTTGGGTTCCCTTCAATGTACAATCACTCGGCTTGGGCTATTCGCATACTGCTACTCGACGATTTTTGAAGGTGCACGCACAATCGACTGGCAATTTTTTAAGTATCCCGTATTACCAACTTACGAATCCCGAAGACTGAATAAAGCTTTTATTTTAAGAAGAAACCTCTTGCAATATTTTCACTATAATTTGGAAAAGAATTTCAACGGAAATGAAATCGGACTTTCTAAAGGTAGAGTAGCATTCTTCTTCTCTCTATTGAGCCAGGAATAGTTTCCGTTTCAAAGCACGCGGAAATAGGAATTTCCACACCACAAAAAAGTGCATTTCTCGATAGGAAGCGTTTTTGAGACCTTCCGCGCATACAACTGTCACGCCACAAAGGATTCTACACACACACACACACACACACACACACACGTTTATTGAGCATTTTCAAGCTCAATTAAATTTATTTTAAAGAGAGAGAACACGTTTTTCTCTAGTGGGCGAGAACACATTTTATCGAACCTCGTACTGATAAAGAATCACAAAACAAGAACGATTTTCATATTCAGTTCAGGAAACAAAGAGTGAGAATGGGGTGTCAAACAAAACGTGAGCCTGGCAAAACGAACAAAAGAAATATCTTGACCTGAATTGACAACAAAATTCTTAAGGGCCTATGTTTATCGGTCATCAGGAAAACCTCTTGAAAGGCAAGAAACTTATCACTCGTTATCGTGCAAGTTTAATCTCACGTCATCAGCTGACACTCCCGTCACCTGCACTGCAGATGTAAGCATGATAATGCACATTGATGTTGAATCCACAATAGGGATAATCGAATTAAAACGAATTGAATTTCGTTTATGTTGACTATTTTTGCACCGACTTTAATGGTAAAGTCCGCAGCAACGGTAATTGTTTTATTCTATGACTGATGTTCAAATGTAAAAGAAGGATGATAAAAGTAGGATCCGGTAAGTTACATAAAGATATTTAAGGTCAGGGTTCAGAAAGATGTTTAGTGAAGAGTAGAACAGATGTGTGGGGTTTGGTTCGTTAGGGTACGGATGTAAGGAAAGAGTTGAAAAGGTATTGATGACCAACTCGAGACACGTGAAGCAGAATCAGCATATCGGATTCGATAACCCTGACCGTTAATAACGCGTCCGATTTTTAGGGCGTTCTTCATCTCTGCTCGTCACGCTAAGGCGCTGAGCCCACGTGACCAAATCCTTGACAGAACTCTGATTCTAGAACGGGTCCTGCGCCACATTTCCCTTGGTTTCCCGAAAGAAAGAGACGAACGATTCCCGAGAAGCACAGGGGCGAGGCTTTGCGCACTTTATAAATCGTACGTAGGTCAACCAGCTTGGAAGGAAAATCAGATTAGACTAGAAAAACCAAATTATTTCGGCCGAGGCGATCACACCCACAAAATTCGAACAAGGAAACAAAATTCAGATTTTCGGAAATTTTCCTTTTACAACAGAACAATTAGAGATTGAAACAGTTTACCCGCAGCAATTTTCAAAGCTTTTCCTCTAAGTGTCCGAAATTTTAGAAATAAGTTAGAACAAGATGAGAGTAATAGATACTAAATGAGTAAGTGCTGTGAAGTGCTGGTCAGTGTAATTCAAAGCAAAACAGTATAGTGTAGTGAAGTGCAGTCCAATAAAGTGTAGTGAACGCGATCAATGTACATTTTAAATATTTTTAGTAGCCAATATTTATGTAGCTTGTATTAAATTTTAGTATCAGCAACATATAATTATTGGATATCATGGCAGAGTTGAAATAATTGTTACAATACTTAATATTAGTGGTAGTATAATAATTGCATCCTCGTCTTGTAATGTTCTCCTTTTTTTATTATTATTATTATTATTATTATTATTATTATTGTTGTTGTTGTAATTATTGTTATTTAACTGCCGCCGGGTCATACCCAACTGCAGCTCAAAATAGATGCAATGCAAAGAGCCAGGACGAGCGCGAGGCGACACAGCGATGGCATCACCGCGGGCGGGGGAGGCTGCGAGCAAACAGGCCGCTAGGGAAACGGCTTGGCGCGATTACGCAATGCCTCTCGACCTTTGCGAGTCCGCTCAGGTATTTCGAGAAATTCATCAAAGGCAGCCACACGCCAGAGGGTCTCTGTGACAGGCTGTTTGCACAGGCCTCATGACCCTCGCGCTGTCATATTTGGCTTCTTCTGATGGCACAGCCGGACATGTTCGACTCCTCTCATGCTTTTCTTTGTGGGTCCTCAATTTTCCATTTTCTTAAACATAGCACGAACGTACCTGGATCTTTACTTCTAATACCCAAACAATCAAGAAGTTTAAAAAGACAGATGCATTGAATCACCATTTCAGATTTATTTTTTAATTGGCGTTTGCTATTTCTTACAGAACCGCTTAATATTTCAATTTTGTCTTAGTGTCTAAGAATTAACATGGGTGTTGATCATCTCTAATTGATTGTGGTCAAATTAGAGAATGAATAATAAAACTTCTACATTACGATCGAAACATTTAAGGATGATTCTTTCGCAGTAATATGCACATCTCTGATGAATGACTTACAACATATTCATAAAGATTGGAATGATGAATTAAAATGCACGCAAGTCATTCACAATCCTAGAAGTTCATCATAGGAGTAAAATCGCCTCAATAAACACCAATGAACGTTTTGAAACCAACCTATATAGTCCTCCGAGGGTGATACTTCAAAAGTTACATATCATTTTATTAAAAAATGAAGTGGGAAACTAAGTTCCATAGCGATTCCAGTGGAACTCCTTTTACTCCCATTGTGTGATGTCTTCACGAACTTCCTTCCAACAATTGTCAGAACTATGTTCACGCAGAAAGGCGTAGAAGAGACATGTAAAACAGATTAACCAGTAATCTAGGCACATTAAGTTCACCCATGAGATATTTCCAACTAGACCGAATACAATGACCTCTTTGAACTACGAAAAACTTTGTTTTCTAAAAGAAAAAGAAACCTTTTACGTTTACAACACGTAAAATAACCCTTCCTAATACTGTGTGAATGTAAGGGGCCATTGCAAAATATACAACAAATACATGGACGTACTCACGTACAAGAATTGAGGCAGCACTGGGTGTAAGCTTTTATTTTGAATGTACTACTTGAAATCTTTGGTTATAACATACCTCAGCGATGAATTATTTGTCCTCAATGATGAGTTAATTTACTTAAAAATGCATATTATGCAATATATGTTTTATAACATTGTGTATAAAAGAATATCATTAGATTTGTCTGACAGCTACGTATAACTCCTTAACATAGTTTTTGTTTAATTACATTAATTTTAAATCACCTGCTGAGGTATATGCATTACTGCCTTAGTATGAAAAACGTTGTGTATGTACTTTTTACAGCATATCATGAATAAATACAGGAGTTTCAAAATTTGATTGTCTTTCAACCCAAGACTACTACAAAATTGAGGATGTTTTGACTACTACACTACAGGTATTCTGCGTATTCGTACTACTACACAGGATGTATATGGGTACGAAGCTGATAACGCGATGCTACACAAATAAGTGAAGTGAATAAGTCAAAGAGATAAGTCTAGACACACTTTCCTCAACACGATGATGTAATCCCCACGGGACTCTTTGAATGGCCGAATCGCAATGATGGGCTGAGGATATAAATGTCTCTACGCATTTCAGCGTTAACTAGTCCTGAACTACTGATTATTGTATGACAACGCTGTGGAAAAAGGTTTTGCTAAACGCGATTCGCCAAATCTGAATTCTCATACCAATATACTACATATAAGGGAATGTGCGTAAGTGTGACACATAATGCAAAAATACTCGTCCGATTCGCTGAAATTTTTACACTTCATTATTATTAGCAATGGGAATGTTTGAAGAGTGGTTTGAATTAAATAGGACATGTGGGGTGTTGATTTACTCGTTTATGCCGACTCAAGCATCCTGGAACTCTAAGCAACCCGCCGCACAGTTAAGGATTAAGTACGTTTTCACTGCAAACAAGTGTTCTGCCCTGCGAATGTGAAATATGGGCCGGGATTATTACTTGAATCTTGGGCAAGTAAATCAAATTTCGCCATGCGAGAAAGTCTCTCACGTATTAGAAGTTTTCCTCCGCGTAGCAAAAAACCTGATTAACAATCTGATATATATATATATATATATATATATATATATATAAAATTATATATTAATATAAATTATACCCACAAGAGAGTATTATTAATGCCTCTTTTATTTAATTTAAACTCTTGGATAGTTTTACCTTGTACAAGAAGTACTGACTGAATAAGCGCATGTTGAACAATTGATTGGTCTCTTCGATTTTGCACATACGAAATGGTTGAGAAAATGCAGCTTTATGTACTTCGTAACTAGCTGCATTAAATTCCTCCCTTACCTGTTAAAACATGTTAGAGATCGTCCGAGTTTACCAAAGTACTCCGTAGATAGTCATTACTATTTCCTATCATGTTTTCACGAAACTAGACCCGGACATGTTCCCATTTCTCAGATCCTCGCCGGCCGCCTTGACAGCAATTGCCCGAGGAGCAGGAATTGAACTGAAAAGACGGACAGGGAGATGCGTTCCACATATCATTCTGCGACCTTTATAGAGGGCGCGTGTGTGGACAACCAACAGCATCCGGCTGGACGTGTTGCTCCTGGCATTACATCAGCGCCTGCATGGAGTTATAAGGCGCGAGGCCAGAAATGGCTCGATGCGGTATCGAGTCTTTAAGAAGCAAAGAGCAGCCATAAGCTCATCAAGGTTTCCAGTATATGCTGACGACAAACCGAGGTGCAGAACGTCCGAAAGTGTCGATTTTTATTATCATTTCAACTTCCACGAGGCATCACTTTGTGTCGCTCACGGTATCAATTTGTGTAAATCCCGCAACTTTTAAAAGTGAGAGCAAAATAGTCTGCATGACCATTAGAGCTCTAAAAGATTTTCGTTCAACTTTCCCAAAATGTGACAATCAATTTAACGTTGCAAAACGCACATAAACACATTTTTTTTCTCTGCCATGTCGTCTCATCAGTACATACGTCTCATCATACAGTTGATGCTATTTTTTCATAAAGATTTGTTATCTGAACGTCTCTGTAATGAGCCGAAAATTCTCAAAATACAGTGTTCCGAGTTATAAATGAACAATTGACAATAACTAGTACAAGGCCGTCATTTAACGATTCAAATTTATTGGTCAATTTTCATTTGTATCCGGAAACATCGAAAGTGGGTAAGTTTCTTCTAAAAGCGTTTAGTATTTCACAAAACTATTAACACGTGTTATCGTCATATTTTGAGACATCTACTGCAAAACATATGACAACTCAACATGTTACGAAAGTGAGCCCATCGAGTATTCTATCAAATTCACAATTTCTTCATTTCCTTAAAGTAATTATATGAAATTAAATTGCGCGAGTAGTTTACTCATTGTAGCAATCAAACAAGTATGCGGAAACATCCCTTCTTCTCGTCATTCAAATGTTATCTCTGCCTGGAATGTGACTCGAAACAGGCAAGTAGTCTCGACGACCACAAGAATATGCGGGGTGGCTAGAACCGATGTTCAGCGGAAGAACAGGAAGTGTCCAGCAGTGGAGAAGTTACATAAGGAGCACCCAATTCTCGAAGTGGCGTTCCGCCGAGGAATGAAATAATCAGTTCTCGTCTGCGGCGCCAGATGCGAATCGAGGCAGCGATAAGGCCTGCTTCGCCCGCGCTTTCCACGCCGTTGCACAGCCGCATTCTGCGGCGCCGCCCGCCGGCCCAGGCGCTCGGGAACGCAGTTACATCAACGCGTGGACCCAAAAGCCGCGAGCTCCGATCCCACGGAGGGCGCGGGCGCCGCCGAGTGTTTCCCTTTCGGCTGCGAGATCTGCGCCGACGGACGCCGTAGCTGCTTGTCATGCCGCACGCATTCCGACCCCACCCCCCCCGCGAGTTGGCAAAGGCCCCAGCGAATTCCACGCCTCCCACACATCCGGGCGAAGAATCGAAGGGGACTCCTCCTTCGACGGTTTCGATGTGTAATGGAGTAATAAAACATGCACTACACTTACGGGATTAATGACCCTTTCACTGGCTCAGGGTTTTCGTTACGTACCTTCTCAAGCCAATTACTCGAATTCGCGCACGACAGAAACGTGTGCACAAGAAACAAGGCATCCACCGCTTTCCATTTCTCTTGGATCTCCGAAATTACAAAAACCACCCGGACCGATTTCATGATCCTAGAGGTTCGTGGCCTTAAAACGCGGGGCCCTCGTGATTACACACACTTCAAAATAGAGACACTGGGTAAAAGTTAGGAATAGGGAATGAGTCAGGGAGACAAAAATGATTTTAACTTCAAATCGGCAAGTTTTCTTGAACGAGGTAATTTTAGGAATAAAAGAAGAAAATATTACACGCTTTAGAGTAAACTAATAATTGTCATTTGCAATTAAAATAATATTTGAACAATATTATAATATGGGTCCGGTTTTAAAAAATGACTTGTACATAACAGTAATAAACAATATGTATGTAACCTACGAGGGGAAGCATATACTATCTAAAGTTATAAGTTTCGGATAAATCGTTTACGAGATGATAACGATGACTTAACAACTACACAATGGCATATTACTTCTGAAATGATTTTTTTTAATATATCTACATAATATATTGCCTTTAATGAGTATAGATAGAAAGCACATTGCAAGAAACGTGACTAATCGTCAGGATTATAAAACTTTAATTTTATTTACATTATTTAATTTGAAAACAAATTTTCAAGATTTTAAATGATTTTACAGGATTGTAATTTACATAGCATTAACAGTTCTTGTCAAAATAAATTAATATAATGGAAACTGACGAAGCCTCATAACTACATCCACTTCACTACATATTTGTTCACAAAAGTTTCCAAATTAATTTTAAATATAGTGGAACGTAATTTGAAAAACGTTTTGCTGGTCACTAGAGTATCACTTCTAGTACCTTATTTTGAATCCTGTTTTGCTTAAAGGGTTTTTTTGAAAATCAGTGTTTCATTTTCAAGTGGACTTATTTTGAGTGGTTTGAGACAGAGCAGACTATTTTGAAAGCATTTATAATTAAAAACACGGACTTTAAGGCGCCACTACTATTGTTAATTACTTTGCCAAGAGTTAAAATAACTCTATTCAAACTACATAAACTAAGTTTTTAATTTTCAATTTTTTTACACTAAATTAAATTTCTGTATTTACAGAAAGTTATAAAAGTGAGAGGCCTCGCAAAGTACACGGCACGTATTTCTTGTGCCGCAGTATCAAACAGACCCTGAAATGGTCTATTCATTAGAAAATAAAAATAAGGCTTACTTTCCACCAACTGGAAATGAGTCTAGGAAAACGCTCTCGCACTCTCCTCGAGAGTTCGACAAATGAATAGTTGTCTGCGTCCATTGCCGTACCAATTAAAACACAGGAACGTGCAAAATGCACACACTGCGCCGTTGGCCGTCGGAGGCCGCGGAGAGCGGCTGCGCCCGGAGGCGAGAGGCCAGGGAAGGCGCGGGGCGGCGCGAGGGACAGCTTTCGACAGAATCCAAAACACTCAAGCAGCTTTGTGGGATGGTTCGTTGTTAAAGATTACGGGCGCGGCAACTGCGTTGGGCATCCCGTAAGTGTAGTACGTGTTTTTTCCTCGGGAGATGGGGCAATCTTTCCCCGCTCGATGGCGAGATCCGGCGCCGACCTATCGTCTGCTAGTGGGGTTTCCTCCTAACCAGTACTCTCCCACCATCGGGGCACCGCCCTAGTCGGGACAAGCTCTAAGCTCGCGACCGGTCTTCCAGCATATGTGGTAGTGTACTGCTTGTTAGTGTAAGAGTGTGTAAGGGGAGAGGATAGGACAAGGAAGGGGAAGGAATCACGCGCAGTCCGTGGCCCGTTTGGTAGGGTACTGCTCCGGCATTCGCCTGGGGTTGATCGGAGAAAGCACGGAAAACTACCGATCAGAGCAGCCAGCCTCTAGATTTCCCCTTCAGACAGCGACTGAATTCGACCTAGCTGAAAAGCTAGTGTGGAAAATCCTGCCGCCGTGGGGAGTGGGAACCTAGGGCCTCCCGGTCAGAGGCGCTGCAGTGACATCAGTTGATGCACTGAGTTGCCGCTCCCGGTCTGGATGGCAAGATCCGGCGCCGACCCACCGTCGGCTAGCGCGTCGCGTGCGACCGTCGACGGCCTGAACTTCTCGTCCTCTTTATCATTGGAAGCGCACACCACACACGCTCGTGCTAGGTGACAGCTGCCTCCGCTCCGTTTCGCCCGTCCGACGATCATCGGAACCTGAGGTCACAGCATGGCGGATAAAACCTCCTCACTTTCGTCAAGGTACGTGGTTGTAGTTGCCGGAGGAGAACGAAAAAAAAAGCAAGGGGTTAAGCAATCGACGAGTGCAGAGCACAGTTTGAATGAATCCTAAGAAAACTCTTTGGAATGCTTCCTTTTCTAATTTCCTTGGCTTTGAACGTTCCAAAGTGGAAGTCGTAAATGAGGCGGCTACCTCATTTCATCCCAGGAAGAGGGTAATTAACGTTTTCCCCGCGGATGTCAAACTCTGTAAGAGAGGATGTTTGGCATCCCCTTGTCTATTAACACCAATGCCACTTGTGTCCATATTGTGTAACTTTTACAGGATACTTTGTGCATCATACTTAGTAGGTGCAGAAAAGGAACGGACGAGACTGGAGGTACTCTACGGAACAATAAAGCAAGTGTCATTTTTCAGGAGTCAACGTCCCCTTTGACCCTTCCAGGCGACTCCTCCCCGACCTTCCTGCCGATCGCCCTGAAGTCGGAGCGATTTAGTTACTTTGCGAAGTTGTGAGAGCGTTCGAGTGTGTTCCATCCTGTTGTGAAGGTATTTTGTGAGGCGAAAAGAAAATCGGTTGCCACTCGCACTGTGCTAATGAAGTATCGGTCCGTGCTCAGACGTCACTTCATTTCTAGGTTAAATGAAATGCTCAGCTGTCCAGCGGCCAACGCATTTTACGCCGTCCAAACAAAATATGTACACCCAGATTACGTTAAGAAAATAAAGACCGTGTAAAACGCTGCGTCTCGTTCGTCCAGTTTCGATACCGAAACGGTACCGTGTGGAAACAAACGTCCATTTTCTGGGCAGGAACAGGACGAAAAAAGAGCGTCCAAAGGGGACTTCACCCTGTTGCGTGTGAAGGCGGCTCCACACGTTCGTTATTCGGCGAACAGCGATCAACCGCTCGCCGAATCCCGAGTAGTGTGGAGGAGGTGCTCGCTATTTGCGGAGTGACGAACATTCGGGGTTCGCCCTACCCACCGCGTGTCCGTCTTTAAGACACATCAAAGGGAGCGAACATGCGCCGAACTCGTCAGCTGGTCGGGATTGGGCGAGCACGAGCTCGTTGCTCGGCGAACGCCGAATGTGGAGCTGTCTGGAGGCGAGAGGAGTAGCTAGTCAGAAGGCGATGAGCCGTGCCGTCACGTCGTCCAAAGGCCGGTATTACACTGTGAAAAACCTTCATCAAAGACCTTTTATAAAAGAAATATGACAGTGTAATAGTCAATATTTTATAAAAGATTTCTTTTATAACATTTCTTGGATAAGATGTAGTATGAAGCGTCCAAGTTTCATCATACATTTGGTAACATGGCGTCCGATATAAGAGTTTTGCTTCAATTAAAGTTTGAATTGCAGAGTGCGAGCAATTAGAATGTTTATATAATACTGTCCATCCCGACTACAAAAGTAAAACCAAACGAATTGACGCTTATAGGACACATTTTCCCGAGAAGTGGAAAATATGGGGTTGGGAAAATGCCTAATACTGGAAGATAATTTGTTTAAACTTCCAAACGAGATGAGTCAATTTCAAAAGAAGGAAGATCGACAAAGAAAATTCAATGTTTCCTCATCCATCCTCAAATAATTCTTGATTTCCAAGTTCTTTAATTAATGCTTTACGACGTTCGGCCCATAACCTCACCATGGATGAATACTATGGCGTTGTTCTAAGTCCTCCCACATTTCCTCTTTACCTATTACTTCATCAACATTAAACATTCATTAGTTATTACGAAACATAAAGAAACCCAACTTTTTGTGCGTCATCCATCGTAAATCGCGTGCAAACCATCAAATATTGGACGAAATGTAATCCGTTCTTCAAATTTCTTTGTCAAAGTTCAATGAACTTCCACAAAGTTCATCAAAGATATATGTCAAATATCTTTTACAGCGTAATGCCGGCCCAACGCAAGCGAGCAATGAAAGGGGCGGAGCCGGGGACGGGAGCCACAATAAAGGGTCCTTCACGCAGGATCATTCTCGATACGCGAGGCGGCAGCCAGTCACCTCAGTGTTTTGTTTACTTCGCAGTTCCATGTCATTTCTTCGCTGTATGCGTACGGCAAAGTCAATGTTTTTAATCAACACTTAACGAACAAAACACAGCAAAGCTATGTGGTAGTTTTCCTGCGCGAGCACTGAAAAATACGTTTTCTCATTTCTTCGCCAGTGGACGATTAGCTGGAGGCAAATAACGACAAATGAAACAAAATGCGAATCCCCAGAGTTGCTGACTCGAACAATCTAATGACATCACTGCTAGTATTTATCTCTCTACTCCGTAGCGAGGAAGTAAAATGATCCTTATTCACCGCTTCCAAGAAGAAGAGGTTCCATTTCTTCACGAGGTAACATGCGGACCCCCCCCCCCCCAAAAAAAAAAAAAACACTAGCGAGGCTTCTGTGGATGGGGCAGTGCTAAGAACACGCGGATGTGTGCATCAAGCGACTGGACAAAGGAGCGAGAGAAATGCGTTTGTTGAATGATTCGGAAGGAGAAAGGTTGCCCATCCAGTTTTCAACGATGTGCACACAAGTAACGCCCCCATTTCGTTTGCAAGTCTAACCTGACTGGGAATGTGCTGAAAAATACAAAGCCTTCTTTATACTTTTGCTTCCAAGATCCCGATCTTTTTGCCTCTAAGAAAAATATTTATCATCTGAGTAAATAAAAATACAATAATTGTATTTTAGAAATATAATAAATAATAATCATGTAATACAATATTGTAAAAATACAATATTTGTATTCAATTATTGAAAATAATAATATCGTTTTTTTCTGCTAGATTAATGTAACATTATATTTAGAGCGTCATTTATTAAAGGTGGGAATTTCATCTCACTGTGAAATTGTTCAACTGCATGAATCCTCAACGGGATACCTCTCCCTTTAGGCAAAAGAGAAGAGAGATGAAGACGCGAATGTTGAGATTGGAAAAAACCTTTATACATTTCTCGAGAAGCAATAGGGATATTTCAGAACGAATATGGATGAACTTCGATTTTCTATTTGTCCAACTTTAGATTTTTGTTGTTCTCTATCATTTCCGGGAATATCAATACACTGCAAATAAACCGCAAATACTTTACTATTATTATTATTATTATTATTATTATTATTATTATTGTCGTTGTTTCAGCCAACTAAGGGCTATGGTAACACAGACTTCCCACCCACTTTACACTACTCCTTTATTCTCGGGTCACTTTAGACGCGTTTCACCGTTTCGAGAATTCTTGTAGAGTTCTATATTTTTGCACAGTTTCTGACTAGATTTCTAATGGGACGTTACTGCTTATTAGAGCCTCAAATTTTCCGTTGACTTGTAAAACCTCTACTGATTCTGCGAGCCTCCCTCAGCTATTTTCTCTAATTGATTTTCTATAATCTTATTTGAATTTGACAATAAGTAGAAACACACGGTGTATAGGGTTGTTTTCAAAAAGTTATTTGCGGACCGAATTCATATTTAATATACTCATAAATTTGAACTACAACACTCCCAGTCATCTGGGCCAGAACACTTCCCATTATAACACGAACATGAGGCAGAAAATAAAAGTAGACAATGTTGGGAGCAAGAGAAACACGAATCTGAGGTCCATCACTAATTACCTCCCATTACGCCAGAGAGTTTCCCACTGGAAGAGCCAAACTCAGCACTCGCACTTCCATCACTCTCGTTCTCGGCAGCAGGCAGTTCTCAAAGGAGAGTGGCGCCACGGCCTCGCTGGTGCCCGCACCGCTCGCGCCTCTCGCACCACTCGGCCCACTTGCACCACTCGTCCCACTCGCACCGCTCGCCCAACTCGTTCCACTCGCACCGCTCGCCCAACTCGTTCCACTCGCACCACTCGCCCCCATCGCACCGCTCGCCCAACTCGTTCCACTCGCACCACTCGCCCCCACTCGCACCGCTCGCCCAACTCGTTCCACTCGCCCCCACTCGCCCTACTCGGCCGCGCGCGCGGCGCCGGAACGAACCGAACCCAACAACACTCGACAGTCGCGTGAGCTCCAATACAAGCGGCGATCCTTTTACCAACACCTTTTCAGTATTACATAAAATGGATGTGCGTGTGCGAGTTCAACACACCTTTTGATCCACTAGAGCGATTGCTCTCAAAAACGTACCGTGAAGGAACCATTTTGAAACGCTGAGAAAATGCAGGTGTTCGCGATCCCAAAATGTTAGCCCAACTTTTCTTACCACAAAAATTTGAACTACAGTGACAGAACTTCCATCATTGTCACCGGGTATTGGCGGGTGCCCAGGACGGGATGGAGCGGGACGGGCTACACCAGGAAAGGGACGGGCAGACAGTACTTGAAGAAAGGAGGTAGACGGACATCTTGGCGAAATACCTTACTCCCAAGTATTGCTATGGGATGTCATTTAGTATTTGATGTGATGCAACGTAAAAAGGACCGAATGAATAGATGCGTTGATTCCTTCATCGATAGTAATGGTGCCGCCAAAACTGTATCGCAGAGAAATTCATTCAAAACTCGTGCCTCCTTGCAGCCAAGAGGATTTTCGTGTCGTTGCATCCAAATCGCTGCTGGTGACTACTAAATCATCAAACCGAAAATGTTATTCTTTCATTTAATATATAGCTGGAATCGGAATAGAATGAAGCAGTTTTAGATCTGGTTCCGGTTTTTAAAAAAGATCTTCGTAATTTCATGCCACGAGTTGCGCTTGTTTTAGTTTTCGAGAAGTGTCTCCTAGTGGAAACAACACAGGCCTCAGTGTATTAGAGATAAAACATTTTATTATTTCTTTATTTTAATTTATCATAGATGTGAAAGTGAAAGGAACCGTAAAAAATCGATATTACAAAGAAGGAATACCGAAGTTAAAATGGAAGTTATGTAGAAGGAAAACCTTTTGGAACTATGCCAAAAACGAAAGCGAAAAGTAGTTATTTTAAAAGAGAAACTATGGCCTAAACCGAAATATTTTATTAACAGAAACCGGAAGTACTTGAAACTTTAAAGCTTCTGTGACTTCAAATAGTTTTCAAAAAGCCGTTATGAAACATATTTGTCATATACAGCCAATCATGCGGCAAAAGTATGTTTCTCAACGTATTCGAGATTGTTATGATACAATTTTATTCCCTGACAAACAATGCATATTTAAATAATTTATACCAACTTTACATTAATTTCTAAAAATATCAAGCTGTTTTGCCAATTGTTATTTTAACTACAAGAAAGTTTCTTAAAATAGTACATTTATTGCTATCTATTGTTATTTTACGCTATTTATTATTGTTAAAATTATTACTATTACTATTAAACTTTGAGAAGCGACATTGTCTTAAGAAACTTCTTTTGGAATTCCACTAACTTTTATCAAAATATTTATTCACTTTGCTTACTTTCGTATGATTAAACTCGGCGTTTTCCCATTATTCGTGAAAATGATTATCACAATTTACCTTCCTTAAATGTAATATGGTATCTAGATGATATCTGCCATCGAAAGATGGAACCAAGTATCTAAAATTCTTCTCGCATGGACCACCCACCTCTCCCCGGCCCCAATGGAAATTTCGCCATCGTCGTGGACGCACGAAGTCGCAACCTCGGTCCTTCCTAAGGCAGGACCTGTGCGCTTCGCTCTCTCAAGATGAAGACATTCATCATCTCCCGTTTATAGAGTAAGGCTACTGTGAACGGACTTGCAACCTTGCGTCTTCGGAAGACAGCACCATATTCATAACCCCCAATCAGTACTTCTCATCTACGACAAGGACCCGCCGGCTTGCCGTCTCCCCAGTTGGAGACACTCAACGCCCTCGCAACCTTGGAGCATCAAAGCCCCCCCCCCTCACTCGACGAGGACGGGCGCCTCCTGAAGCCCCGCCCCCGCCGGCCGGCCAATGCGTTGGGGGCGGGGCGGGGCGGGCGAGAGCCTCCGCGGCGCTTGGGCGAAAGCGCGGGGACATCTGCACCAAGGAAAGCGCGGGGGCGGGGGGCGGGGGGCGTTGCGTAACGCCCGCATCGCGCTTTCGCGGCCGCCGGCTGCGCAGTGGGGAGAAACGGCCACCGAAATGCGCAAAACGCCTCTTCTGCGATATTCACACAGTGTGGCTTCAACCCTAACAAGGATTCTACACAAACATCTACAACAGACGCTATATTAAAAGTCCACCAAATAGTCGAGAAAGTGATCGGATATTAGAAGCCCGCCTTCCTGTGTTTTGTAGACCTCAAGTAGGTATTTGATCGAGTAAGGCTAAGGGACGTGATCCAAGGTTGAGGAACAAACCTCCCCTCCCCGCCCCGCTCCAGCGCTGCGCTCCCTGCCCTCTTGCCCTGAAGCTGGCGACCGACAGACACACACACACGACAGCAGCGACGTGCGGCCCAACTCACCATTTTGCCTTCTCGCTTACAACGAATTCTTTTTCTCGAATAGAGCAAGTCTTCTTATTAAGATAGCGCAGGTTCCATTTTCGTTGAACGCTCTGTAGTTCGAATCTCAGCGTACAAGGAAAACTTTTGCTGTTTGGAAACACGTTTGCAGGTTCATATACCATAATTAGCCCGGAATACTACATAAAGCCCGAACGTTCGTCCAAATGCCTTTTTATTAATGATACGATTGTAAGTCTCAACACTAGTACTCTCTTAATAATAGGAATCAGAGTTGTTTTAGAAGTTATTCATTTTGCCATTCTTACCTTTTTTTAGCTTCTGATGCCTATTTTTAGTAGTTTGCCTCATGTTCCGCTTTTCATTCTTTTTTCGTAATTTTCCGGTTTCTCTTGGCATAGATCTCGATCCAGCAGGGAATATGCCCGCGAGTTTGGACAATCCAAACACTGTCGCGTTTTGTCTTTCCATAAGTTCGAGGGTCAGAAAGAGTTAAGAACCTAAATGAGCAAGGAAGATAATACCACGCCAGATTTTTGGATTTCTTTCATTGATGTTGACAGGCTTTGTTCGCTCCCTAGTAACTACTTCATTCTTTTGAGCATGGCCTCCGATCCATTTTGACGACAATACTCTCTGTATATGAAATACAATACGAGCTTTCTCATCGCTGGCGGTTATACAAGTGCGAAGATCGAAAACAATAATCGAGTTTCACCGATGCCATTTCAGGATTCAAAAGAAAGTCCACAATAGCACAAGAGAGATAGCGTCGCGAGTGAAACAAATCCGTAGTCATCATACCGAAAATGAGTGAGCTATTAAGAATAATTTTCAGTAGTGAAATTGAAAAACGATCTTTCCGATAGGTGTGCAATCAAGAATACAAAAAAGCATTGTTTCCTTTCACGCAGGTGCTGATGTGACTTTCAGAAGTTCAGTAAACATTTGGGTCAAGTAATTATTAACTTTATACAATTCGCCTCTCGCTGTCGTCTCTTCGCTCAGCATTCATGTCATCCAGTCTACATTCTTGAGCGCACGCTCGGCCTCGAGACCGCTGCTCGTCTTCGCCTCGCGACACACAGCAACGCCCAGCGAGGGTGCAATGGGAATTGCTTTTAACTGAAGCGCCATCTTGTGCTACAGCGTCATCTACTGGAGTTACAATAAAATGACCAGCATGAAAACCTCCATGAAAAAAATGTAATGTGCGAACTTTCACGGGGATCGGTCAAACGATGTGGGAATTCTCGAGTTCGATATCGATTGATCTCCGATATACCGATATCCATTTAAAAATATATTTCATTTTCAAAAGTGATTTTTCATTATTTAAATGCTTTTTGCACCCTTGTTTTAGACATTGCAAACGCCGTTTTGGCTTAAAAAATTATTTTTGACAAAATAAATCGTGAACTTCCGTGTTCTAATTATAATATTACACAGCCTTTATAAATAATGCGAGAAGGTGTGTGATATTTAAGCACCACTAGTTAACATTTCAAATTTACCCGTGGACCTACATTCAGATATTCTCACGAAATCACAACAAGAAGAGGGCTCTCATCCTCCCACCCCACCCCACTAAAAAAAAAGTACCGGATCTTTTTGGAGCAGAACATGTTCGTAAAACTGTTTTTTGAAAAAAAATAGCAGATGCTTGTTTTTAATAATGACCTGCCTCGCGGATCACTTAGGAGAACTTCATGGCCCACGAAATGGAACTACTGATGCTACATGAAATGGTTTGAATAAATATTGTTTGGGTCATGGAAATTCCTCATAATTCCCTCTAATCTTTCAGCGATTTGTGGATCACTAGTTCTTTAGCCAAGCGCTAGTAATATTACTTTTAATAAACAGTGAAATCAAACATTCTTTATGAGATGGAGAGTTTAATTATTTGATACGGCGGTGCATCGTGTGAAACTCTAGGGATGATACAAAGAAATCATTAAATCCATAAAAGAACCAATACAATTCTTAAGACCAAAGGAAAGGCGACAGACTGCAAGGTATCAAACCTTTATAAAGTTACTTCATTTTCTACGTAAAAGTATCTACATCACAAATTTCCAGTGCGCGCAGGTATTCAAAGAAGTCTATCCAGAGCTCCAGGCCATGCGAGAGGTGTCTGTGGTTTCGTTCGATGCCCAGCAATTCAAGTCTCCACTTAGACAGACAAATGCAAATATTTGATCGTGTTATTCCATCAATTCTCAAGCTGCACTCATCGATTGAATTCTGCGTCACTGCATACGACACAGCAGACTTCATGCGACAGCAAGACTCAAAGGAAGAGGCTGCACGCCAATAAAAATTTGCCATTCACGTGTAACATCGCGGAACATCAACCTTCTTTGCATGTAATGAAATTGTTTACTGTATGTAAATGTATATACATACATATTAACACACACATAATGTGTGTGTGTGCTACACTATGTTCTTAAGATATTCCAGAAGATCGTTTTTGTTAAATTATTTAATTTATTTCAGAAGTGTTATACGAAAGCATTTTGTTATTCTTGAGCAGCGTTCCTGCTACTTTTTGAAACAAAAGGGTGTGGTTGTGTCCAGCAGCGGTTCTGCTGCCGTAGACGACTAGTTTAAACAACGCTGATGAAGGAAGTCGCACAGCGTTTTCGATTCTCGAAGCTCCTCTCCTCAAAAGTTAAGTGGCCTCTCCTAATCTATTCTTTGCGATATTTCTGAGAGGAGAAAATTGGATCAATGATTCCTTCAGAAACGCAAAGTTTTTTGAACTCCCAAATCCCCATTCCACACCATTCTAGACGCAACGCTTTTCTCCTCAGAATCTTCACGCCTTGTCTCTTTCAAGAGCATACAACAATGAATCACCAGGCGTATCAGCACACAGAAGTGCTAATGTATGGGTAAGATGAAATCAACGTGTTTACATCAGGCACACGTGATCAGCATATCAGATTCCATATCTACATACGTTCACTTTCTTTATCGAATTTCCCCATCACAAAACTCATATAATACCTCTGTTCTTCCAAACCCGATTCTTTGTTTTGAAAACATCCAGAAATCACTTGCCGCAAATAGAATTATGTACAAATTGCGAGAATGAGACATCATCTATCGGTAAAAATGCCAAATGAGTTGAGACATTATTTAAACAAACCTATAAAGAAAAGTAGCTTAGACCACGGTGCAATACACAACTAAACGTACACTACAGATCTTAAAACATTACGGCCATGCTTAATTGTAAGAAATAAATAACAACAATTATAATCTATTACTCTAGGTCAGCTGACCTAAATAGCACAAATGGTAGTAAGACCTCTGAGCTTCCGTTGTAGATTCTAATCTAGCGCACGGTTTTTTTACCTTCTTATTGTGACCTGATAGACAAGGCAAACATTTATTATCATCTTCATATAATCATCTAACACATCTTGGAGCGCATTCAGTCTTCTGTACTTGGTTCCAACTTCCCACTAGCATTGCGGCACTGGAACGAGAGAGTGGGGCTCTGTTTTGCATGAAATGAAAAACAGACCTAAGACTCTACCTACAAAAACCCTGGAGAATACACAATCCATTATATTTACTTATTTACGAATATAGTCGTATTTTGGGAGGTTTAGGAGCCCATCATCGAGTTGGGTCATTCACGTCCATGAGTGATGAAACGAATTGAATTGAATCGATGCCTTATTTTACGTGGCGAGACTCAGGCCATTTGCTCTTCGGTCTGACCACGCAAATATAGCTAAGCTTCTTTCACCAGCTACTTGAGAAAGAAGGTATTACTTGGGCGATGAAAGAGGTAATTTGAATTTAGTTCAGAGGCTTCATTTAGGCTTAAGGATCTTTTACATGCAGTAAATATACTAACATGGGACAACCGGCTTTACTTCCGCTCCGAAGGAAGGCGTAAGAAGGATATTTTCGCCCCTAAAAATCCACGATGGGGTTTGAACTCACGAACTTCCGATACGCTACCCGTTACACCATCAACGACGGGCGGATAGTGATCTATAGATGCAGCGATAGCGATGGCAATGGAGGAATGGTGAAGCGCGAGAAATCGTGCGGAGCGGTCGCCAAGAACCGAGTATTCCCCAGCGCAGGTACCCTTCAGCTATGGCGCTCTTTCATCACTTGGCCCAGTTCTTCATTTCCAGTTGCCCACTTGCACTGAGCAAAGAACGTTTATAAATCAATAAACTATGTCACAGGATTTATTTGCTTAAAATCAAAAAAAATTGAATGTTTGCAATTTAAAAGCATACTCACATCGATTTTTCTAGACACGTAAAATTATATGGTGATTAGTCCCGTAAATACAGTGCATGTAGTATCTGGAGAACGCTAGAACGTGGGACGCAACGCGTTGCTTAGCGGAGCTTTCCACAACCAGGTATTTCCTCCAGGTGGGAACCGTCCCTTCTGGGTCAAGCTCTAAGCTCCCGCTCTAAGCTCCACTTTAGTGCACATAACAGTGTGTCTAAGAAATGGGCGAGGATAGGACAAGGAAGAGGAAAGAAAGATAGTGCGCGGTCTGGGCCCGGCATTACTCCGCCATTCGCCTGGTGCTGATTGGAGAAATCATTTATCAGAGCAGTCGCCTGCTAGAATGGTGCTCCAGAGAGGCAGTATTGGGTTTAGGAGCCTTGCAAGTACAGCAGCCCATGAAAGATAAGTAGATAACGGGCAGGGTTGGGCAGTATTTAAATATTTGTATTTGAAATACGTATTTTAAATACATTTTGTATTTGAAAACTGTATTCTTGATTTTTTGGCATGTATTTTGGAGATGTATTTAAATACATAAAATAGGTGCATTTAAAAAAGAAATACTTTAAATAAAGATGAAGAAGGAAATAAGGATAGCTTATTTTTATTTGATTCTGATAGTGGATGGACCTCAGTAAAAGAAAAAAGAACGCTTCTTTCGGTGTCCTCTTCATTTTTAAATGATAAATCTAAATCATTAATAATGCTGGACAATTGCTCTTCAATTTAAAAAAGCGTTTATTCATATAACTTTAATGTTCATTCACGTCAGCTGAACGACTGCTTTCCTTTGCGGGATTTATACATTCTTCAACTAGGGGTTTATTGCCTAATGTTTTGTTTGGAAAATAGTCGTTTTAGAAGGAAAATCCGTTTGTTTGAGTTAGGCATATATTTTACATTGTTTTATCTTTAAAAGTGTTTTTATACGTATATTACATTTTGTTATTGTTAAAAAATGAATAACCTTCAATTAGTAATTTACTGTGACATTTACAATATATTGTTGCAAAAATTGGTTATAATACAAAATTATGGCATTCACTGTATTTTGAGTATTTGAAGAATTTTAAATACGTATGTATTTAGCAAATAAAAACCTAATGTATTTTGAGTATGTATTTAAAAACTCATTTACAAAGTATTTTGACGAAGTATGTAAATGTTGAATTTAAAATATTAAATGCTCAAGTAATAAAGTAAATTTAAATGTAACGCGTCAGAAATTTCTGCATTACTTTTAATGTAAAATTACACGAAAGTAATTTTCATGTACGTAAAGTAAATTTAATGTACTCGTACAGTAACTTCAACGCACGTATACATTAAATTTGTACGTGTACAGTTAAATTTAATGTACAGCAGTAAGTTAACAGTCGTACATTTAATCCACATTGATTTTAATTTCAGCATTAAATTTAATGTACATATACATTAATGTCCCTTATATGTACAAGGTACATTAAAATTCATGTAGTCGTACATTACATTTCATGTGAGTGTATTTTGCCCCACCCTAATGCCAAGGAAGGGGGCAAGCGCGTGGGGCCGTGAGTGGACACGCGTGAGATGGGCCGGCGTGACGCACGGCGCGCCCGTCGCGTGCCCTCGCCGCTCCGCGTGCGCCACCGGGATTTCCCTCCTCCCTTCCCACGCCACGCACCGGGCTTTCGCCTCCATCAGCGCTGCTCGCCAACGTGTTTTATTCAATCACATCACGCCAGTCGCAATGGCAAACAAATATCGCACTACTTAAAGGATACGTGTGTTTGTCTTGCAGAAACCAGAATCAGATTTTATCTACTGACGCATCTTCTAGGTTTATGGTAGCTGAAATTCACACATAATACGGACTTAAGAATATGATATTTTTATATACTTAATGTATAATTTTCTACATAAGTAATATGATGAGATTTATTGTATTTAAATGCAATTGTCTTATAGTCTGTTTATAATTTGATAATAGAGAAATGTTTTGCTGGCGTGTACAGAATTATTGTCATGTTTATGTATTATACTTAGCCTGAAGATGGAGTCAAGGACTAGTCCGAAACGTTGCCAAGAGATGATGCTGTGACTAAAGATGTATTCTAATAGCTGATGCGTGAATGAATTCAGTTGAAGCTTTTTTTGGAACACTTAGCTCGAATATTTAAGCGTTCACGTCGCCATCGCCTCGAGGTGAGGCGGGGCGAGTCCGGGCGGGGTCCTTTGCTTCCTCTTTACACCCAAGAGAAATTCATTTTTTCCCTAACAGGCGGTTGTGATAAATGAACATGCAAGCAACGGCAGGTGACTTCAGCAAGGGACAATATGAAAAGGCTCGTAACGTGCGATTGCGAGGCCGAGTTTTTTCGCCTCTACTGCGCATGCGCGCGGCGGTTGAGGGCAGGTGGAGAAGCAGATGTCATTGGCTTTTCCCCAGCCGACCCTCCTTTGCACTGAACACTGTCTGCTTCAATACACACATGGAATGAGACTCCCTCACATTTTTCCATTCATGAGTTCAACATTATAAATCACTCCATTTCCAAATATTACGAAAATTATATTTGTCTTGTAATTAAAATACAAGATGCATCTCGTAGGGCGGAAGTATTTCAATCATTAACCATGATAGTTACTTTATTTCAATGAGGCATGAATTTCATCAATGCATTCTCTAGCGCTGTTATTGTGAGCATATACGCTTTATTATGTTCTCACCGTCCTTAATACGTTTTCACACTCAAGTACTGACGGTCTTATTATTTTCGATGCCTACAACGCGTAAGGCTCTACATGTGAAGTCACTGCAAGGAACCTTGACTCACAGTCGTGAACATGAGTGGAGTGTCTCCGAAGTCGATGCACTGTAAGCGTATCGAATGGAATGGAAACACGATCGGCCCAGACATGTCTGCTGTCTGCCATAAATTTATGTTGATAACAGCCACAATGGGAAAAGGGATTGCCAAATATCAGAACTACAACAAAGTATACACAGATGGCTCGAAGAGTAGCAACTTGGTGAGATGTGCCGCTGTAACCTCAACAAGAGTAATCTCAAGCAAACTGCCCGACAAGTACTCAGTTTAATCCAGCGAGTTGTACGCCATCATCACCGCACTAGACTACGTTCTCGAACACAGTGAACGCAAATTCCTCATAGTAACAGACTCCAAATTGGCTCTGTCGGCTATTGGAAATGCCTTTTACTCACGACATCCGCTAGCTTTAGACGTTGTTAGTATGACAAGGAACTCGAACATTAAAGGCAAAAAGATTGGTAAATGTAAAGGTTTTGGATGGACCCCGGCTCGTGTCGATTTCATAGAGATTGAGCTCGCAGACAGATCCGTAAAAGAGGCGTTACAACTTGATGAAAGAAGTAACCTTTCCATAATATTACAGGACCATCACGTCAACATCAACAGAAAACTACAAGAATTGGACAGACAGGAATGGAATAACAACGCCCGCTGCAAGATAAGAAGTGTGTGTGTGTGTGAGTGTGTGTGTGAATAAGATTATTATAATTCAGCCACATCCTTCTACAGAGCTGACGAGGATGTGTTAACTAGAATAGGTCACACAAAGCTCGCACATTCTCATCTGATCACAAGGAGAACGGATGTTATGTCTAAAGTATTAATGTTTCTATGTTTTAACACTATTTCTGCCCCAGGTTTGAGGCTGACCGGACGAGAATGGTTAATAACATGTCAAGAGTACTAAAGGACAAAGAACAATGCAGGCGGTTTCTCAATATTTTGAAGGGCATAAACTTGTCCAGTGATACATAAGACAAATGTATCAATTGGTATCATCAAGCTACAATAAAACAAGTGATATGATTGTTCCCATCCTGTCATAACATTCCATGTACAGAAATAATAATGTTATTGTGCAGATGTCGCTAATAACCTTTTGTAGTTGATGAGACAAAATAATGTTTTTCTAAATGTACGTCAACGATGGCATTTCCCACTTACATTCACGGTGGAGCCCGTATCTTTAAACAAGGGCTTAATTTCATGAAGGCGATGAAAAATTGCCCTGAAGTTCATGGACATTCCGTGACGACCACGCAGATAGTGCGACCTCTAATGAACTACAACTACAACAGCTGCCCCACTTAGCGTCCGAAGGTCAGTCATATTGAGTCGCTTCTAAGGTGGATAAATGTGCCGCTTGGGAGCCATATACCAAAGCCTCAAAGATAACCCAACAGGAGATTCATAAGTGTTTCCATCAACAACTCTATATTTGGGTCCATTTTTAAAACAAAATCATAAGAAAGAATGTAATGTTTTCCTAGGCATCAGTTGCAGCAACGAAGATGTTGATGACCTTGCTGCGAGAATGGCTGATGACCGCCGTGAATCACACTTGATGTGGGGTGGCGCAGAACTCGGATGGGATAATGCATCGAGAATGTGCTGTCACCTCAACGGCCAAAAACACACTGTCATTCTTTTGGGCCTTCCCTTCCATACCTTTCATTTTTAGGAGAGCTGACAAAACCTCAGTAAAGAGTGCTTCCGAGAAATGTTTCCAGTAAAACAACAATCTGAAACTCAAAGAAGGTTCCGAATAATATCAGAAATGTTGACTATTTTATTTTGTTCATTGTGCTGTTTGCTAAGCCCAAACCAGTCATAAGCCTGATATCTCTCTGTGAACATACCCATACCTCTTTCATATTAAAGTACACCCGTTTAATATGGTATGAGCATGATGAAAGCCGGAGTCGTGGAATCTGATGTGCATGTAAACTCTGAACGTACAACGAACGTACCTGGTCACCTCGATTAAGCGGTCTCCTCAACTAATGGTCCTTTTTTCATGCAACGGAATATTTCCATAAGACTTGTAAATAGCCTCTCTTTTGAGCGGCCATCTGACTCAGCTGTATTAAATAGATTGAACATTAATATGCGGCCACATCAAGTATTCTTGAACTGTATTATAACAAGAAGCGCAAAAGAGACCGAAATGACAGTTGATTTAATATCTTCATATGACGAAAAGCATTGTCAGATTACTTCAAATTATACGATCCAGTGTGCTATCTCGCAGAAGGATTGCTTTCTCTTTCAGGAAATAACATACGATTTTAATAAGTATCGCATAATGATACAAAGAGTTTGTTTCTCTCATTGCACAGCATTTCTAGGGTTTGCAAACTATGATAACATTTATTAAGCAGCAACCTCTATTAACAGTCAATTTTTACGTTCTAGCTGCTGCTTGGCAAGTACAGAGTAGGGTTGAGACACCACCTACAAAACATCGATGTTTCTAACCATCGACCTCAAACCATGGATGTTATTAAACAACGATGTTTTTAAAACAGCATTAGTAACCATTGACGTTCACGTGGAGGGAATTTCATTTTAAAGCTTATTAAATTTTAACTGAAAAAAACAATGTACAAAATCGTTAGGACTGGTTAACAAAACTTCGGTTATCTGATTGAATAATTCAGAAGTAATATAGGCTTCTTTCTTGACGAAAACTCGATTTTATTTGTTATTTATCACTTTTCTCTGAAGAATATTCAGTTTCTGGATATCTGGAAATTATTACAGAATTTTTTTATGATTTAAAAAATATCGACCATGTACAAACATCGAACTCAAAACATGAATGTTAAAAAAATATCGCCTTAAAAAATCGATGTCAAATACATTGACGAGTTTATATAAACATCGATGTTTTAAAAACATCGACATCGATGTCGTATCTATAGTATTGATAAACTATCGTAATTCTGTGGGGAAAACTGTGAATTTTTGACAGAAAAACTCTTATTGTCGTGCCCTGGTAACGAAGAATTGGATAAATATTGTCCCTACGTATAGTAAATTACTAATGTTTTGTGGTCAGAATCCGAATTGTTCATTCGAGTTTCGTTTGCCGTCTTGTCAGTTCGCAAAATCGCTGTGGTTTCAAAATTCTTCGACAAGCCCCAAGTTCCCTGCTGGTGTGGTAGTGTAATGAATGTAAGTGTGTGTGTGTGTGTGTGTGTGTGTGTGTGTGTGTGTGTGTGTGTGTGTGTGTGTGTGTGTGTGTGTAAGGAAAGAGGCGTGTGAGAAGAGGAAGAAAAGGTCGCGCACGGGCCGTGGCGTGTTTGTTAGAGTACTGCTCCGGCATTCGCCTGGCGTTGAGCGCTAGACTTCGCCTGCGGATGATGCTGAGCGCCTGAATTCGACCTTGCGAGAGTCGAGTCAGGAACCGACGGGAGGACCTCCCGGCCGGAGGCACTGGAGTGACATCAACTGATGCTCTGAGCCACCGACGCCGGTACGAAGCAATGGCAAGTGAAGCAATCTAACGTGAGCTTAAAACCTCACCAGATGACGGATAAGATGAAACTGGTCCAGCATTACCGGAGGTGTGCATCTTACACAAACTCACTTAACACTTACTTACTTAAACAAAATATTTGTATCATTTTTAAAAACGAAAACCACTCGAGAGCCAATCATGGTGAAATGGGGTCAATGGCATCCTCTCGCAGATTCCAAATCTCAATGCGAAACGTAGCACCTTTTCCACCCGGAGGCGTCGATATGAGTGACGCGGCGACCTCCAATGTCGGTGTCCCTGTCGCTCCATTTCGCACTTGGGACGCAAATGCTGCGCCGAGGCGTCAACGGCGCCGGGTGGGAGCGCCGCGGCGGCGCCGGCTGCGGGTGACGGACGGACGTGTGGAAACGCCGCCGCTCTGAGCTTCGAGGCTGGCGGACGTGAATGGCGACAGCTGCCCATCGGCGAACCGGCCTCGCCGCCGCGTACCTCATTCCGCACCTCCTGCGCCTTCCAACACTCCAACCCATCATTCAATATCTTTTTTTATTCGTTGCGTCTTTCATTTTATCATGCTCGGCGCAACGCGACTCTTCGCCCCGGGTCGAGCGTTGAGCGCGCAGTAATCCTCTATTAACATCTCGTATTTTGTGTGCGTCTCGCCTCGTCTGGCGGTTGTCAAAGAGGACCGCCAGGTAGCACCTCCGCGTACGCGCCTCCTGCTACGCGCTCCTGCGTCACTCCGCAGCGGCCAGAATTGGGCAGGAAAAAGGAAAGGGATCGTTGCGCGTCGCCAAACTGCGGTGGCGGCCTCACAGCGCGTCGTGTGCGGTCGAAGGAGGTGGGTGACGATGAACAGATATCCGCTTCGTTCCCAATATGGACATTTTGACAATCATTGAGATCAGTTTCTCTGGATAGTTTCATTATGATCCCCGTATCTAGCGTTTTCGGTTCCACCTGCGATGAATGCGTTTGATGAATGGCAGAAATGAAAAATGACATTGATATACTATGACTGACTGAGCCATCATTGCCAGTTAGTAGAATAGAGAGAACCCCCCAAAAGAAAACTACCGCTTTGACGACCAAAATCTACGTGGATTGACCGGAATTTCAATCCAGGTACCCAAAGATAGAAAGCGAGTGGTTTGACTACTTCACCTCAGGTCTGCCGATGGGTATTGGTTTTATAAGGGCCACAATACTAATCGAAGAGTTTTAGTGAAGAAATTGTTGAGCGAAAATGTCACGTTGCACGTTTCGTCCGAATGCGTCGTTTGTCTTAAGGGGGGGGGGGGAGCAGGCGCAAACGCACGCGAGCATCCTCACGAGTGAATCTTCGCGCAGCCGCCTGCGGACGGCGGATGGGGGGGGCGGTGCGGCCTCGCCCCCGTTGGCGGTGCGAGCGCCAAGCAGCGCCTGCCGCCGCCTCTGCCTTATACGGCGCTGCCGCCGCCGCCCGTGACCCAGTGCGCGCTGCCCCCGGGCGCCCACCGCGCCGGTGAAAGAGGCGCTGCTGGCGGCGGCGCCGGCGCCCGGAGGCGGGCGGGGGCGGGGCGGGGGCGGGGCGGGGAGGGGCGGGAGAGGGGCGGGGCGGGAGGGGCGGGAGGGGCGGGGAGGGGCGGGAGAGGGGCGGGGAGGGGCGGGCGTTGGGCGGAGTCGGGGACGGGGATCGGGGGCGGGGCGGGGTGGGGCCGGGGCGGGGTGGGGTGGGAGCGGGGCGGGGGCGGGGGCGGGGAGGGGCGGGGGCGGGGGCGGGGCGGGAGCGGGACGGGGCGGGGCGTTGGGCGGAGGCGGGGCCCACCCGGTGAACTTGCACTTGGCTGCGGCGCCGAGGGTGTGTGTGCATCGTGGCCGACAGACTGCGGGCGCGCGTACGCAGGCCCAGGCCGGAATGCGCCATGAGTGTTGCACAACGCTGCAGGAAAGCACGCACAAACATTTCACTCTCCTTCCACACATGTTATTTATACCTATATATTTGCTGTTTCTTGTTAAATAAATTATTGTTTTCACTGATCCACCACTTAGATTTTAATGAAAAATTTGAAGGATAGCGATTTTCTTCAATCATATCGTCCAAGGTCAAATCCTTTGCGGACAACAAAGACTAAAAGGTGACGAAAAACTCGCCAACATGTGAGTTGACATATTTTTTGCAGAGAATGCATCCTTTTCCATTAAGTCAAAAAATGTATAATTCTTAATTTTGAAATCTGAATTGGCTCGTACTACATTTATTGTTTGTGTTTTCAAAATTTACATTCTATGACAGAAGACGTTTAATTACGCAAACATTTTTTTTTTTTTTTTTTTTGGAATCGTACGATAATTGATGGAACAGGAACTATCATAAGTGTTGCACGAACGGTAAACCTTTTTATTCTATGCGAATTCTTAATATTAAATTGTATTAAACATGATCACATTCCACTCACATTTTTAAATGTAATAGACACGCATATCTCACATTCGATCACTACCATGATATAGTCGCATGAAATGACCATGAAGTTGAGAAGTAAAAGAGTTTCTGGTGAGCTGACGTTTCAAGTGAGAGGTGGAGTGTGAAGGGTAATGATGGAGTTGTTAAAGGTGGTGGAGGGTTAAGGTGGTGCAAATGTGCTGCTGCATTACTGATGCGATGTACTAGTGATGGGAAGAGAGAGAGAGAGAGAGAACGAGAGTTGTGGAGGGATTGAACAGCAGTGGTGCCGAGGGCAACGTTGTGGGCGAGTGGAGGACATGTAGAGACGTCCAGGGTTGGTGGTGTTGGATGAGGTGGTGGTAAAACTTAGAGGTAGTGGAAGGTGGCCCATTGAATTATTCGGGACGCGTCAAGCACTATGGTCATTAATCCCTTCAGTGAAGTTATCGTCTTGCTCTGTCGCTCGATAGTGAGATGCGGCATCGACCAATACGTCAGCCTTCTACGTACGTCCCAGCACAGCACCGCGGGCAACAAGCGCTGATCGCCGAACACGAGTGAAAGTAAAATGGCAGGCTGGGTCAAGGAAGCGGAAGAAAAGATCGCGCGCTGTCCGAGGCCTGTTTGTTAGCGTACTGCTGCGGCATTTGCCTGGTATTGATCGGAGAAACGACGTTAAAATACCGATCACAGCAGCGGTTCGCTACAATTCTCCTCCAGGCAGCGACTGACGTCGATCTAGCTGACTGGCAGTGTCGGAGAGCAGCAGAGGTAGCGGGGCGGCTGGGGCAGGCGGCGGCGGAGCAGCGGCTGCGCGCGCGCGGAGCAATGGCGCGTGGGATCGGGGCGTTACGGCGAGAAAGCAAAGCCAAGGGCTCGGCCACGTCCCACGCCGCTCTCTCCTCTGCCCACCCCCACCACACCCCACCCCTCGCGCAACGCGCTACACCACAGATTGGGGCGGACGCAAACATTGCCAAGCTCTCTCCGGGTGCTTCAGAACTCGATGTAAGTGCTACTCTCCACAATCACCTTTTAAGAGCAATTCACAAAATCTTCTCAGGGCAAAAAAATATCAGTTGCACATCAAAAGACGGAGACGCGTCGAATGACTCATTTGTCTCAATTGGTGAACTGGGAGAGGTGGCTCAGGGCATCAACTATTGTCTCTGCAGTGCCTCTGACCCGGAGGTTCCAGGTACCATTCCCGATAGTGGCAGTTTTCGATACTAGCTTGTCAGCTAGGGCGAATTCAGTGGAGGACAATTCGAGCGGCCTGCTGCTCTGATCGGTAGTTTTCCGTGGTTTCTCTGATCAACACCAGGCGAATGCCGGAGCAGTACCCTATCAAACGGGCCACGGACCGCGCGCGATCTTTCCTTCCTCTTCCTTGTCCTATCCTCTCCCCTTACACTCACACACTTACACTAACATGAACTCCACTACTACACATGTCCGGAGACCGGTCGGGGGCTTAGAGCTTTCCCCGGCTGAGGCGGTGCCTCCTGGTGGGAGGTACCAGGTTGGGAAAATCCCGCTAGCCAACGTAAGGTCAGCGCCAGCCAGAAAGATCACCGCCACCTCCCGAGGGAAAAAGCATGCACTACACTTATGGGAACAACGACCTTAGCAGTTGACGCGCCCACAATAACTAACAATGAATGGATCGCTTGGTGGGCGCGAAGAGGTGGAAGCGGGAGGACGGAAGTCGCTCGACTGCTATTCAGGCGGACGAATCCTCGCACTGCTGACTGCCTCCTTCGCGTCCCCCCCCCCTTGCGCTTTCGTCGCAGCGGAGGAGCCCGCGCCTCTCAAGCGACAGGACGCCGCGAGGCCGGGCCCGCACTGGGCCACCGCAGGACCCGGATCCGGCGCCGACCAGGGCGATCAGCGGCCACGAGCACCGTTAGGGGCGACGGACACGCGGATATCAAAGAGCTATTTCTTTTCGATTGGTCGGTTTGTTCACACTCGGCCGATCCTTCCCCTTGTGCAGAGAATGCTTCAAGTGAGAGCTCAGCCTGTAAAGTCACTTGTGAAAACGTGTCTCTTATGTGGATGTATCATCTACCAACCCTGGAGAAAACTGAAATTTGACACAAATCTTTATGTAAGAAGTAATTGAGTAACCTGCGCCCGTCATTGACCTTCCGGTTCACTCATCGAGACAAACGAGGTATCATTCGATACGCCTCGGTCTTCAGGAGGAGAAACGATCGTTTTTTTGCGGATACACCTCGAAAATCTCTGAAAACTCCCCCACAAATGAGATGGTATACGACGTGCCTCAGTCTCCTGGTGCTGAACTGATAAATTGTTTGCGGATCCATCCAGAAGATTCTAGGAAAGCTCTCCAAGAATGTGTGTTTTTGAGTTATTCTAGCCTACTAGAAAGCGTTTTGGGCGACCTACGGTTCCTACAGAAATCATCGACTCATTTGATTCCTCTCAGTGAGGTCAATGTTTTGAAATTCTTTTCAACCCGAGCCTTTAAGTGCATTCGAAATATGGCTTGCAACTAGAACAACATTTTTCAGTGTTTCAACTCATTTACAATGGTGAAACGCTCTGAATTACTCTAATCACCACCTTCCCGAGATCACGTGAATCCTTACGTCATGATTCATATACCAATTATAAATATCTAATTACGTAAGAAAACATACATTTTTTAAAAAAATGTACTTCTACCACTCTGGAAAAAATAATTTTGGAATACTTTCAAACGTTAAATCAACATTTAGTTTTGAGGACATGAAGAGGACATAAGTCAGTTAGCCCAAATATCGCAATTAAATCTGTGTTCATTGTTCGTGAAGTTGTTTAGCTTGTTTAATAAAGAAATGTATTTCATTACGCTTTATACAATACTTCCTGAATTATTTTCCTTTTTAGTATCTTCGATATGAAGGTAAGCCAAAAATGAGGTGTTGGTACGTGAGAATTTTAGCATCAAATACGATGACTCATTTGCAATGTCATTATCGGAAACTCAGAATTAGTGGGAACAAAGGTGTTCATGATATTAATCAGAGAACCAGCACACGGCAGCGCGAGTAAGATACGCGAATGAGAATGAAGGTGGACGACGGGTGGACGACGGGTGGACGACGGGTAGACTGGCACTCGGACGAGGGTTTGGACCACGCGGAAGCACACGCTCAGCGTCAGTATTGCCACCTGTAGGATAATTATCATTTTCTAGGATAGTTTTATACACGAAATAATATATTATAATGTTAATCAATAAGAATGAAACGGTACGTTCTAGAATAGAAACTTGCAAATGTACAAATGTTCTTTAATAAGCCGCCTGATAATACAGGGAAAGAATGTATTCATCATAGCAACACTTCTGGGAGTGTTCGGAATAGGTTTTCCAACACCACATTCTGGATTAACAGGAATCCCAATAGAACATCCGAGTCGATGAGCAGCGACCCACATTTTTCGAAACTTTTTTATTCTTTAATTTTAATTCTTAATAAATAAGTTTTCACGTATTATGCCCAAGGATAAAATCAGACAACTGTACGTTTACAGATTCTTTTCATTTATAACTTGCATGGTAAACATTCTCAAAAACGAAAATATTTTTGAAACCGTTTAAACCGTCGACAATGTCTCATTCAGCTTGTACATATGTATGTTGACAAATTTTAAAATTAATTGCGACTAATAAGATCAATGAATGCTACCTCTAGAACATAGACATTTCAAATCAATGCCTAAATTTATAATTTTCTGAGATTAACACATTCAATGAAACATTGATAGAAATTTTCGCGGCTGCTAAGCAATGCTGTTTAAATGCTGCCGTATGTTCAGTCACTCACGTACAGTTAATAAAATTCAATAAAATAATAATAAAATTCATATTTGGGAATCGTGTTAGGGAGTTGACTGGACTTTGTTAATAATGAAATATCTTTACGTCCTGACATTACTGCCCGTTTCCTGACATTATGTCAAATCAATTCATAAAAACTGCATGATAAGCGAGCTTCAACTGCGCTTCTGAATACCAGTATTGAAACTTGGTCATTCCACCGACATTCGTGTGGATCGAAATTGGGTCACTGCTGCTTTTCGGGACACTCCTGCCCCGGCATTTCCGGGTTCGTTCCTGGGAAACGAGTTTATACACGATTTCCCCTGCTATTAATTTCACCTCATCTCCATTATCATCGTTCACTTAAGTAGCAATCTTCTTCAAGTTGCTCGACAACCCTAGCCTGATCGCACTTTCGTCTCTACACTGCACTCAGACTTCACTCTGATTCTTGACATAAAAATCTACCACATGAAAACTGGTATTTTATTTCAGTTTTATTTTTACTTTTTTCAGCGTATCTGCGAATTTAGTATAGACGTTTATGAACAATACAAAATTATTCAGTTTTTGTCCAACGATATGATATATACTAGACATTTTTATCCAAGCTGCAAAAAGAACATGAATGTTTTCGAAAATAAAAAGACAAGCAAACCAAATTCGACTCCAAAATTGGCATTCTAACGACTCGTCCAACAGCCTGTGTCCCCGAGACAGACGCCGCTAGATGGTCTCGGCGCTTCGATGTCGTTATATGGTCGTGGAATCGCTCGCTAGGACACTGCTTTCGGCAGTCGGACAAATCGTAGGACCAATTTTGTTATGACACACTGATCGGTATCTCATTTCCTCCAAAACGGATAGCATTTGATGGGCAAACGGATAGCATTCTATAGATTATTTAAGAAGCCATTACCAAAATAACTGAACAGTGTAATGAATTTCATGCAGATAAATTAAATAAAATGTCATTACGATATTTCTTCACCGTTATGATAATAGGTTTGATTAGGAACATTTGTTTTATTCTCAGGTATACAATTTTCACACTTGCCTATCACTAAGAAATGAAATGTCGCAAGTCGGAGTTACAGACAATGCAGTCGCATTACCCTTTAATTACAGATTGAAGATTTAGTTAAGCGTTAATGGCATACCGTAAAAACAATCCGATTTTTGGAATTCGGATATTTTATCCTCCTTTGTCAAATGAAGAGATCAGTTGTTTTTCTAGCTGTGACTAGTAAATAATGATCACTCGAAGTACTCGCACTAAACATTTAGTGAAATATTTTACTCTAACGCTACGTGTTCGTTTATTCACAATGAAAAAAGTTTCCCCAGAAGTTCTCTTTGTAATAGTGTATAATCCTCAAATCAATAATGAAAATAAAATGACAAGTTTCTCTTTTTTTAAGACAAGTTCATACGATAATACTGACGGCCAGTTTCCTCCATTAGTTTTTACATTGCACTCAACTGCATATCGGGAAAGAATTGAGCTCGATTTCCAGGTCAGCCAACCCCGATTTCCCAAGTAAGCGTGTGCGTCACTGCACGCAAAGCCAGTGCCCGCTGGTCTCTGAATCTGTTTTCCCAACATTTTCTGTTTTCATCGTGTACATCGCCTATATAAATCCAGTTTTAAGTGGGTTGAATGTGTGCAAATAATGATCAATTACTTTATAATACGTTAAAAAAATTTTTTTTTGTAACGATGTCATTGCAGTACCTCTGACCGGGAGGTATTAGGTTCGAGTCCGGCGCCAGGATCGTCTGGAGGAGAATTCTAGCGGTCGGCTGCTCTGATCGGTAGTTTTTCGTAGTTTCTCCGATCAACACCATGCGAATGCGGGAGCAGTACCCTACCAAAACGGGTCACGGACCGCGCGCGATCTTTCCTTCCTCCTCCTTGTCCCAACCTCTCCCCTCACACACACACACACACACACTTACACCAACATGCACTACACTACCACATATTCCGAGAGGCCGGTCGCGAGCTTAGAGCTTGTCCCGGCTGGGGTGATGCCCCGCTGGCGGGAGAGTCCTGGTTAGGGGGAAACCCCACTACCCGCCGGTCGATCGGCACCGGATCTCGCCATCCAACGGGGGAGACCACCGCCATATCCAGAGAAAAACATGCACTACACTTATGGGACTAATAACCAAAGCCGTTGACGCGCGCGGATACACGAAAAAAATCAATCAATCCAACATTGGGCAGATGAAACTCGAAAAGAGTGGTGCATCGTTGTACACAAGGCAATAGGTTCAATGTATACAATTATTACGTATTGTCTCGGCTGGGGCGGTTCTGGTGGGATATAGCTGGTTTGGAAAAAGAAAAAAAAGAAGTCAGCAATGCGTCGTGTACGTCGGCGCCGGATCTCGCCATCCAGCTGAGAGAGATCAAAGCCACCTCCGGCGATAAAAGCTTGCCCTACACTTACGGGACCATTGAGTTGACGAGCCCGAAAAGAGTAATCAATGAAAAAACGGGAAATTAAAAAGGGCATCATTTACATCTGGTGAATGATCGCAAGCCGTGTTTCGCGTGCCGCAAAAGGCGCGTGCGCCGCCTTGGCTTCCGATTCGCAGCTCAGCGGTCGCGTTGAGTCACGCGCGTGCGTCGCTCCCACGCACTCGGAGGCCTCTCCGTCTGGCTGCCCCACCCCACGCCTCGCCACTTTCTCCCCTTTCGGAAAACTGGATTGCACCCTGTGCGGCCAATTTTAGATCCATCACATGATTCAGTCGACTCTTGTTAAAGGGAATTTCGGGCAACTAACAGTTTTGTTCACTATATCCGATGATGCCAAAATCAAATGGAATTTTTCCAGAATAACTCATTTTATTAATGTACAGCAATCTTCATTGACAGAACGAACTGAAAATTTCAATTTTTTTTGTTGGTTATATAATCTCGCAACAACATCTATGTCATTAGCGACCACTTTTAGAGTTAACGTGAAGGTAACTATGAAGAATGAACGCGAAATGATAATGATGAGGAGTGAAAGGACGAACGCAAATACAACCATGCCCGAGGCGGGACTCGAACCCGCGACCCTTCAGTCCGAGATCACTACGACACTGCTGCCTCAGCGATCTCGGCCACCGGGCCGACTTCAATATCTTTAATTGTACGTCACAAATTCAAATATTTTCGATTATTTGCTTCGTACATGTTTCATTAGATCCTTCTCCAGAGTGAGGCTTTCTCTTGATTCTGCATTGTCTCTGTCTCTAAGTCTCTAACGCCTCTAGCACTGTTGGAATATCATCCCCCTCTCCGAAGGCCCTTTCAAACGCCTAATAGCATACAAGATACAAGTAATTTCCAGGACTATGTTCTCGCCGCAGTTCAAGCCCAAGTTCATGTTCACTATTGTGAATTCGGTTATTACCGAATCTTCTGATGCTTATTTGTAATGTAAGTGATACAGAACTAGTGACTCCTGTTCACTATAAACCGAGGGTTCACTATAATTATAAAACGAATATTTACATAATACGAAATTACATTTATAAAAAAATCCTAAACAAATTTTAAAAATAAAAATTAAAAAAAAAACGTTTTAATAATCATTTGGAGAGCGCAAATTTGTGCACGTTTTGCATTATACAACTTTCCCGTTAGTAGCAAAACCTTCATGACTAACTGAAGAAGCTACTTACTGAAGCAGGCGCGCCGGGTTGGGAGATCAACCAACCGCGTCATGTGGCGTATACATCGTGTAGACAGAACGCAGTAATAATGTAGGAAAAAGTACGATTAAAAAAAAAAATCTTAACATAAACAAAAAGCCAAAGAATCTAAGAAAATTGATAGAATAAAAACAATATTTTCTGAAAATAGCAAAATATGTAACATAGTACGAAATATGAAAAAAATATGAATGAATGAAATAAACATTTTGATATTATGTTATAACGGCGGCGTTCGCCGAGATGATAGTTTTTAGAACGGCAAGCGGAAAGACAAAAAAAATATGTAATACCATCAAAATCCCGTCTCTAGTGGTCAAGATGGTACTTCGTTCCATCAGCACTGTGAGGGTGGGCGAGGACGTTTGCAGAAACCAGCATTGCTCTTGTTTTGTCTGGAAGTTTACATCGGATTGCACTGCTCCTTTCCTCTTGAAGAAAGCGATTACGATGACGTAAGTGGCCGTTGGCGGGAGCGTCAGCCGTACCGGCTCTCGTCACTCGCCCGCGCTGCGCATCCTCGCGTGCTGTAACGGCTCCAGCGGCGGGCACGCTCCAGCCCTCGCGACCGCAGGCCCGTTGGCGCGGCGCTTCAATGGAGGCGCGCCGGAAGCAGCTGCCCTCGCCCCCGCCCCCGCCCCGCCCGCCGGTCGCCAACCACCAACGTTTAGGCGGGAAATGCAGTGCTTCAAGTACAATTAAAGTATACTCCTAACAAGGTAGAAGGTTCGTTTCGTGATATAACCGTGTCTAGTTTTAAAAAATCTCAAGCGTTAAAGTGTTGATGTTCCATTTTAGTTGAAGTTACGACGAAGCAAAAGTGGGTAAATTTCCGGTAAAATAAAATAAAAGGTGTAAATGCATATTTATTTTCTTCTGGAGTTACATAAGAAACACTAGGTTGTAGGTCATAATTTTAACGATGTTGGTGTTCTTTAAACTATAATTTTCGATTTACTAATATTAACATACGGCTAACAGCCGTCCAAACGTTTATATAATGGCAATCCTACAAATTTCATTTGGCGATATGTGCAGAAATTACAGGCTTTTGAATACATGAAACAGGGGTTTTGTTTAGGATTTTGGACGTGCCCCTGCTTGTCCAAAGTATTTCATTGTATGTAGGATTAGTCATAAGTTAATTGAATGCGTGCATGGGCAATAAAAATATCAATCAATTTATTTTCTTTAACGGCGTATTAAACACATTTTTCATTGCATACCCCACAATACATCATCCATCTTAATATTTTAAAAGGCATCGACACTTAATTTTTGCAATCTGAAAAATATACGCGTACGCGTTTTTATTAATATAATATTAAATATATATAATATACATAGATAAAGAGAGAGAGAGAGAGAGAGAGAGAGAGAGAGAGAGAGAGAGAGAGAGAGAGAGAGAGCGAGTCCTTGCTGTTCCACAACGCAACCCGTGAAAGGGACATAGCGTCTAATGGCGGGGGCTGCTGCTGTGTGTCGCGAGGAGAGCGAGATGCAGTCGGTGCGCGCAAGAAGCGAATGTGCAGAGTAACGCGACGCAACATTGCTTGACTGGCTGTGGCTGTCACCGGCGCCACATCCGCGCTCGCGCCCGGCCGGGGGGAGGGGAGGGGGCGTGGCTGGCTTATTCTTGCGTTTTCGCAACGTGGCAGATGGCATGAGGTCATTTTTACATTTCCTGCCTTATAAAATGAATCTTTATAACAGTGATAAGCGCATGTTTGAGCCCCGTTGAGTGAATTAAAAAGATGCGTTTTATCAGGCGTCTTGACATCCGCCACGTTACCAAACCCCGAGTGTAGGAGCGGTTTGTTGGTTTGTGCGCGCGTTGCAGAGTTTGCCGCCCACTGCGCCGCGCCGCGGGCACTGCCCCAGGCGCTTCCCCGAGCGGCGACGCGCGCGCGGCCTTCGCTTCTGGAGGGGGCGGGGCGGGGCGGAGGGGACTACCAAGCGCTTCGTGCGCGCACCAGGATTAACGTACGAGCGCGCGCCTAAAAATAACATTCCCATTTCAACACGCTCACGCAATTATGATCTATTAACACAACAATAATAATAATAATAATAATAATAATAATAATAATAATAATAATAATAATAATAATAATAATGGCAGTCCGGATAGCCGAGATCGCTAAGGCAGTAGTGCCGTGGCGATCTCGAACGGAAAAATCACGGGTTTGAGTCCTATCTCGGGCATGAGTGTGTTTAGTGTGTGCCGTCCATTCATCCTTCATTATCATCATTCCACCTCCCATCCCCCCAGGACTAGCAACCCTGGGGTATAAAAATCGGATTCAGCGCAATGCTGATCCCCTCATTGATTTCATCCAAGACTAGCGACGTCATAAACGATACTGACCCCGTGGCCCTGCGTGTCCGCTGCCGCATGTCCTGCGTGGTCCAAGACGGCGAGCAAAAAAAGTAATAATAAATATTCCGAATTGACAAAAACAAGGAAATTTGGAAAATACCCAGAGAACAGATGGTTTGCGAAGGGTTGCATTGTCCCAGTAGGAACTGTTGGCCACAGACCTAACGACACAAGCGGCTGGGAGGATGTGCGTTCGCCTCTACGAATACAGACAGCGCTTCTGGGCATTGCTCGCATCCTGCGTAGGTATGCGACCTCTCCGGTTCCTAGGTTGCAGAGTGGGTCACGATCCCATGGAAGCCTAAGGTATGAAGGTGGTAAATAATAAAGATGATGAGTGATGTGAATAAAGATGAGTACGTACTCTGGAGCAATTGCTCACGAGTACAAGTAGGAACTACTACTTCTCATTAGCAATTACTTCATTTCATAAGAATAAAAAGTTTCGTGAAATTGAGCATTTACTTCTCTGAGTGTTGCTCACTAACTGATCTGCTGCGATTGGTCGATTGTCCTTTGATTTGTTTGTCCACTTGACCGCGCGTTGCGCATGGTCGTTCCATCATGGCGCCTCGTGCTTGTTCCTGACGGTGTCCACCGTTTTAGATGAAGTGGTGCAGTTGACGTGACATTGTTGGCGAACTCGTAGGGAATATTCCATGATTCATTCACTCACTACCTAAAACCTCACGAACAGCTCACAACAAGCGTGTCTAACCTCTCTTGAATCTACTAAATACGATTTGAGTCGCCTACCGAGGTTGCTCCCAAAATTCAAAGTAAATGCTTTGTACTAGAGGCAAATTCTCGATTTTATTCATCCAAAAAGTAAGCACTTGCTCCTCAGTCGAGCAGTTACTCGCCAGTGAAGAATTGCTCAAAATAAGAGCAATTACTCATGAGTTTCATTCATACTGTTTGAAGCAATTGCTTTGAAAACTCGAGAAATAAGCAATAGCTCATTTTTCTTCATATCACCCAATGTCAAGAAAGAGAAGAACTTTAAACAGCGAAATTGAGAGCTCCATCTCTGCAGCTTACACACAGCATTTAGAATAAAACTTAAATTCGCTCCATGAAGTTATAAGTTGTGCCGACGCAACCCCAGGATAGAGCAGCTTTCCCTTCACTGTAGCAGCATGGAAATGAAAGAAAATGTGTACTACAAACTTAGTCATTCTCATTGTCACATTACAAAATGACACGATTAAAACTGAACGGCAATATTTACCTCCCAATTGCAATAACAATGTTTGTCAATAAGCTTTTCAATAAATAACCTCGTATGCTTTTCTGAAGACTAGATGTACGGGCCTGAACTGTAATTCGAGAGAGCACGTTAATTACATTACTACTCCATTACAGTTCCTTATCATTACAATTCCGATTCACGCACTGGGAAAGTGGGAAGGGCGAAGGAGGGGAAGCTGCTGAATATGGCAGGAATCTGCAAACAGGTCAACAGAAGGAAGATACTTCGTACTCCTCATTTTGGTGATTACAGAATTTCAATGTACGACTTTCACTTCTCTTGCCGCATGCCTTCCTACTACAAGTAGAATATACTTTATTACTTCCCTTTCACGATTCGAGAAAACAAATATTTAGCGAGTGAAATACATCTAACTGCTCTCTATTATTGAGATAATATTACATTTTGAGCAAATGTACTTTTGTTTCAAGTCAGAACTAGCATGCAGCAGCAGACTCCAGGCTTTGCTTACGGAAGCAGCCAATGTTGCACTGCTACATCTTTACATTGCAATATGTTCTGGGGAGGAAATACTTCAACACTTCGAATAAATTGATATTTACGTAACTACATGGTGGCCACTCATTTCCAGGTACAAATTTCCCTGACTTCCCGGTTTTCGAGAGCATTGTTTTCAATTTGTCATTGACAAGATTGTAGAATTTTTCACACTATTTTTTAAAAAAGTTAGGAAGGCTGATACTAATTTACCAGCTCTCTGATTTCACTGTCATAAGTACAAATTAAAATAAATAATCAACAAGTAAAAATGACTTCACTATTTTTCCTTTAACTATTTTTAAGGAATAATATCTAATTATATAACCGTCTCAAAATTTTCTCTGACTCCTAACGATTCTTTTACAAATTCCCTAATTTTACCCTGATTTTTCCAGAGTGATGAAACTCCCTGATTTTTTCTTTTGGATTTTCCATGTGTTTACAGAAAACGACTATCCTGATCTAGGACAGAAAGTCATTCCTTGGCGTGCGAATGGAATTTTGACGTTCAAGGAGAGGAAAGGAGCCAAGTTGGCATTTTCAAAATTCCTACGCCAAAGACACTTTCGTAAGCGTTGCAAGCATTATGTTTTGTAGAAATTCATGGAAAATTAGAAGTGTTTTCTCTGGGGATCGTTTTCAATGCGCAAGACGGTAGCCATGTTGATTCATGTTGCCCCGGTCTTGTTTACTTTCCACTACCCAGTGGTTTTGTTTCCGATTCTTCTTTGCCGTGCGAGTACCGCAAAGTAACACCACTCAATAAACAGTGAAGGTAAGTACAGTCGACTCCGGCTATAGAGAACTCGGATATAGTGAACTTAGGTCACTGGTCCCGGTTTACTTACATTTCAAAGAAGCATAAGAAGATTCGGTTAAAGTGAACCTGAACTTCGGCTATAGTGAACGTACGAAATACAACGTCCTGGAAGTTAATTGGATTTTGGATGTTATTAGGCGAATAAAAGGGCCTTCCGAGAGTGGGACGGTGTTCCAACAGTGCAAGAGGCATTGAAAGGTGTCGAGACTGCATTACGATACTTCGAGACAGAAGGCAAGGCAGAATCAAACATGGAGAGAGCACGAACTCTGGAGACGAATCGAGAGAAATTAGTACTTAAAAATGTACGAAGCAAACAATTGAAAAGAATTGCTTTTTAGGATAAAGGTATTGAAATGTTCATTTCGTGGTGTTAATGAATTTTGCGGTATATTAATAAAATCAATGATTGTAGAGAAATTCCATTTAATTTTGACCTCATTGGATATAGTGAACCTCTGATATAGTGAACCAAACATGTTAGTTCTCTGAAGTTCACTATAACAGGAGATGACTGTAGTTTCCGCGTGCGAATGCTGAAAATGATGTTTATAAATCTCGCGTCGGGGCAGCTTCTACCGCTGCCGCCGAACACTAAATCGCAAAGCACTGAACTACAAAAACTCATCTTTTTCATTCAGAAAGACACACAAATTTTATATCACGTTAAAAATCTAGTTATTTGTGAACTGCATTATATTTTTTTTGTTTATTTCTTCCGGTTCGACTTTTGTCCTGTTTTGTGGGAAATTGTGGCGAATGATTTTTATGAATTAGGGAGGACGAAAGACGCCTTGAGGAATCTGGATCTAATGCGTGAAGGATGATGAGCGTTTTGACCGAGATTCAATGTCATGGGAAGTGTTGGGACATGCTGGGAGGAGAGAGAAATATTGTTGAGAGGTTTGCGAGATGAATTCGGAGAGGAGAGGTATTTGAAGCATTAAAGGTATTTGAGGTATATGATAATTATTCACCGAAGAAGAAATTTGAAAACTTTTAGATTTATTATACACGTCGAGCATCGCTTTGGTGGTGGCGGTCAATATGACCTGCCAACTATTCCTATCTTGGCCCGTGACGCACGCGTGGCAATGATTGCTGGCCCTCAGAGGGTCGAGTGGGACCGCACGGGTCAACCATTCACACAGACTCGCCCGTTTCCTTTCAACTCTCCGACAACAACAAGCCTTAGCGGCACCTCAAGGAAGACAGATGGACAATCTAATCTAATCGGAGGTTATTCAAAAGAAAATCCTATTACAAGATCATAAGTCTGTGCTCACAAAACTCCTTTCACACTTTTGAAACAGCGGTTTTTCAACAGATCACATGCTTACAAAAGCGAATTCTTAACTTCGCATGATGTTCCGCAGATACTAAAACAAACAATGAGGATTCAATATGAATCCGAGTGTCCACGTATAAATCCGGTGTTTTAATATTTTTTCGCTATTCAAGCGACTGAAATCAGTATAAGTGATACATGTGTATATATATATATATATATATATATATATATATATATATATATATATATTTATTTATTTACTCAATGATAATTTGTTTTGCAATTTCATACTACATTAAAAATAACTCAAAATTATCTTACCGAAATTACTCTTTTGGAAGAACTCACGATCACACAACGATTTTGCCCCTGGAGGAATGGACAAGATGCATAAACAATAAGTAGAAATTAAACACTGTGTGAGTGTGTATTTCATTTATGTTACACCCTTAAAATAAAAACGAATATGACTCGTGCTATTTATCCGAGGAACAATAGGCATGGAAAAAATAAGATCTACTTTACGTTACATGTTTCCTTAGAAATATCTCGAAGTCAATTCAGTCGTTATGAATTTTGTAGTCCTTAATCCACGAACGAACGCAAAGTTTTCTTTATGTAATTCAGGAACAACACTCTCAGCAACTTCTTTCGTTACAATCTCCGGAAAACAAACGTAGTTCTGACACGAATGGGTTCCTTCTCTTCACCGAACCTCTCCATTCTCGCTCTCCTCCACTCACGTATTTCCTCTGCCATTATAAACATTTTCTCTTCTCTCTCTTACTGGTTCTTTTCTTCCCTGCCCAGGTACATTCTATGCCCTGCTTCATCGTCGACCTTTAGTTTGTCAGTCGGTTTATATTTGTTTGTCCATATCTCCTTTCGATTGACCTTGATTCTTATCTTCGCCTCGTTCTTCCCGAGTTTAACGACCGTCTCCTCCAACCGCACTCGTCTGTCCCTTCTCTTCATGATAATCCGAATTGTATACCAAGAAAATCGTACCCCTGAGAATCTGGTTTCCTTTGCGATCGTCCGCACGATTTGAGTTCAACACCTTCACACCCTGCCTTCCCAATCTGGGCTTGCAGTGACCCGTTTTCCACTTCAAACAGAGAGGCTCGTTGGTTTTCCTATCGCCCGCGGGAGCGCTGATAGCGGGCGGGCGGCCCTTCCGCAAGGGGGAGCCAATGAAAACGCCGAAGACCAGGGGCGTCAAACTAGCAAAGTTTAAAGGGCCATAACTAAAACCTTTAATATGGTCGCGGGCCATATTTACGTTAGACCTCATTCGCAATGCAAACTTAAACGTAACGTAATGCTGTAAAGTTAGCCGTAAAATTTACACGTAAAAATAAGCATTCACAATGATGAACGTAAGCTGAAACGTAAGTTTCGCCTGAACCAATCAGAATTCAACGTACTGAAACGTGATCGATTCGACTCTAGCATGGTGGAAATATCTTTCCTTCATAGTTTCTAGCTTTTTTCGATATTCCTATTGATTCTGTTTTAGTAATAATGCTCGCATTTCCTTCATCTCTTGTTCCTAATTTACGAATAATTCGTCGAACATAATTAGTTTATTCGCCATGTCAAGTTAAAGTAACTATAAAAATTGCCCAAATTGTTACTTTGAATTCACTACACACATCAAAACCGTTCGCAAACTAGTTTTCTACATTACAAGAACAAAATGACATAATCACAAACTATCTGAACACAGTCCGAAATCGACCTTCCACGCATGCTTTCTGATTGGTCTCCGGTAGAATTCGGACGTAAACTTAAGTTTACGGACTTATGTCTACGGTTACGTCAAGGCATTGTGAATGGTCTCGCTTAGTCACTCGTTTGTAGGTTTTGCGGCTACGTTATGTTTACGTTGAAATTTGCATTGTGAATGAGGGCCATCCACACCTCACTTCCCCGTATTGTTGATCTCGGCAGTTTGCCCGGCTGCTCTTAAACGGGGGATGGGGGGTTTGATGGAACCATGGGCGATACCAGGCAGTACAATGCATAACGCAAGGAAACACTTTGGGATGATTTTAAATTTCTCAATTTACTAGCAAAAAAAATCTTAAATCTGTACTTATATCAAAAGCTATTGCCACACCAAGAGTGTTGTCCCCGGCAGGGCGCGCGCAGTAGGCCTTCAATCTTCTCGCCCGACGTGGATGCAAGGGATTCTGACGTTCACTTTTCACTCATAACCTCCCGCGGGCCACGATAAATGGCACGGCGAGCCGCATGCGGCCCGCTGTGGACAGCCCTGACGCAGGCGTTAGGCCATGGGCTGCCTAGCCAAACAGACGAACCCTTCTCAACGACCTTGCACGCACACGTGAACACGCCCAATCTTTTATATCGATTCAATAAAAACTGGGCACAGAAATCCTACGTACAGTCAAACGGGATATGGTAAAATGGTTCAAGCGATCAAGCTCGGGGCTCGGGTGATAATTAATTTTGAGCGCCACGAATGGTGAAATGGATTGTTTCGAGAGCAACGATGATTAAGGGCATGTGATTACAAACACCATCCGTTTATAAAGAAAACAGTTCACGTTCTTTGGATCTGGTCGTGGTACACAATAGTGTGTTGTAAAATCCCGTCCATATTGCAGCTTTGGAACCTTAACGGTAGGTTCACGTTTAGTTCAAGTTCAGCATGAAAGCAAGAATGGCTCCATTCAATTAAACGGCAACGAGCGTCGCAGTAAACGTTACGTTTTCGTTTTATTGTCAATGAACCTTGTGGCTCTGCCATGATCTTATTTAAAGAACTTTCCAAGTCCCCCGCGCAATGAAGAAATCAGTTTAAAATTCAATGATATAAGCCACAAGGCAGATCGATCGGGGAATATCGGTTTTGGTGAAACAATCCTTTAGTATGTCGCCAGCGTTGTTCAAAGAAAATGGCCAGACAGACGTCAGACGATTTTGTCATAAACCAATTTTTCGATATCAATGACGCACAACACGTGTGCTATGACTAGTTAATGTGGCATTTGAAGTAGTTTACTAAATATAAGAACAAGAATTATCCGTTTTTCGTATCAGGTATCTCCAGTACGAATGTATCTGACATAAATGACCGTTTTTCGTTGCAGCATTACATAACTTTCTGTATATTACGTAAGTAGTATGCGAGAAAGAAAAAAGTACAATTCAAAATTAATATCTCCGACGGGCATTGGTTCATCGTCAAGAACTTTCGATTAACACATTAAAAATATTGGTACCAAAATTATCCTCAAGTTTCCATACTAATCTGCCTTCATGTCGTGCAACTGACAAGACAGATTTTCTCTTGAAAAAGGGTTTATCCACTTCAAAGATTTAATACCCGTTATGTTAAGAATTTATTACAACGAATTGCTGATAATTTTAAAAAAAAAATATTCAAACTATAAAATATACAATAAAAAATTAATCTTAAATAAACCTAAAAAAGAAGATTCAAAACCTAAGTAATTTTATACAAGTATTTCAGAATAAATGTTACAACTTATAGAGCATGTAAAAAGTCGAAAATAATTACTTTTCTGTTAATGAACATCTAGTGGGCAATTGCACGTTAAAGGATTATACTACATGCATTTTTACGTGTGCCATTTGCCCCCTGATTAGGCAACGCGGTATCCACAAATGTTCCGCAAATCTTGATTGTGTCAGATCGCGCCCACCCGAACATGTGTGCATACGGCGTTGTCTAAACATCAGGTGCAAATGGCACACACATAAATACAACAATAGTACAAGTCTTTCACATGCAATTTCCCACTATATGTTCATCAGTGAAAATATATCATTTTCAACCTCCCCTTAATGCCTCGGAAGTTTGTAATTTTATTCTGTAACTTTTGTAGTGGAAACGTAAAATGAACTAAACATTGTATTATCCATATGTAACAACATTACATGGAGAAGAAATTATGTACAAATGCAACACCTTGAAATCTGAATAAGATAAGACGATGGCGTTTGCATCAGCGGCCGCTGCGCATGGGAGCGGCGCGCAGTGCCACGTTACCGAAGGGGCTGAGGACGCTGCAGCCGCGGCGCGTAATTTTTGGGGGCGGACGGATTTCAGTGGATGCAAAAGTTCATAAGGCGAACTATTGAATGTATTTATAGAAATATTTCTTTCCTATGTGTAACAAAAGAAGAGTTAATTAATCAAACATATCCATTGATATACACAGATAAAATGAATACAAAAATATTGTTTATTTCTTTCATCGTTATCGTGGTGAGAATTATTTATACGTATACGTATAATCAATTATTGGTACGTACACAATATTTGCGCCGTTTACAAATATCTCACTACAATTGTTTAATCAAAATATTACAAATAGCTTTAATGTTTGAAAAAAAAGTAAACTACAAAAGCGCTAAAACATTTGACAGCTCGTAATTTTTTATTTTTTCGTGTTTCTGGGCACGTCATCTGCTTGGGTCACTAGTCCCGTTAATGTAGTGCATGTTTTTTTCTTGAGAGATGGCGGTGATCTTCCCCCGCTTGAGGGCGAGATGCGGCGCCGACTAGGCGTTGGTTAGCGGCGGTTCCCCCTAACCAGGACTCTCCCACCACCGGGGCACCGCCGCAGCCGGGACAAGCTCTACGTTCCCGAGCGGTCTCCTGGAATATGTGGTAGTGTAGTGCATGTTAGTGCAAGTGTGTGTGTCTAAGGAGAGAGGAGAGGACAAGGAGGAGGAAGGATCGCGCGCGGTCCGTGACCCGTTTGGTAGGGTACTGCTCCTGCATTGGCCTGGTGTTCATCCGAGAAACCACGAAAAACTACCGATCAGAGCAGCCGGCCGCTAGAATTCTCCTCCAGACAGCGACTGAATTCGACCTAGCTCAAAAGCTAGTGTCGAAATTCCTGTGTCAGTCAGGACTCGAACCTAGGGCCTCCCAGTCAGAAGCGCTGCAGTGACATCAGTTGATGCACTGAGCTACCGCTCGCATGCTTGAAGGCGATTCAGGAATCGACAAGGAATTTGTGAGCGAAATAACACGCGCTGAAATCGAGGAATGCTGCAATGAGAAAACGCATTTCCTCTTCCGGGCTGGGCTGGAGATTCGAATTTTTAGAAGCAAGGAAACTACATTCAAAACTCACTGACATCGACAATTCTGTTTCTTGAAGCGATCGAAAAGCTTAGTCGGGATACTTGACAAGGAAATGTTAAACACATTTAACGCGGATTCAGAGAAAAATGAGCGTCTACACTATCATTGGCTGCAATTAGCTCAGAGACAGTCCTGTCGCTCTCTCTGGCCGAGAAGTCGAACCTAGGGCTAAATGTAACTTCATTTTCTGTGCACGTCTTCTAGAATTCAGTGAGAAATACAATTATTCAAATAATCGTTTGCATGTTGTCGCGGCAGGAAGTAATAAGAGCCAAAATTTATTGCTTATTTATCCTTGAAAATAGATTTTATTACATGGGAGTTTTTTTCTTTTTTTCTCCCTTTCAAAATTCAAAATTTATTGCTTATTTATCCTTGAAAATATATTTTACTACATGGGAGTTTTTATTTCTCCCTTTCAAAATTCAAAATTTAAGTAGTATATGACTTAATGTAGGGATCACAGAATTTTGAAAATGTGCACACAATTCACTTTTCCCCATAGCACGTCATACGCAGTTTTAACTGTTTTTTTACGTAAAATAAATAAATAAATAAATAAGTCCTAGGGTTCGAGTTCCGTCAAGTGGCTGCAGACAACGGCTGAATTCCACCTCGCTATGTAGCTAGTGTCGAGAACCACGCGCAGGACCTCCCGGTCAGAGGCGCTGCAGCGACCTCAGTTGATGCCCTGAGCCACCCCTGCCTCGGAGTTTGTCCCCCGTTCCGTGTTTTGTCGCGGCGGAAGAGTAACCTGCTTCAATCAATAAAATGCCTAATTAAAGTTAAATAAACAACAATCCAAGCACACACAATGTCGTCTTGTTCTTTAATACAAATTAATATAGAATTATTTCCAATTGGACAATTTCATTTTCACCTGATAAATGAAAGAAAATAATCCTTACATCGAATGATCTGAAAAGAAGTAGATGTTCAAATTAAGTTCGCATTCATGCGTGAGGGCCCTAAAGAAAATATTTGAATATCTCTGAATGGTTGCAGAGAAAAATAGGTCAGTGCGACATTCTCTCAAACATGCTGCAGCGCAAAAGGTGGGCCTTATCGATTAACTTCTCACCACATCACGTCACACAGCTCTTGTTCTGAAATCAAACACGGATGATTGTGTTTGAAGATACTGAATGAAAGTAGATAAAAAATATTCTTTGCATTCCAAAATAATAATAATAATAATAATAATAATAATAATAATAATAATAATAAATACCAAAGTGAAACAAAAGTCCGCAGTGTTGCAAATACTTGTTCGAAGCAATTATTTAGGCCTACAAATACAAAGAGAACCGATTAGGGTTTCTCGACACAAACGGAGTCGTTCTCGCGTTCAAGTTTCGACTGATACATGCTTCTGGGCGTCAACAGCTTACGTCATAAGTCCTGTAAGTGTAGTGTATGTTATCGCGTCAGGTGGCGGTGATCATCCCCCAATGGATGGTGAAATTCGGCGCCGACCAACATTCTGTTAGCGGTGTTTCCTCAAACAGAAATCTCCCCCTAGCAAGGCACGGCCCCGGCCGGGACAAGCACGAAGCTCTCGAATCGTTTCCCGGCAGGTGTGGTGGTGTAGTGCATTCAAGTGTAAGAATAGGACAAAGAAGAGGAAGGAAAAATCGCGCGCTGTTTGGGGCCCGTTTGTTAGGGTACCGCTTCGGCATTCGCCTGGTTGTTGGAAAAAAACACGGGGAAGTACCGCGCAGAGTAGTCAGCCGTTAGAATTATCCTCGAGGCAACCGCTGAATTTGACCTCGCTACCTAACTAGTGTCGAAAATTCTGCCGCCGTCGGGACTCGAACCCTAGGACCTCCCGATCAAAGGCACTGCAGAGGCATCAGGCGATGCCCTGATCAGATGAAGCCGGCCCAAGGCAGGATTTGTCAACACCAGCTAGTTAGCTAGGTCGAATTCAACCACTTACTGCAGTAGAATTCTAGCGACTAGCTACTCTTTGTCAGCAGTTTTCCTTGGTTTCTCCGTTCTGCACCAGATGAATGCCAGAGCGGTTCCCTAACGAAAGGGCCACGGACCGCGCGCGAACTTTCCTTCTTCATCGTCGTTCAACCCTCATCTCTCGCACAGATAGATTGCCAGCGGCGAGCGGAGCGGCTCTGAAGGGAGGCGGCGCCCCACGCGCACGTGTAGGTCGGCACCGAAGCGCTGCCACAAATGACTCTCAAAACGCGAAGGAGACTAGAGGCCACAGCAAGCGATGTGCCGGGAAACGCCAATCAATGGGCCGCAGTGCACATTACCCAACGGGCTGAGTAGGCTGCAGCCTGCGGCGCATGATTTTGGGGGCCCAACGAATTTCAGCGGATTCAACATTTCATAGAAATATTTCTTTTCATATTTGTAACAAAAGAACTTGCTAATTAATCAAATTGCCAAAAAATCCATTCATAAATATTGATAAAATGAATACAAAAATATCGTATATTTATTCAATCGATATCGTGATGAGAATTATTTATACGTATATGTATATTCAATTATTTATACGTACACAATATTTGCGTCGATTACAAAATCTTACAACAACTTTTTATTCAAAATATTATAAATGGCTCTATCTTTAACAAAACGCATATTAAAACGGCGCTAAAACATTTGACTGCCTAGGGAGCACATACGTCAGTCAGGCGCTGGGACCACGTGCCTTACTTGGGGCTGAACGCCACGGCGTGCAAAAACGAAATTGTCAAACATGTGTTTGACAGTTTCCTCACTAGGCTGTATGCGTTTCCTAATAAATGGAAAAACAACAGCTCTCTCGGGCTCCCTCTGAACACGACACTACGCAGCTGCACAATGGCAGCGGGACCGGAGGAGGCGAAGTGACGGCTAGGCGACTGAAACGGAGATCGTCTTTGTTTACGCACACTGTCAGAAATTACAATAATTTCATGTACGACTGTAAATGAATTTTAATGTGCCTTGTACATTAAATGCTGATTAATGTACCTGTACATTAAATTTAATGCTTGAATTAAAACCAAGGTAAATTTAAAGTACGCCTGTTAACTTGTCTACTTTAAATTTAATTGTACACGTAGATTAAATTTAATGTACACGTACATTAAAGTTACTGTAGGGTACATTAAATTTAATTTACGTACATAAAAATTACTTTTTTACTTTAATGAACATTACATTAAATGTACTCTAATGTACTTTACATTAAAGGTCGTGCAGAATTTCTGAGTGCAGCACAATGTGAATTTGAGTTATGATCGCTCTTTGATACGTTTTCTTTCCAATTTCCTTGATTTAGATTCCAAGAATTGAACTTTTCTAAGGATGGGAATCAGCGGCGCACGCTGCCTAAAACACGAGGGAGGTGCGACTGTATTTCAGTGCCCCCTGCGACCCCCTTTCTATTACTCTTTTATTTAAAAGAATACTTATTTTACTAGTAAATAAATGAAATATAATACAAGTACAATTAAATAATTTCAACTATACACTTAATAAAATACAATTGGTTTTATGTTGAACCATTTACAGAGTTGACAGATGAGTTGGAGAGTCTCTTCCCTAACTGCCACACATCAAGAGGAAACCCAAGAATTGATCATATTGATGAAAATAGAGTGAAAAATTTTCGAGCGAAAAATAGAGTCGAAATTTTCAAGCGGGGCTACGGGCCCCTGCCCCCTCTATGCGCACACCAATGGTGGAAATCATAAATTAGGAAGTACCAGAGTATATCCCCGCCAGGGCCATGCCCAATAGGCAGGGGACATCCAACTCACCCTGATTGTGGGCATGATTCCCAGCCTCATGCGTCCTGCATTTGAGTTCGTAGAAAAGGTCGGAAATAAAAAGCAAGCGTAGCGCTTAATGAGTTTGATTTTGGGAATTGAAATGGCAACCCTTTGACCTCCTGATCTTCCCTGACAGGAAACGGCCATGACACTACTTCGGGGGTCCTGGACTCGAAAGCAACAGCGGTCGCCTCTACGAGTGCAGCGAGCGGTAGACCCGCGAAACGGACCTCGCGGACGCCGGGGCATTTAAAAGCTCAAGTGCACCACCGTCCTACTCTTCAGCACACTTGATCGGTTCTTTTAGTTTTCCTATATTAGGAAGAAAGTTGTAAAATTATGTAGGAATAAATGCCTATTTTTTAAATACAAAAACGTGTTTCGTGGCTCCCTGCTACCAAAAATGTAGCATTTCGTCGCACCTACACATGCTTTCTTTTTTTCTCTCTTCTATAAGTAGTTTACTCAGATTATCGTTTCGGGGGTGCCCTTCATACCCAAAATGTCATTATTTCATCTCTTTTCGACGGTCGCTCGGTGCAGCGGTGGTAGCCCCACGAAGCAGACTTCGCGGACAACAGGGCCGACATCGTCCGTCCGCCTCGCCACAGGTTCAGAACAAGAGAACATCTAGCACAGACAGCCAATGCCACTAGGTTTTAATTTTAAAATTATCGCGTACAATACAGTTTAAAAACCAGTCCCTACCCCGCAATGAGTTTTTCTGTCGAACAATTGCTGAGTTTTGCTGTATCTTTACAATACTTTCTCTTTATTTCATAAGTACGTATTAAGGCGAGAAAGTAACACGAATGCAATGCTTCCCAACGCTTTAAACAGAAAGTTAAATAATTGGAATTTTCGAAAAAGTAGTGGTTTCAATGAAAATCGTAATTTTTAATAGTCATTATTTCACAAAATTACACTAAAAACTAGTATAACATTTTTTAAAAAACGTATACAACTTTATTTAAAGATCTCGTTTTGAAGAAAGGATTTTATTAAGGGAAGGTTATCAATCTTCAATATTGTGGTGTATTGTGCACACCGAACTAATTTAAACTTTCAAAACTTTCGAAAATTCAAATAATGCAATGAAAATCGGACCTGCGCGATTTTTTCAGCGTACTTCGCTCAGTTGGAGAAACATCTGAAAATATGGAGCCATTTAAAGAAAATGAAAACGTCTTTCAGGCTTCCTATGAAGTGCCCCGAAAATTCGTTTGGAATCCGTAAGACCGCATCAGTCGCCAGATAGCGCGGGGAGCAGAGTTAGTATTAAGGCTCATTCACAATGCAATCACAAACATAGGCATAACACATAGACATACACATTAACATAAGCGAAGAGTTAGCGTATTCACAATGTCGAACATAAACATAGGCAAAATAAGAGTTTCTATTGGCTATGAGACATTCTAGTTTACTATTGGTTGGATATGAGAATCGATTTCGAGATATCAAAACAAATACGACAAACACAACCACGCAGCACACGAATAGTTCGCCTATCGACTTCGATACTCGATTTTGAGTTATCGAACTGTGATTGGCTCATTCCTTATGTCTGACATAAGCATAAGCACAGAAGCTTGAAGCTTGCAAGCTCTTGAGTTAACGTCTTACGTGTTATGCTTATGCGAACGCATTGTGAATGAGTCCCCTTGTAGACGTAGTCCTAACTTTTATGTTAACGCTATGCTTATGCTTATGTTTGCATTGTGAATGGGCCTTTAGAGAAATCCATGCCAGGCGTTTCGTCGTGAGCGAATTGCCACGCGCGTACTCTCATCATTTATAGTGTATTCCCACGAGAGCGAATCTTTCATGCAAACAAATATTCAGCATAATCATTCAGGGACACCATTCACGCATGCGCCGTTTTACGGAACGTTCCTTCACGAACACGAATCTTCGTCGGAGGCAAAGGCGGCTCCGCACATGCGTCATTCGGCGAACAGCGGGCAACCGCTCGCCGAATCCCGAGTAGTGTGGAGGAGGTGCTCGCTATTTGCCGAGTGACGACCATTCGGGGTTCGCCCTACCCACCGCGTGTCGGACGTTTGGACGCATCAAAGGGAGCGTCAGGATAGGTGCTCGGGAATGCCGAATGTGTGGAGCCGTGCTAAGGCAAACATCCCGACCACCGAATCCGCGGCCAAGAACACGCCTGCACCCGAGTTGAACACCCCGAGCGAGGTCCGCTGCCGAGTGCGGGCAGCCCCGGGGGACCGCGAGGGGGAGCGAGGCCGGCCAGGGGAAGAAGGGCGAGGGCGAGGGCGAGGGCGAGGGCGAGGGCGCGGTTGCCGCGTCGCAGGGCAAGGGCCCGCGCGCGCCTGCCACCTTCTGCGGCCAACGCAGCATCGCTCCTCTATGTCAAGAGAGGGCAAAGTGTATCGGATAGAGTTCATGTAATAACTACGGGGCGGATTTTCATGTTCTAAAACATCACCGAAAATGATCAATAAAACGCTCTTAAAAAGTTTGAAAATGCCCTAAAAGCAAAGAAAAATCAAAACAAAGTTCAGATAAGCTCTCAAACTGTTGGTTGTTTAACAAATGTAATCAACGCGTCTTCTTTTCGTACAAGTCAACTCAACTTACAAACTGTTGCTTTGGACTGGGCCAGGAAATCTCTGTCTTTAGTTATCGCGGAATCCGCCGAACCTGGTGGTGCTGATCGCACGAACTTTAGATCACATACCCACAACGGCTGACATGACAATTTCTGTGCGAAGAAATCAAACAGGCCGTTCAGGAATTCTGCAGAGAACATTTGTTGCAGCTCGTATATATTATTTGAAGCAAGTACCATTAAAATGATATTAAAAATATGAAATCAACAAAAATGCTTTAAAAATGACAGAAAAGGTAAACAATGACTTATTACTCCAAATCGAAGAAAAATGCAAAACATTGTCGTGTAAAATGGGGTTTTTCCTTTTGTCATAACATAAAATGAATGTCTGTTCTAAGGCTTTGTTCTGAAGTGAAAAAAAAAACACATTTCATTAAAATCCGCCCCGCCAATACAATATTAAAATTATGTAATAATAAAAACATTAATCTTCCAAAATTTTTCAATATTTTAACGTTTTAAGCAATCATAATATCACACATTTGATTGATTGAAACATTACCAGTTCACATACCAAATTAGGAACAATTTTTAGTATATACCAAATTAAAACTATACTACAATGTGATCTACAATGTTTGTGTCTTCAGCCAAAATCAAGTATTTGTAATTCTATTTGGAATGCATGATGAGACGAAATAGTGTGCCTCAAAATGTTTCGTCTTTGAACTTCTGGTGCAAAAACGCACCTATTTTCTCGCATTACTTGAAAGGCAATATTAAAACTTGACTAAGACTTGATTAAGACTTGTTAGGCAATATTAAAATACTACACGAACACGCAAAAGTGTTTCTAACCAAGGGACAAGCGCATTTTCTGCTAAATCAGAGAAAAAATATTTCGTCTAAAAGACATTTTTTCATATTTTCTCATTTCTTAGATCCCCTAATGACATAAATAAAATTTGACTTTAGGAACATTATAGAAGAGAAAAACATATTCCATATGCAAATTTTCAATTAAATATTTGAAGGCATTTTTCAGAATATGTCTTTTGAGAGTTTCTGAATGTGTGTAATTTGGAGCTCAGATTTTAAAAAAATAATTTTTTTAATACGAGAAATTTCAAAAGAAATAACATGGATGCACTTGCACTCGCAAGGGCAACAAAAAAATTACGCCCTTCGTGTAAATATTAACAACGTGAGGGATGTAGTGGCCCTTCAACTGGACATACTTTCCCGTATTATTCTCCTTTTGCAATTTTTGAAAATTCAGAGAGTTCACCTGAAAAAATATCTGCCTTTAATACTGTAGTTGTAGGACAATGCCGAAAAAAGTGAACCTTCACAATTTTCCAAAATTCAGAGATTTTCTTGTTCATTATTTCTAGTTTTAAAGAACAGCTTTCATTAAAGAAACAATAATGTAGTTTTACAAAGTTAAATTTTTTTGTTTGCTATTTTCGAAAACAGATTTCGCCACAAACGGGACCTGCGCCAATTCTTTACCAACCTTTGCTACATCCGGAAAAATTAAAGAAAACCTTTGCAGCCGCTTTCGGTAAAATATGTGTTTAAATGTTGCCAATATTTCACGTAAAATCATACAAAAACGACTCAATTTTCAAAAAATCTTACGTGACCTTTTTCAACATCTGTGTTTGAAAAACAGATTTCACACAGAAAAATATCTCGACCTTCAATTTTGTAGTTGTAGGAAGACGCAGTAAAAAGTTTAAATTTTTGCAATTTTCGAAAATTCAGAATATTCAACGAAAAATAGATCAGCGCTCTTACCCAATTTTTCGGTGTCAAGGACTCACACAACGTGGGTTCTGACTACACAACGTATAGTCTAGGAAGGGTCTAGAGAAGTACATATCGGAACAAGATTTATGCACTTTTTCGTTACAAGGGTTCCAAAATTTTAGTTTATCTCTCGAAAAATTGCCCATTTTTAGCATCAGCATTGCACTACTTTCTGTTTTACTACGAAATTACGTAGAAAGGCGAGACAGTAAACCATAACAAGGACGCGTTTATTCGTAATGGATGATGCGATTAAATCTTTATTAGGTAGTAATTTTGAATCCATCGAGAGCGCCCGCCGCTGCCCCTCTCCTGTCTCTGAAGCGATGATTTGCTTTCGAAGGAGTCGCTTTCTACGAGTCGATTCGGAAGCGCGTATTTTACGCCAGCCGACTTGAGCATGGAATATTCTCTCATACGCTAAACATGCTGGAATGCCACTGAGGAATTTTTAAGAAAGTGTAACAGAGGGGCGGCCTCTGGAGTATTTCCCACGACTTTTCACAGAGCTACGAATTCTATTGTGCGATGAGAAGAATTCCCATTGGCAGATGCGACAAAGAGCAATACACGCGGGCTCTTGTGAGGCAGATGGAGAAAGGGGAAAAATAGAACCGTTCTCCTTATTAACTATTGCAAGAATTATCACGAATACGAATTATACTTAATATGTAAATATTCGCAGAACATACAGATTTCTGCAATACGTAGTAAAGTTTCTACGATGAATATCGCCAAAACAGTGTGAACTAAATAGTTAAATAAATCAATATTTTCTAAGACCTTCACCAAACGATAAAACAGTAAAAACTAAATCTAGAAAAAACAACAATATTCATCTACGAATATATTCTAAACTATATCCCAATGTCATAGAAAAATATAGCATTTATTACTTGCTTGAAACAATATTAATGTAAGGATTGGATAAAACTAGTGAGAATTTTTTTCTCTGAAATGACAAGAGGTATTCTCATTTACACGCCTTCAATGCAATCGCCTCCGTTATTAATGACCATTTGCGTAATGTTAGGAAGGCGTCGTTCCCCATCTGCGCGTTCATGTCCCACCCTGACCGCCTTATTCCATGCATAATTTCTTCTCTGGTAATGTACTGCGCAGTGGCTCTTTCATTGTGCCGAAGAGATCATAATGACAGGGGCATTGCCTGCACGGGGGCTTTCCCTCACAGCGTCAGTCTCATCCCAGCGCTTTACCCCATCGTGCGACTGTGGAGTATGGCAGGGCAGCATCACCACAGACTTCACGCAGTCCCACGAAACATTCTTACTTACTCCGACCTCGCCACAAACGATCATCTATCTTTGTAAATATGACGTTAGGAGCCGATTTACAGGCTGCAATAGATGGACAGAGCAGTGGCGGCTCGAGCTTACGAAGCACGGTTGCACAACCCCCAGAAAATCGAACAAGATCATAATATCTTAGAAACGTACATTTTCCTTTTAAAACATTCATTATTAGAGATATTACAGCAATATCGCTGTATATGAAATCATTTTGAAACCAAAGAGCGTTCAACTGGCGCTCTCTTCGGTGCTGCGCCAGGAATTGCACCACGCACTTGGCTGTATTACTGAGTTTACTGCTTTTCTCTTTGGTCCTTCGATTTAACACGAGGAACATGCGGCTTTTTGGTGGCACAACCAGGCGGGTGGCGCTGTCAAGAACTGCGCGGCGATGAAAAGTGTCTCAGGGGAATACCCATATTCTGTCTTCGTCTGACTCCCTGCAACGTACTTTTATGAATTTCGATTGTTATCGAAAGTACACAAGTTCAGACAATTATTGACGATATTCAATGAATTGTTTATGAAATTTCGAGAATTTTTTTCATTTCATATTAGGTTTGTTGATTCAAAACGTACATTTGATGAGTTCTTTGTGTAAAGGTGGTCGTTCTGGATGGAAGCCCCTTAGTGTCTCGCGAAAGTCAGTGTGGCTGCAGCTGGCCAGCGATTTGCGAACGTTCTTGTGAATACGACTGTGTCGAAGATCTTTCATTATTGCCGAATATACCAGGGTAGTGAAGTTTTCGAAATAAAATAATTTTATTTAGGTGACACGCGTCGAAGCAATAGTGCTTGTTGCAATGTGCTGGAGTCGAACATAAGTGCCTTACGGAGACACGACGTATAAAATTATGTAAATAGTGTTTCAACACAGACTTTTATTTCACTTAGTTTTAATTGATTTGAATTGTTTACATTTATATAATATGTTCGTATTTTGAATTTTGGAAATTACATATCCGTCATTCGATGGAGAGGCACCAACCGCCCTGTGGCAGGGTACTGTTCCCGCTCGCTGCATCCTCTCGTCTAAAAGTCCTTCCTTTTGTCACGACAGATGGCAGCACGTCGAAGCACCGGTTTCAAGTTACAGCAATATTCAATATTTTTTTATCCAACCTATGTATGTTCGGCACGGGGTCACTAATTTCTTATTCAACAATTCCCCGAGAAGCATAACGTACTAATGACTTAGGATTAATTGCCTACAAAAAATAGATCTAAACACATCCAAGCTTTTACAGAATATGCACCCATTTTATGATGCCACGATGTTTAAATTGAAGTTTGGTGTCGTGTTGTAAAGTGAAGTGCAGTGGAGTGTAGTTATAAAATCATGACTTTAATAGTTTAAATATCTGTACAGCATAGCCATGAAAATGTTCTTATTATTACTATTGTTATTTTTATTGTTATTATTACTATTAATATTATTATTATTATTTGTGCAGCGCATTTTGCGTAGAAAATCATCACATGCTTAATATTTTACAGCAACTATACCGAAAAGCTATAAGCCTGCAGATTTTGGTATTATTTTATTACTATTATTATTTGGACCATGGCTTCAACTAATATCACTGCAATGCCTCTCGCGGGGAAGTCGTGGGGTTGCCGTCCCAATGGTGGCAGGATTTCCAACACCAGCTTGATGGCGAGGTCGAATTTAGCCGCTGTCCGGAGGAGAATTATAATGGCCGGCTGCTCTGCTCTCTCAGTAGTTCTCAGTGGTTTCTCCGATCAGCACCAGGCGAATGACGGAGCACTACCCTAACAAACGGGCCACGGATCGCGCGCGATCTTTCCTACCGTTTCCTTGTCCTATCCTCTCCCCTTTACACACACACACACACACACACACACACACACACACACGCACGCACACATTAACATGCACTATACTGCAAAAGATGTCGGAAGCATAAAGCTTGTCCCGATTGGAGCGGAGCCCCGCTGGTGGGGAAAACCCCGCAAACGCACGTGTATTTCGGCGCTGGACCCCACAATCCAGTGGGGAAAGAACGCCGCTACCTCCGGTGGTAGAAACATACACTATTCTAACGGGACTAATGACCTTTGAAGTTGATGCGCCCGGAAACATGTAAAAACCAATCAACTAAATAATAATAATAATAATAATAATAATAATAATAATAATAATAATAATAATAATTATTATTATTTTAAAATATTTTTAAGTCATTTTGCATTAATAAACATCCTTCTTTGTAATGTACGTAAATTATAGTGTTCTGCCACCAGGTTGCATACATGCTCCAATAATAAATATCTTTTATCTTTGCTTCAGAGGCGTTTTATCCGCAGCAAGGAGCAATTCCATTTCCCTCGTCATCCTCCCTCCCAAATACGACCGCAACCATCTGACGTACTTAGCTCTCTGCACACTTCGGTCGGCAATGCGCCTCTTCAATCAGAATATACATCCAGACACTATTATCTTAACGACTTGAATTTTCTTTCATTATTTACATATACAGAATTCTCGGCTATGCCTCTCATTTTCGGATTCTATTGACGTACATTCTCTCATTATCGAAAAAGAAAATTAACACTATCAAATTTTACACAAAATTGAATACTCAAATAAGAATATGTGTTAAGAAATATGCTGCTACTGTACTATATTAAGTAACAATTATATGAAGTTCCTTTCAGCAATTAAACCAATATAATCTAGTGCATCAAGTAGGTCTATCTCGAACTTTTCAAAAAACCTTAGATGCATCAAAAGTTGTATGGTTATTTATACGGGTCGAAATGTACCTTAATATCACTTGTGTTGCGTAAACTTCGGTGTATGAGCATGTGGAATGAATGGAATGCAGAGATCGTATAAGAAAATCACTTCCGGTATTATATAAACACGACACGGGGAAAAAGAAAAAAAAATATTTTACTGGATTCCAATATCACAACTTTTAAATATGATTAATTTATTTTCAAAGAAACGGTAAATTTTCCCCATTCATATGGTCTTGAATGAATTCATATTTATCTCCGTCAAAGTCACTGAAAATGACCTCTCAATGAAAAATAGAATTGATAAAAATGGATATAATATTCAGATGCGGTATAACCAAGGCTTCTCAATCGACATTCCTGAAAACGAACAAAGTAAACACGAACTAAATTGATGTTGCATTGTATGTGGCATCCCTCTTCTTCCGTAAAAATATTTCATAAACCAAACCTAAAACGTTTTTATTCGCCCAGTTTTTCACTTTACGAAATTATACGCGATCATACCAATTATTTCTTAACATTCGTAAACAAATACCAGTTAATGAGAACCTGTCAAAATGTCAAACGATGCAAGTCTGTCCTGCGTTCTGCTGAAGTATTACAATCACATGTTCAAGAAGTAAAATTCATGTATTTTCAAGATATGACTATCTACTCACCAGATCCCTGCATAATCAGAAAAAAGAACAAACATCTTCAGTAATATCAGCGCTGCCAAGTCCAATATCAAAAAACTCAAAGTAGACCAAAATCAGTTTCTCCTCACCATCACGAACGCTCCATGGTACATCTCCAAATGTCAACTTCACAAGAATTCCGGTTAGAACCGTTAATCAACTACATAATGTTTGTATCCACCCACATCTTCCAAAACATTCCAATGGTACCCAATCTAACCCCTCAAGACTTTGGCAAGAACCAATACACATAACCCGTATCAAGAACAAATTTCCACTTCACACTTTCCTCTCCACATACTGTGATCTCGATCCAAAGTAGAGTTATCATGTAAAGATACCTCTACCACCCTTGTAGTAAGAAAGATTATTTTGAGTTAATTTTAAGAGGATTTAAGCAATCACAACAAAGTTGTATTGTACAATCAAAAAGAAAATAAATAAACAAACAGGTGCGGTCTGAAGTTCGGTGGAGAACTGAAGGGCAGATCTGCCTCCTTCCGCAGCGAGCTGCAAGGCTTGGGCTGTGAATTCTCTCAGGCTCTATCCAAAGTCTCAGTAACGTGCTTTCAGCTAGGACTATGTCAATTTAAGGATCATCCATTTACGTGAATGAATATGTGGACGTTAACATCGAGAAATTTTCTTCCTGCTTCGGAAATAAGTTGAAATGTTTGCAATATTCCATCGCACGTCCTCTGAATAATTACACTTTAATTGCGTGCGAACAAAAACGGGCATTACATGAACAACCTGCGTGTGACGAGTAGCGGCAGATGTTGCTCCTCAACGCCTCGTCGTGGGAGGATTTGAACTAACATCACTCCTTCTATCGCCTTGCTTCGAGTTCGTCTTTTCTGCAGGACTTCACGTTAGGTTAGACTGAGGCCAGTAAACAGGCGCCAACAAAACAAATTGTTTACAATCTTTTACTATAATTATAGATAAACAATATATTCAAAAAAGCAGGGCACTTGACCAAAGTTATGCACAGACAATACACGAAAATGAGTTTGTGTTAGTTATTTGTTTCCACTAAATACGTGAACATCTTCGTATGTATTTAATATGGTTTGTTATATACTTTTATTGTTCGCATAATACCGTGGAAATCGTACACAAAAGCTTATAATAACTCAATTACTTTCAGCGGATTTTGAACAACTAACACTCGCAATAGGAATTCAAGCTAAATTGTTTGTGCTTGAAGCATTAATTAGTCCTATTTCTCAAACTTTGGAACCGGCGTGTGCATCTCCTTCGCCCAAACAGGGAAGCCAGCGAGTGCAGGCCTCGCGGCGACCCTCCGCCCGAGATCAATAAACGCCTGCCTCCTCGTACCTCGTGAGTTCTCCCGCAGCGCCGCGACCGCCTGCCGCCGCCGCCGCCGTTGCACCACAAGTCGACGCACGTGCGCGCACCCGCACTGCACTGCTCCTCGCCGGCCGACGGTTCGAGCGCCACTGCGGACGGCGGCCTCTGGCGGCGCCGAGCAGGCGCAGGGGCCAGCCCGCGCCCCGCGCGGCGGCGGGCAGCACTGCGGCCGCAGCACGAGAGGCGCGCGCAGTTTGAATGCGCTCGATGCGGGCATCGACAAAATTATCCTTGCGCTCGAGTTCTTGATGTCTAATAACGGTTGCTTCTATATGCTCTATTATAGAAAGTGTACTTTAATATGCTTTTTACATCATTTCCACTTCCCGTACAAAGAATTCAAAGAAAAAAGAGAAAATAGCATATGAGCGTTTCTGAAAATGCGGAAATTTCAGCAATTTTCACAAAGAAGGTTTTGAGATTTTGAGAAACTATCAAACATCATTTGAAGCACTTGTACTCCAAAGGCTATAATGTACACAAATCTCAGGTAAATATTAACGACGTGAGAGAGATATCAATAAAATTACATTTTTGTCTTTTTTGAAAAAAGAAAATATGGCGAAGTGACTTTTAGGTCATCTTTTATAGTGCGTCCCTACAAGAAGTTCAAAGAAAAAAATGGAGCCAGTTTTTGAAAATCATTTTTAATATTTTTAAAATTTGCATATTTTTATTCAAAATTTCGCAAAATCTACAACTATTTTTATTTACTAGACGTTTATTAAAGAACGAATTGTCGAGAACAAATTTCATTTGAAAAAAATCTGTCTCCAATATAGTTGTATGAAGCCGCCGAAAAAATGTAAACCATCGTAATTTTCGAAATTTCAGAGTTATCAGTGAAAATCCAACATGCGGCAACTTGATAAGTGTATTTCACTCAATTCTTAGAAGAAATTTAAAGAAAGGATTTGGAGTATTTTTTTAGAGAATTTTTAAAAAGTCCTAGGAGCTTTGTGCAAAGGACCCCCAAAATTGAAAGAATGTTTTTTTCAGGATCCTAGAGCCCTGGAATCAGGGCAAAGATGGTCACACACAGGCGGTCAGACAGTTTGTCAGTTGTTCACAGACGGTCAGACAGGCGGAAATTTAAACAAATAATTTGAAGACTATAAAGTTAAATATACCATTTTATTCAACGATGAGAACATTGTAATACTAAATTAAGTAAAGAAAACCGCTTTATCTTATCTCTTCCAATATGTGGCCGTTAAACAATGAACTTCCCAAAGAACCATCGCTGTATTGTTGCCCAATGCAGCGTACGGTGGTAACATAAAATTATTGTAACAAAAGTTCGTACAAAATTATGGTACTTAATTTTTTTCAATTTTTCTTCCACATTACATTTAACTCGTTATTATAAGAGAGAAAACCTAATTGCAATTAAAGTTTGTGGATTGCTTGAAAGAAAATAAATTAGTACACTGAGAACACAAATTATAGAATAGAGTAAAAAAATTGATTAATTTTGGGATTTTCAACAGTAAATTATAATTAAAATTAAATTATTTTTATAACCTTTTTGATCCATTCCTGTTCAAGGATTTTTCTCGAAGTCTGTACCTATGGGGAGACCTGTACATATTTAATTAATTTCAAGCACCCATTTCGCGAAAATGACTAGTTTTTTTCAAACAAATGTACAATACTTTTTTTAATGAGCTGCTTTTTCAGAACAGATTTTGTTTAAGACAACAATATATAAACTCAATTTTGTAGTTTATAAATGTTAAGTTCTTGCAATTTTCAAAATATAGAGATGTAAACAAAAATTAGACTTGCGCCATTCCTTTAAGCGTTCTCGGTTTTATCCATTCTAAAAATTTTAAGAATAAATTTGGGGTTTTTGGGAAAATAATTTTGTATTTAATTTCATAAATTTCAAGCACAAGTTACCAAAAAAAACTTGTCCATGACCTTTATCATAGAGCAAATTTTTAGAACAGACTTTATTTAAGACAAAAATCTCTATCTTCAATTTTGAAGTCTTGAAATACTAAATTTATGCAAATTTCGAAAATTCGGAGTTGGCTGAAAATGGAGAAGAAACCATATTTTTTACTGTCCTTTGATATATATGAGGAGAAAATGTAAAGAAAAATTGGAATTGTTTCTGAGAAAAAATGTTTAAAAAATAAATATTGCTTATACGTCGCGCAAAATTACAAGAAAATTACTCAAATTTTCTAAAAATTTAAAATGACATAATTTCAATATTTATCTTTAAAGAACAGTTAAATTTTTTTTGGAAATACCAAAAAAACAATTTAAAAAATTGGTTATTTTTTTTTAATTTTGAAAATGTCTGCTTCATGTAAAGTACCACTCAAAATTAAAACATCGGTTTCAAATTCAAGGGCCCACGACACCAGCTAGATCGATTGGGGAATATCGATTTTAGAGAAAATCGGCTGAACTGTGAAGGTGCTACAGATGGACCGACCAGGAGAGGTGGCTCTTGGCATCAACTGATGTCACTGCAGGGTCTCTGACCGGGAGGTCCTAGGTTCGAGTCCTGACAGCGGCAGGAATTTCGACACTAGCTTTTCAGCTAGGTCGAATTCAGTCGCTGACTGGAGGAGAATTCTAGCGGCCAGCTGCTCTGATCGGTAGTTTCACGTTTCTCCGATCAACACCAGGCGAATGCCGGAGCAGTACCCTAACAAACGGGCCACGGACCGCGCGCGATCTTTCCTTCCCATTATTTGTTCTATTCTATCCCTTTCTTACACACACTTATTATTGCTGTTGCCACGTGCAAGCTTTCTCTAGTAGCGGTGACTTAAATCCCACGGCCACCACGAGAAGTGTAGATGAAACATGTGCTTCTAACTACAATTGTCATAACTATAGCCAGTTGATTGTCGCAGCCAAAGAAAGCTTACATCGACAATTATCGCATTCGTACCAGGAAAGTGTGGTTGATGCTAGAATGGGCTCTTAGAAGATGAGGTCTTACGTGGACTTTGAGATTTCTGGAAGAATTAAAATTTGTTGGAAGGGAAGTTACCCCCATCCTCTGCGGCATGACTGCCACGGCCCCCCCCAAAAAAATTTATTGATCTGAATGAGTTTGCTTGCTAGCAGATGCCTAGAAATGCTAGCAAACGTACGACTGAAGGAGAAAGATCATCACAGTTGGCTATAGCAACTAAAGCAATCATTGAAGGTGCAAGGTCCGCAGATCTGCCCGAATCCATGGTATCCCATTTAGCACGCTACAAAAGAGGTGAAAACCTTTGAATGTGGATCCATCTCGTATGGGATGCAAAAATATTACAATGAAATTGCTGAACACATAAAGCAGCTTGCAAATATGTTTTATGGAGTTATGATTGAGGAAATTAGTTTTTAAATTCTCTGATAATTTGAAACTACAAGATAAATTTAATCAAGAAACGAAGCTTGCAGGTAGAAACTAGGTGTAAGGATTTCTCAAAAGACTACTGTGCGTATTAGGAAACCAGAGGGGACTAGCCTTGAAGGATTTTAGGTAAAGAAGAGGTACATGTGGGAGTTAAATGCAAATTTTTGGAAATTCGATATTTACAAGGGTTTTAATGTATTTTGGATTAATTTTTGGGATAAAACCAAGCTTAATAACCAAAGCGAGATATAATAGCACATACTTCTTCATAGGAGCAATTGTTACTGATTTATATTGAAAAAACAAAAGGGACTCTCATAATCCCTGCTTCACCTATGTATATATGGAGTAATATACATAGTACAAAGTTACGTAAAGGGTTGCGCCAAAAACATCAATTTTTCAACAAGAGAAACTCGTACTGTGCAGCCATGATACAGAAAAAATAGATAAAACCTCTTCTAGTGTGTAATGAATTACTCCCTCTTTATGTAGTCAGATTAAAAAATTGTGGGACTTTGATACCAAAAAAAGTTGTTTTCTTCTCTCCCCCCAAAAAAAGTCTGTGAACAACTATAAACTATTTGTAAGATTTTTTCAAAAATGAATATTCCCTGATCTGACTCCATTCGAAGTTCTGTGAATTTTGAAACAAAAAACTTTCAATTTTGGGGGGTACTTTACATGGAGCCCTGGGAACATTTTCCAGATTTTCTCAAAAATGGCTTCAACTTTTTTCTTTACATTTCTTGTACAAATAAGAGTGGAATACACTTATAAAAGTGGCATAAGTCCGATTTTCATTATTAACTCTGAATTTTCAAAAATTGCATAAGTTTAAATTTTTTTTAATACAAATTTGAAGATAGAGATTTCTCATTTAAATTGAAGTTATTTTCTATAATTAGTTATTTCATTAAAGTCATGTACAAAATTTTAATAGTTTTCATGTAATACATGCAATATTAAAAAATATTAGAAACAAGATCTCCCCAAGAACGGTTCAAAATAATGCACACCTAAGTACAAGAACATGATCTCAAAATGTACTTGAAGACATCCATCGCCGAGGTGACAATTTTAATTATATTTCTGTCCTTCAATGTTTTTACAGTTGAAGCTGTTTGCTGTGAAAGATCTACCAACTTCTATTTCAACAATGAGTTGAATTACACTCCTTTAAAATACTTTACTGTACAATTGGATAAGAACCAATCATCACACCATCTCTTAGCATTCATAGGCATGAACATGTCAAGAAGTTATTTTAATATTTACAATTGTCAATTAAGCTTATGTTCTTTTACCTCCTGGAAATCTGCAGCAATGGACAACCAGCATTACTACTCTTCTGAGGAAAAAACTTTTTTTTTTTCTTAAAAATCTATGGCTTGCAACCCATAAACTTGGGTAAAAGAGTTTGATAAACTAACATTTATACTATCAAAGCTTTTATTTAAAATCCTGTTTCTATGTACAATAAAAAATATAAAGTAGTCACATGGATAAAACTCTTGCAATGAAATAGAATGTCTTGCTAACCCCGACTACACAAAAAATTCCTCACACATCAGGGGCGTATGAAGAAATTGTTGGTCCATTGACAATAAAAATTCCTGTTCACTTAATTCCACAAATATATTTAATTGAAATCCTTGATAATGATGATCAAAGAAGGAAACTGTACATTCTATGGAATTTCAGCAATGGATATGTACTATGGGAGGAAGAAAAATAGTCTTAAGTTTAGAAGTTTTTACAAGTTTTATTCCATATGAAAACAGAAGTAATATCCAACCATTCACACCAGAGCACAATTCACTTATCTGATCATTGCTTCTGCCTGCACACAATTTGAAAAATTGTACTAAAAGACTGTCATTTTCATACATTACATCCATGACCAATACTGCAAGGCAGAAGCTGGAAATATCAAGAAGACCAGCTACCAGTTACACACAGCAATATTAGCCTTGTTGAAGCAATAAGATACTCTACCTTCTATGTAAGAAAAAGACTTGCTTCATTTTTAATAACCACACCTGTTTTCTTATGCATTTTTAAGTTGTATTTATTTGTAATTAACAGATAAATTTCTTATACGGCTCTCATCTTATTAAATATTAAGGTGTGGTAAGTACATAACTACTATAAACATGTCATTAAAATGCGATAAATTAACACATATATACAGTCTATTTCAATTCATTTCATAATGAAGAGATAAAACAATAAAAATACAACTGCAAATGCATACTGAAACAGCTATCAAAATTATTGGAATGATCCTGATCAAGAGCCCTTTAAGATAATAGACCTTAGTGGTGGTCTACACATATATTAAAAAGTGTACAGAATAAAAGGTGATCAGGACAGTTAACACATCAAGTACATAATTGGGTCAATATATACATAGTAACTTCACAAAAAATTAGAAAATACATTCCAAATATTTTAGGTATGGACATATTTCGTTACGTTGAAAGGTATAATCTATGGTAGTCATTTGCACCAAATGCAGCGTTACACTTTGGACATTTACGCTGTCGAGTTTCATACCGAGTCCTCAAACAATCCCAACAAAATACATGGAAACATTTTGTAAGAACAGCGTCTTTCCGTTTCACTTTGCAAGATGGACAAGTTAGAGTTTCCTTGTATTCACGTATTTCCTCCATCATAACCTCATCCAAAGTACCAGCCAATTCAATTTTCTTCATTCTCTCTGCTTTGCGCCTTAATTGGGCAATTTCCTCCTGAAAACCAATAAATGACAAAACACACATGATAAATATTACATTTAATGTATCTTTTATGACCAAGAAATAAAATAATTGAAACTTCTGACCAATTTCCTAATGTGTAAAATTATTTGAAAATTTAAGTCACCACCAGATACACAGCCAGTAAACAAGTGAAATTAATCTGATCTACTAAGTAAAGTACATTCATTTTATGAAAGATAATGACTCCCTTAAGTTAAATTTCTTTTAAGTATTCTAATCATTTATGATTTATCATTAGAACAGATGCTCCAAGCAAAATTTGTTCATTTCGCAACACAATGCCCAGAAATTGACACGGTGTAAAGTAAGCTTTGGAAAAATAACTAATAAGGTCAACTATCCAAGTTCCACATTTATCGCACATGTTGATATCATCATGTGACATTTATTGCACATGATGTATTTTTTTCAGACATTATCTGACATTATTACATTCAAATATGACAACTCTACTCTCTACTGCTTTTATCAGAACATCTTGAATTGTTTCACCGCACCCCAGATATTTAACTGTTGTTTTGTCTTCGTTTAGCCTACAGCTTCTTTACTCTTGTCAACTGTATTTTCTATGTAAATATTGCGTCATTAATTCTAGTAAAAATGATTGGATTTGTGATTTCAAGCACATCAACTCCAAAGGCCATTGTTCCTGTAAGTGTAGAGTGTGTTTACGTCACGGGATATGTAGGTGAACTTCCCCCACTGGATGACTAGATCTGTCACTGACTTATACGTTGGCATGAGGGATTTTTCCCTACCAGGTACCTCCCTCCTCTGGGGCATCACCCCAGTCAGGGCAAGCTCTAAGCTCCTGACATGTGTAGAAGTGTTGGAAGCCATGGAAAACTACCAATCAGAGCAGCTGGCCCCTAGAATTTTCCTCCAAACAGCAGTTGAAATCAATCTAGCTAAGTGACCAGTTTCGAAAATCCTGCTACCTTCAGGATGAATTCTAGGATCTCTCAGCAGTGACAACATTGATCCCTGAGCCATCTAAGATGGTAATTCTATTTTAATTGAAAATGGTGTTTGTTTGCACACATCACATCCTTTGTTTGCATGAACAGTGTTTATTTGCACACATTAAAAATTACCTGTAGGCGTTTAGTTTTGTATGCTTCAGCTTCCAAGGCACTTGTCTTCTCCGCTACAACCTGTTGAGCTTCTTTCATCTGAGCATGATATTTTTCTGAAACAATGATTTATTTTGTTATAAACATGACCACTTTTCTTTCTTATTTTTTTATTTCCATGTCAACTAAAATTCTCCTCTGTTTACCAATAACTGAAAGATGGGCCTTTTGACATTAAATGTCCTGAACATGGTAAGCTATTGTAGAGTCCTGTTTAAGAAACTGCAAAACTTGGCAAAAGCCACAAATGTTTCTCAGCTGGGCCTGAAAAAATACCAGAGGAAAAATACCCCTTCTTACAAATACTTTTCCTCCAGGAAAAGCCCAGAATGCTTTCCCTCCAACAGAAAGTTTTCTCTTGCCTTACCTGGATGTATTAAAAATCACACCTCATGAACTCTTTGGAATCAGTGACGACTTATACACGACCTGTGTCACAAACTATCAGTACAGCCACGGCCAGCAGGGGCAGCAGTAAAATCTGCAGCCATAGTTGCACTTGAGTGCAGGAAGATGAGAAACTTTCAAATGTCAAACTTTTCTCACCCTTCCTCCTTCACCAACAATTTTTCCAATTGTTTTAATAAAGTATTTCTTCTTAAATCACAGATTTAAATCGACAAAACTTTATCTATTATTAATCAAAGTTTCCCAAAACGGTTTTCCTAATTTATTTTATGTAAGGTCGCATTAACCACGAGGTCATTAGCAACCACTATTGATTAATGTTAGGGGTACCTGTATACTGAATGAAGTGATATGGTGATGATGAAGGGTGAAACGACGAACACAAATACAACCATGCCCGAGGGGAGGGACATGGTTGATGAATGATCGTGGGATACAATGATGTCTGAGGGGAGGGACATGGTTGACGAATGATCGTGGGATACAACCATACCTACAATCTTTCAACCTGAAATTGCCACAGCTATAATGTCTTAGAAATCTTGGCTAGTTTTCCTAATATTATTGACAACAAATGAAAATTAATTAGTGGTGTAACAGAATGACTAGTTCCTCTTTAGTTTGTGTTCTCTTTTTGGTTTTGCCATAGCCTCTTCTAAACTACCACCTATTGGCACCTAAAAGAGATTTTTTCACATTTTCTCAATTTCTCTACAAATTCCAAATACCAGAATTGAAATATGAATATTAAGAATATTATAGAAGAATAAAACCTGGTCTTATATGTAGACATTTTCATTTAAAATTTTGGAGCTGTTTTTAAGAAAATATCCTTTGAACGTATCTGAAAATATGCAATTTGAAGCTCATTTTCACCCCAAACTTTAAAGTTTTCAAGAAACTTTGTAAGAAATTTATTTGAAGCAAATTGTATAAGAAATGTATGTTATGTAAATATTCGCATAAGAGATATTTCAAAAAATTCTTTTTCAATTTTTGAATGAACAAAAGAATACATCAGTGTCATTAATGTCTTGAATAATTGAACTGAAATGTACAGAACATTAATTAAGGACCTAATTGTGAAGAACAAATTTTATATGAAAAAAGAAGGAAGGACGGAAACAAGGAAGGAAGGAAGGAAGGAAGGAAAGAAGGAAAGAAAGAAAGAAGGAAAGAAAGAAAGAAGGAAAGAAGGAAGAAAGAAGGAAGGAAGGAAGGAAAAAGAAGGAAGGAAGGAAAGAAGGAAGGAAGGAAGGAAAGAAGGAAGGAAAAGAAGGAAGGAAGGAAAGAAGGAAGGAAGGAAGAAGAAGGAAGGAAAGAAAGAAGGAAGGAAAGAAAGAAGTAAGGGAAAGAAGGAAGGAAGGAGGAAGGAAGGAAGAAGGAAACAAGGACGGAAGGAAAGAAGGAAGGAAAGAAGAAAGGAAAGAAGGAAGGAAAGAAAGGAAAGAAGGAAGGAAGGAAAGGAAGGAAGGAAAAGGAAGGAAAGAAGGAAAGAAAGAAGGAAAGAAGGAAGGAAGGAAGGAAAGAAAGAAGGAAAGAAAAGGAAAGAAAGAAGTAAGGGAAAGAAAGTAAGAAGGAAGGAAAGAAAGAAAGAACACTTCCATATTGCAGTTGTGGGAAGCCAGCGAAAAACAACTTTTCTAATTCTCAAAAGTTTAGAGTTAACAATGAAAATCAGACCTATGCTATTTTTATAAGTGTATAATTCTTTTCTGCACTCTATTCTTACAATAAATTTGAAGAAAACATTTAGAGCCATTTTTGAGAAAATATTGAAAATGTCCCTCGGGCTTGGTATAAAGAAGCGTACGTCGGGTATAAAGAAAAACGTTGAAAGCCGGCTATCTTAATAAAGCTAATATGTTGACGAAGATGACCTCTTTTATTTCTTCTTATAAGAACGTCAACAACACCAAATCAGAATCCTCACAATAACGAACCCCCAAAACTTAAAGAATTCCTTTAAAAATCACATTTGATTCATGATGTTATTTCAAGATTTGTCTTTGAAAACGGATTTCTATTAAAGAAAAAAATCTATCTTCAATATTTAAGTTGTAGAATGATACCAATTTTTTTTTCTTTCACAATTTTCGAAAAACCACAGATCTCAATAAAATTTAGTCTTGCACCATTCTGTTAAGTGTCCATTACGCTACTGAAGACAAAGTTTACTACATTATTCTATTGAGGACAAAGTTAAATAAAAAAATTTGGAACAATTTTTGAGAAAATTCTAAAAATGTAATTGAGGCATCATGTTAAGTACCCCCAAAAATAAAAATATGTTTCAAACCTGCAGGGCCTCAAGTCCCTTTATATCGATCAAGGAATTTCAATTTTGGAAAAAATTGCCTGAACAGTTTTGGTACTAGCCTCGACCACAGATGGACGTTATCAATTGATTTTTCAGTATTGTCCACTATATACTACATATTGACTCACAAAACATGGATTTTGTCTACACATGTTAGAGGAAATAATATATTTAATGTAGGAATAATATTTATCCACTTTTTCATTACCAGGGCTCAGTAATGAAGAGCTTTTGTTGAAAAATTGCAGTTTTCTGGTGCACAATTAGAATGCTTTCTCTCCTTACGAAGTAAAACAAGAAAGTAAAAATTAACCTACATTTATTTTTAATATTAATTATCTGCTACTAAACTTTCAAATAATAGTTAACAATAGTATGAACAATTTAATATTTTAAACGTTCAAAAAGGATTTATTAAGAATAAATTTTTAACATTTAAATACTAAAAATTCTATTTAAATTTAAAAAAACTTTTTATTTTTAAAAAATTAATTCCCTCCACTTTTCATCAAAGTAATTCCTTTCCTGGTAATTTGCCCTTTGTATTTTGTTTTGCAGGAATACCTGCTTAGGGTTCCCTTGTAACAAGTTCAATATAATGCAGCTATAACTGACCTTTCTAACAATTTTTTAAACACATTTTTTACTTTCCCACCTTAAGAAGGTACTTCTTAAGAAGAGAAAGTTAATTAATTCTGCATGAAAAAGCAGCAATTTTTTTTTTTTTTTTTTTTATCTATCTGGCTGAAGTCATGGCCCCTTGAATTTGAAATCCATATATTAATTTTGGAGGGAACTTTTTATGATGCCTCTGGGAAATATTCAAAATAATAGCTCCATCGTTTTTGATTAAATTTTGTTGTTGGATAGTGTGAAGGATGTATAAGAGAATGGTGCAGGTCTCATGATCATGGAAAAACCTTATTTTTCGAGAATTGCGAATGTTCAGAATTTTTTCAGCATCTTCCTACAACTAAAATTTTAAAGATAAAGATAGATATTTTTTCCCTTAATGAAATCTGTTCATAAAAACATCTAAAAATAATGTCAGGTCCAATTTTTGGAAAACATGAGTATTTTGTGCAAAAGTTTGTGTCAAACATGGGTAATTTTGATTTTCTTTCAATAATTTTTTCTTAAAAACTGCCCAGAAGTTTTTGATTCAATTTGGACCTTAGATAGCATTAAGGATGCTTAAGAGAATGGTGCCAGTCCGATGTTCATTGAAATGCTTGCTTGTTCGAAAATTTAAAAAAATTAAAAAGTTTCGACATCTTCCTACAACAACTGTTAAAATATAATTTTTTTCTTAATAAAATGTGATCATCAAAAACAGATCTTTAAATGAGGTCATGTTAAATTTTTTGAAAATGTGAGTATTGCTTGAGTAATCTGGCAACAAAAACAGTCGCTCGCTCTGGATTTCCAGCGCTTCATGAATGTAACATGAGAAGCGATACTGGGCAGTTGGATGCTATGCAAGTTAGAATTTGTATATTTTTTCATATAATTTTGTTTATTACATTCAAGATTTTAGTATACGTTTTAAAATTAATCTTATTTAAAACGTATTTTAAATCGCATCCTTTAATTGGGTTAAATTTGAAAACGGACTGATGATTTCATTTTGCATAATAAGATGTGGAATGAAGAGTAAAGTTCCTAAAATCTGAGTGATTTTGATGAAAAAGAAAATATATTTCATTATTATATTTTTCTATCCATTTTCATTTTCTTGCTAGCAGAATAAAGAATGATGATTTGAAAAATGTGTATACCATACAAATTAATGGTCATTGTTGCTTGTTGCAAACTGTTGTTGCAATGCCGCATTAATAACAGAAGGCGATAATCAAGGCTGCTGTTCGTTCGCATTAATAAAAACTAATAATGTTATTTATAGCTAAAAAGGCATCGCGCATCGTTGGTACATTTATGTAGAACATGAAAACACTGAATTCAATTTGAATTTGATTTCTGCATCTGAAGATGGAGATAATCTATCTCCGAAACGTTATGTAATGTTTTGTAACTAATACGCTTACAAGGTGATTGTCAATAAAAACTTATTGGACCTTACATCATTGTTATATCCCAGATACTTCATAGGTTTGCTAGTATTTACCAAGGGCAGGGTAGTTGAATTTTACAAGCACAAATACAATGTCAGTATGGGAAATACCCCTTCACACACACATTTCAGGCATACATCACATTTTTGTAAGAATTTTTTTCCCCAGCTAAATCAATGTTGGATGCAAATTTAAAGGCAGATCAACTGAAGAAATTTTCTCCCAATTATTCTCACAATATTTACATCTCTGCAAATTTATAATTTTCTGTCTTGTAGTAAAACTCAATAGATGTATGCTCACCCAAGTGCAATTTGAGATCTGCAGCAGATTGTGCGCTCTCAATAGCTTTGCGTTTGTGCATTTCCATTGCTTGCTGGCGGAGTGCTAGCTCCTTTTCAACAGTGGCCAAGGAATTCTGTAAGATTCGTTCCTTATCTTCCAACTTACGCACAACAATATTTGTGGCCTCAACTTGTGTTGTCAAGGTGGCTACCTGTTAAAAATAATTTTTAGTTATTATTTATTTATTACCACAGACTGTAACAAGTATAATAATAATAATAATAATAATAATAATAATAATAATAATAATAATTTGCACAAGGAATTAATCCTGTGTGCACATCTGCAAAACTAATAAGGTTATAAGAGTAAAAAAAAATCCATCCATCATAACTATGAGTTTCCCTTCTTCTTCTTACATCTATTTTGTAAATTATTTACATGTAACCTTTTATACCTTCACACAAACTATTGAACCCTCTATAACTGTCATATTCTAGTTTTAAATTTGAATAATTATCTGTAAGGAATTAAAAAAAAACATCCTTATTGATATGATTCTTGTATCTGCAAAACATACTTCAGATGGGTATATGCATGATTTATTGAAATTTTTTTTTGCGAATTTTCTTTTGTATATCTAGAAATGGTTTGATTGTTATGTCATATGCACCCCCATGTTATCACTCCATAAGTAGCACGTGACCAAAATAATGCAAAATAAACGAGTAATAGACTTTTTGATTCATTATAGTTTTTATTTTGAAGTAAACAAATTAAATATCTCAACTTATTTGTCATTTTGTTTAGGTGATTGGACCACTTAAGGTTACTATCAATAAATACCATATTTGCTCGTGTATAAGCTGCAGTGAAGTTTGCTAAATGGTATGGGAATCGAGCTGCCGGGAAGAAGTTCGACGTTGATAACAAGAATGTGAGGTGGTGGATTCAAGACAATACCATGTTGGAAAATACCAATTGCAACAAATATGCATTTCGAAGCAAAAATGTAAATGTCCAGCAGTTGAAGAATTGTTGAAATACGTTCGGAAGCCCGGTACAATGGTTTTGCAGTTTGAGAGCAGCACAATCGCCTGTATCCCCTGTACCGAATTTCAAGCGAGCTACGGGTGGGCGAGAGATGTTCCTGTAAGAACTCGTGGCTCAGAGCAAAGTCGCTTACCTTTCACCACGGAGGTCCAGGTTCGATTCCCAGACAATCTGAGGTGAAATTTGTTTCAACAGAACAAATTTGGCCGCTTTACAAGGGCTAGTCCAACCCCTATGAAGTATCCTAAACCCTACCCCAACCCTAATTCCTTCCCAATTCTGGCTGCTGAGTAGTGACGCAGGAGCGCACAAGAGAGGAGCATACGTGGAGATGCGTGGAGATGCTTCTTGGCAGTCCTCTTGACTATATAAAAATGTAATGGAGGATTACTCCTGACTATAAAAAAGTAACGGAGTATAATTGCGCTCAACGCCCAATGCTGGTTACGAGACACGAGGCGTCATTACGCAGACGCAACAATTTTAAAAACAATCTACGGGAGCAGAGAGGCAAAGCACACTGTTGTGCTGGCGATAACGGCGGACAGGCGCAAGTTACAAACACAATCCTGCGTGTCCAGGAAAATGGATGGATGAGAACCTCAATGAAGTATGTGGGGTTGCAGTGGCCTAGAGTGCTGCCGAAAGAACAGTTCAAGCTAGATTTGGATTGTTTCCGGGCTCACACAACTGAGAGGTTAAGAAGTAAACTGAAAAACAATGGGGATTTAGTAGAGATACCAGGTGGCATAACTGGGATGCTGCAACCTTTAGACGTGGCTATTAATCAGCCATTTAAGAGTGCACGTGCGATGTTTGTACCGTACAAGGAGCACAAAGCCATGACTCTGACCGGACATCTCAAGAAGGCTACGGTGACCGACATATGTCAGTGGATTTTGTATGCGTAGGCATCGATTTCAGGCGAACTGCTTGCTAAAAGTTTTAAAGTGTGCGGCATTTAAAATAAGATGGAATAGAGCAAAGACGATGTATTATAGAACGTTTTCAGCGATTCTGAAAGTGATAACGAATCAGGGGTGATATGAGTGAATCTGGGAGCGATGCAAATGATTAAATTTAACTTTAAAGTATTTACTACGTACATTTATGAATAATAAATGTTATTTTGGGCATACAATTTTGTTTTTCTTCCATTTTTTTAAAAAAAAATCCGGTTTATAGGCCTCGCCTCCATTTCACGAGTTACTTTCCGGGAAAAAAAAAGTACGGCTTATACATGAGCAAACACGGTATTCAAAGATATTTAGTCAAGTAAACTCTGTTGAAATTGGGACATGCACATTGAATATTGTCTTATGTTAAGCAATTTTTATCCTGTATTTTTTTTATTCAAAATTATTTTAATATTATTATTAAAATTTTATTCAAAATTAATCTCTGAAACTACCGTATAAGACGAAGAATGTTTTTGAGACTTTATTACTAAGCCTATAATACAAATTTTTGTTTGTGACAATGATTTAACATCGTTCCAAGATGACCTTTTTATAAATATGCATTAGTGAACGATAAATTCATTGAAGGTTCATCCATTTCCAAAAAACTGAAAAGAACGGGAACGAGGGGGGAGGTAATGAATTATGGGAATAATTTGTAAGGAGATCAATCTATTTATAATCCCACAGAACACATTATCACACATTTCCTCTGTTCCATCTTGGAAAGATGTTAAAAAGGGTACGGGAAATGCAGCCCCTTGGGAGACTCCTGCAGTTATTTGACAGATAGAAGAGGTTTGGTTTTCGTATTTGATGTAGAAAGTTCTGTCAGAAAGAAAGCTGGGAATAAGCAGGTTTGTTTTTTTCTAGGAGAATAGAGGGACATTTGGTGAGAAGTATGTTGTGATTGACCCTGTCGAAATGTTGTGAGAAATCACAGATGGCGGGATAGGAAGTTTGAAAGATAAAGCAGTAGATATTTCCATAGTTAGGCGGAATGATTGAAGGGGAACAGAGTGCCTGCGTGAAAGGCAAATTGCGTCGCTCACATGATCCATGTGGCATTTAGGCTGTTTTGGATGGCAAGGAGACTGATTCTTTCGAAGATTTTTTCCAATTTGAGTTAATACTCTGATAGGCCAAAGTTATTTCGGGTTTTATGTGGTTTTCCTGGCTTCGGAATGATTACAGACACATGTTCCCACTTAGCTGGAAAGTGGGTGTGGTCAATGCATGCATTCATAAGCATGGTTAGTGCGCCAATCACGTTGCGAGGTAGCTGTTTGAGTATCTCTGCGTTTATTCTATCGGGGCCTCTAGCTTTATTGCGTGCGAGTGATTTTTGTCACGTCTTCTGTGACGACCGGGAGAGATCGGATGGCATACAGAGAGGTCGTTGCAAGCCTCTGATTCGCTGAGGTGTACGGGACGTCAGGAGCTGCGCTTGTGCGCGCGTAAGTTCGAATAGCAATTGGTGTAAATTGTCTTCGAGTGTTTTTGCAAAGGGCCGTCTATTGCAGTGAGAGGTGGCTCTGAGTTCTGGAGAACTTTCTCAAGCTTCCAAATGTCGACTTGTTTGCTGCGTGATTTCCTTCACAGTTAAAGCAACGCAGGGTAATGTTTGGTTGCGAGAGGCATTCGGGAGTGTAGTGATCGCCAGCTTATGCCTTTCATTTAACGGGCCTGAAACGGCCTTCGTTCGTATGCCCGAACGTCAGGCAGCCGCCATATTGCGCGAACGAGACGGAGTGGTAGCAGAGGGATCTCAACGTTATTAAGGTACCGATGTCCTTGAAGTTGCTGCTGCTGCTGTTTCCCCTGGCCTGCATGTTCATGCACACCATGTACTGCACTGTTATTTTTGCTCTTTTTCAGATGTAGCACAAGGTGATTGTGAAGCAAGCGCACAGAGAGCGAGAGGTGCTTGCACCTCCACAACGGGCACTCGACGGCACGCGGCACTGTGTATCTAGGCGGGGGCACAGTGACCTAGGTTATTGTCATTTCTGGTGGAGAGTCGCAGACGACCGCGCGGACCCTGAGTTTCGCGGCGGCACTCACGTCGTTAGCTTCAAGGTGGAGGCTGACTAGGCGATGCTAAGCTCCTGGTTGTCGGGCTTGCTCGGTAACCCACCCGCCGACCCCTGGCGCGGCGACCTTCGGGCAGGATTCGGTGAAGGAGATTCCTTGGAATCTCTGGAATCCGCATAGAAAGGTCCGGCGGGAAAATGATATCTACCGTCAGGTTGCCCAGGTTCTGGCGATACTCACGTCGATAGCCTTAAGGTGTAAGCAGTGAGGAGACGGGATGGGGGCTCCGAGCCGTTCGAACCTTCGTTTGGGTGGCCCCTCGTCTTCGTCGTAGCAGTGGCCCGATACTCTGGGCGAAGAGGTGGGACTTGTTCCCGGCGCATGTGAGAAGCACATTATTTGGACTCTGATACTAGCCTGGATAGCGAGGAGCTCTGAGCTGGCAGGGCGGCCCGACCCAGGCATTACACGGGGGAAGTTGCCGTGAGGGCCAACTCCGTTCTGCCGAGACCCCGATACCAGCCCAAAGGTGTACTTGTACGTTTCCCTCTGGTAAAGGGCAAATGCGAGATAGGCGCCAAAAGCTGGGCATCGAGGCATCGGGCACTGACAGAACGTGGTAGAGCGTGCAGTATGCGACAATGCTGCCCTCCACCCTACATACCCAAATGTCAACTACATTTTAATTTTATTCACACAATAAAATATTATTGTGGCTGGGATATTGTCGTTCTTGCAGTGCACTTAAAAATTTCCAGCGACATTTTGAGAAAAATGAACCAATTATTTTCTAACACCCAAAGGTCTTCAAGTGCATTACTCGAGTGCATTTGCCATTTGTTTTGAAATCTAGCTACATGCAACATGATACTCGATAGTATATAACTCGATAGTCGATAAGTATTGGAGAGGCTCGACAAGAGACAAGGCACGGATATGGAAGGTGTGACCTGTAGGGCTGAATGGAAGTAATTGTTTATGAGACGTTATTGGCAGAGGGGACTATCCAAATGAGTACTGGAATGATCAAAAGAAGCCCTTTTGTGAATTTTATCTTCCTGGGTATTCTAGTCAGTCGATTTTTGCTGGTACATGTGAGTGAAGGTGAAGGTGAAGTGGAAATTAGAAGTCTATTGTGTAATGTGTTAAGAGATCAAAATGGCTAGTAGGAAAAAGGGTGAAATAATTAAAGTGGTGAAAAAAGTATTGGAGAGCTTTAAAAGAAAACTTCCAAACACAGAGTCAAACATGGAACAAATTTCACAGAGCAACAGGCACCGGCAGACTCTCCTTAAGAATGAAAAAGTAAAATGAGAATAGAGAAATAACAACCCCTAGAAAAAATAAAGTTAACTGAAGTATAGAACCAGCAGGCAAGAAGTGAAGTACGGCAATTTTGAATATAGTCTCGAATTCCATGTGTTTCTATTTAAAAATGTTCTTGCAACATTCGTGTGTAATGAAAGATGTTAATGATAAATATTCACCAATTTTCAAATATTCTACATTTATTGGTTCTTGATTGAAATGGGATTTGAATTTGAAAAGCGAGAAAAAAGGCTCTAATGACAGAAAGAAATGATATTGTGACATTCATACCTCCAAAACATGCGACAGTTTAGAAAAGAGAAAAGGAACTTGTGTACTTGGATGAAAGTTGGATAAACGCTGGTTACAGTGTATTGTTTATCGCATAAATTTAATTAGGTAGGGATTAAGGTAGCCATCCGCATGAAAAATAAAAAATAAGAATTTTGTTTATTTTGTTTTCCCTTGTGCATCTGATTTCTTTATGCTTTTAGAGATTAAAAAAAATTAAAAAATTTTCTTCTCTGTTTATAAATAATTGGACAAAATGCAGGTTTCTACTTCAGACATCATAACTCTACAACAAATTGATATATTTTGATAATTCTTTTAAATTAATCACAACTGTACATTCTAGTGAATGAACTAGAATGGTAAAGGTACTATGAAAACTAAAGAAAATGATTTGATTATTTGAGAAAAAATTAGATATTTAAGTAATAAAAGTATTCTTACTCTTGGTTCATGGAATACTATTCTAGTTCAGTAACTAGAGCAACTCGTGGGTTACATGCTGCAAAAATAAATATATTATTATCTTTTATGGTTTATGATTTATGATGCTTGACATGAAGGAAAGTGCTAAGAATCCCCCATTCGAGAAAATGCATCTGAAGTTCGCTCACCAAGGAATTGACACTCGCTTCGCTCAAAAACTAAAAAACATGGCAAGAAATGTTGAAGGCTTTCACGGCCGAAGTCAATATTCATGTTTTCTTCTGGGCTAATGGGCGGTGGTCCAATTGGCTTTGAACTGCCAAACGTTTCGCTCATGACTGCGGTGGGCATCTTCAGTGGCGAGGTGTCGGGCGAAGTGTCTGGGACGGCGGCTGACTGGCTGACAGTCGCCAGTCAGCCACCGTCCCGGACACTTTGCCTGAGACCTCGCCACTGAAGATGTCCACCGCAGTCATGGGCGAAACGTTTGGCAGTTCAAAGCCAATTGGACCACGGCCCATTAGCCTGGAAGAAAAAATGAATATATGGCAAGAAACGGTTTGAAGCATTAAAGAGATAATAAAACAAAATAACACCAAAAAAAAAAAAGTAAAACATGAAATTTCACAATTTTCATTATTTTGAGGTAGACAGCTACCTTAATCAATATTTGACAGGATAATCAACATTTCTGAAAATATTGTTTCTCGCTTTATAAGAAAATACATCTAAGGGTTCCCTCTGTATTAGATACATTAATAAAAAAGCATGTACGTGAATTTTTTTTTCTTCTTTTTTCTTTCTTTTCTTTCTTTCTTTCTTTCAGTAGATGTATATACTGAGAAAAGTAGAAGGGATTTTGACATTTCTCGAGTGAGAGGGCCAGCAAGTGGAGTTCATAACAAAATGCTCTTTTCCATTCTGCCTAAATAATGATAATTTATTTTAATTACTTTGAAAATAATATTCCCACAAAAACACAACCTTGCTTTTCTAGTGAATAACTAATTCCTTAACAATTCTCGGTTCTCCAGGCTGGCCACAAACTTGAATACTAATATATTCACTATATTCATACTCTTAACGTCGAAAAGGGCATTCCTCACTGTAATTTCTTCAACTGCCAGATCTCTAAAAATGGGTGAGTGAATAAAGGGCATCGAAAGCATTGGAAGATGTAATAATAGTTGTTTTAGGAGGAACACGTCTGTTTAGACCACCAGACAATTTTTTTTGACAGATTCAAAAACAGTTGAGCATCACCAAGCATATATAATATTTTTTGCAATATACTTTTTTCTGTACATATGTAATCCTGAATGACCTTGAATCCTGACTGAATAAGTTCCATGTAGAGAAAAGGAAGCATGCTCATTTAACTAGTGAGTATACTTCTAATACCAGGTGATCAGTATAAAACGCAACCCTGCTGTTCAAGGCACTGAGAGAAATGTGAAAGTTTTGCAACACTACTTCTCGGACAGCTCTGTCAACTGCATCTCAGCGACACTCCATTCACCACCACTCCCTTCCTATGGTGTGGGTCATACCTGTTAAAAACAGGCAGCGTCTTCATTAATAGCTTTCTTCTTTCACAGTTAACTTACGATGCGCCTCAGCGTAGAGCAACGCAGTTTTGTGGTGGAGTATTTCCGAACACAATCTTTAAAGAGTGCCGGGCAACTTTCAGAGAAAAATTTTCATCTGAGTGTATTCCGAACAAGAGTACCATATTTCGGTTAGTGAAGTGCTAACATGAGACAGGAGGTGTGTTTGATCCATTGCATTAAAAAAAGATTGGAGTATGGAGTGCCATTTATCGACGTAGATTGTTGTTTTTCAAAGAAACAGTAAAGGATGATACATATCAGAATAAATTGAGAAATTAATTTTTATTATAATTTAATTAGTTAATAATTTTTAAAGTAACCTTATTCAATAATAATAACAAACATTTGTTCTGCGAATCTGAATTTATAATTTGTTAATATTTATTTAAAACAGAAAAGTATAAAACACATACATTTCAGGAGCAAATGTATCTCCTTATGAAAATAAAACAAGCAAGTTTACTATTACAGTGACCTCAATGTATATTTTACATGGAAAGCTTATTTCCCTTTTAAACAATACACAAAGGAATTGTCATTCTTGACAATTCAATTTTCTTTGGACGCCAAACAAGCAGGTGTGTGCCTTTCTCTTTGAACTCGGCAGTCACCTGTTCTCCTCAGGGTGGCATTAATAGAAGAGATTAAGCGTACTTCCTGTCAGTTTACTTGCTTGAAACCACCAGCCGCTATCCGACCCGCTCAAACAGGGTTGCCAGTGCATTTCGCTCTGCCTCCAGTGGGGTGCGTTTTATACTGATCACCCGGTATGTACTATGATGACAAGACCCATGCAAGTTTGGCATGATTAGAAGGATCAGAATCTAATGATTCTGATCCTTCTAATCATGCATCATCCTTCTAAATTTGCATCAAATGAACATCATTTGGATCACAGCACAAGATCTTAGAACATGCCAGTCAAATGAACCATTTTTGAAAAAATTCATTACAATCTAAGGCTAGTAGTTATGAAATAGGCTCAATAGCATTTCACCATACATTATTTTATAAACAACTGCCTTCAAAACAAACAAAACTTACTTGCTCTTTCAAAACTTCCTTCTCTTCACGAGCCAATTTATGCAATTGATTTGATTTAATTCTTTCAGTCATCAGCTTGAAATTGGCATCATCCTTTTCCCTTAACTGTTGTATTAGCCTTGAATTCTGCTCTTGCATATCTTCAAAAGCTTGTCCAGTTACTTCCATTTCATTTAACAGAGCTTCCTCTTCCTAAACATAACATTTTAAATTTACAAACTAAAAATTAGAAATGTTATTCATATTGACAATTAAAATCATTTAGAAATTATTACATACAGGAACTGCAGATTCAGCTGAATGTTGACCACAATTTTACAACACCAAACAAACATGCACACAAATGAACAATTATTATACACAAGGCATTAAAATACATCAATGAACTGTTGGTTAACTTGACTGATGAGGCCAAGCTCTTCACTTTTTTTTTTGACATGCAAAACATTTACTTCTTCAAATGGTAGGGAAGATAACACTGACATAATAACTTAATAAAATCTTATTTAATTTTGTGAAACTATTAAAATTCAATAAGTTCAATCCTTGAGCATTAATTGGAATTTTAAAATGAAACTTCAGATGAGCAAAATATTTGCCCATAATCTCCTCTCTGTGACATCTACAAAAAAAAGGGAAAATAATCAAAGAATGTGAGTTATTACTTGTTGTAACTATTGACTAACTTTCTAAACAATGTGTAGAAATTTGAGAAAGTGGAAATTTCACAAAACTGCCAGTGCATATCACATGTTCAAACTGTCTTCCTCAACAAATAAATGACATTCATTATTAACCTATCCCTTTATCAAAACTATGTAAATGAACTTTATTTCCATCAGTAGAAAAAGAGCACAAAATGCCACAAACTACAACAGTAGTAAGAAATGAAAATCATGAAACTGATGCAAAAATGTAAGGCACAACAAAAAGAACTTTAACAATCAAATACCTTACAGATAAAAGGTCAACAAATGTAAGATAAAGGCAATACTACTAATCCTGACAACTGCAGTAGCCTGGAACATTTGAGAAACATACCTATACAAATGATCACATGAAATAATTAAAAACAGAATTGTAGAATATAACAAAAATTGTTAAGAAAATTAAATTCACAAATAAAAGATGTAACAAATTTGGTTTGTTTTGGGAGGTATGTATGTGAACATTTTTTTTAATAATATTAACGAATGAATTCAACAAAATGTATAATTTTTAAAAACACAATTACTCTTTACATGACTTGGCTTGATGAAAGAATTGGAAAAGTTTTCCAGAACTTCAAAGGGGCTTCTGAAACTATTCACATTATGGTAATAATCCAAACTGTAAAATCACACACAGATGATTCTTGAGACATGTCAGAATGAATTTAATCTCAAAATTTTCGAATGACAGAAGGTGGATATGGTTTGGAAAATGCTGTTATCAATCACAATTACACCAACTTTGGACCATAATTAATATCAGAAAAATGAAAATGAATAACTGTATCTGAAGAGATCAAATCCTGGTCACGTAAAAAATTGATTTGCTCTGATTCAATGGCTTTCATTTACATTGTTCGTTGCTATTCCATTGATTTTCAATCAAAGCCGATTTTTTTAAGAACACCAAATTTGGTGAACACCACATACTGTTTGTGGCCAACACCCAAACAAGATATTCCTCATGAAACAAAAGACAAGGACAGGGGAAACTAAGATTTAGTGCAAATTCTATACTGAAAGAAGAGTTCATTGTTTAGTTCCAATGCTTTTTCCTGAAAATGTCCCTATCAAATAATCTTGAAATTGTTTTAAACAAAATTCTTCACAAATAAAATGGGAATAAAACAACAGGTGAACAACACAGATAATATGTATACTCTTCTGCCTGCTGGAGAAATATTTTACAAAATTTAGCTGTTAAAGCATGCAGCAACACTTGGTAGAGATAGCATTCCATGTTAAAGGAGAAAGAGACCAATTTTTTGGCATATTTGCACCCACACCACAGGCTCAATTAACAAATATATTACCTCTGCAAACACACATGCAAAGCTTACAGTGACAATTTCTTTTGGATATTTTCTGTGCTTTAAGATGCACTGAGTAGACAGACCGTCTTTATTTCTGTATATTGTAGCCTGAGCTCAGAAAGACGAACAATGAGTTGTTTGGAGAAATCACAGATAAACGATCTTACCACTGAAGACCAGTGGTCAACCTTCATCCACAACTGACAATATGTGCCGGCTGTGTCCGTCGAGAAGAATACATCCTGCAAGGGGACTTCGTATCCAATCACATGTATCAGTCCATTTAGAAGCACTTCAAAAAAAAGGCAGTACAGACATAAAATATGTATAAATTAGACAAAAGAATATAATGTAAAAGGTTTGTAACCTAAATGTTAAAATCCCTGGGTCATCAAAGTTTTATCCATTATTGCTAGCTATATGACAAGTTCATTTACACAAGTGATATCTTCCAAAATCTTGCTTTTTTAAAAATCCTTTTCATCTTTCAACAATTTCTCCGTAAAAAATTAAGCCTATAAAATTCCATTCCTACAACTATACTCCTATTAAAATAAGATTAGAGCTCACGATCTTAGTGAATGAAGGTAGAGGGATTCTATTACCTCTCTGTCACCACCCTAATTCAAACTTTACTACTAATGGAGATCAAGATAAATGCCATCATTACTTGAAATTAATATTTCTTACAGTTCTCATTTTAATTGGAGTACAGCAAGCCCTATCTTACATAAAAAGAAATAAATATGAGTTTATTTGTTAGAATAAAAATTTAAAATTCAATGAACTAAGAACATGTAATATCCTAGAGTAAACATAGTAAATGATATAATTACTAGTATCATCACAATGCTTTTGTATCAAAACTTAATAATAAATCTTTTTCAAATTTTGAAGCATCATCCCTCCCACCACTGAGCAAACTTCTATACTCCTTCATTAGTGAAAATGCACCTATCTGCTATGAAAAAAAATTAAACCAGAAACAGAAGAGATTAAAAAACAAAAAAGGAAACAAAGCTACCTTGATTAAAAAAAATTAAAAACGATTAAGAGATTCAATTTTCTTTCATATTATGAAAGAAAGGGTGTCTTCATGTCTTAACACTTCCTAACAATGGAGCGAGTTCTGAAAGTGATTCACATAGTTTTAAGTCTTTGTTTCAAAACCAGTTCTATAAGTATTTCATTAAGGAAACTAGGTTTATAATAAAAAAAAGCTATGTTGGATATTAAATAAAAATCTGTACCAAAATTTTAAATAGTGATGACTTTTCTTCTCCTGAAAGTTAACAATTTCAGGCAAGCAACACTCGCCAGTGAACCACATGACAATGAGTAACTTGTATTAAGAGTGTGAAGTCGACAAACAAGTCTGCTTTCTGCATTCAAATATGAAATTGGGAAGAAGGGTCCACAGGTTGCAGTGAGCGAAGGCTGAGAGCGCTAGAAAGAAGAGCAAGGCGAAGACAGAATGAGAAAAAGGTTTTCAAAATTTAATGTGAAGGCTGTTTTTCAAAACTGGAAAACACAGGACATTGATATCAAGAAATAAGAAATGTAGTTTCTCTTTTTTCATTGTGCGTACTCCTACCCATACACACACACACACACACACACACACACACACACACATAGCAACACTGATATTTGTTAGTGCTATTTATGATCAGAGCCTGGAAGTTTGGCATAATGTCTCTTTAATGTTACAATTTTAACATTATGAATCGCTTAACCCACATGAGGCCAAAGGCGGGCACTGACCGTCCTCTGCCTCCCCGTGTTGTTCTGACCAAAGATGGACTGTGCCTGTCCTGTACCTTTTTTTGTTGTATATCCACATTTACCCAATAGATAGCTATCGTGTAATTATTACAGAATGTGACCTGAAGCTTGCAGAAGTTCCTTGCTCAAAAATGATCGTTGTCCATCGTTTTCTTTGAATGCATTACTTTAAATGCGCCATACGTTTTCTTTGAATATTTTTGAAAACATATGAGATCATGTCGACTTTGCTATCATGACTGCTGCAAGGTGTTCGGAATGAAGTATTTGTGGAATCGGAAGAGTTTGCCGAATAAGTGACCAACGTTTTGAAAGACAGTGATGAGGAATTAGATAATGATGAAATAGATGATATTGGTCGTAAATAGTGAGACGTCAAAATTTATCACACTGAAAATAAATATTAACATTTTATTTATAATAATTTTTCATGCAAATTAATTATTTACACACATATAGTGAAAGGACTATCTTGAAAATTTGAAATAAACAATTTATGTAAGCCCGTATAATTATTATTTCATATATTTATTATTATTATTATTATTATTATTATTATTATTTAATATTACTATTTGACACAATGGTGTGCCTCTGAAATAAACTCGGCCCCAGGGGCCACAAAAATTAAAAAAAAATTTGGCCTCAATTGTGCTTCTGGAAGTGTTACAGAAAATGTTAATTGTGCTTCTTTTTTCTTCTTCTCCCCACTCTATTTTAAATTCTTCACCTTATTTTGACCTCTTCTATCCACTTTTACTTTCTAGTCTTCCTAGCAGTAAACAGAAAGTATTGGAATGCTGCAGTGGATATCAGTGTTGTTGTTTTTTGACAGAAAAACGATTGTCAGCTCTGGTATCGAAAAAAGAGATAAATCTTGTTCCTATGTCTAGTGAATTACATCCTTTAACACGTTGGGTATTTAATGAATACGTATTTAATGAGTCCTTGATATTGAAAAATCAATTGACGGTAAGATGCCTGTTCGTCCTTCAGGCTGTCGATCCATGTGTCTGAACGAACCAAAGGCTACTTTACATAAAGTCTCAACAATATTTTCAAACTTTCCTCAAATATGGCTCCAAATTTTGAACTTTGGTCTCAGATAGAGCAAAGGTCACTTACAAAAATCACACAGGTTGCAGTTTTGTTGGCATTTCTAAATTTCAAATTTTCCAGAAGTTCCAATTTTTTTCTGCATTTTTGTACATCACTATTTTCCTTTTCTCCATCCTTCCTTCTCCTTTCCGTCATTATTTTTTTCAATTAACCTGGAAATATATCTGCAAATGTGGACCCTGTCACATTTGTCTTTCTATTCAAGAAAAGGCACAATATCAGGCAGAAGTGTTTTACTTCTGGCTCCAGTTTTAAAAGCACTTGGGAGAATTATCAGTCAAAATTCTTGGATTTCTTTCATTGATGACAACAGGCATTCTCTGGCCACAAGGAATTAAATAATACTTCTGAATGTATCCTCCTACCCATTTCAAAGATATAACATGCATGAGCTCAATGTATCGATTACAAAGTTTGAAGAATAAAAACAATTGCTTTGTTTTCAATGATACCATTTGAGGATTCAAAAAAACATTGATCCTTTCTAACTCAATGTAAAGATAGCAATGCGAGTAAAACAAATATGTAGTCATTATCCTGAAAAATAGTGACACATTAAGAATATTTTCAATTGTAAAATATATTCTTTATGGCAATGATCGAATTTGTAAAAAATTTTAAAAATTTTAAAAGATTAGAAAGAAATAAAATTTTCAAACTAGTTTATGTAAATTGAAGGTAAAAATTTAAAAAAATTTTTTTTGTCATCAAAATTTTAGGGTCTAATTCCAGATTAAACCTGTTTTGAAACAGTTTTTAAATTGAATTTCCCTATTGAGAAAGTGGAACGGTTATGTACCAATATGTGATAATAAACCTTGGGGACCAACAGGGTGGTTCTTAAAAATACATACATAATGGTCATTATGGTTGTTATCAATGCCAAGTTTTTGGAGAGAAAATATCGAAAAAGAGTTTCACTATGTGCTTTAGTTCTGAAGGGTCTGAGTATTTTATGTAAATTTTGACATATGCTGCACTCTTTGTTTATTCCTTTTCTCTGCAACCCCTCAACTCTCTTGTTCCCAGATTGTCTACAAGGGAATACATACATTTCTGCAGAGAGTATTTTGTCTAACACTAAACTGCAAAGAAATGGATGGATGTCCATAGTAGTACAATAAACAAATAGGAACATATAATACTCTGTTCCATTAGGAAATTCAGTGGAAAATGCATAATTTTTGCACGTTGCAATGCGTTTTCAAAGATATAGACGAGAGCAGTTTTCACTAGCTGTTGAAACTTTCTTTAGATTACATCTTCTCCAATCATAGCGTACCTTTAGAGGAGCATTTTCTATAATACATAATTATATTCATGGACGTTTTCTTGGCATTCAACATGGATGTGTCTGGCAACTTAGACACTGGTCTACAAAAAGAAATACTTTTCTGTAACAAGAACAATACACACTATTTCTGGAAGATAATTTGCCTCTCAATTCAGATCTAATTTCAGGCCTCAGTTTTCATGTGATGATAGGTTTTGTAATTGCAAATGTCTCTCTATGTATTATATGTATCTGGCAAAATAAGCTCTAACAACATCTGATCCACATGTATACAGTAAGAAATACACCATAAGTGTTAAGAAAAGTGATGAGCATGGAATGTTTCACAGGAGGCTTGAAATGTTGGGTCAGCATGGATATCTCTTCCTCTGTCTTCTGAAAGTTCATCACTGTAGCATCGTCTTCATTCACTGTCACGTTCTCAGGAGGTAGTGGTATTAGCAATTCTTCGTGGTCACATACAGGCCTTACAGTAGATGGTAAATTACGATATTGCACAATTTTCTTTGTTTTTAAGGTGGTTCCAGCTATTTGCGCCAGACAAAAATAACAGTGTTATGTGAACCGTTGGTTCCCTCCCAATGATGGGAACAGCGAAGAGCATGTTTCCTGAACATCTTAACCAGCATGTCAGGAGTGTAAAACATGACATGGGAGGCCCATTGCTTGTCCTGGCTGTCTACCTTACACCCAAAATAAAGTTCACAACACTTCTTTCTCAGAGTATTAAGGTTCGGTTATTGCGATTTCAGTTTATTCTCCACAGATATACATAATATATTTGGGCTATTTACACAGTTAGGAGGCATTTCTTGTGAAGTATTAGAAAAGTACAAACATTCAAAAACCTAGAACAACAAGCAGTCACATCCAAGCCACTTTCCACGCTGTCAGATCTCTCAATGCTGGGACGCAATTGGCAAGAAACACAAAGGGATTCTATCTGTTTGAGCATGACCTATTAGCAACATTGCCAACCTGCCTTTCCTTTCCTAAAGGTGAATTTTCTGAATTCAACATCATTTATAAGAATTTCTTGTACATATTTTGATTGTTCCTGAATAATTTATCTGCAGAATTATTAAATAAAGCTATAGCAAAAAACCAACAAGCAGCATTTTCAAGCATTTCTGTAAATACAGAGTACCGAGTAACAAGAATATTGAGCTCGATAGGCACAAACGGATTTCATATTCTAATTCAGTGTCCAAGACTTAGCTAATAACACTATTCATATTCTTTGTTACAAAAATTCTCTTGACCAGTGTTTAATTTGTAATTTATGAATGGGCCAATTAAGGAATCAAGTGAATGGCACTGTAGTAAGTGAAAATGAACCTGAAAACTGATAAATAGTGGCAAAGATTTTGTTGAGGTATGAATCTTGTTGAGGATGAGCTTGCACTTCTCAATTCAATCCCTCTGATTCTAAATAATTAGAATTTAAAGTTAATAGTGTTTAAAAGAGCAAAGGCCACAAACAACATTGTGGTGGGAAGAAAATCTGATCTCAGAAGGGAATGTTTATAGGTGGCATCAGATGAAACACAACAATGCAAATTCAACTCAGGAGGTGTGAAAATTCAAAATACGACATAGTATGAGAGATGTCCAGAAAGAAAGAAAGAAACAATTATAGAAGAGAAGATGAAGATGGCATAAAACAAAAACATGATGATCACACAAAAGAAATCAATAGTAAAAGCACAGGAAAAAGACTTGATGAAAACGTGAGAGTACAAGAGCATTTCGTAGTCAATAAGACAATTTGGAATTTTATTGTAACTAAACGGTAAGAATTATTTAATGAAAAAGAACTCTCCGAAAGTCTCTTCAAAAAACGTTCATCTTATTATTCAATATTACGAATTGAAGATGACAAGCATTTCTCATGTTTTATGAGCATTTCACACCTCTACTTTAGAATAAATGCAATTTTGTATGACCGTTTAATCAAAAAATAAATGCCCTTTTGCATGCATTTAGGGCAGAATAAATGCCTGAACGTCCAAGCTCTAGTTATGATGAATTAATGGAGCAACAAGTAATAAACACAAACATTAAAAGTTACATGAGTGTAACAATTAAGAAAAAAGGGAGGGGAAAGCAAGGAGAACTTCACAAAATGCTCATCATACATTAAAAAATTCTCAGACTGATATTGTAGCAGCCCAATGAATAAACTATAAACTGTACTTCGAAGCTGTATATAAAAATATATAAAGTAATTTTAAAAATTACAACCTATTCAACATGCTGATCTGAAGACCACAATTGTTTTCATTAAACCTCTGCTGTATGAACAAAACAATTTTCTACTAACACATATGCTTACAAACTGAAGGGAGATAATTACAAGTGATTAGCTTCATGGATCTTTAAATAAGGATTTAAAATTCATACGAGAAATTGAAAGCTTGAAGTAGTTCTTTGTATTCAAAACATTTGTGTAAAGGACATTCAAGCCAAGACCAGGTCATTATGAAAAGAAGAACCTAAGATCTAAAAACGCTGATCACAGTGCAGGTAAAATAAACAGGATTGGGATCATCCATGAAACAACTTTTAGATATTTATGAAGACTTTCCAATGAGGACCCTGTTCTACCATAAATTACCTATGCATATGCATTGCTGTAACAATATAATCCTTTCAGTTAAACTCCTGAATCTGGATGAACACTGAGTAAATTGGTTCACAAAAACTGGAAAACTAATAACGTGAGAAATGGCTAGAATATCTTTCATAAAAAACTATAATACTAAATCTGAAGGTAAAAGGTTTTAGACATGACAATGACAAAATATATCATGAGGCAATCTCACTTTCTTTTTCTCTTACAAAACATCTTCTTTCCTGAAAAGACATATCACTCTCAAACACTCACTTTCAAGATTTTTAATACATTTAACACTGTTCATTGACCTTAACTACATCATGAGAATATTCAAGGATCGTAAAATGAAAATTACGCATTGAAGATCTCTTGAAGTTACAAAGCACAAAAATTTAGAAAATCTACTTGCAAATATTATATAAAGAGGGAGCAAATATAAAGATACGTGAAAGCAGCACTCAGCATGATCATTTAACAGCTGTTAACTTTTGTGATGTCACAGTCCTGAAAATCATGTGTTTTCTATACACTACAACAAAGATAATCAATTCATAAGAAGTTTGTTTCCTCATGCCTTTCTCATATGGTGTTCATTGCATTTACATAACTTCTATTCCTTTATTTTAAGGTCTCAAAAACATACAAGCATCACAAAATTCTGCTTTGGGGTATGACAATGAATGGGACATTTGAAAAGTGAAATGTTCAGTACAATTAACTGAACACTAACTCGAAACTACTTTAGTGTATAAAGAGGAAATTTTAAAACCAAAAATTTTTCTTCTGAAATAGTTCCAAACCAAATTCTTTTTTAACTATAAAACTGGCATCCAAAACATTTTCAAAAGAAAATTAATAAACCTGCCACTTGGTCCCCTAATCAATGAAGCAAATTTGTAGCTGTCATGAGGTTGCAATCTCGATGTTGGAAATAGAATGTTTCAAATAGAAATTTCAATTTCACTAATGAAGTCCAGCTAAGATCTTATATTTTCCTATCCATTTTCTCTCCTTATGGTTTCCAAAACACTTTTAATCAGAAACAGAAAAAGACTTCAAAATAACAACTTCTTTTTTCTTTCCAAGAAAGATACACAGAATTGTAACCCAAGAGCATTATAAGAATGTTGTTCTCCAAATGAAGTAAAAAAAATCTCCATTATCACAAAAATATGAGGAAATGTTAACTTCACAAACAAAGTAAAAACCACAAGAAATATGAAAAAGAAAATCAAGATTACCAGACTAGAACATAATTCCAGATGACAATTGGAGTATCATTGCATAATAAAACAAAGAATCAGAGAAACAATACAAGTTAAATTTAAAAATAGGCCAAAAGATTGCCATTTCTGGAAAGATTAATACCGGTCACATTGTGAAGAATAACCTCTACAGAGAAACAGAGTTCAAGAGAAAATCGTTTATCTTATTAGCAACACTAAATATTGTGCTGACTAGAAAGTGAAACATAATCAATCATAACAGAAATAATAACTTTTTATTCAATTACTTTTTCCTCTGTTTTTAATTACATAAAAAACATGAAATTAATGGAAAATAGATATTTATGACCTCATTATTCAATATCCTCTTGAACTCTTAGCATCAAGATGATAATAATATTTCCAAAATAAAAGAAGAGTAACATTGTCATCAATATAAGTTGTCATACTACTTCACAGACCATATAATATGAAAAGATACGAATTTATCAACTGAAAGAAACACAGATTTGTTCCTTGCATTTTCAACATTACTGGCAATCCATTGCAGTAAATTTAATTGTCTCTACACAATCCACCTACTATCACCACAATATCAATCTGTCACCACGTTATGGAAAGCAGAAGAATAGAATTAGTACTTCAGAACCACTTAAGTCTTACTAAAAGGCATCAGGTTTGACAACAATCATTAAACCTCATGAGACCATATATAAGAAATGTTTTATCTACTACAACACTTAGAATCTCAAGTCAATACTGAATTATTGTTATTTGAGAATATAAATATGATTTTGACAAGATTCTCACATGTGCAATCAAGACTGTAACAACATAATATTTCAACAGCATTTACATTACTGACCAGAAATTGACATCAATACATAAATAAGAGCAAATTATGTATACTACTAATGTATTGACATTTGTTACCTGTAAGAAACTGTAAATAGTCTGGTCAACGCCAACACATCTTCCTATATTTCATGGAAAATGAGATTTGCTGCAACATCAAAGCAGCAATACCATACAAATACACTTATATTCTCACAACTTACGAAGGGTCTCATGAGGTTATTGAAGTTGTCAGATGTCCCACTTCCATCTACCTGCTTCTGTGAAGCTACTTGTTTCTGCAACTGGTAAGTCTGTTCTTCAAGTTGCTTGATTTTACGCATTGCGTCTTCGTCACAAAGTTTTTTTCGTTCTTCTCTCTTATTTTCCTGTTTGAAATAAAAATAAAGGAGTGAATACACGAAATATAACATTTTCTAATAGAGGTAAAATGTAATATGTAATAGCACACCATGAAGTTTTTCTTTACCTGTATTTTCTTTAATTGCTGTTTAATATCTTCCAATTCAGCACGTGCTTTCTTCTCAGCAGCCATTAATTGTACTTTGTCCCTTTGTTCTTTACTCACACCTTTATACATATCCAGTAATAATTTCATTTCTCTTTGGTCATTAAGAGCTTTCCTAGAAACATACATTAAAATAAATGCATTGTAATGAATCTAATTAATATAAAGCAGTATTCCAAGGTTCACGGGTTTCCTAGGCACATTCACACAAAATACAGTCCCATCACAGGAGTGTTACAAGGTAATGTATTACAAAGCAATTACAAAGTAGTCAAAATAGCAACACTAGTGGACAAATTTCACATTAATGAAATAGTGCGATGAATGCAGTTTCTTTAAAAGCCATTTCTCCTGATAGCCATGCAATAAAGATACACTACCTTGGGAACTATTTACGCCTGACCAATAATCTTAACATATAAAGACAGCTCCACTCATTCGTTATTTGGCAAGTAGCGAGTGATTACTCGCTGAATCCCAAGTACTGTGGATGAGTTTTTGCTATGTGCCGAGTGACAAACATTCAGTGCTCACCCTACCCACCGCATGATGGTCTTTTGAACACATCAAGGGGAGGAAACTTTTGCTGAACTTATCAACAGTTTGGAATTGTGTGAGCTGTAGCCTGTTTGGCAAAGGCTGAACGATAACGGATATTATTTTCAACATACTTCCATTGATTCTTAAAATTATTTTAAGGGAAAAAACGAAATGGCAATCAATCAAGTAATATTTATTCTTACTACTGAATGTTTTTTTGAACCTCTCATGTAATATCATCTTGAACTCATAGCTGGAATAATTTATTTTCATATTTATTATTAACTTCTTTGACAGACAGGTTTATGTATTTAATTCACACATTAACACTTTTAAAACTTTAAATTGAAATAGATATTGCTTGTTCAGCCACACAGATAAGTATTTTACCTATCTTCAAGTTAAGATAATAATTATTTTCCATTTTAATACAATAAATAATTTTCTTTATAAGTCTTACTACCACGTGACTAAATACATTTGGAAACTCACTAGTTTTGATGTCTTTGTTACAAAAGGCATACAAAATAATTATTATTTTAGCCTGAAGGTATCTGTACCTCCAATGTAGGTGTTACGTAACTGAGAACAAAGTGTGACTAAACAAATTTTACAATTTGAAGTTTTGAAAGTGTTAATGCATTAATTATATATTTCAACCTGTCAGTCAAAAAAATGAACGCGAAAAATAAATGTGAAAATAAAAAAAATTGAATAACCAACAAAAGTAAATATTTTAAAATGATTTGATTAAAATTGCAAATAATATTTATCATGCTCAAATAGCAGTCTCAAAAGCCACACGCAGAAGTCAAGACAGAAAAGCTACAGAGATTTCTGAGACTATTTCCTCATAGTAATTGTATACAAAGATAAGAAACCTAACTTCTTTAAATTAAAAACTGAAACGCCATTGGAATAAGAAAATAAGAGAATAAAATTACAAGGAACACACTATTAAGTAAGGAAATATTAATGAATCACATTCTCAATCTTTCAGGAATAGATTACCTGTTTCTTCAACGCTTTTGAAATATATTCTCATGCATTATTGCATACTGTTACAGACTTTCTATAAGCTAATTATGTTCTAGTTCACACAGCAATTCTTGTTAATTTATTGGGTATTCTAGTGATCTTTTGGTATGAGCGGAGCACAGCATTTACTTGTTGGTAAATTACCCCACTACTTGCAAAAAACATATATACCAACTGTGGAATTCACTTACTATTTCACAACACTATTAGAAATGCAGAGCCCTTTTTGTACAATGGAAATGCAGTGCCCTTCCTGTTTAATAAGCCTTACTGTTTGAACTAAGAATTATTCTTTCGGAATATTTTCATGGCAGGAAATCAATAAAGAAAGTCATGGAAGGAGTTGGTTTGGAGCGGCTGCCATACTGAACACTATTTTTTATTGCAAGCCTTGCTGTGCATATTTGAATACTGTTTTCATCAAAATGTCGTTTACATGGCAGTAAACCATTTCCTTCACTGTGTGGATCTTGTAATGGGGCCACACAAACATTATTGAATTGTGTGCCGCTTCTGTAATAAATATGCATAAATCTGTCTTATAATAACTTTGTTTATTCATGCGTTTCAATCCCTATGATCCTTCACTTCTTGATAAGTTAGTAACACTGAGTGAAGGGGGTGTCTTAGAACAAGTGAACATCATACTCCACTGATAACCTCATGATCACTAGAATCTCTAATTTTTCTTTTCAGTAAACTTTCTGCAATTGGCACAATGCCACATATTCTATCTCAATTTGCAAGTGTCAAATGATAATTAACACAAGAAAATACTTCCTGACAACCAAATCAACTCACTTAATCTGTGCTCTTAAGTCCCGGACTAAATCAGACTCTGTAACTTTTGCATCTTTAGCATTGCGATGCTGTTCCTTATGGTCTTTCTCAGTTTTAACCTCTTTCTTAATTTCTTTATCCCGTTTGGCATCCTTCTCTTTCTTTATGGGAGGTGACGTCATTTGCCTATCTTTGTCTGCTTCACGATCTCCTTCCTCACACTGTAAGAAAAGGAACTTGGTAAAATACCACTGCTACTAAGCATGAACCACAGATAAGCACAGTTTAGAATGTACCTCTGTTTCTTCTTCTAGACCTTCTTTACTGCTACTAAGTCCTGGCTCCTCTTTAATTTTAACAGATTCTTGAACCAATGTTTGTTCCTCTTCTTTACAAGATGATTCAGAGAGTGAACCCTCTTTATTTTCCTGAGCAGACTGTTGCCCTACTTTTCCTTGAAGATCTTCCACTTCTTTCTTCAGCTGTTACAAAAAACAAAACACTTCAAAATGACTGAGAATGAGCGAAGAAGATTCAATGAAGTACCATTGGAAAGAAATAGTCACTGTATACCAAAGAAAATTCAAAAAGTCATGATCCCGTTGCAAGAAAATTGTAAACGCTAGCAATATCTTAAATGTTTCAAATGTAAACATTTTTTAAAATTTTCTAAATGTAAAGAAGTTTAAATGATTATAAGAACTATATCATACTTATAAATGCACTTTCTTCTATTCGAGCAAAAAATTTCAAGAAAAAAGTTTTAGCCATTTTCCAGAAAATGTTCAAATTTTAGAGAGGCCATCCATGTAAAATTAAAATACCTTAATGATCTCCAGAACAGCACAATAAAACCTTACTCCAGCTGTATTTACCAAATTTCTGCTCAAAAGCTTCTAATCTGACACATTAGTCTGATCTAACACTTACATGCAACCCATCCAGCCATTCATATATACAAATCAATTTTTGGGTACAAAATTTAATGTATCTCTTTTCCACATGTACCAATCTGAACCATCACAAAATAGCACATGTAGACCTTAATCCTGATGGGTGTGCAAAAGCACAGCTGAAAAGAACTTTAAACACTGATTTTACAAGTGATATTCGAGATAATATTGTTGATGTGATTCCAATACTTTTTCCCCCATGCTGTAGATTAGAATTAAAAAAAAAAAAAAAAAAGGAGAGGGAGAAACAGAAAAAGGGTTTATCAGACATTTATAAGAAAGCATGAGCAGCTAAGAATCACAAAACATTCACAAGTACAATTATCCAAATTTTCTCCATCATTCAGGTTGCCCTCCAAATCTCCTCAAACTGACAGACCAGTACAGTAATCAATCAGCAACAACGGAACTGTTGGCACAATATACAGGCATTCTATCTACAGCAGTTCATTTAACAGACAAGGAAATAAAATGCATATTAGAAACCAACCAACACCCTGATTATAAACTAATAATGACAGAAAGTAAACAAAAAAAGGTAGCGTACAATTATGCTACCTCCTTAGCATGTTTCTCTACTTTATTCACAAACAGGACTATTTCAATTCAATAATTTGTTCAGAAAGGTTTTAAGACATCAATACTAATAAAAATGAAATCAAACACACGAAACTGATGATATAACAAAAAGGAGTGTATAAATAGATACGAAAATTTTACAGTCTCTTCTTCAGGCTTGTTGCAGTATTATTGCATAGTTTGGTAAAGACTAATACAACACAAATGCAGAAAATAAATAATTGAAACAATACGTTGGTGGATGCACCACAATCATTATTATTTGCCGGAAGCTAAGAAAAAATTGCTTCCTAATATATTCCGCAAGAGGTCAGTAACATATGTTATGCATGTGTATGCATAACATATGTATGCATAAGTTTAATGTACTGTAAAATAAAATGAAAGAAAATTATAAATTTTATTACAATTTGATTCAATTACATTAAAAATATTAATCTTAAACATCAAGATTTACATAAAATTGATCTTTTTTCTTCTTTCACAAGGACTGGATAAGAAGAAAGTTTGGGCAACGCTGGGTACTTTGCTAGTATGATATAAGATATAACAATATTTGAAGAGCTTGGCTCTACAGAGTCCTATGCCACATCAAGTTCATCCAGAGAAATAAAAAGATTACCATCTCTCACCAATGATTAAAGAAAAAATACCTTTGTAGCACAGCATCATTTGTTACACCAGCATCCTAATATTAATTTGAAATGTAAGAATCACACATCAGATATTGAGGCATAAAAAATCGTCTTTTAGGCACTTAAAAAGGCACTGAAAATGTGAACAATAAGGGGGAAAAAAGGCACCGTCATATGCAGGGAACGGATTTATACAGACTAAAAATGTTTGAAATATGTAAATACATATGTAGTAATTTTCATCAAAATAATGAGTTTAATATGGACTTACAATGGTAAAATAATATTTTATTATCAGTTGATAAACCTTCGTCTTTAAATTTTGAAATGTAATTTCTAATTTTACACTGGATCATTGTGCAACTTTTGGCATTTTACACTACCTTAATAGATAGATTAATAGAACTAAACCAACACATAGCATTCTGACTGAATTGTAACTGATAACAAGGAGCTGTATAAGTTGAATTCTGATGTCCCAATCTCCGAGACATCATGCGATTCTGGGTGGCAGCCTCAGAGGGAAGGAGAAGGGATACTGAAACGAGGTGCGTTTCCTGCAGACCACAAGGTCTCAAGGTCATCTGTCAAACAAATTCAATAATTCATCGCCTTCTCAGGTCCCCCTTACCCTCACAAGACATTCAGATTCAGGGCCGAAGAGTGGATCTACTCTTCCCATACATTCAAACATTAACTTTCTTAAAAACTTAAAGAGGAGTATCTAGAGCAGAGCCTCTCATTTTTACAATGTTTGCCCCGATGTGTTCTTGTTTAAGACAACTGTCTAGATCTGGAATTCTCAACCATTTCCTAGCATCAACCACTATTAAATAGAATGATTTGCTTCTTGAAATTGACTCCTTCAATTTTTCTCCAATACACAGCACACAGGAATTGTAACACACATGATTGCAAGTTTATTTGTTAAAAGACAACAATTAGAGAAAGGATATGAACAAAAGTTCTGAAAATTGTTTATTATGTTTAAGTTTTAATATATTTTTTCACTATTTTAATTTCCCATTTTTACAAACAGAAACAAGCTTTCAGAAACAAAATCGTGGACTAATTGAACAAAAGACCAACAAAGTTGTAATTTATTATTACATAAATGTTTTCAATCTTTGTACAAGGAGCAAATTAATTATCAACTTCATAAATATTTTTTTGTGTAATCATCAGGATCTTGATTATATTGATTAGTCACTAGTGTGTATGTAACTATTGACTGCTTGTTCGTCAATGGAAAGACCCGACCCCCAGCGTTGGGAACCCCTGGTCTACACTAACAGTAACATTGAGCACTAGCTTACCTTTGGGATTTCAGAGTTCACTTCTTTGTATTTTCGCTTGTAACGATGAACTTCTCCTTTTAATTGCTGATTGTGGTTCTGTAAAGATGTGATAAGATGCCTCATTTCTCGATTTATAGGACCAGTCTGCTCATTTGCAGCAAGATTTTGCTCAAATTCTATTCTGAGCATTTCATATTCCTTTCTTAGTTGGGCAAGAACATCTTCTAATTGTATAACTTCTGTTCTAAGCTTTTTCTGAGCCATTAATTCTTCACTCTACAGCAAAATAAATAATTCCAAACATTAAAGTTACATTTAACATTAGTTGCTCTCTAGTAAAGAAAAATGATAATTTTGCAATAAAATAGCAGAAGAAAATAAGAAGGGAACATCATATTTAAAAAAAAAAAAAAAATTATGATAACAAAAGAAAACAAGCAAATAAATATAAACACTTGATTGTTGGAGTGATCATACCTCCATCATTTCAATATGACGCAAATGAGCATTTTTGCTACTCTGCAATTGCTGTCGGGCTTCATCCAACTGGGTTTTCAGTTGCATTGATTCATTGTATAAAACTGAGAACTGAGACTGTAAGCATTTGTATTCAGTAGTTTCAACAATTACAGATTCCGGGAGCTGTCGAATCTGCAAAAAATGTGCACAAACAAAAAATTATTTCAGCAAACTACAAAAATCTAAAATATTTATAACATTGTGGGACTTTACATATATTTTACAACAATTCAAAGAGGTAAAAAATTCTTTGGCAAATAACACAATGAACACATGTTGCAGAATAATATAGCAGAGCAAATAACACATGTTGGCTGCACAATTGACCAGATGACAAATGCTGCCTCCAGCAACATCCACACAGTCCATGAAGAAAAACGAATGGTCATATGTTTGTTTGACACATATATGAGTGTACGAGCTCGTTCAGTGCATCAACTCCTCCTTCTGTAGAATCGTAATTAAGTATTATTTCTGGTTTATTACCTCAGATACTGTGCAAGTATCTGAGTGGTGCATTGTGGAAAGAAGAAAGACTCTTTTCTTCAAGACATAAGATACCATACAAGATTCCCTTTATTTTTGTGAGGCTAGAATTCTTGAGAAATGAATCTCTTGTCCTTTCAAACACTTCCCACAAGAGAGATCATATTTCAGAAAATGTTCTGCAAGGATCTTGTCTGTAAAGTAATTGTCACACGTAACAATCCTTTAGTTCTTTGATGAGGTTTGATGAGAGTTTGAACTACTCTGCCACTCAAACCTGGAAGTGCCTTTACACCGTTTTCCTACCCGGTATATGGCAAACCATTGGCATATCTTCTGATAGAGAGTCCTGGCATCATAGGTCTAACACACCATCATACCATATTTCTCTGGTTTTGATTGTATTGTGACATACCAGACTGTCACACAATATTTTGATGGGAATTGGGGACAAAAACTTATTAAATTCATTGTAAAAAGTGTAAATGTTGAGGGCATAGGCATGCAGACAGGGTGTTCCTTAGCAACCAGGGAAGCGGAAGTAAATAAACATAGCGCGGCAAGTAACAGACAGAAGATTGTGATATAAGGGCATGTAGGATTGGTGGTAAACTGGTAATGGAGTATGACGTGGAAGGAAACTGGAGATTGTTTTGTAAAACAAGAGACAAGAATGTATGAAAGTTATTAAGGGTTGAACTTTGTAATATTGGAGAGAGGAGCTTTAGACCATGTACCGTACACATCCATGTACCGTAAACATAGTACTGCAGAGGTTATTGTAAACGTTAGATGTGGGACTTGGTGGAATTTTGCGGGAAATAATTGAGCAGTGAGAACTTATAAATATTTTGTAGGTGTAATTCTATTTGGAGCTTTTGAATAATTCTGGCACTGGGAGTGTGCAAATCGAACTTTAAGAAAATACGGACGTGGTGGGAGCAGGGAAGAGAGGCTCGAGACGTATCTTGTAGTTTAGGGGACGAACTTTATATTTTATCGCGTCAAAAGTTGGAGGAGTGAATTAGAAGAAATAGACTTTTGTGCATCGTGGATTAAGTAAAACGTGAAAGTCTTGGAGTTAGTGCCCATCAGTGGCAAAGAATAGGGAAGTAAGTGAAACAATTAATAAGCTGAGAAGGACATTGACCCGGCAGCAGACCGAGAACAAGATACAAGAGAGAAGATTGGTCGGAGCAGTGGATTCTTCCTGGCCTCATCGTCCAAGAGCGCATGGATATCTAAACTAGTAATAATAATAGCGCTATAAATAATTTTTACGATCGGTCATGACCAAGGTGACATTTCATGTTAAAAAGAATTATTCAATGACTAAATTTATAACGTTCTCATTCTGAAAACAAAAAGCTGATCATCATTTCTTTAGCATCTTGTGCAATCCACAGTTTAATAATTTCTTTCCAGAAACAAATTTCAGATTCCTCGTTTCTTCCATATGGAGAGCAGATCAATGATCATTTGCTAGGAAGAAAGTAAGTACCGACAACGATTATTTTTGCAAGAACCCAACCGGCAGAGCTAGTAGGATAAATATTTCCCTTTAGATGTGTTTGCGGGAAATTTAAAATCGACCCTTCCTGGCACTCAAAAATGATATAAATTCGGAAACCGATTGCAGAAATAATTTGACAGAAACAGAGAGCATTTCAGTATGTACCATTTGAATGGGTATCTGCTTGGATTGAAATTAGCATTTTCATGGTAGTAATGTCTGTTCAAGTTTGGTATTTTTCAAATTTCCATTGAATTTCTCCTACATGTCCCTCAAAGAGGCAAATTTATCATTTCGACGTCTTGCAGACTGCATGGTTTCAACATCAGATCATAGAAAAGAAAGTAAGCGCTTAAAACGTTTGAGTCCCATTCTTGCTCTAAATATACGTGGGCCATAAATCCTGTTGAACAATACTGTTCATATGTACTCCCACAATGCCTCCAACACACATTGAGGCTCGCTCATGGCACATAGCAAAGTCGCTAGCCTTTCACTGAGATCCGGGTTTGATTCCCGTCGAATCTCATATGAAATTTATTCCAACAAAATGAGTTTGGCTGCTTCACAAGGGCTAGTCCAACCGCTATAAAGTGTCCTAAACCCTACCCCTATCCTTATTCCTTCCCAATTCTGGCTGCTGGGTAGTGACGCAGGAACGCGTAGCAGGAGGCGCATACATGGAGATGCTACCTGGCGATCCTTTTGACAACTGACTGCAACGCGAAATGACATGACTTAAAAAGGTAACGGAGGATTACTCCCCAGCACAAAGCGCTCAACGCCCCTTAAGGGGCTTGCAGACGTGTTGCGTCAATTTGTAGACGCAATGAATTAAAAAAAACAACATCAGAACTGACTCACTTCCTACACACCTTGCGGTTGTGACAAAATGGATATCACTTAGAGTTCTCCCATTCCAAAAGAACACATTAGTCCCACAATGTAAGGCGTACGGTTTTTGGCAACCAACAGACATAATGAACAAAAACAATGTTATTTCGATTGTGTCAAAATGGAAATTGCCAACCTGTTGTCTCTTACCAAAAGAACATAGTACTTGCCTGGTTAAGTTATTTTAAAATAAAATAACACTTTTTTCACTTCTGTTTATTGACCAAATTTAATAAAACGTCATACATAAATGCTACAAGAGATAAGAAACAAAGTCACGAAAGTGCACATACAGGGACATTTTAGTTTATTTTATAAGACCGTACATATAACCCGTATAACAGTGTCTTAACAGACACTGGTTGCCCAGATAAGGGTTAAAAAAATGCTTTGAATAATTCATTTCTATCCTTTATCAAGTGATCATACACAAATCACTCATTCAAGGTCAGTCAGATATTTTCAACAGGACACTTTAACATTTTTGAGACCTATGTTTGCACTTTCCAACAAAATGATACACATGCACCTCATAGCCTTTGGATGGATACTCTAGTTTTTCAATTTGCTTTCCACCATTGAAGCTATGCTAATTGATCTTGACTTGGTAATAAAATTTAAGTAAATCGTGTATTTAAAAATTTGCGCTTTCTGCAATAAATTTTCCTTTTCCATGATAATCCTGGATCCTTTCCCTCCAGTCAAATGCCCACTCCTGATTAGCTCTACAGAGACGGTAATTCAGCAGCACCCCTCAATCATGAAAAATACTGACACGGGGCACCTCCACCAAGCGAATGAGGGAGCAGGCCCTAAACATTGAATAGAATGGATAATGTAATAAGAATTGCAAAGGGGTCAGGGAACTACAGAATTGTGCTCGGTGAGAAGTGTCCCGATCCAAAAGTGTTTAGGTGTACAAACAATTAAATTTCACAAAAATTTAACAACTTGATTTTGATGGGTGAAAAATAGAAGAAATTATAGCACTTTAAAAGAGATTTTGATTACTTACATCCATCTTCAATTTTTCCACTTCCTTCAAAGATTCTCTATGTTGCTGATGCAGTTTGTCTAATTCTTGAAGCCTGTTATTTGACAGCTCTCTAAGTTCTTCAACTTCTTTTTGAAGATCTTCAAGCTAATGAAAAATATAAGAAAGAAATTACAAGGAGATATTTTTAATACTAAATATATTCTTGTGAAAAAAATTGCTTACTTTTTTTTGAGATACACTAGTTGTTACAACAGGTTTCACAATGCCTTTATCATCTCCATGAATCTGCTGATAGGTCTTTAATTTTTCGATTGCTTCAGCAAGGTGATTTTCCAATTTATCATTTCTTCCTTGAACTTTTAAAAGTTCATACTGAAGATCATCAATCTGATTTCTCAATTCTGCAGCTTCCGTTTCTTTTGCAGTTAAACTGTCTTGTAACTCAGCCATCTGTTATCAGAATTTAATTCTGTATCACATACTCTTATTTTACATAGAATCTCAAAGCAAATCAACACATTGTTCAGCTCCATTAAATTCAAAGCATTTATCAAATACTTATAATTACAAAAGACAAGTATCCTCAGTAGCATTAACTTAATTTTATTCACCACTGGTAGCAGTAAGAAATTCAAGTTGAATTAATAAGTTTAAAATATAGTTTGTGACTATAACCAGCACAACTACATTTCCAAACCTTTTTAAAATATTATCACATGGTGATTGATTATTTATATATATATATATATATATATATATATATATATATATATATATATATATATATATATATATATATATATATATATATATATAGACACACACACACACACACACACACGGCTTGATTTCTGGCAGAACGGGACGGAACGATGTTCTGGTACCTCAGGAAGATATTAAATTAATAATTAATTTGGAGAGCATTCCCGCACCTAAAATTTTAGAAATCAAGCACTGTGTGTGTATGTTATGAAAGTAATCAAAATTTAAATGGAGGGGCGATGTTACAATACATTGCTCCACAAATTAGTTTATTCAATTTATACACTACATGCACCAAACAAATTCAACAATTTCCTACCATGCTAACGAAGTATTTTTTGTTACTGTTGGGCTCCAATTGGAGTAAAAATAAATAAGTTTAAAAGTAGGGAAAAATGCAGGAAAAAGAGAAAAGACCATCCAAATGAAGACAATTTTCATGCAGGAACAGAAAGGGATTCATAAGAACATTGCTGCAATAAGATATAACATACCATGTGCGAATTTTGCCAAATTACTGAACTGTAATAACAAAATGGAAAGATACATATGAATGTCTCAGGAGAGGCCAAAACAAGCCTGCCGATTGTCAGTGATAACGTTATGAAAATGCAGAAATTTTATGGTTTTGAAGATGTGAGATATAAAAATTTCATTTGACATCAATTCACACTTTAGTGAAGTGTCAATGAGCGAAAATACTTTGCGTCTCCAATCAGGACCACAGACTATCTTGAAAGCTCTGATGGTCTTGCAGACACATCCAAACTCTTATACTAAGGTATAATTTAATAACCTAAAAATGCACATTGCTCATCTGAGATATGCCAATGACAATTTTTAAAATGGAACCGGTTTCATTATTCCTAAGCTGAGACACCGCGTACCTTTCACGTAGTAGACAGCAAATGCCAACATGTCAAGGATTTCAGGTTCTTGGAAGTGGCTTAGCATTGGTCACTGGAGGAATAATGCCAGGGTTTCGTAGGCCAGTTAGAGGCAGAGACACCACAATTTGAGGAGAGTTGAGTTGAAGTGAAGAGGCCCAGTACTTATTTTCTTCTGAAAATGGAATGAACAGGGACTTGAGATGAAAGGCAGCCAATTGAGGCTATACCCTACAAACGAAGTTGGTTTTCAATGATCATACTTAGTGAAGAAGAAAAATTGACATTACGATTTCCATCACTATAAATTCAATTGAATATGTAAGACGAATTTGTACAATAATTACTCATTGCAATGAATTACTCTTCACATGTAAGCATATTAATTTACATCCGCACTTTTTTTAATTGAGCTCTTTAACCACTCTACTTTAATTGCACAACCAACAGTAAGTCACAAAACGTTATACACAAGGAGATTCTTAAACCTCTTAAGGTAGTAATTGAACTAGCGCTTGGCTATAATCAGTACCACAAAAGGGAGGAACAACTACATAAAAGACGTATAATTGCAGTTCCAATACTAATTTAGATAAGTACTATCAATATTTCTCAGCTTAAACAAATAAAAGTAATTATTATGAATATAAATTGTATCTTATTTTACATTAAAAACTTAAATTTTATGTGAACAACTTTGCTTGTTCAAAATCTCTCTTTAAAACATCTTGTGTAAATTTTCATCTTGCATTCTCATACACAATACATTTTTAGTTTTATTTATAAATCACCGGTGTACGTACATAAGAATTCCATAAATACATAACACTCCAATTAAAATAAAAATGGTAATTATACCTTTGTATGAGACTTCAAATAAGAGAGAACGAATGCCTGTGTGTACCGATTGATACTTCTAATTTAACTTTCTCATGTTTCAAAAATCTCAATTCTTATTCACATTCAAACTGAATGATTACATAGATTACAAGCCCCCATAACAATTTTGAGATAAAAAGTGGTTTGCAGTATGTCAGGTACATTGAAAATCGACAAGCTTCAATAACATAATAATGTTCATAAAATATCTATTAATATATCTAAAATAAATGACCAAAATTTTTCTTGAATAAAAGAACCAATTATGAACAATAATTGTAACAAAACAATGTTTAAAGATCTTTTTTCAATACTCTCGTTGTGCAAAGTAAAACATTCTATTTGTGCATAAATGATAGTTTGCTATTTGTAAAGATCAAACAAAAAGAAATTTAGTTCACGAATATTTCAAGGACCAAGCAATAAAATAAATACAGTGAAACCCCTATTTTACACCACTCAAGGAACTCGTAAAAAAAGTGTAAAATCAAGAAAATTATTTTTTTGCACAATTTTGTTCCAACACACAGTATTTTTAAAAATAAATAAATAAAACCTTAAACCTTCAATTGAAAAGAAACTAATAGAAATTATTGGTGCTAAATAGCACATACTTACACGCAAAATTACATGAAATGTACTCAAACTTTCATTAATGACTACAAAACTGTCTTTAAGGAACAGATTCCATTAAAAGAAAAATCTATTTTCATAATTGTAGTTGTAGGACATCGCCGAAAAATGTTTGAACTTTCACAATTTTCAAAAAATCAGTTTTCAATGAGACCTGCACCATTTATTTAAACGTCCTTCACACTATCCAACAACAAAATTTAATCAAAAATGATGGAGTCATTTTTTTAAAATCTTTTAAAATGTTCCAGGCGCTTCATGTAAAGTACCTCCAAAAATTACAATATCGGTTTCAAATTCGAGGAGCCGTGACATCCGCCAGATCGATCACGAAATATCAATTCTGGAGAAAATCAGCTGAACGGTTTAGCTGCTAGTATTGTTCACAGACAGACATTGGGTGTCAATTTTTTTTGTATCCAAGGACCCACAAAAAAGGGATTCTGGCAACACCACATGTTAAAGGATTCTTTTTTCTAAATTTAGCAACTGGGTTTATCCATTGTTACCAGGGCCTGACAACAAGGGATTTTCTGCCGAAAATTCAGTTATTTTTCTGCAGCATTATGTAACTTTCTTTTTACTGTGCAGTAACAAGTAAAAACCAGCAACTGACTTATCACTGGTGACCAACACACTTGAAATGAAACACACACGCTTAGTCCTGGAAAATTACCCAACAAATCAATTCAGAACATTCACCCAGATATACTCCAAATTGTAAATAGCAAAACATATAACATATATATGTATCCCCACCACCCTTCCCGAAACTGATAAGTCATTGCCACCTTTTCTTTCAGAATGTCTGTATACATTAAGTCCTGACGTGCAAAAATCTTAATATCAGGGTTTTAATACACAATAGGACTTCACAAGTCAGACACGAAATCAAGGACTTATACATTACTTACATGGATATTTTTTTACTGAGACTATTCATCTATGACGTAAATTCAAGGAAAATGTAAAATCAGGGATTGTAAAATCGAAGTTTCACTGTAAATTCATATTTTATATCCAATACTACATAAACATGCTGGGAATTTAATTACAAGGGAAAACATCACATTCCATTTAATACGAGCAGCTTGCTTGAGGTGATATCACAAAAACAAAATAAATACATGCTACTAATACGGCTAGCAAAATTGCAATTATGCTTGCAACCTCCATCAGCATAGCAAAAGAGAATACATGCAAAGAGCACTATCCAGTATGACAGTTCCAGTCTTTCATTAAAACATTTAGGAAATTGTGTCCACTTTGTACAGTTCATTTTTGAACGGTATCCTTACTACCAAGCTACATGAAGCAGGAACATCAAGTTAACAATTTCTTTCACCACCAGCAAGTAATAAAATTTATAACAACCTTTAACGAAATTGTGTGATATTTCTCATGAAGAGATGTGTTGAGAGCTTGGAGATTCCTATTTTCTGCTTGAATTTCAATATTTGCTTGACGAATTGTTTCATCAATGTTTGGTGCTTCATCTGAAACACATATTTACTTCAGTAAATAAGTTCTTTATTATTCTGCATTTACCTACTATTATAAGTATGTTACCTACGTCTCATGTACTCCAACACAAATAATACTTAAATGAATGAAAATAAAAATAACATAACTTAAATAAACAAAACTATAAATAATTTATTCCATAAAAAAACACAATAAACTAAAAAATCAACTAAAACACGCATACACTGATCACAAGATGGGAGAAGATTCCAATAACCTCCATCTAATTCACCCTTAAGGGCAAGTGTAATCTTCTCATTTCTTTGCATCAATCTGTCAAAGGCCTGTATAACCTTCGCAACAGCACGCTTTGATACTTGCACTCTATTGGCCAACTTTTCATCAAGTTCTTCCTTATCCCATGTTGATAACTGCATTAAAAACGATGTAGTTGCTTCATTTTCATCTGTAAATAGAAGAAACAATAAGAATAACTTAATATAAAAGAGAAAGATCACTAAACATATCATATAATCTCCAAATCCACCTACTTCTATTTTCTGATTCATCGGCAGTTTCTGCATCAAATCTTTGAAGCAACACTCTTATATCTTCATTTAGTTGATTCCAATAACGATTCACGACATTCAGGACAGCATCATCCTGAGTTTGTCGTTTCTCAAGTTGTTCTATCCTTTGTCGCAATTCTGTTTCCAACCTTTGCCTTTGTTCCAATCGCTGTTAAGCAAAACAATTATAAAAATGCTGGACATAACACAAGTGTATATAGCAATATGAAATGCACTTACCTGAGCTAACTTCTTATTCTGAAATTGTAGTACTTTCATGTCCAATTCCTCCAGTGTAGTTATGGTTCCAATTCGCATAGGTTCAAACTGGACTTTTTTAATTGGTGGTTGGCTACTCCCTGGAGAGTCATTCTCTGCAGGTCGCTTAGCCATATTGTTATTGAATAGAAAATGCAATTCCTGAATAAATTTGAAAAGAGAAAAACACTTGTCAGGACAACATTCACACAATCATGTTCATAAAGAGCCAAAGTAATGAAATAAAATTGAGTTATTTGTCTAAGTTATATTAACAATCAAGGTAAATAAACAATAAACAACATACTAATTAAGACAAATAAAAGAATGGCCGAGTTCAGTGAACCGCCATTTCGGCGTGAAGATGGAAAGCACTGCATTAAAAAAGTAGAGACTACACAATAAATTGTAGAAGGTGAAATCCATTACATATTCGTGCTTTCTATAAGCAACTCCAGGTACCAGGTCTTTAGTTTATAAAATAAGCCCCTCTAGCCACCGAAGAGAATGGTATGTGTTTCGGGACCCAGGTTTTCAAAAAACTGCAAGTAGTACCTCAAACAAGGAAATCGTCACCAATGTCTCGTTTTAAAAAGCGCAATATATTACACTCCATCGTCATGTTCCATTATTTGCCAGTCCATAACTTCTTTTGCGTCATCGGCCTCCCTCGCCTCCTCTGCCTGCTACCGCGGCATCAGGGACATTCTATTTACACAATGTATGAACGCAACTGGATTGTCTTGTCCAGTCATACAAATCCCTAACCCACAAGCATTCCTTGGTGTTATGAAGCGCTCCATTTTAGTTTACAATAATGCCAACAGGTTCGCTTTCTAATACTCCATGCTGTTCCAAATGAAATATATAACTTTGTTTTCTTTAGAGCTTTCTCTCCGAAAATAAACTTACATTGCTTGCCTTTATAACAAAATTCTTAGTAATTACAGAAGTACCCTTAGAAAGATAAATAAATATGCACTAAGTGGATAAACATGCTCTAGTTACTGTTTTTTCATATTCTTATACTTTTTATGAATAGAAAAAATATTGAATTAGATTTTAAACATTCAAGAATAAAATGAAATTGGCAATAATAACAATAATAATTATAATATTAATAGATTAATTATTTAAAAGAACGAAAAACTAATGTTCTAACTTTTTGCAATTTGTAGGTTACAGAAGATAAATTATAATAATATGCAGAGAAGTATTAGTTTATATCTGGAACTACTGATTCTAGAATATCTGATCAGGATCTGATGATGCTAAAATAACGTAAACAATTCATTTATCTAATTTTACGATTATCTACTTTAAAAAAAATGTTAGTTTTACTTTTAAATAGAAAAATAATAAGTATTTTCGAGAAATTTATATTTTTCTACAAATATTAGTTTTCACAACTTACCGGCATTGCTAATTTCTCATACAAACAATACCGCTGTCCCGCGTCCATGTCAATGACAACCGCCGGGTTTGAAAAACGTATGCGTGTATTATTTGGCAAACCAAGAAAATACGATTATCATCCCTGATTGTTGTCAACGAAGAGGCGTTTTGCGCACTGCGAAGATTGGACATTCCTTTCTTTTCGAATAATTTTTACTCCCAGTTGCTTTTAGTTCGTTGCCACACGTCTCACAAACACAAAGATGCACCATGTTTTTAATTTCATCTTGCTAATATTTACTTTCTCCAAGGGATCTTCAAATACGAATGAAACAGTATTTCCTCTCATATACTGTACTTGCCTCTACACTCTTAATGGTTCATTTTAATTTGCAAAGATTTCGAAAGAAAATGTAGCTAGAATAAAATTCTGATAGCTCTAGAAAGTTATACTGAAGCTCATTAAGCTCCTTAACCTCATTGTTTCTTCTTATAAATAAGTCATATTGTCGCAAGACATTTCTAAATAATATTTTGTTAAATTAATCAGGATATGAACTTCGTTACTATGGACTACAATTATTAATCATCACAGGTTCAATCGCTTAATTTAATGACGATCATCAATACGAGATACGATGAAATGAGATGGTATTTAATATAAATAAGAATGAACATTAAATAAAACAATGCTGACAAAATCATGCTTAACAGTGTTGCCTGCTCTGATACTTATGATTTCGACTTATGTACAGAAGCGCTTTTATTTTCACGCCCGTGCGCCGGAAATCGGCGATTTTTCGACAGTGAAACTTTTCTTGCCGGGACCTGGTACCGGACCAATGAAGCTTAACAGCGCATACTTTCTCGCATTATTTCTAAATTTTCAATTTTCGACAGTTCAGAAAGTTCAATGAAAATGAAACATGCGCCATTATTTTAAACGTTTCCGAGGAAAAAGTGCAGAAACAATTTGAAGCGGTTTTTGATTTTTTTATAATTTGCATTAACTTCAAACAGAAAGTGTGCAAAAAGTACATTTTTTAATAGTACATGACCTTTAAAGAACTTATTTTTACTTTCTCGCCTTACGAAGTTCTTCGTAAGAAAAGAGAGTTATGTAATCATGCATAGGAAAACGGGAAATTTTCGGCAGAAAAACTCTTATTGCCGGGCCCTCGCGAAGAAAAAGTGGATATTTCCTATTGCTAAATTTAGAAAAAAAGTCCACTAACACTTGGTGTAGCCAGAATCCACGTTACCGAAAAATCGATTGACGGCAAAACTTCCGTCAGCCTATGTTTAACGCTAGCGCCTAAACCGTTCACCCGATTTTCTTTAAAATTGATATTCTTCATTCGATCTGAATGAACTCTTGGCTCTCGGATTTTCAAGCGAATACTTTAATTTTTGAGGGTACTTCACCAGAAGCCTCAAGAACATCTAAATTTTCTAAAAAACGGCACCAAATGTTTTGATCATACTTTGTCGTTTGATAGCGTAAAGAACGCTTAAGACAATGGTGGTGATCTCATGTTCGTTACAATAACAGATTTGTTTGATAATTGAAACAAGCGTAATTTTATTGGGGGCGTCTTCCTACAACTATAATAATGAAAATAGAGATTTTTTTCCCTTAATGAAATCTGTTCCTGAAAAAAGAAATTTAAATAAGTTCATGTTCAATTTTTCGAAAATATGATTAGTTTGCGAGTAATTTTTGTGTAATTTTGCGCGAATTGTAGGCATTTTTTCTAAAAACAAAAACCGAATCCAATGTTTTCTCTAAATTTTCCCCTCATATGTAATAAGAGACAGGACAAAATATGGTCCTAGTCCCATTTTCGGCTCCTCGGTCCAAGTCCCTTTTTCGACAATGTCAAAAAGTGAACATTTGAAAACTACAAAATTGGAGATAGTGATTTTTGGTTCAAACAAATATGTCAACATGTATTCTGACTACAAAACGTGTTAGAGGAAGTTGAGTGATTGATTGATTGATTTTTTTCGTGTTTCCGGGTGCGTCAACTGCTTTGGTCATTAGTCCCGTTAGAATAGTGCATGTTTTTTCTCGGGAGATGGCAGTGAGCTTCCCCCGCTGGATGGCGAGATCCGGCACCGACCTACCGTCGGCTAGCGGGGTTTCCCCCTAACCAGGACTTTCCCACCAGCGGGGCACCGCCCTACCGGGACAAGCTCTAACTTCCCGACCGGTCTCCCGGAATACGTGGTAGTGTAGTGCATTTTAGTGTAAGTGTGTGTGTAAGGGAAGAGGATAGGACAAGGAAGAGGAAGGAAAAATCGCGCGCGGTCCGTGGCCCGTTTGGTAGGTACTGCTCCGGCATTCGCCTGGTGTTGATCGGAGAAATGACGAAAAACTACCGACCAGAGCAGCCGGCCGCTAGAATTCTCCTCCAGACAGCGACTGAATTCGACCTAGCTGAAAAGCTAGTGTCGAAAATCCTGCTGTCGTCAGGACTCGAAACTAGGACCTCTCGTTCAGAGGCACTGCAGTGACATCAGCTGATTCACTGAGCTACCGCTCCCGGTTTAGAGGAAGTAATTTACTATATATAGAGAGACAAGATTCATCCATTTTTTCGTTACCAGCACCTGACAATAAGAGTTTTTCCGTCGAAAATTCGCCGTTATGAATACGAGTACAACTACAATACTTTCTCTTCTTGCGAAATAAGGTCGGAAAGTAAAAAAGTAACATTGCAAACTACAGAACTGAAGCCAGAAATTTGCCTTAAATAAAAATCAGATATTTATAAAAGGCATTGCACGTATTTTTGAAACTTGAGGAACAAAAGCCTATACTTATTCGCGTTATTGGAGATCATCACGTAATAATGAAATAAAGTAATTTTTGCGATACTGAAATCTCAGTTATAATTTGAGAAGGTTCAATTCAAACAAAGCGCCTGCGCTAGGAACAGTATTCTACTCTTTTACAAATGAAACATATATGAATACATTTAACTCTTACACTATTTGCAGCACATACAGAAAAGAAAGAATATTATTTCACACAAACTTGCCTTGATTACATTGAAGTAAGCTAACAATTTCTGAATATCATCTTAGCGAGCAAAACTCTTAAAGTAAAAGAAATGTAGGTGTTAGTTCTTACCTTTCTTAAATTTATTTCCTTTCATTTTATCTACATCGTACGATTACAGGCAACAATCACAAAAATCTTGATAATTTCCAGCCGCTGTGTTGCCATTTTGCGAACATTTTGACATGTAAACCGCGCGCGAAATTTGAATGTACTATTTCGATTTTATTTCAATTTTCGAAAATACCAAGAGAGTGTCGAAATTGGGACTAGCACCACTTTCTTTAACGGTCTTCCCTAGATACGTGAAATCAGTGGCACTAAAATAGCACGTACTGTCTCGCCATTAGTAATGGAAATTAAATAGTTATAAGCAAAAACTTATTGATTTATTGCAAAAGATTTTTTAATAAAAACGTTAGATGAAAATATATTTCTGGTATTGAATTTTCAATACGTTATGTATGCAGTGTATTAACGAACATATGGGATGAGTTCTTTAGCCTTACAATATTCTTCGTACGCAGTATGCGAGAAAGTAAAATAATTAAAAGTTGAAGAATTCTTAACGACCAATTGATGAAATATTGGAAGGCAGGTTAACGGGGCTTGGTCATAAGTAAACACGAACTATAAGTTAGTTGTTTGCCGACGTTTCGTGTATCATTTTCCCCTAGTATCATATTCATCGTGGTGTGTGTTGGTGTGGTGAGGAGGATTTTGTGTCTCTCACTCCCCGAGAGGTGTCTGAGATGGAGGAGCATTCAGCACATGTATTAATTATGTTTTCATGTTATGGTTGCAAGCCCCGAGGATGGAAATAAATTTTCCGAAACGTCGGCAAACAACTAACTTATAGTTCGTGTTTACTTATGACCAAGCCCCGTTAACCTGCCTTCCAATAATTAAAAGTTAATAAATAATACGATAGTAATGGCGTTGGCAAGCAAATGCAAATACATCGAAAAATATATAATTGTAATTATTAAACACTAGTTCAGTGCATCAACTGACGTCATTGCAGTCCCTCTAACCGCGAGGTCCTAGGTTCGAGTCTCAAACAGTGGCAAGATTTCCGACACTAGCTTGTCAGCTAGGTCGAATCCATTCGCTGTCTGGAAGAGAATTCTAGAGGCCGGCTGCTCTGATCGGTAATTTTCCGTGGATCCTTCGATCAACACCCGGCGAATGCCGGAGCAGTACCTTAACAAACGGGCCACAGACCGCGCGCGACCTTTCCTACCCCTTCCTTGTCCTATCCTCTCTCTTTACACACACTTACACTACCATGCACTACACTACCACGTATGCCGAAAGACCGGTCGGGAACAGAGAGCTTGTCCTGGCTGGGACGGAGTCCCGTTGGTGGGAGATACCTGATTGGGGAAAGTCCCGCTATCTGACGGTAGGTCGGTGCCGGATCTTGCCATCGAGCGGGCAAGAACACCGTCACCTCCCGAGGGAAAACATATACGACACTTGCGGGACAAGTAATCTTAGTAGTTGACGCGCCCGGAATCACTAACAAAAATCGGAAACACTAATAAATAATAATAATAATAATAACAATAATAATAATAATAATAATAATAATAATAATAATAATAATAATAATAATAATAATAATAATATGAAATAATATTTAATTCTAACTTCCAACTCCGTAAATTGGGAGTAGGCAATTGTAGACTAGCAAACTTTATTTCATATTTATTTCAGATAGGTTTTATATAATTTCTAAAATATTAATTTGTGAACGTATATTGAAGAAATGAACCAAGAAATGTAAGAAAGAACAGAGAAATGTGAAATAATATAACATTCTGCCTTACGAAGCATTCAAGTGCCTCAAAACACTTCTAAAATAGCAATCACGAAGCGCTGGATTTTCAGAGCGGGTGACTAAGTTTGACACCCAATTACTCAAAAAATACACATTTTCTACGAATTCAACATGACCTTATTTGAAAATCTGATTTTGATGAACACATTTCATTAAGAAAAAAATGTGTCTTCGTAATTGTAGTCGTAGGAAGACGCCAAAAATTTTGAATTTGAATCGATTGGAAAGTATCAATTTCGGAGAAAATCGGCTGAACGGTTTAGCAGCTAGCGTTGTTCACAGGCAGACGTTTTGCCGTCACTCGATTTTTCGGAACCAAGGACTCATAAAACATGGATTCTGGCTACACCACGTGTTAGATGATTTTTTTCTAACTTTAGTAAATGGGCTTATCCAGTTTTTCATTGTCAGGGCCCGGTAATAAGAGTTTTTCTGCCGAAAATTCCCCGTTTTTTCGCGCATTACATATCTTTCTCTTCTTAAGAAGTTTCTTCTTAAGCGCGAGAAAGTAAAAAAAAAAATTAAAGAAAGAATTTGGAGCAGTTGCTGCGAAAACAATTCTTTAAACTTTAAAAATTGCCCCTTTTCACGCAAAATTACCCTAAAACTGCTCAAAGTTGAACATGACCTTATTTGCCGAATTATTTCTGATGAACACATTTCATTAAGAAAAAATATTTATCTTCATAATTTTACTTGTAGGAGACGCCGAAAAAAATCTGAATTTTTGCAATTTTCGTGAAATCAGGGATTTTAACGATAATGAGACCTGTACGCGTATAGCGTAAAGCCTGAATACCTGTTTAGCATAAAGGGCCTCTTAAGTGTCCTTTACGCTATCCGACATCAACATTTAATAAAAATATTGGTGCAATTTTTTTGAAAATGTCTCAGGAGCCTCATGTAAAGTATCCCACAAAATTGAAAGATCGGTTTCAAACTCAAGGGTCCGCGATATCAGCAAGATCGATTGGGGAATATCAAATTTGGTGAAAAATCCTGCTTACGGTTTAGCAGCTAGCATTGTGCACAGGACGGACAGACGTTTTGCCGTCAATCGATTTTTTGGTATCAAGGACCCGCAAAACATGGATTCTGACGACATAATGTGATAGAGGAAGTAATTTATTAGACACATGAACATGATTTATTCACGGTTTCATTACTAGGACCCGGCAATAAGTGTTGTTCTGTCGAAAATTCGCCGTTGTTTCCCCGCAGCATTACAAAACTCTATATTTTCTAAGAAATTGCGGAAAAGTAACGAGTAGTTTTCGCTCATTTTCTGCTTAAAGTTAATGCAAATGATTTTAAAGAAAACATTTTCTCAAAAACCGCTCCAAATTTTGTCTTTAATTTTTTTTTCTACGAATACAACAAAGGACGCTTAAAAGAATGGTGTAGATCACATATTCGTTGAACTCTCTGAATTTTCGAAAATTGCAAATTTAGAAATGATGAGAGAAAGTATTTGCTGCTGTAGCACCTCTACTTTCGATATCAGGAACCAAGAATACTATTTTTTTCTGTCGAAAAATCGCCGTTTTTGCTGCAACATTACAATACTTTCTCTTTATTACGTAAGTAGGCATAGTACGCGAGAAAATGAAATGGGCTTGGCAATTTTTCCAATGTTTTTATAATGTTTATTTATAATTTTATGAAAACAATAAATTATTAGTGCTGCAATGCAACTTATTTTTTCAAATAAATATTAATCAATTTTATTTATTCGACCCTCCAAACGATACCTTTACATATTTTACAAATAAATCGATGGCATGCAATCGATATCGTCGTGATGGAAGGGCACCTTATTAATTCATTGTGTCCTCCCATTTCAATCTAGGAGTAGCGGCGATCGAAAAGTCAAGTTCTGTCCAAAATCTTAACCTGTCTCTCGACGGTTCTACTGTTATAAATTCCCGCCTTTCGAAGGTTGCGTATTGACCACTAGCGTCCTCTACGCAACGGATTTACTAACTAAATTTGAGGAATCGATGTGTAGGACCGTGGCTACGGTAGTTATGGTAACGAGATGTTGTTTAGTATTAGCTATTCGTGACGGTTTCAGTAAAATTGATCAACTGTACCGATTGATGTTAATAGAAATTAAGAAATTGCCGTTTTTGCAATAACTTCAGCGCTTCCATTCCATTATGGCTACGCTTAAGCCATTAGTCGCTGTTCCTCCACCTCCTTCTAGGTTTACGTTAAGAGAATGGGATTTGAATAATCGCATACGTCTTCGGTCCACACAAGATCAGCAACATCTAGCAGATAGGATTCTTTCAGAATCCCGGAGAGTGTGCGACGAGGCAAATGAAATCACAAAACTAAATAAAAGTGAAGTTGACCAAAGGCTGAAGGAAAGAATTGAAGACATACAGTTTCGAAAGAGAGAACTTGAACGAGAAAGAAATGAATGCTGTAGAGAAGAAGAAGCGTTGGTGACGTATCAAGAAAGAATTTTAGATGAAATGGAGGCTCTGAAAGAGAAAGCCTTAAAAATTTGTTCCCAGTGTATTATCATGCGGTAATTTATTGTGATCTTGTTTATGAGTAAATTATTTAGATTTAAATTGTCTTTTAATTATTTTTTTATTTCTATTTGTAGTGAATGCCGCCTAGGGATAGACTTAGTTCGTGATGATGTGGAGGTGCAGCTGCAAAAAGAAGCAGATACTATTAATGGCGCGCTGTCACTTCTGCAAAGAACTTTGGAGCAAACCAAGGAACAGATACGCTCTCTACGTTCTACAGTGTATTTTATTGACCGGGATCACGAGGATAAAAGCAGATCATTAGAGATAGACGAGGAATGCATGAAATTAAAAGAAACTAATCTCAACTTGAGCATGTATCATGGATATTCTCGTTTAGATGCAGGGTGAATACTTGGCATTTTATGATACTATTTGGGACGAATGGGAGAAATTGAAAAATATAATTAGAACTTACGGTTGTAAGATTGTATTACGTACTGTAAAGAGTATAAAACACTCCGAAGTACTCTCTTCAAGTTTTACGATGCCCTTCACGCATTTTAGAAAATTGTATGGAAAGGTTTTTGTCATTCAATTTCCATAGGCAAACACAAATACGAAACTTCAGGGCGATAATTGATTGAATTTTCTGAATAAGGACGAACTGTAAATTGCCGGAAAGGTCATTATCTATTTCAGGGCATCCTTTTTGAAAGTAGTGACAGTAGTTTTGTTTATTCTGTATACGTTTGATCTGTATTTGAATTTTCTCAAACTGTTCTTTGTATTTCAGAACGGTGTCTGCTGAGGATTGGCACAATTTCTCGGGTGAAAATATTTCGCGTGCAGCGAAAGAAATAAACACTGCCCGCCCTTTGCGCGTGTACGTCGACACGATATTGAAGCAAGTATGTGCAGATTTGCAGAAACAATGCGAAATTACGAACGAAGCATTTCGTCGCAGAATATCTGAAACTAAAGCTGCAAAACGAAAACTTGAGAAGGAGCACGCAGAAGTAAGATTTGTAAAATAAAAAAATATTTATACAATAGTTTTTATTGGGCTTCAGTAAACAATTAGCACAAGCAAGAGCAGAGATTTCCTCTGCCGAACTCTTGCCCACACATGTAGAGGCTTTTTCTATAGGAAATCCTTCAGAAAATTACTAAAGTTTTTTTTTTTCAGGTCAACTCAGTAGTTCTGTCCTTTTTATTTCGGTTATGATCATCTTTAAAACTAATATATCACAAGCAAGGTTCATTCTGGTTCATTTGGATGAATTCTGTTAAAAATTCGCGAGACATGACTGACGACATGAAATCCTCGAGAACGACTGAGCATCAACCACACACGAAATAGGGGAAATCCAGACTCAAGGTCACAAAGAATTAACTTTGTTTCGGGATTTTTCGGCCTCCTCCGTGGCCGTAAAGAAACCACCACACACGTTGGTACTGAAAAATCGATTTTTAGGAAAAGCGGCGCTTGTGGAACAGAGCGAAGTCGCTTGCCTTTGTCCAAGGTGTTCCGGGTTCGATTCCCGGACATTCTCTTGTGAAATTTGTTCCAGCAAAATGAGGTGCCTGTTTCACAGGGGCTAGACCAACCCCTCCCCCTGTTGTAATTCCTTCCCCCTCTGGATAGTGTAGCAGGAGGGTGTGTGAGGCTAGTCGCAAAATGAGGTGCAGCGCTCATTCCTCCCGCTCACGACAGTGAGTGACAGCGGCGATCAGCACAAGATGGGCCGCAGTTCTTCCTCTCACTACACTCCGGTACGAGCGCTGACGAAGATGTCGAGTATTTACGCGATGTTAGTGGATTGGAGTTCTGAATCGGATTCCGAAAGCCAATTCGAGTTAGAAAGTTATGTTATGCCGTTCTGTTAGAACGAAAAGGAGGGGGGGGGTTAGGCGCAGTCTTGGTTATGAGCGGAGTGCGATGTGCATTTGTTCGCTGACGTCATCCCCACCACTAGTTCTAATCATACCACCAACTTAAATACGAAACAGGAATGGATAGGGAGTTCATAAATATTCGACACAATGATATTAAATCTTAAATCGAATTATTTATTCATGTCCAGCGTACACGCATTGTAATGCCAAATTACTTTCAAAGGCAAGTTTTCGCGGTTCGCTCACCCGGATGCAAGGCATGACGATTATATACGATATATCTTACACCGTGCGATTAATGCACTCGTGTGAAGTTTACAATACTCGCTCATATCATAGTATCACACTCGTGTATTAATACCCATCATTACATCATCGTTTCTTAATGTACCATACGAAGTATTTCTTCCCTCTTGAGCAGTGAGGGCAGGCACTTGACTGCGCAGGGCCACCCTGCGCGGGTCCGCAGACACTCACCTGAGGCAGCCGGCGACTCAACTCGTTTTGCGATTAGCCTCAGAGGTGTAGAGGCGCGTAAGCGGAGGCGCTACCTGCCAGTCCACTTGGTTGATTGGTTTTCCGTGTTTCCGGGAGCGTTAGTCATTAGTCCCGTAAGCGTAGTGCATGCTTTTCTCGGGAGATGGCGGTGATCTTTCCCCGCTGGATGGCGAGATCCGGCGCCGACCTACCGTCGGCTAGTGGGTTTTCACCTAACCAGGACTCTCCCACTAGCGGGGCACCGCCCCATCCGGGACAAGCTCTAGGCTCCCGACCGGTCTCCCGGTATGTGTGGTAGTGTAGTGCATGTTAGTGTAAGTGGGTATGTAAGGGGTGAGGATAGGACAAGGAAGAGGAAGGAAAGATCGCGCGCGGTCCGTGGCCCGTTTGGCAGGGTACTGCTCCGGCATTCGCCTGGTGTTGATCGGAGAAAGCACGGAAAACTACCGATCAGAGCAGCCGGCCGCTAGAATTCTCCTCCAGGCAGCGACTGAATTCGACCTACCTGAAAAGCTTGTATCGAAAATCCTGCCGTCGTCAGGACTCGAAACTAGGACCTCCCAGTCAGGGGCACTGCAGTGACATCAGTTGATGCACTGACTTGATTGACTGACACGAGACTTGACAGATATGAAGCTTAATAGAGGATTACACCTAAGTGCATGTGATCTTAAGAGGCTCCCACAGACCGGCGCGGTGGATCCGCAGCGGGTGCGGCGCAGAAAGTTGCGAGCTAGATGCAATGGCGGAATTCACGGGACCGTTCACACCGGAGCGTCAATTATGAGTCCGCGTTTGGTGACGTTTTTCATCTCACAAAGAAGATGCGCTCGCTTCTATTCATGCAGGGGTAGAAATGCCAAGTTATTCTTAGTACGTTTTCTGAGCACATGCAGTATGTGAATTATTTTTCCTTCTCTCTTTACGATTTTCCCTCAAATTGTTAATATTTCTTTAGAAAACGTAGAAAAGAGGGTCCATAATTTTGACCTAGAAAGGAAACAGTACGGAGATTTGCAAACCTTGATGCCACACCGAGAAGCGCTTTTAAGAATACCGCTTACTAGAATGACCAGTGGCTGTTTTGATGAAATTTTGAATCTGGATCAGATTCAGGACGAGAAAATCTGATTCTTGACAATCGTGAAGCTAACTTACCTAATAACTTATTGTACTCATTCATTGAAACTTACATAATATTTCAAAGTAGAGTTCTGCGCATGCATAAAAGCCAAGGTCGCTCGATCCAGAGGGGAGCGAAGACTCCCGAACACGGGCGGACTTCCACGAAACTCGACCTGCAGCGGAAAAAACAAAAAAACGTTACAAATTTCGCTACCGCTTAACCGCTGCCAATCCCTTGCCGCGCAGGTTTGCGCGTGCTCATAAGGCAACACGTGATGCGAAACTTCCGCTGTGGCTCCCCTGCGTCGGTCTGAAGAAGCCTTTAATGCAAAAAAAAAAAAAAAAAAAACACCCACCTATGATCAACGCTGATTCAGACGATTTTCTCCAAAATCGATATTCCCCATCGATCTGAATGAACTCACGACCTTGCAAGTTATATACTTTATATGAAGCCTTAAACACATTTTCAAAATTTTCTCAAAAATGGATCCCAATTTTTCGATTAGATTTTTTTTGGATAAAAGAAAGTACGCTGCTAATAATAATAATAATAATAATAATAATAATAATAACAATAGTAGTGCAAGTCCCAGTTTTGATGAATTCTCTGTATTTTTAAAAATATTTATTAATTTGAAAATTGATTTTTTTTCGTGGATGTCTTCCTCCAACTATATTGAAGAAAGATGTTTTTCTTTTGAAAGAAATCTGTTCTTCCAATTTAGATCTTTGAATTAGTTCATATACATTTTTGTTCAAAATATGAGTTGTTTTTGTGCAATTTTGTAAAAAGCAATTTCAAACACGACACTTTCCAATTTTAAATTTTTAACCAATTTTGCTTGTTAAAAATTATGTAATTGTTTTAAAAATTATTAAATGTACATTTTGGGTGCTTTTTTAATACATAATTGCATGCAGACAACAAGTGCTTCAAATTATTTCCTATTACTCAAACATTTTTTGAGGACATGAGCTCAAAATTGTGCAGTTTCAGAAAACCTTGAATGACAATTTCTCGAAAATGGCTCTGAATTTTTCCATGAATGTTTGCAAATACACCATTTCTATAGTATTCTGAAAGTCAAGATTCATGTATTCTATTAGGGTCCTAAAAATTAGGGAAAAGTGAAAAATGTTTTTTTGGGGAAACCAAAAGGCTAGCCTAGACTTAAGAAATTAGAAAAAGAAATAGTGCAAGAAAGTCGGTGCAATACAAGTTTCCTTAATGAAATCTGTTTAAAGATAGATTTTAAAATAAGGTCATGTATCATATTTTGAAAATATGAATAGTTTTCACATGATTTTGAATGAAATATAGGCAATTGTTAAATAATTCTTTTCTCAAAATATGGCTCTAAATATTTTCTTGAATTTTTTCCCCTTCTATGTTGCAAAGGATAGCAAAAAATGGTGCTGGTCCCATTTTTGGCAAACCCTATTTTGTCTTATTTTAAAAAATTGCAAAAAATTAACATTATAAACTTCTATCCCAAGAAATTCGATAAAAAAATGTAAAATTTTTTAAGAAAATGAGTAGTTTTTGCATAATTTCTGCTTTAAGTTAAAGTAATTTATTAAAAATATTTTGTACAATACAGCTCCGAATTTTTAAACGTGTTTTTTCGTGAACGGAGCAAAGGATGCTTCAAAAGAGATGCAGGTGTAATTTTTGTTGAACTCTCGTGAGTTTGAAAATTGCGAATGTTAGAAATAATGAGAGAAAGCATGTGCTGATGAGCATTATAAGTTTAGGAAATCAACTGGAATAATGAGAAAGTAGCTTGGCCAATGAATTCCATCAGAATGCAAAATGATATTTTGTTTTTATTTGTGACAATGAAAATGATCGTATATTTTTGTTAGACTGTGAAACGTGCAAATGAAATGATGAGAAACATCACTAGCATCGAAAAGGCCATTGCAGAGAAAGAAGGATTTGTGGCACTAGCTCACACTAGATTGGGGAAACGAGCTGCACGACCTGGAGTGGAGCTAACAAGGTATCATTACAGCTAACGATCACAAAATTATATTAGCATAAAATATTTCACTAATGTTATTCTTCAATTAACACCCTAGGGATGAAGTGGAAGCACGCTTGGTAGTGGAACTTAAAGACTTGGAAAGAACAGTTGCGCTATTGCAAATGCAATTAGCAGAGGTATGATTTTACTCTTTTGAATTACAATATGTTACTCTTTTATTCTTGAATTTAAAATAACTTCTATTTGTTTTTCTTTCAGGCTCAAGCATCTCTCAGATACCTACTAAAAACGCAAGTCCAATTAGAAGAAGATATCAACATTAAAACCAATTCACTTAAAATTGATGAAGTTGATTGCATGACGTTGCGTGAAAGCATGGATTACCGTGCATACTGAATCGTTAGTTTTCCTTCGTTGACCTGCAAAATAGGTTTGAGTGGGTCTCTCATAATACTGAAAAGGGACACTGATTTTGAAACAAGGTCAATTTTTCTACACGTAACTGTCAAATTTATTCTGTAATTACATACCTGACATGCAAGGCAAATTACAATAATGAAACATGAATTAATTGATGATACAATACTATCATATAATACTGAGTATTATATATCAACATATTTAAATGTACAAGCAGATTCACTCTACACCAAGTTTTTATACCATTATTACTTTTTTAGCAAAATAGTTTATAAAAAAATACACTTTTGAATGAGAATTCCAATATTGCTAATTTAATTTTACTACAATAGTTAAATAGCTCAAATGTATGACAAATTATAAGCCTTAGTTTTAATGATGTATTTTGTAACCTCTTTGCATGGCTGGAAAGTTTCATCTCTTGTAGTTCCTATTTTAGAATAATTGTAGGTAATTAAAAATTATAATTGTAATAATAATAATAATAATAATAATAATAATAATAATAATAATAATAACAACAATAATGATAATTCTGCAATAACATTGTAATGCCATTGCAAGCAAGAATTTTTCAATAATAAGATATTCAAGAGATCCTGAATTTGAAAATGATCACATTTTATTTTCATGTCAAAATTTTCTGATCGAAAAAGGATTTAGTAAATAACATTTCAATGTGATGATTTTACATTCCAAAAACATCTTAGATATAGGTTTCCACAAGATGTAATTTATGGGATGAGATGGAAAATCTCGTAGGATACAGCAGTAACATCTATCTAATGGACAGATTCAGTCACATTTACTAGCACTATTATATTGTTTTGCTTAACGATATATATTTCCTGTTTTATAAATTCAGAAGAGTTTTTGACACACTGGCCTGGTTGGTTACTATTAATTGTCAGTCATTAATATGGAAAACAAGTATTCTTCAACGTATCCTAGTTTACTATGATCCAAGGGAAAAAATTTTGTTCTTATTCTTTTAAATTATGAATATTTCAACTTCATTCTTTGAGGAATAAAAAGGTTGCTTCATTTGGCACTCATGTATAGCATTTGTGACACACTATTCATTTTATCAAGCACATCTATAAATAATATCCATTTCATGTAATGAATTAGAAGCTTTACTGATACAATAAGTTTCAGGCAACTCACAATCATAAACAATTTATCTGTTGGGAATATAAAATTCATTACTTCCAAACATGTGCTAAACATTGGTATAACTAAAACAAGATTTCTACCTCTGAAGGTAGATTTCCAGACATGCTACAGTTGTATGTCACTTTTACTTGTGTATACACATATATATAAAAAATATAAGTGATCATAAAGCCAAATAAGGGAAAATCTTATTTTCTTGCAAAGTCTTGTATTCTATTTCCATTAACACCTCATAAAACTCCAATAGGAAATAAAGACAATCATTCTTGATTAATTTAATATGTATTTGAAGTTCAAATTAAAGATAATTTCTTGTAAAATGATAGTTTCTTCACATCACAAAAATGCATGTTTGTTAAATTTATTATCAACCATTCAGTAATTTTTAAGCGAATAATCCTTCACAATATTTTGTGATTTTCATGTTACTTGAAATAAATCTCTATCAACAACTGCATTAGAAAACTTGTGCCTTTTTGAGATCAAGAAGAAAGTATGTTTTGAAAAGAGAAAACTCTAACAAAACAAACAACCAAACTCCTACAGATGCTAGATTTATAACTAATAGTATTTATACTTTTTCCAAACCTTACAGAGATAAGCGATTAAAAGTTCTGGAAAATTGAATATCACACATTAATAAAGCAACGTCTAAATAAGAAGTACCAAAAAGAATCTCAGCAATACTGAAGTACCTACATGATAATAGCTACTTCACCCCTGAAAAGATCTCATTAAACATTCTTAAAACCTTATAATAGTCTAATTAAAACGAAAACAAGTGACCCTTGCAAAAATCAATCACAAAGCTCAACCGCTGAACTTAAAGCTTGCCCAAGCACTGTGACTCTTGGTTTCTTTGGATGTGCCTGAGTCAATCATGTATTGTTTTAATCAGATACTCAGTTAACTTTTTTGACTGTCTTAAAGGGCCAGACAATTCTAGTAAATCATTTCAAAAATTTAAAATTGATAGCTACTTAGCCTTGAAAATAGAAAAGGTGTTTGATTACATATAATTCAATAGGTATCATAGGCCTTGAAAAATGTAAAAATTATTTGTTAAATATACTTAAAACCTGGATGAATTGTTACAATTAGACATCAATAAAGAATCAGTATTTGAATTAGACCCATGAGACCTGGAGAAGGATTTTCAGATTTCTCCTAGTCATCAAATACTGATTAAAAGTCATGACGAGGCAAACTAACTTTTTTTGACAATTAATGAAAATACACATGTGCGTTTACCATTTACGAACTGCCAAAACAAAATGTAAAAATATACATAGTACATTACTAATGCATGTCAGATTACGAAAACAAAAATTCAGACTTTAAAGAATTAACTAACAGGCTCATTTCAATAGCTTTTAATTTTTTGCTACACTGAATTTTTTCAAACATCAACTGTAATCAATACTTGTACATATAGTGTTTTTTCTGAAATACTAATTGAAAAAATTATTTGTGAGCAAAGTCACAAGTTCTCATTCACTTCATTTTACAGAACACATTACTGAATATACTATACAATGTAGGCACAATAAAATTATGTCTATTACAGAATAACATCCATATTTTAAATCATAATAAATACTTTTTAATATCTCTCACAATAACAACTTAAACTTTCAAATAATTATAAGACAAAGTACAAATATGAAGTCTGCTTGAAACATCATTTTGCAGCACTATGATAAACTAACATTTATAGCTACTCCTTCCATATAATTCTCACACATCTCTTACATCATCAGTAATTTTCATCTTTTTAATATTAGTCATTTCTCTTTGTTAGGTTTATTTACATCAGCACATGTTCCATACATATACAAAGTAGAAACCTCTCTAGACAAAGGGCATATCTAATAAAAATAATATGTTTTTACAATTCAAAAAAATCTCCCCCTTACAACATTGAGAATTTATGTGTTTTGTGCTTTTACAACAGGTCCTGTCTCATTACAGTATCAGTAATGATACATTTTAATGAACTGAAAACTCCCACATTTCAGCTGGTGCTGTCAGAATAATCAGTTTTATTTCCAGTTCGCCCTTTTCAAAAGAAGTACAACTATAAGAAACTGAAAAGAAAACAATTTTCAAAGTTCACGAGGGAGCATCAAGAATCGCACTCTCACATCTGCGTCTTGGGGATACTCTTCTTCCTTCTCGGTATTGGGAACATAATGCGTCCCACAGAAGCGCTTAAAAAAGCGTCCAACATCCACATGGTTTATCTTTATTGGATTCACGGCAACTTCTAGATTCTCTGTATGACAAAAGATAATATCGTTAGATTTGTGAACTTAACAAAGAAAATTCAACTTTAATGTTAAAACACAACAAATTCTGAAAATACCCTCAAAAATGGAATAGTAATGTAATTTTTATAAAACTAAATAAAAATGAAGTGTATCTAATTGATGGCTATTATATAATATATATAATAGTGTATCTAATTGATGGCTATTATATAATATATATAATATTTTTTTTTTTTTTTTTTTTTACAGACAAGTGTGTTGTATTCTCTACTATCTTTTGTATTTTTCACAAGATCAACTGTATTTCCTTTAATAGAATTCTGAATATATTTTCAGCCTAAGACAATAAGCTACAGAATTGCTTATTATCATTTCACCATTGATTTTAATTCATATGGACGTTTTTCTTTGTTGGTGAATTCTGGACTAGGAAAGAAAATTTTTTATCGAAGTTCTCCCAATATTTGTGGTGTTTTGGAGAAGAAAACTATTCGAGACAGATTTAGTATCTTTGGTTGCATATTTAAAATTATTGAATATAAAGTAAAATGTGATGTTTCTAAAAATACTGACAATTTCACTCATTTCAGCAATAATTTATGGAAGTTAGTACTAAATCCTTTTTTTTCCAAAATTATAAATACGTTTTGTTTCTTTTCCTTTTGTTATATTTTCACACAATTTTTTTTTTAAATGACTGCTGTGAACACTAATTGAATCTGTATTAATATAATTTATAAAATATAATGAAATGAACAGTAGCTGGATCCTTGTGAACATTTTGTCCTTCGTAAATCATTGTATGAGTATTAAAAGCAAAAAATATCTTCATATGAATCCCCTTCAGACCAGAACCTTGACTGTACTTTGAAGTATTGTAGGCCTGCCATGACAGGCCTATTAATGGTCAATTAAATTTTACACGCATTTCTTGTTTCTGCTCATTTCTGACCATCCTGCTGCGGAGTAGGGTTCACCAAAAGAGCTAAAAATTCAACCAATTCTGTGCTTAAGCTGACATCTGCAATGTTTGCCTCCATGCTCCCCGATACATTCCCCTTGCATGTTCACACGCTCTCTCACCTCTTCACCACATGCTTCCACCATGTATCCCGACAAGTTCCTCGCAGGTTCTCGTATATCTCAAATATTTCCAGAAGCGCTCCCCAAAGGTTTCTGCAAAGTTTCCCAAATACCCTCCCCTCAAAATCCTTCAAATATCCTCACATGTTCCTGCACTTGTTAATCTGGAAATTAAACTGGAAATTCAAAAACTTACTGTTAAGTATTTTTTATTACCCTGCTGGATGAAACAGCAAGTTCAGAGTACCCAAAGGAGCCCCCCCAAAAGGATAACAGAAAATCCTTAAAGATTTTTTCTCGAAAATTACATTTTTCAAAAAACAGAACTTTTAGATCATTAAAAGTTAAAATAGTTTCACACCAGAATTAAACTTTCAGTGTTTCTGACAACCATGTTTAGGAATGATGTAATCATCAAAAAATGTAATAGAACTCAAAAAGGCCTCATTTTGTAGCTTCATCTACAAAAATCCATGTATTTCACGAATCATACCTTTAGCATGCAAGAAGTCTTCTGCTGCTTTAATAAGCAATATAGTAGGATATAACTTATAATACAAACGGTAAAAAGATATGTGTCTTTATTAAATGAAAGAAGTAAAAGTAAAAATGAAACTAGTGAAGCTACAACAGCAATCACTTTCTTGCATTATTTGTAACATCTTTACACAACATTATACAACTACTTGAACCTACAAAAGTGTTTTCAACCACCAATTTTTATTCCAAGCCGAGATTCAAATGCAGGTTCTTAGGTTTAGCATGCCATTCATGTTGCTCCTGCTCCTACTAAGATAAAATTAACGTCTTGACACTTTAAAAAAGAAGTTGAACATTTGCATTTGCAAGTTTTGAATATTCGTATATTTTACATCTCATAGCTTCAAGACCTAATTTTAAAGAGCAGGTATCATTAAGAAACAGTATCTTTCTTCAATATTGTAATTATAGGAACACGCTGAAAAAATGTTGAACGTTCACAATTTTTGAAAATTCCGAGTGTTAAACAACAATGGAACCTATGAAATTTCTGTAAGTGCCCTTTTCTCTACCAGAAAGGAGAGATGGAGAGAGGAAGAGGGGAGAGGAGGAAGAGGGGGAGAGGAGGAAGAGGGGGAGAGGAGGAAGAGGGGGAGAGGAGGAAGAGGGGGAAGAGGGGAGAGGAGGAAGAGGGGGAGAGGAGGAAGAGGGGGAGAGGGGGGGGGAGAGAAGAGAGGGAAAGGCGGGGAGAGGGGAGGGGAGAGAGGGGGGAAGAGAGGGGAGAGAGAGAGAGAGAGAGAGAGGGAGAGAGAAAAAGAGAAAATGAAAATTAATGTGGGGTCCGTTTTTAGAAACTTTTCAATATGTTGAAGCTTCATATGAAGTACCCCCTTAAATTAAAATATCCATTTCAAATTTGCAGGGCCTTAAGTTTGGCCAGATTGAACGGTGATTGTCAATTTTGGAGAAAATTGTCTGAATAGTTCAGGCACTCATGTTGCCCACAGATGGACAAACAATGGTTTTCCTGTAAACCAATTTTTTTTGGTATCAAGTACCCACATGTGGATTCAGACTACACGCTGTATTTAATTTACTACACATACGAACAATAATTATTCTCTTTTTCGGTACTGAGGGCCCACAATAAAAAAATTTCAGTCAAAAAATCACCACTTTTCACTGCAGCATTGCAATACATTCCCTTTACAATGTAAGTAATAGGCATGAATGTAAAAATGCTCTTGTTTATCTCCAGCAAATTAAATTATCTGCCTATTGGGCATACACTCATGGCATTTTCTCAAATAAAACATATTATTACAATGAATACTACAGCAGAAGAAATTGCATTATTATCTTACCTTGAGCTACATATCTAGTAGAACCATCTTCAACTAATACATTATAAAAGGGCTGCCTATCTTTGCAAGGCAGATTATCAACACCCATCTGATAGATCCATTCTTGTGATGCGTTGCAGAAAGGATCCCATCCATATATCACGCAGGTGTAATCATATCTCAAATGACGCATTATCATGCCAATTGCATACTCAACCCCAGGAGCTCGCAATCTTGGTTCAATCTACAAAATTAAAGATTCTTTAACAATTTCAATGCTTCAGAATATAACCATACAGTAATTATTAATTTCATAAAACATTCAAGGAAATTTTGTAACTCTATGAACCCTCTACAATTGACCATAAGATCTGTTCAGAAAGCTCTAACAATTTTTCAGAAATACCATTTTATATGCAGAACTTAGTTTACAAGGTAATATTAGTAATTTGAAAAATTACCAAAAAGTTGTAAATTAATTATAAAAGTTCGTTTTAAACTATTTTGTTATTAATTGTAAAAAATTGATTCAATACATAAATGAAAGGAAATCAAGATAATTAATAGCAAACTTTTAGTTATATAATGTCCAGTTGTTAAACCTAATGCTGAATTGCACATTGATTGAAAAAGAAAGATGTACTTATCAATTGTTAATTAATTTCATTTAAAACAATTAGTGGCTCTGAGGAACAAGAAAGTGCCAAACTGAAAATTTTGAGACACAGGAATGCAGGAATACATTGTGTTCTCACATATTATAACACTTGCGTTTGCCAAGGACACTGAGCCTGTCTTATATTGATCTCTGAGGAAACTTTAACTATGTCTGTGCAATAATACTATCTTGGCGACGAAAAACAGAACCCAGATTTTACAGAGGAGCGTACCTTATGTTCCCCAAGCCATTCATTTATAGCATTAAAAAAATAACAAATTAAGGCCCCATATTTAATTCCATAATTGAACATTTTCTTGTTTGAAAACTTATTTCCATGAATATTAAAGATAACCATGACAGGAAAAGAACGGTAACAAAAGTGCAGAAGTGTTTTTAACATAATGTTGAAAATATTTCAATAAACATTGTATGGATACAAGTTTGGATGAACAAAATTATTATGAGGATAGAAATAAAATGACAATTGCATAACTTCTAAATATTGTTCTTGAAATTAATCAACAATTCAATAAAAATTGAAGTTTTTGGCTTATTGTGATCTGGCATCCTGTTTCAATACAAAAAACAATAACCAAAACCATATTACAAGAATGCTACATTTTGTTTGTACTCACATCAGGGAGAGATTCTGATTCCTTGCTGTAATGATGTGATTCATAAACTCTCATCATTTTTATTATATGAGCAGCTTGTTCACGCTCTCGGGGTCCCAGGTACTGAAAAATAAAAATTGACTAATTCCTTAACACACCCTTTATTTCACTGCACTGCAAATAATATCTCATGAATTTATACATTAAAAAAGAGATGGAGAGACAGAGGGGGAGGAGGAGAGAGGGGAAGAGAGAAGGGGGAGGGGAGAGAGGGGGGATAGAGAGGGATAGAGAGGGATGGGGAGGGGGAGGGAGGGGAGGGAGGGAGAGGGGAGGGAGGGAGAGGGGGAGAGGGAGAGGGGGAGGGAGGAGAGGGAGGGAGAGGGGAGAGGGAGAGGGGGGAGGGAGAGGGGGATGGAGAGGGAGAGGGGGAGAGAGGGGGGAGAGAGAGGAGAGAGAGAGGAGAGAATGAGAGTGTGTGTGTTTCTGAAACGCATTTTGTGCTCTAATCAATTCAATTTTAAGGTTTAACAAACTTGTACTTACATCTTGTGTTTTCTTCAGAGCTGCCACAAGATCACCAAGATTCATATGATGGAGCATATAAAAACGGGCAAGGTGGAAAACACAATTCATATCTGCAGGATTCACCAGATGCATCAACTCAAGTGTGCTTCTCAGGCGAGCTTCTCTGCCTTGTGCGCGCTGTCGGCCAGCCACCTCCAAATTATTTGCCAACCGTTCTACAACCTGTGTATCAATACATTTCTGACTGATCAGACATAATGCATAACTACCTTCACCATTAATATTATGAAATATGCTTTGGAAGAACTACTGTTTTCAAATAAAATATGATTTGGCTTTTCCAATATTAGCTAATTTCAAAGTAACTGGCTAAATGGACAATTTGAGTAATTCAACAAAATGAGAATTGTACTCTATGGGAACTGAATGGAAAATTTAACTGAAAACTCAGATCACTTTCTTCAATAATGAAGTAAACCATGATGCATTATTATGGCTTGCGTGTTATGACTAATTTCAATATTTAAATATACTAGTGAGAACCCGTCAAAATTTGACAGTGAGATCTGAGATAAATGTTAAGTACTGTGCCCAGACTAATGTTCACAATACGTTGCATTGTTTGGATCTTCAGGGTAGAATGAAGATATTCTGTGATGTGGAATTCCCAAAATTTTGAACACGTATGGCCCATGACCAGGTGGCAATGTAATATCGGCACCAAATTACACAAAAGAAAGAGCACAATTACACTGATGATTATTATTTCTGAAGTTTTTTGATGTGTCATCATCTCCTATAAGCAACTGTTGGATTTCTTCTGGCATATTGGTCAACTTAACTTAAACACACATTTCCCATTTAAGCAACACAGAGTAAACTGGTTTGCAGAATCTCTCTCGCATGGGAAGTACAAATCAGAACAAAACTGACATTTCTTAGACAATGACCTAACAGAAAACGAAATGACCTCACTATCATGACACCTATGCTGACTTTCTCTTTCCCTGCGTCCAGTTAATGTACGTTTGCGTCTTTTGGGGTGCATGGGCAAGGATTCAGAATTCGACATAACCTGTGAATAACTTCACTACTTCAGTACAACCGAGCAAAACTCAGTGTCCAAATGTTCTCTACAAAATACATCACAAAAGCAAATACACGCAAACTATCAACACCACAATGCAATTATTACTCTGAAACAAAACCTTGACAAATTGTAAACAAATCTCAACAATCAAAATAAAGCATCAAGTAGCACCACCATGAAGCAGCCACTCTTTGGAAAAAAACAATTGACTGTTGATAAACATACTATTAAAGAATGATTTAATTAATTAATTTACACCATAAATGTTGGTGAATCAACACAAACAATATATGATAACACATCTAGGGATCACATTCTTGCATTTAAAGGAAAAAATACTACAATCGGTTCAGTAGAAGCTCTAAACGAAGCCATGGCAGAATGCCTTGTTTTTTTAAATATGTAGATTTAATCATGATATGCTTTTTTTTTTTACTTCATTCTTGAAGAAAGTGATCTAGGTTTTCAGGGAACGTAACTATTTAGTTCCCATAGTGTACAATTCTCATTTTGTTGAATTACTCAAATTGCCATTTAGCCAATTACTTTGAAATTACCAATACAATATTACCCTTCTCTTGATGACGTTCACAATCAAAGCATAAAACCAAAATTACAAAGAACTTGATTTCTTATAGCAAACTATAGCAATGTGACAACTTTAAGAAAGTTTTTCCCCCAGAGAAGGAAATGGACCAATAAAACTTGAGGCAATGGCTAAAGCTAGGTAATTCTTCAGGTAGTTTGTCTTAGGGAATGTACTTTCAAAATTCACCTCAATAATTATTTTCAAATGTATGTACCTTCAGAAAACAAAACCCAAAATCAAGAAAACTAAATTTAACATTCAAGCACTCACACTGTTGTAAAAATACAACTAAGGAATATTTTTCATAGTTACAGAAAATGTTGCGCTTCAGTGGTGAATTCCTTCTAGATATTTGTTTATTAAGACTTCTTCACTGTTATAGCAGAAACAGAGATTACCTTGAACATGTGTTGAGTTGTAAGAGAGAAATGTGTGTCTGTTGTACATTTTACTATGCGTGAGTTCTAGTGTTAATTTTTCCAAATGGTCCTTTAAATAATATTTTGTTGTTGATATAATGTATAAACAATCAATCAATGGTAAGAATCTTATAAAAGAAATTAATGAAGTTCAAGATGAAGACAATGATGGCAGTGATTTGGACATCTGTGAAAGTGATGGTGACTTAAGTGATGAATACATGGAAAATAGTGATCACTATAGTGATTCAGATGCAGATGTAACAGATTATAAATCTAGAATCTGTTAGCGATTCAGGTAGGATATATTTTTACATGGGGAAAGACAAAACTACAAAATGGAGAAAACATGAAATTTCAAAATCTTTGAAATCTAAGAAAAAAACAGTGAAAGCCTTCCCTGGTGCAAAATCAGTTGCAATGAATATTACTGACAAAACAGAAGCATTAACAAAAATAATCGATATTGACATGATCAACGAAATTTTAATGTGGATTAATAAGAATTTACAGGGTGTTCAAAGCAAATTTTCAAGAGAACGAGATTTAGAGAAAAATCAAGAAGTGCGATTATGGCTTTGATAGAAATACTGTATTCGATTGGCACAAAAAAAGCACATTGAACAAATGTAAGAGAACTTCGGACATCTGATGGCACTGGTGTAGAAATTTTATGAGCAGCAATGAGTTGTACTAGATTTTTGTTCTTGGTACGATGCATATGGTTTCACGACTTGGGAACTTGACAAAACAGAATAACTACAGGTAAACTTGCTGCTAATTGCTCAATTTTTTCTAGTTTTGTGAAGAATTGTGAACACCTACTCTTTCAGTGCATTTATAACAATGGATGAAGTGCGCAACCTTTCTGGGGATGTTCCCGGATACAATACATACCAAATAAATGAGCAAAGTATGGGTACAAGATGTTTGCTTTGTGCAATGCAAAAACATTCTACTGTGGAAATCAGGAAATCTACTGTGGTCAGCATCCGCAAGGGCAATATGAAACTTCAAATACTTCTGCGTAAGTTGTAAAAAGGCTCATAAAACCTATAGAAAAATCCAATCGAAATATAACAGCAGATAACTGGCATACAAACTTTCCATTTGAGATGCTTTACTGCAGAAGGGACTCTCGTAAATGGGAACTCTGAAGAAAAACTAACTAGAAATTCCGTCCGAATTACTGCCCAATAAACAAAAAGAAATTGGTAGCTTTCTTTTTGGATTTCAAGATGATAAAATGCTGGTGAGTTATGTTCCAAAAAATAAGGCAGTGCTTTTGGTATCAAGAATGCATAACGTGATGAGGATGTTACTAAAATGCCTGATATAATTTTAGATTACAATGTGATTAAAAGAGGCGTGGATACTGTCAATAAGTTGGGCTCCACTTATTCAGAGTCTAGAGTCACTAAAAGGTGGCCATTAGCTATATTCTATGTTCTATTCAATATTGCTGGTAAAAATTTAGGTGTCTTGATGGCAATGAATAAGCTACAAACCGTGTTCAAAGAGAGAATATTCTTGAAAAACCTTTCCTTGAACTTTATGAAGGAGCATCTCATTGAACATTCTTAGATATTGCCTCCACCAGCAGATATTTCTACATTTCTTCAAAAATACCGACCTCAATGCCCCACCCTTGAAGATGATGAAGAACAATCAATTGAACCTGCCGTAAAATGTGGAACTTGTTTCCTGAGCGGAAAAAGAAAGAAAAAGGAGAAAAAGGAGAAAAAAAAGAAAAAGGAGAAAAAAAGAAAAAGCAAAAAGGAGAAAAAAAGAAAAAGCAAAAAGGAGAAAAAAGAAAAAGCAAAAAGGAAAAAAAAAAAGAAAAGAGAAAAAAAAAAGAAAAAGGAGAAAAAAAGAAAAAGAAAAAAGGAGAAAAAAAGAAAAAGCAAAAAGGAGAAAAAAAAAGGAAAAAGCAAAAAGGAAAAAAAAGAAAAAAGCAAAAGGAAGAAAAAAGAAAAAAAGAGAAAGAGAAAGAAAGAAAGAATTCGTCATTCTCCATGAGATGTGATAAATATTTATGATACACATGTAAAACTCGTGAAGTCGTAGGCTTCCGCGGCCAGAGTCATGTAGATGATCTTGGCTGTCCAGGTGACGCCGCGTCGAAGGCTGTGTTGCCGACGTTTCGACCATCTTATCGTGGTCTTCCTCAGGGCTGTTGTGCACAACAGCCTGGACAGCCAAGATCATCTACATGTAAAACTCATTCTGAAAGACAAGTTGCATTGAAGGCATCCCCAACTGATATTTGCCTATGCTGTTTATATTTTTGCACTGTTAGTTTTTGCAATATATTGTAGAAGAGTTTAAATTTGAAATGTTTTCATTATTTATGTTCTCTCATTGTTATTCGAAGTTATGAAAAACACTCAAATAAAAGTGAATTGAATGAAAAAATATTTCTTAAAAATAGCAATGCCAAACATTCTGGATGCTGTTAAAAAATACAACCCGCGAGTCGTTGGGTATCAGAAACAGGTGCAAGTGCTTGAAGGTTATACTACTGGTGCCACAGGATGGCACAGAACTCCTTGTACTATTTAGTTTCCTAATTCTATTTGTTTTAGCCCCACATTCTCCCCAGCTGCTACCTATCAGCACCTAAAAGACATTGTTTTACATTTTGTCAATTTTTTAGTTCCCTAAGAGCAGAATAGAAATATGGTGTAAATAATGTTATAGAAAAGTAAATCTTAGACCTGTAGACAAAATTTCATTTAAAATTTGGGAGCTGTTTTTGATACAATTTCATTTGAGTGTTTCTAAAATGTCAATTTTGAGGTTATTATTATAGAAAACTTGAAAGTTTTCACAAGCTTCATAAGAAATCATTAGAAGCACTTATTCTCACAAATTCATTAAAGAACATACAAAAAAGCTTGAAATGTAAATATTAAAGAAACGACAGAGTTAAAAAATGCATTTAAGTATTTTTTTGAAGAATCAAAAGAATACATTAAAACGGCATTTATGCCATGTCATAGAGTGCATTTAGCACTATACATAAAAAATATGAACACAAAAATATTTAAGTTCTTTTTGAGAAAATTTTGTTTTTAATATTGTCCATATTCCACAATAATTAAGTCCCAACTAGTAATATTTCCAAAAACAATGTACATGACTAATTAAAGAACTAATTATCAAGAACAAATTTCATTTCAAGAAAAAACCCATCTTTAACATTGCAGTTGCCGGAAGATGCCCAAAAAATGTCAAACTCAAGCAATTTTCAAAAATTATGAAGGCACAACGAAAATCAGACCTTTGTCATCCTTATATACTCTGATTAATACCTGACGTGCTTTCAAGGTCACATGGTAGCAGGACACTGTCACTGAATTGCAAGCTTCGTTATGACTTTAATTTTGGGCCAATAGCATGACAGAGTACCCCTCTCTATTTCAGCTCGAGACCTTGAAAGGACTGTTTTCATTGAAATATAATTATATGAATGAATATAAATCCATTTCATTAATTTTTTTCAAAAACTTTAAAGAATACATTTTGAGGAAATTTTACCACTTTGAGAAAGTTTTGAAAAAGTCCCACAGGCTGCATGTAACATAACCCTAAAATTAAAATAATTTTTTCAAAATTGCAGAGCTTTGAGTTGGGCCACACTTATTGTGGGATATTAATTTTGAAAAAAATCCTACGAATAGTTAGCCAGTACTTCACAGACAGCCTGTCAGATGGACACTTGGATATTCTGGTAGAAGAAGAACAAGAGGGAGACGAAAAGGAGAAGGAAGAGGGAGAAGAAAAGGAAGAGGGAGAAGAAAAGGAAGAGGGAGAAGGAAAAGGAAGAAAAGGAAGAGGGAGAGGAAAAGGAAGAAGAAGAGGAAGAGGAGGAGGAGGAAAAGGAAGCAGAAGAGGAGGAGGAAGAGGAAGAAGGGAAAGAGGAGGAAAAGGAAGAAGAGGAGGAAGAAGAGAAAGATGAGGAGAGAGAGAGGAGTGGGAGAGAAGGGGGAAGAGAGATGAAAGTCGCACACATACAAGTAAAACATACCTTAACAAATGTTTCTGGCTGCAATTTTATTTCTCTCATTGGGCATTGAGAATTTGGAGAGTAATGTGGACAATCTCGTTTCGTAAGGAAATGCCCACAATTATACACATCAATGTAATAATATGTACTTCGTTCTTCTTCAGACCTTAAAAAAAAATTTTCAGTAAGGCTTCCCATCACATAATTTATCAAATTAAGGAATAGTCATCATGCCTTTCATTCTGCAAAACATCAAGATGATATTGATGGAGGGTACATTTTTAAGGTAATATCAACTACTGAGAGATTATTTAATGCTTTGATCTAACCAATCTTGGAATAAGCCACCACTGTCTGGACCCACAAATTCAAGACAGGTTAAGATTAAGTTGGAGAGGATTCAGCACAAATTAGGCATTAATTCAGCATAAATTCAGGCAAAACTTAATTTAAACACATTCAAACAGACAACTTCAGTGATATACTTTTTTTCCTTTCTTCTTCACTTTTAAATAATCATATCAACTGTTCTGAACTTTTGGCATAAATCAAACTTAAAGCACTCTCTACAAACTCGTGCTCAACTGGTATATTGAGTGTTGCTTCATTTTCCAAAAACAACCTTGCTAATGACCACTTTAGTCAAAAGTGTGAACATGATGGCAATTGACTTTTAAAATAATTCACTAAACAATTTCAAATGAAAGTTAAAACGCTTGACATAATCAGTGTGAGAATTTGTACTGTTCATGTTATATAGCACAGAGATTTAGTTTAAATTATGCTGTGTTTCTGAGATTATCCATTTCTTTCATTTTAAGTGACATCAAATATAAAACCATGTGAGTCATGTGATGATGCTAGATATTTTGAAAATTACCTGAAAACTCTTATATTTAAAATTGTTTCTGGTACTATTTCCTTCCTTTCTTCTTCTTCTTCTTCTTCTACACTTCATGGCCTGTCTTCACAGAGTCTCCTTTCATCTTCTCCTCGGCTTTCCACATCTCTCCTTCCTTTTGGTTCATAGTAGAAAGCTGCTTTTGAAAGTTTGGTATCTTCCATTCTTCCAAAACGTAACCAGTTTCGTCTATATTCTTGCATCCCAGGGTTTATTGGGTTCTCCTCTTAATTCTTTTCTTATGTTCTCGTTTCTAAATCTTTCCTCTCCTGAACAACCTTTAGTTTGGCACAAAATACTCATTTCACTTACCTGTATCATTTCCATCATTCTTTTTGTAGGTGTCCAGCTTCTGCAACCATAGAGTAGCATGGGAATAGCCATAGTTTTGTATGTTTTTATTTGAGTTTGGGTTCTTTTATTTTTTTTAGAATTTTGTGAATGCTTCCATGCAATGTTTGGAACCTTGAAAGTTTGTTTTCTGAGACTATTTTTCTGGTCACTTATTATACGCTCTTAAGTACATAAAGGAGGAAATTTGTTCTAAAATTTTGTTATCAATGACTACCTTGGACTTGACCAAGAACTTCGCCAAAATGCCACTACATTTGTTTTCTCTCTTGATAGCCAAATATCATGTTTTACAGATCTGATGGAGGCACATGTTGTACAGAGCACTGTAAGTCATCTTCTGATTCTTGTTTTAAAGCATCGTCTGCATATAATAAAATATTTAAAATAATTTCTTTGGTTAATTTTATGGTTGCATTATTATTTTGTTTCCATTTTTGGAGGATGTCATTAACATGTATAGTAAAGAGTTGGTGACATCGGTCAGCCTTGTCTAACTCTTTTGTTTATTAAGATTGCTACCTCCTTCTTCAGATGTCTAAGGTCCATAGGATTCATTTTAAAAGATTGTCCATAAAGTTTCCTGTTGAACACTATAAACAGTTTTTTCAGTCTATGAACGCAATATGGGGCTAAGTTCCCTGCTCTTCTGTAATACTTTTTGTAATATGAAGACATTTTCTGCTGTAGTCCTTCCCTTCCTCAAGTCGCTTTGTTCCTCCTCTAGCAGAGCTTCAGTTATTGTTTTTAATTTCAGTTATTGTTTATTATTCAGGCAGATATATTGTATATTACATTTAGGAGGCTAATTCCTCTGCAATTTTTACATTGTTTTCAGTTTCCTTTTTTTAAACAAAGAAATCACTACTGCTATCTTCCATTGATTTGGAATTCTTATTTCTTGACAATATTGATTTATAATATACAATAGTTCCAACGTAGCATAATGCTACCGTTTTTTGTTTTTTTTTTATTTAATTTTCATTTTTTATTAATTTGTTGCTTCCTTGTTGACGCATTGGATCTCCTGAACCCTTGGGCAATAACCGCTTGCTTGCCATGGTGTAATCCTCTTGGTATTATCTCTGTCAAACCTGTGCTGCTAGCTGAATTCGTTCAATTATGCTCCATGAAGTCATGGAGGTTAAGCGAATTTGAGACTCGCAGGTTCCTGGATGGGTGACCAGCTAGGAACCCCAGGATCTAACAGCATCAAGCCCCAGGCCAAAGGTATAAAAGGCACTGACTGACTGTGACCTGACGAGACTTGACAAATATAGTAATTACTCAGTAACAGTAATGATATTACTCCAGAGAATGCGCTCAACGCTTCTGCAATTTCTTCATTTCAAATTTGTAGCCTCTTCTACTCGTTTTCTTCTTCTCCTTGCCCAACACATCTGAGAATATTTTGCCATTTTGGTTATAACCTTTTTACAATTGGTGTGTTTAGGATGTACTGTTGAAGACTTTGCTGATGTAGTGATTTAACACTTTCCTCTTATAGTAGATGCACCATGTACTTTCCTTTTTTTTACAATTTATATTTGTTATATTGTTATATGTGCTAGATTGAAAGATTTTGTATTTTTATCAATTGGAAAAGAGAAGGATCCTGTTTATGAGAATAAATAAATATTTACACGAACACTTTAATCAGAGGAGTGCAAAACTGACACTATACCACCATGCAATGTTCACGTTGTTAATGTATTCAATCAACAAAGGACATCTACAAAATCTTCCCTGAAAACATTTTGAAAGACTGTGCGTCTGCATTTGCTATGCTTAAATGTAATTTATAATAAATCTTTATTAACAGAAATATATCCTTTGAATTGTTACATCACTCCAGTATTTAAGAAAGGAAATAAAAATAATGATAGTCATTACAGACCGATAGCATTCTTAGTTGTTGCAAAGGTTTTTGACAGCATCGTACTTGATTACTTGAAACCCAATTTGAGAACAATACTTGAGCAACATGGTTTTATTTCAGATAGATCCACACTAACAAATTTACTATTGTTTACAAATGAAGTTAAATCTGCTTTAGACAAAGGTCATCTGGTTGATGTGGTCTACACTGATTTCTCTAAAGCTTTCGACAGTGTAAATATCAAAATATTACTACATAAATTGAGTTTATTAAATATTAATCAATCGTTATTGAATTGGATCTTTAGTTATTTAACAGGTCACAATCGAAGTCAGGAACAAAAACATTAAATCTCATACCAGTTACATTAGGAGTACCACAGGGTTCTCATTTGGGTCCTTGGATACTAAAATAAATAAATGACATAATTAATGTGTTTAAAAACAGCTCTTTTAGTTTATTTGCTGATGAATGTAAGTTTTAGAGGGTAATAACGACAAAAAATATGGTTTACTTTAGCAGTATGACTTGAATAGACTTTTTGTACAGTGGTGTCAAGGGAATTGTTTTAATTTGAATATAAATAAATGAAAGTTGCTTTACTGTAATTGGGGTGTAATGCTATTTTAATTAGCTATACTATTGATGGATCAAACTTGGAGTGTGTTTCCGAAATTAAGGATTTGGGTATTATTGTAGATAGTAAAATGTGATTTGATCTATAAATTAATTATGTGATAAATAGTTCTTTAAAGTTATTGGATTTTGTAAAAAGACAAACATGCAAATTTACGTAATAAAAGGTGCTCTCAATATTATACAAGTCTTTAGTTAAATCTAAACTCCTGTATTGTTTTTCAGTATTGCTCCTAGTATTTTTCCATATGCAGCATTTAACTGTGAAAATCCCAGATTTAGTCATAACTAAATTGTTAAATTATTGAATATTTCATCACTGGAATTTGCAAGATTGACAAATGATGTACTCTTTTATATATAAACTTCATACTGGGCTGATAGATTGTGCTGCATTGAGGAACCTATTTGCTGAATATTCATATCCTTGTAATATTAGAAACGTTACTCCAAGAAATGTTTTGTAGATCTCAATTTATGTAGGTCTCTGCAATTCCCAGACTTGCTAGAATTGCAAATGATAATATAAAATGTGGTGATTTGTATTGTAATCTGCTAAATTTATTTTATTTTGTATTATGCTCTTAATCTTAAAATTGTCATTACTATTTTCTCTCTTCCTTTGTATTTGTTATACAATGCTTGTACTGGAGATCTGATACAAACGATTTTTCATATATGTATTGGGCTACTTAGCCCGTTGTATCTTTTTGTTAAAAAAAAAAATCCTAGAAAGGATTATTTTTTTAAAACTAATAGTCAATGAATAACAAAATGTTACATAAAGGTAACTTTGGGACAATGGTATATCAATTCATCTTGACATGAGATGACTGAAAACAGTTTGAATGAAGATGAACAATGCATTTTTACTTTCTTGTTACCACTTACGCAGTAGAGAAAAAGTTATGTAATTTACATTCTGAATTGTAAAGCTTTTGCACAATCTGCACCTCCTCATGACTGTTTTCTTCCTTTATAATCACATGCTCTTTATCATGATTGTTTGGTGATTGAGGGCATGTCAATTGCTAACTTCATTAGTCTCATAAGTGTCGTGCATGTTTTTATCGTGGAAGATGGTGGTGATCTTCCCCCATTCGATGAGAAGATCCCATGCCCACCAATCCATTGGCTTGCAGGGTTTTCCCTTTACCACGTTTTCCCCATCAGCAGAGCACTGCCTCAGGTGGAACAAGCTCTAAGCTCACGACTGGTCTTCTGACGCGTGGTAGTGTTGTGCATGTAAGTCTACGTGTATGTAAGTAAGGGGTCAGGATAGGTCAAGGATGAGGAAAGGAAGATTCTGGTCTATGGCCTGTTTTTAGGGAACTGTTGCCGTATTTGTCTGGTGTTGATCTGAGAAACAACATAAAACTACAATCAGTGCAGACAGTCGCTAGAATTCTCCTCTAGACGGGAGCAGCTGAACTCAACCTAGCTAAGTAGCAAGTGTCAAAAATCCTGTCATCAACGGGACTTGAACTCTAGGACCTCCTCGTCAGAGACATGAAAGTGACTTCAATTGATCCCCAAGCCACTTCTGTTAGTATCCCTACATCATCATAACATACTACTTTAGATAGAAAATTGTTTGTGGATCAACCAAAATGGGATTTTTCAGTTTTCTGTGAATTCATTGACTCATTATTGCATTCACTTTCTTTTGCAAAATCTTCAGATTTCATTAGGGTCATGAAAGAGTGAAATTCTAGTTGTGACACCTTTTCTTCATTCACAATAAAGCCGAATTTTTATAGAAGGGACAGTATTACTCTTGAAGCATTGTTTATAAAATGATGCAGGATAAGACATTAACTCCAAGATGAGATAATTATATCAGAAACCGAAAGATGAAGCAGTGGTCACATGTCTATTCCTCAGTGCTTATGTTCCAATTGCATTTGTTCTATCATGTAAAGACAAACACTCACCAATCCCAAAGTTACTTCATGCAACTTTATTGCAAATTATCAATAATAAGCAATGTAAGGACTTATCTACATAATAAATATACTAAAACCCTAAAAGGAGGTTCAAGCAAGTTGATTGTGTTATCAATATTAAAAAATTGAATAAAGATAACACAATCCATTACATTATCCCCAAGTTTCAAGATTCAATAAAGCCAAGTTTATGGTCAAATAAAAATTGAATATATAGTCAAATAATGATTGAAAATATAAAAAACTGATTCTAAAATATAAACTGGAACAGTTTTTGGAGAGTTTCCTCTCAAGACACACTCACCTACCAAGAAACTTATTATAACAATTTGGGTACATCCCGCTGGCTTTGTACATTAATAAATACATTTAAAAATAAAAAAAATAATTAATCAACCCTTCAGGGATCACACATCTTGATAATTCTATCCTGTTAACCCAGTACCCTTTTTTATATATTTTATGCTTATTTATTTATTTTATTTTATTTTATTTAATTTACAATGTTATTTAACAACATGTCTCAACAAGCATTTACAACGAAGTTCTGAAATTTCTGAATGCTAGATGTTGATTTAGCTGAAAACACTAAAGCACACTATGCTCACTGAGATTCAGTCTATTGGGTATGCACCCAATTAATGCTATTGGATGCTCCTGACCAGAGTATATTCATGACTTGCCCTGGTTCGAATCTTCTTCCGAACCAGTGCTTATCTGCTACCCGCTTGTGTTTAAGAAGAGGGAGTGAGGCCTAATGTAAAGGAAATGGTGGTTAAACCACCCGAAGGTACTGAAGCATAAGCAGCGAAGACCAATGAACTTACTACTTTTTATTAAAAAAACTCAGAACCTCCATGTAAACCAATGGTTTGGATCTTAGGAGCATTCTCGCTGTATAATTTGGCAACATAACTACAATTCACTGATAAAAGTTGCAAACAGATGTACTAGATAGCTTCAAGGACACCCCTGTGTGAACAAGCACGACGACAATGAGTGTGGCAAAACTATACTTGGGTTTTTCTTATGTGTCAGCTGAGGGTATTATCTCCAAGATGGAATATGGCATGACTTTTTGCATCTTTTCCAGTCCTGCTGCAACATGTCGCATGATCGCAACCGTATCAAGCAGTGCTGGACATCAAGCAACTCTAGCAGCACAACTGAGAAAGACCCAAAAAGTCGTGCTGTATTCCATCAGGGAGATAATACCCTCAGCTGCCTCGTTAGCAAACCCCAAGAATAATTTAGGCACCAAAAGGTTAACATAAGAGACAACTTAAATTTTCAGTATACAGGACACAAAACTAAATAATAAATGAGAAAATAATTAATCTACTCACTTATATTTTTCTTGCCAACGGAGTAAGAAATGAGCAGGAAAATTCACTGGCTCACATTTCACTCCCAAACGCCTGGCAATGCTTTCATACACAATGCTTAACGTAATGGGAATTCCACAACGAAGCTCTATGACCTGGAACATAAATGTAGATGTCATGAACATGAAGCATGAAATCACTCACTGAAAAGTCAACACACCCAACTTGGTGAATCAGACTATTATCTTGGGTAATTTGGGTTGGGTTGGGTAATTTATACTACAAGGTCAGAAAGTGTTAAGTTACAAGTGAGATGTTTCCTGTCAAGGTTGAAATTTCAAAGGAATAATGTAACACTTCCACCAATATGTTGTAATACATTTTATTCCATACAAGACTGCATTGTGTGTTCTTGATTGAAGAACAGACTTTCATTAGCAATCCACACAATTGCTATCATTTTCAAGGATAATGTAAATAGCTCTGACGTGATCAAGGCGCACTTTTAGGTCTTGGATAAGACTGTTCAGTCGAGAACAACACACTGAGATAGTGTTTCAATGAATCAATTCATAGAGACACTATTTCAGTGCAGTAAATAACCACTTTCCGCATTGTTTTTGAGATAGGAAAAGATAAAATGTGATCTAATATGGAATAAAAAAATATACCTAGCTGAAACATTCTTATGTACACAGTTTCTCCAGAAGAGTGTCAATTTCAATCAGTTTACAGTTTCTCATAATTTCCACAATCTATTTTCATTTAATTCACCTCAACTCAAGCTTTACCATTACGTGTATATTAAAATTGAACAATTTGTTTAAAAACGTTACTGACGGGACCTTTCACATATTCTGTTCAGAAAAAGATGCAGTCATTTAAGAAAACCAAAGTGCTTATTTTCAGATTTTATTTCTTTTTAAGGTAAGTGCCAGTTAATGATTCTATAAAAGTTTCATTTACAGGAAGACACATCTGAATGAAGGTAAGACACCACTCACTTCATCCCATTCAAAAAATGTTTTTAGATTAACAAAACCCGTTCTCGGCTTACATTGATCCCATTTATCTTATTTACTAACAAATAGGGGATTTGTTTTGCCAATTATCATACTTTTGACACTTTCTGCTGAGATAATAAATTCACAAATCCTTTCTAACAAAAGCTGAAATAACTATCAATAGCTACAAACCTTATTCAGAAAGGAGCTTTCAACATTGTAATACATTTCATTGTTTCCATGAAAACCCATTTGGGTAAAAAGAACATTTCGTAGTGCATCAAGTATTTGGTGAGATTCAGACGGTTTCCACTGATTGTCATTTATATTCTTATTCCTCCATTCGGACAATTTTTCTGGAGGCACACGGAATAAAGGGTGATTACTATGTTTCTTTCGGAGTTCTGCTTTCACCGCAGAAGCAATGTCATCCAGTTGCTTGGCTATTTTCTTGTATTTCACTTCCGTCAAAGGCTGACTCCATTGAGCAACCAGAACAGCTCCTTTTTCTAGAACAAGTTCTTCAGACGGTAGGCTCAAGAAATGCTGCCACTTTTTACTAAGATGAACTTGACGTACATAGCGAATGACCTTTTCAGTGTAAAATTTCTCTGTGAGATTTCCAGCTCTAAAAAAGGAAAACAATACAGATTTGAAGATTAATGAATGAACAGGGTTGACATACAAATATTCTGCAATAAAACTCAAACAGAAATTATTTCCCCATAAAGCTTGAGAAAAAACAATACTAATAGCACCTCTCAAGAAAATCATGAGCTATCACAAATTTTATTCAAAATAATGTTTATTAGCTTGACATATCAATGATTAAAACTCCATCATAATGTCAACTTCAAATGGTCTCAATAGGATATAATTGCCTTGTCAAACTTTGGCTACGGAACCTTCATACATGATATTTTAGGACATTTACTTTTAACATCATTCTGGACACTGCCCCAAGAAAAATTAGGCATGTGAATAATAATAATAATAATAATAATAATAATAATAATAATAATAATAATAATAATAATAATAAAATATAAAATTACTTAAATATATCTATATTGGCTAATTAAACTTACATTCAATAACGCAAAACTTTCAAAGGGCATACAGAAAATAACGGGATATAAACTACAGGAAAAAATTCAATAATGCATTAGTATAGTAATGTTCATCCCCTTTGGTTGTCTAAAGTCAAACTGTCAAATGAAAGTGAGATCAGTTTCACAATAAGATATTAGAAACAGTATAGCTCTGAAGAAGGCCACAACGAGATGGCCGAAAGGTCAGCTCCATCCACCAAGACGTGGCTCATCATGGACAGCCAAAAATACAGTGTCTCCGGCTGCAGAAGCCTACGAATCCATAAATTATTAGAACACAAGCGTTCTATGAATCCACAGCCCACTATTAACAAGAATAATCCATTTCATAATGAAAAGGAAGAGTTCACTCACATGTACTAATAATTCACAGCCTCTTAGTAACTGTACAAACATTAGCCTGTCATTTCGCAGGGCAAGTAGTCAAATTTAAATCAGAATTATTGATGATTAGAATTTTTAAACAGTGAATAGAACTTTGCATGATATGCATATTGCAATGGTTTATTACTTCACTCGATTAGTTATCAAACCCAAGTAATGGCCTCGTTTGATAATTTTCCAATCTATTATTGTAATAAGAGGTCTAACAATATTTTTTTTGTAAATAACTATTATTTTTTCTGCTGAATTGTAGTCAATGCTGAAGAATTTAAAAGTGTCTATTAATTCATATTTTTATATATTAGAAATATAACACATAATGTAAGGAAAAGTTTAGCAGAACTCAATACATTCAGGCATATTAAACAATGACAGAACAATGAAGTGAGAAACAAAATTACCCTTTATTCTTGTTTTAATGAGAAAATAGTATGTTCAAATAGCCTCTTTAGTACACAAAAACCAATAGATGTATTTGGATAAATGGAATAATCAAGAAAAACTTAGGAAGAGATATGACTGCAGAGACAAAACTAAGAATACACAATATAACATCTAAGCCAAAGTTAATGTATGGATCAGAAATATGGAGTCTAAAACAAAGATACTGTCAGAGATTAGAAACCACACAAATGAGATTTTTCCAGCACCTGATAGGAATTACATGTTTAGATCGACAAAGAAACAGTGAAATGAAACAAACACTCTAAAAAAATATACATATATAGTGGATGACATTAAAGAGAACCAGAGATAGCTTTCACATGTGTGAAGAATGCAAGCAGATAGATTTCCTAAAGCAGTTTTTAAGTATAAACCTATAACGTGAAGAAATATAGGAAGAACCAACAAAAGATAGATGGCTCAGGAACATCTGGAGAAATAATCACCAGATCTACTGTCTTTTAACGGGAACAGGCACCAGACCTACTATCCTGCTGTTCATGATGATGATGAAAAACCGACACAGGAAACAATGCTATTTTTCCCACAAGAACACAAATGCAGTTATATATTATTTACAATTAAATAGCACACTAAATTAATAACTAGCTTGAGCCATGTAAAAATACTGTGTAAATTTTTATTCAAAATGGAAATTACTTCACAGTACCTAATGTCGAATGGCCAGCACTTGTAACCAGTGTAAATTGCCAAATGTTGTAATTAAAATGCACAGAAATTCAAATAGTTCCTTTCACTGTATTGGAAAGTATTATTTGTTATCTGTTCAATTCAATTTTAAAGATTTCAGGTTTCTGCACTTTTCTGACCATCCACGCTATAGAATGGGGGCACCCAAAAGAAATAAATCTCTAAAATCATAAGAAAGTTCAAAAAGACTTATTTTGTAGAATACTGCTTAAGAAACAGTATTCGGGCCCCACCTGTCCTTCATAACTCACATCTCTACAGACTCACCTGTACCTACAAAACTCATATGTTCCTTTGGGAACCAAAAAGCCAGTTTTACGGAACTAGAACACATATCTGAGTTATTGTGCATTTTGCAGAATTCTGTTGAGAATGTCATAAGATACAAATTTCTGTTGTTTTTTTCCCTACTTAAATCTGCTTAATGCAAGACTTGAGAAGTTATCCAGCAGTATAGCACACCTAGTTTTTTGTCAATGGTTTCTTATAACCTATCAAAAACCTTCATCTATACTACATATAGAGAGGAAAACTTGCTATATGTAAGAAAAAATGTTATTTTTAAAGTTCAACATACATTAGACTAATGTTTTAACAAATCATCATGATGGTGATTAGGTATTCATTATGCAAAGAATGTACAAGCAAGAGGGGATACAGAGTCCTTTCTGAAAACAGGTAGGTCTCCTAGATATGTTCCTTATTGAAACTGTTTGGCATCTATGGTTTGTGAGCTTAGATTGGAGCTTTTTTCTCAAAAATGTTTCAACTTCTGAAGGTAGGTTTGGCTCTTTCAAGGATAATGAAAGATCTCTTGATACATGCAACTTTCTACAGAGACAAAAGTGAAGGAACTATGAACGAAGATAAAGAAAAAAATAAAATCAACAAATTAAATCAATCCAGAAGTGTTGAAGAGAAAGGAAGAGAATGACAAACACAACTGTTGGAGTGTTCTCGTGATGCCAATATATTTGAATGCCCCACATGAAAAGGGGCACATTTGGAAGTAGAAAGAATAGTGACTGATAAAAGATTTAAGGTGAGTTATTTTGAAAAGGTTAAGCAGGCCCATAGGCATATGTAGCCTAAAAAACAACTACATTTCTCAGCACCCTTTTCCAGTAAACTGTTTTATTTATATAGGAAATTGCAAAAATTTGAAACTTGCAATATTCAAAAGTTCAAAGTTAACTTTGAAAATACAACTTATGTAATCTTTTAAGTGTATTTCGCTCTAATTTATCAAAATAAATAAAAAATGTGGAGCTATTTTGAGACGATTTAGAAAATGATCCAAATTGTCATTGAATACACCAAGAAAAAGTAAAAAAGGGAGAAAATGTAATGTGAGTGATAACATCTGCATTATTATTAAAAAAGAGGTCATTAAATTCACGCACAAAACACCACAAAAACAATGTTTGAAATCTCGACTAGAAACAGAGAAAATGACATTTGAGAGCAACTAGAAATATCTGTGGAATGTTGGAGATCATCAGCCCATAAAAGGGCATTTATTATTATGTCAATTTTTTAAAAATTTTATAAATTCAACAGAGCTTAACCTGACACAATGATTTCATTTGAAAGTATTAAGTTAGTAAACCATCCATAAACTAATATCTAACATAAAGTCTTTGGACCCTGGTGAACAACATTGCTAAAGGAAAAGTAAAACTTTACTCAGTTTGATATAAAGACAAGTTGGATTGCAATCTGGACATCTTTTCTTTGACATTTCATTATAGAAAATGGTCAGATTTTAACAAAACTAGTGACTTAATATATGCTAATAACGATTAAAGTTATCAACTTATGAAATACTACATTCATCATAGTATAATTCTGTAATATACAGACTACCATTTTCTCTTAATGAAATAACCTTTTCTCCAAATGAACATTAAATACCATCTTATTAATTACTACTTGAATATGTAAAGAGAATACTCTAATTTTCTCACAAGATCGAGGCTTGTTATAATCATAATAATAATTTTATTGCTTACAGAAAGTAACAAGAAAGGTCTGTCTAGAAATTAATTAAAATTCTAGTAAGTTAATTACATTTTTTTGAAAATTAATTTACTTACAGTAATAATTCAAAAAAAAAAATTTATTTCAAAAGGTTTATTTACTTTTCAAGATGTAAAAATAAATTTCTAAATTCTACCTACTTTTTAGAGAGAAAATAGTGACTTACGGATCATCATCATTTGCAATTGACATCAATTCATTGACAATGATTTTAATTTTATTTCATAATGAAATGTCGGATATTCCATCCACACCGGAATCTATGCAGAATTCATCCCTCCACAAAAATGATCTGTCAGAATCATATACATCTTGAAGGTTAGGCCACCTGAAACAAACGAAACATTTAAATAAGATCAGGCATTTCATTGCATTAGAAAAGTATTTTCAGTTCTAAAAACTTTTTGACTTTATTCGCATCACGTTTACATGTTTCCTGGCAAAAATGTATTCATAAAAAAATACTTACTGTTGTTGAAACTTTATTTCCATAATTTATTACTACTGCACCCAAATTCCTGAATTTACTACAAGTTGTACCGAAATTACAAATGTCTTTAAATGTCAGAAAGGGAGTTTCCAGTATTTGTTCTATGATTTCATTTGGCAGGTAACTGATAAGGACGTCTCCGGCCATTGCGAGCAACTATCACGGATTAAGATTCTAAATGATATCTTAATTCACAGAGAATATACTAATCTTTGGAATCTTGACATACAATAACATACAAATAGCAGAACACCAATGACTCCAGTGACTGACTAGCGATCACCCACCCATCGGTGGCCGTTTGTCACATCCGACACATCTCATCTCCTGCCAACTCCCACCATGCAACAATGGAATCACAAACAAATCTCAATCTAAAGGAGATGCTTCGCTTCCGAAAGAGAGTATTGTATTGTTTAGGAATACAACCTCAATTAATAAGAAATGCAACTATCAATTTATTTTTTTTCAGCTATTTAGTGCAAGTAAAATTACAGATGTAAAACGGAATAAAATTCTAGCTACATTTCGCAAGGCGATCTTCAGCTGTCACGAAGCAGCAACTGAAACGCCTACAATCTGTCGCGGGATGCGGCCGTCACAATTACTTCATCGTGCTTCGGATGTTTTTAATCTTTGTAGTTTCATCATTAATGATGCTCACACAGGCTATACTAAGGATCAAAAATTCAAACATGGGCCATTAAGTCTAAATTATGAGTAAAGCAACATTTTTTATATTTATTTTGGATTTGCAAATGACATAGGTAATTGTCATTTCCAGCTCATTTTCTAGAGTTCGTCAAAGAAATATGAATATTATACAGTTTTGATGGAAATTCAATTACAAGATAAATATGAAAACTAAAATCAGTAGTCTTGTTTTGCTGATATTTCATTATTATAAATTGAGAACGAAAGTTTCCCCTTTAATTTTTCATTATATGTAGGGAAATATTTCCTAATACATTATTTAACTTTATTCATTTTTTAGTACAGTCAATTTTCGAAATGTTCTTCGATCTACGCGACCAACCTTTTCACTAATTTAGATAGACGTTCCTACTTATACAACCTTAACATCGGGGTCTCCACTCTCCAGCTCACCAACCGGCTGCGAATCAAATCTTCAAAGCAGCAAAGGATCGATGGCTACCTAAAATGATCAACTAAAAGACGTCGTAATTTTCAGATTTTTCAAGTGTTATTTGCAAGAGAAATGTAATATTAGCTTTTTTGTCACAGAGAAAAAACAACAACAAAGATTTGAAATTGATTCTTGGAACTGCCTATTAATGTTAAAATTACCGACCTGAGAGACAAGTCCAAAAATTTCATTTTTAAACGTTTTGAAAAAACAAAATTATAGAGCAATATGGCGTTTATGTCATGGTATAGGGTTCGTTTGACACTAACCCTACCAAAAATAAAAATAAAAAAAATTGGAGCCGTTTTTGAAAAAATCTTGTTTTTTAAAATTGCAAATATTGCATGCTCTATTGCACGAAAACTACTAAAATTCCCGAAACAATGAACATGACCTTAATGAAAGAATTATTTATGCACAACAAATTTCATTTGAAGGAAAAATCTCTGTCGTCAATTTTGTAGTTGTAGGAAGACGCCGAAAAAATTCAAAATTTTGCAACTTTCGAAAATTTAGAGTTAACAGTGAAAGTCGGACCTATGCCACCTTTATAAGTGTATTTTACTCTATTCTTACAACAAATTTAAAGAAAAAATTTATGTCGTTTTTGAGAAAATTTTGAAAATGTCCCGGGGGCTGCAAGTAAAGTAACCCCAAATTTTAAAGAATGTTTTTCAAAATTTCAAAGCTTCAACTAGAGCCAGATAGACGGGATTCTTCAATTTGTAGAAGATCGTACTGTGACATACCATTATGTGGAACATTGTATTGCGTCACATTTATTATAAACAGGGTGAATTGTAAGGATAGACATATGTAAATATGGCGGCATAGCAACGGTAGACGAATTGTCGTCAAGGTCAACAAACTTCATTGCTTTGAACCACGGGGCGCGGTTAGTTGATAAAGTAAACTGTATGGGGATTGGCCGAGAAAGCAATGACAGTCTGGGGCGCGGCTAGTTGATTTTGTAAGTAATTTAGGGGTTGGCTAGGCATGGAATGACAATGTATTTCGACGGAAGCGGGTCAAAATTTTTCTGACAAGAAACAGTGGAAAGTATGGACCGAATTTTGAAGGGCTGAAAGAGGGGAATATGAAGGCATTCCGACTTATGCCGTGGTGCTGTGCGGATCATGGGTAGACAATTGATGTTGGGAGTTTGTAATTGTGAACATTTACTTTGGAGCGTATGGTTGTCGGACTTAGAATATTGATGTAATGTGCGGAAATTGGAATTTGGAAATATTTCGAGTGCAGCAGCTAGAATTGTAAACTTAGGTGAATTTGTCGGCAACAGGACTGGGAGTATTTGATGCAGATAATAGTTTGCTGAACTTTAATATTTTAAGTATACGCGTAGAAAGAACTGGGAACTTTTAAAAGGAAAATTAATTAAGTCTTATCAACTTATGAGGCGGTGAGGATCAGTGACTTGAGTACACTTGTGCCAGAACGGAAGAAAAGAAGATGGTATTTGGACCTGGAGTCATCGACACCGAGAAGGGTGAAATAAGGTTTGGCCAAAAAATATTAGCGTCAGCCAATTCCGGCAAATGAGTAGCTAGAAATGTATATTTGCTTTTCAGATTCCTCGGCCACTCTGTACAGATGGCAGATCGAATAATCGGCTATTAGCAGTCAATAGCGATTCTTTCTAATAAGACCCATCGACCCAGTTAGCCGGATATTAATTCATTGGAAATAGCAGTTGAAGATTAATTTTAATGATTGAATTAACGTAATCTTTTCCTGGCGCCCATATTCTTATATAAATTTAGAACGGGTTACGTTGAATTTATATATAATAATGTTAGAAGGGCAGAGGAGATATTTAATTTAAAAATAAAATCAGACTGTTTCAGTACGAATGGTTTAGGCGCTAGGAGTATTCACAGACGGACATACGGAAGGACAGAGGGACGGCCGGACGTATTTTGCTTCCAATTGCTTTTTCGGCATCAAGGACCCACAAATCAGAGATTCAAGATTAAGTTCATTATGCTACGCGTTCAGAATTCTTGGAAATTCAGTCAGCCTTCATACTGCTCGTTGTGTATACTTCGCGAATGTTCATTCCCGCCTGAGATATGGCATAATATTCTGGGGAAATACATCTTATAGCTCCCAGACTTTTAGATTACAAAAACGAATTGTACGAATAATAACCAAATCCCACCCACGTGATTCATGTAAGCCTCTCTTCATTAATCTAGGAATTCTACCATTACCGTGTCTTCTTATTTAGGAATCAGTGGTTTTTGTAAAAAATGCCTTGTTAAAGGGCGGGAATATATTTTCAGAAAATGCCGAAGTCTATTACTATAACACTCGACGTAGAAATCATATTCATCAGGTGACAGTATCAACAGCTCATTACAAAAAATTCACACACAATACATGTACATTATTTTACAACACTTTGCCAGATGACATTAAACGATTAAATTCGATAGAAAAGTTTAAATCCCAAGTGAAATCGTTTCTGCTGCATAACTGTTTCTATACAATTAGAGACTATACTGAGCATCACAAGAAAAGTAACATTAATTCTAAAAATGATACATAATGCATTATTTACCATTTGAACTGTATAAATGAGTATAAACAACCTGTAACAACTATTGTACTACAGCTTCCGGGTCAATGACCCCCATCTCGATCAGGTTTTTCGTCCAGTTTCCCTGATCCATTGAGCAAATGCTGAGATGGCCCCTTGTTTTGCTTCTGGACATAAATGTAACTTCATTTTAAGTGCACGTCTTCTAGAATTCGGTGGGAAATACAATTATTCAATTTATCGTTTCCATGTTGTCGCGGCAGGAAGTAATAAGAGCCAAAATTTATTGCTTATTTATCCCTGAAAATAGATTTTATTACATGGGAGTTTTTTTGTTGTTTTTTTCTCCCTTTCAAAATTTCAAAATTCAAAATTTTATTGCTTATTAATTTTTGAAAATAGATTTTACTACATGGGAGTTTTGTTTTTTTTCTCCCTTTGAAAATTCAAAATTTAAGAGGGGAATTTTAAAAGCAGTTTTTAACTGTTTTTTTTGACGAAAATAAATAAAAAAAAAAGATACACCACCTGTTAGAGGATTTTTTTTCTTAATTTAGAAACTGGTTTTATGCAATTTTTCGCTACCAGAACCCGGCTATGAATTTTTTCCGCCGAAAATCGGCCGTTTTCTTTCGCGCAGCATTACGTATCTTTCTCTATACTACGTATATTACTCCGTATATACGTATGTATACGAGTAGTGTTAATTTTTAAATTTGTGTTGTAATATTTTTTAAATATCTCTCACGCCGTTTTTTTTTAATTTAAATTAATTTTTTTTATTTTTATAAATACTTAATTTATATTTTACAATAAAGCTTAATCACCATTTTCTCAAAACCGGCAACGAATTTCTCACTGAAAACTATTTAGGGACGAGTTTTTTCTCTTCTTTAATATCTTTGCAGTGATAATTCGGTTGTACTATTAGGAAAGAAAAAAGTTGAGAAATAGTAAAAAAAAAACTTTGGGCGACGATAGATGGCATCTGGCCAGAGAATGGAGCAAGCCAGGCTACACCAAGGAAATTAGAAAAACATGGCACGAGAAAGTCTGTGCCATTCTGTAGCACCTCTAGTTTTCAAGATGTAATGTGGCACAACTTTTTGCGTCTTTCTCAGTCCTGCTGCAAGATCCCGCATGATCGTGACCATATGAAGCGGTACTGCAGATCAAGCAACTCCAGCGGCATGACCGAGAAGCATGCAAAAAGCCGTGCGATATTCCATCTTCAAGATAATATTCTCATCTACCACATTACAAAAATCCAAGTATATATTTTTGTTGCAATGTAAAAGCATTTTAAGTAAGAATTACAAATATGTCGAGGAAGAACGTGATTTTTCGCTCCAATTTACTCGAAGAACAAAGTAATATCGGGGTGATTAATTTGGAAAATTTATTAATTTGAGTCTTTCATTCAGGGCCTAGAGACCATTTCTAATTCTTTGCCAATTGAACATGGGGTCCCACAAGGACCTATCCTCTTTCTGTTGTACGTATATGCCCTCATCTATTTAAAATGGAAGACAGTTCTGTTTGCCGATGACACGAATGATCTTTGCAAAAAAGAAACAATAAATAGTACAATTTCAGAAGTTTCTAATTGGTTTTGTAATAACAAATTAATAGTTAACGAAGCGAAAACTGTCTCAATGCAATTTTGCGCTTCAAATCGACAGTCGTATGCTCCATTGAAAATGAACAATATGCAATTAGCTGACGTTAAGGTAACAAAATTTCTAGGTCTCTCAATTCAATCAAACCTCAAATGGAATGCACATATAACAGAATTAAACACTAAATTTAGCTCATTATGTTATGCATTCAGAATTCTTTCTAATTCTGTCAGCCTTCATGCAGCTCGTTGCGTGTATTTTGAAAATGTACATTCCCGCCTGAGATATGGTATAATATTCTGGGAAAGTTCATCCTTTTGTTCCCAGACATTTAAATTGCAAAAGAAAATTATCCGAATAATGAAAAAATGCCATCCACGTGATCCCTGCAAGCCTCTTTTCATTGAGCTTGGAATCTTACCATTGCCTTGCCTATTTATTTATGAGTCTGTAGTATTTGTCAAAACTGACTTACTAAACGGTGGGAACTTATTTTCATGTAATACTGATATTTATAGTTACAACACTCGACGTAGAAATCATGTTCATCAAGTATCAACAGCTCACTACAAGAAATCCACATACAATACATGTACGTTACTTTACAACGCATTGCCAGATGAAATTAAACAATTAAAATTGGTACACAAATTTAATTTAAAAAAAAAAAATTTAAAAAAAATGATAATGAATTATTTACATTTGCATTGTATAATTTAAAAAAACTTAAAACCTCAGTAATATACTTCAGCTTCCGGGTCAATGACCCCTATCTCGATCGAGTTTTTGTCCAGTTTCCCCGATCCATTGAGCAAATGCTGAGATGGCCCCTTGATTTGCTTCTGGACGTAAATGTAGCTTCACTATGCGCACGTTTTGTTGAACATTCCTTTTGCTTGTAGTGGTAGTAGAGCTTAGGGTAAGATTTTATTTTGTTAACAATACAGAAAAATCAAATATGTTTGTTCCTTTACCGTTAAAAATAAGTTTTCTATAATTGGGCAACGAAAATATCTAGTTTTTGAAATTTTAATCTCTCGCTTTTTAAAATTTATTATTATTATTATTATTATTATTATTATTATTATTATTATTATTTATTATTATTATTATTACTATTATTTTTCATCTTTCAACTATTAATAGTTAAATTGTTGGGAAGGGATTCTGAAACTCAAGAAAGAGTGCGCAGATGATTTTCTCCCCCATACGTCACATACAGTTTTTGACTAAATAAATAAATAAATAAATAAATAAGTAAATAAATAAACTAATGGTGGCAAAGGAGTGGAGGTAGGTGAGGAGAGGTATTTCGGGGTTCAAGAAAACGTGCGCGTATAATACTCTGGTAATGACGGTGTAATTTAACAGTAGGAACGTCGCGATACGCCGCGAAGTTCACAGAATAATCTTTCATAGTCAGTCGGTGTTTCTAGAAGCGTGTTTCTTATGGAGGAAGTGGTATCGACAACCAGGACATCGTGGATGTACATAGTGGCTTTAAACTTTGTATTTCTGGTGTTAATATAAGGAAAGATGAAAGGTCAAGGAGGCTGTCAATCGAAACTTGAAAAGAAATATTATGTCGTAATATTTAAACTTTTGTGCTGGCAGCCCTGGTGACTGAAAATATTGTTTTGCTAGTGTTTTGGTGGCATAGTCGGTCACTTGCCGTGTATTGTAAGTTTGTGTATGTTAATTATGTGAAGTGTGTTGTCGAATTCGAGTCTGTTTTTGTGCCTAGATGTTCGTTTGTTAAAACCTTGAAAAAAAAAAAGGTAATCATTTTCATAACATATTACGTATAATATTAATTAATCATTAAATCAATTTAAAAATGCAGAGATACAGAAGGTGATAGGGACGGCCGTCGTTGGTTCGCGGTAATATAAACTAATACTTTTATTTACGGCTAAAATACGCATCGTGCATCATTGGTACATTTACGTAGAACGAGAATACTCTGAATTCGGCGGCAGAAAGCTCTTTTCGTTTAAAGGATTGAATTAAAACTAAGGTCCGAATAAAATTACAATGTGATTGGCATTTCGTCGTCACGCACGTGATGAGCCATCGCCGTAACCTAGGGAACAGCAAATCAGAAGCTTCGGCATTTGCGCATTGTCACCTAAAATTAGGGAACAAATATTACGAGCAAACAAATATCATAAATGTTACGAACAAATGTAACAAAATTTAGGAACAAACATGTTACAAGTTTCTCAGTTTGGAATATCTTGTTAAATGCAATAAATTAAACACAAACGTGTTAAATATAATGCTGAAGCAAGCTGGTTGGAAACAATTCGCAAATCAGAAGAAACTATTGTACCCATGGAGAGCTTCCAAATTGAAACCTATGCTTGCCAAACTAAAGAATTAATGTGGTACGTTGCAAATTGACGAGGGGACTGGAATACGAGACACAAAGTAGCGATCTCATTAAATCATTGGAACATGATGAACTGTGTAAGTATCTTGGTATAGAGCAGTCTCGAGCAGTAGCCCACCCGGAAGTGAAGAAACGTAGAACCGCAGAATTCAAGAACCTACTTACAAATGCTCTTAAAACATCTTTGAATTCGCGAAATATTGCCACTGCAATAAATACTTACGCTATTCCTGTGGTCATCTACTCAATGGGTTTACTAAAATGGAGTCAGACAACTTGAAGCAATGAATAGGTCGGTAAGAACCCAAATGACCCAATGTCTATATCATTCTAAATTTTATGTTGAGAGGATCAATCTACCACGTGAAAAAGATGGTCGAGGCATATCACAAATATAACCAACAGTAATGCCAATCAAATTTCTCTGACAGTACCTTCTGGAGAGGGCAGAAACATTGACACTGCATAAGGCTATAGTAATGGTTGATTTCACTCTCACCCCCTTAAATCTCGCCCAGTTTCAACCAGAGTACACAAGTAATGAAAACCTGATGCGACAGTGATGTCGAAAAGATATGACAGAACATGATAGATATCCTGATGAACTATCAGGCCAGAACATAGATTTTAAAGTATCTAACAGGTGATTAAAACGTGGTTTACCGTACCCAGAAACAGAACGCTTTATGATGACCATTCAAGACCAGGATATCGCAACAAGAGAGTACTTACGCTAGATAATTAGAGACCCTTCATTAGTAAGTGATGGATGTAGAAGATGCGGTGCACAGCATGAAAACATCCAGCTCATCCTTGCCGGTTGTAGTGTGTTGGCTTCCACCGACTATAGAGTTAGGCACGATAATATGGGTAAAATAATTCATGGACGGTTATTAATAAAATAAGGACTTGAATCCTGTAATGTCCCACATTACAAATAACATCCTGCTACAGTCTTGGAAATTGAAGAATGGAACCTATAATGGGACAGAAGCATAATAACAGACACGACAATTTTGAAGAATAGGCCAGTTATAATAGTTCTAAACAAGCTCAAGAAAACGGCCATGATAATAGATTTTGCGGTCGTCAACAATAACAATCTAGAATCTGTATATAACTTGAAAATTCAGAAGCACGTACCGCGGTCTAAAGAGGTTCGTCAACAATAGAGACTTCAGAATGTTGACATACAACAGATAATCATGTCCACCAGAGGATTAATTCCAAAACACAGGGCATGCAATTCAAGCGTTGGAATTACCATTTTCATGCGCGGAGCAAATGCTGAAAGCAGACAGATGCAGAATCGTAAGAGAATTCTTGGGATGTACTGCTGATTGGGACGCGATTGATTGAAATGTCTAGAGAGGAACATTCGTTCGTGTTTGTCCCTGCGAGATCGACCGAGCCTAGACCAGCAATGATCAGGTGAGTGCTCCTGCACATAGTGCAGAGAGTGAAAAATTCGGAATAATAATAATAATAATAATAATAATAATAATAATAATAATAATAATAATTAGAGAAAGAAAAAACGAGCTTAGTTTTATTCTATTGAAATGCTTTGATCTAAGTAAATCGTGTTAGTGGGCACCACGTATCTACTACAGTCACTTACCAAAACTTTCAAACGCAAGTGTAACCTCATCACTTCATCATTTAACGGCATTGTTCTCAAGGGGAAAGGAAAAAATTACATTTCATTAAAATCCGTCCCCTATACTTGGGTTTTTCTAACGAGGCAGCTGAGGGTATTATCTCCAAGATGGAATATGACACGGCTTTTCGCGTCTTTCTCGGTCGTGCCGCTAGATGTCGCATGACTTGCAGCACTGCTTGGATACGGTCGTCATCATGCCACATCTTGCAGGAGGAGAAAGACGCAAAAAGTCGTGCCTTATTCCATCTTGGTAATAATACCCTCAACTGCCACGTTAGAAAAACCCAAGTATAGTACTTAAGCGGTAGCTTCAGGAATCATTTAAGCTTCAAGGGACGACAGTGAATTCTATTTATGTTTGGTTCAACCGGCTGAGATGGCTCAGTTGAACAACTGTCACCATTGCAGCGTCTAAGACCGGGAGGCCCGAGGGTTCGGCCCCGACGATGCAAAGGGTTCCAACACTAGCTACACAGCTAGATCGAGTTCACACGAAACCGGGAGGAGAATTCCAGATGTCGGTTGTTTGAGTTTTTTTTTCGTGGTTTCTCGGATCAATACCAGGGGAATGCCTGAGCAGTACTCTAACGAACTGGCCACGAATCGTACGCTATATTTCATTCCTCTTCCATACCCTACTCTCTCCCTTTAAACACACTGCTCACGTGCAAGGGCCGATGCCGTTCTGCAGGAGGCACCTGCGGAGAGGACACTGAGCGAGGATTAGCGCGTTGGCGCCGGGAAAAGCCCCCTCCCGGTCTCCCGGCACGTGCGGTAGTGTAGTGCACGTAAACGAAAGTGTGTGGAAGGGTTAATGACGCGACAAGGAAGAGGAAGGAAAGATCGCGCGCGGCCCGCGGTCCGTTTGCTAGGGTACAGCTCCGGCATTCGTCTGGTTTGATGGGAGAATGAAATAATTCAAGGCGTTGTCATTCACAACAATAGTTTAATTCAAGAGCAGCTTTCGATGGCTTTGCCATCATCATCAGTTATCTGATACAAGAAATACAAACAAAACATTAGAATTAACAGATTACTAATAGAAAGGCTACACGGTTAAATAATACATAATTTTAACTTTAAAAGACATCTTAAGAAATGAAAGAAAGAAAGAATGAAAAAAGAAGGGGGAGAGTTAAATCGATTAACATTACAGTAATTTTGTAAATCTAAGCATGAAAGCGAATGAAACAAACATGTAAAATTTTTGTAACAGAAAATATGTAACGAAATTAAACAATTTTGTTGGCAATGACAACACCTTGAATTATTTCATTTTAAATGCCAACGACATTTCACCGCTAAACCACGGAGACGACGAAAGATACTGATCAGTGCAGGCGGCTGTTAGAAATCACCCGGAGACAGGGGCTGAAATGGACGTAGCTCAATGGCTCTTGCGCGCCATCATCGGGACTCGAACCCTAGGACTTTCCGGGACATCCATCAACGCGCCTGGAAAAACAATGCGATAAAACAAAAGCATGGAGGCAAGTATCGGAGAAACCTCGTGCTTTGTAAAATGCTTGGAATCGCCAAGCGAGCGAGCGAGCGAGCGGTTCACCTTCTGCTCGTTGGGCGCGTGAGCTATGGGGGCGGGGCGGGGGCGGGGGCGGGTGGCCGGCTTATAAGACGGCGGCGCCGGGAGAAGGGCGGCGAGTGGCGCGATGTGGGTCGCACGCAGACCGCTGATCCTGGCGGCCGCGCTGGCGGCGGTCGCCGTCGCCGTCTCTGCGGTAAGCTTGCATCTCTCTTCTTAGCTCCGCCCGCCGGCGTCGTTCTTGATGCAACGCGTCTCTCAACCCTTGTTAGGCGATGAGCGCTTTCTTCTGGAGTAATCCTCCGTTACTGTGTAATTTATTATACTGAACAATTACTTCTTTTTTGTCAAGTCTCGTCACGTCGCAGTCAGTCAGTGCCTTTTTATCCCTTCGACCAGGGGCTCGACGCCGTTAGAACCCGGGGTTCCTCGCCGGTCACCCAACCAGCAACCCGCGATTCTCGAATTCGCTTAACCTTCGTGACTTCACGGAGCGCAGTAAACGAATTCGGCTAGCGCCGCCGGCTTCTTCGTCCACAGCTCCCTCGACCTACACGAAACTTCCCGCGGCTCCCCTGGTAACAATATGTTTCAAATGTAAGGGTCAACATAAGCAAACTGAAGATTCAACACAAATGAATAAGCGATATAAAACCTATTTTATTTCTCCATTTTAATTAGGTATTAAAATAACACATAACACACTTTATTCAACTTCTTTTAATTTTACGATAAAATTCTTCTAAAAATTAATGGGAAGATTGAGTTTTCTTCTTCATCAACAATTGTTCAAATCTGGGTGCAATATTTGAAACTGCGACTTGCAATTCTTTTTCGTCATTGAATTTCGATCTGTTTGCTTTTCATTACTGTCAATGCTGAAAATTCTATCTCACATAAGTAGGAAGTTGCAAAAGGAATCAAAACTCCATGGGGCTATGTTACCTATTTGCGGATTTTTCACCAAGCTCCAGAACTCAGTGAATGGTGATGATTCGAACTTCCATTTTAGTCTGGAACCAAAAGAATGTTGATGGAATTTCTGTACCGAAGGGATATTTGATCCAATTATGGTAAACAATACATTCTGGAACGTACTTTCTACTCTTCTAGAAAGTACCTCTACTGGGAAGTATCTAAAGATCCTTTTTAATACATCACCGCGACACTCCTACCATATGGCCGCGACGCACCGTTTGAAAAGCCCTGTTTTAAACGTATCGCAGTAGTCCGCCTCATCCATTCCCAGGCGTTCAGAGGTCCATGCAAAAGTATAGATTAAAATTCTTATTAAAATTACATTTAATTATTGCCAATCTGACCATATTTCTCATGCACTATTTTCCCCACTTAGCTCTGCTTTCGACGCGCCTTTCTTCTGATCATTGTCTTTCTTTGAGTTCATTCATCATTGTCGTCGCTGTTTTCATAAATGGCGGAAAGAAAGTATAGTGATTTACAAGGTTTCAAGAATGTACACGTAGGAACATTAAAACCAACAAAAATGTTTTTTTTTTTTCAGAATATACTTAAGGGTACCAACTAAGAATTATGCCAATCTATTTGTGTTGGCGAAAGAAATCAATTGTGATATTAATCACTTCTGTAGAAACCGTAAGTTACCCAAAACGCGTTTTCGCTGCTCCAAAATTTGAACGACAAAACATTTGTGAGAGAGATTTCTTAGAATTTTCTGGTTGGATTTGCAAAAAAAATTTAATCCTCATATAGACACCCATTATATCCATTATATCCTCATCAAGACACAGAAACGCGTCGATTGGTGGACAGGAAGTAACAGATGAATGGACAGACGCAGGCTGCTGTATACGGCTGCTGTATACTATATAAGGACGGCTTGTTTATTTCATTATCAACACCTAGCATTATACTGGGGTTTTCGTAACGTGGAAGCTGAGGGTATTATCTTCAAGATGAAATATGACACGGTTTTGCGAGTTTCTCGGACGTGCCGCTATAGTCGCTTGATCTGGAGCACAGCTTGATACGGTCGCGATCATGCGACATCTTGCGGCAGAACCGATAAAGACGCAAAAAGTTGTTCCATTTTCCATCATGAAGATATTCCCCTCACCTGCCACGTTACGAAAACCCAAGTATAGAACCCTTCAAAAATAACGTTCAATTGTTATTGGGAGAGGAGTAGCCACTTTATTACAATTTTTACGGTATTAAGGTAATCATTATGTATGACTTTTTGTCTCCAGTTTAATGTTAACTTCGATTATATAGTTTAATATTTTATGATCCTCCTCTCATATTCGGAAATTTCGGGGTCCAAGGATGGGGGAGGGAGGAATTGAAAAGTGTACGTGCATTACTAAAACAAGTGTTTCACTCCCAGACATTTGGATGCAACATACGCAAATAGTGTCACAAAACACCTTTTTTTTCGAAAACATCTACCTACAGTAGATTAATTACTTTATTTCCTTTCCCCACAGGTGAATAAAGTATTTTCATACTCATATTTCACTTTCTGTAAATTAGTCCATTGTAAAAAAGAGATTCATGGTGTGTGCACACGCTTTAAGATATTTCGTTCGAAATCGTGCGCGGTAGAGAGGGGAGAGGGTAAAAGGAAAAAAAAACGTTTTTTATGTTCATAGATATTGAATAATCGCTAAATACACTTGTCTCAGTGGTTTCGTCATGGTCAAGCTGTTAATATTAAATATGCAGATGCGACATCATTTGAATACAAAATTCTTCACTTCGCTAACTCGTCGAACCGGTCAGGACTTCGCACAGCACATAAAGATATCTACGCGTACTTGGAGTGTTGTAATTTTCCATTACAGTAGTGTGAATATTAAGGATTAAATTATTTTAATGTAAATACTATATGATTGTAGTAAAAGCCTCTGGGATGGCTCATGGGCAGCGTACTAGCTTCCCATGCTGTGGTCCCGGGTCAATTCCCGGTCTAGGCAAAAATAGAGTAGTAGCTTTCCTTTGAAATCGCCCCAGTTTCTGTAGTCGTGTGTCGAAGAAAAGCTCGTGTAGGCGGATCTTGCTATTTACGGTGAAGAGAATACGTCATGTTCACCTCATGTCGCTCTTAGCCCCAAGTATGGGAATTTAACTAGGCCCAGGCATGCATGCATATATATAGGTACAAGATCTGAATTTACTTTCTAAACTGACTTCATTCATTTTTTATGAATTAAGTTTTCTTTATGATTAAAGATGATATCTTTCAGAGTTTCACCCAATGACTCCAATTTAAGAAATAATGTCCGGATCCCAGATTTACCTTAAAAACCCCAGGTTCATGGGCCCCATATAATTTAAAGAACGTTTTGAATGTATAATTGACGTATAATTTAAAGAACGTCCTGAATTTCTTGTGAAGGAACACATGTCTTACACGATTGCTACGCATTGCGTTTTTATAGTCACGAATCTTTGCATTTAATTACACTAAACTTTAAAAACAAAAACTCGCGACTTTCGCTTCGCTAACTGTAACCTCACACTCACATGGCGACTGCTTTCAGTAGATGAATTACAACTTGAACAATGAAATTATGAATACATTACGGCAGATAAGCTTTCATGTAATTAATTTTATGATATTGAAATTTAGTGTTTATACTCGTATATACTATACAATGTTCAATAAGAGCAAGCGAAACACATTTCTTTAAAGATAAAATCGGGAAATTTGTTTGTGTAGAATTTCTTGCTAAACGAAAACCCTTAGTGTTTTAAATATAAAGATATAAACAATTATTATATCTGGAATAATTTTATTTGTCTATGACCCCTGTCCAAAATTCATTCTTGTCGAACAGAATAATATCTTATCAACCATTGTGTTTTTTAAATAAACAATTCTTTATTTTAAAAAATCGTAATGAATAACTTTTTTGTCTCAAGTTAGATACAATTTCGATTTTAACACTATGAGCGCCTTGTGTATAATTTTCATATCCTTCTTGTATTTCTTAGAAGACTATATAAAAATGTTATACTTTCAAAAGACATCTATCTCTTCAAATTTCCTAATATTTTTGAAATTAAAAATTCCTTGCTTCCATTCATCACGTCAATTATCATCATCAATCATCAATAAAAGGCATCATGGTTCACGAAAAGGTAGTTTTTTCATGTTCAAAATTATATCAGAATAGTTCTAGTGTGTGATGGTTAGCTGGAAGTGAGCCTCGAATGTACTACGTTTCAATTTATAGTGATAAAACATGATCATAAAACCTGGCACGCATCGGCAAAGGTACTGATACTGCCGATGACTGCTTCTCGAACGACTTCGTGTGAGTTGGATGAGCGGCAACGCTGAACGCTGGTTGTGAGAAAGTACACAAATCCTCGCAAGCTGATTGCTTCAGAGCAGGTCACATGACGTCCCACAGCACGGGGCGAGAGAACTGTCTGAGTCGCTTATACGCTGCCGCTACTGTAGGTAGATGCAAAGATACGAGATAATAGTCCACTAACAAACTCTATTTTCTTTCAAATATCTTTTTGTTGTCTTTATAGGGTGTCAACAATTGTTTGTTGTATTATAATATAATGCAACATTATATATAAAAGTTTTGGAGATCAAAACTTTCTTTGTAATCAAATGACTAGTAATTATCGGACCTCGTTGTTCACAGTAATTTTGATATTTTGACTGAGGTTTATTTACACAGCGATTTTTAATTCACTAACTAACTAGTAGTATATGTGCTAGTGTTAGTTGACTCATTCAGGTCTATTATTGAGAACCGTTTGTTGCGGTCACATTTTTGGTGCTTTCCATTTCATGCTATGCTTTTTTGTCTATTTCAATTTTATTTCTGCAACGTTTCGCCCGAACAATTTTAATTTGCATTAATTCAGCATCCGCAGTATCAAATTTAAGTGTACTTATACCATGTATTTCATGTAATAAACGTTATATATTACTTCAGTCACATAAAAGATTTGCCGAGTTGCAAAAAATGTTAATTTATTTAAAAAACGATGGTTTGCTTAATTTTGTACATTCAATTGATTTTTTAATGACCGTGCGACCATGTTTGACCTTTTCTTCATTTGGTAATACGTCTCTGCATGTTCTTTGCGCAAGGAAATGTTACTTTCTTGTCTTGATTTTAGTTGCAATTCAATGGAACGATTAAGAAGGTACAAGGGTATCGAATTAGATGTTTATCTCAACGCATAAGAAATTCCTTTGATCATGGTTAATATTGACCAGGTGATCGGCAATAATGATTAAATCTTTTCATGCCACAGACATTGGATCGAACAAACTAATTTTATAAAGGACAATTAAGCTCATGGACACAAGACATGCCCTAAATTCTATACCATCAGAATTGCAAAGTAGTAATAACTATCTTCAATTTCAAAATATAGTTCCAAATATGTCCGTTGGTATGTTGTCCAATAGAACTTTAAAGACATGCATTTTCAGTGACTATTTCATTCATGGGCTGAGTGTCCAACGAAGAACAAAGAGTATTAATTTAAACTTCAACCAATAGCCGCTGGCTATCAGCAAGAATTTATCAAATTTTACCATCAGTGTAATGTATGCTATTTGCACTTGTTTTTCTTTCGTTAGTCACATCGTATTTTGATAACGTGACCAAGATGTTTTTGAGAAATTAAATAAATTGACTCATTATTTGACAAAACACTTTGTTTTGGACTCCGCCACTTTAATGAGTAAATCGAAGACTCAGTGAACATTCACAAATTTTTTTCTTTCGAGAAAACAAACGAACATTAAGTAAAGGCATTGAAACGTTATGTTGTTCGAAAATTCATATGCAGAAGTAGGTGAGAAATAAACATTTCAATGTCTCAAAACACTGGAAACACTTCGAGCGTTTTGAAACCGCGGCCGTGGTTTAGCTGTGAAAGAAATAATGAACTTTCATGACAACACTCATATGAAGAGTTGTAATTTCATTTTGAATGACTAGGCTAATGCTGCTTGTGTTTTTAAATAATTGTTCATTTAATTAGATAATGTTCTTTTTGTTTCTTGTAATTTTGCGTATTTTTCTTTATATACTAGGTATCTTGTTTCTGTACATGTATTTTAGAGTATAAAAGAAATATTAAGAATTAATTTTCCTTTCTATAACTTCTATATCTTACATGAAATCATTCCACAAGGCATTGATTTTAAAATGATAATGAACTAGTGTGTTTCAGTTACATGATATTCCTTTTCGTCTCATATATTTAATTATTTATATGAGTTTTAAAGTATTTAGTCGCAAAATAGCCAACTAAAAATAAGTGCATTGATAAATCTTCTTGTTTCGCGATACTCGGAAGAGATTCCAATTTCGTACTCGTCGTATTTCCCCCAACACGAATGCGACTTGGTAGACGACGCTGTCGCACCCGGCGGTGCACGCAGGAGGCCTGGGAGACCCAGGAAGCCTTTGCTCTAACCTTGTGATTGCAGTGTGGCCACGCGTGATCAGGTACCTCCTCCTTCCACAGATAGGAGTCGCACTTCTTTTGAGAAAGTGAGCATTGTTACCCTTTCTAGTATCAAGTGAGTATCGTGATTTCAAACCGTTGCATGGGTCTCAGAGAACACCGTGCACTCGTGCTACGGTTTTCGTTCAGCACTTTACGTGACTTAACACTATATTAGTGCCAAATATGAACATTTTGTATTTGTTTGCAGCATTCACTAACAGTTTGTAAATCATGCAATGAAGAAAAGTTCTCAGATATGTCAAATATACCAAATACAATGAAAATAATATTTCAGCCTATTTCATATTTTCAGTTATGTTAATTTGCATACAATCCACTAAATACAATAACCAATTATTTAAAAATTTGAAAATAATATCTTTCTTTATTCTGATACACTCCATTGATAGGAATTACGAGAGGAAATTCAATGAAGCGAACTGCAAGCAGAAGGGTCTGAGACCAGACCCGTGTGCTGCCGGGTTAATAGAAATGAGCCAAAATGGAACACTCTAAACATTCTCATATTAATAACACGAATTTGACATTTTAATTAATGGCAAATTTATTAGATTATAGAAGATTGCCTACTCCTCAATCTTGTTTAAATATTTGCTACAAATTACACCTCGCAAAAGAGAAAAAGGTTGAAACTATTTCTCAAATCATTGTAATTCTTAATTGTGAATGCATTTACTTTCCCGTAAAATCAGCCAAGAAGAGTTTTCAATTTGATTGTCTTCTAATTAAGATTGGAGTTCAAATTTCCAAAAACAAATATTAAATCATTCATATTATTCCAATCGTTAATAAGAAATTTCATGATTTAGTGTGTAGTAAACCATTTTACTTCTTACCTTGATCCATCTGATTAGCTATTTTGCTTTCATTTTAACGGACTGATAGTGATTAACCTAACGGATGTGTGTGGTTTTTCTGACAGGATTTGCTTGTTAAATGTTTTTAAAGAAACTGGAGCACATCTAAAGTTGTAACTTCAAACTAATGCGTTGAAATTAACGGCACAAGTTAGGGGATTTTGTCACAAAATGTGCATTCTTGCTTAACAACTTGCAAAAGTCATTGTCAAAAGTCACAGAAATAAACGAGGAAATGGATTATATATAATGATAATAAAATTTAGTACAAGTTTGTCGAGGACTATGCGTAGAAATAAAGTTTAAAATCAACAATTGTATGAGACGTTCGAATTACTGAATTAATAAAATATTTCAGGAGTTATACTTGGCTTTTTCTAACGTGGCATCTGAGGGTACTATCTCCAAGTTGGAAAATGTCACGACTTATCTCGTCTTTCTCGGTCGTGTCGCTAGAGACGCTTGATCTACAACACTGCTTGATACGGCCGCGATCATGCGACATCTTGCGACAGGACCGAAAAAGACGCAAAACGTCGTGCCATATTCCATCTTGGAGATAGTACCGTCAGATGCCACGTTAGAAAAACCCCAGTCCGTACGAAGAGAATGGACGCCGTTGCGTAATAGTGATTCCTCCACAGCTGCGTCGCTTTTCCTTGGCATACTTAACGCGAGATCGTTCTTTACTGTTTTGTTCTTTCTTCCTCATCCTTCGTTCTAAGGAATCGTCACTTTCACAATTCGCAGGCGAGGGAGTTCTTAGGTCCCTTTCTCGCCTCATGGCAAAATAACATTTTTTTCCTCCAAAATTTAAGTAGTATATGACTTAGTGTAGGGATCACATAATTTTGAAAATGTGCCCACAATTCACTTTTCCCCATAGCACGTCATACGCAGTTTTTAACTGTTTTTTGACGTAAAATAAATATTTGCAGTTATTATTTGTAATGTATCAGTTCGTCAGATTTTTCAAATTGCAATAAAATTCACTTGGATAATACTTTGAAATGCAGCGATTTTCTCTTGAGCAATTTCATTCTTTATTTTTGATCCCCGATGTTTCACTTATTTCAAGAGTTCAAGTTATAATCATAAAAACATCTCATTATATCATGTGATTGGAAGAAGAAGAAGAAGAAGAAGAAGAAGAAGAAGAAGAAATTATTTACATTTTCGCTTAGGAGCGACTTTTGCATTAACATTTCTTCCCTGTTGATTTTATATGTTTATCAAGGATGTTAGGCACTTACTCCTCCTAGGCGCATATCCTCCTATATACTTATTCCTGACCCATGATTTTTTCACCTCAGGCCATCTTTTTCTTCCTCCTTTTCTTAGATCTCTTTCAATATAAACATTACTCTGTTATGCTTTAAATATTTAGTTACACGTTGTTCTGTTATGCACTGGCAGGCTAAAATTGATCGAATCAATTTTTGATTGAATGATACTTCATTATTCGAGTGATTTGCATGCTGTGCCTTTGCATCTTGACATTTGTATTTCGTTAAGCAAACGCTTGTCCTGATAAAAATGGGAAAACGTGAAGTTACTTAGTATATCTACAAAACAGCATTTTTTGTGAATTACAGAGTAAGCTTTTAGGTTACACGTTAAATTAAAAACAACAACAAAAACAACCAGTTCTCGATGCCAACGATTGAGAAACGACGGAGAGTATTGCAAGTGGAGATTTGAAGCTTCGATTTCCACAAGCAATTTGCCGAAACGCTGACAAGAACTGCAACGACCGTAAATTCAATCGTAATTTAACCGTGGATGCTGCAATGCTTCAAGCCAAATGCCGCCAATTACACGTATTCGCATATTAGATAGCACGAACTTTCCATGCACGCATTCAATGGAAAGGAACTGGCCGTGATCTAAATCTATTGGGAAACTCCTGGTAACTGACGAGTAAGTTTGAGAAAGTAAATGGAAAAATGGAAGAAGTGAAGGATATTTTGCATAATAATGTGAGCTTACTGGGCGTCTAATTTTGATGTTTTCTGTAATTAGTGTTTTAGTTGTTTATCTCTTTTGACCAATTATGTTATCAACTTTGATGATTCTTGATGCAATGTACTACAACTAAAATGCATTTAATTCGTTTTTATTTAAAGTTACAGTTCAAAATTACTGCGTGCACTTATTAAGTTATTTTTTGATATCGCGTCCATTGCACCTAGAAACCAACTACAAGTTAATTAAAGAATCGCATACTTATGAAAGACAGGAATAGAAAATTAAATATGTAATATTTGTGGTACGTTTTGCTTCGCAAAGATAAATAATATATAAATAATTTGAAGCATTAAAGAAAATCACTAACAGAACCGAAAATGTTAATATAACCATCAGTACATATTTAATGTTGTTAAAACATATTTTCGACACCAGGAAAACGTATTTCAATATACTAACGTACCTGTGCGAGAATTTTCGAATGTACCCCCCCCCCGTCTTCCCTATTTTTCCATTTCCATACTAAGCCTGTAATATATATTTTTCTTCAAGGCCTTCTTATCTTCCGTCACTTGTGACATATATATCTGCCTGTAATTGATAACAATTAATTACATCCTTGTCAATACTAACCATTCTTATTTAATGTTATTACCGAGCAGAGAGGTACACCCGTGTTATTCATTCCTGTATTATATCAAGTAATTAGTTTAATTTCACAATGACTTGCAGATTCCGCACGTCTCTGACCATGTGGGGTAATATCGAGAAGCTCCGGCCCAGCAAAAACGTAATAGAATGTTCAGGAAGATCTTATCCTATAGATTACAACGTGATGAACGTTACAATGTGATGAATTTTAGCTTTTAAGGACCGAGAATGCTTAGTTTAGGAGTTATTTACCGATGTATCTGGCCAAGTGTTGCGGGTTGCATTTGACACGAATATTTAAATGCATTTTTTTAAATAAATCCTTCATATTTTTAAAGTCATAGTTCGTCACGTCTCCATGAAGTTCTCTTTATTTAGAGACCTCATTTATAAAGATTGGTTGCGTGCGATAGCCGCAAAAGGTATGTATACTACAGAAATATTATAGGAGGCGATTGCCCAGGAGCCTAGTTATACAGAGAAAATACCCGGAAATGCAGTTGCGTCCGATCCGATCGCGGAGCGGGTGTGACGTCAGCGCCGGGGAAAGCGGCCGCGGGCCTCCGCCCTGACCCGCAGCGCTCCCCCGAGCGGGGCGGCGGATCGGGTCACCAGGAAGCAGGCCAATGCCGCCGGCTGGAGGTTAAAATGGCCAGTTATTACACGTTTTCTTGAGCCCCGGAGTACCTACCCCACTCCTTTGTCAACATGAACTGAATTAAGAATAAGTAGTAGCAATTAGAGTTGTAAACAAAATCTGATAACCAGAAACGTTCGCTCCCGTGTAATAGAAACTATTTGTTGAAGGCACGTTAACGGGGCTTGTTCAGTAAAAATAAAAATAATCTACAATATGGTTGTTTGGCGACGTTTCGGAAAAAAAATATTTCTATCCTCAGAGCTGTATAATATGAGAAGGAAACAACACACAATTAACAATGAGGCTACAAAAAACAGGTGTCGGATACAATTACAAATCTGGCTCAGTTGAATCCATTTACAAACTTTGTTGATAAGATTTACATACCTTTCAAACACCAAACATGTAGTATGTAACTCTTGTCTCCCCCCCGTAGCGAGAAAGTAAAAAGGAGAGAATATTTTACATTTACGTCTGAGATGCAAGACTCGACACCGTCGCAGCATATGCCTTAAACGATTGAGAAAACCTAGAAAACCTTCAATCAGGATGACTGTTTAGGGCCGAAACCGTTTAACATGTTGAATGAATTTGTTTAAGTTTTAAATGAGGTGAAAGTGAAATAGGAAGGAAGTGTAAAAGTAAAGGGAAGTGATTTTAGAATAAGTCGATGAATTAGAGGAGGGTTGTAAGGAAGAGGATTGAAAATTATGGGGGGGGGGCAACAATATGTTGATAGTATTTCGTCGAAACAATAATTTTTAAAGTTAGGATGCAATCTGTAAACAGAGAATCTAGCATTAATAAATACGATTTGACGCACTATTTACGAGAAATAATAGCAAATACATAAAAATACTATAGTAACATGAATGAAGCGTTATTGATTTCTGTGGTGGATATAACATGAAGTATGAATGCATGCACTTTGGCGCAATAGCCCCTGACGACGCCTGGGCCTAAAGTAGTATTGAATGTGTATTTAATTGTTGAATAGATTTTAGTTGTTTGTGGCCGTTGAAACACTAATTTTATACCGGATGTCGTGCGTTGTTGCATAACTATGTTGTTTTTAACAATATTTTTCACGTAAACGCAATGAGTAATAAATTTACTTTTGGAGTAATAAGTTAGAAATAAATACGTCCTTCTTCTTCTTGCGAGTTGTCTACAGCTCCTGCGGCCGTCTCTCGCATCCCAATGGCCAAGCCTCTCTATCATTCCAATCGTCTTCTTCAAGGCCTCTTTTCTGCATGTCCTTCATAACTTGCTTTTGCCATTCTTCTCTGGGTCTACCTCTTTAAATACGTCCTAAAGATTAGTATTAGTTTGAATCGATTGTGACCATTATTTTAATTTGTTTGTGCTGGTTTGACAGTCATGCCAGCACAACCACGTTTATTTCAGAAATGGGAGGAGTTATAAATTATATTGTTGGTAATAAATTAGTAATAAATGAGTACTAAATATTCCACTTGGTTTGATATGATTGTGATATGGTGGTTGTGCCAGCTTGACACACCCGATGATATATCCCTCTAGTTGAAACTTTGAAATTTTAAAAAACATTCTTCAAAATTTGAAGATACTTTACATGAAGCACCCTGGATATTTTCAAAATTTTCTGAAAAATGGCTCCATTTTTTTCTTTAAATTTTTGGTAGGGTTAGTGCCAAACGAACCCTATACGATGACATAAACGTCTCTCTATTTTTTTCAAAAATTATAAAATGTAATTTTTGTTTCTTGTCTCTCACGTCGGTAATATTTACATTAGAGGCAATTTCTTCACATTATTATATTTATGAGTTCATGTGCTTTATATAATGTCAAATAAAGTTTCGCGAAAACTCTACAGTTGTTAAAATGAGCTTAAAAATCCGCATTTTCAGAAACGCTCAAACACAATTTTCTCAAAAATGGCTCCAAATGTTTTCTTCAATTTTTTCAAATGGATAGTGCTAATTGTACTGTTCAATATGACGTAAAGTTCATTTTGGTGTATTCTTTTGTTTTTTCAAAAATTACACAAATGTAATTTTTTAAAAATATCTCTCGTGCCATTAACATGCACATTTCCATCAATTCGTATAAATTATTATATTTGTGAGTAGAAATGCTTCAAATGACTGAAGTTTTTCGAAAACTCAATAGATTCCTATGAAAAATAACTTCAAATTTCGCATTTACAGTAACGCTTAATCAAGATTTTCTTAAAAGCAGCTTCAAAGTTTTCAATGAAAAATTATGTTTTGGACGTGATTTTACTCTTCGTTAATTTTCTTGAAGTCATATTTCGGTTCTACTATTAAGAAACCGAAAAGTTGGGAAAGGTCAAGAAAATGTACTTTGGAGGATGGTAGACGCCAGCTGTCCAGAGAATGGAGCAAGACCTTAAAGCCAGTCCACACCAAGGAAATTAGAAAAATTTGCTACAAGAAAATCTGTGGCAACTCTAGTTTCTTCCTTGAATCATGAATATGTAATTCATCACATATACCTTTATTTCTTTAGAACAATACATTTATTATATTTAATATTTTTACTAGTATGTTGATGGTAAATTATTGATTTTTAGTATCTTAAATTTTAAGACAATCAGTTAAATATTTTTAATAATCAGTAAATTATATTTTATAGAAATGACTTGTTTTGTATTTCAAGCCCAACGTTTCACGAGTCTTTATATATAATTACATTTTCTAATTTTATCATTAATATACTTCATTCATATCGTAAAAAATATATTTGTCTAATTTACAGAACATAAGTAACTGCTGATGCGAATGATTAGTTCGTGAAACGTTGTTTTAAATACAAAACAAGTTATTTCTATAAAATATAATTTACATATTATTAAAAAATATTAAATCATTTGTCTCAAAATTTAAGATACTAAAAAACAGAATTTAATATTTGATTTCATAACATCTTATTTAATTAATTTATATTCTTATTTTAGCAGCAGCAGCAGCAGTCCATGAGCGCTCTAGACAGCCTGCAGTTGCTGTTTGACCGCCCGGGCGAGCCGGTCTTCTACCCCAAGGGGGACAATGGGGAAGTGCACTTTCGATTACCGCCGGAGTATGTGGTAAGCGCAACTGCACGCTCATTTACAATTTGTTGCATTGTATTGTATTTTAAGAAATTGTATAAGATGAGCTTATACCGGAAGAGGTGTGTCAGGGCGTCAACTGATGTTACTGCAGTGTTTCTGACCGGGAGGTCCTAGGTTCGAGTCTGGACGAAGACTGGATTTTCGAAACGAGCTGGATAGTTTGGTCGAACTCAGTCGAGTCTGGAGGAGAATTGTAGCGAACCGCTGCTCTGATCGGTAGTTTTCCGTGTTTTTTCAGTCAATACCAGGCAAATGCCCGACCTCCCCAAACAACCGGGTACGGACCGCGCGCGATTTTTCCTTCGTCTTCTTTGTCCTATCCTCATCCCTTACTTACACACCTACACTTGCAGGCACTACACTACCGCACATGCTAATATTTGCATACTTTGTTTACATCTATAGGTATACTGTTTGAGCAATTATTTGTAACTTACATCTATTTCATAATTTTTATTTTAAATTCTTTAATTTCATCACAATTTTAATTTCTGACGGTAATTTATTAAAGACGTACAGTTATTAAATAATTAAAAACGTAGGGACAAAACGTACGGGAAGACATTGACAAGTTTCCACGGAGGGAGAATGCAGGAGCGAGTTATCTTCATGAGAAAGCTGAGAACTGGACCATTCCCCATGCCAGAAACAGAGTCATTTCCCACGCCAGAATCCGAGCCATTTCTCACGTCCGTACCGGAGACATTTCCCACGCCAGCGCCAGAGTCAATACCACGCCAGCGCCAGCGCCAATTACCACGCAAGCGCAAGAGTTTATTTCCCACGCCAGCGCAATAATCATTTCCCACGTCAACGCCAGTCATTTCCAACGCCAGCGCCAAAGCAGTTTCCGACGCCATCGCCGGAGAAATTTTCACGTCAGCCCATGAGACACATCCCATGCAAACGCCAGTATCAGAACCTTTCTAGTAATTCTAGAGAGCACCCACCAAGGCGGTTTTCATCCCCCAAATCCAGTGACTGTGGAACTGAGGGCGTAATGGGGCTGCCATCAATTTACCATCAAGTGAAGCAAAAGTTTTCAAAATGCACACATAGTGAAGTAACGTGGCAGTCTACTCCCACATTATATCCAAAGCGCTTAGAATTTATTTATTGATTTATTTCGTATATTTCGCGCTATGGTCCAACTGCTACGGTCGTATTTACAGTAAGTGCAGTGAGTTCTCTCATCACGGGAGGTCAAAGTGACGTTCCCCAACCAAAGGGCAAGATCCAGTGCCCACATAGACGTACCGCTGGTAGGAGATACCTGGTTGTGGACAACCCCGTAGAACCCGATAGGTCATACCGGACCTCCCCATCCAGCGAAGCAAAACCACCGTCACCTCACGTGCAAAAACACGCACCGAACTAATGACCATAGTACTTGAGGCGTTCCGAATCACAATCAGTCAATCAATCAGCAGCTCTCCATTGTGCAAAATGCAGCGTTCTTGCATGTCAATCGGCGTGTTGCAGCCGGAGCGCTACCAGAACAAGGCGTCGGAAATCACCGACCGCTTTCGGCGAGACGACGCCCTCACTCGCAGTCCCTGCGAGCGGCGGCTTCGCGGCTGCAGCAGGCGCCAGCAGCCCCAGCAGCGGCACTCCCCTCACCACAGTGGACGTGCGCCCCGTCGCCCTGCCCGACCTCTCGCTGCCCATGCAGCTGGGGCGGCGCGAGCAGTTCTCCATGTTCATCCCCTTGCACCGCCGCATGGCCCAGCGCCTCGTGCGCGTCTTCCTCGGTGAGTGGCTTTTGCCCGCCCCTCTGGCTGCCCATGCAGCTGGGGCGGCGCGAGCAGTTCTCCGTGTTCATCCCCTTGCACCGCCGCATGGCCCAGCGCCTCGTGCGCGTCTTCCTCGGTGAGTGGCTTTTGCCTGCCCCTCTGGCTGCCCATGCAGCTGGGGCGGCGCGAGCAGTTCTCCATGTTCATCCCCTTGCACCGCCGCATGGCCCAGCGCCTCGTGCGCGTCTTCCTCGGTGAGTGGCTTTGCCTGCCCTCTGGCTGCCCATGCAGCTGGGGCGGCGCGAGCAGTTCTCCGTGTTCATCCCCTTGCACCGCCGCATGGCCCAGCGCCTCGTGCGCGTCTTCCTCGGTGAGTGGCTTTTGCCTGCCCCTCTGGCTGCCCATGCAGCTGGGGCGGCGCGAGCAGTTCTCCGTGTTCATCCCCTTGCACCGCCGCATGGCCCAGCGCCTCGTGCGCGTCTTCCTCGGTGAGTGGCTTTGCCTGCCCTCTGGCTGCCCATGCAGCTGGGGCGGCGCGAGCAGTTCTCCGTGTTCATCCCCTTGCACCGCCGCATGGCCCAGCGCCTCGTGCGCGTCTTCCTCGGTGAGTGGTTTTGCCTGCCCCTCTGGCTGCCCATGCAGCTGGGGCGGCGCGAGCAGTTCTCCGTGTTCATCCCCTTGCACCGCCGCATGGCCCAGCGCCTCGTGCGCGTCTTCCTCGGTGAGTGGCTTTTGCCTGCCCCTCTCGCTGCCCATGCAGCTGGGGCGGCGCGAGCAGTTCTCCATGTTCATCCCCTTGCACCGCCGCACGGCCCAGCGCCTCGTGCGCGTCTTCCTCGGTGAGTGGCTTTTGCCTGCCCCTCTGGCTGCCCATGCAGCTGGGGCGGCGCGAGCAGTTCTCCGTGTTCATCCCCTTGCACCGCCGCATGGCCCAGCGCCTCGTGCGCGTCTTCCTCGGTGAGTGGCTTTTGCCTGCCCCTCTGGCTGCCCATGCAGCTGGGGCGGCGCGAGCAGTTCTCCGTGTTCATCCCCTTGCACCGCCGCATGGCCCAGCGTCTCGTGCGCGTCTCCCTCGGTGAGTGGCTTTTGCCTGCCCCTCTGGCTGCCCATGCAGCTGGGACGGCGCGAGCAGTTCTCCATGTTCATCCCCTTGCACCGCCGCATGGCCCAGCGCCTCGTGCGCGTCTCCCTCGGTGAGTGGCTTTTGCCTGCCCCTCTGGCTGCCCATGCAGCTGGGGCGGCGCGAGCAGTTCTCCATGTTCATCCCCGTGCACCGTCGCATGGCCCAACGCCTCGTGCGCGTACATGGTATTTGTGTTGTGCGCAGACATGCCGACGGTGGAGGCTTCCTGTCGGCGAGCGCCTTCTGCCGCGAGCGCCTCAACCCGTACCTGTTCGCGTACGCGCTGAGCGTGGCCATGCTGCACCGCAACGACACGCAGACCGCGCCGCTGCCGCAGTTTGCCAGCCGCTTCCCCGAGAAGTACTTCGACGGCGGCCTCTTCCCCGAGGTGCGCCGCGAGGCCAACCTCGTCAGAGCCGAGCAGCGGGTACGGGTCGCGCCCTGCGCTTGCTCCCTTACGCCCTTCAGGGCGGTGAATGCTTCATCCCCGCTAGTTGCGGTCTTTCTTTCCCACTGCATGGTGAGATCGGGAGACAATTTACATGTAGACCTCAGGTTTCCTCTTCCTGGTATCTCCCTCTTGTGGGCAACGCTCCATTCAGGGCAAGCTCAGAGTTCCCGACGGGTCTCTCGATATGTGTCGTAGAGTAGGGCATTTAAGACTATGTGAGAGGAAAAGGAGAGGGCAGAAGAAGGAAGAGGAAGGAAAGACCTTGCGCGGTTCGTGCGTCGTTTGTGCATTGCTCCGGCATTCAGCTGGTATAGATCAGAGAAACTCACGAAAACTACCTATCAGGGCAGCCGTTCGCAAGGATTCTGCTCCAGACAGAGCCCGAATTGGACCTAGCTGCCTACGCAGAATCGACATCGCCGTCGTGACGTCACTGCTGGGTCGTGTTGAACCACGGTCTGGAGGAGAATTGTAGTGTCCCGCTACTGTAATGGGTATATTCGTGATTTCTCAGATCAACACTAGGTGAATTCCGCAGAAGTAGCTTAACAAACGCGCCACGGACACTGCTCGGTCTTTCCTTTCTCATCCTCGACCTCATCACCTCTCCCGTTACACACACTCACTTAATGTGATACACTACCATGGATGTATGCCGGGAGACCACTCGAGAGCTTGAGTTTTGTCTCGATTGGGGCGGCCACCCCTGGGGGAGATACCTTGAGGAGGAGGAAGGTGTGGGTGGACGCCGAGTCTCGCGTTCCATCGGGACAGGAACACCGCCACCTCCCGGGAGCAGGGCAGTGGGCGCCCCCTGCCTGACGCGCGCGTTGCAGGAGCCGCTGGTCATCCTCGGCGCCGACCGCCACCCCGCGTGGCCTACCTCCTCCGGCTTTCACAGCTAGCCATCAGCGACCACTATGGAGTTAGCGTTGTGGTAACTGTGAAGAGGATATGGTGATGGTAAAGGGTGGAAGCACGAACACAAAGACAACCATGCCCGACACGACAATACTGCCTTAGCGATCACGGCCGCCGGATCGACTGATTACTTTTCCAGTATCAGGCATGTGAATGCCTTCCCTTTTCGGAGACGAGCCTTACGATGTTGTGCAGATCCCGCTGGAGATCCCGCTGGACTGGACGGGCACCGACCTGGACCCCGAGCACCGCGTGGCCTACTTCCGCGAGGACCTGGGCATCAACCTGTGCCACTGGCACTGGCACCTCGTCTACCCGTTCAGCAGCGACATGGGCGTGGTGGGCAAGGACCGGCGCGGGGAGCTCTTCTACTACTTCCACCAGCAGATCATCGCCAGGTGAGCGCGCCCACGCCCACCGCTCCCTTCCCCCGATCCCTCCCCACGCCCCCCCCCCCCCCACCCCCCGTCCCACGCCCGCCCCACGCCCCTGATCCCGCCCCACGCCCCCGCACCACCCCCCGCTCCCGCCTCACGCTCCCGTCCCACGCCCCCGTCCCACGCCCCACACCCCGCCCCACGCCCCCCCACGCCTCCGCCCCGCCCTCGGTCCCACGCCCCCGCCCCTGCTCCCGCCCCCCGCTCCCGGCCCCACGCCCCCGTCCCACGCCATCGCTCCGCCCCCCCGCCCCACGTCCTCCCACGCCCCCGCTCCACGCCTCCGGCCCCCGCACCCGCCCCACGCTCACCCCCCAATCACCTCCCTCCCGCCCCACGCCACCCCGGGACAGGCTCCAAGCGCCTGACCGGGCTCCCGGCAGTTGTGGTAGAGGTTGCATGGTTGGTTGTTAGCGATTCCGGTCGCGTCAACTAGAGGTTATTAGTCCCGTGAGTGTAGTGCATGTTTTGTCATCGGGAGGTGGCGATGATCTTCCCCAACTGGATGGCAAGGTCCGGTGCCGACCTACTGTCGTTTAGCAGGGTTTTCCCCAACCAGATATCTCCCACCAGCGGGGCACTGCCCCAGATGGAACAAGCTCTAAGCTACCGACCGATCTCCCAGCATGTGTGTTTGTGTGTGTGTGTGTGTGTGTGTGTGTGTGTGTGTGTGTAAGGAGTGAGGATAGGACAAGGAAGAGGTAGGAAAGATCGCGCGCGGTCCGTGGCCCGTTAAGGTACCGCTCCAGCATTCGCCTGGTGTTGAACGGGGAAACCATGGAAAACTACCGATCAGAGCAGCCGACCGCTAGAATATTCCTCCAGTCAGCGGCTGCACCAGCTATCTAGCCACATTACAAGTCCTGCCAATGTCGGGTCTCTAACCATCAAACCTTTCGTTCAGAGGCACTGCAGTGATATCAATTATTCTCCTGAGCTACCTGAGCCGGTAAGATAAATGTTTGATAATGTTCTTGAGACTACATGTAAAGTACCCCCAAAAATCAAAGTATCATTTTCAAATCGAAGTGGTCGCGTCAACAACCATATCAATGGTGGAATATCAATTTCGGTGATAATTGTCTACTATTTTCCAACAAGTATTGTTCACAGGCGAACGGAGAGACGTTTTACCATAAACCAATTTTTCGTATCAAGGGCACACAAAACCCGAATTATGACTATACCACATGTTAGAGCATGTAATTGGCTACACATTGGAACAAGATTTATCATCTTCTTGTGCATCAGGGCCTCAGAGTACGAGATTTTCTGTCGAAAATTCCCCGTTTTTCCCGCAGGGTTGCAATACTTCCCCTATACTACGTAAGTGGTATGTGAGAAAGTAAATAGGGGTGCTACAGAAAGACGTAGATGTTCTCTACTGGTTATAATTCTCTAGACGGATGGATAGACGAAAGGGAAGAGTCAGACAGCAGGGGAACAGGAGAGAGACAGACACAGAGGCAAACGGAGGACTGGCAGAGGGACGGACAGACATGACGGACCGACGGACAAATGGACGGACAAAGAGATAGACGGATCTACACTGTAAAGGCAAATGCACACAGACAGACACATAGATGGACTGGCAGACGGAAAGAAAGACGGACGGACCGACCGGCGGAAATTTTTCAAAAACACTTTTTCGCTGTCAGAGAACCCCTAATATTTTCATTGAAATCTTGGAATCGATTTTACGCAGCATAACAGAGACTTCTTTATGTTATATATACCCTATGACTCCGTATATACGTTTGTATACGAGGAAGAAAAAATAAATATTAATTTAAGCTTCTGTACCCGAATTATCTATTTTTGTAGATTTTTTGACGAAATGATCTCCGCTCTTTTTTCCTGAGAGTCGGCCGTCATTGGGCCACGCGATACGAGCATCCTACCGGGGCTCAGACTGAAATATTGGAGAAGGTTTTTTATATAAAAGTATTTTGTATTAAAAAAAGATCAACAGTGTTGTATTAAGAGTGGATTCAGAAGTGGCAACTTTAAGCATAAGAAAGAAGATGTGTATCTGCTTCTCTTCTTTGTATTTGTATCATTAAAATACCACGAACGACGTCAAAAAATACACTTTTGTGCAGCGATTTCTCGAGTGTGTGTCAGAATGCATTTTGTGGTTTGCGAGAAGAGACATTGCAAAGTCACCCAGAGACAAGCTGGCGAACTAGTATGTCACCGGATCCTTTCGCAAGAAGCATGTTCCACAGTTTTCGACAATGCGAGCTCGCCTGAACGCATAGTGGAACGGGACGTGTGAGCAGTGAAGGTTATTTCTGACATTACCCTACATGGGCTACTCACGTGGAACGTTTAATGAGCAAGGAGTGTCTCTTCAGGACAGGATTTAAAAAGATCCGCATTCCTCTTCTTACATTAGAACTGTTACCATTCAACTTGCTTTCTTTCGTAAGACTTTGAACTCATGTTCAGGTAGTGTCAGTTTGATCTTGGAGCCATGCGTCGTCAACATTTTGGTATCTGATTGAAAGAGTTACATCATAAAATGCTGAGGACAGGAGCGATAAAATCACAGCTATCACTATCACTACACTCGACTGGTGAGCCGCCCGGATGAAAACCCCCTCCTTCAGAGCAACGCGAAACCAATTGATTCAAATGCTATGACGTACTGAAGGAAAATCAAAAGGATGGTGATCGGAGGCAAGTGTGGTAGTGTAGTTAACGATTTGGACTCTAGTTCGAGGCAAATTTTCTTCTTCGTTAACAAAAAATTGTATGTCTCAAGGTTGAGATTTTGATACTATCTTGAGAATAAGTTATCTCAGTAATACAATTAAAATTTAAGTTATTTCAAATGGAATTCTGGAAGTGTGAGGAATTTACCAAATTCATTTACAACAAAAATATTTCGATTAAAAGAGTAAACAAAAAAATATTATTGGTAGCAATAAAATTAAGACATAATATATAAGTGAAAATGATAAGTAAGAGAGAGAACAAATTTGGCCCAATATCCGAAAACAAATTCGAAAGTAGCGAATATTTACACAGAGTAAAGAAGGCGACATGGAAGCTTGTGTATGTGCACTATATCTAGCGAGAGTTCGCGACAAATGGAGTTATGATATTTCATTTATAAATGTTGTAGAGTGTACAACAAATGTTAAAAGGATGGAAATGATTATAGAGAGTGGGATGATAACGTTAAATTTGTCACATTAAGATACAAATACGGAACGAAATATGTACTCGAAACAGAAACCTTTTTCAATGTGCAATACTTTGAACTTTGCAATAGCAGTAGATTCCGTTACTGAAAATACAACTTCCACTGACATAATGGGTACTGACGTGACATAAATTGAAGCATTAAATTTATCACATAGTGATAAAATTCTCAGAATACCTTCCAATTGTTGAGCTATGACTTCGGAGAATGAAACGGTTTTTTCGATTGTCGAATTTGTGTTTTCGCCTGTAACGCACCACGATTGTAAATGAGTTTTACAAGTGACGGCAGAGATGTGTTAATAAAATCAGAGATTGCAAGAGTATAGTACGTCAGGAAAGTCTCGCCGTCCATGGCCGACTCAGGGTCTCTTCTTAAAATGCCAATGATATTGTTGGGAAACAAATGGCAGGGAAACAAGAGAAGGGGACAACAATTCCAGCAACGGTTATGATAGTGGTGGGTGCGGGATTTACGTTTCTTTGTTACACACTGCTACCAACATAATGTTTGCTGCAAGCACAAAGGTGCCAACAGTGATGTATATGGTCCACATCATTGGGTGCCACTGCGGAGAGACTGTCCTGGCGCGACGTATATTTTACGTCACCGTTACTGAAGGGAGAAAGACCAAGGTGTTTCTATTGGCCTTAAGACGTGCGTCGCGTGGTTGCAGGTACAACATGGAGCGCTTCAGCAACCGCCTGGGCCGCGTGAGGCGCTTCATGGACTTCCGGGAGCCCATGGACGACGGCTACTTCCCCAAGCTCACCACGCTGCTCGCCAGCCGCAACTGGCCCCCGCGCCAGGCCGGGCTCAAGCTCAAGGTGCTCCTCTCTTTGCTCTCTCTCTCTCTCTCTCTCTCTCTCTCTCTCTCTCTCAACCCACGGGGTGTGCTGCAATCAGGCAGCTCCCTTCCACAACAGGCTTCGGGCTTAAAATCCCCGTCGATCCGTGTGCAATTTGCGCCGGACGATGAGGGTTTTACTCGACGTTCTCCCTGACCAGCAACCGTTTTATCACCACGATCACTTGTCCTTCAAAACCATTCATCTCAGGTACAAATGAAAAAGCTAAGGACCCAGGCCATGACCTATACATTTAAAACACATCGGGTGTTCATTTAGAAAGAATTCATTTACTCAATGAAATTTCGAGAATTTTGCCTTAAATGGAACGAAGTGGGCCCCGGATGTCCTATCACGTGCTATTATGAACAGCTAGTTGTATAAACACTACATTTTAATAGTTCCTAAAGTAAATAGAAAGAATGATTATCTGCCGTCATATGTTCATTAAATCATTTGTTTGTGTCAGGAAGTTTAAGAAGGCTTTGGTGTAGCGTGAGCAGTCGTGTGTGAGAGTGAGGTTATAGTTATGCAGCGGAGATTGTAAGTTTTTATAGTTGTAAGATCGAGTGTTTTTAAACGCAATATACGTAGGTGTATATAATGGCAAAGTCCAAGAATTGTTTAAAACATGCCCTTTTTACAAAGGAGCCAGTGATTACAGTTATGTGTGATGCCTATTATAGTACACTACAACATACGTCTCCAGATCTTGGAAAATATTTAACATTAGAATTTCATTTTCAGAAACATTTTAAAATATGTTCTCAATGAATAGTGAATTTATTGTTTCAAAATATGTATTCCTCCCTCGTTTCATTAGTCTTATAAAACGAGCGCTGAATAATATAAAACAAAATGTTCGGAGAGATTTGATTTTCCGTATAGTGCCTATGTTGCCCTTTTTCTAGAGCTCTTCGTTTTGCGGTGGTGATGTCATCACGGGTGCTCAGCTGGAAAGGAATAAACAACTGGGCCTCAGCTGTGCGTTAGCAGTCACACTCCCTCTTTGCTCTCAACTCCTCGGTGCCTCTTGTCTGCGCTCCAACAGATGCATAGGTCTCATCCTCCACCTGAGCGGCCGCCCAAACTCCCCTTCCACACGAAGATCCTCGTCTTTTCACCGCTTTTACCAAGCCTCGTTTCTTTGTTTGCTTAGCGCGTCTTCATTTACCACTATACTTATTCACATGACATTTACTACTTACCTACTCCCTCTCCACGTCACAAATGCTTCAATTGTCTCTGTTTGGCGTTGTCTATTCTCGCACCCGTATGGCAACACAGATTCGCGTGCACTGTCGTTGAAATTTTCATCCATGAAAAAAGAGGTTGACTCACTTTGATTTTCAATAACAAGTATTTCCACAAAATTGTATTTTGGCTGTCCGGGATGAGCCGGGTCGATGGAGCTGACTTTGCGGCCATCTTGTTGTGGCTTTCTTCAGAGCTATACTGATTCAGTATAGCCTTGAAGAAGGCAACGACAAGATGCCGAAACGTCAGATCCAATGAAGATGCGGCTGTTCCCGGACAGCCAAGATCGTTTACATGACTCTGGCTGCGGAAGCCTACGACTTCAGCAGTATTCGTTATTTACTTCCCTTCATGTTGTTAGTTGAGAATCATCGCATTGCACTGGTTGTGCTGAACCGCGCTGTGTGTGCTGCCGCAGGACGTTCGCCGCTCGGACAAGCAGCTGGAGTTCGACATCGCGGACCTGGAGCGCTGGAGGGACCGCATCTTCGAGGCCATCCACACCGGCCGCTTGCGGCGGGTGAGCCAATCCCCGCCACGCGCGCTCCCTCGCCCTCCTCCGCAGCGATGCATTCTAACTGGGCGCTTGGCTTCTCTCATGCGAACTTCTCAAACGTTGAACGATAATATTTGTTCAAAGTCCATTGTTTTCAACATTTCTGCCTTCAATACATACATATGAAATTTTTACGGATTCCTCTTCACGATTGTCGCAGTGTCCTTTCAAAGTTTGGAAAAGATTAAAACAACACAAAGGGGGAAAATTAATCAATTAAATAATACGTTGGAAGATGCTTCACTATCATTATTTTTTGCCTGTCGCTAAGTCGATTGGTTCCTAATATGTTTCGCGAGAGGACAGCAGCGGTATCACACTATCGCAGCTCCGTGTTAAATGCCTGTGACGACGTATTGGTCAGTGACGCTAGCGTTCCGCGAGGCGACAAAGGAACACCACGCCCATGACATGCGATACTACATTTCATTCAATAATATAGCTTCGTTCTGCTAACTGTGACCAAAAAGGAAAAGTTTATCATTTCCTACATTATTTCAGTAGTATACACATCTTTTCTGGCTCTCACACGCAACCAATCTTTATAAATATAATCTCTAAAGAAATATGATTTCTGGGAGACGTGACGGATTGCAGTTTGACTTCAATAATTTGAAGGATTTGTTTTAAAAAACTTATCTAAATATTCATGTCAAATTCGACCTGCAACACTGTCGTATTTTTTTGAATCTATATCGTTAAACAACTTCTAAACGTGACATTTTAGAGCCACAAAACTAACATTTTGAGAAATTTTGATGAAAGAAATGTTCCTTACACCGTAATCTATAGGATAAGATCTTCATTAACGTTCTATTACATTTTTGCTGGTTCGATGCTTCTCGATTCTACCCCACCTGTTCAGAGCCTGTAGAATCTGCAACTGTATGCGAAATTAAACTAATTACTTGATATTCTATGCGATTCAATAGCACGATTGTAACTCTCTGCTCTATAATAACGTTAAATAATAAGAATAGTTAATATTGAAAAGGGTATATTATATTGGTATCCATTACAAGGAGACATAGAATAAGTACGACATAGACGAAGAATAAGAGGGTCTTGAAGGAAGAGATACATTACAGGATTAATATGGAAATGGAAAAATAGGGAACAGGGAATAAGCGATAGTTCTCGCACGAATACTCTAGAATGTTTTAATTTCCTCTTGAATAAAACTAAATATACAATAAGAGAAGTAGAATTTGAAACTATTTTTAAGAACAAAATATTTAAATCTAATGAATGTTGTCCCTTGAAATTGAACAATGACATGAGGAATAACAACTATTTCTTTCTTTTTCATGAAAATGTCTAGCAACTGCTGATCTCAATCAGTACAAAACTTACCCAAATCAAAAACGAGTTTCTGAATGTAGGAAAGCTTATTGAGAGTAGGAAATTTGTATCTCTAACGGAAAATAAAAACCACTGTGTTGCTGGTTGTTCATATTTTATTCCACAATACTACAAAGGGTGTAAACGAATAAGGCGGTGAAAAGTGCTCCGAAACCAAATCTATAACCGCGATGTTCATAAGAAAGAGAATACAAAATGGCATACCTTTACCATACATCAGGCATCTTTACAGATGTACCTGATGATGAGGCGACAACGCGTCTCGAACCGTTGTATATGACCAGTTTTTCAATGAAAGACATAATTTAAGATGATGTATTATTTTAAATGTAATTAATTTATTTAAAAAGTTTAGTCTGTCAAAATGAAAGAGGTGTAATAAATAAATCTGATTTTGCAATTAAAAAGACAGACAATCTTCAAAAAAATGTACAGTACTTGTTACAGGTTGTTTAGAATTACACAGCACAAACGGTAAGTAATACATTAAATATCATTGCTAAAATTAATATTGCTTTCCTTTTTGATGTTCGGTATAGTCTCTAATTGTATAGAAACAGTTTGTTGCAGAAAAGATTTTACTAAATGCTAAACAAAAGGTTTTCCCATTACACAGGGCCCAACACCCCTACTGTTCATTTAAATAACAATCATATGAACTGTCATAATATGAATAATTTTTACTTAATAATACTTCCTTTTGCAGGATGATGAAAACGGAACAATTGTGCCCATTAAAAATGAACAAGGAATTGATTTACTGGGAAACGTTATCGAAGCTTCAGATCTTTCAATCAACAGAAACTTGTATGGAGATATGCACAATTTAGGTCATATTGCCATTGCATTTAGTCATGATCCTGATCACAGACACCTGGTATGTTCGAAATCATCTTAATATTCTTACTTGCATGCTTTGCTTTCACATTTGTTACATAACTCATTATTTTACTCGTCCATTTGATAGTACTTTAGAAAATTGATCGTGTAATCTTAGGAATGTTCATAATTTGATAGAAAAAACAATGATATATAATCAAGATAAATCCTAAATATACCTCCTAAAGATAATGTTTGAAAATATTATACGCATACATTAGTAAAGATGGACCAAAAAACTCCTGTAACCCATGAGTAGAATTTTGATAAAGATATATTTTTAAATTTAAGGTCTCGATAGTATTGTCAACAGTTGTTGGTAGCTATTAATATTTATTATCCTACATTGAAGTTAACCTGCTGATATTTTTAATTTGAATATAACAGAATAAATCCACCAAAACTGTTGTCAATACCCCTCCAAACTTAACATGTTCAGAATATTTCGTTGTAATTAAATGCGTATTGTGAGAATTATACCTCACCATTCCACAAATAAACACCCAAAATGTAATTTTGTCATTGTGTGCTCTATGAGCGTGATTTCACTCACAAATCATACCAAAATGAATTATATCAATTAGTGAAGCAAAATTATCGTTTTCATTAGAAAATAAATTTATTAATTAAAAACTAGTGGTGCAATAACAGCACGTACTGCTTTCTCGTATTATTTTTTAATTTTCACTTTTCGAAAAATCAGTGTGTGCAACGAAAATGAGACCAGCATCATTCTTTTATGCGTCTCTTGTTTTGTAAATGAAAAAAAAGAATTAACGAAATATTTGGAGCTATTTTTTAGAACAGTGTTTTTTAAACTTTGCAATAATTTTACGCACAAATTACGCAAAAACGACTATTTTTACAAAAAAAAGTGTGCATAACGTTTCTTAAAGAGATGATATTTTAAAACGGATTTTGTTTAAGACAAAAATTTATATCTTCAACTTTGTAGTTTTGAAATGTTGAAATTTAGCAATTTTTGAAAATACAGAGAATTGGCCAAAAATGTGACTAGTTCAATTCTTTTTACCGTCGTTTGGTAATACAAAGATACAATTTAAAGAAAAAAATGGAGCCATTTTTGAAAACATAATTGTATGCATTTTCTAAAAATTACCTATATTTCACATAAAAATACGCTAAAACTATAATTTTTTTCCGAAAAATTGTAAATAATTTTATTTCAAGAACTGTCTTTAAAGAAAAGATTTAATTCCGGAAAAAAACTATATTTTCAATATTGTAGTTGCAGGAAGACACCAAAAAATGTCTACTTTTTCAATTTTCGAAAAATTATGACTTCAACGAAAATTAGACGATTACGCTATCCGCTATAGGCTATTTTACGCTATCCGAGAACCAAAGAACCGAGAAATAATTGGAGCCATTTTTGAGAAAGTTTTGAAAATTTTATCTATATGAAAAATATAATATCCCCAATAACAAAATACCCTTTACAAACTATGAGGGCTACGAATTCCTTGATCGAGGAATATCAGTTTGGAAGAAATTCGTCTGATCGGTTTTGACGCTAGCTTTGACTATATACGGAAGGACGGACGAACAGAGAGAAGTTTTGCCGTCAGTCAATTTTTACTTATCAAGGACCTACGAAACATGAATTCTGATTACAGTACGTGTAAGAGTAAGTAATTTACTATATATTGGAACAAGATTTATCCACTTTTTCTTTACCAGAGCTCGTCAAGAAGAGTTGTTCTGGCGAAAATTCGCCGTGTTCCGGCGCACGATTACAGTACTTTCTCTTCTTACGAAATTAGAGCGAGAAAGTAAAAACACGATTGTGAAATTTATAGGCGGTTGTAAAAACACATACGTTTTATTTTTCAGGAAGATTTCAACATTATGGGAGACGGAGCAACAACCATGCGAGATCCCATGTTCTACCGCTGGCACGGGTTCGTTGACGACATGTTCCAGGAGCACAAGAAAACCCTCGACCCCTACACGGTCGAAGAGGTGACTTTTAATTCACAGAATGCATTTCTTCCAATAATATGGAACTTTTAATATTACACACGGTTTCTTTTCATTTGCTCTAAACACTCGTCTTAACTTGTTAATGTTGGAACATAAGTTACATGCAGAGGGATTTCGTTATCGAGGAAACATAAGGGCGCTAACAATATAACAGCTTTTCTTCTTTGCGGGACTTTCGCTAGTGCATTTTGAGCCGTATCGTTATAAAAAAGTAAATCGTTTCAAATAAAAGTATCCAAAGTTTTTTTATGACAATCATTTATTCAGTAATTTCACGTTTCGTAACTCGTTTTGTTACATCTTCAGGTGCTAAACTTAATGAGGGAACGCTATCCCATTGAATTACCACATCAGAAGAACATTCAAGGAACCATTACGAAATACCTCACTCTCGCACAGTTGATACCACATAACGTAGTATGTTTCTCAATTCACTAAACTCACAAGTGTCACTTATCTTTCACGGAAACTGAATTCGTGTTTAAAAAATCCAATTCTCAACTCTACAAATACGAAGAATACAATGCTTTTTTAATAGTTTATATTCTAAATAGTTTTGAAAATCGTACTTCCATTACGACGACACAAATTGCTTTCGATGTTAAATAAATAAAATGTTGTGACGTCTCTCAAATAAATCTTAACTGCATATCCCCCCACACATGAATGCTCCATAGTTTTTTCTCTTACCCATCATTTTCAGCAAACAATTAATTCAAGCTTTATATGAAGAGGGGAAAATATCATGTTGTGATCAACGAGAGGGTCATTGAGAACACTGTTTTCGAGGATCACAAGGAACTCATCTGTTTCTGCTTCTTACACATATGTTTTGAGATACGCTAGTCAAAACAAGATCTCATTTCATCCTCAACAACAGCACTTCCTAAAGAGAAGACTGCCATTGGGGATTCGTAGTCACCACATGGACTATCTTACTTCAGAAACTATGCGTATTATAGAAAATATAAGCACACATTTAGAATTAGGACGTGATGCTCAGTAAAATCTCACACAGTTTCTTTTCTGACGATTTTTTAATGTTCACTAGATAAGTCCTTATTTTGGAGGTAATTTTCACAGTCGCAATATTTAAATATCTAATCACAAACATGATACGTGATAGATAAATTGTAAATACATCATTGGAATAAGGGCGTGATACAGAAAATACAATAGTTTTATTTTTAATAATTTTGCATTGTTGACCTGTTTTATTAATTACGCAGGTAGACACAAAACGTCAGACGTAAAGACTTGACACATGAACCTCAATGCATTTCGAAGCGCTGAATCTGAAGCCAGACTTGCGCCATCACCCTCCATTTTTTTAATCGCAAAAAATCGACATGTATTTTTGTTTTCGGGGATTGTTGTCGGACTGAAAGACTTGGCACATGCCTTTCTCTATGCATTTCGACGCGCTGAATCGGAATCTGAAGTGAGAAACGCGCAATCTCCTTCCAATGTTTCTTAATGAGCAAAAGCGCATCGTGAAATTGCACGTGCGGCGCGTGTGCTATTGGGCGACTGCGCTGGGCGTTGCAGCTGGAGTTCCCCGGGGTGCGCGTGGCGGCGGCGCAGGTGCAGTCGGACTTCGTGGAGCAGCCCAACGAGCTGAGGACCTTCTGGCAGCAGAGCGACCTCGACCTCAACAACGGACTCGACTTCACCCCGCGCGGCGCCGTCTACGCGCGCCTCACCCACCTGCAGCACACGCCCTTCACCTACCTCATCCAGGTGACTTTATTAATAGAGAGATACAGCAACATTTATTACCATTTATTAGCAGCACGAACTGAACAATTCAGTATCTTTCTTTGTATGTAAAAAAAATCAATTTTTGATATCGTACGCTTCCGCGGCCAGAGTCACGATCTCTGTCAGGGTACTCTTGGGCAGAACAGCCCTGAAGAGGACCGCGACATGTAGGTCGAAACGTCGGCACATCAGCCTTCGACGCGGCGTCATCCGGACAGTCCAGATCAAAATCAATTTTTTCAATCGTTTACTTCCCACATTTTTCATTATATCCTTCTCCAGAGTTCGATCTCTCTCCGTACATGATTCTGCATTGTCCTCTGACTCACGATGCAGTCTTGACACTTTTAAATGCCTCTTCAACTGTTGGAACACCACCGCACTCTCCGAAGGTTCTGTCAATCAACTAATAACATGCGAGATCTAACTGCTATCCAGGACTTATTTCCCACGTTCACTATAGTTGACGTTCAGGTACAATATAACCGATTCGTCTTATTCGTATTTGTAATGTAAGTGAAAGGGACCAGTGACTTCATTCAGTATATCCGAGTTCACTACAACCAGAGTCGACATTTGCTCTGTCTAAATGCAGAATGTCTCGGAATAAATGTTACAGGCACCTGGAGCATGTAGGGATGTGGAAGGTGATTATTTTTTGTCAATAAACAAATGTCAAATTACGATATGACACACGCAACATCTGTCTCTGACCGGTAGGCAGGTCCATCGTCGGTTTGTGTTTCGTGCGTTGCATTCGGAAGCGAGTTTGTGAACCGCCCAACACGAGTGCACGAAGGGTTGCCTGCCACCAGGGGCAGACGACGCGTGCGGCACTTCCTTATTTGAGAATGAGCCACCTCAGGTGCGCTAGCAAAGAGTTGTCACATTCGACCTCGTTCATGATCCAAGAGTTTGCAACTTTTTATGTGACACAATTATAAAAACGTTGTTTGCCTTAGGATGTTGTCTTTATCGTCAAAGTTGTCAGGTATTATTATGAATCAAAATGAAAATGTATACGATTATGATACACAATTAACAAATAATAAATAAAGAGTCAAGTTTGTAAAAATGTCAAACCCATTTTGAAAGACGATAACTGATACGAATTTCCACTTATAGATAACTTTCATTCTAAATTGCAGAGTGTAGTTCGCAGGGCACCATTTATAAGGAATCGCTGATTGTCCTCATGCAGTTCGGTCCAACTGCAGCGTCCTTGCCACTTCGAGGTGGTATTGTCATGACAGGAGTCAGAGAGGGGAGTCGAGATTTCTTGGCCATGTCACAGCGCTATCTATTTTTTTAACTGAAATCGTGAGATGAGTGGGTATCCATTTACCATAAATAACGTGTATTTATATAATACATTTTAATAATAGTACTGATATTAGCGTTATTACATTTATTATGTTGCATGTTCTAATAAATTGTTAGTTGTTTAGTAATAATAATAATAATAATAATAATAATAAAACGCCACTGACAATTTCTATTATCACTGCTCGTCTCGTAACTATAGATATTGAGATATTAAATGAATTTGCGTGTGCAACAGGTGTGTGATATGCGAGCGAGGAGTGTGTGCCGTGTGTGCAAGTGGGCGGGCTGTGTCAATGCAAGGGGGTGTGCTGTGGGTGCAAGGGGGAGTGGCGTGTGCTGTGCGCAGGTGGAGAACGCGGGCGGCGCGCGGCGCGGCACCGTGCGCATCTTCCTGGGCCCGCGCCACGACGAGCGCAGCAGCCCGCTCAGCCTGCGCGACCAGCGCCTCTACTTCGTCGAGCTCGACAAGTTCACCTTCTACTGTGAGTATAATCCATACACACAAGTTACGCGTTTCCTAAACAACACATAACGGCAGCGGTAGCTCAGTGCATCAACTGATGTCACTCCCCACGGCGGCAGGGTTTCCGACACTAGCTTTTCAGCTAGGTCGAATTCAGTCGCTGTCTGGAGGACAATTCTAGCGCCCAGCTGCTCTGGTCGGTAGTTTTCCGTGGTTTCTCTGATCAACACTAGGCGAATGTCGGAGCACTACCCTAACAAACGGGCCACGAACCGTGCGCGATCTGTCCTTCCTCTTCCTTTTTCTATCCTCTCCCCTTACACACACATACACACACACACACTTACACTAACATTCACGACACAACCACATATTCCGGGAGACCGGTTGGGAGCTTAGAGCTTGTCCCGGCTGGGGCGGTGTCTCGCTGGTGGGAGAGTCCTGGTTAGAGGGAAACCCCACTAGCCGACGGTAGGTCGGCGCCGGATCTCGCCATCCAACGGGGGAATATCACCGCCATCTCCCGAGAAAAAAACATGCACTACACTAACGGGACTAATGACCAAAACAGTTGACGTGCCCGGAATCACGAAAAATCAACCAATCAATGTAAACAACTCATCATGCTCCGGTGTCTGCGAGGTACTTGTACTCCCGTTGACCACGTTGCAACGTGTACCTTCCCAACTCCAGGGCCTGCCCATCTGAACAAAGCCTCTTGGGTCATATCGTACAATAAGGTCCCACTCATCTTCAACCCCCTCTACATGCCCCAATTAGTTTTTAACATTTATTCCGCGGGGTATACTTTAGGCAGTATGGCTTTAACACAACGCTCCTCCTAGCTCCGCACGACGCTGTCAGGCATATCTGCCTCGTAGAAATGCAATTTCTACACATGATCGCTGTCCGACTTACAAATTCCAGCACAGCTTCTAGCAAATTAACCGTTACGTGTTGCCTTCAAGCTACCAATGCATACATACGTGATACTACGGTGAAATCTCGCCCATTGATGACCAGGGGCCCAAGCGTGTGCACTAAACCTAACTACATTTCTGTTATTTCTAGAAATATAATACAGCTGCCATGACCTCACCTGTTTCTTTATATTTAAAAAGCCCTATAAATAAAAACGGTACTTTCCCACAGATGACCTGACTTTCGTTTTCTCTTCAGAATTTGACAAATTTTTGGCTCTCTTGCACAGTTCTCATCACCTCTTTTACATCTAATATTTTGTAATGAGTATGGCGTTAGAGAAAAATGCAACATAGCGAAAATGTTTCGATTAAATAAAATTACTTACTCGTTGTTTCCTAGTAAATGATAGAAAATCTCTTCCATATAATAGAATTTATACTAATAATTTTTAATGTATGCAGAAATTAAAAGAAACTAGGCAGTCTTCAACCATGTGAGAAATGTCTATTCGTTAGATACCCAGGAACGCCAAAAATGTAACTGAAAAAAAAAAACAGTTTCAATTTTGACCGAAAAATGCAAATATTGATTGCGTTCTATACTGCGCGTAGGGAACGAATTTTCATTATCAGTGAGTCACTGCTTAAGACGAAGACGATGGACTATGCGACTGCATGGCTCCAAGGAAAATTTGCCTTTCACATGTTGCGTAACGGACCACACTTTTTTTGATGTTCTCGTTATGTAAAGAACTGTTTTAGCACATGTGTTGTCACAATGATATTTCTGTCTTCTTGACATCTTGGGCTGGGGTGGTGCGATGTTACTGCTTACTCGGGAGCCAGACACATGGTCGTGATGTTCTTGCATCACATCACAACAGTAGAAGCAATAGCAAGAAACAAACAGCAATAAGAGCACACAACAGCAGACGACTCAGAACCATACACACGATCCAAACTAAAGACGTTATTGCGCTCGTCGATTCCGAGCTGTAAAATTTCGTTTTTTCTTAGTAAGTACCGCCAACTCTGCAAAGACGTCAGCAGAATTTGAAGCCTCTGATTGGATAAGGGAACTCCATCTCTCCAGTCAGCCGCTAGCAGCCAAGTAGATAGGAATGTTATTGGGACAATATGTTTTAAGTTATCGCAGTGAGAGCAGTGAGGCGAGTGTTGAGGAGGGCGTTGTGCGGGGTGAGGGCTGTTGAGGCGAGTGTTGAGGAGGGCGTTGTGCGCAGTGAGGGCTGTTGAGGCGAGTATTGAGGAGGGCGTTGTGCGCAGTGAGGGCTGTTGAGGAGGGCGTTGTGAGCAGTGAGGGCTGTTGAGGAGCGCGTTGTGCGCAGTGAGGGCTGTTGAGGAGGGCGTTGTACGCAGTGAGGGCTGTTGAGGAGGGCGTTGAGGAGGGCGTTGTGCGCAGTGCGTCCGGGGACGAACGTGATCCAGCGCCGCAGCGAGGAGTCGTCGGTGACGGTGCCCTACAACGTCACCTTCCGCGACCTGTCGGCGCGCCCGGCCGGCGGCGAGGGCGAGCTGCAATTCAACTACTGCGGCTGCGGCTGGCCACATCACATGCTGCTGCCCATGGGCACGCGCGAGGGCTTCCAGGCCGACCTCTTCGTCATGGTCTCCGACTACGCCGCCGACGAGGTGAGCCAACGCCACGCCCACACACAGAAGATTATCTTGGCTGGCCGGGTGACGCTGCGTTGAAGGCTGAATTGCCGACGTTTCGATCATCTCTTTTGAGATCTTCTTCAAGGCTCGTCTGCGCTCGGGTTTATATTTGGGTGGGGACCAAGTACGATTGGCTGAAACAGTCGGCCAATCGTAGTTGGAGGGCTGCCCGTTAACCGCCGTACTTGGCCAACCATACTTGGTCCCCACCCAAATATAAACCCGAGCGCAGACCAGCCCTGAAGAAGATCTCAAAAGAGATGATCGAAACGTCGGCAATTCAGCCTCCAACGCGGCGTCACCCGGCCAGCCAAGATAATCTTCATGATTTTGGCCACGGAAGCCAACGACTTGATTTGTCTAACAGCATTCACCTAACAAGTGGGCGCGATCTTTCGTCGCTGTTTTTGTCTTATCCTTTACTCCAACGCCGATGGGCTCCGAGTTTGCCCCGGCCGGGGGGAGATGGCGCTGGGGCAAGCGGAGGGCGGGCTGTGTGCGCAGGTGGTGCAGACGACGCCGGCGCCGCCGTGCCGCGCGGCGCCCGCCTACTGCGGCGTGCTGGGCCAGCGCCACCCCGACCGCCGCCCCATGGGCTTCCCCTTCGACCGCAGCCCGCGCCGCGGCGCGCAGACGCTGCAGCGCTTCCTCACGCCCAACATGGCCGCCACGCCCGTCCAGGTGCGCTTCACGGGCGAGATGCGCGCGCCCGCGGCGGCCGCCGGCGGAGGCGCCACCGGCGGCAGCGCCACCCGCAGCGCCTTGCGCAGCAGCGCCACCGGCGGCGGCGCCACCAGCGGCTGCAGCCCCCACGTCGCAGCGCCGCAAGGAGCGCCCCCTGGCCTCCCCTGAGCCCCTCGCTCATCCAACGGCACAGAATACGTGTTTATACAGTGGCGCAGGTCAGCACGGTTCTTCGATGCGCGTGCATACACCTAGCGATCCTTGCGGAGGTCAAGTACAAGTAGGGATAGCAGCTACTCAAGTATACGGAGTTATTTCGTGAAATTCAGTTTATAAGGATATGATTAAAAGTTAAATATAATTAGTATTATTTCTTGACCTGTTATTTATATTCCTAGATTTTAAAGGACAAAGCATTAAATTAAGTGTAAAATTACATCGAACCAACTTTCTAATATTACATTTCACGTGCATCGGAACATATTTGATATGCACCAATTGAATTCTTATACTTTTCCAGTTATCGTGTGTCGAAAGAAGCAGCATTAATTTTTCCTGCAAGTAAATAAATAATGGAGGAAAGAACTCTTGAGTTATGATGTTTTTTACTTTCCCAATAGACCTCGAAAGGAAAGATGAAAATTTGTTATTACCGACTAACAGAAATGTTCTTGTCTCCTAGATACCCTTATTTTCTACTTAGATTACTCATATTTTTAGATATTTTCATGAACAGTATAGGAATACATGTTCTTCCTCTCAATTGCGCAATTCACTTTCAATGGATAACATTCATTTGATTTAAATCATTTCTTTCCTTAAAAATTGTTCAAAACTTCTACTTCACATGTTGTTTCAATTATACGCATAAGGAAACTACTTTTACTTTTTCGTTACATTTAACAGAACTATACGACTTGTAAGGCGGCGAAGTCTTCCTTGATCGCCGCACGGATCGCTCGAGGCGCTGACCAACATGTCGCCATAGGGCATTCAACAGAGCTCCGCCGCTGTTCAAAGACGTACACTTTGTGCAATGGCTTGCACAGGCTGTGAGTCGACCCACGTCCTGCGTACGGAAGAGTCGCCTGCGATTGCACCAGACTCTTCCTGGCCGCCGCTCATGGGGCCTGCCGCAGTTGCACGCGGAGCGTCCTCGTGACTTACTGCAATTTCATCACTGCCAGCCGCGAAAGCTTATATTTGTGTACAATTTGGGGGGAGAGGCCCTCTTAGACATCTGACAACCGTGTAAATGGTTCAGCGTGAAATCAAATATAAGTATATTATATTCTCCTTGCAGTATGTTTCATTTATTTACTAGAAAATTATATGGAAACAAAAAAATCAATGAAAAAGGGGGCCAGAAATGCAGTTGTCCCCTCTTTTTTAGGTTATGCGCCTAAGGACAGAGTTGTGGAAAAACTGTGTGTTAAAATTCTGACCACCCCATATCAATGATGAGCTGCAACAATGACAGGATTTAAAAAATACGAATTTTGAGTTGTAACAGTTATTTTCTAGCATTTTATAATGGCTATTGTAAACATAACTCCTGTGAAGCTATTTTTTTAAAAATTGGTTAATTTAATTAATATTTTGTAATTTTTTTATTTAGTAATATTTACTCCTTAGTCAACAAAACGTACGATTCTTGCGTTTCAGTAGCTTTAAAATCTGTGTCTTGTAACTTCAATTGTCAAGTTGTGACTGTATTTGAGTCCATGAAGGATACAGCAACGTTCTTGCCCATAATCTTCTCTTTTTTTAAATCTTTTACCTCTCGCTCCTCCGCCTCCGCCTCCTCTTGCGGCGCCGACTGCAGGTGGGCGTTGGCGCTCCACGTAGCTCTGCTTTCGATTCAGCAGCACGAAAAGCTTTCGACGACGTGCCCTCGACCCATCTTCTAATACCCCACACACCTCACAAAGAAACATCGCCAACGGTGGAAAATTGAGTGAAAGATATGAAAAATCAAGAAAAATGTATGTTACTTCGGATATTACTCGTATTTACAATAACAATAAGAAAGGACACAAAAGTAAAATAAAACGAATTATCTTGTAAGATATTTTAAATTTCTGGTGTCAGATGATCGAGTCCCGAGCCAAGGAGAGTGATTTAATACTCTGAAAATCATATGTCAGTTGATCTACATGCAATTTTTTTAAAGAAAATGTTTACAAACGGAAAAATATTTTTTTTTCAAAATCGTCAATGAAGTATCACGACAAACAATTAATATTTTGTCTTCATGTTATTACTTATCATTCACATAAACTGGCAGCCCCAAGATTAAGATGTATGCTGCGCATCAATGTTATAAAGTTTTAAGTGATTCCATGGAAGACACCGAAATTCAGTGGCTGGCTGTTTCCATTATTTTCCGAACTGTATAGAGTGAAACACAAGAGTGAACAACCTGCCTGAATCTTGCCATTTAAAACTAAAACAATTTAAAAAGAGTTTTGTGAGAGCCCTATCTTTATTATTATTATTATTATTATTATTATTATTATTATTATTATTATTATTATTATTATTATTATCATCATCATTATTATTATTACTATTATTATTATTATTATTAATAGTGACCATTCTGTAAAATTACAATGACGGTTTTTCATTGTGTGGTTACGTATTGTTTACACATTTACATTTTTGTATAATGAAAGGATAGTCATTACACCAGTCGATGAATATTATATTAATATTATTCCTTCCTAACCCTTGCTGCCAATAAAGGGAGACATAAAATGGCACTGGTGGTCATTGCCCATAATGCTGTGGGTTACCTTCACCGGCATCTGCAGCCGCCACAGAATCGGCATGTCAGTCTACTCTTCTGCATTTTTTCATTTATGTAATCATCTATTCTACTTATTGTTTCATTTCATCTTAGCATTATAATTTATGTCAATTCCAGAAATTGTATCATGTTGAATTTATTATTTTCCCAATATTTCATTTATCTTCTTTATCAGGTATTTCACTTTGGAAATTTGTCATTTGAAGTATTGTTCTTTTATAATTCTGTAATTTATTTTCGTAATTTGTTCTTCCTTTCGTTCAATTGTTCACAAATTTCATTTTTCTACTACATAAATTGTCATTTATATATTGCCTTGATTTTGTGGCATTGAAGATGGCTGCAATGTGGCCGAAAATGCTTCATGCCGAATTAAAGTTTCTGACTAAACCTCACTTTGTAATTACTTTTATAACAATGCTAATGCCATAAACCCCTCACCATTTCCTACAATAATCACTTCAATCAAAGAGGCAACCATCTGAATGAATCTTTAATTTCAAAATATCTTGTATTCATGACCAAAATACTCTTAAATGTAGAATTTCCGAAACTGATGGAGTTGAACTGACCAGTCATAGTCGACCATTGCAGTAACAATAACGTAGTTAATAAATACATGTTTTTATTAATACAACCAGCTGCGATCAAGTTTTTATTAACACAACCAGCTGGAAACAGACCTTAAGGCTTAAATCCATGAAGCAGAAGAAGAAGAAGAAGAAGAAGAAGAAGCTGCGATCTCACTAATTTGAGATATCTAATTTGAAACACGTCCAATCAAGGAAGAAAAAAGATGGTATCGTTTGCAATGTATTTCGACGGACGTATGTACTGACAAATTTTCTTAACATTCAATAAGTAAACAACAGTAGTCAACAATTTGCATAGCACTAAAGTAACCGTATGAATTTCTTATGTGTAAGCAATGACAATACTAAATGAATTTGGTGAATGGAAAATGCTATACTAAATAAAAACGTAAATAAATGATTTCCTTTTGAAATTGTTATAACTGATAGCATAGTTAATAACAACTTTTTTCTATTACATTTAAATATATGCATGTTGTAACATGTCCACCGACCAATGTTTCTCTGGTGAGAAATGCAATTTTTATAGTGCATGTTTTTACTTATTTTGCGAGCACTAATAATTGCATAATATTTAGAACACTTCTTTAGAATAATACATATTTTGTTATTTTCACATAAAATAAAAAATTCAATTATTAATTACTTTATTGATGTAGTTTTTTTTAAGTAAACAATTTTACTTATATCTTCAGTAATAAATATAACTGCTGAAAAGAACAAATTATATCAAAATATATCATTTTTAAAACGTTTTGAATAATACATATTTTTTGCGTTGTTGATGCATATACACCTGCTTTATATCTCATAATTACATACATATTTTACATTTTGTAATGCATAACTGTCCAAGCCTTAGTAATAATAGTATTGACACTTGGCTACCAGAGGAGACTCGCTAGTTCCTCGCTGTGAGAACAGACCTGCCTTCACCGGTCATGAACACTGTGAAAGGAGCGCAACCGAAGTCATGGGTTGGTTGGCTTTTAGTGATTCCGGGCGCGTCAACAGCTTGGGTTATTAGTCATAAGTGTAGTGCATGTTTTTCATCTAGAGGTGTCGGTGATCTTCCCCCGCCGGATGGCGAGATCCGGCGCCGACCTACCGTCGGTTAGTGGGGTTTCTCACCGCCCCTGCCGGGACAAGCTCTAAGCTCCCGACCGGTCTCTCGGTATGTGTGTTTGTGTAAGGGAGAGGATAGGACAAGGAAGAGGTAGGAAATATCGCGCGCGGTCCGTGGCCCGTTTGTTAGGGTTCTGCTTCGGCATTCGCCTGGTGTTGATGAGAGAAAGCTCGGAAAACTACCGATCGGAGCAGCCGGCCGCTAGAATTCTCCTCCAGACAGCGACTGAAGCGGCGACAGCGGTTCGACCAAGCTGACGAACATCCTTCCTATGTCGGGAGCGGAAGCCTAGGACTAGAACTCCCGGTCAGAGAGACTGTCGTGCCATCATTTGATGCCCTGAGCCACCTTTGCCGGTCAAAGCCAAGGGTAAAATGGAGGAAGGGATCGCTGAATAGAGGGGGACAAGAAAAACTGACAGAGAGAAAGAAGAATATAATAAAATTTATAATTCGCTTCTTTCTCTCTGATTTATTAAATACATTAAAGAAGGAAGGTAAATGAGTGCTTAGTAAGAAAGAAACCAGTGGACCAAACACCTGCATACTTTCTCCTTTTATTTATAATAGTTACGTAATATAATACTAGATGACCCTGCAACATATTTTGCCAACCTGCGATTTGGACTTGGCTCGCGTCCATTGTCTCGTTGCACCTCCAGTCCTGATTTGTATGCAAACGCTTCCCAGAAAGAAAGTTAATTTAGCAATTAAAAAAAATGATGTTCGAATGAAAATCAGAAGTGGGCCATTTAAAAAAAGATTTTCTTCACCGGAAGAGAAAATTTAAAATATGGAACATCTTTGAGCAAATTTCGAAAAATGTTCTATTGGCTTCATGTGTAGTACACCCCAAAATTCAAATTTTCAAATTCCATTGATTGACTAATATTTGCGCTCACGTTTACTGCTATATTCGTTAGCCCCGTTAATCTAGTGAATGTTTTTAAGGCGGAAGTCGGCGGCGTTGCCCTTTCGCTGGATGGGGAGCTCCGCCGTCGACCCACGGATCATCCTGCGGGTACGTGCCAGCCGAGCGAGCTCTGACGTCCCGGCCTCGCAGTGGATGCGAGGGGCGAGGAGCGGACGAGGCGGAGGAAAGCCGGCGCCGGCCGAGGCCCGTTGCGAGGGGAGCTCTGCTCTGGATGGCGACTCACCGTCAAACACTGCAAGTGGCTGTTTTAAAAGCTCCGTGGTATAGCAGAAATTGTCAAATTTTAAAGCAATTTTCTATAGAACTGCTGAAAACTAGGATTTTAAAACTTTCTTTCAATTTCTACTCTTCTCTTCCATGTTGCCCAGCCACTGCTTTGTACACTCTAGGTAAATCAGTTCATCTTTTTCCTCAAATCAAATTAAGATATTCTAAAGACATCCTACATCCTCCTTAATGAGCTGTAAAGCAGATTCAAAAATTTCTAAATTCAATATTTATGTTTTTATCCAAATATTGTATGCATTTTTCTGAAGGACCCTTCCTGGGTATCCTTAGTTGTTTGTTTCCAATATTATTGTTTTCAAACATTGTAGATGTATGACGCAATGTAGATAAAAAATGATTGTGTATACTATGTAACATAAAAACCCTTGAAAGACATAATAATTGTCGAACAAGGATAATAAAAACTATTAAAAAAATAAAAAAGAGCGACCAGAGCAGTCGTCCGCAACAACTCTCCTCACAGCTACTTCGCCAGTGATGCGAATGCGCCACCGGGGGACTCGAACCCTGGGACCTCCCGGTCGAAGTCGCCGCAGACACACAAGCTAAGATGGCAGGAAACGTCCATTTTGAGAAAATTGTGTAAGGTTAGGCGCTAAGGTTGTTCACAGGAGAGCAGTCGTTTTGAGAGAAATCACTTTTCTGGCATCAATGACCACAACTTGTAATTGGACACGCGGAAGTGTTCGCGGTGGCTCGTCGGTTAGCGTGCTCGCTTTCCACGGCGCAACCCCAGGTTCGATTCCCAGTCGGGGCAAAAATGAACTGTGCGCTTTCTTTCCAATGTCCTAGTATCCGTTGCTGTGTGACGTTGAGAAAGCTCGCTTTTCAGATTGAGAAGACCAGAGATACGGCGAAAGTGGTATACTACAAATATAAGGAATAATAATTCAGTATCCGTGACCTACAAAATGTTTTTTCAATGAAAATACCTCAACTGCCTCCTGCAGCATTACCTACGGTTCTCAATACGAGTATACGAGAAAAGAAAAGAAGTACCTGTTTGCGGAGTGAATATTGAAACGCAGAGTAAAACCGCAAGGGAATAACGCGCGCTGAGCGACAACCTGCGGCGGCCGGCGCCCTGTTTATCTGCGGCCTCCCAGATCCCGGGCGCACCCACAGGCGACCGCCGGCCCGGCCCGGCCCCGCCCGCAGCCGCGACCGCAGCGGCAAACATCCCTTTCCTGCCGCCATCCCCCACCTGCCACCGGCAGGACCTCTGGGGTGGCTAAAACGAACGACAAACACGGCTGGCTGGCAAGAATGCGTTGCACGCATCTAGGACGACAAAAATCAATTTCTCAAAAACTACTCGTCCAACCTTAATGAAACTTTACACAGAGCATACATTAAGATCGCGTATTATACTGGCAGTGTTTTGTAAATACATCTTTAATACTTCAATGTGTATTGTTATACATGAGTTTGAGTTAATGAATATATCAATTAAATACCCGTCCATTTATTCAATTCTAAACAATGCAGCTAATTGACTATCCTCTATTAGTGACGATTCGCTATCTCAAAATAATAAAGGGACAAAATTATAAATTCCTACGAATTATGAAATTATCGTTCCTAGTAGGAATTGCAGAAATTTATTTTCACAAAATGAAAGGCATCATATTGTCCACGAAGGACGCTCAACTTCGCCTCTGAAACATATTAGGCAGATACATTATGATCGTAAAGGAGTCGTAAAATATCTTGAGAAAGACGCCCTTTCTTTTTCGGAAGTTTCCGGATGCTAGAAATAATAGGATCCGATGAAAGAAGACGCTCAGTTGTCGTCTTTAGGAGTGCTTGTAATCGTACTTCAGCAAATGTGTCATCTACGGACATGCTCTCTTGGGGGATAGCAATCCTGTTTTTATTCAAGAACTGCGGAATATGGTGGAAATATGTTAAATATTCTCTACTTTGATTCCTTGAATAAAAATTTGTAATAATGTACTGTTGTCTTGCTATCTATAAAATATGGTAGAGCGTCTTCTTTGGTGTAAGGTATACCTTCCTTCTTCTCAGAAAGAGCACGAGATCTTTTTAATTACATGCTCGTTGGAAAGAAGTCTCACTCAATTCTCTAACAATGTCTGCAATATCACTCTTTCCTGACTGTATAAGAGAACTTGGAGTAGCAAAAGATAATTCTTCCGGTGTTCTATTCTTTAATAAATCGTCAACTTTCCTTCTTTTGCTTCTTTCAGTACAATCATGGAAACGTTTCATAGGTCGGTCTCTTTTCTTTATTTCTTTCTTTCTTCACTTCATGTTTTCTGTGGTGTAATAAGATATTCAGTGAATATGTTTTCCTGAAAACAAATGCATCCAGCGAGCCACCCCTCGTTTTGCAGCACAAATCTTTCTAAATGTCTTCCATATTTTCCCCACTTTGTCTTCATTCTTGCTACAAATGAATGTAAGACACCCTTAATACTACTCTCAGCACCTTTTGAACACTGCTGGATGTACAGTTTCTGCACAGTGTAATTGTAAAGTTCAATACACTCGCTCTTTCTGTCGCCCGCTGCCACAGCTCGAATAGCTCGCGGCGGCAGACAGAAACTGAAAATAATAAGTATTTCTTGAACGCGCACCAGGTAAAAACTATTTCTTGATACCAGATATCTGCAGGTCAACACTACGAAATATCTCTGTGTCTTCATGTGCATGTGCACTTATGTCTCGCTCAAGTTTGAATTAAGATATTTTTTATCCCTTCTCTGGTCTCATTTTAAAACCTTGTTGAAGGAAGGTTTTGAACAACACAACGCAAAGTGTTATATTCCATTTGAAAGTGCTTATATTGATCTTCAGAATGCATGGCACAATTAGCATATAAGACGCTAAAGAACGCACGAATCGAACACACTAATCGAACTATGAAACGCAGCCAGCCACGGACACCGTCAACGGAAGTCTATATTTAGCCCAGTATCTTATCAGTATAGACCGGTAAAAACGGTGCAGCCATCGGTGCAGTATGGTCTGAACCTTTTGCAGTGCAGTGAGCAATGAATGAATTCCCTTACGTGAAATTGAAAATTTGATCTTTGTCGTCCTAAAATGGGAAAATGGAACACAGTGCGTTGTAAGCACTCTGTAACTGCCATGCCAGATGTGCGTTTGCACGCCCTGATGGAAATATTTATTTATTTGTTTTACTTTATTTTCAATTTGCTTGTTTCATGTTTTAAATTACTGAGTCTCTATGTTATAATATATCGAGAGCTATGTTTTATTTGAAATTTAATGATATTAGTATCATCTCAGCAATTGTCATAATTTTTCTCCGTTACGTAGTCTGGCCTGACGATGGGGAAAAATGAATTCCCCGAAACGTCGCTCCGAAATTTCCTAAGAATTCTTTATGTTGATTGTATTTATGTATATAAATTAAAAACTGGTTGTTTTGTATAAAGCTGTCTGTCGAATTTTGTTGCCAAATTTATTGAATCATACTGCATTGAAGTGAACGACAGACAATTCTGTGTATGTGAAGTTCACAATGTTTATTTATCTGTCTATAATGTATACGGCGAAAGGCACAAGGGCGTTGCGTTGCAGCGCGATGCTCTCTGAATGCTCCGAACCAACGTCGATGAACTGACGTGCTAGCGCCCTTTGAAGTCCAGAGTGCTGTAGGCTATGATTTACAACCTCAAACCTTAATATATTCTCAAAATAATGACTTTTCTGTGCTTTTCCCCTAGCATTGCATCACAGATTCAAGAGTGCACCAATGTGCAAAAGTTGAGCTGCGCGTCACCTGAAGATGGCGACTGAGGAGCATGATGGAGTTCATCAGTGTACAGAATTGCATATCTGTACTTGTTATGAATGATTTACATGTTAGACTGAAACTGTGGCATGGATGACTGTGTGCAAAGGAAGTGTTTTATTATATTGGAGAAAGCGTACCTTTGGCTGGTGAAGGAATTTATTTACAAAATTGGCTGTTGAATGTTCATTTAAATTGATTAGAGTAAGGTCGGCAAGAAGATGTATAATTGAAGTAAAAGAGTAATGTGAAATGGAAGCCATTGAGTGTGTATCAACGCTGTTTTAAAGAGTTGTTGAAAATAGAACAAACGAGTTTTTTAGATAACACAAAAGCTTTGGCCAAGCCGGAATCCACCGTGTGATCTCGGATTTTATATCGAGATCCAGAGACAACAAAATGTCCGAGGAATTTCTGTCGCCGCTCGCTCATTACAACCCTTGTAACGCCCTGGATGCATAAATAACTATTATTTTATTATTTTTAAAAATAATATTATTTATAACATCAAGAAATGAAATAGAAACATGCACAGTACCTATTTATATATTACAAGTAAATGAAGTATTTTCACTTAATGACGCAGAGTTTTCCGGGTGCCCGTTGAGCTGAAGTGAGTCTGTCGGTCTACGTGACCGCCAAACACTTTTGTCCTCTTTCCGCGTGAACACAAAGAGGGAGAAGTTGTGCCGGTGATTTCCCCGTTTTCCTTGAACTCCTTTCAAATAACGCTTCTATTTTATTCACGTACGTAAAGGTCTGGAATTGCACCTGATGTGTGTTTAGTGCAGAGCAGAACACGTGGTTTAGACGGAATTTCTCGTTACACCATTCCGTAGAAGGAACTTGAACTAAACAAATTAACGCAGCAAAACCTATGTTTCAAACGTTTTGTTCTCCTCTCCATTTCTATATTTTTTGATAAAACAAACAGGTGTCAATATTTTTGAGACATTAAATTGGTAAGTAGAAGGTACAGGGAAATTTCATAAGAGCAGCAAGTGCCTTTCCAAATCGTCTGTACCGGCGCTGATTCATTTGTCATTCATCAGTCTGAAAACGGACTTCCCTGGACGTCAGCGTCGAGGTCGAAATTCCTTCCATCCTAATCATTAGGAAAAAACATTCAACAAACGAAGGAAATACATTTGTATGATTCCTGATGCAACTGAATAAATCTCGTTACAAATTTCATTTGTGAGTATTGCATCAGTGATATAACAACAAATTGACAGCAGCAAATTTTAACGAGTAATACACGAAAAACTATTGGAACTAATAGAATTGTCAATTTATTCTTAATAAATACAAATTATAGACGCCACATTCATTACCAACAATTTTTACTTTTCGCATATTCTTCAAGTGTCATTTTACGCTCGAATTAGTGGTTCTATTTAAGACAATTTAAATCACATTTTTCTAAATACTCAATTGAAGTACTGCCTAATCTTTGAACGCAGTGATATAATTTTATCCTTAATTACACTACAAGCAAATAATGCCTAAGACTTTTCTCTCTGTCTCCATACTGCGTTTTTTATTAAATGTTTTTTACAGAGCATACATAGTTCAGTACATAATATCCTTAACACATGTATTGAATGGCTTACATTCTAATTTACCTAAAATTAAACTACAAACTAAGTTGGGTGAGAAAATCTTCTGCAGACACCTCTAAAACATTCTATTTCGGAACATTTGACTAGCAATGCCTGATATGGATATCTTTTTTTTATTCTGGTTCTATGATGAGTTTTCCGGAGTCTGAAGTTGTCTAAGTGTGGAATTTGAGGTATGGAGTGGTAGAACTGGGTTGAGAGATGTCATACGGTGTTGTATGGAGTCCATGGAATTCTTTGTGGAGCTGTGAATGTGTGACAAAGCAAGGAGCATTCGTGATAGTTCTAAGAAAATGGTTTTGGACTATTTGGAGCTTGTTTAGGTTTGCTTTTGCAGCGGAGATCCAAAGTGGACAGGCGAAAAGGAGGAGAGGTGTAGATTCCATGCCGCGTATGAAGGCTATGTGATGCCACCGGGAGCGCGTGAGTCGCGGAGGCCGCCGCCGGCCAGCTGCTGCCACTGCGCGGCGCTTCCCTCCCTCGCACCAGAAGGCGCTCACTCACTGATGCATCGACTGATTGCGTCAACTACGAGGTCATTAGTCCTCTGCGTTTAGTGGGTGTTTTACAAGCGGGAGTTAGAGTCCTCCCCTCCCCACTGGATGGCGACTACAAGTCGGCTTTCTTCATCCAGGTATCTCCCAGCTGCGGGGCGCCGCCCGGCCTGGACGGGCTCTGAGCCGCCAACTGGTCTCTCGACATGTGCGGTAGTGTAGTGCATGTCAGATAAGGGTTGAGGGTAGGACAAGGAAAATGGCACGCGGTCCGTGGGGTACTGTTCCGGCCTTCGCGTGGTGTGGGTCGGAGAAACCTCGGAAACCCACCGATGAGAACAACCGGCAGCTAGAATGCGACGTAGCTCTGTTGTCAACGTGGAGAGCGCAGCCTCGGACAGGTCTCGAACCCTAGGACCTCTTCCACCCCCCCCCCACCCCACCCCAAAAGACTTCGCGTGCGGAAGGAGTGGGAGCGCTACAGGGAAAAGCGGAAGTGGAATAATGTGAGGAGATCGGTACTTGTGCGTGGTTTTTCCGATCAACACCTGACGAATGCCGGGGCAGTACATTAACAAACGGGCCGCGGACCGCGCGCGATCTGTCCTTCCTCTTCCTTGTCCTATCCTTTCCACTTACACTAATATGCACTACACTACCACATAGTCCGGGAGGCCGGTCGGGAGCTTAGAACTTGTCCTGACTGGGGCGGTGCCCCACTGGTAGGAGATACTTGGGTAGGGAAAACCCGGCTAGGGGACGGTAGGTCGGCGCCGGATCTCGCCATGCAGCGGGGAATGATCACCGCCATCTCTCTAGAAAAACATGCACTACACTTACGGGGCTAATGACCATATTATTTGGCGCGCCCGGAATCGCTAACAATGAGTCAATCAATCAAGAAGAAGGAGAAGGAGGAGGAGGAGGAGGAGGGGGAGGAGGAGGAGGAGGAGGAGGAAAAGGGGGAGGAGGAAAAGGGGGAGGAGAAGCGTGCGCAACCTGGTCAAGCGCGTTTTCCTCGTGCGGCTGCTTCCAGGAATCGGCCACCTGCAGCGGCGCCACGCGGGATGAGCTTGCTCGCTTCCTGCACTCACGACAACCGAGCACCGCATCACTCTCTCTTCCTGCACCCAATAACCAAAATAGCCAAAAACATAGAAGAAATGAATTACTCAAATGTTGGTGCTCCCAGTCCGGTTACTTTCGATTTTGTCTCGTTACTTACGATTGTGTTTTGAAAGAAAGAAGGTTTAGGCACTTTTACACTTGCTTAGTGGTGATGACGTTTCTCAGCGTTAGGGCAGGGCAAACATTTTGACATTATTCGCGCACCTTTTGTTGAGCCCTCGCTTCGCTAGTTCCCAGAGAAGTGGGGAGTTTGGTTATTTTCTCAAAAGTAATTTTGTGTCAAATTTATAGTTCGTTTTTGGATGCCAAGTAGTGTCTATTACACGCGAGGGATCATTTCTGGTTATTTTCTCTACAACGCTCATTGCTATCGTTTATTCTTAATTCAACTAATGCTGGCAAAGAAGTAGTGGTACGTGATCCGGGTTCAAGAAAACGTGCGCGTGTAACACCACCCGACTTTCAGATCGATGGCGGCGCTGGTGGTAACCCTAACCCTCACGGCCCAGAACTCATCGCCTCCCTCCCACGCAGTTTTGGAGAGGCTGCCGCCACCACAAATCTGGACAGCATACTGATTCAATTTTTTTTTTTGCTCGCGAATCGGCCGTCTTGGACCACGCATACATGCACTTACACGGGTTCAGTATCATTTATCATGTTGCAAGTCTTCTATGAAATCAGTCAGGAGGATCAGCATTAGGCTGATTCCGATTTTTATACCTCTGGGTTGCTAGTCCTGGAGGGATGGAAGGTGGAATGAATATAATGAAAAAAGAAATGGACGGCACACGCAAACATACACAAACACACCCATGCCGAGGTGGGACTCGAACCCGCGATCCTTCCGTCCGAGATCGCCACAGCACTCCTACCTGAGCGATCTGGACTATCCGCACTGGCTATACTGATTCAATTAAATATTATTTTGTAAATTATCCAGTAGGTCGCATTAAAACTGGTCAAAATACCAACCCTCAACGTGTCTCTAATATTCTTAAACCTAAATACTAATCAGCTAAACATCAATTTTTTGGGGGGAACTAAAATTCAATTTTTTTCGGCGTGTTCCTACGACTAAAATTATGAAGATAATATTTTTCCTTAGTAAAATGTGTTATCAGAAACAGCTCCTTAGAGATGTCATGTTCAATTTTTGGCGTAATTTTGCGATAAACATATAGGCAATTTTTCAATTTTAAACAAGTAATAAATCAAAATCTGCTCCCAATTTTATCTTTCAATTTTTTCACATACTAGCAAAGACAGGTAAATAAAGTGTGCTGGTCTCATTTTCGGCTCACTCTGTTTTCGAATATTGAAAATAATTTGATATTGTAAATTCGAATTTCCAGCGCTTCGAATTTCTTAAAAAGAGTTCCAAATGTTTTCTTCATATATCTTGTAGGGATTTTGCTAAATTTATTGTATAACATTTCAATAACACCATTTGCTGTATTTGTTTTTTTCTACAATTACAGTAAAATGTAATTTTATTGAAATATCTCTCACGTTGTTAATATTTACATTTCCCGCGATTTGTAGTCATTATTACATTTGCAAGTAGAAGTGCATCAAATGATTTTCTATTTGCAGTTTATCGAGATCACAATCGTTTTCTGTAAAGAAGAGATCAAAATTGCCCGTTTCCAGGAACGCCCAATCGTATTTTTATCAGAAACGGCTATTTCAAGTACAATTAGCATAAATAGTCAGGTATTAGCATTCTACAATATTATTAAAGTTATATTTCAGTTCTACCACCAGCAGGAGCGAAAACTTGAGAAAATGTAAAAAAAAATATCCTTTCGGCCGCAATATATGGTAGCTGGATAGAAGGAAAGGCAAACCCGAAAAGCTAGCCCAGACTCAAGATTTAAAAAACTAACGAGTTCCAGAAAATCTATTGCCATTCTATTGCACCACTAGTTTCTTTAATAAAATTTGTTATTGAAAGACAGATCTTGGAGCAAGGTCAGGGACAATTTTTTCCGAAATATGAGTAGTTTTCGCATAATTTTTCGTGGAATTTAGACAATATTTAAACAATTATTTTCTCAAAAATGACTCAATTTTTTTCTTTGATTTTTCTTTTGTGGATAGAACAAGGACGCTGAAAATGGCACATGGCTAACATTCGTTGAACTCTCTGAATTTCCGAAAATTTGAAAAGTTAGAAATAATGCCAGGAAGTACGGGCAGTTGCAACACTACTAGTTTCTAGTTTTCATTAAATACTGCTTTTGTTTCTTCACTTTTTAAAAAGATAATAAATATAACTCACATGGCATAAAAAATATTACACACATGCCGGCCTTCCATAGTGTCAACAAATAATATTTCTCTTAATTTGATTTAAGATTCTTCTTTACAGTGGGGTCCCCATCTAATATGCACTAATCATGGGTCCAGTGACCATAGCAATTGATACGCCCCGAAACATTAAATAATTACATACTTAATTTCTTTCGAGTTCCCGTGCCAGCTGAGGTGGGGGCATTGCCTACCTCTGTAGCGGCTCTGTGCAGTCGGAGTGGGCGGTGGATCTCGCATTCGAGTGGGGGTGGAACACCAACTTGCTTTGTTTTCCCAACCAGGTATCTCCATCCAGCGGGGCACCGCCCCAGCCGGGAGAAGCTCAAACCTCCCGACCGGTCTCCCGGAACATATGGTAGTGTACTGCATGTTAGTGTAAGTGTGTGTGTGTAAGGGGAGAGGATAGGACTAGGAAGAGGTAGGAAAGATCGCGCGCGGTCCGTGTTGGCTTTGTTTGGGTGCTGTTCCGGCATTCGCCTGGTGATGATCGGAGAAACCAAGACAACCTACGGATCCGAGCAGCCCGCCTCTAGCATTCCCCTCCAGACAGCGGCTGAACTTCCTTGGAAGTAGCGAAGGCCGCAGTCGCTGTGGCGTTTCCTTGCAGCTCCATTGGGGCGCGCGCGGGGATCCCCCTGCTGGGGCCAAGGCTGCGAGGCGGCGTCGGCGAAGCGGTCGCTGACTCCGCGCGCGGTCACCGGCGGTCGCCCAACCCGCGGCCGCCGACGCCCCGCCTGCGCCTGCGCCCCGCGCCACCGCCTGCGCCGCTCGCTGCAGGTCGGAGAAGAGGGCTCTTACAAAGGAGCAAGCACTTTGAATGCATTGGATCCATGCAAAAGCATTTAAAACACCTTCTTTTAATTCATGGCGTTACTTCCTTCTATACGCACTTTCATTTGTACATGTATGCAGAGGTTTTCAACTTGCTTTGTACGATCGAAATTTAATTCAATTTTCAATCATTTAATTCAATTGCATTCAAGCATGCCTGTAGCGGGACTCCGTCCCATCCACGTCAAGCTCTAAGCTTCGACTCCCTTTCGTCATGTTTGGCCTTTGAGTGTGTGGGTAAGTAAGTAGGTTGGGATAGGACAAGGAAGAGGAAGGACAGATCACTCGCGGTCCATGGCCCGTTTGGTAGGGTACTGCTCCGGCATTCGCCTGGTGTTGTTCGGAGAAACCACGGAAAACTACCGATCAGAGCAGCTGGCAGCTGTAATTCTCCTCCAGACAGCGACTGAATTCGATCGAGCTCAAAAGGTAGTTTCGAAAATCCTGCCGCCGTCAGGACTCTAAACTATGACCTCACGGTTAGAGGCGCTGCAGTGACATCAGTTGATGCACTGAGCTACCGCTCCCGGTGGAGAGTTCATGTTGATTTTAAAAAAATCATGTAATATTCGCAAACTCAAACGAAGCTACGCAATATATTCTGAAATCTGTGCCATGCTGTCGGCAACACAACCCATTCTGTAACATTTTCTAATCTTCCTTCATAACCCAATCATTTCGGAACCGTCACTGTCATGTTTCACAGGGGAGTTCGTGTTGACTCACGTCGGGTAGGGAAATTTGGGCTAGGAAACGAATCTCCCTGACCTTGCCACCTGTGACGCTTAGTTTCCCCGAAAATGGAGGAAGTTTGAAAAGATTCTGATAACCCTGAGAACAACGAGGTTGATGCAACGGAGAGCCATTCCAGTGCCAGTGATCCGGACTTGCGTGGAAAGGAGTAGGCGTTGATAATGCCTGGCTTTTGGAGGACATGGCTGCATTCAGCAACAGAGCTCTGAGAATATTTCATCGTATGCGTTCGCTAACATAAATATCAGACCACCTTTTTTAAAAAAAATTATACATTTCAAGAAAAAGGACGTTGGCCACGTGATAGTTAGATTTGTACACAAAACAGTGACATGCCTAAACATTATTTTGCAGGAGAACATTTTTTAAAATGAGCAGTTGTTTTCATAGCAAAAAATGTTTTACTCATTCCAGGTTTAAGGTACTATAAAATGTTTACTACAAAAAATACATTGTTGTTGTAGTATCATTACAATTAACTGCTACCACAGCAGATACTTTCTCACACTGTTTCTAATTTTTGCAATCTTCAAAAAATTTTAAAATTACGAAAGTCTTCGTCCTTTACTCAATATTAAAAAAATATCTTTTTTGAGATTTTTTAATTGTATATATTCTATGCATAATTAAGCCAAAACTGATCAGTTTCGAAAAAATGTGTATGAACGTTTTTCAAATCTATCTTTGAAGATCACATTTCACTAGGAAAAAATAATTATGTTCAATATTGTAGTTCTGGGACCATTATCTTTTTCTGGAATCGTTTGTTTCTAGAACGCATGAAAAACTTTGCAGAGAAGGCGAGCATCGAGAGGGACATTAAAGAGTTCGGGGCTTCTGGAATGAAATTTTGGGGTAAAACATAATGATAAAGAATGTCCAATCCCTAATACATAATATAATTAAATTTGAGGCGCTACAACAGCACATTCTTTCTCGCATGATTGAACATATTTACGTAATATTAAAATATTGTAATTTCTCCCATGCTAAAAAACTGTTATTACTTGAAAAAATCTAATTCAAACGAATCGCCTCTCGTGCTTATCTGCCTTTATTTCCATTGTCAGGAAGAGTAGTCATATCTTACTTTTAGAAATGAAACGAACAATAAATTTAAATGTTACAATATTTACAGCACATAATGAAGAAAAGTAAGAATAATTTCACACAAGCCTACCTTGATTACAGTTGAAGTGTGCTTTCACTTTTTAATACCATAATCAGTGATTAAAACTTCTTAACGTATAGCAGTGTGCTTGTTAGTTCTAAGTTAAAATTTATTACCTTGGTTCAATCTATTTCCTTTCATAAAAATATTATCTACAACATACAATCATCATGGTCGATAATATTGAGATGAATTCGAAGAATTTTGAAACCTCTCTGTTGCTATTTCCTGAACCGGCAACGCCTGAAACGAAGCTTGCGAAATTCGAATTTAAAATTCCAAATTTTGCAATTTCCGAAAATGCAGAGTGCACCGAAAATAGGATCATCACCACTATCTTTACAGTTCTTTGCTACACATGACGATAAAAATAAACGACAAAATTTGAAGGAGTTTCTGAGAAAATAGTTCAAAATGATTTTATAAGTTTTAAAAATTACGACAAAAATTCTCATTTTAGAAATATTGAACATGACCTCTTTTAGAGAACTGTTTTAGACGAACGCATTTTATTAAGAAAAAAAAATTATCAAACTTTTAGAAAGACGTCAACATTTTTTTGAATTTTTGCAATTATGCATTTTTCGGAAAATCAAGGTTATCTACGAAAATGGACATGCAACATTTTCTCAAACGTGATTCCCTCCAAAAAAAATTTAATAAATAAAAATGGAGCCATTTTTTTTGAAAATTTTAAAAATGTTTCAGGGGCAACACTTAGAGTATCGCCAAAAACTAAAATATCAAGGGGCCGCGATATCAACCAAATCGATAGATAAATATAATTTTGTTAATTATTTTATAATTAATAACTGTTTAACCGCTAGCGTTCACAGTCGGACGGACAGACAGACGTTTTGCCGTCATTCGATTTTTCGGTATCAAGAATCCACAAAACATGGATTCTGGCTAACTCATGTGTTAAAGGATTTTTTTAAATTTATCAACTGGATTTATTTACTTTTTCGTAACCAGGGTCCGGCAAAAAGAGTTTTATCCCGCAGCATGTCTTTTCTTAAGAAGTACCATTTTAGAGGCGAGAAAGTAAAAAAAAAAGGTACATGTTACACATTACACTGGTAGTATTCAGGTTCACGTATACCTGTAAACCTTCCCCACCAAAAAAAAAAGTATAATATGAGACAGTGGTGTGAAGTGATAAGATCTCTTTATCAGTCACAGTGTGTTTCACTCACAAAACCCAATCATTCCTCCAAATAATACATCCTCTACAACATAGAATTTATACTTATAAATTGAAAACAGAAAACAACAAGAAAACGTCTATTATAGATAGTGAAAACAACCAAACTTCTTTTTGAGCAAGGTTCTTATCAGGGATCTTTGCTGAAGAGGACAACTATATTAAATCTGAAGTACTACTCTCCCATCTAACAAGTTCCAATAAACTTTCTTATTAGTCACTTTTAATGTTGTTTCTATAAAACTTCGGTTTGTCACTCACTTCAGTTGCTCGAAGGGGTTGCTGGGCGATGTAACCTCACCAGCCGTCAGTCGCGTCCACGAGTGCGGCTCTCGAAACGCTCAGCCTCCGCTCCAGGCACTGGTTGGGCACGGCCGTGTGATAAGCGCCGGGGTCAGTGCCTCGCCTCTCTCTGTCACACTGCCATCCGCCACGACCTGCTCCTCCAGGAGAAATGACGCCGTTCCTTCGCATGTTCATTCTCTCAACTCCAGTAGCCTTTGTTCATCGATCTTAGAGGGACCAAACATTTCCCTGACGATTTCTCTCTCAAATATTGCATATTTTGTTCTATTTGCTTTTTAACACCCATGTTTCCCTCTCGTATATCCCTACTGGTATATAATTGTAGTGTTCAGCTGCAATTAAGATCTTCTAGACAGTAATTTGGAGTGAAAAAGAGTATTATACATGTAAAATGTCCTACTACTAGTTGCTATTTTCTCTTGACTCAATATCTACTGAACTTTTCCTGACATCAATATCATTGTTAGTATTAAGTGTTAGTATTTGAGTTGGATAAATGTCTCTTTTAGGCTGGATATTCTACAAGCTAAAATTAGAGCATCAACGGCATACGCACAAATCTGCTTTAATTATCCCAGGACTATACCTATCTTTTGCGGCTCTCACACACAGCCCATCTTTATAAATGAGGTCTCTAAAGAAACATAATTTCACGGGACAAATTGCACTTTGATTCTGAAAATATGAAGGATATGTTTAAAAAACGCAACTAAATATTCATGTCAAATACAACTCGAAACACTCTGTCAGATATATCGTTAAATAACTCCTAAACGAAGCGCTCGTAAAACCTAACATTTTGAGGTCAAAGGCCTCAAATAAACGTTACTCATATTGTAATCTATAGGATCAAATATTCTGGGACATTCTATTAATTTTGTGCCGGTTCGGAGCTTATCGATACTCCGAATACCAACTATACATGGAGGGATACAGGATATAATCCTCCACGATCTATATTTCAGCCATTGGTGCTGGTGGCCATCTTTGTGACGTCATGATTAGAAGGCTTAGATTGCTCCACCTTGTATTTACGCTGTCTATGTACACCGTGGTTTGCGCAGACTGACGAGGTTTATTTGGGTAATTATTAATTCAAGATTTGCTCTCGCGGCAACAATAAGAAGTGCTATTAATAGTTGCTTGATGCCGATGAAGATAATTACTTATACGTGTAGTGCAACCATTCATTTAACGTCTTGCCGTGGTCTACAAGTGCTGAGGACCTAATTGTGGAGGAACTATGATGGAAACAGACCACATATTTCGATGTTTCAGTTTCACGATACCTTCAGGAAAAATTAGGCGGGGTTTAACATGCGAGAGTTCTCGCACGGTTAATCTTGTTGATACACTGCCTCTTGTGCCCAGTTTCTTTATTACTTTCTCGTATTTACGGAGAAATATATGTAGTGTAAAGAAACTTATGTAAAGCTGCGGAAAATCGATTTCGAGATATTAACTAGAAAAACACGTTTTCCGTGATACCAAAAAATTGTTTTTTCTTTCTTTTTTTCAAAACTCCGTCCGTCCGTCTGTCTGTCTGTGAACAACGCTAGCGCCTAAACAGCGAGTAGGATTTTTTTCCAAACTGAATAAGACCCAGTCAATCTGGCCTCACTCGAAGCTCTGCGATTTTGAAAAACAGTGATGAATTTTTGGGGGTACATTACATGACGCCCCTTTTTTACATTTTCAAAATTTTCTCAAAAATGGCTCCAAATTTTTCCTTTAAATTTCTAAGAATATAGTGGAATACACATATAAAGGTGGCATAGGTCCGATTTTCACTGTTAACACTGAATTTTTGAAAATTGCAGGAAATTGAAATTATTTCCGAGTCTTCTTACCAATGGTGATACAGAATGGAACAGACTTTCCAGTATAATAACCGGGAGCGGCAGCTCAGTGCATCAACTTATGTCACTGCAGCGCCTCTGACCGGGAGGTCCTAGGTTCGAGTCCTGACGGCGGCAGATTTTCGACACTAGTTTTTCAGCTAGGTCGAATTCAGTCGCTGTCTGGAAGAGAATTCTAGCGGTCGGCTGCTCTGATCGGTAGTTTTCCGTGGTATCTCCGTTCAATACCAGGCGAATGCCGGAGCACTACCCTAACAAACGGGCCACGACCCGCGCGCGATCTTTCCTTCCTCATCCTTGTCCTATCCTCTCCTTACACACACACACTTACACTAACATGCACTACACAACCACATATTCCGGGATCCGGTCGGTGCAGAGCTAGTCCCGGCTAGGACGGTGCCCCGCTGGTGGGAGAGTCGTGGTTCGGGAGAAACCCCACTAGCCGTCGGTAGGTCGGCGCCGGATCCCGCAATCCAGTGGGGGAAGATCACTGCCATCTCCCGAGAGAAAAAGCACGCACTACACTAACGGGAATAATGACCAAAGCAGTTGACGCACCCGGAAACACGAAAAAATCAATCAATCGTAATAATCAGTTTTATAATGTCTTTGGTCTGGGCTAGTTTTTCGTTCTTGCCCCAACCTCGTGCCAGCTGACATCTATCGCCGCCCATATTGCATTTCTTTAATTATCAATTTTTCGATTTTCTAATGGTAGAACTGAAATATTACTTTAAGAATATTAAAGAATGGTAAAAGCTTATCCTTTACGGAAATTTTTATTGAAGAATTTGGAGCCGTATTTAAGAAAATTGTGTTTAAGTGTTACTGTAAATGCGAAATTTGAATTTCTTTTTCACAGAAATATTTTAAGATTTCGAAACACTGTGTTAGAAGCCCACTAAAGAACTACCACTGACAAATGCAATAATGTATACAAATTGCTGGAATTGTGCATATTTTAAATGTGAGGGACATTTATGAAAATTACATTTGTGTAACTTTTGGGAAACCAAAAGAATACAGCAAAATGAATTTTATGTCATCTTAAACAGTTGAATTAGGTCCATCCGTCTGAGAAGTTTGAAGAAAAATGTTGAGCCGCTTTTGAGAAAATAGCGTTAAAACATTTCTGAAAATACGGAACTTTGAGCATATTTTCACAGAGAACTTTTGAGTCTCTAGAAACTCTATATGACATCATTTAACCCTTCAGTGACCTAACTTGAACGTGAGTGGTCGCGTGGATTACAATTTTAGTCCATTTAAAAAAATCTAATTAACAATATTTTTCGAACAAATCGTTTTAATTGAAATATAGACGAGTAATGGTATCTAAAACACGGACCAGTCACAATATACTGTTACATTTTTACAAAGTTGATATATTACAAATTCTATGAAATGCTACATAAAGTTGCATGCATTATGCATTTCAACAAATATATTCAAATACAAGCGAGTAGATGTTTGTTTTTGCAAAGTCCTGTACTCTTAAACGTTTTATAGTTGATAAACTTTGCATTACGGTTATTAAATAAAGCAGTTTGACAAAATTGCTTAAACATTTGGAGCAGCGCGTACCAACGACACCGGAACTATGCAACGTTTATTCTTATTTTATAGGTTTGTTATCTAATTTACCCCCTTTTTACCATTATTTTCTAACTCATATATGTATTCTTATATTTTATATTTTTGTCAATGTCCTCGGCCTTCACCCGCCAACGTGATTGAGGCCTTTTCTGGGTTTACTCAATCGCTTAAGGCGTATGCCGGGATGGTCCGTAGTTTGGTGTCCCAGAATAAATTTTCTCGTGGTGTGTCGGAAGAGCAGGCCTGTGCGGGTGCAGAGAGGCGGCTGTCCGCCGGGCGCCAGCCGTGAGGGGCCGCTCCGAAGCCCGTTGCGCGCGCTTGAAATTTGGCGCCGCGGGCCCAGGCAGGGCAGGGCAGGGCCGGGCCAGCCCCTGCGGCCTTGGCCGAGAGCTGCGCCGCGCCGCGGGCGGCTGCAACCTGTTTGCAGCGGGCGCTCCGTTTGGCGCGGGGGCGGGGAAGGCCCGTGAATCCCCTCCTTCTTGGAAGGCGCGCCGCCTCTTCCTGCCCCTCCCCTCCCCTCCCCCCCACCCTGGCACCGCGTCCGTTGGCTAGAACCTCAACAACTCCCATTCAACGATAACTCCAATAAGATTCCTCGATAACGTGCGTACCCCTTCTTAATGTTCGTTAACGTACCCTTAGATAAGGTGCAACTCAATAACATCGATTTCTAAATTTAGGAGGCATTGGTCCCGTCAGCAGTTGTATGAATGTCACCAATTTCCGTGTTCTTCAAGCCCACTGTATGCCCCCCTAATTTCCTGGAATGTTCCTCCAAGTACTACCTCGCATTTCTTCAAATGTTCTCCCGGTGTACTCTTTAGCACAGCAGCGCAGCCATTGCCGAAGCGGCCTCAGCGAGAACTATGCGTTTCCCTTCCCGTCTGATTCAGGCCAATTTCATCTACCACTTCTGTAGAAGTTTCACTTCGGAAGAGAGTTATTATGAATTCAGAAGTACATGCGTTTCATTTTCTAGCTCATAGTTACACACGAGAAAGCACAATTCAGCTGTCACCTCACCGTCGCAGAGAGAGGTAGTGACACTTTTCCCAATTGAAATTTCCAGGGATCGAAGGGGGAAACAAGACGTCTTCGCTTACGCAATGCCATGCGAGGGAGTATTTCGCGTTTCCTGGCGTGCACGTTCCAACAGCGTGGCAGCGTTCCTCCCCGCCGGAACGTGCGATCTGGGGCATTGCAGTGCAGGGAGGGGCAAGTGGGTGTGCCAGAGGACAAGGAAGAAGAAGGCAGATCGCGCGCGGTCCGTGCCTATTTCTTAAAGCACTGCTCCGGGAATCGATTGGTATTGAGCGGAGAAACCATAGAAATTCACCTCTCAAAACAGCCGGCCGCTATAATTCTCCTCCCGAAGTCTCGGCGTCTAAATTCGACATAGAACGCGCAGTGTCAAAAACCAGCCATCATTGGGGGGCGGAAATTCAGAGTTTGTGGCAGCTTCTTATTGTGCGCTAGAATCGAAAACTATTATTAGCTTACAAATGTGCGCAAGATTTCTAGAATCTACTTCTGTAAGCCAATTTTCAGTGGCGTAGCTTACCTAGGTATATTGGTGTCACACGGGGCAAAACCAATGGTGTCACCCCCCTAAATTAAATATAAAAATATCTATATCTGAATAGTTTATACATTATGTAATAAAAATCCAAGTGTATTTGTATAATTTTGAAGATAATTTGTAGAATATTTTATCAATATTTGCGATAAGGTAAGATAAAGTAATCGCCGAAATCGACACTCGTGATCCACTAAAGACTTGGGGTTCACTGCTTATAGTTTCGCGTTTTACTTTATATTATTTGTCTTTGCTTTCTTAGTATATATGATTTAATTGTAAAAATTAAACTAAATTTATAAATTAACGATTAAAATATTATAATTGTATAAATTAAACAATTAAAATAATATATATATATATATATATAATTTTTAAATATATTATTAAAATTATATAATTCGAATTCTACAGTTTTATAATTGGTGTCACCTGGGGCGCACCGCCTCCTCTGCCTCCCCCTAGCTACGCCACTGCAGTTTTATGTAGAAATGGGCGTTTGGTTAGTGGGATAGCGGTTATCGTATTTACAGAATTGCTTCCCCGCCTGGCCTGGCACCTGCGCCTAGGACGCGGCGTCTCGCGGGCAGCTACTCTCAGCTCCAGATCACCCAAGTCTATCTCAAAATAGGACTCTTCTCAGTCGTCTCTCTCTGAGTGAATTATAGACCAACCGCGTTTCAAAATTCGACAGACATCAACCAATTAGAACACTCATTCACCACCGGGAATGTTCACCAGAAGCTTCTCAATTTTGTCATTCACCTTCTCTTTACTTGTTCGTTATGGGAATCTAGTTGATTGATAGTGATTCAGGGCGCGTCAACTACTTAGATGATTCGTCCCGTGAGTGTAGTGCATGATTATCATCGGGAGGCGACGGAGATCTTCTCCCGGTAGATCCAGCGCCGACCTACCCTCGGCTAGCGGGGGTTTTCCCAACCAGCGGGACAAACTCTAAGCTCCCGACCGGTCTCACGGCATATGTGGCAGTGTAGTGCGTGTTAGTGTAAGTGTGTGTGTGTGTGCAAGGGGAGAAGATAGGACTAGGAAGAGGAAGGAAAGTTCGCGCGCGGTCCGTGGCCCGTTTGTTAGGGTACTTCCCCGGCATTCGCCTGGTGTTGATTGGTGAAACGACGGAAAACTACCGATCAGAGCAGCCGGCAGCTAGAATTCTCCTCCAGCCAGCGACTGAATTCGACCTAGCTGACAAGCTAGTGTCGAAAATCCTGCCGCCGCGCCGTCGGGACTAGAACCTAGGCCCTCCCAGACAGAGGCACTGCAGTGACATCAGTTGGTGCACTGAGCTCCTGGTCGGAAATCTAGTGGCAGTGAATTCCTTCTTCCCTTTCGTCTTGTATTATTTTGCGCGATATGTTTAAATTCATTATAGTTATACAACATGCAAAATAGAAACTACTGTTGCTACAGCAGCACATACTTTCTAGGGTTACATGTAACTGCTACGCAATATTTTAGTACTACACGCACCAACAAAACTTTTTGCAACCAGCAAATATTTTTCTCTGCGTTAGAATTCGAACTCAGATCCTTTCACCTTGCACCTTACATCTACACCACAACCATCGCACGGATAAATTCAGTTGTCCTGAAGCTTAAAAAATCAAAGGATTCGAATATAATTTCTATCTTAAATAATTTTCGAAAATTCAGACAGTTCAACAAAAATAAGACATTTTTAAGGGTCCTTTGTTCTAACCGGGACGAAAATAACTGGATCCGTTAGTGAGAATTTTAAAATATAAATAGCATTAATTTAAAGTAGAAATTACGCGGAAACTGCCAGTTTTTCCAAAATGTGTACCTTACCTTTCTTGAAGATATAAGTTTTTAGAATGCATTTTCTTTTAGAAAAAGTATGTCATCAATATTACACTTTTGCGGTGATAATTCTTTTCAATTTTTAATGATACAAAGTTTGTTCAAAATAATACCAGCATCAATTTTTTGCCGTCCTTTGATACATACAGGAACATATTTAAATAAAAAATTGTGAAAATAATTCTTTAAAAATTGCCTATATTTCACGCAAAATCACGTGTTAGAATATTTGTACATGGTCTTATACTAAGATCTCCTTGAACAGCAGATTTTATTATCAAAAAATCTTTATCTTTCATATTATAAATGTAGTAAGACGTTGTAAAAAATGTAAACGTTTGCAATTTTCGAAAATTCATCTTTCCAATGAAAATTATACTTGCAACATTTTTCAGCGATGTTCATGTTACCCGAGGACAAAGTTTAATAAAAAAGTTGGAAGCATTTTCGAGAAAATGTTGAAAATATACTTGATGTTTAATGTAAAATAATTCCGTGAATCCAAATATCCATTTCAATATCACAGGACTTTGAGTTCGTTCAAAAGGCAGATCAATTTTGAAGAAAATCGTCTGCACGGTGTAAAGATCGTCTGCACGGAAAATCGTCCGCATTAACACCAAGCGGATGAACAGACAGACGTTTTGCCGTCAATCGCATTACCGGTATCAAGGACCATCAAAACATGTATTCTGGCTACACAATGTGATAGAGGAAGTAGCTTATTTCAAGTAGGAACAAGATTTATACACTTTTTCGTTATCAGGGCCCGGCAATAAGAGTCGGCACGCGCAGTACGAGAACGCAACCAAATATTTACATTTTCCAGTCAAAATCGAAACTGTTGAATTGTTTTTTTGATTTTTTTGCCTGTTCCCTGGTATCTAGCGAAACAGTAGACATTTAGATTAGATTAGATTTATTGTTAATTCTGCAATTAAGTGTAGTAACTTGGTGGCAGAATATCTCACTCACTTAATCTCACAAATATCTCACTCTCAATAACTTGGTGGCAATAATATTTCAAATGGACAGAGGCTGTACAGTGTTCTTGCCATTTCTGAGCTCTAGATAATAATTTAAACGACGCCTAATGTTTCTCCTGTAAATAATTTCGCTCGGAGAGGCGGAGCTTAACATCCTCCAAATCTTCAGGAAAAGTTGTACGCTCATTTTCTTCATGAGATGAAAGACGCTTCTTAATTTGCTCCAGGACTCACTTGTTTCTCCGTTGCTCGCGGGGTAATGCCTGGCGCTCGTAGGTCCATTCTCTCTGCCGCCTTGAATAATAAAGCATCACTGTTTCACGTAAACATAAAAGTGAAAATATACATCACAAGAGCATTTTATGATTTTAAACTCCACCCCACTCCACTCTTTTTCGTACCAACATACATAATTCAAATTATTTGCTTCATCACCTTAGCATCCTTATTCAAAATAAAGTTGCAAATTCTTATACTATTTGAATTTTTGAAGCATTTACCAGATAATATGAAGTTAGTATTTGACGACTTATTCATGTAGTAATTAGAAAAATGAATATTATTTTTGCAAGTGAGTGTTTTGAAACCTGGTCGCGGAACTCTTCAATTTACATGCATTGCAATTAAAGACATTCGTATATTCATTAATACAATATCAGTTAAAATAGTCCTTAAATAATATTAGCTTCTATATTTTATTATGTTTGTTGAACAACGCAATTTCGAAAATTCAAACATTTGTCATACCATCCTTTTCGAGTTCGAAATAAAAAGAATTAACTGCAACTATCATCTTTATACTCGAAAAGTACAAGAGATTGTGATTTTTATTGATTCTCGATAAATTTAACGATTATGCTGATTCACCCATCCCTCTGATATTTTCATTTCTTGTTTCTTCATTTATTTATTTTTATTTATGCGTGGTGAATAAAACTTTAGGTACGTCATTTCCGAAATTATTATTTACATACTAAAGTATTCGCGACATCAACTTGAAGGGGGCTGAAGCAACCAGAAATTTCGACCGGCAGATCTCACGTTTGAGAGGGTCCTAGGTTCAAGTCCTGACGGTGGCGGATTTTCGGCACCAGCTTCTCAGCGAGGTCGAATTCAACCGCTGTCTGGAGGAGAATTCTAGCCAGGCTGCTGTGATCTGTAGTTTTCCGTCGTTTCTCCGATCAACAGCAGGCGAATGCCGGAGTAGTACCCCTAACAGACAGGCCACGGACCGCGCGCGATCTTTCCTCCCTCTTCCTTGTCCTACCCTCACCCCTTACACCCCCCCCAACGTGTACTACACTCCACTCGTGCCGGGAGAGCAGTCGGGAGCTTAAAGCTTGTCCTGGCTGGGCTGATGCTCCGCTGATGGGAGATACCTGTAGAGGGAAATCTACCGTAAGCCGACTTGTATGTCCGCGCCGAATCTGATGACCCAGCGGGGGAGGGACGCTCAGCTTCAAAAAGCATCCACTACACTGACAACGGAACTCGCCACCATTGACGTGCCTGGGAACCTCAGTCAATCCATCCGAAATAGATGCTCGTAATTCGTAAACGACGCCAAAGCAGAGAAGGAAAGCCGGCGAGAAAGGCGGGCGGAGGGGGCATGAGGAAGGAGGAGAGGTAGAGGGCCGCCCCGTGGGACGTCAGCGGCCGTCCCCCCCCCCGCCCCGAGCCTATAAGGCGGCGCGCCGGCGCGTCCTCGCCATTCCACTCCGCGCGATGGGGACCGCACGCGCCCTCCCCCTGCTGCTGGCAGCGCTCGCCGCCCTCACCGCCCTCGCCGCCGCGGTAAGTGCCGTCCTCGCGCCCCTGCAGTGCCAAGTGACAAGTGCGATGTTCCATACTGTGGCTGGTGCGCGAGTGTTCCACGATATCTCGCATGTAATTTCTACTAAATTCGATTGGGGACAGGTTCAGTTTGGCTGGTTGCGAAGTGCCTCGAGGGCTAACGACTATTAATTTGTTACGAAAACTACGTGGTTGCGTGTGACTGAACCAAACAAACTCTCAGGCGTGTGGTACTTGAAGTGGAAAGAAAAGGGAGATTTTGTTTAATGCATATCTATAAAGCACGAACTATTTACTTATAGAGATAGAAGCTTCGTAAAATTCGTGGAGGGGAATATTTTACGGCATCCCACTGTCTGGGAAGGTGCGGCTGTACCAGTCTTACGCTGAAAGATCACTTCCAGAAAGAAGTGTATTAATTGTAAGAATGGAGCGTTGCAGTAGAAGCTCTCGGAGTTAGTGAACTTAAAGATCTTCGTGAAGGTCTTTGTCTTGCTTGGCCTTGGTGAAACGCTGTTCTAGACGACAGCCTTCCCATAAAGCGGCAAGAGTATGGAAACAGGTTTCCATTTAACTTCTCTCTTTGCATTCAGTCTCGATCGTCACATCCATGATGTTCATTCTCAAAAGGTCACAATTCTTGCGCAGTTACGGAAGACTATATTTAAAGCCGCTGACTTCAAATCTTTCTTCCTGAAAGAACATTAATATCAGACTTATCTTCTAAAGAAACAATCCAAAACTTCCTCTAAAATTGATTTATTTGCGAAAATAACATTTTAAATTTAATTCAGTAACTTTAGCAATTCGTTCAGAAACGTAAATGAGAATAAGCTGCTTGCTGATGCATTTGAACTTTTTGATCACAAAAACCTGTTTTGTCTGCGGAAATTCGTTTAAAAAAATTGTTAAAATTAACGAAGGGTACAAATCCAAAAGTCTTAGAGCGATAAGTATTTGTTAGTAGATTTCATTACAAAAACAAACATTAATGTTCCGTCATGAGAACAAGTATCAATATTCCCCAAAATGTTAAAAGCATTTTCACAAGAACTATTTAAGGAACATTTATTAGAAAAGAAAGCAATGAAAAATTTGCCGATCAATGTAAATAAAGATCAAAATAGCCTCGCTAATTTGTTATTCTGCTTGTCGGGAGAATGAGAAATTTCTCATAGTCATCTGCCGTAGATGTTTTCGAATGGATCAATTTTCAATGACTTTGTTTTCGTGATTGAAACTGTCAGATAACTTAATGTGATGATCAAGAGCTTAGGTCTTAAATCTTTAATGTGTTTTCCTTCTGAAATGTATGTATGCTAATAACTCTTAAATCGAAATATTTCGAGAACAAACCTTAATTTCGGGTAATTTTAAGCTTGATATAGTATGATACCAAAATCTGAAATTAAAAGTACTTTTAAGAGGCTTTCGCGCAATAACCAATTCGTTGCTACGTACCCTCTAATAAGCTAACTAGTGAAAGGAAGAATCCAGCATTGAGCTACTTTAAACGAAAATAATCTCCGCGATTGTTCGAATTGCCTTCGACAAGCACAATTCCACCTCAAAACTTGAAAACACTCAGCTTGCACGATGCACATTCACATAAAGCTGATCAATGAAATACATTTTCGAGGCCAAGTAATACGTTTGAACTTGAAATAAAGGAATGGAACGCCCATTTTATTTTTTTTTTTTCGTTACAGCAACGTCGCAGCTCCATCAGCGACAGAGCAAATATGCAGTATCTGTTCGACCGCCCCGTGGAGCCGCTGTACTTCGCCAAGGGCGAAAACGAGGACGTCGTCTTCAAGCTGCCCCCAAGCTATGTGGTGAGCGTTCTCAAACTACATAAAACATCGCCAAGTTCGGAATTAAATCGGCTTCGGCTTAAATACATTGATCATTAAATCATAAATTATTCATGAAAATGTGCGTTTACAATTTACTCATTACGAATATAAACGTGTCATAATTAAAGGTCATTTTATAATAAATAAAACAAACATCTTTACAATGAATCATCGCAATCATCCTTGTGAAGTCTTTGTTAAAGATTTTCTTTTCCACTCGCTCAAAAACTTTAAACGACTACGTTTTGACACAGTTCGGATTACGAACTACAATAAACAGCAGTTGAATAGCAGTTTCATTGACACGGGCGCGAAGCAGGTCATTCCCGCACGAGTGGAGTTCGTCGTTCGAGCGAACACGCGAGGGCGACGGGGCGAGAGGCGAGCACGGGCATCGCCTCGCGCCCGCGTTGCGCGTTTTACTTTTTAACTCGCCGAGAGCGAAACGTAACGCGTCACGGACAGGAATAAAATGAAATATCAAATGACTAGAAACGCCTTACTTGTACAAAAGTAAACGAATTCCAGTCAGGGACGTAACACAATAGTTTGTAAATAATGAACAAGGGCGTCGTGAAGACGAAAGACGGCGTGTGGCAAGTAACGTTTGTTGTTTCAGCCCCGCAGGTACCAAAGCAAGGCGACGGAGCTGACGAACCGCTTCGCCGGGGTGACCACCATCGAGGTGCCGGCCATAAACGTGCCCGACATCTCGCTGCCCATGCAGCTGGGCCGGCGCGAGCACTTCTCCATGTTCATCCCCTACCACCGGCGCATGGCGCGGCGCCTCGTCGAGATCTTCATGGGTGAGCCGTTCTCCTAAACAAATTTCTTTTTCCCTTTTTGTAAAATACAGCTTGGAAAAACGACGATGATGTAAACTAAATTAAAAAATCTTTTAAAGGTGACACACACTGCGCGTAAATAGTACCGAACTATTCGAACTGCAATCTGCACAACTAAACTAATTGTTGTTAGACCGGTTGAGCGAACAATAACAATGCTATCGCATCGGTCCCACAACAATGCTTCGAACCTACCGAACAATTTAAAACGTGTATGTAATGTAAAAGTACATGAAAGATATTTTCATTAATAAATTAAGTGTACACGTACGGTAACTTTAATGTAGTGTACACTAAAATGTAATGAACGCGAGTTAGTCGTACATTAAATCGACATTAAATTTAATGCTTAAATTAAAATCATTGTTCAGGGTACATTAAAATTCATGTACAGTCGTCGCAATCGGTCATTTTGGGAATAAACGTTCCTTTTATTTGTTTTAATTTCTTTTTTGGCAAGTGTGATTAAACTCGTATCGATTCCCTTTTGTTGGCAGGTATGCGCACGTACGAGGACTTCATGTCGGCCGGCACGTTCTGCCGCGAGCGCATCAACCCGTTCCTGTTCTCGTACGCGATGAGCGTGGCCGTGCTGCACCGCAACGACACGCGCGGCGTGCAGCTGCCGCTGTTCGCCGGCCGCTTCCCCGAGAAGTTCTTCGACGGCGCCATCTTCTCGCGCGCGCGCGAGGAGACCAACCTCGTCAACCCCGGCGAGCGGGTACAGTACATGTCAATTTAGGGCTTACATTAAAATCAATGAACAAGGTGCAGTAAAACTCGTGTACAGTCGTATATTAAATAGAATTAACACTACATTAAATCTAATGTAATTTCTGACAGTGTAGTTTGTTTCAATATTTACGCTTTTTTAAATAATTTGATAGTATTTTATGTGAAGTGGCACAACATGCATTTATTTATACATTTACATTGATCTAAATGACTATAGAATTTGACACGCAAGTGTTAGGAGAGTAAAACTTTTGAACTGAATTCTCTGAAGGCTATGGTTTTCTTTTTATTATATCAGTTTCATTTTAGAAGTTTCATGCACTGGCATCACGCTATTTGGCGTGTACTCAAGGGTGTTACTTTGCCGTTGGTGAACATTTCTATAATTTTAACTATTAACTTTACTTTCATGCGTGTTCCTATTTTTCAGAACCTACTCGAACAATTTATTTTTGAAATTATTACAATAGATCGTAATATAAGTGGATAAAGCGTCTTAATGTAAGTGTACAAAATATTAAAGTAGTTACATCAACATAAACAAATTTTTGACTGAATTTTTCATAATTGTGCTGGTTTTCTTGCATAAATTCTTACATACTTGTTCCAAAAATATTCGTTAGGAGTGAAAATTATTTTAAAATCAATTAAAAGGGGTTTAAAACCTGCCAATTTTTTAGCATTAAATCTAAAAAAATACATTATATTTTGAGAAAGCAGAACAAAAATGGCCATGAACAGTATAGGACTGGACTCCCCTTAAAATTTCATATAACAGTAGGAATCGCTAAGATCTTTTTATTATTATTCTTTTTATTATTATTATTATTATTATTATTATTATTATTATTATTATTATTATTATTATTATTATTCTTTTTTTTATTATTATTATTATTATTATTATTATTATTATTATTATTATTATTATTATTATTATTCTTTTTATTATTATTATTATTATTCTTTTTATTATTATTATTATTATTCTTTTTATTATTATTATTATTATTATTATTATTATTAATTTCTTGCGTCAACACCTTGACGCAACGCGTCTCCAAGCCCCTTAAGGGGCGTTGAGCCGGACGCCAATTACCTTAGAACTATGAGCGCCCGTTAATATTATTCTTAATATTCGTTACCTAATTGATGATTGATTTCATACGATGCATTGAAATATTTTCGAAAACTCGTGATACATTTGAAAGCCTTCATGACAAATCTTCTGTTAATTGGTATATTAAACTAAATCTGAACCCATGGAAATGGAATATAATTGACGAGGAAAGTCTGTTGTATACAGTAAGAGGCCTTTCACAACAGATTTCGACAACTTTCCTCTTCCTTGTGAAACGAAAGGGAAACAAGAATTTCGAGCCAAGGGGAAAATTCTTCCTCTGAAGTAGAGTCCGATGTGATATTGGAATAGTTAAAACATGGATAGACAATTAAATAATTACGATATACCTGAAATTGCAATACTCTAATTTATCTGCAAATTGAAAAATATTTCTAGTGTCAGATCATACGGGTTACTGCCAAATCTTGGCACTACAAACGGATCTTTTAATTGTTTAAGTCTTATAAACTAGAAGTATTGTACTCCCAGAAAGGAAAAAGATACAAAAGAAAGCTGAACCTTACTCTCAACTGTAATGACTTTAACCGTATTAAAACCGTGTACTTGCTTTACAAAGCACAAATTTGCTTTATTAGGTTCATAACTTTTAACTTGGTTTCCTTTCTGGTCTTCATGGTTTCACAATGTACCGATTTGAGAGACTAGATCTCTAACAAGATGAAAGAATGAACCGTATGGAGTTTTGTCTAATTGCACTTAAGAAATTGGACACTAATATTTACATTAAAGGAAGTCGGTGAAAAAACTGAAGGCGTATTTTTCAAACAAGAGTGGCAATGCATACTTCTGTAAAGTTGTATGGCAATAAGGCTAATAGTCGTTTAGTAACGTGTGTAAATTATCCACGACCGGAACAAATCCTCCAAGACATTTATGAAAAAACTTTAGATGGCTATTCCAGCAAGTTTCCAATCCTGATTAGTCAGAAATTTCTGCATTACTTTTAATGTAAATGTACATGCAAGTAATTTTCATGTACGTATGTTAAATTTAATGGACACGTACAGTAACTTTAATGTATGTGTGCATTAAATATATTGTACACGTACTAAATCTTAAGTCGTATATTAAACCTACATTAAATTCAATGCTTAAATTAAAATTAACGTACAGGTACATTAAACTCCCTTTAACGAAGATGATACATTAAAATTGATGTACAGTCGTACATTAAATTTAATGTAATTTCGGATAGTGTACTTTTCCAGTATCAGGCAGGTGAATAGCTTCCCTTTTCGGAGACGAGCCTTGCGTTGTTGTGCAGATCCCGCTGGAGATCCCGCTGGACTGGACGGGCACCGACCTCGACCCCGAGCACCGCGTGGCCTACTTCCGCGAGGACGTGGGTATCAACCTGAACCACTGGGCCTGGCACTTGGTCTACCCCTTCGACGGCCCGCGCAACATCGTCGCCAAGGACCGGCGCGGGGAGATCTTCTACTACTTCCACCAGCAGATCATCGCTAGGTACTTCTTCTTTCCTTAGATTACAATTGCACAACGGGGAGCTCACGTTTCCCTCCAGCAGAGATAAAATGATCGGAATTGCCCTTGCTTATAATATTCATAAGGCGTTAATTGACAGAAATGATGAAGCCTGGAATATTTTCAAACACGACAAATAAGAAAGAAATTAATTTCATTTTGTTGGTTTTTTTATAAAAGTGCAAAATGGACTTCTATGAAACTTTCTATGTGTGTCCCATTTTGAGCCACTATCCACAACATTTGTAGGATGAATCTTCGAAAGATAAGACACGTAAAAAAAAAAAGTTTTACGAACTTAACTCTTTTGCGTTTCCATTCCAGAGTGGCAGTAGAGTTTTAATGTTTTGGATAAAAGTAACTAGGTCCTGGGATTGCCTAGCTGGTTTCTCAAATGTTTTTTATTTCTTGAAAAACAATAGCAAATAGGAGTCTCCCGTGGATGCGAATTAGCAAATTTTCTCAAAGGGGCATATTGCAAAATTCGCAGCGAATCTTCGTCGTGAACGCAGTGCTTGAAATTGAACGACGTGGACGCTTCCCAAATGAATGATTACTTTAGTAGGTAGTTATAATATAATTGAATAATATATTTGCGAGGTACCGGCACGGCATTCCGCCCGAATGAAGCCGTGCGTGCACGTGCATGGCATTTTGTTGTTTGGGCGCAGGTACAACTTCGAGCGCTTCAGCAACCGCCTGGGGCGCGTGCAGCGCCTGCTCAACTGGCGCGAGCCCATCGAGGGCGGCTACTTCTCCAAGCTGGACAGCCTCGTGGCCAGCCGCGTGTGGCCCCCGCGCCACGCCGGCGCCCGCCCCTCGGTGAGCGCGCGCGCACACACACACACACACACACACACACACACACACACACACACACACACACACACACACACACACACACACACACACACACACACACACACACACACACACACACACACACACGCGCACGCACGCATTGCAATGCTTTTAATGGCGTTCTAATGCTCGAGCCCCCAAGAGCAAGGACCTCCGATACACATCTGCCGACCATCCTGCTTTAAACGAACGCCTTAATTGGCTGCCTTTGTTTCTAAATGGAATGGAAATAATTGGGAGATAACAAAACAAATTAAGGAATGACGAATGTTTAGAGTCAAAACCAGTCATTAGAGGACTTTGACCCGGTCCATGTTATTTGCTGAAAATGAGAAGTTTAAAACAGGATTCTCCCAGTATCTCAATTTGTGTAGAATCAGATAAGTTAAATTACTGGCGCATATGAATTTACGAACATTATTAAAATATCACAATATCCCAACAAGACTAGTATTCTTCTTGTATACGCTATAGCGGAGTTCAGATAATTAAAATAAGTTGTCTGTTTATTTGCACAATGATGAGGTTAATAATCAATGAATGACAACATATTGCTCTCCTATAAAATTATTTCCAAAATTTACAATTTTATTTACAAGAGTCGAAGATGCGTTATTACATTCTATATAACCCAGTGGCTCAAGGGTGAATTTGTACAGAATAAATAATACAAAATTCTGGGTATTGAAACAGATTTAAGATAATTTTTTGCAGAAGAGCAAGTGTTGAAATATTTTTTATCAAAGTTACAAGTGACATTTTCTCCAAATTGATGGGCAACTCCTCCTGCACGGGTATTTGGCAAGTACACGTGCCAGAACGTTCTTCTGTCAATGTTGCAAGAGGAGTTCCATGCTGGGGGTAAATGTGGCTTCTTAAGAGATTTTCCACAATGTTCCTTTGCAAAAAAAGGTTGCGATCTTCGATCCTACATGGCATTGACGTTTTTTAACTCTGATTACATTTATGCCGTATAGTCAGTGAAAATGGGAAGGCCCTCTTTAGAAGTATGTAACATTTCCGCCCGCCAATTAAAATTCGATAACTATTGCATCGTGTACTACGGTTTAAAACGGCACTTCTCTAACTAACTGAGACTGAGGGGCCGAAAATGTATAAAAAATCTTTTGGAGACCCGCATCGCCGATATTTCTCGTAGTAAAAAAAAAATCACAATGTTATGTTAGCGAATGGCCCCTTAGTCAAAATGTCCATTTCCACCGCACCATCATTAGAGCATCGCAGACCGCCGCGCCGCTCTGCGCAAAGCTTTCCCCCTCCGCTAGACAAAGTGGTTGGTTCTGCTTAACTCTTAAGTTGAACCAGTCTTTAGGAGATTTTTAGTTTTTACACTAACATTACACTTGAACTATTTGCAGTTATTCTCATTTAGTAAGCCTTTCACTAATGCAGTTTGATATGTTTGTTGAGCCTTCCACGTTTCCCTGTTCCTTGATATTCTTGACTATATGTTGCCATAAACATTCTTAAAGACTCGCTCAATCTTTATTTAGGACGTCCTCGGCTTCTTTTCCCTGTCTTGGGTCCCAAGTTGTTGACACAAATGTCATCTGTCATCTTTTAATCTTACCACTTGACCACCCCATTTCCATTTTAGTTGTTGAGCCCTTGCTACTAAATCCTTTACACCGCTCTATTTACCAATTTCTTCATTCTTTACTTCATCCTTCAGTCCGATGCGTAGTATTTTCCTCTCCATGTTCCTTTGGCATACTCTTATCTACTGTTATACCTGTGTACTGTTTTAACTCAAGGTCACGAACTGGAAGGAGAGGGGACATTGGCATCCAATCGGGAACTCCAATACCAAAACTTCAAATCGTAACGAAGCTGCCGATTGGAGGAGTGTCCCTCTTCGTCCAGCTTGTGGCCGTGAGGCGCAATGTGTAGATTTATGTTCGTTTTAACGAGTTACATACGTGTTCCAATCTCGTCACCAAAAGGAACTTTGTAAGAATGAATACAAAATGATCGTATTAGAAAGCTGACGCGAATATGTATGCTTCAAATGCGAAGAAAGTCGTCAAACAAAATGAAAACGTACTGGCTATAAATACGAACTTCAAAGATCTCGCGTTGTTTACATTAATTAAGCTTTTAATTAAACTGTCAGTAAACTAAATTTGAATCAGAATTAGATATGTAAATAAAATTTCTTAAATGAAGTTTGGAAAAGTACTTTTCTTGCATTCTGGATCCATAAATACATGGAGATCACGCGAACATTCTCAAATTGGCAGAATGATAAAAATAATAGGGAGTAAAGCGCCTCAAGCACAAGTTAGTAAACTTTTATGAAATAAACTTCGCTTTTCTGGAATACTGTTGTAGCTAAAAAAATCGAAAATTGGGATTTTAAAGTAAAAAGGTGCAAAAAATGACTTGGAGGAATAAGTCTGCATCTCGGGAACGATACAAACTGCCACTAGGTCGCAGATATCAGCGCATTTCTTTAATGGGCTAATGTTACAATTACAAAGACATCGGCGAACCATGGAAGACAAGTCTAATTCTTTGAAGTTGGTGTTGTATTTGTATTTTGGAGTTAAATTTGTCAATGTTTAGGGAACACCATGGTATTTCGACTAGTTCCCGAAATAAATCACTCTTGCACCCAAAGCACTAGGTTAGTTTGTAGAATAGTATTGCAATTAAGTCTTAATACTTTACCTAAATAACTTGTCAAACCCGCAAATTGAGTTTAAAAAACTTCTTTTTAATATGTAAAAAAACAAGAGAAATCCGAATTTTCTTGATATAATCATAAGTCGACAATAGTGATTCACGATTAATGGGGAGCAAAAGAAGTTGAGGGAAAATTGAATTCGGCTCTCTTGAACGAAAGCATTGTTTGGACTGCAACCAGTATTCCAAAAATGCGAAGATGTGTCATCACCGACCGCGCCACTAATTTGATTGGGCATCGAAGAGTCCAAAAACCTCGCCCAAACGATGGACCGGGAAGGCAATGAAGACGGGAACTTCGGCGCATTTTCACAGGACATCAACCGCGAGGACATGCAGCTGAACTTCGACCTGGCAGACCTGGAGCGCTGGAGGGACCGCATTTACGAAGCCATCCACAGCGGCCGCGTGCAGCGGGTACGTCTTTTTTCAATTTAGTGGTTTTGTTGGTAGGTACATAGACGAGTTGTTAGCAACTTTACATATGTATTGATTTCTTATTAACTAAATTAATGGGGATTAATGCAGAGTCTGAAAGGCACCATGGAGGGGATTTGATTTAAGCTGGAGTAAAAGTTAGTGGAAAGATGAGCTATATGCTGTGATAACGGTTAGAGGTTAAATTCCTTACGAAGATGGAGGTTGGAAACGAACCATGGGGTGTTGGCTATTGTTCTAAGGAACTGATTCTGTATTGCTTGAATTTTGTTAATGTTGGTTTTGGAGGCGTTAATCCATATTGAGCAGGCGTACAGTAGTAGAGGTTTAATGACTGTTTTGAATATTATGGCGGAATTGAATGGTACCAAGCTATTTCTGTGAATTAATGGTTTTAGCTGCAGTAATTTTATTTTAGCTTGAATTAGTTAGTTATCTAGGTGCTGTTTCGAGTTTAGTTTGGTGTCTAGTTGAAGTTCGAGATATTTAACCGGTTTGTTGGATAGCGGGTATGTATTGGAAGGACAGTTTAAAAAATGAATGATTGGATAAATTTAGAATGTCAAAATCAAGAAGCAGTCACATGGTGTACAAAATACACACAATCTTTCGATAAGCAAATTTTCTTAATGTGACAAAGTGGAAAAAAGGCGATAAGACAACCAAGACCTTTTCAAAGATTTTATCGTAATATACACACGCAGAACATGGCAAACAACTAAAAAATCCAACAAAACCGCAAATGTGCACAGAAATTGTCTAACAAATGTTTCATTATTGGTGTAATGCTTTCATCACTTTTATTTCCTTATTCTCGATTGAAATTCTGCTAAATTATGTGTTTACATTTAAATTTCATTATGTACATTTATTAATATAAAAACTTGGAATATTCGTGACATGTGTAAAGTTGCCTGCTATAGTCTCTTCGCAATACTTCCGGAAAAGGGTAACGTTTGATAGATAAGTAACTTTGATGTCCATGGGAAATGACTATGTCTCCTTATGACCCTCATAATTCGATGAAGTTCTAGCTCAAGTTGTTAAATTTGACGCCAAATTATCATCCGTTTCAAGGAGTAGGTTTATCGTTGATTTTAATGTCGAGCATGAAAGTGACATTGCTTTGAGACCAGTCAAGTCATACGGTTTCGTTCCAGGAAAATGGCGAGTTCGTGCGCCTGGACGAAGTGTCCGGCATCGACCTGCTGGGCAACATCATGGAGGCCAGCCCGCCGCTCTCCGTCAACCTCAACCTGTACGGCGACTTCCACAACCTGGCGCACGTGGCCCTCGGCCTCATGCACGCCCCGACCACCGGCACTTGGTGAGCCAGCCAGTCCCTGCAACTCGCTTCAACTTCCCTTAAATACGAATAATTGGTAAAAGCAAAGTATACCGGTGACCTGCAGCAGCCAAAATGCTGCTGGACAAAACCTGTCAATAGTTTTCCAAGAAGTACCACTCACACTTCTCAAGAAAACGGATAAAATCCTCTCGTATAATCCTGCGATCAAAATAAATATTTTAACAAAGGCTTAACGAATATTGCAGTTGCATTGTATGGTAGAAAGGAATTCAGTTACAGTTCTTTATAACAAGATCACAAAGTTTCATTTTCAAGACGCAACAAGTGAAAGCATGATTCAATGGCGGAGGCCTCTTCACCTGACGTCAGCTGTCGTAAGCAGCAGTGCTTTTAGGGTGAAGAAGTCGGTATGTGCAGTATGAGAATAGGCGTAATAATGTAATCAAATATTTCATTTTTCAGTGAAAATCGAAACCGTTGAATTGATTTTGGATTTTCCAGAGCTTCTGGGCATCTAACGCCTCTCGCAAAGCCTGAGTTTGCGCAGTTCTCTCCAAATTTCTGCGCACATTGAAAATTAGTAATGTAGACAACAATAAACAATTCGTATTACTTCTTTCTCAAGTCCAACATTTGATACAAATATTAGAAAATATTCAGGGATCATACTTCTACAGGTTTTACAGGTATTTATCTGCTCTAATTGCAGGAACAGTTTTAATATTCTAGCTGGTTTTTGCTTAGTTATTTTTGCAAATATTGAAAAATTGAAAATTAGTGTAACATTCCCCCCTGTCCTTTGTAACTGAACGCTACCTCAACCCCCCTCCCCATTTAGCTTTAAGTGATTCATGAAAAACTGTTCGCTTCTCCCCTGTACGTCACATCTGTTAAGTCGTCAAAATTTTCTTCAGGTCCAGAATCTCTTGCACTCCTTTTGCGGCAACTACGTGCCCACGCTTGTAGTTTTGCTCCGTGAAGCAACGGAAAGTAAAAACTGCTAACATGTTAAATAATCCTAATGCGGAATTAATCAAATCATTTGCTGAAATTAGACTCCAAATTGATTTTAGACAAATACAAAAATCGGAAGAAATGTTTTAGTTTATTAAGTTAAGCTTGATAATCACTGCTCTCAAGCAGTTTCAAAAAGAATTGGAAGAAGCTACGTACGATCCCTTTTCTGATAAGATTCTTATCTTGATTATGAAAGGTAAATTCTTTGATAATCGACATAACCGGTGCACCGATTCAAAAAGTCTAAAAGTTAAAAATGACATGAACATACTTTGAAACTATTTAGTTTTTCGTGAAAGCGCTTCAGTTGAGGATTGTGTTGAGGGGGGCGGGGCGGCCAAGTACAGCCCCTGCCCCTGTTGTGCACGGCGTTGGTTTTGGCTGCGCAGGAGACGTTCTCGGTGGTGGCGGAGCCGACGACGGCCATGCGCGACCCGCTGTTCTACAGGCTGCACTCCTTCGTGGACGACGTCTTCCACGAGCACAAGCGCACGCTGGCGCCCTACACGGTGCAGCAGGTACGACACGCCCAACTTTCAATGTTTCTCTAGGTGAATCTTCTATTGCACTCGCTTGGAAACTGATTAAATTGAAAAAGACTCTAAATCACATTACAAACAAAACAGTTTGACTGCTTCACAAGGGCTAGTCCAACCCCTGCGAAGCGTGCTAAACCCTACCCCTATCCTTATTCCTTCCCAATTCTGGCCGCTGGGTAGAGACGCAGGAGCGCGTTGGCGGATATGGCGGTCCTCTTGACAAACTGACTGCAACGTGACGTGACAGGACATAAGAAAATAGTTCATGGAGGATTACTCCCAGCGCAAAGCGCTCAACGTCCCTTAAGGGGCTTGGAGACGCGTTACGTCAAAATAGTAGATGCAACAATTTTTTTAAAGAACCTTGCTTGACAACGCCAATACATTTACATTGGGCATCTCCATTTTGTGAGCTTTGCGTCTACTCACCTTCGCTTACGGGGTCACTGAATATTAATTTTTTTCGCGACCGGGAGCGGTAACTCAGTGCAACCGAGGTCACTGCAGCGCCTCTGACCGGGAGGTCCTAGGTTCCAGTCCTGACGGCGGCAGGATTTTCGGCACTAGCTTTCCAGCTAGGTCGAATTCAGTTGCACTCTGGAGGAGAATTATAGCGACCGGCTGCTCTGATCAGTATTTTCCGTGGTTTCTCCGATCAACACCAGGCGAATGCCGGAGCAGTACCCTAACAAACGGAACGATCTTTCCTTCCTATTCCTTGTATCCTCTCCCCTTCCACACACACACTTCCACTAACATGCACCACACTACCGTATATTCCGGGAGACCGGTCGGGAGCTTAGAGCTTGTCCCGGCTGGGGCGGTGCCCGCTGGTGGGAGTGTCTTGGTTAGGGGAAAACCCGCCAACAGTAGGTCGGCGCCGGATCTCGCTATGCAGCGGGGATGATCACCGCTCTCTCCTTCGTAAAATCGTGCACTACACTAACGGAACTAATGACCAAAGCAGTTGACGCGCCCGGAACCACGAAAAAAATCCATCAATCGATCGGTTAATTTCTTCGCAGAACTCTCGGGGCTAACTGCTCGCCGCAGCATCGCGCGATGGAGTTGCTAAGCTAAGCTGCCCTCACCTGACCTGGCTTTGTCTCCGCAGCTGGGGTTCGACGGCATCCAGGTGACGTCGGCGCAGGTGCAGACGCAGGGCCTGGGCCGCAGCAACGAGTTCAACACGTTCTGGCAAGTGAGCGACATCGACCTGTCGCGCGGGCTGGACTTCGCGCCGCGCGGGCCCGTGTTCGTGCGCGTGACGCATCTGCAGCACACGCCCTTCAGCTACCGCATCCAGGTAGCCTTAGAACAGTCTTCAAGTTCATATTGAACTCTTCAATACTTTTCCTTCTTGTCCACTGTAGTGAGAAGTAAAAAAAACTTTGTCACCTAGATCACTCGCATACTGCAAATAGTTTTTCTTTTATCATAAAAAACAAGGTTTTAGTTTGCAAGTTAAAGATCAGAAGATAAATTACGAAATGTAACCGTGTTCCCTTCCGGCAATACGAGCTAACGTCAGAGCAAATATCGGAAATCTAATGTCAGAGAAAGTTTAAAATTGTAAAATAAAATTATATTAAAAGGTAAAAAGTAGTGAGAAAGTAGTAATTTGGAACAGGGAGACCCATGGCTGTAATTCTTGCTTTGTATGTCAGTTGAATGTTTTGGTACATGCTCTTACGATTAAATGTGCTCAAAGTGCAGCTAAACTAGTCGATGGCGTTGAAGTGTTGCCAGAGAGCATGCATTTTGGCCACTTGTGTATGAAGGAAGGAGGTGCGTTTTTGGCCAGTGTTCTTTCTCCCCCTCGAGGAGTCGCTCACAGCTGTTGTGGTGGTGCAGGTGACGAACAGCGGCGCGGCGCGCACGGGCACCGTCCGGATCTTCCTGGCGCCTCGCTTCGACGAGCGCGGCACGCCGCTCACCTTCCGCGAGCAGCGCCTCTTCTTCATCGAGATGGACAAGTTCCAGTTCAACTGTAAGCTCTGCGGCTGCCTTCACCATGCTAATATTTTCTTAACCATTGTAGAATTCATAATTTGTGGGATATGCATCACGGGATTGGTCAATGAATGAAGCGCATTAGTTTGCGAACGTTTCGGAATGCGGAATTCCTTCCTCAGGGCTACAGTAAACGCAAACAACACGAGGAATGAAGACAACTTATTTGAACAATATTATTTAATAATATTGTTATATAGATAATGTAAGATAAAGTAATTTTTTACCTTTTCCCATAAATTTAAATACATTTTTCACTGAGTACATAAGGTCAATATAATTTTAATGGTATTTGAATTCCTGAGTAGCCTATCGATATCTTCGCAGAGAAATTGTAAGGTTAGCTGTTGTAATCTAAGGTTCCTCTGACTCCTATCAGCGCCGTTGTCGGTCCGGCCGAGTTCGGGAGAACTAAAGACGGATTTCCTGGTAAAGAACGGTCAAAACCAAAAGTTCGCAAGCTGATTGCGCTTGAATAAATGAAAAAAGCCTAAATTATATCAGTAACGTATGCACCTTGAGTTGTTCATTCAAACTGGGTCTTGATCACAATTTTTTTAAGTTATTTTTCTTTGGCTTTAGATTATTTTTAAAAGGCTTCCAAGAGAATTTTATTGATCCATTTTGGCAAGGTCTTAAGTCGTCAAAATCCGTCCACTACAACTACTAATAGTACTAAAGTATTAATATCGCGTCATAAACTTAATTGACACTTTCTTGATTAACTTTACTTAATAAAAATACTCTAAGGATGTGGTTAGAACTTACTCTTATCTCTAGGTATAATATAAAATCTAACGAAGATCAAACTGATATTAACATACACTAAATGGGGAAATCCTCATTGCATCAGATCGTCTGCAGAAAAGCAACAATCCTCAGTTTATGTCAATGCCTGTGTGCCAAAAGCCATACTTTGAGGTCCTCTCAAAGAGTTTGATTTCGGTTTCAGTCCAGCAAGGAGCAAACACAATCGAGCGTCGCAGCACAGAGAGCGCGGTCTCCGTCCCGTACGAGCGCACCTTCCGAGACACGAGCGTGATGCCGCAGCAAGCAGGCAGCCCCGAACAGGAGCAGTTCAACTACTGCGGCTGTGGATGGCCCCAGCACATGCTCGTGCCAAAGGGCTCTCAAGAAGGCCTTGCTGCTGACCTCTTCGTAATGGTGTCAAACTATGCTGACGACAGGGTAAGACAAGTTATACTTGGGCTTTTCTAGCCTGGCCGATTACACTTAATCAGCTACGGTGTCATCCAATCGAAAGCTAAAACGTCGCACGATGACGTCACTGAGGTGACGTTGAAGCTCCCGATTGGACGAAACCGTAACAGCTGTTGAACTGTCATCAACCAGGTTAGATACCCAAGTATATACGAAACTTTGCACGAATGGGGCATTGTTCTGTTAAAACTCAAAAGTTAGCAAACCATAAGTGTGTAGCATTCATAAAATGATATATTTAAACAATGCTATTTCAAAAAAGTGAAATATTTTCTTTACAATGGAGTAAGGTTTCTTAAGGATGATGGATTAATTTTATATTTCTGTTTCAGGTAAATCCACCCCCACAACCAAATTCGTGTTCTCAAGGTCACAGCTACTGTGGAATTTTCAACCAGCCGTACCCCGACCGCAGGCCCATGGGTTACCCGTTCGATCGCAATCCTCGCACTAATGCACAAACACTAGCTCAATTTCTGACCCCGAATATGGCTGTGACCCCTGTTACAATAAGATTTTTTAATGAAGTTAGAGCACCCGGGAACTCAACAGGAACGCCCGTCAGACGTGGCAGGGTAACCACGAAATAGGAAAGTGATTTTAAATGAAATTTGGATTCTGTGGAGCAACCTGGTATTGCTAAAATGTATGGAACTGTCAGTGTTAGACAAACTACAAAAGTTCTTCAGAAGATTCATATTCTTCTAATGAACCGAACCAGGACAAGAATTTGCAGCAAGAAGAAAGCAAAGCACAAAGGTCCTGTGAATGTTCAGCGGGAGGAGCATATGTTGAACTTACCTAAAGAAAAAGAAAACGACAACGGAGCATGAAAATGGCTTCCAAACACATTATGTTCAGTGCTTCCTTTTGAATGTTAAACTTAATTTTCAGAAATTGTCAAGTTGCAAATGAATACATTTAATAAATGGCTTTTATACAAATGATACTTTACTTACCAAACCCCAACAAATCCTAAAATTTGAAGTCACAGAAAGGGAGAATTACAACTTGTAACAAATGAAAATTAATATATTGGGGAAAACTGATCACAGCTTTGTTTATTTGGAAATATTCAGAAGGCAACATGTACTAAACGACAAATTGTTTTCAGCCGTAAAGTCAATTTTTTTTCTTTCTCCAATGAATACATTGAGACTTTCTTGCTTTCGAAAGTACTGAGATATTCTAAAATATATTGTACAATTTATATTAAACTATTTACTCTGAAATAGAGAATTATTGAAGATTAAATCCAAATTTGTCTTACTACAGTACTAAAAATTTCAATCTTTCTAAAATAAAGGCACATAAGAATTATAAAAACAACAAATCACCTCACTTACTCAAATTTTGCAACCTGGAGACAAATTTGTAAAAATTGCAAAGAGATTTTAAGTTTTGTTCACAAATGGGAACTTCCAATACTTACAGGATTTGAAGTTTTCGGAATTTGTAAATTCTAAAAGGAATGGTAAAGGTGTCCCCAATATGATGGCATATAAATCTCAAACCTTTGATGGTAATTCTATTGTCAAAGCTTTTGCAGAATCTTTTAAAGCCTTTTACAAATAAACTAATTGTGAACTACAATGATCAAACTCCATATCACACTGATACTATGCAAAAATTCAAACTTTTGCAATTTACGAAAATTCAGAGTTGACCGTGAAAATCGGACATATTCCATCTTTATAAGTATATATTACTCTATTCTTATAAGAAGTTTAAAGAAAAAAATTGGGAGCCGTTTTTGAGAAAATTTTGAAAATGTCCGGGAGGCTTCATAAAAGTACCCCAAAATTTTAAAAAATGTTTCAAAATTGGTACTGTAGTCTTGCCCCTCCTTCTTTCCTGTTGCCATCTATCGCCGCCCAAATTACATTTTTTTTATAAATTTTCTCAACTTTTCAATTTCCAAGTAGTAGAACCCAAATATTAATTTAAGAATATTAAAGAATGCTAAAGCCTCCTCCTAAATAACCTTTCATTGAACAATTTGGAGCCCTTTTTAAGAAAATGGCGTTCAGCGTTGCTATAAATGCGAATTTTAAAGCTCTTTTTCACAAGAATCTATCGAGTTTTAAAAACACTTAATTTGAAGTTATTTGAAGCACTTCCGCTCACAAATGTAATAATACATACAAATCCATTGAAATGTGCGTATTAACGCCGTGGGAGATATTTAAAAAATTAGCTTCGTGTAATTTTATAAAAAAACAAAGGGTACAACAAAATGAACTTCATGTCATATTAAACAGTGCCATTACCACTATCCCTCGGAAAAGTTTGAAAATAAATTTGGAGCCATTTTTGAGAAAATGGCGTTTGAGGGTTTCTGAAAATACGGGATTTTGAGTCCATTTTTACAGAAAACTGTCGTGTTTTTGAGAAATTTTATTTGACATTATTTAAAGCACATGCACTCATAAATATAATACTGTAAAGAAATCGCATCTTAAGTATTACCGACGTGAGAGACAACTAAAAAAATTACACTTTTGCAATTTTTGAAAAAACAAAAGAATTGAATAATGTGGCGTTTCGGGGTTTGCCGTATAGGGTTTGCTTGACACTAACCGTACAAAAAATTTAAAGAAAAATTTGGAGCCGTTTTTGAGAAAATCAGGTTTTTGCAATTTTTTAAAATTGCAAATATTGCACGAAAACTACTTAACTTTTTAAGACTTGGCATGACCGTTATGAAAGAACTATTATTATCATTATTATTACTAGCAGTAGTAGCTTAGTAGAAGTTTCAGCAACTTGCTGAATGACACTGCACTAGGCAGATTATAAATCCCGAAGGCTTCGGACTCCCGAACTATTCATGGACAACAAATTTCATTTGAAGGAAAAATCTGTCTTCAATTTTGTAGTTGTAGGAAGACTCCGAAAAAATTCAAATTCTGGCAATTTTCGAAAATTCAGGGTTAACCGTGAAAATCGGACCTATCCTTTTTAAAAATTGGTTTTTAAAATTTTAAAATGTTCCTAGGGCTTCATGTACAGTACCCCCAAATTTTAAAAAAATCTTTTTCAAAATATCCAAACTTCAACTAGTCCCAGATGAACAGGAGTCTCTTAAATTTGGAAACGATCGTACGTGTGGTAGGTGCTAGTGGTGTTCACGGACGGACGGACGGACGGACGGACGGACGGACGGACGGACGGACGGACGGACGGACAGACGTTTTGAAAAAGAAGAAGAAAAAAAAACACTTTTTCAGTATGAGGGGACCCCGAAACGTGTAGTTCCGTTGAAATTTGAAATCTCGAAATCGATTTTCCGCAGCATTACATAACTTTCTCTTTACTATGTATATTACTCCGTATGCACTCGCACTATGCTCTCGTATTCGTATGTATACGAGAAAGTAAAAATTAAGAAAAAATGAGAATTCATTATTTTTTAACTAACTTTTCAGGCCACAAGCTTCTCTCTGTTACATCGTCCCAGCTATCTTCTTCTTCTGAAAAACATTCCAATAACGACGCTTTGTTTTCTTTAACGCTGTTCACAACTCGGGACTGAAAGTTCAGTGTTATTGAAACAGTGGGAGTGCGACTACTCCACACTGAACTAACAAGTCACTACGTGTTGGCGGAGAAGAAAAGAATGTTGTGAATCCTGTTTTGTTCGCAAAAAACAACTTTACTTTTACGTTTTGCGAACAAGCCTGTTTGATAACCAAATTAAGTTGGTGGGCGTAGCAATGAACATACCTGGCACGAGGAAATGTTTCTTTCAAAAGGGTTTGAACACCCTCTTTTTACCACTCATTTCCTCGGCTCCACCATATGATTGAAAAATGAGCTTTTGTTGTATGTTAAAATTTTCTTATCTCATCTTCAGGCGGCGGCGATGGTGTAACGGTTAGCGTATCGGACTGTTATACATATCGGACAAATTAAGTTGGCGGGTTCGAACCCGATCGAAGTCGTGGGTTTTTAAAGGCGAAAAAATCCTTCGTACGCCTTCCTTCGGAGGGGAAGTAAAGCCGGCTGTCCCATGTTAGTAACAGTATGAAAAAGAAAATGCAGAGGCCTAAATGATGCCTCTGAGCTAAATTTAAATCGCCTGTTTCGTCGCCCAAGTAATATTCTTTCTTTCATGGTTGGTGAAAGAAGCGTAGCGAAATTTGCGTGGTCAGACGGAAGAGCAGGCCTCATGGCCTGAGTCTCGCCACCTAAAATAAGGCACTTTCAATTCCATTCAGTATTTCACAGAGCCCAATTGCTGTACGATTGAGCAACTCTACAAAAGAAAGAAATCTTTCGACAGGTTTGCATCTCTTAAAATATAGCAAAATTAAGACAATTTGACTTCGACTTGTTATGTCAGTGGTTTCATCGGCCTGCAGAGTAACAAAATGTCTTTCTTCCCTTTCTTCAAATACACTTCAAACGTACAATCTAGCAGCTCGTTCTGTGTCAAGTGAGAGTTATATTTACAAACAGAGGAATTGTTTAAATGATCATCACACTATATTACATTATTGTGATATGAATCACACAATGATTGTCGAGTAACGATAAGTCTAAAAAAATACCACGGTTTTTTTAATCTTCGGATTCATCATGCCCCCTTAGTGCTGGTTCATGAGTGCCATTGAATTTTAAACACTCAATCACTCTACCTAAAATATATCAATTTTTGGCGACTTGTTCATTGTTTCTGGATTGAAATTTTGACCGCCGAATCAATCTATGCAGCAATGTTCACAGTTCCAAAAGTTTTAAATTTGCAAGCATTTTCTAAATGCAATGCACTTTCTTCCTTTTGCTCAAATGTTTCATATCCTTACAGCCTACTGTCGTTCACAATCCCTTACCACCAAATAATAAACAATAAAATCAAGATAAGTTTTGTTTTTCTTTACTCACAGTCAACCATGACTTTTACTAAAACCACGAATTACAGAATGTTCTTTTCTTCCCATCAACTTGTGTAAATGAAAAATCACTCGGTTGATGTGCCCCTAACCGTTTAATATCAATTTTTTCTTCAAGTCTCAGTGAAGAAAACGGGAAAAGGCGTATTGAATCCACTGTGTTCATCTTACAGCGCGCAGAACTTTCACGTGCACTTTGGAAACGGCGCCGCCAGACTGCCGTTCTCTGAGAAGGGCCGCTGGTGCGGGCCCCTAGGAATGCGAAAATTAGCAAGCAGTGATCGCGTCCAAGACGAAAGCGCGCTGACCTTGTAAAGGGAGTGGAGATACAGCTTTGGGGCCCATGCAGGCCGGGCCCCGTGAGCACTACTAACGCTATCTTTGAGTGTGGCAAGTAACTATGATCCCCCAATTCTTGGTAATTAGGACTTGGAATGAGTTCTGGGGACGAATTGACGATCTTCACGAATAAACAATACCAATAAAGTACTGCAATTATCACAAAGAGATTACTGTAAGGATAAATAACCATTTTTGTGTATTTATTAAATATTGGTGGGGCCCGGACCCTTAGGACGAGCCGCCCCTGAAGATACATTTATTTTGAGTGAAGGAATATCTTAAAAATTACTGGAGAGTGATTTACACTTGAGCAAAGGCCCTAAAACATCAAACTTAGTTTATAAGAATTCTCTACCTAACCAGCAAAATGTTTGAAACTAAAATATAACACAGTAAAACCTGTATAAGCCAAAAAACCTGTCTAAACCGGAAACTTTCTCCGACCCGTGAAATTAAACGGCATTTTACACAGCATAAAACGGAACCAATTCAACGCGCAAATGGAACGGTTTTTCATGTCCTGCAGGGGGGAAAATCGTTATAAAACATAACTCCTGTGAATTTAATGCAATTGGAAAAGAGACGCGAGATGTTCTTAATGAAATAAATGCACTTGCAAGCTTGTTTTAAATTCTTTATCCCTGTGACGGGATTTAGTCGTGGCAGTCAGACATTGAAGGAGACGGTCTTCAGCTGTCAGCGTAGAATTCGACTTTAAGGTCGCTTGTCTCTCAAGGCGTCGGTCTTAGGGGAAGTCCCTCTCTCCCGACTCTCTGAGCGTGGGAAGGCGTAGGGCATGGCTTCTATTCACGTGTCAGCATTGCTCAAGACCATGTGAGTGTATCAAAAAGTCATAGTACTGGGTCGTGACGTATTATGCTTTGAAAGTTAGCAAGCAGTCCGAATGCAGCCAGAAGTTTGTGTTTTTCAACTACAATAAGAAACAGTCATTGAGTGTTTAATATTCATTTATTGATGATTACTTCCACAAATACGTTATATGTTAATGAATTTTGATAATTACAATAAGTCATGTAATTTACTGCTTACAGGGCAGAAACGTCAATATTGTCATAAAACGGGCAACCTTGCATAAAATGGAAACTTCCCAAAACATTTTTTTTGGGGTCCCGATCGATTCCGGCTTAGGCAGATTTTACTGTAATTCCAAATTCTTAATAAAGGCATTAGAAATTCTTTGTATTTGTTGGATGAAATCAACAATATTTGTTCACATATTCCTATGAATTTGTTAATGTTGTCCACAATAGTAACAAAATAACTCTGATCTTAAAGTACAGACAATTACTTTTATTAAGTTGCCACACACGTTCTGGTTGAACTTTCGGTGCTTCCTCAGGACTGCACAATTGAACTAGAGGTGCTACAGAATTGCAAAGTTTCTCGTAGCAATTTTTTCTAATTTGGTGTAGACTGGAATTAAGGTGTTGCTTCATTCTCTGGTCAGCTGCCATCTATCGACGCCGAAAGTTTTTTTGACATTTTCTCAACTTTCGGTTTCTTAATAGTATAACCGAAATATTACTTTAAGAATATTAAAGTACAGTAAAACCTCGTCCTAAATAGAAATTTTCATTGAAAATTGTGAAACCATTTTTAAGAAAACAGCGATTAACCATTACTGTAAATGCGAAATTTGAAGCTTTTTTACAGGAATCTATCGAGTTTTCGAAAAACTTCATTTGAAGTCCTTTGAAGTACTTCCACTCACAAATTAAATAATAATATACACAAATCCATTGAAATGTGCGTATTAACGCCGTGAGAGATATTTAAAAAAACAACAAAAGAATACACGAAAATGAACTTAACGTCATATTAAACAGTGCAATTAGCACTATTCGTTGGAAAAAATTGGAGCGATCTTCGAGAAAATTGCGTTTGAGCGTTTCTGAAAATTCGGAATTTTGAGTTCATTTTTACACAAAACTGATGAGTTCTCGAGAAACTTTATTTTACATTACTTAAAGCACATGTACTCATAAATCTAATAATGTGAAGAAATCCCCTCTAATGGAAATATTACCAACGTGAGAGACAAGTAGAAAAATTACATTTTTGTAATTTTTGAAAAAAAAAAAAAGAATAGAACAATATGGCGTTTGTTACCGTATAGGGTTTGTTTGGCACTAACCGTACAAAACATTTGGAGCCGTTTTTGAGAATACCTTGTTTTGTAATTTTTTAAAATTGCAAATATTGCACAAAAACTACTAAAATTTTCAAAAAAGCGTACATGACCTTAATGAAAGAACTGTTCATGGGCAAAAAATTTTATTTGAAGTAAAAATCTGTTTTCAATTTTATAGTTGTAGGAAGACACCAAACAAAAATTCATATTTTTGCAATTTTCGAAAATTTAGTTAACTGTGAAAATCGGACCTACGCCACCTTTATATGTGTAGTTTACTCTATTCTTACACGAATTTTAAAGAAAAAAATTGGAGCCGTTTTAGAAGATTTTGAAAATGTCCAGGGGGCTTTATGTAAAGTACCTCCAAATTTTAAAAAATGGTTTTCAATATTTCTAAGCTTCAACTAGAGCCAGATGGACAAGGGATTCTTCAATTTGGAAGTGATCGTACGTGTACTTTAGGCGGTAGCAGTGTCGCAGACGGACGTTTTGCTTGCGAATTATTTCTGTCGTGTCATACAACACTTCCCTTGCTCCCAGGAGCCAACGGGTGGACTGAGTAGCTCCGAGGCCCCTGGTACCTATCCTAAGTAATTCCGTCCTTTGTTCCTTCATAGGGTAGGCAGAGCTCTTAGCCCCGGGAAGGCGGACTGTCTATGGGAGGTCAGCCCGAAATATTGCCCAGTACGCCCGAAGACAGAGATGGCAGCCCCACCATCGAGCTTAACCTGCGCTGCGCTCGTAACGCGGCCAGGGGATGATGATGATGATGATGACAATAATAATAATATTTATTGTCACATATACAATTTTAATCGTGTATGACGAGTCAGATATGATGTATGCAGGAGAACAAGTGTTCCTGGGCTCCAGGTATTAGTTTTCTCTTACTATACACTATGAGTAAAGGTAAAGCAGTATTTTAATATAAAAACATAGGATAAGGAATAAACACCTCTATGTGAAAGAACTGGAAGCGACATTCAGTTTTGATTTTTAAATACACTGCTAACAATGTTTAACCCTCCACTCTTCTCATGTATACCAATAGGGAACTCAAGAAGACAGGTAGAGTGAAGTAACAGATACTGACCAGAAATCAAAGCAAGGGGGCCACCTCAGCATTTGCTCAACGAATCAAGGGAAACGAGACAAAAAACCCTGATTGAGTTGGTGTCACTGATCTTACAATACTTGTACGTGGAAAAGAAACCTTGTTAGAAATGGAATTACAGCCCACTCAAGTAGACATTGCAATCGTACCTGAAACAATGAAGAAGTTACAAAGTTTGACAGAATTTAAAGAATATATTTTAATTTACTGTGGCGTAGAGCGTGAGAAGAGAGCATCTGCTGGTATAGGAATAACGATTAAAAAGAAACTCAAAAACAAAATAGATGGATATACATTCATAAATGAAAGAATGATAAAATTGAGATGCAAAATGAAAAGAAGTTGAGAAGTTTTATGAAGAACTTCAAGATGCTGTTGACAAAGTCCCTAGAAATGATTACCTGATTGTTGCCAGGGATTTGAATGTAAGTTGGAAATGCCTCAATCAGTGGAATTGTGGATACAAATGGAGAAGAAATCTGTAATAGAAATGGGCAAACACTTAAGGACTTTGCATCATTAAATTCATTGAAGATCACTAACACATTCATTCCCCATAAAGAAATCCACAAAACAACTTGGAGTGCATGGGGAAGACGATCAATTATTGATTGCGTGCTAGTTAATAAGAAAATGGGCTCTTTAGTACAAGATGTGAGGGCTGTACAGAGAGTGTGAGTGTGAGATGAGAGGTTAGTACAGAGGCTACGATGTTGATACTAATCATTTCTTATTGACATCCAAAATACTTTTACACTACAAATATCGTTACTCTCCTGTAAACAAAACAAAAACACGAAAAGAAGTATTTAAAGTGCATTTGTTGCAGGAAGATAGTATATCTTTAGCAACAAAGAATGGATCAACACTTACGTGAAATGCCTGAAAGTCAAAACATCAATGTGAGGTGGAATAATCTGAAATGTGTCATTTTGCAAGCAGCAGAAGAAGCTTTGGGAAAAAGGAAGAAGAGAAGAAATAAACTGTGGTCTAAGAATATGGAATGAAAACTTAGCAAATCTCATATGGAAAAAGAAGAATGCCTATCTACATTATCTTTCCTCTCGATCTCTTCATGATAAACAAGAATATAAAAGATCATCAACAGTCAAGAAAGGAGTGCAGCGTATGAATTGCCAGAGCTGGGAAACATTTCTTAGTGAAATGAAACATGATCTGCATGGAAGACAGACAAAAGCCTACAAAATATTAAAACAACTTGATAAGAATGAGGAAGACAATATAAAACTTAATTTGATTTTGGATGACAAGTGGCTTCATTATCTTGCAAATCTATGGACAAGTGAGGACCAGGAAGAAGGGGAAATAGCTTTCAAGGAAGAAATAGTTGACCAGATAACAATAGACGAGTTGAAGTGGGTTCTTAAACACATTAAAAACAGAAAAGCATCCAGCTCAGAAAACATCAACAATGAACTTTTCAAATATGCTTCTGAAAGATTTTCCCTAGAGCTGCTGGACTTTCTTCATACTTGCTGAATATATGGTCACATCCCAGAAGAATGGAGGACTGTTGTGGTCGTCCCCTTATATACTTTTTTTAAAAAGGGTGATAGGAAGAACTGCTCTAACTACAGAGGGATAAGCCTTTTGAATTCCGGATACAAAATATACACCAAAATTATAAATCAGAGGCTAGCACCTATTTCAGAGGTGCTCTTATTAGAGGAGCAAAATGGGTATAGGAAAGGCAGGTCTTGTATTGACTGCATATTTACAGTCTCACAGATAATAGAAAAGCATAGAGAGTATAATGTTCCCACGTTCTTAGCATTTGTAGATTTAGAAAAGGCATACGACACTGTTAATCAAACAAAATTGTGAGAGTTGTTGCTAAGAAGAGAAATTCCACATCTAGTAATAGCCATTCGTAGTATGTATGTGAATACTACTATAAGATAAATACAGGAGTGGACCAAGTAATGAAACAGAATAATTAATCGGCGTAAGACAGGGGTGTTCCATGTCACTCATTTTTTTAATTTATATTTTGATGTGATTAGGCGATGGGAAAGCCCATTGAAAACAAATTTTATCAGAAAAATTGCCTTGAATACATTACTATTTGCAGATGACCAGGCTATCCTAACACATTTGGAAGAAAATCTACAAAGAGCCCTTTTTAGTCTTTTTAACATCGCTAAAGATTTTAATTTAAAATTATCCTTATTCAAAACCAAAGTCGGTTTTAAAGGAGACTTTCTGCTTTGAGCAAAGATTGAAATAAATGATAATGTAATTGAACAAGTCTCAAATTTTGTTCTAAAGGCCTAGAACAAAAACTCTCTAAATTCCTGCAGCTACTTGGTACAATGAACCAATATCTTCTGAAGAAAGTAGGAAAAGACACTTCTTAAATTCTATAGAACTATGGCGGTTCCAGTCCTCTTGTATGGTTCAGAGGCATTGACAATAAAAATTCAACAGAGAAAAAAGATTGAAGCAGAAGAAATGAGGTTGCTGAGACCCATAGTGGGATTCTCTTTGAGGGACCACAAGAAAAATGAAGACATTGGGTCAAAACTTCAAGTTTGCAATATAGGCCAAATATTAGGTTCACATAGATCGCAATGGTACGGCCATCTTCAGAGAATGGATAGTTCACGCATCCCTCTTCAAAGTTTTGGATAGAGACCGCAAAGCAGAAGAAATGCAGGACGTCCACGACTGCGATGAAATGATCAAATGAAACTCCTGGAGATGGAACAGGCCTAAAGGCCTAATCCATGCTATATATGATGATGATATATGAGTGTATAGGAGAAAGTATAACAACATACAGCACAGGACAAAATAATGTTTCAACATGTACAGATTTCTGACCCTTTCATTTGTCTAATACTTTAAATATAGAGTATCTTGTACTAAAAACATAATTACAACAGGAATGTCTGCCTTTCATTGTTGTTGCCACTTCAGGGAACCATAAAAAAAACGAACACTTGACTGGGATGCTCTCACTCAATTTGCAATGCCTTCCCTGCCAAAATCTGGAGAGCATTCACACAACTATAATTTTATTGTGAATATGCTATGGTTGGTGATAAGAATACAATGAAATTAGCATATTTGAACCAACTTGAGAATGATATCTACAGGAGTGTGTAACTGTTTGTGTTTACAGTCGATGCGCCAGAGCCAGAGATATAAGGATACTCAACTCACAATGAAAAATGGGTCCGTGTCAATCTGTAGCAGGAAAAAAAACATAATTTATTTCATCACAAACCTAGTATCTTCCCAGTGAATATTTTAAACTGTATTTGGACATGTGTGCACTTCATATTGGAAGATATAAAACTGTCCTTTTCTCTGCAGAAGGATTCAAAATTTTAATCAAATTCTTTGTAAGGGCAGAAATTTAGTACTCTAATTTTCATATAAATCATGTAATTTAACTTAAGTAGGTTCTCAGAATATATTCCAAATAAAATTATTTTCGAAGTAAGAAGCAACTACCACCATAATGAACAATATTGTAGATACTTATGGTTCATCAATTGTTTAAGTAGACTTTATTGCAAAAAAAGAATAAAAATGTTTAAATTCAGCAAGTACTAAAAATTTGATTGAAAAAGAAAGCCTTTTTTATTGTATTCTTGAACTAGAACTGTAAAAATGACAACAAAAAACAACAATTTAACATGACAAAAATAAAATAGCGAGTACAAATTTTGCACACTGTGTCTCTGAAGTTATATTTCATCAGCCAACTCTGTAGAAGCAGTATCAGAGTCTGAAGCCTTAAGTGTCCTGGAGGCTGTCAAAGAGACTGTCCGTGTCACCAGACGATTCTCTGACACTGTCCGGACCAACACTTATTATGATGTCATCAACAGAATTTTCAAACAAAGCATCCCTATCCCAATAGATTTTGCTATTTTATTGGTATGCGTGATAGCTTTTTCCCAGTCTTCAATTGTTATTTTATCAACTGCTTCTGATGTCATTATTTTTAAATTAGAAAAAGACACTTGATACAGGCTTCCTTTGCTCACTTTCATTTTTACTCGCACAAAATTTAATTACATTATAGGCAAGGTGTCTTGCCAGTCCGCGAAGTGTCACACCTCAATGAAAACTCATACATCCCAAAGCTACATCGATAGACAACTTACTTCACACTGTTTGCGACTTTTGTTAGCAACACTGACTGTGTAGATCCGTGCTTACATTGTTAGTTCCACAATGCGCTGCAATCGCCTCTTCATTCTTTGCTTGGTTCAGTAATATGTTTAAGAAATGAATGTCGTTCTCCACATTAGGCCCAAAATTATGACTAAATTTCTGGCATGACAGTAGGAATTAGTTTTAACAAAGCAAACTTCAAGTGAATTTAAATAGGAACAATCGTGCCTTGTTGAACCATGCAATACAGAAATTATAAAACTTTTAATGTGCAATCATGGGACAGCAATTCTGATAATTATACAATTGTTTTGTTTACCCATGATCTTCAAATATTGTCTAACCCCCAGAAAGCAAAAAGCATTAAAAAGGCACTTGAGGAACATACTGAATTAAATAAAAATAACATTTTTCTGCAAATAGTGTATATTTTTATAAAGTTCCATGCACTAAGAAAGCCCTTTAAGGAATTAAAACAAAAAGCAGACTGATGTAGGAACTGATAAAATACAATACAATACATTACAATACAATACACAGTTCTTATAAAATCTCAATAAATACATTTTTATACATGTATATTTATTTATAGGCATATGCCAATAGAGAGAATGTTGTGAATAGAATGTGAGTATATAGGAGCCTAAAGAGCACTTAGAACTACTTGGAGCAGGCTCCTTGATAATGACACGATACACAGTCCCACATAGGGCAGGCCACAACTGATTGACGTTTAACTTGACGTTTAAAAGAACTGAAGTTGCTTTCTGGTCCCTCAAACAATTATCATAAAATACATATTCACTCATACATTTCAACATTGAGGATTGTAAAGTTGATAAATGCTTAAATGAAAACGAATTAACAAAAAACAAAGACAATAAATAAGAGGACTTCCTCTACAAAACATTTCACAGGACAACATTTTACACTTAAGTTTTTCTACTTGAAATTAATGTAGGAAAGAAAATGCAAAATATCCTCAAAACAATACCTCATATATATATTTACATCAAATGAAGAGCTGCAGCACTATTCCACAGTAATTTCAATGGATGAAAGCTAAATATTATTTGTAGTGGACTTTGAAAAAACACGAACCTTGCAGTTGGGACCATCCTAATTTGCACAAAATTATCCATTGACTAGAAACCCTGTAAGAGACTGGAAATATCCATGTCCTTGAAGTTATCGTTGTGTGAATTTGGAAGGCCCCGTATTGATATTGACAGATTTGTTTCATTGCGCACAAGCAATGACCTGCAGTTATGTCATTACGTCTCAAAGTGTCGATAAATTGCAGTGACATATGCCATCACTTGGTTCCAGTCTGGCCTCTCCAGCTGGATCATGTCAGAGACGTTCTGCAATACAAACACACACACATCAAGGGACACACTCACAATGAGAAAACACATTTGAATTATTGTCATTAATTTCATTCCAAGCTGCCTTTTGGTCTTATAACAATAGGGAGTTTTTGCACCCTCCAATGTTAAAGCAATCAACAGCACTATCAATCTTCTGCACATGTACAGTTTGAGTTTTGCATCTGCGTGTGTGCAGAAAATAGAGATTGCAGTCGATTGCTGTCAGCTATGGCATGCAAAAACTTCCTAATTAAACAACACTTGAGTGTTTCTTTACAATTACGAAGAAATAAATAAAGAACGAAAGGAAGAGAAGGAAAAAACATAAATAAATAAATAAATAAAATCTGGTAGTTGACTACCAGACACCCGGGGACTTCAGAGAAACCACAAAGGTTTGACATTAGAGTCTTGGTGTATGAAGTCCCTGCTACAGAACAAAAAGTGATAAACTTACCAAAGTAGTAGGAATCCCTACAGACTCTGCTGCCGCAAATGCTAAGGTGAAATTGCGCCTTTTCTCTGAAGGCGAGAGTGTGTCGTAAGGCACCCGATCAGGCAGGTAGGAGTGCAGAAGAGCACACAGCGCAAGCCCATCATTCCAAGAACTGGAGAAGTTTGTTATGTCTATGTTCCGGTAGCCAACAGTTTTGTGCTGGCACCACTTGAGCAATGCATTGCGTTTTGAACCTCCGTTACGAACTAGCAGCCACAGAGGGTCCTTACGCTCACCTGCACCAAGCACAAATAGTAGATTCATTCTTAATCTCCCACAAGCACAAGTTTGCAATTTTAGAAAGAAATAGAAGAAAACAAATAAAATAACATTATTGGTAAATGGAATTAATTGACAAAAATTTGAAGTTCATATAATATTGTAATGCGACTGGCTGTTTGCACAAATGTCAAGTATACATGAGGGACGTCCAATAATTAACCAGACAAATGGACATGGAGAGAAAACAATGAATTCAATGTCAACGAAACATTCTGAAGCACAGTTAGCAACCTTGGGAACACATTTATTCAGCTGTTTGAACATAAACATTAGTTCTTATGATAATTTCAAAAGGTAAAATGTTGAAACAAAGCTGTGAGAAGTGTTGTAACTTGATACTGGTCTCCATCACTGGAAAACCAGTTGAAGTTTTGACTCTCACTCTGAAAATTGCAACAATGAGGACATTCAGAAGGATAGGTGAATCAAAATTTCTAAAATTGGTAGTTTATGTAATGTTAAGAGTTGAAAGTGTGCATGCACTCATTCATGCTCTGACATGAATATGCACATGCACTCCCCTATAGAAGTTGGCTTGGAAGGTGTTGCCCTGTCTCCCTTTCAGCCCAACCTCACCTGAGCCAGCCCTCTCAAAGACTTAGCAGTATACATATGGTTCAAACAGCAATGCAAAGATTTCTATGCTTTGGGTATAAAGAAGCCCACAGAACAGTGGGGTATGTGTCTAAATGTTCCTGGAGACTATATTTCAAAGTTGTGCAAGTTTCATTGTCATCGAATAAGTTGTTTCTTTTCTACTCCAATTTGACTCATTAATTACTGAATGCCTCTCATACTTATTTTAATTGGTTCATACTAAGCTGGAGATGTAATGCTAAGGATCAACCTCAAACAATTTTCCCATTCTGAAATGAAAATTAACTAAAAACATATTTCAAGGATTCTAGTTCCACTTACTGAGGTCACTATAGCTGCTTCTCCGTGTAAAATCAGACACAACTGAAGATACTGGGGGCAGAGATTTTGTGCTGGTTAAAATTGAACTAGAAACCTCTTCACTTTTTGTCACAGGTTTATCTGCTGCACAAAATGTACAAAATGTACCACAATGTAAGACATGAATCAGAAACTAGAGCTCAGAACAAGCATTGTAAATGATAAATGCACTTCAAAAGAACTTCACAAGCCGTTAGTCAGAAATCTTTAATACACAATATAAAATTCATATAATTAATAATTGTTTCAATCTGATAAACTTTGTAAGGCATGCAAATTTCATAACAGTTAACAGAATTATAGGCAATCAAGTGAAAATCAAAGGACAATTATTCACATTACATTTATTAAAATCATAAATTATTTAATAAATTACATGTACATTTTGTGGTAATTCAATCACATCTTCAGGTACACAATCTGTAAATTGAGAATAAACACGTAGTTTACGAAAATTAATAACCTACTGATTAAAATGAGCAACACTTTTTAACCTGTTGAGAACATAAACACAAAGGTAAAAACATGGAGAGGTAGACATGAACTCACCTTCATGAATGTATTACGTAATATTGAAATAATGTCAGTTACTTATGTTACAAAATAAGTCCTGGACTACCTTTCCTTCTCCACATTTTTATCTCTGTGCTTTTGTTATCAACTATTAAACAAGTTGTTAATTTTAATCAATTGTTAATTAGTTTACTTAATCTTTGCACATACTCTTAATTTACAGATTATGTAATTGAAGAAGTGTTTGACTATTATTACAAAACATTGCACATGTAATTTATTAAATATTTTACAATTTTAATAAATGTATGGGAAGAATTGTTTTTTTATTTACCCTTGACTGTCTATAAATTCTGAAGACTTATGAAATTTCCAAAAAAATACATATAGTAAAGAAACTTATCAGGCTATCACAAACATCCAAGTTTGCCAGTTCAATTTATTTTAACTTCAGAATAATGTAATATTTGTTCTCAAATTGCACACAGTTATAATCCTTAATTAAGAAATTAATTTAATTTTTTTGTTTAAGAGTAAAGACTAACTCTGAAAATTGACAGGAGCATGTGTAAAAGGGGACAAGTCAAGCTTTTGTCCAAAAAGAGTATGTCGGGACATTGCTTTACTATGATACTATCATTGTGTATAGGGGGATAAGTGACATTTCAATTTGCCATTACATTTTAATGGCAAAATTGCAATTACACTTATCCCTTATACACAATGATGGTGTTGTACTAAAGCTAAGTCCTAGCATACTCAATTTGGACAAACTTGACTTTTCTCCTTTAACAAGTGCACCTGCCAATTATTTTTTAATTTCTGATACATTAATACATTACATACAATACATAAAATACATTACCTGTAAGGGTAGGGTTTGTAAGTTTGCGTAAACTTGTCTGATTATTCAATTGTTGCTGATCCCGCAGAGGAGCTTTTGGGGGTAGCAAATTGTTACTGCTTTCTGAAGTGGGGATTTCTGAAACAACTCTGCGTACTTGTGTGGGCGTTGGAGTAGTCGCATCCCCAACACTGGAAGTTGAACCACTGCGGCTTCGTCCACCTGTATCCATTTTCAGAGTTTACATTTACAAGAGAGGGAAATATCATATTATGGAATCTTAAAAAAGGTTTATGCAAAAATGTTTAATACTTCAGAAATATCAATAAAATAAAGTCCTAACACTAAAAAATATAAAGAAATGAACTGTAACATTCCCAAAACCAGGAGTCCAACCAGTATTTTGTGAGAGCAGTTTGTTCTGTAGTTTTTAAGAATAAGGAGTTTGATAAATTACAAAAAATTTAATGACACAAATACATGGTTATAAATGAGCAATAAAATTTTAGTAGTTTCCAAAATAACATGCTGAATTACAGTTGCCTAACAAAACTATAAGCTCAAGTGAGTTAATCAGTTAAACTAGATTGAGAAAAGAGAACTTGAGTTCAGTTCAGATTTTCACTCACCAATCTTGGTAGTTTTAGAAGCATTTTCAATGCTTTCAACTAGTGTTTTAACAGACAATTGGCTATCTTGCCGAGAGACACCTGTTGATCGCACCCTGAGTGTGGGGAGTTCAACAGTGCTGTCTGACACTGGCCGGGGCTGAGGCGGCACAGAAGCAATTGCTGGAGCAGGTTTCTGTTGAGCTGAAAGAAAGACGCAAAGCATCCTACACTAATTGCCTCACAGAAGCCACAAAATCTTAATTTAAAAAAATTGGTTTATAGGTATTCCAAAGGTTTGGATAAATGGTATTAGAAGGTTGAATGGTTTTGTTTTAACCAACAATTTATTCATTTAATGAACAGCACCTAACGTCTTACTCATCAGATCTAATCGCACATTTAAGACCATGAAGTATAGAACAAAATTTTAAATAAAAAGATATATGTTATAAAAAATAATTCTGAAACTTATAGTATTGATTTTTAATTTTTAATTTTGAATTTTCTCTTACTCATACATGCTTGATGTCTTATTCAAATATTTATGAGCTCTAGTGATGATGAATTATCCATCAAAATCTGCTCATAAAATAAATAAAATTGTTGAAGACAATACCATTTATTTAAATCCATTAATTTAAAAATTATATTGGCGAAAAATTATCCTTTAATCTAAAAATAAACATTGTTTTCCATCCCATTTAACACACACAGCACCCAATATAAATTCAAATATTGTATTTTTTCTGAGACTTAAAATGAACCAATGACAATTTATTGCCAGTGCATTATTTAAATTGCTTCCACAATATCAAGAATTAAATATGAAAATCAATTTCTTATTAAAAAATTATTCCATACTACATTTGAAGCAACATCATTACTTAATTTTTTGTTAAAAAAAAATAATTTCAATTTAAACATTTATATAAACCAACATTATACCCAATTTTAGAAATTCAACCCAAATATTAACAACCAATTCTGATTCACAGCACATTTCAATTTGCAACTGATTGAAAAGCATCCATGTAAGAGGCTCTAGGCACCCACATGTTGCATGCACTGAATAACTGAAAGATGACATCACTTGGACACAAAAGCAAAATAATTCATCAAGAGATAAGAAACTAAGCAAAAGAAGACAAGGCAACAACACAACGGAGAAGGGTAAAACAAATGCTTCTCAAGCAATAACAGCAGACTGAACACTCCCTTTTAAAACATCTACATCACAAAGACAAGTTTCCGTTAAGCCCCACTGGACACAGAGCAAAAGAGCAAATGTTCAGCTCACTCACAAGAGTTGGGTCGTGGTAGTGAGATGTGACCTTTGGAAGATATTCGCCGCAATTGCACCTCATACGCCGGCTGGTTCTCCTTAAACCAACTGGACCAGCCAGCTTGATCACTATATGGAGGAACAATTGCCAATGATGGTAAAGGCTGAGTAGGATTTTCATCTTGCATTGGAAGGAAGCTGAAGGAAATGTTATCCAAATGTGGATCTGAAAAGGACTTCTTCTTGATCTTAGCCTCAGGTTTCTCAGGGGACTGATACATGTACTTAAAAGATGGAGGCAAGAGGGACCTTCTCATTCTTGGCTCGAGACCTATGAATCCTTTTGTCACTGGTGCCCTCCTTTGAAGACGCTGAGACCGAAATGGAGGGGCGTTTCTGTGTTCGCTCCGGTCTTCTAATATGGAATCTAGAGATCTCACTTTATGCAAGCGACCTGATGTTCCCTTCGAAACTCTTCCCATAAACAAATCATCTTGTGCTTTAAAAGGCTTCAAAATTCCAATTCGCCTTTGAGATCCCTGAACTGACTTCTCTGTATTGTTTATCTTTTGACCTTGTGATCGAGACCCAGTAATACTCTCACGGAAAGCAGCTAGTTTTTGTTTTGGTTCTGAAAGCAACTTATCCTTCAATGACCGAATACTTGAGAACAGTCCACCTTTGGGTGAACTTTTGGGTGAAGCAGTTGGATCCTCAGTAGAACTAGGAACGTTATTAGTATCAGAACTCAATGGAGTCCAATCTGTATCTCTGCTTTGACTGAAAGTACTGTTAATTAAAAATTCTCCACTGGGTATTCTTGTATTATCTCCAATTCTAGCAAACATTGATGATCTTTGTGGTTTGAACTCAATATATTCATCATCAGATGCACTACCCAAAATTTCCAACTGTCTTTTTTCAATTTCGCGTAAGTGTGAATTCAGAGTGTTTGTTTTCACATCCGATAAAGCTGAAAGAGCATTAGGAACCGACTGAGATTGAAAGGGTCGGTGGGAAGGATCAATTTTTGCATATAAACCTTCAGGGTGAACATTTACGTATTCAGGACTTGAAGAAGCACTTGGCAGTGAGAATCTGCTGTCTCCAATAATTTCATAATGTGAATCTTCAGCTTTTGTAAGACTGATGTTTTCTTTTGGAAATGTGTTTGTAAGTTCGGTATCGAAAATTATCAGGTCATCAAAAGTAATATTTTTCTTTTTATTTGCATTCTTGACAACTGTTGCATATAATGGTTCCACAAAAATAGTTGAACTTTTATTAGCAGTAAAGAGTAATTCTTCAAATTTTGGTGGAGCAACATTTAAATCAGATGTGTCAGTTTGCTTGTCTATTAGCTCTTTTATGGCAATAGACTTCACCTCTGCCTTTAACTGAATTTTTCTGGGATGGGTTGTGTCTGACCAACGAGTGTGTTTCTTATGAACTTCTGGAATGCTCATGATATTTCGAGGATTGCATTGCTGCTGTTTCTTCAACAAACGTCTGACATATTTGTTTGATGTATGGCTGCGTACACTGGGCAACAAAACAGGTTCTGATCTTGGGCGTTTCCTAAGGACATGCCTCCTCTCTTGTGTAACATCTGGCAGGCTCACGGACCTCTCTCTCAACATTACTGGTTGCAGAATATCCAGTTCTCCTGCCTTCAAGCGGACGGGGAAATAATCCAAGACACTACCTATAACATCACCATACCCTACCACACTTTAATGAGTTGCCTGACTCTTTACAAACAGAAACATTCACTTCAAAGTAGTGAATCATTTTAAGTACATACAAAATATAAATAATTTAATAAAACTAATTAATTTTGAATTTAGTAAAATAATATATGGTCCACGTCTCCAAAGAGAACATGTTTCCCTTGCTGTGACTGAAACTAATAACTTTGAAATGTTTAGAAACATTGAAATCTGCACAACACATAAATATTAATTGACTAAATTTTAATGTTTGCCTCAATCATGGATCTTACATATTTTTATAAGATTATTAATTGTCAAATTGATTGTCCAGAAATACTAGATCAATTTTATCCATCCAAAACTTGGCTTGAAATCCAAAGAGTGTTAAACTCTGTGAAGACTTCTAAAAACTACTTACATCACAGTTCAAAAAACAGAATAGCAAACCCGGTAAATGAATATCGTTCTGATATAAATTTTGTTGTAGAATCTACATCATCATTTTTGTCAAATTAAAAAAATTGTATACTTTCTAAACAATGATAAATAATATTTTGATTATACACTTTGATAATTGTTGCTTTTTTTTTTTTTGGAATAATCATTATTAAAATTATTTATTGCTTTATAATTTAATATATGAATTATTACTTATTTGTCCAAAGCCGATTGGCGTAGATAAATAAAAAAAAATAGAATAAAATAATCTCGGTTACTAATAAACAAGTTCAACCTGTGATGTTATACATACAATCTAACCTGTGTGATGGTTTTCCAAAGTTAAAAAATCATCAGCCCTTAAGATACTCATCTACAGTGAAATCTCAGTATAATAGACTTCAGTATTACTTACATTTCAGTTTTACGTACATATTTTTTTTTTTCCTTTTTCGAAAAATATATTGATAATTTATTTTAGTTTTATATTTTCATTTTTTTTTTGAATCTGCTGCTGTCCCCTGTTTTCTGGAATATGTATTTCATGACATTTCCTTTATGTCTATGTTCATTGTTTGCAACGTGCATTGAATAACATATTGATTCTACAAGTCAATTGATTCATGAAGATCACGACCATTATCACAGGAATCTGAACTTTTTCAATTTCGAATATTATGATCTTCCAGAAATTCATTTCATGACTCGGTAATTGTAGCGAATGCTCTGATTTCAAATACATGAGTTGTGGTGGTTTCAGTTTTCTAAGCGCATTTTGTGGTGGTTTGTAGTGGTATTCATAAAAATTACGACCCGATTGGGTTACAATGGAAAGTAAGAAAAGATACATTCACAATAGGACAGAAAGTGGAGATAATAAAAAAATAGTGGAATGAAGCAAGCCGTGTGGCATGTGCATATGACACAAAGCCAACTTCAGTTTTTAACAATTTTCAACAACTTCAACAATTTTAAAAAGCAGAAATATTCTAAAAATGTGTGAACAATCGGCGATATGCCCTGACTGAAAGAAGATTTGCTTAAGGGATTTTCATACAGTGGAAGAGGGAGTAGACACATTGTTTAAGGCAGTTAGGTGTAGTGAAGTTCCTGTTTCTGGACCAATGATACAAGAAAAAGCAAGACAATTTGCAACACTAATGGATGTTAACAATTTTCAGGCAAGGGCTGGCTGGTTGTTTCGTTTCCACAAGCAATATGGCATAACTTGGAAGACTGTTGTTGGGGAAGTTAAAGATGCTGACACGAACAGTGCTCGAGAGTGGAAGGAACATCGTCTGAAAAATGTAATTAAAAAGTGCGATCCTAAATATATTTTCAATCCAGATGAAACCGCATCTTTTTATCATATGCTGCCCAATAAAACAATGTCTTACAAGGGAGAAAAGTGTGTAGGCGGAACACGGCCAAAATAATCATTGATAGCATTATTTTGTTGTAATGCCGCTGGTATTAAAAACTTGAAGCCTATGGTAGTAGGGCATTGCATAAAGCCTAGATGTTTCAAAGGTGTGGCATCTCTGCCAGTAAAATATACAGCTAACAAGAAAGTATGGATGACCAAAGAACTGTTTGCAGACTGGCTTCTTGAGTTGGACAAAGGCATTGGAAAATAGAAAAGGAAAATGCTGATGGTGATAGATAATTGCTCTGTTCATAAAGTAAACTGCAGGTTGGAAAATATCAATATTGACTTCATCCCTCCCAACTGCACTTCTGTACTGTAGCCACTCGACCAGGGAATTATTCACAATGCAAAGGTCTACTTTCATAAACAACTGGTTTAGCGGATTATAATCAACCTTAGATTGAAAGGTTGCAACCAAAATCAACATCCTGCAAGGGATACAAATGATGGCAGGAGGTTGGTGGAATGTGAATGCAACAACAATTGCCAATTGAAACAGTGTCTTCAACAGGTAGTGCAGTGTCTTGAGAAGTTAAAAGTGTATGTTCAGAAAAATATAAATGTTCCAGAGTCAGTTCTCAAATCATCATATCAAATTATTTGAGGCAGAACAGTTTGTGGAAAGCAACTTGCTCAAAAAGACAAAACAAATTTCCATCAGAGAATATTTTAATGAGTAATATGTACTTTTTTCCAATATTTTTGTTTATTGAGCAAACTATTTAAAATAAATTAGTTCAAATTGTGTTTTCAATATAAAGTATAAATAAAATGATTTTATGATATACTTTATACTGAGATTTCACTGTACTTAAAGCTGTCCACAAATGGTGAAAAAATACACTATTTTTTTTGTTTTATTTATCCTTCTGCTTTTCCAAAATCTATTTCTTTAGTACTTACTGATACTTCAAAGCAATTTCATCTAGCAACCTCAGTTTTTGGGATATTTGCTCTTTTTTATGCCATTATGTTAGTACCAGGCTTATCTTTGTGTAGTCAGCAGCTGCAAACTAAACTCTAAAGTGCTTTTCCAGAGATTTGAAATTTTGTGCATTCTGATAGAGGCAAAAGTCAAAAATTGGGATATTTTCAATGTTCCAATTGTTTTTGAAAATTAAAAATAATTATATACAATATCAAAGAAAAACAAATCAATCAATAGAGAGCGTAATGTATGAAATGTTATATAAATTATTAATATGCAAGAAATGTTATATAAATTATTATTTCTTTATGTTTAGAGAATAAAATATACTTTAAGAACAGTTTTGAAAGGGGAAATAAATAATAATAATAATAATAATAATAATAATAATAATAATAATAATAAAACAAAAATTCCTGATGTATGAGGTACATGCCTACATTTTTAAACTGCAATTTTGAAAACATTTTTTTAAAATTTTTTTGACTTTGTAAGTACCATTCAATCTTTATCAATTTTACAATAATGCAATATGAATTAAATTAATTAAATGCAATAATTATGTTCTTACTCCTTAGAGCAGAAGAGTGCCTTTAAAAATCGTCAAACTCAGAATGAAAATAAAAAATTTCAATTCCTTTTATTGTGTCTGAGGGTCACTTTACTATTCAAGTAATGTACTGCAAGTACAATTTACTGGTGAAAAATATTTATATAATGTAACACTAATCTATAATTAAGCAGGATCTGAATTTCTCTCACAATGTAATATTTAAAATACAAGATGAAATGACCAACTGAATGTTGTTCTTTCTCAGTCTTCAAAGTGAACTCAAGGGAAAATACATTAGTCTTAATATCTGGTTATAATAATATTAAGTGGTATTTAATATTTACGGAAGACAATGGTAATCTATGACATATTCTGTTACACCACCAAATCATAGTTTATATCATAATACCAAGAAAAATAATCCCTAATCCCTCACTTGGTGGGCGTTGTCTGACTGTCAAGAATTTAATATACCAACATTAATTGTAGTTATTTACCAGTAAGTGCATCCAAAGCTGCCTGAAGAGTAGAGACACGTTCCTGCAATGATGACCGTTCCATTTCTGCCTCCATCTTATGGTCATTTGCTACCCGTACAGCTACTAACAGATCTGACTGGAATTGTTCCCATTCGCTGGCCTAGGCACAAGAAAATTATTATCTGTTGATTTCAATACACTACATTGCTAAAATGCTCACATCAGCCTGAAGAATAACTTACTCAGCTTTTCAGTTTATAAATACTCCAATGCAATGCTGCAAGTGATCATGACAGTCAAAATATAGGACAAATATTGCAAAGTACCATATTTACCCAAATGTACAATGAGTTTTCTTCCTAAATACCTCATTCAAAAAACACAAGAGTCCTTTTATATTCGCAGAATTATTTTAGTCGATTAGAATTTATGCTTGTACTTTGTCTTTCCATGTCACAATACTAGTAACGTTGATGTAACAATAAACCGCAAAGACAATAAAAATAACACATGCATCTATATTATTTAATTATATTTGCGGATGTGTTCTCAACATCCCCCACAAGTTGGCAAGGCGATTCAAACTGATGTTTTTGAATGGGCCAGTGAAGAGAGAATCTCAAACAAATGCCATTGCATCAAGTGAAATGCAATGTGAATATGAATAAAAATCACGGCTGACATTGTGTTGAACATCATGCTGATTGACAAGGCAGACTCAGTTCAATGCCTGGCGAGTGTAAATCTGCGTTTTGTAAGAGAAGGAATTTTGTTATGACCTCTTGAAGCGACGTCCATGCAGCCCTTTCAACACTATTCAAACTTTCCTCAAAGTCATGATCCCTCATAAGCTACTTCATTTGTAATCTTACATAATTTTTGCGATTCTTCTTTCTTTCCACCACACTGATCCTAGGGAATTCGCTCTTGAAGTACAGGAAAACTAGCCCATTTTTATCCATCACCTTCACAAAATTTGTCATCAATTCAAGTTTAGGGTGCAGCATTACAAGGGGATGCAAAGTTAAATTTTTTGTCAGGGAGTCAGATGTCGCTAAGGACTGTGAATCTTCACAAAATAATTTTTGCAATCTCTGCTATCCCACTCACTTAGAAAACAGCAAAATTTACAATTTTCTTGTTGGAGACCTAACAAAAGTGCAATAACTTTCAAATTGCCTTGTACATTCTGTAAATACTACTGGTATTGTATCTTCAACGGCAAAAGTTTCAGGATACCACATGTATCTTTCATACAGGCTACATAGGCAAGAAGTGATAATACAAATCAATTTAGACACAATTTTGACTCAGCAGACTACATTGCTACCAATAATTGGTTTACACCTTTTACTACAAACTCATTTGAAAGTCCTGTAGAGCATTTTCATGGTAAAGTCTTTGCCAAGTTTTTCCCTCCAAATATTAGTATACCAACAATGACGCACTTTCCACGGTCAGAACTTATCAAATTGTTAAAAGAAAAATCATTAGCTCATACGAAATATAAAAACAGTAAAACTTCAAGGGACTGAAGGGATAACTGAAATTGATTATGATGAGCAAAATAAAAACTCAATATTTTTGCACTATTGTTTTCCCAGTTCTTCAGCAATATTAACTTTGTTTATTGCCACTCTGCCTGACAACTTATCAAATTTTTGCTTTTTACGATATTGAAAAGGGTTGCCTTTTCCTACCATTCTTTTCCATTAGAACAGACATGCAATGGGCACCTTACTGACTTGTGGGACTCAGTTTCACTGCAGAAATGAATGTTGGCTGTGTCCTGCATGGGAACCAACATGGCTGGTTGCTTGTTTCAATCTCTATGATACTGAGATTCCGCGAATCAAATCACAGTGTTCTATGTGGGCGATAGAAAGCGCACAACTGCCACAACCCGGCGACACCTGCCACGCCGTGTGAAAAAGCGAAAAGGTTCATTAGCTGCTTGTGCCATGCCACTACCGAAAGGATCTTGTATGTTATTACAGTGAGCAAAAGGGCCTTTAGAGAGTGGGACAGTCGGTGCAAAAACTTTCTCACTTATTGGTCATTAATGTTGTTACTCTTTCCAGAGATGCCTTTGACCTTGCTTCGGAACTAGCCACCACCACCTGAGACCATCAGAGCGCTCCTGTTCACACTTGCCTCTGAAATTTTCGAAGTTCCACTGCCAGAGGTAGCTTGAGAGCCGACTTTGCGCACCCACACCGCGGGCTCATGCAGTCTTGGCCCTTCAGCTAGATCAAGTCAAGCTTCTATATTACAAGTTTCATTAATGGGAAGTCACCTCAGAGACCGAGCGATAGGTTGTGCACCACAGGGATCATTTGAATGTTACAGAGTCTTAAAGGAACTTTTATTATGAACATATAAGTGTGAAAAACGTACAAAAGTAAAACGCCCAACTGAAATAATTTAGAATGGAATTAAAGGAATTTATCTGGGACCTACCAAAAAACATATAATCGTGTAAGTGAGAAACATATAAACGGAGTTTCACAGTAATATAAACATGACAATCTCAAGATACCTCTGTTTTCCGTTGCTTCTTCTCTTCAGCCAGCTCTGACTCCAGCCGCAAAGCTCGCTGCTTCTCATCTGCCAAGAGAGCCTGCAGCTGCTGGCTGTGTGCCTGCAGGGTAATCTGCGCTGCTTTGGCCTGCGCAGCCCGCTCCTCTTCCAATGCCTCAGCAGCTGCCTCGCACTGTTTCTGAAGAGCCTGCACAAACCAGGCAACCCAGTGTGTTTATACCAACATTTCTATCTTTAAGAGAAGGATTAATTTCATCTCCCTTAATTCGCTTTCACACAAACAAAATACGTACACACACTTTATTCTCATTCCATACTGTAATTTATTTCTTTATTTATTTATTGACAATATGGACTATTGTCCAAAAACAAAATAATTAAAAGTAACATAATATAAACTTTGTGAGATTCAAAGGGCTGGTAACTCTAGTCCCTTTAACAAGATAATGATTGATAAACTGAATATCAAACTATATTTCTTTCAAAAAGACTCTAAAACTTCAGTTTTAAGAAAATTGGTAAGCTCACACATTTTCAAGTTTAATATATCAATGTTCAAATCATTAACGTAGTGACACATTCTGGTGACTGGGTTGCTTGCCATGTACACAGATAAATAATTATATAAAGCAAAAGGATGGTAACGTCTAGATGGTCTAGTTGGATCTCGAAACACCAATTGATTCAGCAGTGTAGGAGAATCAATTTTGCCATGAATTACTTTGTACAAAAATATATTATCAATACTTGTTCTTATAGACTTAAAGAGTCAGAATTCCAGAGGAAACTGAAATACTATTGTAGTTGTATTCTACAAATCAATCAGGTAAATTCATATGTGGCATGAGGATTCTAAAACAATCGTGTTGAACCGTTTCTAAATGCTTTAATGATTTCAAAAAACGGTGACCATACAAAATGTGACCTGACTAATGCAATTAATTTTTAGAATTATGATTGCAAAAAGCAATGATCTTGTTTCCCAGGAACATCAGTGGTTTGAAAAGGTACTTCCACTCACAAGCGTTAATCACTAATTTTTACTTTCTTGCATACTATTTTATCCTGATGCTACAATGGAGAAAGAGAAAGAAGAAAAGGAAGAAGAGGAGGAAGAAGCTTACTATTTACTTAGTACAGGAAAAAAATTGTAAGGTTGCAGCAAAAAACAGCATTTTTAAAAATTGAGGTTAAGACATATGCTACTTGAAACAAAAAGTTACGCAAAACTTACTCAAGATACTGGGGAGCTCAGACATTACAATTTACCTGACACTCTTCTCTGAGGGCTTGAATCTGTTTTTGAGAATGGGCCACATCTCCTTGGCTGGAAAACAGCTGCTGCTGAAGGGCTGACAATCTCACTTCCAGGGCCTCCTTCTCACACCGCATCACTTCCAAGCGGTGCTCTAGTTCCCCAAGTTCGGGAGCTCGTAGCTGCTCTTCAAGTTCGCCAACCTGCCAGAAGCAAATATTTTTGAGAGCTGGCAATCCAGTACTTTTTATGAAATAGTTTTTTTACATTGGGCTTGGAAAAGATAGAAAGACTTATGACAGGTAATAAATCTTCAAGATTGAAAAATAAAAGTTTCACTATTTCCAATTTCTCTACATTTTCCAAAATGTAGTAAGAGTTTTCTAAAATACTAAATCTTTATGTTATAACTCAGTTCTATTAATTTATTTATAATTAACATATTTAATTCAGTTGTAATAAGTAAAATGAAACTGTTAGATATTCCTTACAATTATTTACGATTGCTTAAATCTTACTTGAAGATTCAAGCTATGATTGTGCAGTACAGAAGGTATTTATCACCAGAATTTACCCCATTGCCAGGTGTTCCACAAGACTCCCTAAAGTCCAATCTTGGACTACTGCTATTTGCCATTACTATTAATGGTTTTGTTGAGAATCTGACATGATTTTTGTCAATATATGCAGATAACATGAAGCTTTTTTTAACCAATTACTTCAGTTCAGGATTGTATTAAATTACAAGATAATTTAAATGTTTATATGATTGTTGTATTCCTCACAAGTTAACTCTTAATCTAGACAAGTGTAAGGTTATGTCATTCAGTAGGTTACATAAAATAGTCTAGATACAAGATTACTGATAGAGAACTGCAAATGTTCCAATGATAAGGGATCTAGGTATTATTTACAATTGTAAACTATCTTGGAAACATCACACAGAGGATCTTGTCAAAAATGTAAATCATATTCTTGGCTTTATAATTAAATTGGATAAAAAAATTTGCAATGCAGAGGTCATGATAATTGCATTTTTTGCGCTAGCGAGGTCAAAACTTTAAATACGGCAGTGATTGGTCTCTAGATGGTTTTGGATTGATTTAAGTTTTGAGAAAATGTCAAAGAAGAATTCTTAAAAATTTGTATTTTAAAGTAACGGACATTTCAGGTAAATACATGCAACTACAGTGTCCATTATCTTAATTCAATGCTCGGAGCATAGCAAACAGAAACTGACCGTGATTATTTCTTTTATTCAAATATTCTGAAGTATTAGTAGTTGTCCATACATACATGGTCAGATCTGTCTGCTGGTTCCACAACATGCTCCTTGCTCTTATAAAGCCCTTGTATAACTTCAGTTCTAAAGATTAATACATGGTAAACTCTCCATTATATAAAACGATTGACAACTTTAATAATTCACAGCCAATTGCACTAGTGTTACTGATTTATTCGCTGATTCTATTTCTAAGATTTATAAGTTCTGCTGTATGATGTGTCACCACCATTACATAATCATTTGTATAATACAAGCCTGCAATTGGGTGTAAAACTGCTGTCTTTATTTCTTATAAATAAATAAAATAATTAACCATACAGTGGATACATTATGGTATGGTAAAGGTTTATGAGTGGTTTCCATTAGCGAGAAGAAAAAGAGGTAGATTCAGGGAGGAATGGTAGGACCTGGTTTTCAAGAATATACAAAGAGATCAAGAAGATATTCACTGGAATGTTAGAGGGATATGGACACAGAGATGCAAGATGGTTGCTAGAGCTGTAAAATGTTCTCAAGAAGTAGAGAAAGAAGAAAAGAAGAAGAAAAAGTTGAAGCCAAAGAAAAATCACACATAGATATCATTAAAATCAACTCATAAATCAATTGACCCTTATGAAAGGCATTAAAAGCAGGAATAGTAATGGCGTTGCACATTTACATGTCTCAAGGCTACCAGTGACTGACAATTTGCACATGCTATCACGTTCAGAGGTTTCCAGACAATCAAATTTCCCACATCTTAATATGTGCAGAGCAGTCAAAGGGTTGATAATTTAAATTTATTACAAAAGTTTTATGACTTTATTTCTATTTGAGAAGTTTTTTTTCATTCTCTTTACATGGAATGCACTACCAAATAATTAAAAATACAGTTCATTCCTCTCCTCTTCCTTACCTTAGCCATTTGATTTTCCAGCAGGGTGGCTAGCTTCTGGTTCTCAGCTTCCAGAGACCCTTTCTCCTGGTGGGCTTCTGCCAGCTGCACCTGCAAGGCTCGCAGCTCCGCTCTCACAGAATCAGCATCTGCTTCCAGCCCTTGCACCCTTTCTGCCGCGCGATGTGCTTCCTCGTCAGCAGCAGTGAGCTCAGCTTCCAGTACACTGACTCGTGCTGCAAGGTGGATTTCACTGAGCACCAGGCCTTCATGCCTGTCCTTAGCCTTCTGGAAAAACATAAAATCAAGATAACAGCTTCACGTTTTTCAAACACACTAACAGGCAACACTCACCAAGCTGGATATTTGGACTGACATGAAATTTTACCAGCTTCTTCAGCGCTTTTCCAGTCATAGATGTAAATATTTTAGTGGTATGGAACATTGAAAGTAGTGTTTGTGCAGCAAAGTAGTATTCAGACCTTTCATGGCTTTACCATCTCTCAAAGTGCAGATATAATAGCCTGCCGCTGGACCTGCAGCCATTACACTTTGTGCCACCACTATCAAATTCTGTCATTAGGGTGGCATTTGCCTCGGAGAGTATGAAATGTGATAAATTCAGGTGTTTACATTGTAAGCTTGGAAAGACAAGACAGTCAAAAACGTAAATAAATAAAAAGACGTTTCACTTTTTCCATTAGAAATAACATTTTCACAATAATGAAGATCTAATAAAAAATCATTTAAAACGTATAAGCAGAAAGACAGTAAGTGCACAGAACAAGAGTTTCTTTTTCAGTTTTCTTAAAAATAGCATTGGTTTACGATCTTCTTACAACTGACTTTGGTAAAAAATGAAGAACCTGTGTCACTGTGCATTTCAAATTAAAAAGAGACCAGCGATTATGGCATTTGCTTTCTGTCATGAAAGAGAGAATGCGGTTTGAAATCTCACACTGGTTGACAGAAGCCACGTAATATTCCTGGTGCTGCGGCTGACATAGTTTGCCTGTGGAAGGCGTGGTGATCATGAAAGGTCCTCATCTAAATGTCTCCAAACCCTATTACTAATAGCGTCTAACACATAACAGCTCATAGCACTTAAAAATGTAGATAAGTGGGTTTTGCATGATGTTCTTCCAGCTGGTGAAATTTCATGTGAATCCAAGTATCCAACATGGCAGCTGTAAAGGGTGAAAGAAAACAGGCAGTGCAATAAGAAATTTAGTTCATTTTCAATATGTTTTTTGAAAATTCCATTTGATTTGAGTTATTTTTGTCAAAGAACGGTGAAATAGAAAACCGTACATAACATATGGGGGAGAAGTATAATCAACACAAGTGTTCTTCATATCCAGAATCTCATCCCAACTCTTAACTACACATACAGTAAAACTTCTTATACTTTTTTCAGAGGACTGAAGGGAAAAAATGTGTAAGTGAGAAAAGCACTTTATTGAAATTGAATGTTATGAGCAAAACAAAAACTCAATATTTACGTTGGCATGTTCCACTCCTGGACCAACGTCAATTTTGTTTTATTTAGTTGAAGAACAGTAGAAACTATAAGGGGGAGAAGTACCCTCTGTGCATGCTTTCTTGAGTTCCAGAATCTCTTCTCAACATTTTAACTATAAATAGCTCAATGATGAATAAAAGTTTCAAAAGAAGCAAAGTTAATAAATTTTGAAAACTAGATATTTTCGTTCCCACATTATAGAAAAATTATTTGTATCAGTAAACAAACTGCAGATTTTATTTTATTTTTGTATTGCTAACAAAATAGTAGCACCCCACTCCCTAGCTCTACTCACAACATTACTAGCGAAAGGTGAAGCTACATTTATGTGCAAAAGCAAAACAATAGGCGTCTCAGCATCCGCTAGGAGGATCACAGAAACTGGAGAAAACTCTGATCGAGACCGGAACCAGAGTACTGGTCATTGATCCAGAAACTGAAGTACATTACTTGCTACTTAGAAGACACGTGGGCCAGGCATAGGCATGCCCAGTGGAAAAGATAGTACTGACATTCGCACTTTATGCAGCCAGTCTTTTAGGTCTGTGTCACAGGAGTGTTGTGTTGGTGCACGTCACCTAATGCTGATGACGTCAGCTGCATCAATGCCTGCGCACTTGAGTCGCTTAAAGCAAAACATAGATTAACTCTGTATCTTACGCAAAATGACACACAAGCAGTCTTGGTGCTGTGCATTGTGCCCACAGCCCAGGCTACAGCGTTAGTCATGATAATGTGTGTTTTTTTAGTTTTCAATGCACGACGGCCGCTACACGATGTGTGTATGCAAGAGCGCTTGTGTGCCATTTCGCATAAGACACAATGTTTTAATCTATGATGTGTGTTCGGTGTCTTGGATACACAAGCATCAACACACCTGATGTCATCAGTGTTAGGTGACACACGTCACAGCAATGCTCAGGTGACACTGGCCAAATTGTCATTGTAAGTCTTTGATTCCCTCGAGTTTCAATATTTCCTTTAAACACGCTGAAGTTTTATTGTGCAATGTTGGTGAACATTAAGCAATGTCACGCTTGACGACTCTAGCGCCCCTATTTGTTCATCCTGTAGTTTTGTTCAAAATTCCAAAATGAAGAGTTGAAATGCCCTGCGTAGAGACAAAATTAAAAAACTAGAATACTGAATTCAAACCCAAAATTCCATGGGTTCCTCTACTATAAAGTAAATGTTCTCACTTATTGGTCATCTAAGTCATTTTGGACACTATTCTGTCCCAAAGGGTCTTTCATTGAGAACATGTAAACATAAAGAACATATAAACGTGAAAAACATTTAAATGTAGAACTCTTATCTGAAATAATTTAGCACGAGCAGTATAGGAATTTATCCGGGACTTACAGAAAACAACGTAAAAACGTGAAAAACAAGCAAGTGTGAAACATATAAACGGGGTTTCACTGTAGATGTACAGTGAATGACAGTATCATTAAAGCAAGGTTAGAAATATTTCAAAAACTAGAAATTTTCGCTCCAAGATATAGAAAACACATGGACATCTGTAAATGAACTACAGATTTGATTCAGAAAAAGGAGGTGTTTACGTATCACTTTTTTTATTGCATAAGATCTTTCTGATCACATAGCAATCATCTTCAGAGATAATATGAAAATTTATACAAGAAATCACAAAAATACAAATGAAAACATTAAATTGATTGAAATAGAATATATGACATTGAATATATAAAAATTAGAAGTATAAATTAAAAATATGTACAATATTTTTTTTTTTTAATTTGCAGAATATAATTTGCTTTAATAAGCAAATACCTGAACTCTCTGAATTTCATTCTCCACTCAGATGCTGCAAGGTATGTACGATCTAGTTTGTTTATGCATCTGGCACAGAACGCTACATTTTATTTTGTAATTTAATTGTATACATTTTCTATTACCAGGCTTGATGGTATAGTGATTATATTCTTTGTTGCAGAACGAGAGCAATAACAGCAATTTAGGCTATTTCAAATTGCATTAGTATCTAACAAAATTGCTAGACATTCTTTGAATGTAGCTGTGGTACATGATAATTAATTGTTCTCATACCATAAACATGAAAACTTGGGATTTGATAAAGCTTATAGTTATATTTTACGTTTATGTCCATGCTTACACGAACATTCACTGTTCAGAAATACTCCATCAAATAACTTGACACCAACCTTTTTGTGTTCACTTTAAACTAAAGTTTCATTATAAATGAGCCTTAAGAATAGGCAGAGGATTACCTGCAGGAGTTCGATTAGAGCACCGTCTCGATCTGTGCAGCCGCGCAGGAGCAGCTCCTGCAGAGCTTCGTTTCGGCCCTGGGCCTCCTCCAGGCGCTGCGTTTGGCGGCACAATGACTCCACCAGCGCAGCATTCTCTTGCTGCAATCTTGAGTTATGCCCTCCCAGTTCTGCCAACTGGGACTGAAGATCTGCCAGCTCCTGCAGTGTTGCAGCCAGTTCCTCACTTGTACTGCACACAAGACAAATCACCAGGATTAATGAAGATAGATACCAGGAAAAGTACATCATTTTGCTTAAAATGAGGAGCCTCTGACAGGAGTAATGGACTGGACCAAGTAATTTACAACATTCAGAGGGCAGAATATCATGAAAACTGTACTCGTGTACTAGATTAATTTAATGCTAAAGATCAATACGGGACATGACATGAATTTCATATAGCATCATCCCCTCTCCCAGACATAACTCTCCCCTCTAAGCCCTTTGAGTTTGTAGCTCTATCTATTTTAAATGATCAAAAGAGACATAACTGAAAATAGGTCATTCAGTGATTACTTCAGACAACAATGAATAAGATGATGTTAATGAAAACTGAAAAATGTTTTCCCTCTCTGTTACATTTCGTCTATCATGCTAAGCCTCTCCAACTACTCAACAAGACAAAATAAGGCATTTCAGACGGAACTCTTAAAATTGGTATTTTTACAACGCAGAAATTAATATTTAACTTTTCACAGTAAAAAATCTCTGAAAATGCATCAAAAATACATAATACATATTTGTCCTAACCCTGACAGCACTGGCACAATTCCCTTTAAAAATCATTACAGACAACAACGATAATAATAATAAAATAATAATAATAATATATTATTATTATTATTATTATTATTATTATTATTATTATTATAATTTAGTTGCTCATATTAACTCGACATTACGAGTCTTGAAGCATCCATACTTAAGTAAACACATTATTCTTTCTCTTAGTTTTCATTTTTTAAATACAATTTTATATAGTGTAGTATTCACAATTATTTACATTTCATATAGATTATAGAAATGACAATCTAAACCTAAATTATTTTTTCTAAAGAAATAAAATAACTTATCCTAAAGTAAAGAATATGTAATTACTGTACCATTGCTCTCTCTACCTATGTTAATTCCTTTGCTTTATACAAGCAAGTTACAATTATGCAATTTTTGAAGGCTATTTTGAATTTATTTTTGCTTAACTTTTTAATATGGTTAGGGTAGTTTATTGAAGAGTAATGCGGCATTCTGATAAGTATCCTTCTGTGATGAGAATTTTGCAGAGTGCAACCAAAAGGAAATTTTCTTTTAACCCTGCAGTGGTCGCATGCGAACAACAACGAGAATTAGGATGTCCCATGTAATCCAAGCTACTGGAAGGGTTATCAACACCACCACAGGGGTCTGTTAAGTTACACGTTCGAGAGGAGAAATTTTCAACGATAGATACAGGAAGTGTCGCCATGATTTCTATCTTTTAAAAGTAGCCATGATCTCTAGCTTTTAAAAGTAGTGAGATTGTTGTTATCAAGTTGTAAGTAGCACCTGCTCAGAGTGGCGTTTTGAAGTTTCTCTGACGAGTGATTTGATTTTGCTTTGATTAGCGAGTAAGAAAAAATGAATTTTTGTGAGAACATATCTAGTTCTGAGGATGAACCTGTATGGAAAAGGAAACGTGAAGTTCTTATCAGAATAATATCATACGCAATGCCAGGGTGAAAGGCAATGCATGTTTGTACACTAGTAAGAAAATAGATCAAAAAACAAAGCCGGAAGGCATTTCATGTAAATGCAATAATAAATGCTCTTTATATACTAATGAAAAAGTAATAAACAAGCTGTGGAATTATTTTTATTCTCAAGAGAATAAAAACATTCAAGATACAAGTATTCAACCTTTAATAGAGGCAAAATATAATCGACATAGACGTAAGTAACAGAACACAGAAGATGAACTATATCATGAGAAAGATCTTGAGGAATTTGAGGATGATGATAATCCTGCAATATTGAATAAGAAAAATCATTCATGTTTATCACTTAGAGATAAACAGTACATTATAACCAGTTTGCAAGAATGTTTTTCTCATAATTCAAGACATTTCACGAGACAGTAAGTAGGATTTGTCAGTTATTGCTTAAAAACAAGTCCCCTTCTGATGTAAGGGGCAAGAGCAGGAGTTGTAATGCTGTTTGTATTCGTATCTGTGACCACATTTCAAAGTTTGAAGTTAAAGAATCGTACTACGGTAATAAACCTAAAAAGTATCTAGATGCTACTCTGAATGTCTCCAAAATGCATGAAATGGTCATCACTGACAGCCCAGAACTCATTGCTCACAAATAATAAGACCGATTTTTCAAGATTTTTGTGCAAAAATAATTCTTATTTTCTAAAATTATTTTGTCTAATGTAATAACCAATAAATAACAAAACTCACAATTTCACTACAAGTGATCAATCCTTGTAAAAATTTAAGTTACAAATCAAAACAAGTTATTTCTGGTCATTTATTGCAGAAACCCATCAAGTGCATGGGTTTAAACTATTTTTTAAAATATAATGTGCGTACATTATATGGAGTGGGTTATCCCGTGGTCCAGAGCAAAGACACCTATTTTTTTCTTTTCTAGCTTCTAAGTTTCTCCTCAGTATTGAAATAATTTGTTGAACTTGACATATTGGTGGTTAGGCAGAAGAGCGGGCCTGATGGCCTGAGTCTCGCCACATAAATAAAGTCATTATTATAATATTCTCACTTCACTTATTTATCTCATTGCTATTATCAATGCACTTACTATTCTGACAAAAGTTGGTTTTTACTCTGGATGCATGTGTACATGATTCTACACCCCATACCATTTTGAATACGATATAAACCAACTAAATTCTGGAAACATTAGAAAGCAGTAGAAACCATTTTCCCACCAAATTCAAACATGCCAACCTGTAGTGTGTTTCTTCCATCTGCAGAATGCGGTCTTGGAGGCCTGCCACAGACACCTCGCTACTTGCACCAACTGAGTGGCGATCCTCCCATTCCGCAGGTGGGCGCATGATGCCCATGGGGCTGCTGAGCTCTCCACCAGGCAGCAACATCTCCTGCAACATGAAAAGTATGCACCGCACAATTAAGGCGCTGCCATAGATTAGCGGCATCACTTTGTTCAATATTTTTATTTTTTAAACTGTCAAATGTATATAAAAAAAGAGTATACCGATAATAATATTAATAATTGAATACTCTGGTGTCTCTTTTTTTCTTTTTAAACAATCAATGTACAAGATTAAAAAAGTTTTACTTTTCATATAATACTGGAACATGATGTTCAGTGTAATGTTTATAAGCATCATCAGCGGTGAACAAAAAATTAATATATTTATTTGTGAAAATAAATTACTACAGTAAAATCTGTCTAAGCTGGAATCAATCGGGACAAAAAAATTCCGGTTTAGTGAGGTTTCCGTTTTACACAAGGTTGTCTGTTTTATGACACCTGTGATATTGACGTTTCTGCTCTGAAAGTAGTCAATTACATGACTTTATTATAATTATCAAAATACATTAACATATAACGTATTTATGGAAAAATCACAAATAAATTAAGATTGAACACTTTTCATTCCTAGCTTCAGACACAGTTAAAAAAACACACACCTTACTGGCTGTATTCGAACTGCTTGCCGACTCTTTCAACCAACAATGCGTCACAACCCCGTAATACGACTTTCCGATACCGTCACATGGCCTTGAGCAATGCATTGTCTTGTCATGAGGTTATGATTTTCAACGCAGGGCAGGGAGACGTGTGAAAGAAGCCATGCCCGTACACCTTCCCACGCTCAGAGAGTTGGGATAGAGGAATTCCCCTTCGGCCTACGCCTTGAGACAAGTGATCCCAAGATCGCGTTCTACACCGACAGCTGAAGCTTCTCTCCTTCAGTATCCGGCTGCCACGAATAAATGCGTGTCACAGGAATAGAAAACTTGCTTGCCAATGCATTCATTTCATTAAGAACATCTCGCAACTCTCTGTCAATTACATTAAATTCACAGGAATTCCCTTTAATAAAGATTTTTTTTCTTGCAGAACATTAAAAACTGTTCAGTTTCCGTGTTGAAGAAGTTCCGTTTTACGCTGTGAAAAATGCCATTTAACTTAGCTGGCCGGGAAATTTTCTGGTTAAGCCAGGTTTCCAGCTTGTACGGGTTCCTGATAAGGAAAATTTTACTGTATTATATGGGGAGGGCAGAGACAACAACTGCCATTGATTGTCTCAAAACAAACTAGTGGAGCTACAGCAGCACATACGATCTCGCATTGTGTGTAAATTTGAAATTTTCGGAAAATCAAAGAGTTCAACGAAAATGAGATCTGCACCGTTCTTTTGTTAACATTGTTTTATTCATGGAAAAAATTTAAAGAAAAGGCGTGAAGCGGTCATTAAAAATCCCATTAATTTCAAGCACGAATTACTCAAAAACAGTCTTGTTTTTTCAAAAAATTGTACATAGCTTTTTTAAGAGCTGATATTTTAGAACAGATTTTGTTCAAGCCAAAAATGTCTTTCTTCAATTTTTTAATTTTTAAATGTTAAAATTTTGCAGTTTGAAAATATACAGTTCATTGGAAATGAGACTGTCACCAATGTTTTTAACATCCTTTGATTCATACAAGGAGAACATTTAAAGGAAAATTAGGGAGTCATTTCTGGAAAAAAGAAAGAAAGAAAGAAAAGAAAAAAAGGAAAAGAAAAAAAGGAAAAAAAGGAGGGAAAAAAAGAAAGAAAGAAAGAAAGAAAGAAAGGAAAAAAAAAAAGAAAGAAAAAAAAGCCTACATTTTGCACAAAATTTCTCAAAAACTTTATATTTTTGAAAAATTGAACCTGATCTTCTTTCAAGATCTGTCTTTTAAGAATAATTTTATGCAGGTAAAGAAAGATCTCTTCTCTTTAATATTGTAGTTGTCAGAAGACGCTGAAAAATTTTGGACATTAGCAGTTTATGAGAAATCAAGAATTTCAATGAAAATGAAAACTACACCATTCTCTTGAGCATCCTTTATGCTATCTGAGGACAAAGTAAATTCAGAAAATTTGGAGTAATTTTTGTGAAGGTTTTTAAAAATTTGAAGCTCTATGGAAAGTACCCCCAAAAATTGAAAAAAAAAAACGTTTAAAACCATTTCATTTCAATTGATAAGGAATATCAATTTTGGAGAAAAATCAGTCAAGCGGTTTAGTTGTCGCAGAAGGATGCATGTTTTGTCATCAATCAATTTTTCGCTACCAAGGACTCTCAAAACATGGAAAGTGACTAGTGTTTGCTATATATAGGAACAGTGGGGTAGCGTAGTGGGAGCAGCAACAGTGGCTCGCCCCGAGTGGCTCTTTTAGGGGGCAAGCAAAATTTCATAATAAATAACATCTTGTAAAATTTTGAACCGTTTCATTTCAAAATTTTGTCACTCCTGCAATTAGGACTGATTCAAATGAGCATGGAATCTTTTATTACTTATTCAGTAATGTAAAAATTTATAATAATGACATCTTGTTCATTGTAGCAACTGGCAAATCCATCTAGGAATACCTTATATTTTATTTGCTTGGAATGATTATGACTAATATTTAGCAATAATGACATCTATTATGAAGAATAGTGACTTTTATTGAAACAGTTTTGATGATGAAAACACAGATGCCAACTTCCCTTGTGAAAATGTAATGAGATGAAAGCTGTTTTCTTCGTTAGAATAGTATCTGTAGAAATTCACGTTCAAATCACATAGAAATCAGCTACAGAATTTGATGGATAAGTTTGCTTGTTGAACACTGATTATATTTCTAGATCTGGATGAAACGTAAGTAATCTAGGCTGTGCATTTGCCGAAATTGAGAAGCAGAACTTCAATTTGGAACGACTTCAAGTGTAGACTTTAATTGCTTCCACAAGCAATCAAAATAAATTAATTAATGTGGACCCATTTGAATTATTAAAACTTATTGTGAAATCCAAGTCGGAAGATACTCTGCTCAATATTATAGTAATCTCCAAAAATTCCTCACAATTGCCACAAGCAACTTTAACACTTACTTTGATCATTGTATCTCTGTTAATAAAACAAGCCCTAAGTATTGTTAGATATAACAGTTTTAACACAGACACACTCGTATTCATGTTAAAAGCAAAGTATCACTTGGTACTGTGTAACAGGTGCTAGATAGGAGAAACTGCACTGACGGTGCTGCCTGGTGGAGAGGCTGGGGTGATCATCGAGGCTGGCGCAGAGCCCCCTCGCAACAGCAGCTGCTCCTTCTCTGAATCGGACAGAGGACCTCGTGCCAGGGATGCCAGCCTCGCATGCAGCCCTTCATTCTCCTCTGACAGGCGGCTCACTTCTGCCTGCAAACACACACCAAGCCCTCTGTTACCTCAATAACGGATTTCTCACAAACAAATTCATTACTCACGGTTACATACATGTATTATATTTTTTCTCATGTTGTGTACTTTCATGTGTGTTTTGTATATATAAATATACATAAAGAAAATTGTGTGAGGTATCACGATTGATGTAAAAAAATATTTATCACAGTTTTTTGTTATCTCTCTTAAAATTTTAGCACGTATGTTCCAGAATGAGAGACAACTGTAATTTGACAAGTTAACAAAGGCAATAGCTGCTACAATAACAGCAGTAGTAATGAAAAGTTTAGTATGGTGACAAATGCACACATTTGCAAATGAATCATTTTAGAGAATTCAAACTTTACCCTCACATTTCAGATCAAAATGTATTGTGTGTTTGTTGTCGTTGTTGTTGTTGTTGTTGTTGTAGGATGCTTGTATATCTGTTTTGGTCATCTTTGTTTCTAATATATGTATATTCCAGCAAGAATACTTGGCAATAAAAAAAGATTATTTGAAACCTTGTGGTGGAAAGGTAGGGAAAAAACTGAATATTATAGACTCTTCAAAACACAATTCACACACTAGCTTTTTTGTTTGTTAGTATGATAATATTTATTTGACATTAAATTATAGTATGTTGAATATTTAAACAACTATTGGAATTTTTTAAATTCAGCGACTCAATACTACATTCAAACCTTTTACTATCCCACATCAATAGTAGATATAAACTAACTATGAATCAAAAGATTAAATGAAAAGTTGGTTGTTAATGACATTATAATCTATATTCAGAACTTCAACCTTATGTTTGAACAAGCTGTTATGTTTATTGCAAATTATTCAACTCAATTTTATTGCATATATTTTATTTAACTCTACTGAAATCGTTAATTGTTATTAACACAGCAAAATATTAAATAATTATTTAAAGGCATTATGGTATCTGAAACATGTAATCAGTAAAAAACAGATATGTGTTATTCTGTAAAAATTTCATTGCATTCATTTCTGTAAATTAGGTTGAGTAAAATTTTACACAAATGCAAAATAAAAATAAAAATTAGTCCTATTCTTGTTTCAGGTATGTTTTATTCCCACAGCTGCTATACTTTGACAATCATTTACAGACAATTTTATAATTTCTTATTTTTATTGGGCCAATGTTAATTGTAGGGTTAAAAAGTACTATTTTAGATGTAAGTGAATACTGATGATTCTGTTCTCTAAGTTGTACATCATAACAACGATTTATTTAATATGAATATCTTACTTTTGACTTTCATGTTCACAAAACGATTACAACTCCTCCTTCATTGATTTCGCAATTGAAAATGAAGCTCCAAATCCATCACGAAATCTCGATAAATATTTCAAATATACATGTTTTCACAAGCGCCTCGTATCTTTTCAAGAACGAACCAGCAGATAAAACCCATGGTGGAAATAATATAATATATAATATTTCCACCATAATAAACCCTTTGTTAGCGCACCGCCTCACTGACCAATCACAGAGCTCTAAATAAGTCCCATTCGCAAGTCTGGTGAAAAACGAAAACGTGCGTCCCGGCTGGGTGGGTGGGTGCCCCGCCGCATAATGTAATTATACCTGGTTGGGGAATATCCCTAGCCGACAGGTAGGTCGGATAGGGCTGATCTCACCATCCAGAGGGGGAAGATCACAACCACCTCCCGTACGTATAGTTCACGTTTCTCATACACTACACTTACGGGATCAATGACAGGGGTTGGAAAATCAGTCAATCATGAAAGAAGGATGCTGGTATTACTAAACTACGCGATGATGTCTTTCGGATGTCAGGGGCAATGAAAATTAAATAAAGACCAGCTTCTTAATTTACACATATCTAAAATCTGTAGGGTAAAGTTTGTATGTATGTATACATTTTCCTTGAAATGAAATTTGTTGTCCATAATTAGTTCCCTCATTAAGGTGATTTACATTTGTTTGAAAATTGTAGTGCTTTTCTCGCATTATGGCGTGCATATTTGCAATTCTCAAAAATGACAAAAGCATGATTTTCTCAAAGACGGCTCCAAACCTGTTCTTTAAATCTTTGGTAGGGGTAGGGCTAAATGCACTCTATTCGATGACGTAAAAGTCATATTGCTCTATTCTTTTGTCGTTTTTTAAATTACACATATGTATTTTTTAACTAGTCTCTTCAAAAATATTTACATTAAAGGCGATTTCTTCACATTATATTTGAGTACATTTGCTTTAAATAATGTCATACAAAGTTTCTCGAAAACTGAACAGTTTTCTGTTAAAATGAGCTCAAAATTCAGCAATTGCTGAAATTCTCATTCACCATTTTCCCGAAAAGGATCCAATTTTTTTCTTCAAGCTTTTCCTTTAACATGAAGTTCATTTTGGTGCAGCCTTTTTATTTTTCAAAAATTACAAATTTTTTTTTAAACCCGGTTAAAATGCATATTTCCATTGATTTATATGCATTATTGCATTTGTTAGTGGAAGTTCTACAAATGAATTTAAATGAAGTTTTTCGAAAATGCACTAGATTCCTGTAAACAAGAGCTTTTAATTTTGCATTTACAAAAACCTACTTACGAATTTTTTTTTAATTTTAAAATTTCGGCCATTAAGGAACCAAAAGTCCAGAAAATGTATTTAAAAAAAAAGTACTTTAGGCAACGATAGACGGCAGCTAGCCAGAAAATGGAGCAAGTCTTTAAAGCCAGTCCACACCAAGGAAATTAGAAAAATTTGCAACAAGAAAATCTGTGCCATTTTGTAACACACTAGTTTGAATTTACGAAACCAATTTCAAACATCTGAAATCGCACTATTGTTTCGTTTTTGCAAGGAACACTTCTTCCGTTTCTAATGAACAAGAGCATATGGTTTACAAAAGATAGAGGAGGGATCCGAAGGCCGATTCTGCGGGACCCCGTGCTCAAGTAGCGAAGAATTGGAAAGAATAGTGAATAGTGTTTTTTCATATCGGTGCGGCATTTCCGCTCTTTGCGATCAATGTTTAAAGCACGAGGAGGTCCAACATACGACGTGTTCCATACGAAGGTAACTTTGGAAGTAAAATGTTATGGTCAAAGACTTCAAAAGCTTTTGAAATATAAAAATATTCCTTTATATAAAAAGGAAGAAAATGCCCTTTTCTGTAGATTTTGCTTTTCTGAATTGATGTTAAGCCTGAAAACAACTAATATTTTTGAGAAAACAAGTGAAAGAGAAATTGACCGACAACTTTTAATTTAATTATTTTATTAAAAAAAAAAGGAATAGCTTATTTTGGGTTGTTTTGAAAATATCTGAGAATATTTGCATGCCTAAACAATGATTGAAATAGTGAGTTAACGGATGTATAACGCAGGTGCACACGATTTTAATAAACAATCCGGAAATGCATCTAAACCAGACTTAATATTTATTTTTTAGTTTACTGATCATCATGAGTATTTCACTGAAATTTTCGGAAACAAAGTTCGTCATTTTTGTTTTTAAGAATCTTATGATATTGAATTTTGAGGCTTGTCATTCTCCCTTCGTCATATCAACAGCAATTGAGACGGTCGACGTAAAACATATGGAAAAAAAAAAAAAAAAAAAAAAGTTTTGAGAAAAACTGGGTTACAAGTTTTGTTTGTGTATATAAAGTTTATGCCTTTTGATAACGGATAATAACTGAAATATAAAAAAAATGCTATTAAAGACACTTTATACGCATTAAAATGAAATTTCCAACTCTTTTACTTGTTTGAAAACAGTAATTATTATGCACGTGATTTTGTGCCCGTTTTACGCAGAACAAATTTAAGTTAATAAAATGGAATAAAAACATCAAACATGTGGAACAAGTATCTTAATACAAAGTGAGGAGTAGCTTTTAGAAAGATATTATGCCATTCTATGCAACAAATTTTTTGTTTGCAAAAAAGAAAATTTGCTTGACATTAAGTAGGGGAATATGAAAGAAAACGGTCTCATTTTTTAAATCTTCTTGTAAGAACTTAACATTTTCTATAAAGTTGATATCCTCAATTAGAAATCGGTATAAACATTTTACATCAGCAACTTTATGATTTATGGACGATTAGTGGACGGGGACGTCTTTCAGTAGTAACAAGGTCAAATCTTTGGGACCTGCTATACGCTACAAATGGGCTTCCCCTAGAGACATGATATCAAAAATATATCCAAGTCTTGAAGCGAAATACTTATCCATTACAATATGAAATACAGCTTTTTGATGCAGGACCACCAACTCTTACATCATTTATGTCATTATTTTCACTTGTTTTCTAATAATAATAATAATAATAATAATAATAATAATAATAATAATAATAATAATAATCACTTAGTTCAAAACAAAAAACGATAATGCCTTCACAGTTGCAGTTACCTGCTTCTCACGTACTTTGCACAGCTCCTTTCAAACTTGGGTATCAACCTCACTTTTCAAGATATACGAACGAAACTTCAACCACTTGCACTAAAGAACATGAACACACATAGCCATTCAGCGTAAAAAGGACCCATGGGCTTATGTGCCTTTTTAACGCCGACCGCCTCAATTCTAGAAAACTGTTGAACAAACTTGTAACTTTTAGAGAATTGCTTACATCTAAGTGGTTTATCTTTTAAAACAACCTCAATAAAGTATCGAGATAATGTATTTTTTTACGACCAGACTATTTAAGTTTTGTTATTAGCGTTTACAATATCCTGTTCATTTTTCATTACTTTCACCTGTGCTATAAGTTTCCTTAACATGCTTTTGTATTTTTCAGTAGTCCTGGAAGCCGATTGATACGTTATGATAATTAGAAATAAATGAAAGAATAAGTTTGTTTCTACAGCAGTAATCTCAACCAGTAACGCCAACAAACAGCTGCTCCATCACAGCTCTGAGTCGCAACTGCTTATGATCTGAATCGCATGTATTGAAGCAATTCAATGCTCAATGATACACGCACTTGGTAAGGTCTGCACGCTCTTCACCTACGGTGTATTAACAACTTGGAAGAAATGTGAACAATGACGTACCAAATTGTCCATTTAATGGTTTAACGTTTAGAAATACGATCACTACGATCGTTTCTGAATCCAGGAATACAACATTTTCCCTCGGAAATAAATTGGTTTCCCTAAAGTACGCTATATTAAGTTCGCACGAATATAAAAAAAAGCAGGTTGATTTTCTGTTTTAATTCTAATTCCAGTCAAGAAAAGAAATATTATCTAAATTAGTAGCCATTGCGAAAGAATTGTTGAAGAAACGTTTGAAGCAGATTGAATATGTGGTATAAGAGACGAAATTCCTCGATCCACTATGTTGGCAATTATATGGGTTTGATAATCGTGCAATTAACTGGACGTTTGTATGCGGTTGTTGCCAATTGATTGAATAAGAAGTTGATTTATTATAACTTTTGGTGAACGATGAATTTATTCTATTAGATTTTTGATTTTGTTGTGACGAATTAAAAGATCTCGAGTTAGGTGAATGAGAAAATGATGGAAAATTTTGATGATTTAGTATTAAGTATTGCAGAAGGTTTATTTTTATTTAAGGAACGAACTTGATTTGATTTTAATAATATTTTTAAGATAAGAGAGCTCTTGTAATTTGCGGTATGTTATCATTTACACACACGGGAAAGGTGGTTTCGGGATGAGAAGAGAAGTTTGAATAACAATGGTTCCCAGTGTATCGAACGTAACGAGGGGTTAAATGACAATTAGCTTGTGTATGGTTGAATCGCTGACATCTTTGACATTCAATGGGTAATTGATTTTGTGATTTAACTAGAATTTCAACTTTGCTATCAAATCTTTCCATAGTTTAAATATATTTGAAGCTCCTTGGTTTTTAATTAGTTCAACTGGGCAAAAATTCAATTGGTTGGCAATTTTTGGTTCAATAATTTTCCGTGTTGGTTGCTAGTCTTTTACCCGTTAAATGATTATAAATAATCACCCTTTCTTTCTAGTCAATCTTTAGCTCAGAAACCAATGTGGAAACAGAGACCGAAGTTGGAGGTTGAGGCGCAAAAGCATTCTGTTGCATTAGAGAATGATAAATTTGCTGCACGGCACCCGACGTCTCGCTGACAACTGGGGATGAGCAACTGTAGAATCTACGAGAACATGCGTTTGCAAAGCAGCATTATTTGAAAACCCAGTTTGCTGAATAATATGACGACTATCACCCGTTACATAACTTACATTTGGCCAGACATCGATGGATTCACGATTGAAGATGAAGACGACATTGTATTGCATGTACAAACGGCATTATGAGGTTGAAAAATAATAGTATCCATTGTGTTAGAATAAACCCGAGGGACTCAAAATGAATGATGTGCAATGATCAAACAATACGACATTTACTACCAATGTAAAATATCAAATATCAATGAAGTAACTTTCTAAGAACTTTATATTTGGTAAATCTTCACTCACAATTCACAAGTACGTCATGTCACAAGCAAGGTTCTATTGGAATTCAGAATTGAAAAATCGTAAGATTCTTATTACGTGATCTTACGTACCGCTACCGGCGTCTGTCGGAAATATTACGAACCAATCTGATCTTAGCGAGAGGCGAAAATTAGTAATCGCGGTGTATCTACCAACCTATTTTCTAAATAATAATATAATAACTTTACAATATTTCGATAAAGCGCACAGTTATTGAGGTGCAAGTTTAAAAATAAAATGAAGACAATTTTCAATTTTTGTAGCAATTTTCTCTAGGAAGCCGTAATTTCTCGTGGTAGAAATCCTAAAATTCGAATTCAGCACCCCAAAATACATACAAACCGGAGAGAAAAAACTTTTTGGACGATTTCCTGGACCGGATACCAACTAACTAGATTATTTGTTATGAGATGTTTGCAAGTTCTAAGAATTGCCTTTATAAAAATGAACAATGTTGTTAGTCCAGGCAGGATTTTGTTTTCATGTTTTGTTTCATTTCTTTGTTACAAAACTAGGTTTAATTACCGTAAATCGGATGAATTAAGTCGAGAAAAGTAGTAAGGTAATTCACAGCTTTTATTAAGTGCAAGAACCTTGAAACCCCCACCTTTTTCCTCGAATTATTCCAGAATATTGTAGAAGGATCCAGCTCAACTTAGTGTCAATCGTTTCCTGTCGAGAGGAATAGAATTAGCTATTCATCGCTTCTTTAGATGTTTAATCCCCTCGCTCGAAACGTGTAACAGGTGCCTAAAACTTATAAAATAATTATAATAATAACAACAACCGAGACGTGTCTCAGAATGTTCTGGAAGTATAGGAAACATCACTTCCTCAGCGGTTAACTACGATAGTGCTGTAGACTATGATTAAGGACGGATTTTTATGTTAATACATATTTTTACATGGACAAGATACCTGTATTCACTAATATTTTTTAGACTTTTTTTTTACACATTTTCTACATAAATTTTTAAAAAACTACTTTATTTTTCAAACTTACCCTCCCCCTTCTGCTTCTTAGACACCGCGTAGTCGGGATCAAGGATGAACTGATGTATATGCAGCAGAAGGAACTTCAACCACGTGTTACATAGACTCCATGTGTAACTCGATAAAACAAATATTTTTCAGAAAATTGTCTTATCGCTTTTCTGGAGTCGGGGGAGGTCACCCCCCTCTTTCTATCACATGCTACACGGCACTATTCACTTGAGCGTCGGCTTCTAGTAAACAACATTGTATATACTACGAAAGTGTTGTATATTTCGGATGAAACGAGCAAATAATTGCTTCTTAAATAGAAATTTCCTTCAGCCTATAGAGGTATCCGGTATCCATGTTAAGACCTGATCGGAAACGTACTTGGAAAACGCTTGAAGAATCGAATTTTAATTTAACATACATTCTATTTTTTCTTACATATTAAAAAAAATACATATACATGTATATATTTTACATTTTATATTACAATAAATTCCGTTCCCTAACTATGATAGTACAGTATACATCAGAGATTGAGAGCTTCTGCAGTGCTTCATACAAAACTAAGAGGAAACCTTGTCTATTATTCGCGAAAAACGTTAGGCATCATAAATTTACCGTTATATAGACGAAAACGCAGAACAAATTCCCATCACATCGAATCGAATCGAAGAAGAAGCCACCTCCACTCAACGACACGCATGGGGATGCCTTCGTTCGCTGCGTCCGGTGTCGCTATTTATCACTTGCAAATGCAACGACAGAGAAGAGGTTAAACTAATTTTTTCACCTTCACTGCTGCTAATTCACGTTGTGATGCGGATTAAAAGTGTCGCTCCGCCATCAATGAATGCGCCCCCCGCCTTCTCTGCACTGCATTTTGAAATCTGTTGCCCGTAAAGTCAACCACAGGATAATTTGGTTATATGTAACATATACGATTGTGCTAATAGGATGCTCCCAATTATAAAATTACTTTTTAATTGAAATAAATAAGAATGGTCCAGTGTGTTGTAAAATAGGAGCTTGCAAATGTACGAATTTTCTTTAATAATCCGTGTGATGACACACAAGACAGAACAACTATTCCGGGAGCGTTCGGATAAGGTTCTCCCACAACGTATTCTGGGGCGGCTAGTGGCCGTAGCCCCACAGAACATCCGACAACTGCTGCGATCACACTTTTTTTGTATTTTTCCTTTATTTCATTTCAATTCACATTTTTAAAGTACTACGCCCGAGGACGAAGGAACCTAACAACTATGTTTAAAGTTTCGATTTATTTACAACTTAAATTGAAATTTTCAAGACATGAAAATATTTTAAAAACACGTTAAAGCGTCGGCGACGCCCGATTCAGCTACATTATCGTAGCTTCAATTACGACGTCTGTACTGTTATTCTCTGACCTGTGGTTCCTGCACTACGCCACTACCTGCGTCTCGACAAATGTTGGAAAAATAGGCTGATAAAAGATTGAGAAAGAAGATGGTCATCCATGAAATGCAATGAACTCCCTTATCTTGTGTACCTGGTGCATCAATTTGTTATAAAAAATAAATATTTTTGAATAAAATGGGAGAATGGCGACTATTAAGACAATAACTTGCTTGTCTTTTCGTAACATTCACATTGGACCTAACATTTGTAATGGACACTTGAGAAGATATTTCACTTTGTAGAACTGCATATCACGGCAGGTGTATCTAGCCGTTTGCGAAAGACGTGGATTTACTAATGATTTCAAAACAAAAAGATAACCGCAACTCCCAAACAAAGCTTCACGCAGGCGGTGATGTGTTCACGATAAGCGTTCGGATGTATTCACGATATGATTCGTGATGTGTTCACGAAGTCACGATATGAAATAGCTTCAATTAAGTATAGAGGTAACAAATTTCGTACAAGAGTCATTTTCACTATCGACGGTATTAGCGACAAGAATGACGCATTATCACTTCCACTTCATTTGGAACCTGGAACCTATTAACAGAACCCACCAACGTGCATCACCACAATTGAAACTTCCTCTTTGAAAACCCATTTGTTATTTTACCTGCTTTATACTTCTGCATTACGCATGTAAGAAAATAGTACATCAATTATGTTGGTAAATAGCTTCACGGCCTCCGAAATTCAAACAAACGCATTCATTATCCAAATTTATCTTTACGAAAATATTCATTTAAAATAAACATTGCGTACGGGTCCTCCTAGAAAGGACACTCTTATAATTTATTTACGTAAAGATCTAACGAATTACATTCCCCATTCAGTTCATGAACATGCACTTGAAAATGTGATGACAAAATTATCAATTTCACGGTGAGATTACAACAAAACCAAAACGCGATTTACTACATATTTCCAGAATCACAAGCCACGGTTGAACAGACGCCATTTGATACTACGAAATCGAAAAGCAAGTCCAGAAGTGAAACGAACACCGGAAGCGGCAAAATATTTGTAATCGGGAAGGAAATCTGATATGGAAGCTAGAAAAAATATTTCTCGGAGCCGAAACAGGGAGCCGGACTGGTCCTGCTTGGCATGATTAGATACGCATGTGTACTTCTTTGTGTTCCAGAATGAGATGAAAATGGTACACGTATTCCCGGTTCGCAACAAGACCCATCAATACCTTAGTAACTTGTAATATGAACTTCATTAGGGGACTTGTGAATCCAAACAGGATCTCATAAGGAGAAAACCAACATCGAGGAAAACCCGAACGAAATCGCAATAACATTAGGAAAAGAACGGGCAGGGCATAGGCAGTAACGTTGGCCGGAAAAGTAAATACCAAAAGCAACGATTTAGAAGAGATGTAACACATGAAGAGAAAAAAAAATATTTACAGTAGGATCCCAATATCTTGAATAAATTCACAGTGGGCACTCTTATCTTGAAACAAATTTACCTGATTTTTCCGGGTTTCCCAGAGGATTTTTTTACATTCTTCACTGATAAGATTAGTAAAGTATTTGACACGATTTAAAGAATATATTAATATAAATTTCAAAAATCCTCAACAAATTCAAATTGAGCCAAAAAATTATGCCTACACTATTTATTTAGGAATGTCTAGTTTTATAACCATCATCAATTTTTTCCTAACTTCCAACGATTCTTCCACAAATTTCTTGACTTTTTCAGAGTAATGAAATAACCCTGAATAAAGAGGTAAAAAATAGTCGGGAAGTTACAGAAAATGTAAAAATTGAGATTTTACTTTTAAGTAGCAGGTTTCAATCGCTCGGACGTAACCAACTGTTTCATTTGTACATTTTAAAATCGTAAGGCTTAACCTTCAGTACCATACACATTCATATCACCCACTACGCAAAGAACGCGTGAGGAGAAGAAATAAAAGAGGTCATCTTCGTCCACATAGTAATGCGTTGCCGAAGATGACCTCGTAAGAACGCCAACAACTCCAAATGAGAATTGCTGAAGTGCCTGTGTGGGTGGGTTGCGTACCTGCAGGCGCCTGGCGTCCTCCCTGGCCGCCTCCAGCTGGGCGAGGCGCGCCTCCAGCTCGGCGCTCGCGCGCCGCGGCCTGCAGCGCCGCCTGGAGGCAGCCTGCAGCCCTCCCGCGCCCGCAGCGGCGGCGGCGGCGGCGGCCACGGAGCCCTCGTCGGGGGCGGCGGCGGGCGGCAGCAGCTCCCCGTGCTTGGTGCGGGGGCGGGTGCGGGTGCGGGTGCGGGTGCGGGCCCGGGGGCGGCGGCGGCGGGCGCCGCGCTCCCGTGTCTGCGGAACAGCGACTTGAACTTCATCATAGCACCGGGCACACTCGCACACACAGGCACACGCGCCGCGCAGAGACTCGCGCGCGCGGGGAGCGAGCAGCCGCCACCTGTTGCTGCACACGCACGCGCGCCCCACCGCGCTCTTCGGCCGACTGAGCCGGGCCGTTATCGCCAGGTCTCCAACCAGCGCCCGCCCCTGCCCCCGGCCCCGGCCGCGGCCGCGGCGGCGTGCGCGCGCTGTTGCCACGTCTTACGTTGCATCACCGGGCGCAGCAGCTGCGGCTTCAAGGTGCCGCCTGCCACGAGCAGCGCGCCCCACAGCCTTGCATGCTCCACAAGGGACTGCCTCTGCCTCTGCCTCTTCCCAACACGCTCGACCAAGAGCCAACTCCCCACCGCCCAACGCCACCTGCCACGCATCACTCCACGCCGCCTGCAAGTTATGTGCGGACGCACTCATCGGTGCAATTTACCAAATTTATCAACCTAATGTGCTCAGTCGGTCCCGGTCACAACAAAGTCGCCAGAAATAAGTGGAAAAGGGTGTCAATGGACAATTCAAATAATAATAATAATAATAATAATAATAATAATAATAATAATAATAAATAATGGTCGGTTCATCAGAGTAATAGCTGGAATAAGTTAATTATTGCACTAGAATTTTTCTGTAGGCTTATAAATTAATATTACTAAAACTCGCTGATATGAAATAAGCATTTATTTCATACCACCAACCATTTATAATCTTATAATTAATATCTCATCACCATTTTTTAAAATCATTCATGCATTTAATGTTTCAAAAGCTGCGATTTGCATTGTTTATGAAAATATGAGAGAAAGATGAATGAGGAAAGAAGAAGAAGAAGAAGAAGAAGAAGAAGAAGAAGAAGAAGAAGAAGAAGAACAAGAAGAAAAGTGACTTACGGAGGGAGGGGACCCCTTTAGAAGTCAATTTCACATATTAAAAATATACGTTTTACTAATTTTCTATATCAATGAAATCGTTCAATGTATTTTAATACATTTTAAGTAATATAAGTTAACTGTTAACAAATAAAAAAAATTTAAAAAAAACAAGTCGGCAAAACTGTAGAGACCAAAAATAAATAAATAAATAAAAAATTAAAAAAAATCCCGTGCGTCCTCTGCCAATATCAGCAATAAAACTGTCAGATCAAATAAAAGAGAAAGCATACGTGAAAAGTTGATTTCTAAGTGGTATTGAAGTTCCTACCGACGTTAAAGCATCACAACAAACGATAATTATTCCTCATGCATAGGCACAAACATGTGGACTGGTGCTATATACTTGTGGAGAATTTCGCGCGACCCCAAAGGTTATCACTTGCGATACTAACGTAAAGCACGAGCCCATTGTTTTGTAGTTGTTTGGGGGCCTGCAAATCCGCCCCACTTCCTCGTGCGTAGGGCAACATTCTCACGCTGCTGTTATCGTCGGCGATAAACGGGCGATAACGTTCCGACGCCACATCTCCGATGGTTTCGTGTCGGCGCTCGGAGCGGCGCGGCGGGGGGCGCCGTGTGAGTGTGTGCGCGCTCACAAAGGCCCCGATTCAGCCGCAGCAGCGGGCGCTGGCGGGGGCGGGGGCGGGGGCGGGGGCGGGGCGGAGGTGCCGGTCCTCCAGACGCCGACGCCCGCCTGAGAGCCCGGCGCGGCAGCCAGCTGTTCCTCCAGACAGCGCGAGCGCGGGCCGGGGGCTTTAAATGCCACATCCTCCTTCGTTTTGTGCTCTTTACACAAACATTATTCTGCAATGGCGGATTTAAGCGCCCTTCGCACATTCAAGCAATTCTTCTGTTGCAAAGTTGTCATAAAATCGACAAACGAGAAGTCATCAAAATTACACTCTAACGGTACTACATGCGTTATTCTTCTACATTTCATGTACTAGACATCTCTATATTGGATCTATTCCGTTTTCTTACGTCACCAGGAAATGTTTTTAAAATTACTCTTTCAGTTTTTTCCCTCGAAAGTAGATACAATTAAAAAGAACTGTTACATATTGACCTAAGCAAGAGAAGCATATATGAAAGAGTCCATCGATACGTATTTTTGCGCTTCTGACAAGCTGTAAATATTTTTACTGGGTCCATTATATTACAGTATAATCACTTAGTGTCTTTGAGACTGGAGGAAGAAATTGTTTTCTTCAACACTTCCGATAGGAGAAATAAGCATGGCGAGAGTGGCGTCATGTCTCGTTGGTGGGCGGGGCGCGGCGGGCGAGGGCTGGTCGGTCGCCTTGAGAGGTCGCGCGCGAGGAATGCCAAATGCCGAGAGGCTGCTTTCACTGCGCGCCGGTTCACGCATTCCTCGCTGCGCCGCGCTGCGCCTCGCCGCGCCGCGCTGTGCGGCGGGTTGCGTAAGCGCCTGGTAACACGCGTCCTGGAGTCCTCAACAAATGAAGGAAGCGCCACACCAAAGGGGAAGCCGTGCGGAGCGCCCACGTGGCAACGCCCCCGCACCAACACAGCAACTTTTGTCACTGCGTCTGGTACATTAGCAGTACGTTCAAATTTTGACAATATTTCACTGTTTGCTTTTTACAAAAGTTACGAAAATAAATTGTATTAAAAACTAGTCATTTTCGTTAGTGTTTCTAGCGAGTTATTTTACTGAAATGCATACAAATTATTCTAAACTAATTATTTTAAATGAGAACAGAAGCCATCAGTGGGCACTGATCTGTAATTAAAAATTTTGTTTTAATAACCTGTAAGAAAATGTAGTGTAATGGCTGATTTGCGATAAGATTCACTCATCACTGGGTGCACGCATGGCATATTATATTTCTTGGTCCAACAAAGCATTTTAGCGTCGTTTTTGTTAATTCAAATTTTTATTATTAAAGAAAGAAGGTCCACTCCAGAGGGTATTTATTTGAAATTGGAATGTTTTATACTTCGAATTTTATCCATCCCCTTAGGGTTCCAATTAAAGTCGACCATATATTATAAAATGGAAGTTCCCTCGACATTAATTTACAACTATTATAAAAATCGTGCAAGTGGCTGGCGAGATTTAAAATTATGAAATTACTATTCCGTAGAGCACTGGCGAATTCAGAGGGGGGGCGGCCATGCCCCCCAAAAGGCCTAGTTTTCGTTTACTTTCCTGTATCTGGCAAAATTCATTTAAATATTTTGTTGTTCTAATTATGTAATTATTTAAACAATAATATTGTATAGTATGTCGACAGTACATAAATATTATACAAAATAACTAATATGTTTATTATTTAACAAAAACCCACGAGCGGCTGGATCCGCCCCAGCCCTAAGGTAAGTAAAGATCGGTGACTACGAATTTACAAGATACACGGGAATGAAGTTCGCGACATTTGTTTTGTAAATCGACTTTCATTTGCACAGGTTTAGTTGTTGCATAGCTTACGTCCTTAATAAAAGGATTATAAAAAGGTTCTCTTACTACTGAGCATCAAGCATGTTTTAAATTAGCTTTTAAGAATAGTTACTTTGACGTTCGAATCAATAACAATTCTTGAAACCAGCCGCGACGTTGTCAGGCACACGCGACGCTATGAAAGGACGATAGATCTGACCTTCAATCTGACAGCACGCGCAACCACTCTCAAAGACTCACTGTTAGCAATTGCTGCGTCTCGTATTTACATACTTAATCTGCATGGAATATCAAGACTGAAAATGTGCGCTGCCGGATTCCCATGTTTAACGGAAAATAATCAAAAATATTATTGCACTTATTTACATACGGTGTGAACATACGTTGTATAAGTGATGAATAATTGTGACTTCCTATGTACTAATACTAATTAATATGCAAATGTGTCTGCTCCCATCCTTCCGAAGTTAGTTTCTTGTATTCCCATCCCATCGCCCCCTGCTGGGAAAGAGGACGGCGGGTTGACGGACGCACTATGAAGCAACGGAAGGTGTGCGCATGAATTAGCAACAACAGAAGAGTAGAAACATTGCATGAGAGATCAAAGGTACTGATAGTCAACGCCTATGTGAAACATGTTGGACTTTCAACCATCTTGGAACTAAATTGGTTGGAATAAAAAGTACGGTCACGAAACATACGCTCAGTAGCCTGAAAATGGTCACCCGCTGAATCAAGTGCCAAGTCAAACGGTACGACCTCCTTCTCAATGCAGTGGACTGCTACCCGCTTGCCACATTCGCTTCACCCAAGGAAGTCGCATTCCAATCAAGGAGCTGTCTCACTGTATCAATGGATTCCGATGGTAGCGCGAACGAATAAAAGACCCTTTTTACTTCATTTTATGGCAAAACAGTTCTAAACTGTGTGACGTGCTACGCGGAGAAGGGTATTCGGTGCACGTTTTTTAATACTGGTATCCCTACCCAAACCCATAAACAAGTTGAACTGAAGGATATGAACGTTTTCGGCAAGAATTGATACGAAAATATTCGCTCCGATGTAATAAAAACTGTTTACAAGGCCAAATCAGATACAGATTTGGGCACTTTCCCTCATCGTGCTCTTCCTGAAGGAATCGACTTCTTGCCGTAAGAACATAGCAATAATATGAATAACTTATATTTCCCACTGAATTCTAGAAGAAATGCACAGACAATAAAGTAACATTTATGTCCAGAAGCGCAAGAAAGGACGATCCCAGCATTTGTTCAAAGAATCAGGGAAACTGGAAGAAAAACTTGATGGGGGGGGGGGGGGTCATTGATCCAGAAGCTGAGGTGTAATACTTATAACAGGCTGTTTAGAACTATACAGTCCAAAAAGTTAATTCATTTCATATTATTGTTAAAACGACTATTACTTCGGGCGCTGTGGCCAGTGGGCAGGCCTCGTCGGGACTCGAAGCCCAGGCCCTCCCAGCCAGAGACGCAGCAGTGGGAGAAGAGAAAGCTGCGGGGGCGGGGGCCGGGGCCGCTTATCTGCTTATCTCCCGGCGACGAAGGTCCCGCCGCTCCCAGCGCCTCACGCAATCGCACTTCGGGAAATTAAATATTACGCCGAAATGTCAACACATCCGCCCATCTAAACTCTTTCCAGAATGAAGCAAACTGGAAACCCACAAGTCTTGCAACTGTTTTCTCGTAGAATGCGTGAGGTACCTGAAGGACGAATGGAAGAGAGGAATGAGACAAAAGAGGAAAGGGGCGCAGAGGAGAGCGAGCAACGCGATGAGGAGAGACCCAATTTTTATGGAATTACAGATTTTTTGACTTTCTACTTTCAGTTCTCAAAATTATAATATTCCCGAATCGTCGCCGTCTAAGCACAATATCTCATAGTTTCGTTATTTTACATATTTAGTACTATATTGCATATTTTACATATTTTGCTATTTTCAAAATATTTTTACTATTCTATCAATTGACTTCAATTTTATTATGTATTTTTTATGAACATAATTTTTTTAAAATTAGCATTTTCCCCTACATTATGAGAGAGGTACCTGAGGCTGTCTTCTTGAGGCATATTACGTGAAGATTCGGTAGATGTCAGTCCGGCGCACCTGCTTCAGTTCTCTGTAGCGGGAAGTACAGTTCAACGACTGAGATGATTTTCGCCGTTAGGTGTGAAAAGTATCACTGACACCGCGTTTCGTGACCTTAAACCTTTATTTCCGAGAAACATCTGCGATCGCCGACGTATAATACTTGCGACGTGTAAAGCTGCACGCTGCAGTGATTTACTGGCCGCAGATCTCGCCAGTTGATACGATAGCTTCTATTACGCCTATTCTGACAGCCAAACTACAGTCCTGCATAATAAAATAGATGAAGCTTTTACTACTGATGGATTGACTGAATCATTTTCAAAACGTTTGTATTCTTTCTAAAATTTGTTTAGGAATTTTGTATAAATAATTTTTGTATTTTAATATTACATATTTATGTAACTATTTTTCCGGTCTCTAGTGATGAGGGTGCGCCGCTGTGATGATGGGGATGGTGTGTGTGTGTGTGTGTGTGTGGGGGGGGAAGGAGAGTGCGCGTGGGACACGCCACCCACAACCAGCAGCCCAAGGCAGCAACAGCCCACGCACCGAACAGGACTTGTCACAACGGCCATACCGTCCTCAAACTTCAAATATGCATCTTTCATGTCAAAATATCCAACATAAGATAATAAACGTTTCATATATAATGCATATTTTGCACACGAAGAGCTTTTTGACATATACGATTCTTTTGCATATTATTAGACTTTTGCCGAAAATAACAAAAAAATATTAATTTCCACATAAAAATGTATTAGTGGAAAGCAATAATTTTCTTGTTGCTTCGAAATCGTTAGCACAGTGAGTTTCAGAGCGCTGACGGCCAACGCCACCTTTCGCGTTCTTTCGGCGTCCTCAGATGGACCGTGCATGCACTCTCTCCCAACCCTCCTCCCCGGAAAGCGAGTCGCGTCTCCCAAGTGCGAGGCCAAGTGGCGAGATGAAGAATGACGGAGTGCCCCTCATGGAAACTGATGCAGCGCTATTCATTATTAAAACGTTCAAAACATTAAAAATCATATTTCCTAACATGATACATGTGACATGATCTGCACATGAGGGAAACAATTAGGAAGGGGAAAAAACGAAATTATTGGAAATAATCTACGACGTCATACTTTACAGACAGTGAGTAAATTCTTGGAAGAAAAGTGCATTTCTCTTCTAGACACTATTGAGCACAAACATATGCCAAAATACAAGTCCGCATCCATAACGTCAGGTGATGCGTGCGTGAAATTCTTGTGACTTTCTGAGCTCATAATAGAAAAATAAAATGTGCCCAAGTAGATACCAATCTGTTTTTAATGTGCCTATTTCCTTAGGTGCCAAAGAGATGTAATGTCAATGTAAAATAAGTTTTTGTGACGAAACGCACCATATCATAACAATTTTTGTGCATATTTCAACATTTTGTGGCATATTTTCATGCACATTTTAAGGCTATATACTTGTATAAACTTCCCAGCTCTCTTCATAATAATGCGTCCTAAGTTGGTTGGTTGGTGATTCCGGACGCGTCAAGTACTAATGGTCACTAGCCCTGTATGTGTTGAGCATGTTCTTCCTCGGGAGATGGCAGTGATATTCCCCCCGCTGGATGGCGAGATCCGGCGCCGGCCTGCCGTCGCCTAGTGGGGTTCCCCCCTAACCAGGACTCTCCCGCCAGCGGGGCACCGCCTCAGGCAGGACATGCTCTAAGCTCTCAACCGGTCTCCCGGAATATGTGGTAGTGTAGTGCACGTTAGTGTAAGTGTGTGCGTAAGGGGAGAGGATAGGACAAGGGAGAGGGAGGACAAATCGCGCGCGGCCCGTTTGTTAGGGTACTACTACTCCGACATTCGCCTAGTGTTGATCGGAGAAACCACGGAAAACTACCGATCAGAACAACCGGCAGCTAGAATTCTCCTCTAAACAACTGAATTCGACCTAGCTGAAAAGCAAGTGTCGAAAATCTTCCCGCCGTCAGGACTCGAACCTAGGACAGAGGCGCTGCAGTGACATCAGTTGATGCACAGAGCTACCGCTCCTGGTCCTTCCGACATGTGGGGAAAGTTTGCCGCCTAGTTCTTGCCCAACTAGTACCAGTTTTTTTTAAATACATTTACTACAAGAAATTATTGTGTTTTATGATCTAAAATGAGGACAACTTAGTACTGCCCTTCCTGCTCTGCAAAAACGCATTTTTTGCACTCTGACGCCGCTGTTCTGTTCTTCCGATTCTTTAGCAAATGCCACTTTCAGACACGCTTCACCACGCGTAGATTTGCTCTCCAAGAAAATTGCAATTGTTTATTTTAAAAATACGAAAAAGTTGGAAAATAATGCAACAAAGGCTTTCAATGGTCGCCTTGGTACCGACAATAGGATCACGAGTGACAATGAAGGAATAGACGAGAATTCAAGTCAAAAACGAGGTACATGCGATCTATTCCTCCAAGGATTGATGGAATTCCTTGGTAAATAAATAAAAATGCATTCAAAATTAACAACCTATTTGCCAACATCAGAAATGACCTCAAGATTTGTTTGGAGTGATAGGAGAAGGAATTGAGTCAGCAGTTTCATGAAGGTACAACGCATGCGTGTATGTATGAAAGTAGAAAACATGTTCTAATTGTCTCTTATATTCGATGTGAACCGAATACCCCAGTATATTGCGATGGAACAACAAAGTCAATAAACGATAGACATGGGCATTCAAGGGTACAGCTCCATAACGAAATGGCCTTGGCACTACATACAATTCCGAACCTTCTACCTGAATCTTCAGAAGATTCTTTGCTTATATATCCACAAGAATCCAGCAATTCAAGTTTTATTATTTATTTGTTACTAAAGTTAAACTTTGGCATCATCTCTGTTCGTAATAATTCTGCTGTACATTTCGGAGACAGTAACTTTGATCAGTTACGACAGAAATTCCTTTCAGTGAAACATAAATGGTAAAAATATCCCCAAAACGGCGGTATCGTTCAATAGGCAAACATTACGTTCTTGTGTGCAGTCGTTGGCAAAGCAGATGGGACCTCATAGGATTAAAGCCTGCAAGACGGATCCTAGAAAAACGAACGTGTTCATTTTCCGCGAGTCATAAGAATTATCTGAGCAGAGTCGGTCATTTTACCAGGAAAATAACAGCACAGCCGGAAGATAAGGCGTCGCTGAACTTGTTTCACTTGTGATTCATTTCGCGTGGGGGCGTGGAAGCCACCGACTTCGTGCGGTTGCGTGACGTAAACTGAAGAGCATTTTAAGACATTGTGATGCCGGATTATATCGGCATCTATTTTCCGTAAGATACAAGGGTCTCTTGCGAGTAGCCAGCCTCTTGTGAGTAGATAGTTTTCCAATTAGCGATCAACGTGTACTTTCATTGGTAACATCCCTTTCATGGTACCTTCACTTTCTTAAAACACGGATTTGCTGAGGAGCAGTTTTGTAAAACCGAGGAAACGTCTTTAATTTCGTCGTGGAATTGTTTATATGAAGAAAACTAGAAGTATAGGTAATTTAGCTTAGCAAACACATTTATCTTGGAATCACAACCTTAAGGAAGTGCCTCTTCTGACACTTGTAACAATAAGAGCAGCCGGAAGAGGAGTGCAAGCGCTTGTCCCGGATCAACCGGCCCGCGATGCAGCGGCGGCGCAGTGCCAGGCGCTGCCATCGATGCAGAGGAAACGAGCAAACAAAACAGACGTCTTGAAACATACATGTTTCTTTCTTCTTCTTTACTTTCTCGCCCACTTAAGCCGTTCAAGAGAAATATTGTACTTCTTAAAGAGGGACAAACAGCGTTTCCGACGGAACAACTTACTGCCGCGCCCTGGTAACGATAAAATGAAACTAGAGGTGCAACACAATAGCACAGACTTTCTCGGAGCCAGGTTTTCTAATTTCTTTGGTGTGCAGTGGCTTTACGATGTTACCCCATCGTTTTGCGAGCTGCCATCGTCGTCCAATGCACTTCACACACACACACACACACACACACACACACACACACACACACACACACACACACCACACTACACATACACACAAACTTTCTCTCTCTCTCTCTCTCTCTTTCTCTCTCTCAAGTTTTCCGTTTCTTAATAGTAGAACCGAAATATGACTTCAAGAATATTTAAGAAGAGTAAAACCTCATCTTAAATAGAAATTTATATTGAAAAATTTGAAGAAGTTTTAAAGAAAATGGCAATTGTCCATTCCTGTAAATGCCAATTTTAAGCTCTTTTCACAGGAATCTATTAAGATTTCGAAAAAACTAATTTAAAGTCATTTGAAGAAGTTTCACTCACAAAGGCTATAATGTGTAGAAATCGATGGCCTGAGACATGTTTAAAAAAAATGGTGTATTTTTTTTTAAAATACGCCAAAATGACCTTGACGTCATATTAAAATGTGCCATGACCACTATCCGTTGCACAAGGTTAAAGAAAAACTTTGGAGCCATTTTTGAAAATGGCGTGAAGCGTTTATAAAAAATGCGGAATTTTGAGCTCATTTTAACAGAAAACAGTTGATTCATTAAGAATATTATGTAAAGCACGTGCACTCATAAGTAGTGTGAAGAAATCGCCTCTAGTGTAAATATTATTGTCGTGAGAGGGAAGTGAAAAAAATCGTATCTTTGTACTTTTTGAAAAAAAAAAAAAAAAATAGAGCACTATGGCGTTTATCTCGTATAAGGTACATTTAGCACTACCCTACAAAAAATGTAAAGAAAAAAATTGAGCCGTTATTGAGAAAATCGTGTTTAGTTATTTTTGAGAATTGCAAATATTGCACGTACTATTGCACCAAAACTAACATTTTCAAAAAAATGTGTATGATCTTAATGAAAAAACTAATTATGGACAATAAATTTCATTTGAAGGAAAAATCTCTATTTTCAATTTTGTAGTTGTCGAAAGACGCCGGAAATAATACAAAGTTTTGCGATTTTCAAAAATTCAGAGTTAACCGTCAAAATCGGACCTATGCCCACCTTCATATGTGTATTTTCCTCTATTCTTACAAGAAATTTAAAGAAAAACAATTGAAGCGGTGTTTGAGAAAATTTTTAAAATGTCCGGGGGGCTTCATGTAAAGTACCCCAAAATTTTAAAGAATGTTTTCTCAAAATTTCAAAGCTTCAACGAATCAGATCGACAGGGATTTCTTCACTTTGGAAACGATCGTACGGATGGTTTAGGCCCTAGTAATGTTCACAGACGGACGGCCAGACAGACGGACGTTTTGCTTTCAATTGGTTTTTCGGTCCCAAGGACACACAAAATAGGGATTCTGGCTACACCACGTGTTGGAGGATATTTTTTTCTTAATTTGCCAACAGGATTTTTCCACTTTTTCGTTGTGAGGGCCCGGGAATGAATTTTTTGTGGCGACAATTCGCTGTTTCTTCGCGCAGCATTCCATAACGAGAAAGTAAAACCGAGACCAAGAGAGAGCAATCCGTGCCCTTTTGCTAGGGCATCCGCGGGGGAAGCCCATCCAGTGGCGGCCAGTGTCGAAACGCCTTCATCGCCTGGACTCTGTCTAGCACCTGCCCATCAAGGTCGTCGCAGAGACAGCTGCAATGCTGGTTCCAAAGCGCAATATCTTTATACTTGAGCTTAAAAATAGAAAGGAGGCCTAAGTATTGTGTTGACGTCATCTCAGATCCTGCTGCGGTTGCAGATAAGGGGCCATCCGTGCGTAGCGACGTCAATCTCGGGGCGCGGAGGAAGCAGCGCTTGCTCTCACGCGGCCGCGCGTTCCCAAGCGACGTGTCGCCAGGAAGCCCTCGGGGCCACGCGGAGGGAAAGCGGCAGCGCTGCGCCCGGCTACCAAATCCCAGCTTTCTACAACCAAATTTCTCGCCTTCCTACATTTACGAAGTAAAGAGAAAGGATTCAAGTGCTGTGGTGGAAAGCAGAGACATTTTGAGACAAAAACTCATTGTGGTGCCTGGGTATCGAAACACTGGATAAATCTTATTCCTTTATATAGAAGATGGATTCCTCCAAAATGTTATGGAGACAGATTCCTCGTTTTCTAAGACAATGGTACCGAAAAATCGATTGACGGTAAAACATCTAATGGCCCGTCCGTCTGTGTGCGTATGGTGAACGATTCATCGTTCCATTTAAGGCTAAATGTACCGACACTAGTTCCATTTGTCGCCACCACGTGGCAGCACTAAAATAAGCAAAATTTACTAGACTGATAACGTCTAAACAAATTGCCCGATTTTCGATCTGTAAACGACATTGACTCCTTTTAAAATAGAATTCACGCTACGATGCCGTTTTTTCAAAAAGATTTCAAAAATTTTGAAACGTTTTCTCATAGTTCCGGGAAGAAATTAAAAAATGTGGGCTTATAGCGCGATGGCGACGTGCTTCCTGAATCCAACGCCGTGTCAATCATGCTAATCGGATGAATAGGAGCGGCGTAAAGTGTAATTTCGGAAGACATACCTGACGCCCCCTCCCCCTTTTTCCCTGCGTCACCCGACCGCCTCGACGCGGACGAACGACCAAACCCGGGCCCTGCCTGCGGCACGGAGGCCGAACTTTCAGACAGGCAAGCTGGGCAGTCAGTCCCTTTCAGTCTCAATATATTTTTCTCCACGTGTCAAACTAGTGATGCTGTAACACAGCCAAACGGTCTCGTATCATCTGTAATAGTCGTATAAAACTATATATCTTGTTCACATATTCCCGTCTTCCTTCGAATACCATCAAACAATTATTTGAGGCGGTACTCAAAATATCGATTCCGTTTTGGGAAACTGATTTCAAAAGAAAATGGAATTAATTGTGTAGATATCACCAATATTCTATGCCATAACATCTATTTTACATACATTTTACTTCAAGATCTTCGGTTATCATTCCTCTACCAGAAAGTATGAGCCGAGATTACGTACGAGCTCTTTTATCTTGCGACTCGATTTTGATCTCAAAACGGCGTTTGTCTTCTTGATGATTTCACCTGATGAATCTGTTTTCCCAAGTAAAATCCGGAAGCTAAATTTTAAAATTGTTTTCTTTGTTGTTAATTTTAAAACTACTTTCCGAGAAATTATGTAATCGGATACCGGAAAACTCTTATTGTCGGGCCCTGGTAAAGTAAAAGTGGATAAACCTCTTGCTAAATATTACATTACTTTCTAACTCGTGGTCTAGCGAAAAATACAATACATGTGTCCTTGATACCTAAAAATCGATTGACCTAAAACATGTCTGTCCGTTTATGGTCAACGCTAACGCCCAAACCGTTCTGCCAATTTTCTCCAATATTGATCTTCCTGAATCTACCTGAGAGAACTCGATCCTTTAGGAGTTTCAAACGGATATTTTAATTTTTGAGGGTCCTTTACATTAAGCCTCAAAATCATTTTCGAAATCTTCTCAAACCGTCACCAAATTATTTGATTAAATTTTGTCCTCGTTTTACGTACAGATTGCAAGAGAAATGTGATTTATGGTGTTTGTTGACATCACTTATGTTTAGAAAATTGCTAACGTGCAATTTTTGGGGGCGTCTTCCTTCAACTATAATATTGATGATATATTTTTTCCATACTGAAATCTGTTCTGATAGATCTGAAAATAAGATCAAGTTAAATTTTGAAACATTTGAGTAGTTTTCGTGCAATTTGGGGCGAAGTATAGGCAATTAAACAATTGTAACTTTTTCTCAAAAAGAGCTCCAATTTTTTGTTTAAAGACGATACAAAATATGATGGTGGTCTCATTTTCGCCCACCCCGCCGTATTTTCGAAGATTGCAAAAGTCATGTAAGTTTATTGCAAAACCGCGTAGTTTTAGAGTAATTTAAGAATGAAATTGATGTATATATTAAAAAATCTCAAAAATCACAACAATTTTTTTCCATGGATAGAAGGGACGCTTAGAAGAATTACAATTTTCGTTGAACTCTATCAATTTTCGAAAATTGGAAATTTAGAAATAATGCCAGAAAGTGTGTGATGTATCATCGCTAGCTTTTATTTGAAATTGTATTAGAAGGGATACTTACACAGTGTAATTGTACTAAATTACTTCTAATGAAATTTGATGTTACATATTGCAGGAAAATCTGATTTTGCATATTCGTTTATTTAGCGTTTTCTATATATTTATGTCCATATTTTGCAATTTCATTCTACAAATTTTTCCGGACTTATTCGTGGCATATGTATTAGTACTACGCTGAGCTGGGAACTGAGATTAGTACACTGCTGATCACATACTAGTTTATAGAGAGGGTTGAGCAATATTTAAATACTTGTGTTTGAAATATATATTTTGTATTTAAAACTCTATTTTGAGTTTTTAGTATATCTTTTGAAGATATATTTAAATACATAAAATAGATGTTTTTAAAAAAAATACTTTGAAATACTGTAAATACAAATGAAAGAGAAGATAACAAGGATAGTTTTTTTTTCTTTTAATCTTCTAGTGAATAGCGACCGAAAAGGTATTGAATACCGGTAAAAATAGCGGTATTTTTTCATACCTTTCTCAAATACCTTTATTGTTATATACTAGTAAATACCTCTATTGGACGTCTTTACCGGTATGGACGTCAATAAACGTTATACCGGTATTTTCAATGAAAAACAATAGCTTCCCATTCATACATCTTGCAAAATAAGTTACTTTAGTTAATAATATCTCACAAAATTTTTATTAATCAAATATACTTTCATAATTTTATTAATTGTTTAATTTATAATTTTGTTTATATATATATATATACACACACACACATACACACACACTCGGTCGCTATTATTTAAGGAACGCGAATGATTCCACTAATTCTTATAGAGTAAATATAATCTCCACTTCGTCATTGCACAATGTTCTCGCCCACTGAAAACTACTCACCGCCCTCTTCCTACGCTTGGGCATATCGAATTGCCCTAGTGTAACACGCAGCCCGCCGAAGAACGCGGCGAGATGTCTGCAGAGGTCAGAAAAGTCACGCTATTAGAACAGCAGTGCCAGAAGTGCGACCCTGCTTCCAGCTCAGAAGGGTGATTTGAGAGCGTGCCCTGGCGGCACTGGGTTTGGGATACAAAGGAGCGCGAAATGAGGAGCAAACATTCAAAACGTGACATGTCCACTTTACTTCTTTTCGAGAAAACGCAAAAATTTTATGTCATCAAAATTGTGCAATGTTTTATTTGTACTTAATTCGGAATTATGTAATAATATATAATAGCTAAATATATTATTATTATAAAATTTAAACATTCTATGAACTTACATTTAAAGAAAACAACATTTATGTCAACTGGTAAAAAAGCCTGAAACATCCACGGAGAAGTGATATGGCGGGCGAAGTTAAATACTTATGAATTACAATAACAAATTCTGGATACTGTACAGAAAAACTAAAGAGAGGAATAATTTTAGAAAAAGCAGCGGAAAGAAAATTACACAAATTCATAAAATATGCAGGCATTCAAGTGATTGATTTCTAAAATTTTAGGTCCGGAACGCGCTCAAAATGATTTATTAATTTAAGAGAATAATTATATATTTATAATATAAAAGTAATAGCGAGAATGAATCAGCGAGATACAGGAACGCCGTTCCGTTAGAAATCGCCTGCGTAAGACCAAAATCAAATAATCGAGAAAAAGGTATTTCTAATCCTGTTGTGTGTGTAAAAGCTGAACATTGAGATAGCCGAAAAAGAAGATGCTTTTGAAGTATGGATACGGAAGAAAATATTAAACGTACAATGGGAGGGGAAAAAGATAAACGCTAAATTTTGAAAAGAAAACAGAACTTTCTCTAAAAGCCAAAGCCAAAAATGGAAAATAAAATATTTTGGACATACTGTGAGTGAACAAAATCCTAGAAAAGGATATTATGCTTGGAATGATAGAATGAAGCGGAAGAAAAGGGTGTAAGTGGCATAATTGATATGACTAATACAAAATATCACAAACAAAAGGAAAAAGGCAGTTCGAGTTCGAGTGAGCAATGAAGAAATTGCTAGCATCCTATTCTGTATATCCCGATAGGTCTAACAAGGGGTGGCTTGCGATCTATGTTCTAGTACTATTTTCTGCGCGTTGAGACCCGCGAAGAATTGGGACCTGCAGATAAAGGAGAGATGCTCACAGCCGCTGCTTGACCGGACTGGAGCCGACAAATGACATCATAGCACTGAACAGTGTGTTTGATACCCTCAGTCTTTAATGCATACATTCTGCCATTATTAGGAAGAACTCGCTGAATTATCGGCGCGTCCCTCCAGTTTCGATAGCAAGAAAAGCGAAGGAATGATGCTCAAGTAATACGAATGCAAATATCAATGTTCAAAATTAAAACATCTTTCAAAAACCTGGTTTAGAAACATCGACCAAGTTCGTGCGGAAGATTTTGTTTTGACAGTGGCCGTGATTGTTAATTTATAAATTTCGATTTAGACAAAACGGCAAAACAAAGTAAAAAGAATAACAGTGAAACTAAACCTGAAAACTATCGCCGAGGGTCTTATGGAGTGAGTCACAACTTCCTCAAATGGGTACAGGAAGGTGGGCGAGAGACCTTACACCTGGAGTGCTTGCGTTGGCCGCCTCTCTGCGTACGGTAGGACATACTAGGAAATGCCAGAAAAATGGGGTCATTTCTTGGGCTGAAGATAGTCTACTGGATGAGGATGTACAATCACCGTTCGCTTTATTCGAACACATGTATTGACAGTGGAATAATGCAATATTATTTCATATTTTGACTTTTTTATAAAATTGTGATTATCGGTTCTTTTCATTCACAACAACTCATCAAGCACATCGATAATAAACATCAGGTTTCATAAATGTTTCATTTTTTACGAAATATGTTCGTGTGTCTATACAAAATCAATGTTTTGAAAATATCAACATCAATGTTGCATCCCTATTCTCGACACCTAGATAAGGATCGCCGATTTAATACATTTGCATTCTGATTCCCTAATATGAGGTTTATCAGTGACGGGTATGCTACGTTTTACTAGTAGATATAAATCTTATAAATTGAATTTGCAACCTGATTAAATGTTACTGATAAGCGTGTACGATGTTTAGAAAAATGGTATCTTAATGTAGAAAAAGTAAAGTTGCCAAATTAATAACTGTATAACAAAACATAATTTATCCCTCATAGACGGATATTCTTCTTCTAGTGTGGTGTTCCTGTCTAAGGGTTAAAGTTATATTGCTTTCGTGACAATTTAATGCATTAAAAAATACATTTATATGTGTCACAATACAATGATTTACACCACATCCTTTTACTTTATCATTTACGTAGTTTGTATCAAAATGACGCGCCGGAATTACTTATTCCAATCTTCAAGTTTATACAAATACAACAGAATCATTTTATATCAATATAACTTACTAAGTAAGCTGGGGGATGTCACGATTCTTAATATTATATTTTAATGTTTGTTACAGAGTTGGAGTCAGGATGCATCTCGCCTGCGCGCTATTTTACCACTTCTTCAATTTTGTCCGAAAGTACGAAACTGTTTTAAAATTTTACTGGGAAACAGATTCATCAGGTGAAGTCTATCAAGGAGACAAACGCCGTTTTGAGATCAAAAATCGAGTCGCAGGATAAAAGAGCTCGTGCGTAATTTCAGCTCATACTTTCTTGTAGAGGAATGATAACGGAAGATCTTAGAAGTAAAATGATGTAAAATAAGATGTTAGGACATGGAATATTGGTGATATCTACACAATTAGTTCAATTTTCTTTTGAAATCAGTTTCCAAATCGGAATCGATATTTTGAGTACCGCCTCAAATAATTTTTGATGGTATTCGAAGGAAGACGGAAATATGAGACAAGATATATAGTTTTATACGACTATTACAGATGATACGAGACGTTTGGCTTGTTACAGCATCACTAGTTTGACACGTGAAGAAAAATATATTGAGACTGAAAGGGGCTGACTGCCCAGCATGCCTGTCTGAGTTCGGCCTCCCGTGCCGCAGGCGGCCGGGTTTGGTCATTCGTCCGCGTCGAGGCGGGTCGAGTGACGGGGAAAAGGGAGGGGGCGTCAGGTATGTCTTCCGAAATTACACTTTACGCCGCTCCTATTCATCCGATTAGCATGATTGACACGGCGTTGGATTCAGGAACCACGTCGCCATCGCGCTATAAGCCCACATTTTTAATTTCTTCCCGGAACTATGAGAAAACGTTTTCAAAAATTTTTGGAAATCTTTTGAAAAACGGCATCGTAGCGTGAATTCTATTTTAAAAAGGAGTTCAATGCAGTTTACAGATCGAAAATCGGACAATTTGTTCAGACGTTATCGATCTAGTAAATTCCGTATGATAGTGCTGCGATCTATTGATTTTTCCTATAAGTATTTTTCGGTGCATTTAGCCTTAAAGGAACTCCACGTTCAGCGAGTATGAAAGATCAATATAAAGATCGTGAACAGTTTTTTGAGGAAGGAAATGACCTAGCCTCAAGTAAAGCCCATTTATAGAAAATTCTCAAAAACGAATCCAAAGTTTTCTTTACATTTTTTTCCCGGTTGGAGCAAATGCCGCAGGTCCCAGTATAGACAAAATCTGAATTCGCCATAATCGTGAAAAAAATTATTATTTTAAAACTACAATACTGATAATAGATATGATTTTTCCGTACTGAAAGCTATTCTATAAAAATTGGTCTTGAAATAACGGCAATGAACATTTCTAAATTTTTGATAATTGCAAATGCAAATGTCCTAATTTTTGCTTCTGCGCCGGGAAGCGTTTAGTTGTGAGGGTGGTGGTTCAGGGGGAATGCGGCTGGCGTTTCAAGTTCATGGACCTGATATCGATTTCCAGTGCGGAGAAAACATTTGCTGGCTGAAAATACTTTTGCAGCTTCCTGTAATATTATAGTATTGCCCAGCCGAGTGAAATAATGTGCGAAAGTATGTGCAGTTGTAGTGCTAATAGTTTATGAAATGAAAAGTAGGGAGCTCCAGATGTGTTATAAGTAGCTTTTATTAACCGGTTTTGTAATATAAATACTAAATTTTAGAAGCGCCATAGAATGAATAGATTGAACACGCCTTGTGCGAGTTGCAATAGTCCCTTCGAAAGCAGACGTCGTTTCGTCGTCACTGCCAGTGTGCGAGTGTGGGGGTTAAAGTTAGCGACGCTATGATAGCGAGTTTTAGGTTTGATGATCGAGTATTCTTCAATGCAAAATTACCACTTCTCAAAAAATCAATTGCTTCTTAATGCATTATGCTTTTGATTACGGTGGATAGGAAAATTTCCTACTATTGTCCACTACAACATATTATGTCCAGATCCTTTAAAATTTTAAAATATTTTAATTGCAATTTCTGTAACATATTTAACTCAGTATTCAGAGTGAATTAATTTTTTTTAGGATTTGAAACCACCCTCATTTCTTTAGTCTGGAGAATAAGTATTAAACGATATCATGAATTAATATTTTTGAGAATTTCGATTTTCCGTTTACCGCATATAATGCACTTTTCTGTTTTAACTTTCCAACTGTTTTCTTCTTTTTTTGCGACCGCATGTAACCGCCTGCAATCCATGTCTGAAATGAGGCACAAGGCCTGCTCTTCCGGCTGAACTCTTAAATGAATTTACATTTGCAAAATTACAATCAAAATCTTCTGACTTAATAAAAGTAACCGACATTCCACGTTAGGAGAAAATGCAATTTGATACTGCCATTTGCCCCCTCCTCATTTGCCTAAATGGAATACGTCACATCAGTAGTTGTTTTTGTTTCTTCTAACGACTGAAAATAATTAGATTCGACCTTCCTGGTACATTACACATGGATGAGTCATATGTTGAGACAATGAGAAACATATTTCGTTTTAGTCCCAAATTAAACGCAACACCTGCGACAGTGCTCGAACAGTTTGAAGTTGCCCGGGGCTGCCAATGAAGCAGCACATTCACTCATCAGTCCTCACTAGAAAAATGTTAGCTTAGGACCATTCAAAGCACTGACGAATTACGGTCGAGATACGTTCCGAGGAGATGGATTGCGCCATATTGACTTTCAGCGGAAACTTTTGACAGCAAAACAAGATACGGACGCGACTGCTTGGTTCGAGTGTCACAAACTCCGACAGCTTCGTGAAGGTAACGGGGCACTTGGTGCTTTGCTTCCTGGACATATTCGCTGAAAGAAAAGAATTTGAAACACACGATGATGACACCTGCGTTTCATCATAAACTAGTGGTGCTACAGACAGATTTTTTTGTATTCATTTTCTGTTTTCTTTGGTGTGGGCTAGCTATTCGGCTTGCCCCGTTTTCTTGCTAGCTGACATCTATAGCCGCCCAAAGGACATTGCTTGATATTGTTATTGTACATTGTGTGACATTGTACATGGTCTCAACTTTTCGGTTTCCTAACAGTAGAACTGAAATATTATTTCAAGAATATTGAAGAAGAGTAAAACCTCGTCATAAATAGAAAACATTGAAGCTATTTTTACGAAAATCGCAATTAAACGTTATCGTAAATGCGGAATTTTGAAGCTCTTTTTCACAGGAATCTATTTAGTTTTCGAAAAACCTCCTACTGCTTTATGCTGTACAACAGCCACAACGGGGAACTTCTCTTTCCACCGCTCGACAGAGCTCAGTCCTTGGCCACAGTCTTTACGCTGAAAAAAGGAACTGTATCACAAAGTATTCGCTCTACCAAGAAATATTGTTCTTACGGGTTTTCCATGATAAGTGCAAATTTGAGAATTTTGCCATTATTAAACCGGGGACGCAAAATATAAAAGCAAGTTTCATTTCGTTTTTCGCCCGCGCCGATACGTAGTAATTTGAATTCGTGTTCAAATGCATATCGCACACGCGCTTCTGACAACTAGAATATTTTGATCTGGGATTACAGTTCACGAGCAGTGGGCACCCGTTAAAGAAATAGGACCCGTCTAGGCGCGGAGCAATTTGAAAACCTGAAACAATTACAACGAACAATTGAACAAAGATTTAAAACGTGACATTTCCTTCTTCTTGTCGCACCTCGTACATTTTAAAGCTTCTATCCATTTCTATTTGGTGTAGAGAAAAAGTTCGATTTTAAATGAAGGGTTTGGCTCTAAGCCAGTCGACTTCGTTCTGAAAACTAAGAAGATAAAAGGTTTCAATATGACGCCTCTCACCACAAAGGAAAGTAGAGGGGCATGCGTTACACCAACATTTTGTGTAATGTGAACTCAATTCTCCGTTAGGCGAGTTTGTTAGTAGAAAAAAGTTAATATCGATGACACGACAGAGGACTATCGAGCTCTTCCCCTGAAGTCGAAACGTTGAATCATTGCACGATGCGTATGTAATAAATATTGTAGTATATAACTTTGAGAATTTTAAAGACCTGTTTAATTTTTTTAAACGCTTATAATGCTGACATGAACCAAGTCTAATGTGAACATACTCAAATTTAACGGAGTCAAACGACGTAGGCGAAGGTAAAAGAGAGTGACCACTCATTTCCCCAAAACAAGTTTCCCTGACTTTTTCCGGTCTTCCACTGCATTGTCAAAAATGTTTCACTAATAAGATTAGTGGAGGATTTCAAACTATTTACAAAAAATATTAAAGCAAGCCTGAAACTAATATTTCAGATCTGATTTCGCCGTGATAAAAGTACAAATAAAATTTAAAAAAATAATAATAATAAAAAATCACAATATAATTATCTATTTTTTTATAATATCTAGTTTTATAACCACTTCAAAGGATTCTTCCACAAATTCCCTGACTTTTCCCGGTCTCCCAGAAAGTGGCCACGCTGCTAATGAACATCCGAGTAACGAACGTTCCATGCTCGCCCGTCTTTTACGCTCGTCATGATAGACTAAAAAATATGTGTAGTTCCATTTGAAAAAAAAAAGTTACCTCCATTATCTCGTAAAATTCACTTGATTAAATAGAAATGAATACTTTAGCCCCAATCCCTCATGCACTTCCGTGAAAACTGCATTGCAATAACTTCAACCGTTCAAAAGCTGTAGGAGGTGCTAAAGTTACGAGATTCATCCTGCATACATAAACACAAGCATTATATCTTTAGCTGCGGCACACTAAAAATTCATTTGAAGCATTCAGATGCAACGAAGGAGCTCTTCGTACAACAAAGAAGCAGATGCAGCTGCTCCACTCCGAGTGTCTCGCCGCGATGCACAGCAGAGGATTCGCGCCACTTTAAGAAAGCCACTGCCTCTCTGCCATGTTCTTGTTCCCTAAAAGGCCTTCCACCGCTCGACCGTTGATGGAACCAACATCAGCACGGGGCGCGCGTGTAGGCTGAATGTTGACCTTTGCGGCCTTCCATTCCACTGTGTGCGCACCAACGCGATGCTCCACAAAGCTCATCACCACAACACTAAATTAAGATTAAAATGCCAGGTTATAAGTTTCGCCTCTGCCCATAAGTCATAAAACTGAGACGAATTCTATAATCGATACGGGCAATCTGTATCAAGTTGGAATTTCTGCATTGTGAATACAATCCCAATGAGTAACTACAGAAGGCATTTTAAAAAGGACGTTGATGACTTCTACCCGTCACACGTCATCCGTAGCACGTACTCTTTTCCTTCCGCCCCGGCAGAGTTACAAGTAAATATCTATTTTTGATATAAGCTGTTTTCCTTCGTTGTCCCGGTGCATTTTCTGCCATTTTACTTTCCTGTGTTTGGTCACTCTGTTCATAAATACTGCAATGCTATGCAGCACGGTTAGTAGGGCCCAAGTGAACAGCTGTATGTAAAAATGCCCGTGAGAAAGCTTCACAGATAAAATCCTCTTTTCAGAGTGAAATCGCTGATAAGCCAACGAGGTTGTTGCGACCTCAAATGCAGCTATTACCTTCCTACTATCTACTGTGTCCAATCTATTCATTACAGTAATAAATATGATTGTTGTTATTAGTTTCGTGCATGTTTGAAGTGTTTGGAGAGAGCCTGTGGGCTTCGTGCGCAACGCCAGCAAACGAACCAAAACGCAGAGCAAGAACCTCAGTGGCCTTGGGATGCATCAACTGGAACAACATCTCTTCTTCAACAAAACGATCCCACACGTTCTTCTTACAGGAATCCCACCCACATGTAATGTTTCTTTCTTCGACGAGGGCTTCTTTAGAAAGCTCAACGGAACTAGAGCTACGATTTGCCTGAACGGCGCGCTGTTTCTATTCACTCCCACTCAACGCATTCACTCCCACTTCCAAACATCAAAACCATCGTTTTTATGTATGCGAGATACGTTCAAAGCGTGCAAACATTCATTAAGACAACATTTTTACTGAATAAAGAAGTGAATGAAATACGCCAAATGCGTCCAATTAGGGCACGTTAATTTTTAATGTTAACTTGATTTTCCCCCAAGTTGCTCAAGTTTTACAATCTTCTAGAGGTCCCCCCTACCCACAACAAAAGTGGGGTGGTTTTACTTCGAAGCGGAATCTAAGAAGTTGCCTAATTGAGAACTGCAATTAACCAAATATTACGTCATCCACAATGCATTTCTTCTATCTTCATGTTAACTTTTCCGCCTCAAATTTCCGTCCAAGGTTCTAATTCTTCCCAGGAAGTACACAAAGGAGTGCATCAAGATTCGCTCTAAGCATCATTGTAAAATTAGTCGAAAACGAGGCTCTGAACTTTGGCTTTGCTCCACTCACCTGGCGGGGCGTGCGGCGGGCGGCCTGCGCGCCGAGGCGTGGGCGAGGGCGTGGGCGCGGGTGGCGGGGCTGCGGGGGGCGGGGCCCGGGGCGCGCGCGCTAGGGCGAGGGCGGAGCGGGCGCAGCGGCCGCAGCGGCTGCAGCGCCTCCGACGACCTGCCGACAAAACACACATGGCTCCAGACAAAAATAGAAAATCATAATAATAAGTAGGCCCTCGTGGCGCAGGCGGTTGCGGCAACCCTCGGAGGCTGCAGGTGCTTACGCATTTGTCCCTTCACCTCATAAATCATCATTCAAGACGCAGCCGAAAAGCTGATCCCCATGACGACGCACGTTCATCTCTCTCCAGGATAGAATATGACTGGGCCTCGGAAGAGTCACAATGGCCAATACGCATATAATAATAACAATAATAATAATAATAATAATAATAATTTGGGGGAATTACAATAACAATGTAACACTGAACAGATGGCAAGGCATAGTGTTCATTAAATGGTGCCAAATCACTAATTTCTCAATGTGTGGCTATTTCGTATACTATGTATGATTTCTTTCCATAAATGGAGCTGTTGCCAATAGCGTAGATGAGCGACCAAATGTCAGTGCAAATGAAACATAGGCTGACGTGGAAGTAAAATGACGCAAGTACTTCTTGCTGTATTCTCAAATGATATGATTCTTAATAAGCTATGTGACTCTATAATACTGAATTCTCACATTCTAGGCTCCAAAAGTTCTAACATTTCTACTTATGCAATGCGATGCGCAAATTTTTAAACGTAACATTTTTCTGTCAATCACATGTGAAGCAAAACGTAATGTGGAAGAAGATGTACTCCTGGTTCTACAATCGTATACCTCAAGTTACGGTCACGTCAAACTTTCTGTGCACCGCTTATCAATTTTCTCCTTTTAGTATGACCTTGCCGTCTTGATGGTCCCCAGACATATTCACAAAAACAAATCCATCAGCAAACAACTTTTTTCTCATTTCGTTCTAAATCGTCACAATGAAAAACATCGCACACTACTACAGATATTTCTTGTTACAGAACATGTTAGAAGGGAGGGAACAATAAATCAGTCCAATTAACCATCACCTCACATGCATTGGCGCGAAGCAAAATTCCACGAAGCAGAGCACTGCGAAATTGTTACGGTTATCGTTAATAAATAATTGAAAAATGTTGATAACTACGTTTGTATAAAATTCACCGATAGTTCGTAACTCACGTTCGTGTGTTTTATACTGAGTACATGCACATTCTGCCTCTTTGTTCAAGGAATGTAAACAGAGTACTTGCGAATATTTACTGCGTCATTTTTGCTTCTCGCATTACAAAAATAACAGGATTTAAAAAAGTGCACCCACAAGCATACGCGGATTCATTTCCTCTTCCGGTAGGCCTACCTGATCACATTATTAACAACGCAAATACATATTCCGCAAAGAAAACAGATTATTGAATATTACGATAGGAGAATATTTATTCCAAAAATAATTTTAAAAAATGCAAACGAATCATTTTACGACCAATCCCTATTTTGCTAAGCGCGTGCCGCCGCCGGTGCTGTCCGCCTCCGGGGTCTGGTGTCGTGGCAGGCCACGAGTGGGCGATGCCTCGTACGCTTGGTTGAAGTTCTGAGGAACACCTTTTGGAGACACCGGTCGTTTAAAGACAGGATAAAAGCATGGTTAACAATGGATTGGAGCAGGCGCGTCACTGCGTGCAGAGCAACCGGCGGAAGATTTAAAAGCCAGGTTGTAGAAATGGATGCGGAGTGGTGGTGTATCGCTGGATGCCTTCACCCCGACAATCTTTTGGAGAAGGCTATTGACGGCTATTGCTCCAAATGGGGCTTTAATAATTCCGCTTTTCCTATAATGAAAAGAAACGATCCATAAAAGTGTACGAGTACACCAGTCAGATTTCAAACTGTCAAATGAGGGTAAAATTAAACATTCTAAATCGAAAGTATTTTTATTTTGTAATCTTAAGAGTGCCCCATTTCCATAAATTCCTATGTTCACGTTAGGAGGCTTAACAAAGGTTTTTGTCTGTTGAAAGAGCTTTCCGCTCATAAACGACCATAGATGTTAACTCACACAGACGTTTTAATTTAGTATTTCGTATTATTGCTGTGATTTAATACAACATAACACGAAACGAAAACAAAGAAAGAATTGGCAATTCAAACATATTTCGGGAGATTGGCAAACATAACTAAAGACGGCAGAATTTAAATAGAAAATAACATAAAGACTGAAGAGTCACGGCGTGCAAATCAACACAGCAATGTGGCAAACGTAGGGAGCCAATACGCTCGCCAGGGCTGCGACGGAAGTGCCGCCGGCCGCCGCGTGACGTGGCCCAGGAAGCAGCATCTGCGCACAGGGAAAACGCTCATCTGCTCACCGCTCCACATAGAAGCACATGCTGCCATTGCCGCCTCTAATGCCACGGCTTTGGAAACGTGTCCGTTATCCATACGAACGTCACCATTTAGCCGGGGAGGGGGGGGGGAGGCAGGAACGGAGTCAGGGTTCTCTGACATGCCGCACGCGCATTATTGCATTGAATTTTCCGCCACATCCAAAATCCAACCCTCGCCTCCAGATACGTTCCCACCAGGAACATTCATTTTAGAAAGCCACTGTGGAAATTGAAACAAAGAGACGAGGGTTTCTTCAATTCCTAGCGAGTAAGAGTAAAGAGACAAAGAGAGAGACCCCGGCGAACTGATGAACATCAAACCACTTGATACGGAAACGATACCACCAACCGAGGATGAGCTACTGCACGTCATCAGTAGAATTGGTCATTCCAAGGCCGGATGGTGTCCCCAACATCGTCCGCAAGACTGCGATATCCGCTCGGAGTGAAGTATTCGTGGACCCCTACGACACACGTCTCTGAGAAGGAATATTTCCTGAGAGATGCAAGGAACAACTAGTGCTTCTTACGAGAGTTAAAAACCTCCTGAAGAGCTGGTGTCTTACCGGCCGCTGTGTAGGTTTCCGAGCTTATTATTAACGCAATATTGGAAGATGCAATAAATAAAGGTGGTGGACTCTCAAAACGGCTTTCGCAAGGTTCGTTAAACAATCGATGCTGTTAAGCTTGTCGTTGATACTGCGCGACAGTCTGTTAAAGGGAGCGGGTGGAGAAGAGGGTCAAAAAGTACTCTGCAGTCGTAACATTGGACATTAAGAATGCTTTTAACTCGGCAAGATAGAGCGACATTCACGACGCACTTCAACAAATCAATGTACCTACATACCTGACAAAAAAACAGTGGCTGAATATATGAGTGTACAATACGAATAATGATAATGATAATAATAATAATAATAATAATAATAATAATAATAAACAGCTCGTAATCGACAGTGTCATCATGTCTCAGGCATCCAACAAAAAACGAGATCTGTATACTTGTTTCATCGACTACAGGAAGGCATTTGACATGGTCCCGCATGACTGGCTGATCTATGTTCTAAAGCTATATCGTGTTAACCATGCAATCGTAAGATTTCTTACGAACGTAATCAATCACTGGCAAACAACAATACATATGTCCTCAAGTAGTGAAAGAATTGTCACTAAGACACTGAAAATCCGCAGAGGTATATTCCAAGGCGACAGTCTCAGCCCTTACTGGTTCTGCCTTGCTATGAATCCCCTTTCCTCCTCGCTGGAAAGCATGGGAGTTGGATATGAGCTGAAAGGTCAGAGCAAACATGATGTGAGTCATCTAGCATACATAGACGATATCAAACTGTACTCAGGAACATTACAGGGACTGAAGAAGCTCCTTCATGTCACCGAAAGATTCTCAACCGACATAGGAATGCAATTTGGTATCGAAAAATGCAAAATCAAAGTATAAGGAAGGTAAACTCATCAGCGAGGTAGAACATGAAACGCTGACAGGGAGACTATAACAGCCCTGGAAGAAAATGAACTTTATAAATACCTCGGAATTCAACAAAACAAGCTGATAATCCACAGTGAAATTAAAGAAAAGCTGCAGGTGGAATTCGAGAAGAGAATGAAAGGTTTATTCAAAACCTTCCTCAATTCACGAAACCTAACTGCAGCGGTTAACATGTATGTAATACCAGTAATAACTTTCTCACTGGGCATCATTAAATGGTCCAGGACGGATATTGAATCCTTGGAAAGGCTTATTAGGGTCCAAATGAGCCGTTCCCAATACCACCACCCCAAAGCTCAATTCAAGGGTAACGCTTCCAAGGAAGATGGGAGGTCGTGGTATCCTGAAAATAAGTAATCTCCATTTCAAACAGATTACCAGTATGAGAGAATACTTCAGGAAGAAAGCGTTATCTTCTCATCTACACAAAGTGGTACTTGAAGCGGACTACAATTATACACCTCTGAGTTTCAATCAAGCTAATATAGAACTTCAACAGCCCTCTTTCCAACAAGAGATAGATCTCTGGAAGCACAAAGCAATCCATGGGAGATACCCAGCTGAAATAGCCAATCCAAATGTAGACGTAGACGTGTACAAATGGCTCAGCATTGGATATCTCTACCCAGAGACTGAGGGGTTCATGGTTGCCATTCAAGATCAAGTCATTGCAACCAGAAACTATCTCAAATATGTCATCAAAGATCCAGAGATGACCTCTGATAACTGCCGGGCCTGTGCCAACGCGGCGAGACAATTCAACATATTACAGCAGGATGCAGTGTACTCGCCCCAACGGAGTATAAGAACAGGCATGATATGGTGGGTCGAATTATCCACGCCCAACTCGTCAAGATCTGTGGTTTAGCACCATGCCATGATACACCATACTATAAGTATATCCCAAAGAATGTACTAGAAAACAATAACTATAAATTGTACTGGGATCGTAGTATTTTGACGGACCGTACAGTACATCATAACAGACCGAATATAACACTCTGGAATAAAAATGAGAAGAAAGTATGGTTTGTAGACATGGCAGTTGTGGGCACCAGCAATCTCGCTACAGCATATCATACGAAGATCCAGAAGTACAAAGAATTGGCACATCAAAATCGTTCCCGTGGTTCTTTCAGCAACGGGCGTCATCCCGAAGACTTTAAAGAATTCACTAGAAACGCTGAAAATAAATAAAAATGCCATAATAAATATCCAGAAATGTGTCATACTTTGTACGTGCACATTGGTCCGAAACTTCTTGGGAAGTAATGACTGTGTTTAGTTGCTATCTTCATCACATTAGCATTTATGAACATTATAAATGTTAAATTTTTATTAGTCTATTACTGTTGATTTTTATTCTTGTCATGCTTTGATGTATTGTATCTGTATGACTACAATCTATGTACCAGTGAACTGTGAATGAATAAATAATAATAATATTTTTTTATTCCCAACTTGTTTTACAGAGATAATGTACATTGTTGTTTCTTGGAATTACAAACCATCGATAACCAGTTGTGATGGTTAGCAATACTGAATTTATAATTTATTATCTATCTACTTCTAAATAGTATTTTTTTTGTCTGGCGTGTTTTTTACAATATTCTAATTTTTTAACATTTACAATATAAGTTTTTGTGAACATACAAAATAAAAAACCTACCTTTAAATCTTATTTACAGAGATGCAATAGGTATATTTACTTAGACAAAATATATATTTCTTTATATTTAATTTATACAGCAAAAAAATGTATTGCAATATTTCAGTTAACTTGTTTATATCATTATCCTCATGTTTTAAAATCCAAATCTTTATTTTGTTTGAAAATATTTCCAGGATTTTTACTATTTTTCAGAGCTAATGGTAACTGATTATATATTTGAGGCCCAATGAACACCAAAGTTCTTGATATTAGAGATTTATGAATTTTGAGCTTTTTAATTTGATTAGTGGCTTTACTACGTGTACTGTAATTGTGAAATATTCTCTCAGTTAAATTATTTCCGCTTTTGACATAAAATAGTTGTAGTACTTTATATACAAAAAGATGTAATGGTAAAATATTTAGTTTATAAAGAGGAAGTGAAGAAGCTGTCTTATTTTATACGGATAAATTTGTTTTGACTTATTCTTAGTTTCTACGTTTTGAATGTGCCTCCCCATATTTGGATTCCATATTGCAGTTTTGAATTGATTAGTGCGTAATATAGAATTCTAAGTGTATGGATATCGCAAAAATTTCGTAGATCGTAGAATTTTCTTTTTTTTTTACTTCTTTGTTATTCTTAAGTATTTGAAATAGTTGACTTTTTCAATTGTTTCACATTTGCATGTTAGCTTTTGAATACAATTAATAACATGGAACTTAATATTATATTTAAAATTAAAATCAGCACAACTAATATTCATGTATTTTTCTTACATTAACACTCATTTTGTTACTACTTCACCATTTTTTTAGAATCATAAGACTGTCTTCAATATCATTCCAAAGTTCACTTTTTTAGAATCATAAGACTGTCTTCAATATAATTCCAAAGTTGTTCGTCATTGCGAGAAAATGTAAAAGCAATGTCGTCAGCGAAAGCTATTATTTTTCCTGGGAATTGAATTTTTAAGAGGTTATTAATGAATATGAGAAAAAGGATCGCTAATAACACAGATCCTTGCGGCACGCCTTTTTCGACTATGCCTCAATTACTGTAACAGTTACCTATTTTGACTATTTGTTCCCGTTCAGAGAGGATTAAACCATTCTAAAACTACATCTCTTATTCCTATATTCTCCATTTTTGAGAGAAGAATTTTGTGATCTACCATGTCAAATGCTTTTCTAAAATCTATATACATGTTTGTACACTTTCTCCCATTATTAATGTGATATATATTTTCTAGAAAAGTGTTAAGAGCATCTTCTGTGGATTTACCTTTTGTAAATTCAAACTGATGTTTGCTGAAGAAGTTAATTTTGTTTAAGTAATGTAAAAGTATCTTTTTCATACATTTTTCTATGATTTTTGAAAACACCGGTAATGGGCTTATTGGTCTAAGGTTATCCAGATTTATTTTACTAGTTATCTTGAGAATTGGAATAACTAAGCTCTTTCTAATTGATTAGAAAAAATTCCGCTACAGAAACTTAGATTTATTATGTGTTAATAATGGAGCAAGAATTGATGCGCATTCTTTTACTAGTTTCGTAGTTATTTTATCATAACCGCTTGATGCTTTGTTTTTTTTGAACTGTTGATAATTTGAATAATTTCCTGTTCGTTGGTCGCGTCGAGAAAGAAGGATTGATAAGATGCTATATCTCGGTTCCGGGAAAGAGTTACATTACACGAGTAGTTATTAATCAACTGCTTCTGGATACCGAGAAAGTATTCGTTTATCTTACAGCAGATTTCCTGTGTATCGTCAATAACGCCACCATCTAAGAAGAGATGATCGATTTCACTAGTCTTGGTATCTCCTACAAGTTCGTTAATTATTTTCCATTGGTGTTTCGTGTCGCCATTTGTTTCATTATCAAGATCTTAATAATTGTTTTGTATAAAATTTGGCTTTTAAGCTTCTCCGAGAAATTACCCTAATATTTTTGAAATGCTTCGTCGTAATTTAATTTTTTTTTTAATTTAATTTTTTTAAGAATCAGTTATCCACGGACTTTTTATTTTAGCTTTCGTAATTTTATTTTATTTAAAATTCCAATTGTTTCAACAAGATATTTCTTAACTAGGTTATAATTTATAAATGTTTCATTTGTTTTTTAGCAACATTTATACTCTCATTATGA